>OX456984.1:207873506-210273506 GCA_949752695.1 Melanostoma scalare | reverse complement strand
AAAATTATCGTCTTACTTTTTTCAATAAGGGAACGTGTATTGAAAAGGGAGGCACCGGGGTGGAAGTATATCGTAGGAAAGACAGGGACAAATACAGAATATGTTCTGCACGGCGATTTTCAATGCTTTGTGTTTTGTGTATGCTTTGTGTATTGTGTGTGTATCTCGCAAATTTAAAAGTGCTTGAAGAACATTGTATGTATGGGCAAAGATAGGCTGTTGGCTGCTTAGTTGTAGACTTATGTTGCTGGTTTTTTCTACGAACAAGGGACACAATTTAAAAGGTAAGACGATAGGAATCGTGTTATATGGACGCCACGCCACTGGTCCATTGTGATACCACTGAGACCGGAAGGTTGTTCACCCTCTGGTCCCAATCTAGGAGACTAGAGAGTTGATCAACCTCTTATCGAAGCTGGGCTAAAGTAAATCACCTGTTAGTCAAGCCACGCAGATCTTCGTATGAAAAGGAACAGACTTTTAGGGTCTTTGTTAGCTAAATCGCTGGTGTCGTCAAAATAGTTTTCACCTAGGTGAGTTCTCCGTCCGTCAGAGAGCGCAGGGCATGAACATAGGAGGTGTTGAACTGTTTCCTCATCCTCTTCATTCATATAGATTCAACAAAATTCATTGGAGTAGATATCAAGTCTTTTGGCGACCTATTAAGCAGTGTTCTGTTAGGACACCTATAGTGGAGCTTATATGCATCCGATTTAGATTCAATAAGCTCCTTGAACGTTTTGAGTCTACACATGGCACTGCGACTAAAATATGAATCTCTATATTTGATTGTACGGTCGAAGTTCAGCTCAAGATAAAACTGATGAGCATTCCTAGCGAGGCGGGTGTTGTGGCTAAATTGTTTAAGAGGAGGAATGCAACTGGCTATTTCACTAGAGCACTGTTTGTGAAAAGGAGTTAAAGTGAGTAAGACAACTAAAATTTCAACGTTGTTCAAGACAATTAATCGATTCTACGATTGAGCATTAACATATCAGTCTTAACGCTTTGTTTTGTACCCTATCAAGTAGGCACATTGATGTTAGAGGAGCAGCTGACCAGATATGAGAATTGTACTCTAGTTTTGGGCGGATGTATGCCTTATAAATAAGACTTTCCTGCATCGTCTTAAGGAACCTAAGCATTTAGCAGCATTTTTGGCGATTTGAAATATGTGGTCATTCCAACGAAATCATCGTCAACACACATACCAAGTACTGACAGCTTTTCGGTTTCTCGAATGCAGGTACCATTCATAAACTATGCTGATGGGGGGATATAAGAATACTATCAAGATCAGAATCCAATAAGATTCGTGACTATTTCATATATGTAGTTCCACATCTGAACAGAGAGACGTTAGAATTTGGAAACGAATAAGAGAAACTGGGGGTTGAGTTGTCAGAAAAACAACTGGAAGAATTAGAAGTTTTATAGAAGAGATCAGTAATGAAAATAAGAAAGTGAGTTGGAGACAAAACGGAGCCCTGGGGCACACCAGCATTTATAAGTGGGTATCAGACTAATATTATCAGATCTAATACTACTTTTAGTGTACGGTTGGAAAGGTAGTTTGTGTTATCCAACGAAGAAGAAACCAATCAGTAACTTTAAAATAAAATAAATAAATAGAGTGGCGCAACAGACCGAGGAGCCTCAAAGCATAGCCTACTTTACCGACGGAATTTGGCAATTGTTGTTAAGTCTTCATAACGGATATATCTGGCACCAAGATTGCAGTAGCATCAGCAAAGGTGGCGATAATAGAGTTGGTTGGGTTGGCCCTAAGATACTTCCTTGTGGCACACCGACTTCAACTTTCTTAAGTTCACAGTACGTTCCAAACTCAAAAGAGTCTGCTTGTAACATAGCATTCTAGTATTTCGTAGTACTGCCTAGTAAGGTACCTATGCAGTTTGTGCTCAAGCACAAAGTTCCAAGCTCCAAAAGCTCGAGTAAGATCATTCGGAATATATTTGCGCATATTTGCTTTTCTTCACGTGCTTTTCTATCACATTCGTAATTCGATGCAAATCACGGAATGATTAATTCTGAAACCAAATTGATGACTCAGAATTTGTCTTCTTTCTTCTATCTACAAAGCTTTTAGTCAGAATTCGGTGTAAACTCGTTTTGGAATGTACAATTACAAAGACTGACCGCAAATTGAAGGGGATTCTCCTCAGAACTATGGGTTACAACTGCAATATTGTCAAATTGTTTTTTGAGCAACACGACACTAAACGCACGAGCTCGATTTTTCACATCACTATTTTTTTTAATAATTGGAAGCCGATAGAAGGTGCCTCATGACGGCGCCTCATGTCGGCTTATTCGAAACACCGAAGACGTGCGGTCGCGCCTTCCTCAATGCATTTAAATGTTGTCCTCTAGAGAGTGTGTTATCACCCCTTTCCTGGTCAATCAGTCAATTGTAATAGATAAGCTCCTGGACGACCTCAATAAGTCGGGCTTTGACACACAAGGCTAGGCTGATGACACACAAGGCTACACTAATAACCTGTTCATTTCTAGTCACGGCAATCAAGAAGTACAGGTCACAAACCGAATGCAGCGTGCCGTGAACAAAGTCAATGACTGTAGGGCTACAGGTCAACCCCACCAAAACAGTCATCATTCCCTTCACCAGAATTCGCCAGAAGAAGTAAAATCAATCTTCAAAAACTCTCCCTAAATCTTCTTAATATATAAAAAGGGGGTGTTGATAGATGGTTCTTATAAAAAAAAAATCTGAAATCGGTCGACCCGTTCTCGAGTTATGTCATTTCTCCTGAACGTTGCCCAAATAAAAACTAAGGGAAACGAAGGACGAAACCGGGATCCATAATACTACGGACCCATTCAACGCCGGGCGGCTCAAATAAATTTCTCCAAAGATGTCAAATATCAAGGGGTAACCCTGGATAGCAAACTCTATTGGAAGCCACATCAAGACAAAACCATAACAAAAACAACTAATGCTTTCTAAGGCTTGTTCTTTGCTCTTTGGTAGAAAATTGGGACTAAGGCCAACTGGACATACTTCACTATTATCACACTCATCCCTATGCACCGCTGCGCTGCGCTGGTCTAGAACAAGCTTATGCCCGCAAAGTTTTCCAAAGGTACAAAGATTAGCCTGTTTAAGTATCACAGGTGCAATGCGCACCTGCCCAACTTTAGCCCCCCATTAAATTTTCCTCCGCTATGCCAGAGAGTAAAGAAGACTGCCGCACTAAGCAGACTAAAGCTCCATCTCACAAACAACTTAAGTGAAGAAAACTTACAGGGACATATGAGCATTCTGCAGATGCTCCCAAAATTGGAATCACAGCAGCTCACTCTTCGGACTTTATGCCTAGACGCATAATGTTACACCACCCCTTTGAAGTAATTTTTCCTAACCGCTCAGCATGGAAGAACTCTTTAATTCTTACAAGTAATTTCCAATACATTTAGTACACTGACGTATCGAAAACTAACAACGGTGTAGGTGCAGGGATTTACGGTCCCAACTTCACATCATCTGTATCCTTTGGTAGCACAACAACTGCTATCTTTCAAGCAGAGGTAATGGCTGTAGAATTCTGTGTTAGGGTTTAGGGAGTGCATTAGAAGAAACCTCCGAGGATAAAGCATCCTAATTTGCTGTGACAGTCAGGCAGCCCTAAAGACATTGTCCTCACCCAAAATTGAATCCAAACTAGTTTGGAACTACCTGACATGTCTATCTCAATTAGCCACCCACAATAAAATATCTCTTTCCTAGGTGCCTGGACATGAAGTTGCACAGGGTAACGAAGAGGCTGACTGCCTAGAGTGCCTAGCTAGACTTGGCTCTCAATCCCAATTCAAAGGCCCGGAACCCAACTGCGGTCTCCCAATCAGTAGCATTAAACGCGAACTGGTTACTTGGGAACGGCAGAACATCATCCTAACCTGGAACAACTCTAATGGCCACCGCCAGTCAAAACTATTCATCGACTTATATAAAAAACGTATGAAAAAATTCTTGACAAAGCAAAGTTACTTGCGGTTTTCCTCACTGGACACTGCTCTCTCAGATACCATTTTAAAAACATGGGCATCAGCCAAGATAACAAATGCCGTCTCTGTCTCGAAGACACAGAAACGGCTGAACACATTTTATGTGAATGCCCTGCCATAGCCATTTCCAGTCTCCTTGATATAAGAAACACCCCTGCTCCGAATGTTCTTACGTTCTTACATGACTTCAACTTCGAATGAACAACTCTACACTTTACGTGTTTGAACCTAAGGAAACAGCACAAAAGATGTTGCAGGTCGCCGCGCCGTGCTAGTAAAGGTGTTTTTAATTTATTCTCAATGCATCCGCAAGCAATAAGTTGTCAAAACTCAAAATAAACCTGCAACGCAACATAACTCCTTTTTAACCGTACATCTTTTCCAAACATAAACCACTTTCCTTTGCTCCATCAACTATCAGCTGCTTTCGTAACTTTAAGTTGTTAGTACAGAGCATTGAAGGAAAAAAAGGAGTAATTCGAATCTTTTCGTATCACTATCACTACCTATAAAACTCAAAGCAGTTTTCAACGTTAACTTGATATTTGCTTCAAATTTGAAGCCCATAAAACGCAGCAAATAAACTTCTATGCAAATATTATTTTATCTCGCTTCTATCCAGTGACAGCACGATACCAACTGCGAACAAAAACTTTTTGGGGGGCAGTTTTCGCCACAATACAGAACAAACGGAGGCCGTTTGCAGGTGTGCACTTTAAAGATTAGAAAAATGTCAAAGCTCAAAGGATTAAAGCTAAAATGCTTAATAGTTTTCCATAGTAGTCCACTGCCCGCAGGAAGATTGCCCCAGAAAGTGCCGCAAACGTGTCGTCATTTTATGAAAAGTGAGTTCACAGAATATACAGTCTCTTGTTTTGCATTTTCAGTGCACACTTATGACGTTGAAGCACACTTTCAAGCAAAGTTTTTTTGATTTGTTTTTGTTTATGTTTTCAAGTAGATTGAGAGACTTAATCAGAAGAATTAACAACATTGTTTTTCTTGACCTTGAACCTGCTCAAAGACAACTTTATTTACTTAATCAGAAGCAAAATATTTCAGTTCCTGTTATTAAAAAATATCAGAAAGCAAAGCGTAAAAAAAGCACCATCAGTATAGAGAGCTCTGCAGTCTTGAAATACTCTCATAGTATTTGTCTTAAAGGCCCCAGTTGTGGCAACCAATCGTCTCAACGGTCGACGTCAGACTTGAGCTAATCAATCATTAGTCCAGTCAAAAGGAACTTGCGACAAAATACCGATGATTGGATTGGAATCAACGACAAACCTCACTTTATGCCCATCCATCTCTATCAATGTTTCGACTTCTTTTACAATCATCACTTTTTCGGTAAGCCGAGTACAATTTAGAATTTAGTTCGTTGACAATCAGTAGATCCTGAATTTTTCTTTAAAACCTAATTTCATAAAATATGCGCATTTGAATATAAATTGGATGAGGTCATCAGAAATGCTTAAGCACACAAAAGTACAACTCACAATCACAAAACGAAAAGTCAGTCATCTCCTCCTCAATCTCATTTAAATTTTTCACATTCATTTTTAACAAATTTGCTGTCATAAAATGTCAGAGATCAGAGTCAGATGTCAGACCAGTGGCAAACTTGAAAATATATTGAATAGATTTATTATTTCTCTTGTAATTTATCTTTTCGTGCATAAAATGAATTCATCCAGGGCAAAATATAAATTCTATGGCAGATAATAGAATAATTTTCAAGTGAGTCATAGAAGAAACTAATGAGGCATACAAAGCAATTTAATCTTTTGACTTGAGTGAATGTGGTCGCATTTGAATTTAAATGTCCTTTGAATAACCAGACACAAGTATGTGACACTATTGCCGGACTGTATTGTGTATTATTCTTGAAACCACAGCAGGATGTGAACTATTAAATTTAAGCTTTGTATTGACCTATTTGAAATTTCTGCACAGGTATAGATTTTCATTTTATCATCTTCATGTTTGTTTTCATATTTGGTCATATTGGATCAGAATTATGTAGATTTATTATGGAAGCTACATGAGATGTAAGTATGTATAAATATGGATATGAAATTGGTTTTACAGTCGGCAGGTGTTTTCAAAGAGATGGGCATTGCTGTTGAATTCTTTTCAAGTATTTTTTTCAGATTTTCCAATACCTAGAGTTTTTTCTTTAAAGAGAAACGAATATCAACCATACCTTTTTTTAAAAGAATAAACCAATCACTTTCCTGCCGTACCGCGAGATAAAAATTAATTCTTTTTCAAAATTATTATTCAAAGCCATGTACATACCACAAAAAAAAAAAAGGGCACGACTGGTCCGCACGAACTTGCGATTCTGTGCTAAGTACACAATCAAAATCATAATGCTAAGTACAAGGTCTTAACATTTGCTCTTTATAATCATAATTTGGTGGTACAGGGCTGCCAACTATACATCAATTATGAGAATTGAATAAAATCACATAAGATATTAAAAAAAATGCATTAAATATTCTAAAGGTTTTTAGCAAAATCAAGAAAGCCTCTTTTTAGAAGTTGATAATTTATATTTACGCTTAAAATTTAATCAAAATTGTTTCAGCAGTTTTTAAAGACGACTTTTTCATTTTTCACTTTTTTAAAAACGAGTTATTTTTAAATCAAGTTCTAAGATCTTGTTAAAAGATGTTTCGACAAAAAATTGAAAAAAATCGTAGTTAGAGTTTTGAAAGTCTTCCGAGAAATCAATTATTTTTTTTAAATAAAAACTTTAAAAATTAATATTTTTCAAATGTTGAGGCGTAATCTTTGTTAAACGACTTACGACAAATATAAAATCTCGTCAAAACCATGTCAGTCAGAAAAATTCGTTTTCGAAAAAACGGTTATATGGGGAGTACCGTTTTTAGGCTTTTTCCAAAACTTTTTTTTTACATCATAAAAAAGAAAATTAAATCTTTACACAAAATTTAATCGAAATCGTTGGTGGAGCTTTCGAAATTTAATTTAATTTAATTCTTTTTGTGCGAAGTGTAGATCCATGTACGGATAGACAAACAGAGAGACAGACAAACATAATTGCAAGACCCACTTTTTTCGTATTCTTTATCATCGTAATGTCATGTTCGATTGTTATCTCAAACATTTTTTTTTTTTCGATTGCCAAAATTGGTACCCGTGGCGTGATAGTTAGCATGCCCATCTGCTAACCCAGAGGTTCGAGGTTCGAATCCCAGCAGAGGCAAAGAAGGTTTTTTCACGGGTATCGCCTTTCGCGAGGAATTGCAAGTCTTCCGTTAGTAAATTCATTGCCATGAAAAGTGCTTTCTCAATTAGCCGTTCGGAACCGGCAGAAAATTGTAGGTCCCCTCCATTCTCTCACAAGGCATGGTTGTGAGAAGTGTGCTAGGCCCAGGGGCTCTTCGGTCTGTTGCGCCACCCTATTTATTTTATTTTGGTTGCCAAACTTGTCTCATAATACCTATAATCGCAAGTGAAAATCGATAGCTTCTCTATGACCGAAAGTACATGTTTCATAGCAAATGGTCCACTGGTGATTTGATGGCACAGAAAAGTGAAACCAATTCTTATACTGTTTTGGAGAAAGTAAGATTACTGCGCTTGACATTTCTAAGGCCTTCGAAAGAGTTTAGCATCAAGCTTCCTTATCGAAACTGAGTGGTTTTGGTATCGATGAGTCTCTTCTTCGTTGGATTAGAAACCACTTTTCCGACCATTCAATGCAAGTTGTTTTGGATGGTTTTAAGTCTGATACCCACTTTATCACTCCGGCTCCGTTTTGTCCCCTCTCTTGTCTGAAACTGTGCAACTGGAAGGGTTGCGGGTGATAAACTCATTGAATGCTCATCTTTATAGCGTTGTTAAAACCGTTGTTAATATTCCCCCATTGCCATTATCGATGAATTGAACCTGCGTTCAAGAAACCGAAAAGCAGTCAGCACTTGGTATGTGTGTAAACGATGATCTTCGTTGGAATGACCACATATTTGAAGTCGCCAAAATTGCTGCAAAATGCTAAGATTTCTTGAAACGATGCAGGAAATTTTTCACCTTTTCTGATCTGCCTACTGTTTACAGAGCCTACATCCGTCCAAAACTGGAGTATAACTCCCATATTTGGTCAAATGCTCCTTAAACATCTTTGCGCCTACTTGATAGGGTACAAAACAGAGCGTTAAGACTGACAATCTAATTGTAATCAGTTTATTCTCTTGACAATCTACGAAACGTTACCTATCTCACTCTCTTTTATCGCATATTTCCAAACAGTGGTCTAGTGAAAAAGCCAGTAGATTTCCTAATCTTAGTCAATTTAGCCGCAACGCCCGCCTCGTTATTAATGTTCAACAGTTCTACCTTTAGCCCAACTTCGGACGAACAATAAAGTATAGAGATTCATATTTCGCAGTCGCACCACTCGAATGTGGAATGCTTTGGCAGACTCTGTTTTTCCCCAGCATTACGATTCACAAAGGCTTAAATGCAACGTGTATCGGTGTCTTTTTTTAAATCCTCTCCTATTGTTCTAAATACTCGCACTGTGTTTTATAACATTATAGGGGCATTCATAACCCCTTGACGTGTGCGCTAATTATTCAAAAAAAAAAAAAAAAAAATAGTCCCCCATTGAGCTGCAAAGAGGCGATTATTGATAGAGAGAGAAGTTTTTGAATATTTAAAGACAACCCTACAGTAGAAAACTGAAATTTGTCCAAACGGGCTAGAAATATCTTTAATATGCTCACATACAAAAGACCAAGTTTATGCATGACCAAAAAGTAAGGAAAACAATACTGTTGTGTCCAAAAGGAAGTAAAAACTTTTGGTCTTTTGTTAGGAAGTTATTGATATCAACGCTCGTGTTTGATGACTTTTCATGTGTCAACTCGTTCGACAAACTCAATTTGCTGGCAGCTTAATTTGCTACTAACTCGACAATTCGTAATAGCACATTCGCTGCACCTGTAGATTCTGTGATGAACCAGATAATCTTTTGAACTCGCTCGGTTACGAGAACCCTCGAAGATCTCAATATACATAAACTCGCTGGTTCATATCGTATACCCGCTGTTATTCTGAAGTGGTGTTCTTCCACGCTGACGAACCCACTGCGTATAGCTTTTCCATCTATCCTATTATTTCGGGCGAATCTTCCTCACCTTCCAATTGAACTAACTTCCGTTCTTTCCAAGGTCATGGCAACGTTGATAAACCGTCAATTTATGAAATATCTTTAAGAACAAAAGCTTCTTAATGACCGATAGTACAGCTTTTGTAGCATAAAGTCCACTGATTTGATGGAATATCTTACCAAAAAGTGGAATCTATTTTTATATTTTTTTTGGAGAAAGTAAGATTATTGCGCTTGAAATTTGTAAGGCATTTGATTGAGTTTGGTATCAAAATCTACAATCGCGAAAATGCGTGCTTTTGGTATTAAGGAGTCTCTTCTCCGTTGGATTAAAAACTACCAATAAATGCTGGTGTGCCCCAGGGCTCCGTTTTGTCTCCAACTCTTTTTCTCATTTTTATAAACGATCTTTTGTGTTAAACTTCTAATCCTCTCAACAGTTTTGTTGACGAATCGACCCTCAGCTTTTCATATTCGCTTCCAAATTCACGTCTCTGCTCTTTGGATGTTGGTATGATAAACTTATTGAATTCTGACCTTGACAATGTTATAACATAGGGTAGTAAAAATCGAGTATAACTCGCATATTTGGTCAGGTGCTCCTCAAACATCCTTACGCCTACTTGATAGGATACAAAACAGAGCGTTAAGGCTGATAGTTTAATTGTAATCGGAAATGTTGCATATTTCACTCTCTTTTATCGCTTTTCTAATAAGCAGTGCTCTTGTGAAATAGTCAGTTGCATTCCTCCTCTTAAACAATTTACCCCAACACCGGCCTCGCTAGGAATGCTCATCAGTTTTAACATGAGCCTAAATTCGAACGTACAGTCAAGTATAGAGATTCGTATTTTAGTTGCATAATTAGTATGTGGAATGCGCTTCTCTGTTTTTGCCCTGCATTACGATTCACAAAAGTTCAAAAGCAATGTGCATCGGTGTCTTCTATTAAATCCTTTCCTATTTTCCTAAGTGCTCGAACTGTGTTCTATAACATTATGAACCCTTTGATGTTAGCGTTAATTATAAAATAACTATTTCGAAACAGGCACGCCTCTTTTATAAATCGGCCTTTAATTACCGATGATGTTAATCATCCAGAAAATTGTAGGTCCTCTCCATTGCCGGAGCATGGTTGTGAGAAATGTGCTAGGCTCTGGGGCTCCTCGGTCTGTTGTGCCACCCTATTTATTTATTTTATTTGTGTGTTTTTTAGTCTGGCAAAGTAATGAGAAGAATGGAATTCCAATTTTGTTTCTTTAAATCATGGGATGGGAGCATCAATCTTTAAAGACTTTCTTTTCAACTCCATGTTGTATTGCTACTTTCAAAAATCAAAAATTCTTTGAAACGACAATTTGACAGAGCTGAATATTAGAAGATACAACAAAGAGTTCGCATCTCATCTTCGCCGATTGATGTTGTTTGTCATCAATTTTAATCTTATAAGATATTTACACATCAAATCGTGATATTGATTTGCCGCCGTAAGGCGTTTACAATTCAACTTCTTCTCCATGGAATTTATTCCTTCTTTCCAAAGCACAATTGAAGAAACTTAATGTAGTTCAAAACACATACAACTGTTTCGTTGTATGCGAACGTTTTGCATTTCCTCTTCAAAGAAGCACCTAAGTCCTTCGAGAATTTGTTGAGGGTGTCCTCGATACCTATTCCAAAAGCATTATGAGAATTTTATTATTTCCAATGCTTATTTGACAGCCCGTTAGTATTGAATTTTCAATTGAAATATTCCAATCGAGAACTTAAATTGCTTTACATTGAAAATGTGTGATGTTCAGTTGAATGTAGTTCAAAACACATACAACTGTTTCGTTGTATGCGAACGTTTTGCATTTCCTCTTCAAAGAAGCACCTAAGTCCTTCGAGAATTTGTTGAGGGTGTCCTCGATACCTATTCCAAAAGCATTATGAGAATTTTATTATTTCCAATGCTTATTTGACAGCCCGTTAGTATTGAATTTTCAATTGAAATATTCCAATCGAGAACTTAAATTGCTTTACATTGAAAATGTGTGATGTTCAGTTGAGATATAGAATACAATAATAAAAATTCATGAAATACGTACAACACGTGTTCCTGGGGGCTACTTAGTAATCCTACTTAAAAATTGGTATATCTATAACCATCAATCTATGTCTGGCAAGGAGATGAATGCGCGTCAGATTGAAAATAAATTTTAATTTGACTTCGAATAAATTTGAATTGTAAATAAATCGTTTACACAAAATAAGATTGGACGGACAACCAAATTGTGAACGAAATGTGTTCATTTTATGTTCAATCACGTATAAATAAGTGAGGTCTAGTTCAATCTATTGAATGGAAATGTTTTTTTCACTTTTGAAATGAAAATAGATGATGGTTTCAATTACTTAAAAAAGATGTTTACTAAAATTTATTGATTTTAGTTTATATTTATTTCGACAGCAGCTACGTACATATAGGAAAATGAACTGCAAAACGTAACACAGGAAAAGAGCCATAGTCCGTAAAGAATATGCCAGTGAAGTAGAGAAGATTGAGTTTTTACATACTGTATGCATGTGTTTTGCTCTTCCAGCGTGGGTAAAGCTCCCGTCACGCCAGGGTTCTGAAGAAAGGCATGGGAAACTTCAGTAATATAAAATCTACTCTTTATTTATCATTATAATGGTGGTATGGTTTAGTACAATTTTATCAAATTAAAACAACAGCAACAACGCGGTCGTAAAATCTCCGGTCTGATAAGGTGGTGTCTCTCTGACGGCCAGCAAAGGGCACTGGGGGCTCCAGCCAGTGGTCGGGTGGTAAAAGTATGTCGGGCAGTTGAACTGTTCAGGGCAGTAGTTTTGTTATAATTCCCGGTCTGGTAACGCTGAGGTTGGTTATGTCTAACGTAGTAATACTTCGGGTTAGCAAGAATACGGCGGGATCAGTAATGTGGCGTCTTAGTAAAGTAACAACGACTCGGGTATGTGGCTTGTCTGGCCTTTGAGAGAGCGGTCGACTAAAAAGAGAAACAAATTACAGGCTTTGTTTCGGATGCTAGAGCTATTATCTTAGCCCCTGACGACCGAAGCGACGGCGACGTTGGATTCGATATATATATGAATCGCCTGATACTGATTAGGCCTTCTAGTAGCTCTTTTGTCGGCAGATACTACTGATGCCTTCTGGCGGTGCTTTTTTTGACGAGTATTGATGGAACCCTCTAACGGTTCTCTTAGGTAAACTAGTACTGGTATTTGCCCCCCAATCTCTATTGGGGAAACAATACCATTTTCCAAGGAATCAAAATTCCTTTTTTTTTTGCAGAAACCGCGAAGTCTACTGTTATCGTGAAACCAAAAGAGAAGCAAAATATAAACAAAACGAAAAGTGACGTTATAGTGAATATAAATCCATCAGATTTGTTAATCCTCAACTAGAACAGCAGAGCAACCTAGTCCCTATGGACTTGAATGAATGAAAATTGGGGTTTTGTATTGTACCTCGACCTGTTTAGATCTATTGTACCCCCTTGGACCCTATGGACTTGTCGAAGCGTATGCTGGAAAAACTGTGGTCTAAGACCTAAAATGATGTACGACCTATATACGCTGGTAGTCAGACAACAATAACGTAAGCAGCCGTTGTATGGTGGACAAAAACAAAAGAAATAACGGCAATCCAAAAACTTGAAAAGATTCAAAGATTGGCAACAACATGCATTCCTGGATGCATGCGTACAACACCAACATACGCTCTAAACGTCATTGTAGGACTACCTCCAATTCACCTCTTCATAAAAATGGAAGCAAGACTGGCGACACACCGTCTTTTCCATCAAGGACACATAAAATCACAATCAAACCCGAAACGACATCTGTCGATAATGCAAAGTCTAGAAAAACTTAATGCCTTTAGTATGTGCTTGTATGCTATTATTCCCATGTACAACTCCAAACTCAACTTCTCCATTGTCATCCCCCCTAGGGAAGACTGGAAGAACACAAAGCCTCATCCTTCTAGGCAAGACATGGTCTGGTATACGGACGGCTCAAAAATGGAAACTGGCACAGGTTCCGGCATTTTCAGCGACTGCGAATTTTTCAGTAAGTCTGGGTAGTCACTCGTCCATCTTCCAAGCTGAAGTGTTTGCCATGAACGAATGTTCGATTATAATATGTTCATCGAACACGAAAAACAAAACAATATTCATTTTCTCAAACAGCCAAGCTGCACTAAAGGCGTTAAGCTCACCTGTCATAAGATCTAAACTAGCAAGGAAAAACGCTGTAATCCTCCACTGGATCTCAGAACACAAAGGCTATGATGGTAACGAGAAGGCAGACATCTTAGCTAAAGTCGGCGCAACAAAACCATTCGTCGGACCTGAACCCTTCTGCGGTGTAAATAAAAGCACCTTCAAAAACACTGCCAAGAACATCCTACTGGAAGAATCAAATAAAGCTTGGCGTAACTCATCTGGACAAACCTGTTCAAAACTCTTTTTGCCAGAATATACTGAAAAAACATCAAAACTCCTATTGAATTAGGAAAACCCTAAAAAATTGCACAGGACTACTAACCGGCCACTGTTCTTTTAAGAAACATCTTCACCAAATGAGGCTGGTAGCGAACCCCATCTGTAGACTATGCCTCGAAAATGAAGAAACATCTCTGCACAATATTACAGAATGTCCACTACTTTTCCGCCTTAGAAAGCAAATACTTGAATATGAGATCATCCCCCTAGATAAACTCAAACTCATTCACCCACAGAAGATTGCTAACTTCTGGTTCAACTCAGGAGCAGTAGAACTGCCCTGAAACCTCACATGGGCTGGCACAATAGGTTTCATTCAGACACCGCCGTGCCCAGAGCTGAGCAAGCTCTACCCGTCCCCTAAATCTATCTATCTATCTATCTGCCCCCGATGGCACTGTATTTTAGATTATTAAATGTTGCCCTTTGACTGGAGATGTGCTGCTTTTTTAACGATTTTTATTAAACAAAAACATATAGAGCAAATGGTCATGGTGATGGTATAACGCTGTCACAGCGTAGAAGGTCATTGCTTCATCATTGTTGATTATGTCGTCCTTCGTTTTGTTTTTATCCTTCTTACTAGAGGTTCGGATGGTTGGGGAGGTTTTGCAGTAAGCTTCTCGAAGATTGTCGATGGTATAGAAATGATCCCAGCTTCTTCATAGAGTTTTCTATTGCTGACGGTTTTCTTGCGTTTCGGATTGTAGCCAAGTCCTGTCTGAAGCCTTCATGTCAAAAGTACCATCTTGGACAAAATTCAGCACGACCGGCTCAGTTGGTATTGTCATGTTCAAAGGAGAGATCCGCAGAACCCCGTCCAAAAGGCAATATCGTACAACGTTTCAACAAATTCGCGACGAAAAAGAAAAGGCAGGCCAAAACACTCCTGGTACAAGCAAAAGCAAAAACAGCAGCATTTGGTTGGCCTCAGACATGGAACAATCCAAAACCGGGAGGCTTGCCGACGCTTTCTGAGGTCAACGCGGCGTACCCCACAGGCGGATCACTAGTGTGAAGCAGAAAAGTGGGAGAGTTGTGATCGCTTCAAGATCACTACTCGTAACGCCAGAAATGGAAAGAAGAAGAAGAAGAAGAAGCCAAGTCCTGTCTGTGCAGATGCGGAAAATGTTTTTCTCGATTACATCCAGTTTTTCCATTCCAGTGTTGGATTTTGTCAACCAGACGAGAAAATAGTACTTAACGACAGGTCGTATTAGCAGCTTGTACACCAGCAATTTCGTTTTTGTGCTAAGTCCGCTTCTTTTTCCCATCATCGGATGACTGTGGAATATCTTTTAATAGAAGTTACGGATGGTACTATTAAATGTCTTGTTGGTGTAAGTTACAATCCGACGCGAGTTCACTCACCTGAGCCATTGTTTTCTGCTCTTCATGATTTTACTGCACATTATGAGCATATTATAATATGTGGTGACCTCAACGCAGATCTATTAAAATCTGACAGTAAAGCTCGACAACTGTTAGATCTAAGTGCTGCTTCTGGATTGTCCATAATTAATTCCTATGCTACACATTTTTCTCCAAACTCTCCTCCTATCCATTTCAAACATTTCAAACATTTTATTAAATGATCAGCTTTCTCTAGCTGGCATATCTGATCGCGACTTATTGTTTTGTACGTATAATATTGACTTCACTCGTTCTTCCTCTCCATCATTTTTTCAATTTAGAGATTTTAAATCCATTAACAATGATGCTTTGCAATTAGATGCGAGTCTTTTACTATGGAGACACTGTTTCTTCACATCTGACATAAATTGCCAAGTCGATCACTTTGAAACATTATTATTTAATCTCTTTCAGGCACATGTTCCTTTAAAGACAGTAGCTATAATTAATAGAAAATGTCCCTGGTTTACGTCGGAGGTTCGCAGTGCAATCAAAATACGTAACAAAGCATACTCTAGAATCTAGATGGAAGCGTACTGCAACAAGCGCAAACTGGGAAACTTTCTGCCATGCTCGGAATCATTCGACTTACATAACCCGCAGGGCGAAAAAAAGATATTTTTTATCAAAATTAAGTACGGATCAAACAGAAAAAAAAACTTTGGAGTAATCTACGCTCTATAGGGGTTGGTAAGATAAACAGTACTGATAGCATTCCTGATGCCAATGACCTTAATAATGCTTTTATTTCCACCGCTGTTGATAATTCACGTTTTGTTCCGGATGATCGACTGTCCTTCTTTTTTGACTTTGAGTTTGAAGTTGTATCTGAAATAGATGTTGTTAATACTATCCGCTCTATCAAGTCTAATGCTGTTGGTGAGGATGGTATTCCTATTCGTTTTGTGAAAATGATATTGCCACATTTGCTAAGCAGTCTTACGCATATAATTAACTTCTGTATCACAACCTCAATCTTTCCCAATGCTTGAGCTAAAGTTATTCCAGTCCCGAAAAAAACTCAGCCTTTGACGGTAAATGACTTTCGTCCTATCAGTAGTTTACCCTGTCTTTCGAAAGTTTTTGAGAAAATTATTTTTAAACAAATCTCTACTTTTCTCAATGAACATAGTTTGATATCCTCAATTCAATCTGGCTTTCGTGAACGTCACAGCTGTTCTACTGCTATGGTAAAGATTGTCGATGATATAAGGGTTAAATTTGATATGGATTACTTAACGGTACTCTGCTTGCTAGATTTTTCCAAAGCTTTTGATAGTGTGAATCATATGGTGCTTTGTCAGAAACTTAGACTGTATTTTGGCTTTAGTGAGAGATCGGTGCGCCTGATAATGAATTATCTGATCAATCGTCACCAAAGGGTTGTTTATGGGCAGAATTGCTCCTTATCTGGGTCGTTGTCTGCGGGAGTTCCCCAAGGATCTATTTTGGGGCCATTATTATTCTGTCTGTTCATTAACGATTTGCCTAAAGTTTGCTCAAGTGTATCCTTACATCTTTACGCTGACGATGCTCAAATATATCTTTCTCGACCAATCGGACTTATTGAAGATCTTATATCAAGAGTCAATGAAGACCTATCAAATATTTACAACTGGTCGGTTTGCAACGGAGTTAATTTAAACCCAAACAAGTCTCAGCTTATATGTATTTCTAAGAAACCTTATAACACTGATGAAATTCCACCTTTATTCTTAAACAATTTGCAGTTGAAATTTTCGGACACAGTTAATAACCTTGGTTTTAAACTTAATCGCTCACTGTCTGGAACTGATCACATCAATTTTGTTATAGGACGAATTTATGGTGGGCTGCGGAAACTTAGTTTGTCATCCAACTTTACTCCTGTAGCTACGAAACTAAGACTTATTAAGACTCTCTTTTTGCCTATATTAGATTACTCTTCAGTTGTGGACTGTAAACTCGACTCTCACTCCCACCATAAGCTACTGGTAACTGGTCGCGTTCAATGATATGATTAGGTATGTGTATGGGCTACGCCGATCTGAACATATCTCGCATTATCATAAACTGGTCCTAGGATGCACTTTTCAACAATTTCTTGACACAAAGTGCTGCCTCTTTATGCATAAAATCATTATGAACAAAACTCCAATTTATTTATATGAAAAACTTCAATTCGCTCAATCAAGCAGAACCTTAAATCTTATAACCCCCTTCTTTGCTTATTTACACTCTTCGCGTCTTTTCTATGTTTATGTGACCAAATTATGGAATTCCCTCCCAACGGTGATAAAAAAAAATAGTTGGTGATAGTAAATTCAAAACTGCAGTATTGGCACATTTTTCATCTGTATAATGATAAAATTCTCTTGGCTGAAAAAATATCATTGTCTTTAAGCTTGGGTCAGTATTTTCTTTTCTTTTTTTCTCATTTCGCTTTTCTGTCTATCAGTCTTCTTTCTATATCTACTTCTACACATATTTTTAATTTTTAATAATTTTTTTTTTCTTTATCACAATCTCTATTGTTCAATTAACTTTTGTATAACTCTCATTTATTGTTATTTTGAATTGAAATTGTTCCAATTATTTTGTACTATAAAAGACTAAGTCTTATTTGTACTATTGTTTTAAATAAACTGAAACTGAAACTGATTGTTTTAAATAAACTGAAACTGACTGCGATTGAAAGCATAGTTAGCTTCCCAAAAACTGCAGTGGCGTGAGTTACGTGAACAACGCAGTTGGTAACATTATGGACACAAATGGGTATTCAAATAATGAATCCAGTGAAACCAAAATTATCTTTACACCACAACGTCGAGATGATCGCTGATAAGCAGATTTATGAAAGCAAACTGTAAATCATGTAATTAGTTAATCCATAATGCATTATCTCCTTTTAAATGATCTTTCTGTCGATGTTGCAAATAATAAAAAAGTCAGCCTGGTCTCTGGTGATGATTTTCAATAAAGATGTTCAAAGAGAGTTAAAGTCTTTTATTTTATAAGCTAAAGGACCTACCATAACTCGTGGGGGTTGAAACGCATCAGTTAGTTGAAGTGGACTCCTAGATATTTGACTTTCAATTTTGATTCCCCATCTTTTTTGTCTCGAAAAGCTTCCTATGTGGTCCTCCACCCTACGAGCTACAATCACAGGTGAAAATGAGTGCACGTAAGTCAAAGAGTCGTCCGCAAATAAAAATTTGGTGTCATTTTCTTTTTGAGGTTGGTGCGAAGTGAAGATGCTATACAGGAAATGTCCTAGATTTGATGCTTGAACAATTTCTGGTCTGATGGTTCTGGTTGATGGCATAGTGCTGTCTACTTGCACATAGAAGTATTTGGAATGAAGAAAATTTAAAAGAATTTTAATTAATGTACCTGGAAAACGTAATATGGTTAGTTTATTAATTCCGTTTTTTCAGACACTATCAAATGCCTTGGTACCCGTGGTGTGGTGGTTAGCATGTCCACCTGCTAACCCAGAGGTTCGAGGTTCGAATCACACCAGAGGCAAAATTGTTTTTCCACGGGTATCGCCTTTCGCGAGGAATTGGCAAGTCCTCCGTTAATAAATTCATTGCCATGAAAAGCGCTTTCTCAATTAGCCGTTCGGAACCGACAGAAAATTGTAGGTCCCCTCCATTCCTTCCCAAGGCATGGTTGTGAGAAATGAGCTAGGCCCAGGGGCTCCTCGCTCTGTTGCGCCACCCTATTTATTTTTTTTTCTTCTCACTGCGAAAAAATTCAACTTTTTTTGGTGGTTATTGAGTTTCCTTGGAACGCTCCTTCGTAGCTGCGGGAGTGGATGATGATTAGAGTGTTTCTACCGAAATCCAATCTGTTTTTCAAGAACCACATCCTCTACGATTTTGTTCACTTGCTGAGTAGGGATATGAGCCTGGAACGAAATCGTATGAGTTTAGTAGGATTTCGTTCCGGTTCTCACTGTTTCTCGATCGATGTTATCGATGCGATACTTAAAGAACAGCGGCACAGACACAATGTTTCGGTTTCCCTTTTCGGTCCGTTTCTTTTTGCTCGTCTGTGCTCGCTCTTTTATATCCGTTTGGCTGTGGGGTCATTGGTGTCGATTTACCTCGCTGCTGTTCCCTACGACCATTGCACCAAAATGTTGGTACAAGCAGCTGTTCCAATGGTTGGTGTCGGCGATAATGGATGGCAAAGAGTTGACTGAATGGTATGCTGTGGATTGTGATTGTGCAGGTTAATGGTTGGGTAGAAAATGGAGAGCATGTATCGAAGCAAAAACGTCAACAAAGTCAATCAAGTCAACAACGATTAGTGAACAAAAATAAGTCAGTGTCCAGAAATTAACAACAGGGATGGCTGGTAAATGGAGCTTATGGAATAAAGTTGTATTAGTGAGTACAGCGTTCTATTGAGCGTATTAGTGAAGATGACTTTAAAATTCCCAATAAAACACGGCTATTGTAGCCTTGTTCTTTGGTACCGTCTCGGGGTCAATACTGGCCCAGCCTTTTTTCGTTGGGAGGCCAAAGATCTTGACCCTTATTAGACATCATGATTGTTGTCTAATGCGTACGGCTGGTATTAGAGCCTTCTGCAATACTTCAAAAGTCTTCATTGATCCAATGACCTCAAAAATTTATGTAAACTCGGAAATTGATACAAATTTGAAAAATTTTGCTTCAATTATTTACGCAACTGTTTTACTCCTTCTTTTCTTATAAAACCCTATAAATATGAGCCCTGGAAGCATTCTTTCAAAAAATCTTTCTCGAAAAGAGACAGTAGTTAAATCAGGAGATCGATTCAGAGAAGTATTATCTAAACATTTAGTTTCTCATGAACTTACTGTATACCAAATATTCAATGAGCTGGCAATCGAATGAATTTGTTCTTCTTCTTTTTTTCCACCACGGCCATCCTGATCTCGAAGTGGTCAGAAATCGCTAACTTGTCCACTTTACACAAGTGAATAGTGACTCGACTTCAGTACGCCACGTCGAACTCAAAAAGCTTCGGATATCCTCTTTTTGACAGGATTCCCTTGATCTCTTCTTTGAACTTGAGAACGCCAACTGAACCATTCGTGTTCTACTTATTCATAGATGGTATTTTTGACGTTAAGGCTTCCTTTTCTAATACGATCAAGCCCTGCAACTCCTGCTGTCATACAAAGAGTCTTCATCTCACCTGCGTCAATTTACTCGCTTTCTTTTTGTATATTGTCCAACATTATGTGTGGAGTCTTTCCTTTAGCTTATGAGGCATTTTTCTATGAATTTCGCTCGAGTCTCATATCCAGAGAATTCGGCGTCAGTCTTAATGCAGAGGTTTCAAAGTAGGTTTTTTTTTCGCCGAAAGCCTATACAGTGCCATCGCGATTTCAATAGCTTGTCCCTTTATTGAAAGACTTCATAAGACATTTATACAAAATATGTTGGAGTAGATCAGATCTGTTTTTTTCACTGGTGATGTCTACCGTTGATTTCGTAAGTCAAATTCATTCGCTTTGACTTTTTTCCCAAACTCTGGCAGATGACTGAGATTCGGGCAGTCAGTCATAGCTCGCAAAGCAGTCGCAACTTACTAGTTTGTCTAGTCACCTCAAGTTATTTGAGATTAGTACTTAATAATTGCCGTGAGGATATATGTATAGTTAGCACATTTGAGGACTACTATCAGTTGCAACAAGCTTACACCAATCAAAGCTCACCTAGATATTGCACTCCAATCAAAAACAGGATAAGGAATGAGGGTTGAAAATGCTTTCAGTTGTGTAAAATTTACTGTTTTTTTTATATTCGTCAGGCATATATGCATATATGCGCCTCGTGTAATCTTGGATCGCCTCGGCGGCGCGGCGGAGCGCGTCGGGAATATTCCATCTCCGGGCAAACCCTTTCGGGGGAATTGGTAAGTCCGCTGTGAGTAATTACACTGTCACGAAAAGAGCTTACTCAATAAAATTCAATTGAAATATAGAATTTAATTTGATATGAAACTCTCTTCTTCTTCTTCTTCTTTCCATTTCCGGCGTTACGAGTAGTGATCTTGAAGCGATCACAACTCTCCCACTTTTCTGCTTCACACTAGTGATCCGCCTGTGGAGTACGCCGCGTTGACCTCAGAAAGCGTCGGCAAGCCTCCCGGTTTTGGATTGTTCCATGTCTGAGGCCAACCAAATGCTGCTGTTTTTGCATTTGCTTGTACCAGGAGTGTTTTGGCCTGCCTTTTCTTTTCCGTCGCGAACGATATTGCCTTTTGGACGGGGTTCTGCGGATCTCTCCTTTGAACATGACAATACCAACTGAGCCGGTCGTGCTGAATTTTGTCCAAGATGGTACTTTTGACATGAAGGCTTCCACGGATCTTAGTACTTCTAATTCGATCAAGCTTTGTCACTCCTGCTGTCATCCGAAGCATCTTCATTTCAGCTGCCGTCAATTTGCTCTCATACTTTTTGTACATTGTCCAACATTGTGAACCGTATGTCAGAGCTGGACGGACAACTGCTGTGTAGAGTCTTCCCTTCAGCTTAGGGGGCATTTTTCGATCACAGAAGATAGCGGAGTTTTCTCGCCACTTCATCCACCCTACGCTTACTCGATGATTGATGTCGTCATCACAAGTTGCTTCACTATTGATCATAGATCTCAGATATTTAAACTTTTCACACTTGGGAAGCACATTTCCATTCAAATAAATGTCTGGAATAGGCTTGTCTGGATCAGAAAAAGGGCAGCACAGGTATTCAGTCTTTTTAGTGCTAATACGGAACCCATTTCCTTCCAGAACATCAATCCAAACGTCAAGTGCTCGTTGCAGGGATGTAGGATCCTCGCTTATGATGGCTCCATCGTCAGCGATATGAAACTCTCTGTTTTCAAATAAATTTCATTTGAATGTTCGACCTTGTTTAAAAACACACAAACACTTCAGTAATCATTGCACCTAAGAAGGTAGAATGAGAAGAGCATGTGCTCACACACGAATGAATCCACGGGAGGCAGCTTATTGTAAATAAAACAAAATAACCTTTGCAAGGATACTTTTAATTGAAAGCATCCATCACCTTGATTACTAAAGCGAAGGACATTATTAAATAACAAGACAAACAAATCACCTAGAAAAATAAATCCTTGTTGTGACTTGCAGTTATAGTTTGAACTTTAAAATTAAATCAAAGTTCAGTATTTTAAAATTTTGCAGGGTAATAAGCTCTGTTTTGTCAGATGCACTGAAAATGTCTTTGAAAGATAAACCTGTTTGATTTGTAGTAACTTTCCTGTCTGAAAACATCTGAATTGAGCTTTTCGATCTAGTTACAGCCCAAACACTTACTGTCAGGAATTATAACTATTTCTAGGTTGCCAAGCCTACCATCCAGATCCCTCTCTCACACGATACCAGTAGAACATCGTAAAACTTTGAAATAAGTAAAAGGGAAAATTTAGTGTAGGTGTTTAGAAATCTGCCATAAAATCTGTCTTAAAATTGAATTGCCTGATAGAAAACCACAGAGGAAATGAACAACAACTTACAGTAGATTTTTCATAAATAATAATTTGAGTCTATGTATAAATAATTCTAGCAATGGACAGAGTGCACGTGTATAATGTCACATAAACCAAACAATTTACATTCACCCCCGTATAGCTTTGTAGCTTTGAACGAAATAATCAAAATGCAAATTCGGATGGCATATAATTCAAATCAGGTGATCAATATGCGATTGAATGTTAAGCTGCCTTTCACATGCGTTCTACCATATATTCATAATGGAAAAAGAAGTGCTTTTGGGTTGAAGCGATACATACCTTGAATGTATTTCGTTGCATGGACTACAATTCTGTTTTAATGAGATTTGTCATGTTGTGGGAAGCAAACCTTTCTAGTTTAATTATAAGGGTATTTAGTTCTTAGTTCAACAAAAAGGATTTGTTTGTTGAACTTTGAGGATGAACTCTGAAACTCCATGACTACCGTACAAAGCAAACAAGTACATAGATACTAATACTAAATACGGATAACGTACATATTTGCCTTTGAGGTATGAAGCTTTTTATACGTACATTTATGTTTCAGTAATTATTTCTCGTAGGAGGTAAGTTCTTTTTTGTAGTTGTGGCGAAAATAATAATTTGTTTTTGTGTTACGACACATTAATCTGTTCTTTTAGCAAAAGCAAACAAGAAAAAGTCTTATCAGCTTTTATTTTCCTGAGCGGAGGTGTTCTTCAAGGATCTATATTTAGACCACTCTTTTTCTCAGTGTACGTAAATTGTTTAGCTTTTAGTATACCAAGCGCTTCTTAGACGACGATGATGAGAACTACAGTCTCATAACTCGCTTTTGGAGTTAACTAGTGACATAGCCTGTGCAAAAATATGGCAAGTAATAGGTATTCCTTTCTATGAATTATATTTTTACTTGCGATTATAATCAAGGCAAGTTTTGCAATCGTATGAAAAAAAGTTTTGAGACAACAATTGAAAATGACATTACGATGATAGGCTAAGGCTAGGTTAGGTTAGGTTAAAATGGCTGTCAGGAAAACAACTGACACACTTAGACCAATATAAGGTCCATTGTGATACCATAGAAATTATGCGAGGGAGTGCCTCACTTAACAAAACCAATTGGAGCTTTTAATAAAGCGAAGGAGATGCAGGGGATCTGTGTTCGTCAGATCACTTAGATCATCAAGGAAATATATTCTTAGATGCCGTTTTCTTTTAAAGGAGAGTGTGCAGAGGAGGTGTGGAATTGTGTCTTCCTCCTCCTCATCTAAGCAACTTCTGCAGAAGTCATCAGAGGGAACGCCGAGTCTTATGGCGTGCGTTTTGGATCTAGTCCTAGCCATATCCGTTTTGTTGCCACATACGTGGTGATATTGTTCCACCTATAATTTGTTCTATCCATTGCCTCTTGCTTTAGCATAAGTTTACATGTAGCGATTGGTATACCAATATTCAACCTACTGGTTGAGATCGGTAGAACGGTTCCTTTTCTGGCGAGTTCATCGACTTTGCAGTTGCCTGCGATATCTTTGTGCCCCGGCACCCAAATAAGGTGAATATTGAACTGTTCAGCCATCTCCTTAAGAGATAAGCGACAGTTGAGGGCGGTTCCTGAATTGGTAGCGCTGAGTGATTTGAGGGCTGCTATCTGAGAAAATCCGGATATTCGTTGAGGATATCACGTTTTCTTTTAGCCATGATAGGACCTCTTTGATCGCCAGAATTTCCGCTTGGAACACGCTACAATGGTTTGGGAGGCGGAAAGAGAGACTTACGTTAAGTCGGTTTGAGTACACCCCACAGCCTACCCCTTCTTCGGTTTTTGAACCATCTGTATAGAAATGAATTGAATCATCTCTCAAAAATTCTTCGTTTTCCCAGGTAGTTCTCGATGGGATGGAGACTTGGAACTTATTATCAAAAACCAATTGGGGGATGGTGTAGTCGGAGTGATAAGGGATTGATCCGAATAAATTCAGGATTGTAGCGTGACCGATGTTGTTATCGGTCTATTGGGAGATAGCTCTCATACGAGTGGCTGCACTGGCGGCCATTTGTTTGCTGAAGATATCTAGTGGTGTGAGGTTAAAAAGTGTATTTAGGGCAGCTGAGGGTGTTGATCTCAGTGCTATGCTTATACATAAACAAACTGTTCGTTGGACCTTGCTTAGATTTATCGCAATAGGATTTTTATTAAGAGCGGTTCACCATACCACTACTCCGTATGTGAGTATTGGTCTGATGACCGCGGTGTAGAGCCAGTGGGTGATTTGGGAGAAGAAACCCCACTTAGTGCCAATGGCATTTTTACAGGAAAATAGGGCTACGGTGGATTTCCTAATTCTTTCCTGTATATTGGCTTTCCAGTTTAGCTTTTTGTCTAGGATTATACCTAGATATTTGTCCTCGTTTGAAAGTTCAAGTGGGATTCTATTTATTGATGGAGTTATTAGTTGAGGAATTTTATATTTCCTGGTGAAGAGAACGAGTTCAGTTTTCTAAGGGTTGACCCCTAGATCACATTTTACCGCCCATTTTACAAGTTTATTTAGAGCGGTCTGTATCACGTCCGTAAGGACGTGAGTATGTTTGCCAGACACCGCAATGGAGACGTCATCTGCATATGCAATCACTTTGAATCCCTCAGCTTCTAAGTCAAATAGAAGTTCATTGACGACTATATTCCATAGAAGAGGGGATAGGACTCCGCCTTGCGGTGTTCCCCAACTGACAGATCTCTTTAAAGAAAAATCTCCTGGAGTTAAATTGATTCTCCTGCTTTTTAGCATAAGATTTATCAATTCCACTAAGGAGCTGACTACTTTGAGCTTCGTCAGTACCTTTGTAATTGCAGAGTTACTGACGTTATTGAAGGCGCCCTCTATGTCGAGGAAAGCTGCCAGAGTGAATTTTTTGTGATAGAGGGTATATTCTATAGTATGTACCAGGGTGTGTAGAGCCTTGACCTCTCTCCTCTCCTCTCCCTCTCTGAAAATCACTTCAAGGGCAGGGATAATGATATCCGCGGCCTTTTGAAGTTCGGCTGGAATTATACCATCTGGTCAAGGGGATTTGTATGGATCAATGCTGTTAATGGCCCAAAATAGTTTTTCCCTTGTAATCAGATCGGGGTTGTATGTTATTATGCTACCTGATTCTGTGGAATCATAGTTGCTTAAGTTCTTAGTGCTGCCTGGAAAGTAAGTGTCCAGAAGCAAATTGATCGTTTCTTCGCAGGATTCTGTGCAGCCGTCAGCTGTTTTCAAACAGCTAGGCATGGTCTTTGAAATTTTTCTTAATCTAGAAGTATCTTTTTTTTTCCACAGAAGTTTCTCCAGGAAGTTCTTTTATTTTTCTTCAGTTGATATTTATATGTTCTGAGGGATTCCTTGTAGGAGTCCTAGTATACATTACGATGATAGAGAATACAAAGAAAGTGGGTCCTGCAGTTCAGTCTGTCTGTCTGTCTGTCCGTATATGGATTATAAAATCTGAATCGCTAGACTGATTTTCTTCAAATTTTGCAGTTAGGATTTACGTACATATATGGCAGCCTATAGAGGAGTTACAGGAATTGGGTCTCTAGGGCTTGAAATAACGGTACCTGCCATACAACCTTCATGATAATATTTATTTTTCTGGAAAACGGCTCTAAGGATCTCGATTAATTTTTATGTGAAGCATTATTTCTCAAAATCTTTCTTATGGCGTCAGAAATTTTTTTTTGGAAAATGTCTAAAAACATTACTACCATAGTACAGTTTTCTTCTCGTTAATAACTAACACGATTTTGACGTGATTTTTGCTTATAGAAGTCCTCAGAAAGTTAGCAAAGATTGCGTATCAATATTTGAAAAAAAAAAAAAATTAAATTTTTTGCAAAAGCACCTGAGACATCACGCTTCCTTCTTTCCATTACGTCAATATCGTCTGCGTAAGCGAGTAATTGTACAGACTTTTGAAAGATTGTTCCTCTGGTGTTGACGTTTGAGTTTTGTACAATCTGTTCAAGTATGATGTTGAAGAAATCGCATGACAGTTTGTCGCCTTGCCTAAAACCTTTTTCGACATCAAAGGTCTCGGTGAGTTCTTTACCGACCTTGAAGGAGCAGTGTGAATTCTCCAAAGTCATCCTGCATAGTCGTACGAGTTTTGCCGGGATGCCGAAACTAGACATGACTCTGTACGTGTACAAGCTCGTCTCTGTAAATACTGTCATACGTCGCCTTAAAATCGATAAAGAGATGGTGTACATCGATATTATGTTCTCGGGTTTTTTCTAAGATCTGCCGTAATGTAGAAAACCACATTGATAAGGACCTATCAAGTTGTTGATTTCGAGTTTCAGACGTTCACATATTACAGCAGACAAAATCTATCTGCACCTGCAGTCTTATTTGATTTAGTTTAGTTTACTTTAGTTTAGTTTAGTTTATTTTGCCAAAGTAAGACAACATTAATTATAAAAAACAAAGATTACATTACATAGAAAATAAAGTAAAATACATTTGTTGTACTACGTATTATATGGAAACAATTTTTTTTTTTCATTAATAAATAGGATTTGCTA
This sequence comes from Melanostoma scalare, assembly GCA_949752695.1. NCBI lineage: Eukaryota > Metazoa > Arthropoda > Insecta > Diptera > Syrphidae > Melanostoma > Melanostoma scalare. The sequence continues at coordinate 210,246,299 of OX456984.1, read as the reverse complement.
TGTTAGAGATTTGATAAACAAAAGAAAGTCAAGAAGAGTCTTCAAACATCATTCTATTTAGGATGATTCTCCGGAAGTTTTCTCTATTCATATTTACATTGAACAAGTCAAAATATTTATTAAATGTTTTTGAACATCTATTGAAACATTCATGAGAAGCATAATTAGTCCTTGAGTTGCTCTCCTTTAAAAATTTGGTATGTCTTAAAGTACGAACGTTAGGATTTACAGATATTTTGGAATACAAAAATGATGAGTTAATATTTCTATTTAAAAGATCGAACGCAAATAAAGCTTCGGACAACTCTCTACGATTTGCAAGACTGCACATATTAAGAAGATTTAGTCGATGTGCGTAACGAGGTAGGACAAAACTGTCGGGATTCCATCCAATACCTCTCAAGGCGAACAACAAAAATTGCTTTTGGACAGATTCAAGTTTCTTAATATCAACAGCATACAACGGAGACCATATTACACTACAGTACTCTAACAGTGACCGGACCAATGAACAATATATAGCTTTAGTGATGAAGGGATCACTAAATTCCTTGGATCTTCGCTTAACGAAACCAAGCATAGCCATACTCTTGGAATGAACTTTATCAATATAATGTTTAAAAGTTAGTTTTTTGTCAATTAAAACTCCTAAGTCTTTTACTACGTCAATTCTAACTAACTTTTGTCCGTCTATGGAGTAGTCAAAATTTATTGCACAAGTTTTTCTTAAAAAAGAAATTATATTGCACTTCTCCACATTTAACATCATTCCGTTAGCTTTACACCACTTAACTAGGCTGATTAAACATTGCTGCAATAATTGCGTGTCGGCAATGTTTTTAACTGTATGAAACAACTTTAGGTCGTCGGCATACATCGAAAATCTACAACCTTCAAACAGTAAGGGCAAGTCATTTATAAAAAGGAGAAATAAAAGTGGGCCAAGATGGCTACCTTGGGGAACACCAGAAGTTACATTAATTTGACGTGACAAAACATCACAAAACTTGACACACTGCGTCCTTTGCAACAAATACGATTGGATCCACAGTAATAAGGTGTCATGAATGCCATATTTATTAAGTTTGCATATGGCAAGCTTAACTTCTTCTAGGTCGGGAGGAAGGCATTCTTGATCATCGACAAAGCTGAATGGGGCAATGTGCCTGACAGCGGAATTTGTGTCTTCATCGCCGTTAAGCAGTCTGCTGAAGTGGTCTTTCCAGATCCTCAGTGGCGACTGCGTCTCTATTACTATGTTTCCCTGCTGGTCTTTACAGGCTTGAGTTTGGGCTTTGCCACCCTGGCAAGATCTTTTTACCTTTTGGTAAAACTTTCGAACTTCATTCCTTTCATGCCATTTCTCAATTTCCTCAAACGAGCGCTTCTCATTTGATCAATTCAATTTAATTTCTTACAAATTCTCATGTGATTTTATTAAATTTTAGAAATTAATGTGTAGTTGGAAACCCTGTACTTCCAAATCAATTATGAAGAGCGAACACTAAAACTTTGTACTCAGTCTTCAGATTTTTATATTGCAACTAGCATACTATCGCAAGTTCGCGAGACTCAGTGGTACCCAATTTTTGTTTTGGTATTTCGACTCTGAACTTTTTCTTGTATGCTAATTCTCTCAAACTCATTCAGTTATCCTTTTTTCTTTTATTTTTCTAGGACTTCGGAACGATATTGAATTATGTGGATACTGTTGTGGTGTTTGCCGTTCCTCTAACCTCTATTGTCGTTTTGAATGCTTTTACGGGGTGTACGGTTTGGAAGTTTGCTACAGTAAGACGATCAATGACTCTACAAAAGTGGTAAGTAAAGCAAATGGTTTCGTTTTCTTTTTTTTTATAAAACCTCAAACAGAAGTTTTATCAGAGAAACAAAAGTAATACGAAAAGATAAGCGCAGTTTTTCTTAGACGTGCGGTTTTCGAAATGCATATAATTTAGTATTGTGTCCAAGAATATCACAGTACGCAGAGCCCTGTGATTGTGCGACTTCAATTCTTCAGTGATGAAATGGCAAACCAAACTGAGCACAAATCAATTGACAGCTGTCAAGAAGATAAACTCCAAAATAATAGCATTGCAAGATTCAAAACCGCACGTCTAAAAAACACCCTTTAATTTTATTTTAAGAAAAGAAATAGTTTAAGTTTTTTAGTAAATGTATCTCCTTGCCCAATATTGTTGACCTTAGCTAAAATACCTGGCTTTTGATAAACCTGACACCTTACGTACGTTTGCCAAGGAAAATGGACCTCAGACAGAGAACTAGAAAGCAACTGTCTCAAGAACTGATTTTTCAGATTTAATTTTTTCATGCGCCTCCTAGCAATGGAAACAGTTATGGCTTTACCCCAAAGAGGTTGACCTGTTTCACAAGTTTTGAACACCAATGCAATAAAGCCGAATATCGCCTCATTGAAGTCTTTCAAGACCATAATTAGTCGATTATGGTACACTTAGGTTTGCCAGACAATAAGTATTGCTGAATATCTAGTCTTTCCTAAACAGGGCTTTTTATAAGGATCACTGTCCAGTAGTTAGGAGTTAGGTTTGCGAAAGCATCGAAGCCTTCAGTAATACTGGGCAATTTGCCAAAGCCCTTAAAAGAACTAAATTGAACAGACTGGAAATACACAGGAATTCAAAGTTCCTATACGGAGTCAAAAGCAGAGACACTCAGTCTTATGCTGGAATCTCATTTTTTCCTTGATGTTTCTGGGATTCGAGCTTTGAATCTCCCACGCAACCCGCAGACAGGCTGGCCATTACGTCACGGGCACCACAAGATCAGGTTAATACGATAAACTCACTCGACATAGCAGGTACAGTTCATTGTTAGATTGTGTGAGTCACTTTTCAACCAAAAACTTGGTAAGTAGTGTTACCTGCTTTCTGCTTAAAGCGCTGGAAAGTGTGGTTAAGGTTTTCAGACTTTTTACGAGTAAATAAATAAAATAAAATAAACCTGCTGTCAAAACATCACAATTCACATTCTGTCCGTTCAGAGCTGGTTTACTCTAGAACTCCTAACTACTGGAAGGATTGTAATCGTATCTTCTTGCTACCTTACGAAAAATGACTGGATGGGGAGAAGTTTGTGTTGCCTGCCGCGACAATCAAGTTGTGCTCCAGGAATGCAAGACCTCTTTAAACGCGGTCGGAAGCTCTTTTAGGTTAAAGGCCATCACGACATAACTGGAAACGAGATCACCGATGAAATTGCAAGGCAAGGATCTCAGACAGCTTTCTCAGGAGCTGACCAGTGTTTGATCTTCCGGGGTCCTCAGTGAGGGCTTTAACTAACGATTCGATCTGTCAAGAGCACAACACCATAGATAGAATCCTTCATTGGATGCAGACAGACTAAATGTGTGGATCGGTATTTAGGTCTGAATGCCCCAGGTAGTATTTTATAAACCTCCGACAGAAAAAACTATCCCTTTTTTTTATCAAATTCCCTGGTGCCCGTGGCGTGATGGTTAGCATGTTTACCTGCTAAGCGGAAGGTTCGTGGATTGAATCTCAACAGAAAGTCCAAAAATGTTTTTCCACCGGTATCGCCTTTCGCGACGAATTCGCTACTACGATAGTAAATTCATCGCCATGAAAAGCGCTTTCTCAATTGGCCGTTTGGAGTCGCCAAAAAATTGTGGGTCCCCTCCATTCTCTCACAAGGCATGGTTGTGAGAAATCCACTAAGCTCTTTGGCACCCCGCTCTGTTGCACCATCCTATTTTTTTATGACCCTGATTGTTCCGTTCCCAAAAAGAAGAAATCTAAACCTGCTTTCAGCTTTCTCTGTGGTAAAACATCACTCTCGAGAGAACAGATATATCTAGGGGTTGTTCGACATAGCTTACGTTAATCACAACTTAAAAAAAACTTAGGCTATATGGACTAGCCACGGTTCCCATTATGTGTAGAGAATTCGAAGTGAATGAGTCTCCTAGTAAAATTGGTTTCTGGCTGGGTAGTAAAATCATTGTCATTGATTTTAATGTGACACCATCAAATGGCTGAATGAAGTGGGCACATTCAGTGCATACGGTATTCCGCTCTACCCCTTAGAAATATTGAACAATTTGGGGGTTGGCTGAAAGACTTGCACTGCACATGTTTATTTCGTAAGTACGTTCCGTTGATACTCCCATGAGCAGAGGTTTCCTTTTCTGGGCTGATAAATATTTTTAATGTCGCAAGTGATTACTTTCATTTCGGCTGAACTTTATCCTAAGCTTATTAAAGGTAGAATCCTTTTTTTGAAATTCCTTCACTTGGAAACTTTGGTGTATAAAAGCATTCCTCTGTTCACGAGCAATCCTTTAAAACTCTTTTCAGAATAAGATCTAAGGATTAATGAGAATATAAAATAATCTGATTCTCATATTGCTGCTCACATTCATATCGAAAATAACCATTTCACAAAGGCTTCTTTTCTTAAATTTTTGTTTTATACCAAAAAGAAGCATTTCAGAGATTTTATTCAATCAATAATTCTGAAATGATATCTTTGGTGTGGTGACACACGTTTCGTGTGTAGTTTTGAAATGCTTTTTTACTGGAGTCTGGATAGAGTAAAATCTTGCACCACAAACTCGATAGCTATGCATTTTCGTCTTTCTGTTCTGACAGAACACATCTAAACCTTTTCGTCCGATGTCGTATTTATTTCGTTACAAAAGGAACATGTAATAACACATATTCCTTGGAAAAAACTAATTTTATAAAGAATTTGATAAAGGAATACGTTCGTATCGACATTGAATGAAAAATTTATAAAATGGAAACCATTTTCAATAAAATGAAAACGTATTGTCCATAATGTCTGTCAAAGTAAAAGAGTTGCATCTTCAAATTACCTCAAGCTGAAGACTTTCATTGTGATTTATTTTTCTTATTTCAAGGAAAACCCAAGTTACACGAAGTCATTTTTCTAAAACTTACCAGAGGAGCTCGTCCACGAAAAGACAAAATTCACTGATGTCAGACTGCTCACATCCCAATGGACAAAGTAATTGTGCATCACATCGAGAATCGAAAAATAGAACAGGTAACTATGGTTCGGGTTTTGTATTTACACTTTATTCGGTACTTGGAATTTATATTTCACATTTCAGTAATTTTGTCTTTTTGTTTTGATAACCATTAAAGGTAAAAGAACAATGACAAATTCATCACAAATAAAAGTCACAAAAATGCTGCTGATAGTATCAACGGTGTTTGTTTGTCTCAACCTTCCCAGCTACTTTTTGAGAGTGAAAATGTTTTTGGAGGTATGTATATTTTGTTGATTGAAAAACAAAGACGTTAAAGTGACAATCTTACTATGAAATTGTGCATTGATCGAAATTTCGAAAAACAAAGGAGATAAAATAGGAAGAAAGAATAGCATAATTATAATTAACAGAATAGTACGTATACGCCAGAGTATACCAACTGAATTTTATGTTACTAATTATGTAAGTGAGCGTTATTAATTGTTTGGAACAATGATTTTGTGCAGTTTAAGCTGAAGGTTAAGGGATCAGGGGTGAACATTTTCTCTTCTAATTTTCTTCGAAACCATAATTAGAAAATAAATGTAATGAGCTGTTAATGGAAAAATTGTAGCTTATGCAATTCGCACTGAAGAGAATTTGGTTCTTTTTTCAGATTTTGAGAGTGGGCATTGCAGTTTGGGGTGAACATGAACTTCAATTAACATCTTTCGATAATGAGTCCGATTTCGGGCGAGCTCTCTTTTGTTTTGCACTTTTAAGTTAGTTGAGATCCTAATTCACTTGGTTGCGTTACTTAAGGCAAGGTTTTCCATTTCGTGCAATGTGCTTTAGAAAACCCGTCGAGCCGGAGCGTTGGTGTCCAAGCTATCGTAATATCGCGATGCGTACTCTTCTAGTTATGCTCATGTTGCGGTACAGTTGATACAGTTCATAGTTGAATCTTCACCTCTACGAGCCAAATCATCCTATTAACTTTGAGATGAGGAAAGCGTGTGCTACAGAAAACCGATTAACCTAAGAAAATTTTCTGAGGTTTTGTCATGTATGAGTAGAGTACGCTTGCTGTTGCATCTATCTACGGCCTCGGCTAGTTGACCGTGTGGCGTGTGCATCTATACATATATGTTGTTTGTTAAGGAGCCTTTTATTCCACATGCGGATTCGGAGACCTTTGTGCTTTTTCGGTTGCTTGGTTTGTCCTAGGTTTTATTCGAGGAAAGCAAAAACAATCAAATTGTGAGAAATTTTTGTTTTTTGGGCTTTTATGATCATTAAGTTGTATGCGATTAATAATTAAATAAAACTAATCCATCTCGGTTTTACCCTACGTTTCGCCAGTTGTTTTCCAGCTTCTTCAGGGGATTTATTAAGCTACTATTTGATATTAAAAAAACATAATTGAAATTTGCACAAAAAGTTCGAAAGAAGTAAAATAAGGACAACAGTAGTATCACAATATTTAACAACTAGTGTATGGCAACACTATACAAATTAAATATATGATCAAGTTCCCATTATCAAATTGTATTTTTTTCTAAACCAGTTTTCAATTTCCTATTTGAATTTGAGTTTAAAGCTCAGTTTCTCAAAAATTGTTTGTAGAGACAACTTAGTCAAAATGTTAAGAAAAAATAAATTTCTGGTTTTAAGGGTATTTGCCAGGTGTGTATGTTTTCAGAATCTACCTTTTTCCTGCTCAAATGAGGGAAGAAGATCCTCTTCTATGACAAGTTTTTGGAACAGTTTCTTTCTTCAGGCCTTACTCCAAGGAAAGCATAACGGAAAATTACAGCTGTGGGTTTTTGATTTGAGAATTCACTGCCCGCGATGAGATTTGCATGTGTGCGAGATGGCAGGTGTCCTAGGACACCTCACGTCTTTGTTTTGTTCTGACCAAACCGACACGCATTTAGTATTTTGCTAAATATAAAAGAACACTTATAATTCAGCTTATCTTCTTTGGAAAGGCTCTGAATAATGTGAACTTGGCCGAGTCGAGATGTTGCAACTTGGTTGCCACTGGGAACTGGGACCCTCCATCCGGAGGGAACCTGCCAAACTAGTAAGTGCGAGTGTTGACAAAGAGACAAAAAATAAAGTGAACAATACAACTCTAAAGCTAATGATTGACTGCCGGAATCTCAAAGTCTCAGCGGATGAATTCGACTTACAGAATCAACAATGGACTTCACCAGTCAAAAAAGCAGAAACCCCTGAATGGGTTACTCCGACATATTGAATTTAAAGATCTTTCAGGGTCTTTCTATACTAGGACAGAGCTTTAGAGCAGAGATGTTGGCGGATGAGTTCCTGACAAAGAAACAGCAGTTCCCACACTCCTGCAACACCGTACTGACACCGGATAATCCGGCCCTTTATGTACAAGGTTGGGGGTTGTGCGTGGAATTAACTAGCCAATCATGTCAAAACAATATGGGTCCGAGACGACCAACAGCCTCAGATAACAGTAATGATCTCAACGTTGATTAACCAAGCAAACGATAAAAGAACCAAGATATCCGGATCAGGAAAGTAAGATACCTTTATAGAAAACGTGTAGCTGGAGAATTGGAGGATTGGTGACTCCCAGAGACAACGCAAACAACGCTTCTTTGGTGCCGACTTATGGTTAGAGGTAGACTCAGGAATAAGGTTATCAGCCAAAATCCAGTGAACGAGCGAATATTGACCATCCGCATGAGGGCTAAATTTGCCAACATTAGCCTTACATGCGCCCACGCCCCCACAGACGACAGACAGTTTCAAAGACTGTTTCTACGAGGTCCTATCGTTCTTGGCGATTTTAACGCAAAACTAGTGAACGAGGACATTTTTGGGAATACAATTGGTAAGCATAGCGTGTATGACAAAACATCCGAAAACGGACTCAGGCTAATCCCACACGTTTCCCGCATCTCAAAATTTATAAAGGTACATTGCTCTTCCAATGAGATAATTGTCCGAACTTCAGACCCTTACATTGTTTAAACCAATGTACGAATGAGGTTATTCTGTTCTCGAATCGCACGAACCAACACGCTGTGAAGAGATACGACGTCGGAAGGCTACAATCGCAATAGATTGTCACTCTCAGTGTCTTTTCTAACCGAGTGTCCCTCCAACTATTCTTGAATCTTATGCCGCTGGTCATGCTGGAAAACATAAAGTGTCCGCCATTTAAGGTTTTTTTTTCAACTAGTGCTTATTTCGTGAATGCCGATACACATAAAACGAGTCACTGTTTGGTGCGGATTTTGATCCAGAGGCGTTCTTCGAAAATGAGCAAGGAGTGGCCGTTACAGTCAATGGCGATCGTTATCGGGCCCTGTAGAACGAATTTTTGTTCACAAAAATTGAAGAGGAAGATATTGGCAACATTTGGTTTCAACAGGACGGCGCTACGTACCACACAGCCGAAGCTACACTCGATGTTTTCCGCTCTGTTTTTGAAAAAAAAGTTATTTGGCGGACCCTTTAGTAATACAATCGCACTCGCTACTGAGAATGTAGAAAGATTAGATCGCAGACTGCTTAACGCCCATGAAGACACTAATTCCGCTGTCAGGCAGAATGTCCCATTCAACTTGGACGATGATAGGAAAGGATTGAATTGGAAACACCGATGCACGTTGCTTTTGAACTTTTGCGAATCGTAATGTAGGGGAATAATCGAGTCAGGCAGAGCATTCCACGTACGAATAGTGCCACTAAAACATGAATCTCTATACTTGACTGTACGTCCGAAGTTAGGTTCGAGGTAGAACTGATGAGCATTTCTCGCGAGAGGGGTGTTGTGGCTAAATTATTTCAGGACACGAATGCAAATGGATATTTCACTAGAGCACTGTTTGTAAAAAAAGCGATAAAAGAGATTGAGACACATAACGTTTCGAAGATTGAGACCCTCACAATTGAGCCGATTATAGAGAAATAAGTCTCCTTGACGTCGCGTATAAAATCTTGTCTGCAGTAAAAAAAAGGTCAACAATTTGTTTACAAAAATAAGTTATACAGAGCCATGTTTCAGTATCCTTTGCAAAACTATGTGGAATTACTTCGGAGAATTCACGCTGTTTCGTCAAGGTCTGTAAAGAACTCACTGCTGTCATCAAACAAGGACGGATAAATTGACGAATTGGACATTACTTTGTCTAAATGTCTCGAAAAACAAAGACAACATGGTCACGAGGGGCTGGTCGTCTCAGGCATGAATTTTTTCGGAAGAGGATGAGGATAAGAGGATGGTACTATCGAAAGAAGAATACTCCGTTTTATCATTGGTTTAAAATCTAACAACGAAACTATAATGTCTAGGACGGGTTTTTGAAAGAACATTGCGCGAAATGGAAAATCTCATCTAATATGTTACAATCAATTGGATTATGACCTCAACTAACGTAGAGTGCAAAACTGGAGAGAGCTCGCCCGAAAACGAACTCGTTATCGAAAGATGTTGGTTGAGGTCCAGATTCACCCAGAACTCTAATGCCCACCTAACTAAGTTGGTAAGCCCAAGTAAATGCTACAAGCTGGCGTTTTTTGAGTTTTACTTGAGTTTGGTATTTAATTTAGAATTTTAAAAAAATTCCATGCAATTCTTTCTTCTTTCCGAAAATGGTTCTTTCCTAGGCAAATGGTAACTTTATTTGAAAAAATTATTTGTGTTTGTCAAAAACTTTTCATCTAACCCATTGCTCTAAATATTGTTCTCAGCAGATAAGAATTAGGTTGTGTGTCCTAGTCGTGCACATTTTTTGTCATTTTGCTGACTTTGTTTATTTCATTTTTAGCTCTTTTGCTACATTTATGGCTCGAGTTTCGTTTTTGATTTGATGATGCATTTATTGCATGATTTTATTGCATCCCTGTCAATAAACGAATTAAATTTTTCGTTCAATACACTTCAAGCTTATCAAATTCTCACAACAGAATCTACCTTGGATGGATGTACAGAGTTAAAACATTCTTAATGAAGTAAAGTTTCAATAGAAACAAAATCCTTTCACTCTGAATTCAAAAAGCTATACACAGAAGAAATAGAAACTATTTCAATTGATTACACTTTTTTTTGGATCCACTTCCTTGGCTATCCACCAAGGATGTGAATCCAATTGCAAATTCCTGATTTGTTTTTTTTTTTTTGGAGCAAAAAGAGCCATTCATTCATTAAAAAAAGAACATCGCTAAAAACAACCAGTGCCATAATGTTAGCAACTTTGCTACACAGTCAGTGTATTTCGAGGCATCAAATCAGTCTTGAAAGGGAGAAAAACGTAAAAAAAAAGAAAAAGAGGAAACGCAAATGGAAATGCTACGCCCGGAGTGTATTGCTTAATCGCATTAACTTAATTAAACTTAACTAGCAGTTTATTATTAATCGCCTGTGCTGGGTGCCGGGGCATACATTCCAGGAAACTGAAAAGCAGATGAACTCGCTGGAAATGGAACACTTCTGCCCTTTTCACCGATAACGGAGAGTATCGGCATACCAATCGCTACATTCAAACTCTTGCTCAAGCAGGACGCATAAAAGAAAACTAATCTGAGGAGATGTTCAAGCAGTTTAACGTGTAACGCAAATCTGGTCGAAGTTAGATCTTGAGCGGTCGAACCGCTTGATCTCTATCAACTGAAAACACATTGGTGCGACGATAGGTGTCAATACAGGACACTGTGTTATTAGAATGAGGATGAGTAGGAGGAAACTATTCCCCACCTTCTCTGTTCATGCTCCGCTTTAGCTCACAAACTTAGGATACACTTGGGTTCGTGCTTCTTTAATCACCACAGTGATCTTAATCACATCGACGACCTGCGTCTCTCTCGCTTCATTGTAAGCTCAAAATGGTTCCATTAGGATGAGGATACATTAGATCCACCGTGGTACCACCACTTTAATCTAACTGGAAAGAAAATTTGAAAAAAAAGAGAAAGAAAAGCTGAAATTGCATTCTACACTTGGAGTAGAACTTTTGTACACATACACATCATCCATTGTCACAAAACCTTAATTAGTAGAAATCTGTCGCTGTAACCTGAGAATGGTCAACTCAACGAACATTGTTCGGTTGGTTCAGTAAAGGTTCTTAAACCCAATAACCCAGTCATCAAACCATTCCGCCCCCTCCCCACCATCTCTAACTGTGTTATCCCGGAGCACAATGGATCCTTCGGATAACCTAACCTATCACTCAAATAAATTTATTCCCAGCTCAGTCTAATTTTCTTTTGCTTTTAAACGAGTAAACATTTAAAGAAATTTATCTAATCTGAGTTTGCTTACTCACTCCAGCATCACAGATTTCTTACTCGTCAGAACCTATTTACTTAAACAAACACAAATGATAGATATTTCTATTAACGCCACTCAAGCATCATCGGTATCATTTATTTATAATGAAAGCAATTACTTTCAACATATTTGAATAGCAAGTAATCATGTCTTCGCAACAGGCATACTCATTTACTTCCCACTAAAGCCAAGCATTTTTTAGGTTCTTACAATCGGAAACAATTTATCGCCGAATCATAAGTAGAACAATAAAAAAAAATTTGCAATTTATATAATGGCGTTCCTTTCAATCAAATCATTAGCTAAGCTTTTGTTTATGTCTGTGAGCTCATCATGAAACTATTTAATCCGAAAATAATTCAAATGAATTTTCAGTTTTTAATTAAATATAGGCTCACAGTTTGAATGTCATGTTGTGTTTCAAACATCAAAAGAGATTGATAGATATCATACGTATCCGTTTTGAAATTAGCTGAAAATTATGTTTCCTTTTACTTTGGTAAAAGTAAAAAGACATGGTGGACTGCTGAGCAGCACCTTAACAGTTCTCGTAAAAGGCGACTTTATGAGCAATAAGATCTAGTCAATCGAAACCAAGTTATGTCTAGCGACAATCAACCATCTAAAAACTTTCTCACAAGTTCCATGCAACTCCATGGAAAAAATCACCGATGAAGAGTAAATAAATAGATCCAATTTTTTGTTTTTGATATTTTTTTTTTTAAACTAACCAAGTGGGATGTTTATAAAGTAGTGACAGTTCCATGTTCATATAATACTTTAAGTTAAAGAACAAAAAAGAAAAGAAATCTGATGCCAAATAAATTGAGAGGAGGTTAGGAGAAGCAAAAGGAAAATATTTGAATTTACACTGAGGGGAGAATAAGAGAGAAAGATGGGAATAGTGTTTTTGAGAAGAGTAGGAGGATAATTACTTTAGTTAAATTAAATTAATAAATAAGGTGTCCTATCGCGTTCAGTGGGAGGTTCGAGGTTTGAACTTAAAAATCATAATGAAATGTTTTCCCTCGGTTAACGCCTTCCGCGAAGATTGGCAATTCATCCGATAGTAGTTTGACGTCATGAAATGCCTTTTATTCAGCAACTGTTCGTAATCGGCAAAAAAAATTTAGTAACCTTCCATTCCCTCACTCATGGTACGGTTGAGACAAATCTTGAGACAAATCCCCCGGCTCTCCGCTCTGTGGTGGTGCTCTATTTATTTTTTTAATTTACTAATAAATATGTCGCCAATATCTCCAAAGGCTTACTGCAGCTGTTTAAAATTTTCCCTCAAAAGTAAGACAAAAAAATATCTTAGAATTAAAGAGTATATAAAGATCGGCGTGTTCTTAGGATTCCACAATTGCTGTATTAAAATAGTGGTGTCCTTGCCGGTTGCGTCGAAGTTCAAGAATTCTAGAAATATTTAATTTTTTTTCCACGGGTATAGTTCATTTTCCGTGAACAATAATAATCGATCAAGAATCGGCAAGTCATTCGAGAAATTTGTTCGGTGTACTGCCATGAACGTTGTAAACGTTCAAATTCTGCGAAAATTTGAAGGTCCCCTCCACTCCTCTCAAGGTATGATTGAGAGAAAAGAGGGAAAAGCTTCCCGAGCTCTGTCGTGCCACTCTATTCACCTATTTATAAGTATGCTTCCGGATTCCAATGCTTATGCGACTGGAATTCACCGTTGTAGTAAAAGCGAGATCACAATAAAGAGAATGGAGCATACACGTGTCAAAAAATTTAAACTTTGAAAGCAATTTGTTAACATCTCGTGGCAATACTTGCAAGTACTAATGGCACTATCCCACTAGGCACTACCTATCCTTAGCTTGGGACTGATCCTAAACAAAGAAATACTCGGGTCAGAACTACACGGATTCCGAGACCTAGCAAATTGATTTGACGGATTGGACGAGGTTTTAAACTCACGATTTATATCGTCAAAATTTCGAAGAGATGTTGAAATAAGGAGGTGAATAAACATCTTGTGAGTTCAAGAAACGAAATGGCGGAGTAAATATAATAAACTTGGTTCGTTTTTTTGGATGACGACAGCCTATAAAAGATTTCCTACTATGGAACAGATCAGAGTAGAAAAGGATTCGACATTATTCTTGTAGAAGAAATATTATTAAGAGTGTTGCCCATCTCGAAGGTTATTTACCATTTGATGTCTCTTAAATTAGCGAAAGGTGTAGAATATTGTCACTGCATATGCTCACGGTGCGGTGGTACTCGTGATGGATAGCATGTCCGCCTGTAAATCCAGAGGTTCGAGTTCGAATCCCAACAGAGGCAAAAATGTTTTTTCCACGGGTATCGCCTTTCGCGAGGAATTGGCAAGTCTTCCGTTAGTATTCATTGTCATGAAAAGCGCTTTCTCGATTAGCCGTTCGGAGCCGGCAGAAAATTGTAGGTCCCCTCCATTCCCTCACAAAGCATGGTTGTGCGCGCCACCCTATTTATTTATTATATATGCTCACGGAATCGAGATGAAGATGCTTCGTATCATTGTAGGAGTAACAATGCTTAATAGAAGTTAATATTTTTAAAAACTTTTTGATTGCAGCATATTATGGGCTACAATTTTAACACTCGCGGTTTTGTTTTTATTCGAGTATCTTAAGCTTAAGAAAAAATGCCAGTTTTTATTTTTTACTCGTCATTTCCAAGTCTTAACCCATTTCGGGAGGAATTTTGGTACATTGGGTGTGTTCGGTGAGTTTAAAAATTGCACATTTTTGTGAACTAAATTTTTGTCAAGAAACATGACTTTATTCACAATTGTTAGCATACATACGAAGTTTGGAGCTACATCAAACAGACTCAACGACATTTTTTGCCATTTTCGATAACATTTCGAAAAAATAGTTTGGTAGGATATTTTTGGTTATCGGGCTAAGTAAATAAGCCCGATTTAATTGTGGGGCTAAGAAGTGAAGCTCAGACAGCTACATTTTTGTTGTATTTAGAACGTGAATTTAAAAAAAAAAACACACCTATTGTTTCAAATTGATAATTTCATGCAGACTAATATATGTTTCTCAACATCAGCGAATTCAAAGAAACTGGAATGAATTTAGAACCCATTAATTAGGAGTTTTTAAGTTTTTATATAAACCCAGTGAATATAATTATAGTGAACGTAGAGCCATAAAAAGAGTTTCTTTTGTTAGATAGATAGCGATTTATTATTTATTTATTTCATTACATGTGCTTATCTTCCAGATGCGGAAATAGGTTTCAATATCCTGAACATCGAAAATCCGACAGTAAAGCATAATAAGAAAAAATCTAAATATCGTTTGCATGAAAAGTTTTCCCAGGAAATTGAACTATCGCCAGGAAATAGTAAAAGATGTTTAAATATTTGTCTATAACGCATGCGTAATAAATGTTTTCGTAAAACATGAATACAATAATATGCAAATATTTTGATAATTTTCATTTGATTTCCGTTTTAGAAAGAAGTATCAAAGAAGACAACAGTGCTACAGTACATTGCACATCCGCTTTTTATAACGAACTTTGGAATAAACTTTGTTCTGTATTGTGTGAGTGGGCAAAATTTTAGGTAAGACAAAAATTATATCGATTTGTGCACATTTACATAATATTTGAATTAGTATTTGATCAAACAAGAAATATTATAACCGAAAAATATTTCGGTAATAATAACCTTACAGTTGGATATTACAAAGAAACACTCAGACATCTGCTCATCTTATATTATTTGCCTAAACATTATACTCAGTGCTTAAACTTGAGAAGAAATAATACGAGGGTGGGTCAATAAGTCGGTGACTTTTTGAATATATAAAAAGTTGTTTTAAAGAAAGCTATTTTATTCTCAAAAGTCGATAATTCACGGACTTATTGACTTACTTTCGTAGTATTAATTTTTCTGGAGGGATGTTACAGTATGCTATCAGCAAAATCAAACAATTAAGACTCACTTCTTAATTCTTACAAGTTTATTTAAGGACTGAACCGTTTACTTCCAATGCAGTATGTACAATCATATTATAGGAAAATATTATAGATGTATGTATGTACTACTTATTAAGTGTTGCTGAGATGTTATAATTTCTGTACTTCAATACCATCCCTCAAAACTTAATAAAAGCATTCATTTATAAAAAAATATTTATAAGCAAAAAATCATTGTGATATTAATTTAAACCTAACATCTTGGAGAACTTTATATGTTTTGTTTTACTCAAATTCTTTGTTAAAACGTCTGAAATCATATAATCAGTAGGAACATATTTTAACTGTATTAAATTCTTTTCAAAAACTTCTCGTACATAGTGTACTCTTATGTCTATATGTTTACTACGGCTATGGTAAACAGGATTTTTAATTAGTTGTTGAGAACTTAAATTGTCCCCATTCAATTCAATAGGATCCTTGACAGTCTCAGGAAAACCCAACTCTATGACAAACGATCGCAGGTACACAGCTTCTCGGGAGGCCGCTGACAGCGACATGTACTCAGCTTCGGTGCTGCTTAGGGCTGTAGATGGTTGTTTCTTCGATTCCCAAGTAATTGCTGCAGTAGAATCGCCAATAAAAAATGCATAGCCAGTGAAGGACTTTCTATCATCGCTGCTGCCAGCCCAGTCGGCATCAGCAAAACACTTGAGCTGCCCACTAGTTTTCCTGTAAGATAGCTTTAAATTTAAAGTGTTATTAAGATACCTTAGTATATGCTTGGCTGCAGCAAGATGTTCGGCATGAGGGTTCACATTGAATTGGGAGAGTTTGTTTACAGAATGAATAATATCCGGCCTGGTACACACACCCAAGTACAGAAGGGACCCAATGAGTGATTGGTATGCAGTTTTGTCAACCTTCGCACATCCAGAACAACCATTACACTTAGAAAATTTTTGGCTAGGTTCCAAAGGAGTACTGCACTTTCGGGTCTGCAGCATATTGTACTTGTCCAACAGATTTTGAATAAACAGTTTCTGCGATATGGAAATAGTATTCTTCTCAACGCTGACTTCAATCCCAAGAAAGTGGTCAATTGGTCCTTTGTCCACTACGTCAAACTCCAAACTTATTTTCTTTTTGATTTCAACTAAATCTTGTGGATTGGAGCAGGCTAGGAGGATGTCATCTACATAGACGGCTATAATGTTGATACCGCTTGTCGTATTCTTAGTGTACACACACGCATCTGCATTACACTGCTTAAAACCCATTCCATGTAGAACTTTATCCAACTTGACATTCCACTCCCGCCCGGCCTGTTTCAATCCATATAGCGCTTTCTTCAATTTGCAGACTTTTTGTGGATGATCCTTATCCACAAAATGCTCCGGTTGGTTCATGAACACTTCCTCCTTCAAATCTCCATTGAGATATGCTGCTGTTACGTCCATTTGATGAACCGCTAAACCATACTCAGCAGCCAGGGCTAAGATAAGCCTCAGAGACGAAAATCGAACCACCGGTGAAAATGTTTCAGTATAATCCATACCAAATTTTTGACTGCAACCCTTTGCAACCAAACGACTTTTGTAACGCTCAATATTACCTTCTTTATCACGTTTTATATTGAAGACCCATTTACACTTGATGACTTGTCTGTTGTCTGGTGGGTCAACTAAGTCCCACGTGTCGTTCGCCATAATTGAATTGTATTCAGCTTTCATTGACTGTGCCCACCTTTCACCGTCGTTCCGTCTTAGAGCTTCTGAAACAGTAAGGGGGTTAGTTAGAAAATTGCTGCTTCTATCCATCTGAACACAAAGCTTTTGTCTTTGACGTTTTTGATGTTCATTCTTTTGTCGTAGACCTGAACGTAAGTTTAAAAATCCAGCAGTGTCATCTTCGATTGGTGCTATAGCCAATTCATTGGACTCGTCGCCATTTTGGTCATCAGTTCTTAAACCACCATCCTCACTACCATCTTTATCAACATCAGATGTTTCGGGTTCAACCGTTGTATTGACTTTACCACATCTCTCATCAGACTCTTCGCTTTCGGCATCATAAAAATCACACGAGTGCTCTTCCTCCTCTTTGTCATTGGCACCCTTTTTAACATTTGTGGTATTTGAAACATCGACTTGCCCATCTGATTTCTTTATAGGAGCATCTAATTCTACAAAGGAGTAAACATTAGAATCATTCTCAACAGTATTTTTACCGTTTTCTTCCAAAAATTTTACGTCACGACTTTTATGTAACTTTCTCGTTTTTGCTTCATATAAGAGATATGCCTTTGACTCAGAAGAGTAGCCAACCATATAGCATTCGATACCTCTCGCAGCAAATTTTGACTTCCCAGGCCTCTTGTCAAGCATTACCGCTCTGCAACCGAAGATCCTGAGATGATTAACTGACGGCTTCCTTCCAGTCCAAACTTCGAAAGGAGTACAATTTTCAAGTGCTCTGGTGAAAGAGCGATTACGAAGGTATACCGCAGTTTTCACAGCTTCTCCCCACAGCATCTCTGGAAGACTAGATTTCAGGAGCAAGCACCTTGCCATCTCCACTATTGTACGGTTAGCACGCTCGGCAACCCCATTTTGCTGTGGGGTATACTGCACAGTGAGCTGCCGTCGGATTCCCTCGTGGTTCAAAAAATCAGAAAATTGTTTGCTCAGGTATTCACAACCATTATCTGTCCGGAGTATTTTAATTTTTCGTGATGTTTCCAACTCGACTTTAGCCTTGAACGATTTAAAAACCTCAAAAATATCGCTTTTATTTTTAAGCAAATAAATAAAAATATTTCGACTAAAATCGTCGATGAACAAACAAAAATATTGAAAGCCACCTGGTGTCGCCACTCTCATAGGACCACATATATCACTATGGACTATTTCTAACACTTGGGTGCTCCGGTTAGTAGATTTAGCAAAAGGCAAAGTACACAATTTTCCTTTAATGCACGTTTCGCACTCTAACGCGTTCGCATTGCCCTTTAAATTGAGACCGAGTACCATATTATTTTTGAATAAAAATTGTAGGTCTTTAAAATTTATGTGCCCAAAACGTTGGTGCCACATCGAAAAATTATCTCGACTATCTTTTATGTGAAGTAGTTTATTACTATCCATCTTATAGACAAATAACCGTCCGCACTTGACAGCATCACATATTGTTTTACCCTGAGAATTTTTTATCACTGCGCCTTTGTCATAGAACAAAACCGTATGCTGATTTTCTATTATCTTGCTAACGGACATAAAATTTGTGCTTAATAGCGGAACAAAAAGAACATCATGCAGTGTCACATGCATTGTAGTTGTTTCAATTATGACGTCACCAATACCTTCTGACTTTATATAATTATTTGCCGCTAGCTCAATACTTTCCGCATGTGGTTTGAGTGATGCAAACATGTTTTTATCACAACACATATGAGTTGTACTGCCGCTATCTAATACCCATGTTCTCTTTGTTAGCTGTATATTAGAAGCATTCACTGCGTTTAGCATAGCAAAATTTGACCACTGTGTAGATGAACTCTGTTCTGGACACGAAGAAGCAAAGTGTCCTTTTTTATGACATTTAAAGCACTTACCACGTGACCGTTTTTTCGAGTGAGGATTTTGTTGCTGCTGCTGCTGTGCATTAGAGCTTTGAGAATGATTTTTGGATCTGTGCTTAGAGAAAAATGCAGATTCCCCATTGTCATGGGCCATCGTCACCGCATCTCCTTCTCGTCTTTTACCTTCCTCAATTAATTTCGTCTTTAATGCATGGGGCCTAGGTAACTCGTCTCGTGATTGTATTGCTATAACGAAATTCTCATAGCTTTTTGGCAAACTTGAAAGCAAGATTATACAAATTAATTCATCCTGCATTTTGATGTCCACTTCTCTTAATTTTTCGAACAAATCAAAAATGTTATTAAGATGATTGACTACAGATGAATTTTCCGCCATTTTAAGATTTAAAAGTTGTTGAAACAAAGTTACCTTTCTCGCAGGTCCTCTTGGAGAATGCAGTTCTTCTAATTTTGTCCATGCCACTTTTGAAGTAACGCAATTTTTAATGTGCAGTACTTGTGAAGTTTTGACTGATAGCAGCATCATTGCCAGTGCCTTTCCATCCTTCATCTTCCATTTGGCCAAGTCCTCAACTGTGTCGACATTAGGTTCGGGTGTTTCCCCAGAAACATACGTCCATAGCTCACTATGAACCAGTATTGACCGCATTTGAACTTTCCAGCAGTCATAGTTATCGTCGTCCAACTTGTCGATTTGATATAGGCCGGAACTCATATTAACAAATAATATCTGAGGTACAACCTGGGCCCATAACCTTTGTTACAGTATGCTATCAGCAAAATCAAACAATTAAGACTCACTTCTTAATTCTTACAAGTTTATTTAAGGACTGAACCGTTTACTTCCAATGCAGTATGTACAATCATATTATAGGAAAATATTATAGATGTATGTATGTACTACTTATTAAGTGTTGCTGAGATGTTATAATTTCTGTACTTCAATACCATCCCTCAAAACTTAATAAAAGCATTCATTTATAAAAAAATATTTATAAGCAAAAAATCATTGTGATATTAATTTAAACCTAACATCTTGGAGAACTTTATATGTTTTGTTTTACTCAAATTCTTTGTTAAAACGTCTGAAATCATATAATCAGTAGGAACATATTTTAACTGTATTAAATTCTTTTCAAAAACTTCTCGTACATAGTGTACTCTTATGTCTATATGTTTACTACGGCTATGGTAAACAGGATTTTTAATTAGTTGTTGAGAACTTAAATTGTCCCCATTCAATTCAATAGGATCCTTGACAGTCTCAGGAAAACCCAACTCTATGACAAACGATCGCAGGTACACAGCTTCTCGGGAGGCCGCTGACAGCGACATGTACTCAGCTTCGGTGCTGCTTAGGGCTGTAGATGGTTGTTTCTTCGATTCCCAAGTAATTGCTGCAGTAGAATCGCCAATAAAAAATGCATAGCCAGTGAAGGACTTTCTATCATCGCTGCTGCCAGCCCAGTCGGCATCAGCAAAACACTTGAGCTGCCCACTAGTTTTCCTGTAAGATAGCTTTAAATTTAAAGTGTTATTAAGATACCTTAGTATATGCTTGGCTGCAGCAAGATGTTCGGCATGAGGGTTCACATTGAATTGGGAGAGTTTGTTTACAGAATGAATAATATCCGGCCTGGTACACACACCCAAGTACAGAAGGGACCCAATGAGTGATTGGTATGCAGTTTTGTCAACCTTCGCACATCCAGAACAACCATTACACTTAGAAAATTTTTGGCTAGGTTCCAAAGGAGTACTGCACTTTCGGGTCTGCAGCATATTGTACTTGTCCAACAGATTTTGAATAAACAGTTTCTGCGATATGGAAATAGTATTCTTCTCAACGCTGACTTCAATCCCAAGAAAGTGGTCAATTGGTCCTTTGTCCACTACGTCAAACTCCAAACTTATTTTCTTTTTGATTTCAACTAAATCTTGTGGATTGGAGCAGGCTAGGAGGATGTCATCTACATAGACGGCTATAATGTTGATACCGCTTGTCGTATTCTTAGTGTACACACACGCATCTGCATTACACTGCTTAAAACCCATTCCATGTAGAACTTTATCCAACTTGACATTCCACTCCCGCCCGGCCTGTTTCAATCCATATAGCGCTTTCTTCAATTTGCAGACTTTTTGTGGATGATCCTTATCCACAAAATGCTCCGGTTGGTTCATGAACACTTCCTCCTTCAAATCTCCATTGAGATATGCTGCTGTTACGTCCATTTGATGAACCGCTAAACCATACTCAGCAGCCAGGGCTAAGATAAGCCTCAGAGACGAAAATCGAACCACCGGTGAAAATGTTTCAGTATAATCCATACCAAATTTTTGACTGCAACCCTTTGCAACCAAACGACTTTTGTAACGCTCAATATTACCTTCTTTATCACGTTTTATATTGAAGACCCATTTACACTTGATGACTTGTCTGTTGTCTGGTGGGTCAACTAAGTCCCACGTGTCGTTCGCCATAATTGAATTGTATTCAGCTTTCATTGACTGTGCCCACCTTTCACCGTCGTTCCGTCTTAGAGCTTCTGAAACAGTAAGGGGGTTAGTTAGAAAATTGCTGCTTCTATCCATCTGAACACAAAGCTTTTGTCTTTGACGTTTTTGATGTTCATTCTTTTGTCGTAGACCTGAACGTAAGTTTAAAAATCCAGCAGTGTCATCTTCGATTGGTGCTATAGCCAATTCATTGGACTCGTCGCCATTTTGGTCATCAGTTCTTAAACCACCATCCTCACTACCATCTTTATCAACATCAGATGTTTCGGGTTCAACCGTTGTATTGACTTTACCACATCTCTCATCAGACTCTTCGCTTTCGGCATCATAAAAATCACACGAGTGCTCTTCCTCCTCTTTGTCATTGGCACCCTTTTTAACATTTGTGGTATTTGAAACATCGACTTGCCCATCTGATTTCTTTATAGGAGCATCTAATTCTACAAAGGAGTAAACATTAGAATCATTCTCAACAGTATTTTTACCGTTTTCTTCCAAAAATTTTACGTCACGACTTTTATGTAACTTTCTCGTTTTTGCTTCATATAAGAGATATGCCTTTGACTCAGAAGAGTAGCCAACCATATAGCATTCGATACCTCTCGCAGCAAATTTTGACTTCCCAGGCCTCTTGTCAAGCATTACCGCTCTGCAACCGAAGATCCTGAGATGATTAACTGACGGCTTACTTCCAGTCCAAACTTCGAAAGGAGTACAATTTTCAAGTGCTCTGGTGAAAGAGCGATTACGAAGGTATACCGCAGTTTTCACAGCTTCTCCCCACAGCATCTCTGGAAGACTAGATTTCAGGAGCAAGCACCTTGCCATCTCCACTATTGTACGGTTAGCACGCTCGGCAACCCCATTTTGCTGTGGGGTATACTGCACAGTGAGCTGCCGTCGGATTCCCTCGTGGTTCAAAAAATCAGAAAATTGTTTGCTCAGGTATTCACAACCATTATCTGTCCGGAGTATTTTAATTTTTCGTGATGTTTCCAACTCGACTTTAGCCTTGAACGATTTAAAAACCTCAAAAATATCGCTTTTATTTTTAAGCAAATAAATAAAAATATTTCGACTAAAATCGTCGATGAACAAACAAAAATATTGAAAGCCACCTGGTGTCGCCACTCTCATAGGACCACATATATCACTATGGACTATTTCTAACACTTGGGTGCTCCGGTTAGTAGATTTAGCAAAAGGCAAAGTACACAATTTTCCTTTAATGCACGTTTCGCACTCTAACGCGTTCGCATTGCCCTTTAAATTGAGACCGAGTACCATATTATTTTTGAATAAAAATTGTAGGTCTTTAAAATTTATGTGCCCAAAACGTTGGTGCCACATCGAAAAATTATCTCGACTATCTTTTATGTGAAGTAGTTTATTACTATCCATCTTATAGACAAATAACCGTCCGCACTTGACAGCATCACATATTGTTTTACCCTGAGAATTTTTTATCACTGCGCCTTTGTCATAGAACAAAACCGTATGCTGATTTTCTATTATCTTGCTAACGGACATAAAATTTGTGCTTAATAGCGGAACAAAAAGAACATCATGCAGTGTCACATGCATTGTAGTTGTTTCAATTATGACGTCACCAATACCTTCTGACTTTATATAATTATTTGCCGCTAGCTCAATACTTTCCGCATGTGGTTTGAGTGATGCAAACATGTTTTTATCACAACACATATGAGTTGTACTGCCGCTATCTAATACCCATGTTCTCTTTGTTAGCTGTATATTAGAAGCATTCACTGCGTTTAGCATAGCAAAATTTGACCACTGTGTAGATGAACTCTGTTCTGGACACGAAGAAGCAAAGTGTCCTTTTTTATGACATTTAAAGCACTTACCACGTGACCGTTTTTTCGAGTGAGGATTTTGTTGCTGCTGCTGCTGTGCATTAGAGCTTTGAGAATGATTTTTGGATCTGTGCTTAGAGAAAAATGCAGATTCCCCATTGTCATGGGCCATCGTCACCGCATCTCCTTCTCGTCTTTTACCTTCCTCAATTAATTTCGTCTTTAATGCATGGGGCCTAGGTAACTCGTCTCGTGATTGTATTGCTATAACGAAATTCTCATAGCTTTTTGGCAAACTTGAAAGCAAGATTATACAAATTAATTCATCCTGCATTTTGATGTCCACTTCTCTTAATTTTTCGAACAAATCAAAAATGTTATTAAGATGATTGACTACAGATGAATTTTCCGCCATTTTAAGATTTAAAAGTTGTTGAAACAAAGTTACCTTTCTCGCAGGTCCTCTTGGAGAATGCAGTTCTTCTAATTTTGTCCATGCCACTTTTGAAGTAACGCAATTTTTAATGTGCAGTACTTGTGAAGTTTTGACTGATAGCAGCATCATTGCCAGTGCCTTTCCATCCTTCATCTTCCATTTGGCCAAGTCCTCAACTGTGTCGACATTAGGTTCGGGTGTTTCCCCAGAAACATACGTCCATAGCTCACTATGAACCAGTATTGACCGCATTTGAACTTTCCAGCAGTCATAGTTATCGTCGTCCAACTTGTCGATTTGATATAGGCCGGAACTCATATTAACAAATAATATCTGAGGTACAACCTGGGCCCATAACCTTTGTTACAGTATGCTATCAGCAAAATCAAACAATTAAGACTCACTTCTTAATTCTTACAAGTTTATTTAAGGACTGAACCGTTTACTTCCAATGCAGTATGTACAATCATATTATAGGAAAATATTATAGATGTATGTATGTACTACTTATTAAGTGTTGCTGAGATGTTATAATTTCTGTACTTCAATAGTTTTTGTTCGAACGATAATTTCAGCATTGCAATTTTCTCAGTCAGCTAAAATACTTTTTGATATCATATTTCAATTTCTATGAGAAAACAGTTAAAAGCTATACTCTGTTCAACAAAAATGTGCGAGGAGGATTCGACACAAAAATAATATTTTATACTGTTGGACCAACATTTAGCGAACTGGTAAAAACGTCGTAGTGGAAGGTGATCCTTAGTTATTTGACTTCAAAGTTATATTCTTGATGATATGAATGTCAAAACCAATATTCAGAAAGTGACAAAACCTCCTACTTTTTAGGAGGATTTCACACATCTTTAGGAGGTTTTCACAACTGGTGGGATGATTTGACAATCTAAGAGTTTTTACAAAAATGCGCTCTGGATTTGGATGAAACGCAAGACGTTTTTCAATAAATTCTTATATAGTTACTAGAATAATTTTAAAAAAAGGTTAAATAAATAAGGGCCCTTAAAAAAATTTAAGACTTACAATTCCTCCGAGTTTGTATTTTAACGAATGTCGAGGCCTGTAAAATGGACGTTAAATCTTATTTTTTCTTTTGATCTGAAGGTGCCTGGTAGAATAGGATGTTCTTTTGAATAATTCGAAAAACTTTTTAGGTGTTTTGAAAGATGCATTTCTGGAGTCATCCAGCCACTGCTTGAAAATCAGCCAATGGCCCCAGATATAGCGCCTTTCACGAATAAAAGATTTGACTTCTTTCGTGGGCTTATAAAGACTAGAGGAATATGGTTTCCAGCTGCATTGACAACTGCAATCATTGTCACTTTAAGTCCCCTTTTCACCTGAAGTGGTTTGATACACAGTTCTCTTACTCTTCTGTGATATAATATGCAAAAAATACTGGCGGTTATAATAAAATGTTACTCTTTTCATAAAAAGCAACAGAACTTACTCTTATCGAGTCCATGACCGTTGTAATTCCAGTTTCATCGCGGTCATAAATATTTTCGGCCTTGAATGAATGTTTCAAAAGGAGACCTTTAAGCTTACGAAAAAAAAAAATTGAAGTTGGGCCAAGCTTATATTCTCCGTTTTTCGCAGACTTATTGATGGAATGCCCCTCATGAATCCCGATAGCCCAACTTTTCCAGCTGCTTGCACATTATGCCGGGGTGAGAGGCATTTGATCTTATTTTTTATGGCGTAGTCGTATACAAAACGCCTTGCCATATCAACTGTCGGATCGTGGTTATACGAGTATCTATAAACTTTTTTATCTATAAACTTATATTCTACTCACGTATGTTTACACTGAGCCAAAAAATGGTCATTCTCCTTTGTGGTTAACTATTATAAAACGAAACTAAGTTAATCTTTTTCCACATTGCATCGCAGCAGCGTGTTCTATCAACTATCACTCCGACTTTTCAAGACCTTGTCGATGGATTTTGGCTGTAGGTCTTTGGATGATATTAGCTTTAAATGCTTGAATAGTTTCAGGATTGTTCCTTGTTGCATGGCTCAGTAACACACCAATCAAGAACTTAGCGAAATTGAATTCATTGGCCATGGGCATACTATCTCAAGGGATGTCAATGAGTGGTAATTCTTTTGACATTTTCTGCCTTTCGCCCGGTTTTAGTATATGCTCTGTTCCTTTGTCGAACCTGGCCAGAGCCAGCGTTGCGTTTGTCATGCTTCTCTTGACTAAGTGCAGAGGTGTCAGGTTTCGAAATAATTCTGAAGTTGCGTTGGACAGCTCCTCATCACTCTAAATATGTATATAGGTTAGGTTAGGTGAGAGTGGCTATCAGCTAATGAGTATGTACATACGTACATGCATTACCTGACACACTTAGACCACGAGGGTTCATTGTGATACCAGAGAGTTCAGCGAGTTAATCACCTAATCCCAAAAACCCGATGTGAGATCATAGAGTTGATCACCCATTAATCTGTCATTTCGGGACTAGTCGGTTAATCACCTGCTAGTCGAACCACGCGGAACTTTTAATGTATTTTGAAAGACTTTTAGTGGACCCTAAGCTAAGTCGCTAGTATCGTCGAAGTAGAATTCACCGAGATGAGTTTTTCTCTTATAAAGTGGTGCAGGGCATGAAAAAAGAGGGTGTTGAACGGTTTCTTCGTCTTCTTCATCCATGCAGCTTCTGCAGAAGTCATTGGAGGTCACACCAAGTTTTTTTGGCGTGTCCTGTAAGAACACCTATGGTAGAACCTAGATACAGGTGGTTAAAGGCTTACAAACTCTTCTAGCGTTTTGAGTCTACACACGGTCAGACTTTTTTGGTAATATATACAAATATACATAGATGCACACTCGTCTTTGTATTTCTCAAAGTGCTTCGTGGTGGTTTCCTGGTTGGTTCTCTTACTCCAGACTACTGGTGCATAAATAAGGATTGGTCTCACCCGCATTACGCACTTCAACCAAATAATGCTCGGTTTACAGCCCCATGTTTTGCCTAAAAGCCTCTTGCATATCATAAGGGTTTTCTTAGCTTTATCTGATGCGGGTTCTTCCAGCTTTTTCCACCAGAATTTGCTATTTATTACTACGTCTAGATACTTAGCCTCTTTTATTTTGGCTCACAGAATAATTGTGTATGCGAATTGAATTGCTCCACTTTTTCTTTGTCCAAATCATATTATTAGAATCTCTGATAGCCATTGTACGTTTGAATTCCCCTCCACCTTTAAAGACGGTGTAGTTGTGCGACAGCTTTACCCAGTATCACTTTTTAGCTACTACTTTCCAAACTATTTTTATATCACTCTGAAAATACTTTTTCAAGATAATTATTTGTAGAAATATAGGAAACTATATCTGACTGTTGAAAAATTGATTTTTTCCTCCTATTAATTGTGAAAAAAGAACTAACCGACTTTCGAAGAATTGGCAATGAATGTTTTTAAGTTTCTCTTTTACATGAAGTGTTGTGTTGAGTGTGTGCTCTACACAAGCATAGACGATACAGATTTGATTGACTACATTGATGTAAATTCCACGAACAGGAAATCACAATAAAAGATATTTTCATCAAGGATGCTGAAGTTTCTTTTGAATTGTTATCGAAAAGAAACCCCTCCTGGCTTCTTGAAACAGATACATATGTGATACTAAAAATACATAGACTACTTTCTATTTTTAGCAATTTGTGTGCTTTTTGAAAGGATTTAAATCAACCTTTTGAAATAAAAAATTTATGTTTCATTTCAGAAAAGCAGTAGTGAGCTTATTTCGCAGTGTGTCTTCATCAAGCAGAGATGGTAACACTCAAGCAACAGGTAAGTTGAGCGCAGTTTACTATGAATATATAAAGTAGAAAAAATTATTATTTTGGGTTAATAATCGCATTTAGAACCACTTCACGAACTTACAACGCTTTACCGTTGCCCTAACCCAAACTTTCTGATTGAACGAAATTGTATTTGCGGAGTTCACACTCTACAATTAGCTGTCGACAGACTTGGATTCAAACGACCAATGTTGGATGATGTGAACCCTCAGATAACCGCTTGTCTGAATTGTTAGATGGTTTTTAAATATTTTTGAAAATGTTGAAGTTGGACGGAGTTGAGGAATATATATGATAATCTCTCGAATTCCAAGGGAAGCCAAAAATGTTTTCCAAGCGTATGGCATTTTGGGAGGAATTGGTATGTCCTCCGATAGTAAATTCATTTCAGCGAAAAGGGCTTTGTTGATTAGTTGTTCGGAATCGGCAGACAATTGTAGGTCCCCTTCATTCCCTCACAAGGCATGGTGAAATGGCGAATCCGAAAACCCCGAAATCGCTCTTTTAGTGCAATTTTTGAAGGTGTAAATATTTGATGTATTTCACCGAATTACTGAGCTTTGCTACATATATGTGGCGACGAATGTGGAACCATTCAAATAAAAAGATAATAAAACGAGTTGTGATATTTAGGGATCTCCTGTTAATCGGCAATACAGTGGGTAACCATAGTTACCAGTGATGATTCGAACCGTCGACTTTCATTGATAACGATTGGATTGGAACACTATTGATTAAATGACCTGCAGTTATTGAGAAATCGTGATATTAGGGGGCTCAGGTACCTACGTAAACGTCACCAAAAGAACAATTAGATTCAAGATGTAGAGACATTCGACCAAGATCTAGACTTGACCTAGATATGGACTCATTCTACAAAGATCTAGAACAGCCTACTACAACAACTGAAATCAAGACCAAATCAACTGACATTTAGACACACTCGGTCAAGACCTAGACCAACTCGACCCAGATCTAAACCAACTTGACTGAGATCTAGGCCAACTCGACCGAGATCAGGACACATTTGTCCAAGGTCTAGGTACATTGAACCAAGGTCTAGAGTCTAGACCAACTCGACCGAGACCTAGACCAACTCAACTGAGATCCAGACACATCCGATTAAGACCTTGACCAGGTCTAGACCAACTCGACCATGATCTTAATCCATTCGACCGAGATCTAGACCAACTCGAAGAAGATTTAGTCCAACTCTGCCGAAATCTAGACCAACTTGCAAGAGATCTAAAGACATTCGCTCGAGATCTAGAGCAACCCGACTGAGATCAGGACACATTTGTCCAAGACCTAGGCTCAATCGATCGAGATCTAGACCAACTCGACTGAGATCTAGACTCATTCAACCAAGACCTAAACACATTCCACCGAGATCTAGACAAACTCGAACCAGATTTAGACCAACTAGACTAAGATCTACTCGATCTAGATATGGACTGATTCTACCAAGATCTAGATTAGCATGACCGAGATCTAGACCAATAAATGAAAAGATTAGTAAAGTTTTTAACAGTTAAAACACTTATTTTATTTCCTCAGATGTACATTTCAGAAGCAATGCTTCCATCGTCAGTGAGATTTATAAATCTCACTGACGATGGAAGCATTGCTTCTGAAATGTACATCTGAGGAAATAAAATAAGTGTTTTAACTGTTAAAAACTTTACTAATCTTTTCATTTATTAGATTAAAAAACACGTGGAATATCTCAACTAAAAAACTCATCTAGACCAACTCGACTGAGACCTAAACCAATTCAACTGAGATCCAGACATATTCGATTAAGACCTAGATACATTATACCAAGGTCTAGACCAACTCGACCGAGCTCTAGACCCTTTCGACCAAAATTTAGACCAACTGGCCAATCTAGATTCATTCGACTGAGATCTAAACCAACTCGCGGGGATCTAGTCCAACTCTACCGAAATTTAGACCAACTCGCAAGAGATCTAAACACATTCGACCGAGATCTAGACCAACCCGGCCGAGATCAGGACACATTTGTTCAAGACCTAGGCTCACTCGATCGAGATCTAGATCAACTCGACTGAGATCTAGACCAACCTGACTGAGATCTAGACACATTCGATCAAAACTTAGGCACATTGGACCAAGGTTAAGACCCGTCCGAGATCTAGACCTTTTTGACCAAAAAGCAGACCAACTCGACCGAAATCTAAATCCATTCGAGCTAGATCTAGACCAACTCAAAGGTGATCTGAACACATTCGACCGAGATCTAGGCCAACTCGACCGAGATCTAGATTAACTCGACCAACTCTCTGATCTTTGTTAAATTTTAGTATAACACTTTTAAAAAATGCAATAAAAAACGACGTCGCTCGTTTGAAAATTCTAACGATGGTAGACCCCTTGAATTCATCCCTCTAGACCAGAATGCCTCTTAGGGTCTGACGAATCAGAGGCAAAAAAAGGGTTAGAGTATACGAAATCTTGAATTTCGATAAATGAGCTCATGATGGCGCATTTTATTTTCTCACTCAACCACCCCTGAAACACGTGAAATTTGAGTTTCATTCATCCCCCGCTATAATCAAAATAACTTAATCAACTTTACGCGTCTAGCACATGGACTATATTAGCGGAACAGAATCAACGATAGCTGCTAAGAAGTTGTCTTTCAAAATGCTCGACTTGTTTTTGCTTCTGCTAATCTTATTTGAACCATATAAACATATAAGTTTTTCTTTTGCACAGAATACTTTTAATTTGAAAACAAATCAATATGTTTGGCCTTATGAACAGTATGAATGAGTAAACAACAATATTAATCAAAGAATCTCGTTAATTACACGTACACTCTTATTTACATAATTTGCGCTAAGGGAATTCAATAATTGGAAACCAAACACAACCGTAGCATCAATGTTGCCCAAGATGACTCAGTTGGTATAGAAGATCTCGATAATCTTATTAATTTGACTAAATGGAAGAAAACAGGCATTCAATGGAAGATAATTTGTATCTCACTCTCTACAAAATAAAGGAATTGAATTGAATTGAAAACAATGTTGTTTATATATTTTTATTATGTTTACTTTATTTGTGTGGATAAGATATTTTGTGTAGGATTGGCTCGTCATGAGCAATACGGTTACGGTGCTCGTGGATTGTTTTGCTCAAATAAAGCAAAGTGAGGAAATCAACATTACAGAAAAGCCTTTCCTGAGCATTGTTTTGCGTGCTAAATATTAATAAAGATTAAAAGTGTGACATACGAGTACAGGGAGACGCAGCAAAATAATAAAAGTCCTCTAAACACTGCTCGCATTGGGCCGATTAAAGCTAAAAACTTTCAATGAACTGAAATCGAGCACGCAGTGTCAACATGTCGTTGTGATTATAATAACATTTCTTTCTCTTTTTTCGCACCTACAAATGGTAAAATAATAAAAGGAAAAAACAAAAAATAAATTTAAAAAATTAGATTCATGAGTATGGTCTTCCATAAATTACTCACCCGCCATGTCTACAAACTCACTGCCAGGCAATTGAAAAATCACCGCATTGACAAGAAAATTTGACCTAGATTTTTTTTTTATAAATTCGATGTGTTTGTATTTTCTGACAGCGTTGATCGTTTCATACAAAGCTTAAAAATAAAAAAAACAGCAGTTCCTATATTTTGTCACGCAGTCACGAAGTGTTGTCGCAACCAATATTATTTATGAGTCACTTTAAATGAAAAAAAAGAGTCCTTTTCTACTACTACTTGGCACGTTCAAAATAAATCGATTCAAGGACATTATAAAAATGTTTAGAAATCACAATTCTTTCTGGGAAAATAAGTCCATCTCTGGGAAGCCGGGAAGTTTGGAAAAATCTTCGCGAGCTTGGTATATGAAATAAGAAAAAATCTAGTTTCCCTGAAGATCTAAATGTGGATGAATTAAATAAAAAACTTATTGATCTGCCATTTCCTTCTCTTCCAAATTTAAAAGGGTTGAAAGTACAGATGTCGTAGAAAGTTTTCTGGCGATCATGTCGAATCTGGGTATTGATGAAATACATCCAGTTTTTATTAAGGCAATACTGCCCATACTTTTACCGTATGTTACGCATATTTTCAACACTATTCTCACAACCGGAGTTTTTCCTGTTCAATGGAAGTTAGCAAAAATAATACCTGTTGAAAAAGGTCAAGGTAGTAAAGAATTTAGACCGATTATAATATAATATAAGAATACTTCCTTTTTTGTCAAAGGTTTTTGAAAAAATCATTCAAAAACAAATAAATTTGTATCTTCGCAGGAAAAACCTTTTATCGCCAAAACAGTCTGGCTTTAGAGAATAGCATAGTTGCGCTACAGCTCTCATTAACGTTATTGAAAACGTCAGACTAGCTTTATAGGGCCCCTACATTACGCAAACACGTTTGCACAAACGTGTGTTTGTGCAAACATAATTTCGCCACACACTACTCAAACATGTTTGAGAGATATTAGTTGCTTGACGCTTTTCATATCAATAAAACCTACGGAGCAATGAGCGATTTCGCATGTGATGCTTTAATTAATTACCCGATTACAATAATCTTTGCTTTTAACGCACCACAACACCGGTAAACTTTTATATAATTCGATAAATTCCGTCCAAAAAACTACTTCCACTTGTTTATTCATCTTTACTCCTTGAAAATTTACACGTGTTTGAGCAAAATTCACCACACACGACTCAAACATGTTTGTGCAAACACGGAAAATTCAAAATTTTTAGAATTTGTTCAAACGGTTTGCGCAAACACTCAACATCGCTACACACTACTCAAACAGTTTGCCCAAACATTTTTACAAAAACAAAATACATATGTTTGCGCAAACGGTTTGAGTAGTGTAGGGGCCCTATTAGACAGCAGAAATATAACTTTCTTGGTACTTTTAGATTTTTCTAAAGCCTTCGACACGGTTGACCATTTCAATCTTTGTGATAAGTTAGCTAGGCTGTATAACTTTTCCAACACTCAGCAGTTAAATTACTAAACTCTTACTTAATTGGTAGAAAACAAGCCGTTGTGTTTGAGAACCACCAATCTGATTTTCTCCCCACAACAAGAGGTGTTCCACAGGGCTCCATTCTTGGTCCTCTTTTATTTTCCCTCTATAGTATAAACGAACTTCCCCAAACTACTTCTGTGTCAACTTCAATCGGTCACTTACATGGGAGACGCACGTAAATATAGCTGTTGGAAAAGTATATGGAGTACTCCGCAGACTGTGGCCAACACACTACCACCACTCAAAACAAGGCTAATGTTACCTAAATCAATGATGGTAGGGTAGTGGCACCTATTTCCGAACATCCCCAGTTCTCGAACACTTTAAACGAAAATGCCTATATTTTCGTTGTTTTTGGTGTTTCAACCTTGAAATGACTATATATGTGTGTCCTCATATTCCCTTTTCACTTTCCGCATATGCTCACTAATACAAATACAGCACAGGTTCTTACAAAAATTCAGTTTGCCAGTCCGTGCGGTTGGACGCTCGGTAGCAGTAAAAAATAAACTTGCAGTTCACGTGTTGGAAATTTCAGTTAAAAAGCAAATAATGACATACGTACTTGAACCTGTGGTTTTTATTATATTAGAGGAATCGCTTGTGATATTGAGAGAAATTTTGAGAATAAAAAGTTAAGTTAGCATGTGTTTTTGCCTTGTTCGAGAGTAGGAAACTCATTCTATCTAGTTGCTTATTTTCGAACAGTTGTGTTCGGAATAGGCAACTAGGTAAAAATGAGTTTCCTGTTTTCGAACAGGGAAAAAACGCCAAAATTTGATCTGGGACTGTTAAGTGGTGACCGCCAAATGTATCGTAAACCCCAAAAAAGCGAAAAATAACGAAAATCTGACAACTGTGGGATTTTGTTTACAACCATTTAGATGCACATAAAAAAACATAACTAAACACTGAAAATTAGATCGCCTCGTTCATTAGCTCCGGAAAAAAAACAAAAAAAATGGGTCTCCTGTAAAATTTTCATTTTGTCGCTCACGATAATTTTACGGGAAGGGCTCGATATGTCCATATTCAAGCAACGAATAAAGGAGTAAAAAAATGTTTTTTTTTATTATCGACTGAAACTAATTTTATTTTATATTAAGTGAAATAAAAACAACGGAAATCATTCCATTTCAAATCTAGATTTTTAAATTTCCGAATTTATGTTTTAACATGTAAAAATTCCATACAATCTCAGTGTTCGAAAATAGGAAACTTTTTGTTCGGCTTTAGGCAACTCGTGTTCGAAAATAGGAGAAAACATATATTTTTCAGTTTTTCCCATTTTTTAATTTTTTGATGCTAATAGTGATAAAAATTGCTACCGGACACAGAAGTATTTGATTTTTGCTAACAAAATAAATTAACAGTATTATTTTGAGTCAAAGGCAAGTATTTTTTATTGATCATCCAATTTTTGAAGTCGCAAAAGTGTTCGAAAACTGGTGCCATGACCCTACCTATACTTTTGTACGGATGTGAAATTTTTTGCAATCCCGACCAAGCAACAAGAAGAAAACTCAATGTGGCCTTTAACAGCATTGCAAGATACATATATGGTCTCAGAAGATTCGATCATGTTTCTTCGGTCGCCAAATCTATATATGATATGACGTGTGTAAACTTAATCCGGTGTAGAACACTAATCTTACTGTTTCGGACTATGCACACTCATCTGCCTTCTTATATATTTTCCAAGATACAAATGTCCTCATCAATCCGATCCCAACAAATCTTACCTCTTCGTTTTACTTGCTTAACGTCCGAACGACAATTCTTCGTCCATGCAACGCGGCTTTGGAATAATCTTCCGCGTAATATGCAAGAACAGTCTTTTAAAAATGATCTAAAGAGACACCTGTCATTACAGTAACACCTGCAGAATATAAATGCCTTTAAATGCCTTTAAATTGACTTTAAAATTACTTTAAATATACATATATTTATTAAAGCCATTTGTAAATGATAAATCAATGAAAAATAATATTGAATTTTCTCTTAAGCTATTCCTGAACTTAATTGTTAAAATTAAAATAAATGCATAATTGAATAATTAAATTTTTAATTCCAAATAATTATAGCTCTGAACTAATTTCAAATTCTAATTGTAGTCTATGATTAATTTTACAAATCAATGCTTGTATTAGATTATAAGATATTGTATCTAAAGATGCAATCTTAACAATAAAACAATAAAATAAAATAAAAATAAAATAAAAAAAATAAACCTAAGTAGGAACAATGTAAGAATGCTAGCCGGTTTCCTAACTCAACATTGCAGGCTAAGGAAACACATCAAAATACTAGACGTAGAGGGTGATGACCAATGCAGACACTGTAACGAACTGGAAGGATCTCCAGACCACCTTTTTGGAGATTGCGAAGCCCTCATACATCAAGGTAAAAAGTGCCTTTTACTACATAGAAGAGGGGGAAATAAAGTCCCTAAACTTTATGAGGATGCTTTTTGTCAAAGGCCGAGGTAGGTTCAGCAGATCCAGGGTCTTCTAAAGAAGAGGCAAAAACTTTAGATTTATTGAAGCTAGTTTTATTACCGAGTCTTAAAGCAAGTCATTTTACAATTTTATACAATGGTTTCAATAATTAATAGAGATTTTTAATTTCATTGGATTCCAAAGTACTAGGTAGGGCGTGATAGGGTATAGTCAGGCTTCTTCTGATGAATAAAGTATCATTCTGAGGCTTAGCTAGGATGTTGAGGAGTCCTGGTCTCGCGACTTGGTTCTCGAATGATGACCAGTTGGTCAAATAGTTTTAGTAGTTTCTTGGTTTTCAGTTCTCTTGGACTCTGGCTTGTGGTTACGCGGGTCTTGGGCTTCGTAAGCTTGGTTCCTGAATTGATACTAAGGCATAGACTAAATGGTTGCTCTGAGGTAGCAGGAGCCACTGATTACAACGAGGTAGCGTTGGACACTAGACTCACAACGAGGTAGCGTTTGAAACTTAATATTTAACTGGAATGAATGAATGAATGAATAATTGGGGTTTTGTATTGCATCTCGATCTTTTAGATCTATTATACCCCCTCCTTCTTAAGTGGTATTCCTTAATTAAAGTACTTCATCCAGATTAGTTCCTTTGATGAAACTTAGTATCTGGGTTACGCGTAGGAGTTTTAGCTCCCTCCCCTCTACGTAGTAGGATCCTATAGGTACTTCTTCTTTTGGTGTATAAGAACTTCGCAGTCACCTAAGAGGTGGTCAGGAGACTCTTCTTGTTCGTTGCAGTATCTGCATTGGTCGTCCCTATCTATGCCTATTACTTTAAGGTGTTTTCTTAGTCTTCAATGTCCGGTTAAGAACCCGGCTAGTAGCGTTTTTGTAACGTTTTGTGTTAAAGGTGCCAAGTAAAAGCTTGGCTTGGCGCATTTTGGGGAGGTCATTCCAGTGTTTAACCCTGTTGTCTTCCTCCGACTTTTTTGATTTCTTTGTGGCTTTCTGTTACTCCACAAAAAGGTTCCGGTCCTATGAGTGGTGATCCGGCTCCTGTCTTTTCCAGTTCGTCTGCCTGTTCATTGCCTATATGATTTCTACATGTCCTGGTACCCAGTAGATTGTAACCATGTTATTACTGCCCAGTTTGTTCAATGTTGTTGTCAATGCATTCGCTGACAAGATTTGAAGAGATTGTGTAGGATCTTAAGGCCTTAATTGCAGCTTGACTGTCCGTTTTTATATTTCCTGTCAATGTTTACTTCCGCGCATTTGCGTATTGCATAGACTTCTGCTTGGAATATGCTTGACATTCTTCCCATAGCTACTGAAATTTTTGTTTTTGGCCCAAAAATTCTTGCTTCAGTTCCCTCCGTTGTTTTTGAGCCATCTGTATACCATTTTATTGCATGGGTGTTTATTGAGTAGGTCTCTTCCTCACTTTGCCATGACTTTTTGTTACTTAGCTCAACGTTGAAGAACTTATCGAATTTGAATTCCTTGGTCTTGCTATCCCGAGGGAAGTCAATGAGTGGTAACTCGTTCGATATTATACTCTTTTCACTAGATTTCAAGACACACTCAGTCTCTTTGGCAAATCTAGCTATCGTTGCATTTGAGACGCTACTTCCAAAGCCGCAGTTGGACAGCTTCTCATTGCTCCTGATATGCATATGCACTCAAGTCTTTGTACTTTTTACTTGCGATTATATGTAGGTACTGTTGGGGATTGAAAGAAACACACTTGATTACCAAAAACGATTTATAACTTTATTGTTCAATAACCAAAATGAAAGTGAGAAAGATTTTATCGGGAAGTCAGCCATGACAGTAGAAAATAGGAAAAAGAGATAAATAGACATGAGACGTAAACAGTGTCGCTAAAACGTCAAATTACTGGGACGTCGGGATGCAGGGGTGGCATGTGGGTCTTATGATCGTAAACATCCTGCCCGGTCGAATCGTCCTGTTCGAATTCTGCTGCATCCAAGAGAACACACAGTTTCTGCACTGCCCGGTTGCATAGGCCAGAAGACGTCTTGAGGGTAAAGTTTCGGACCAATCCATCGCTGCCCGGATGCACTTCAACTACGCGACCTAATCGCCAATGTGTCGGAGGTAGATTTTCTTGTCGAACAATTACCACATCACCAATTCGAATGTTGGGCATACGCTTTCGCCACCTACTTCTCCTCTGTAAGGTATTCAGGTACTCGTCGCTCCATCTTTGCCAAAAATGTTGATGAATCTGACGCAACCATT
Organism: Melanostoma scalare; assembly: GCA_949752695.1. Taxonomy (NCBI): domain Eukaryota; kingdom Metazoa; phylum Arthropoda; class Insecta; order Diptera; family Syrphidae; genus Melanostoma; species Melanostoma scalare. The sequence goes on along the minus strand of OX456984.1, from coordinate 210,209,084 downwards.
GCCACTGCTGAAGACGATTCGATGAAATGCCAATAAGGTTTGGTTCAGGCACCGCAATTATCGGGGCTCCGATGAGGAAATCACCTGGTGTTAAAGCAAACCTTTCGCTTGGATCATCATAGAGAGGAGTGAGTGGACGAGAGTTGAGACACGCCTCGATACGTATAGCCAATGTCTGAAGTTGTTGTACACAAAGTACTTGGGTACCCACCAAGCGTACGAGATGGTGCTTGGCAGACTTAACCGCCGCCTCCCACAGCCCACCTTGATGAGGAGCACTGGGGGTGATGAAACTCCATTTCGTTCCATTGGACGCCAAAGAATGTTGGTTGGTTTCGCTCTGCCACGCAGATAAGTCTTCTTGAAGTACCCGGTTGGCACCTACAAACGCAGTACCATTGTCGCTGAATAAATTTAGGCACGGTCCTCGTCTACACACAAACCTTGTAAAGGCGTCCAAGAAAGCTCGCGCTGAAAGATCATCCACCACTTCAATGTGCACAGCCTTTGTACTCATACAAACAAATATGGCAAGGTAGGTTTTCACTGTTGAGCGGGAACGTTTTGGGCCAAGCCTCAGCACAAATGGACCGCAATAGTCCACCCCTGATGCCAAAAATGGTCGGGTTGCCGTCACTCTTGTTTTAGGTAGTGATGCCATCTGTTGCACGAGAGTAGCCCGACGATGTCGTCTGCAAATGACACACCGGTGGATGAAGCTCCGAACGGTCTGTCGTCCATTTAAAATCCAGAAGCGCTGTCGTAAAGTTTGCAACATGAGCGCAGTACCACCGTGCAAAGTTTTATGATGTGTATCTTGTACCAGTAGAGTCACGAAGGCACCATTCCTTGGAAGAATGGCTGGGAAGCGTTGATCATGCGAAATGGGAGCATGACGAAGACGTCCATCTACCCTCAGGATACCCTTTTGATCCAAGAAAGGGTCCAGAGGCAGCAAGCGATTCGAAGTAGTCAAATTGGATCCACGTCGAAGGTCTCTTACTTCTTCTCCAAACGAGAGATCTTGCTCTAACAAAATAAGGGCTGATAAGGCCGCATCCAATTCTTGTGGTTCAACAATAGTTCGCCAACGATTGCCCTTTTTGGGATAGCCTCGCAATATGTATGCCACTGTATGCAAAAGACGCTGCAGAGAGCTGAATCGTTCAGTGAGGGGAATTACCTGGCCATCACGAAGTCTGGTTGTAAGTGTGAACTTAAGTGCTGCTGTCATCGTCACCACCGATGTCTTCACTTCCTCTTGCACGTTAGCTAGCTCATCCAAGTCGAGTCGAGTGTCTTGTCCCAGAGGAAGTGCACCACTAGAAAGCCATTGAGGACCTGTCCACCACAGGTGATGCTGTATGAGCTCGTCGCCACCGATGCCACGGCTTGCACAATCTGCCGGATTGTGACCTGACCGAACATGGAACCACCTATTAGTTGCCGTGAGGTCCTGGATTTGCCTCACTCGATTAGCGACATATGGCTTTAAGCCTGCTGGATGTTTGCGCAACCAACACAGCACGATTTTTGAGTCTGACCATAAATAGTATTGATTGTTCAACAAACCCATTGCTTCACGTACGTTGTTAAAGAGAACGGCCAAAAGCTGCGCTGCACAGAGCTCAAGACGGGGAATGGTAGCGCCGCGAATAGGAGCCACCTTGGTTCGGGCTGTAACCAGGGAGACGTTAGAGGTTCCATCGATGTCTTCTGTTCTGGTATAAATGACGGCCGCGTACGCACGCAGGCTCGCATCACAAAATCCATGTAGTGTAGTTCCTTTTTCTCGGTGCATACCCAACCACCTGGGTACTCGAATTTGATTCAATGCAGCAAGGCCACTGCGAAACGTCGTCCACATTTCAGTCAGGTTCTGAGGTAGAGGGGCATCCCAAGTGAGTGCAGCTGCCCAGAGGGTCTGAATGAAGATCTTGCCAGTTATGACCACAGGTGCCAAGAGACCAGTTGGGTCATAAAGTTGTGCTACCTCGCTCAACACCTTGCGCTTCGTGAGAGAATTACTAATTGGTTGGAGCTTAACCTTGAATAAAAGCTCATCAGACGTGGGATCCCAAACTAAACCAAGCACCGTGGCAATAGGTGATTCTATATTTAGCTCTGAAGAGGAAGAAGAGTTAGCATTTACTTTATGAATTACCTCGGCACAGTTTGAATTCCATTTCCGCAAAGGAAAGCAACCCATTGAAAGGATAGTTGTAACATCTTCAGCCAGTTGTATTGCTTCCGAAACGCTGTCACAGCTCACCAAAAAGTCGTCCACGTAAAAGGAAGACAAGATAATATCTCGGGCTTTGCGTCCTTTGTTTATGTCTGCCAAACAGTCATGGTTATCACGAGCACACTGCTGAAGTGTTCGCACAGCATTGAATGGACTCGAAGCCATCCCATAAGTCACTGTAGTCAACTGATAGACTTCAATTTTCTCATCAGGAGAATCACGCCATAGGATACGCTGAAAATGTCTATGCTCCGGAGCCACCAATATCTGACGGAACATCTTTTCAACGTCTGCTGTCAAAGCTACCGAATAACAACGAAAACGAAAGATGATGTTAATTAAGGAATCCTGAATGGTTGGACCGGTCATCTGAATGTCATTAAGAGAAAAGCCATTACTACTACGAGCCGATGCATTGAAGACTACGCGAAATTTGCTCTGTACGGCATGGTGAGGGATGTAGTAAGCATTTGTGTGATCGCCAGGTTGATCGACACGTTCCATGTGATTGAGGGCGCGGTATTCACGCATGAAATTGATGTACTTGTTTCGTATTTCCTCGTTCCCAGTCAGGCGTCGTTCCAAAGCCTGGAACTGGCGGAATGCATTGGTGTAGGAATTACCTAGCTCCGTAGCACCGTTGTGGAAGGGGATATGCACCACGTATCGACCCTCATTATTTCGAAAATGTGTTGCACAGAAGATTTGTTCACACTCATCCTGTTCACTACTCAGCTGTTGCGCCTCTTCCAGATTCCAAAAATTACGAACCAAATCCTCTAAGCGAAGATCATCCTCAACCAAATGAGCGCAAAATGTTGACGGTGGTTGCACTGAACTTGAAGTTGTTGTTGCTGGGCCATATACAACCCATCCCAAGCGAGTGCGCTGAGCACAAGGTTCATTTGAAGCTCCTTTAATAGTATCGCCTTCTACAATTTGACCCCATACATCTGCACCAACCAAAATGTCTATTTTTGCAGATTTCGTAAACTGAGGATCAGCTAGCTGAAGACCATTGAGATGCTTCCAGTCTTCCCCATGGAGATGCACCGCAGGGGTTTCCGAAGTGATCGAAGGAAGAACCAGCGCCTTGATTTCCAATGAAAAGTCAGAAGTTGTTGACTTGAGTGTGAATGTAACCATACCATTTGTACGCGCATGAGACATTCCACCAATGCCTTCTACAGCAACATTATACTTCGATCTACGGAGTTGTAACTGATTAGTTAAACGTTCGGTTATAAAGCTTACCTGTGACCCAGGGTCACAAAGAATTCGAGAGAGGCGCTGCTCCCAAGTTCCAACTGCAAAGGCAAGCGCTGTTGCTAGCAGGACGGTATGCGATTCTAGTCAGGCTGATTGTGTCGTCGTTGTGGTCGCGGTGACCTGCGCTTGTTGATGAGGCAATGACGACTCCCTTCCTGGCCAATCGGACTCTCGACAGAACATGGTATGATGTTTTCTACCACATTGTCGACATCCACTTGAAGAGCACCGCAGCGAGGTATGTCCACTCCCCAGACAGTTAAAGCATAACCCAAACTCTTTCAATTCTGAGAAACGTTGTCCAGGAGCTTTGCTTAATAACTTCTGACAGCGGCTTATTCGATGCGGTCCGTGGCAGTACGGGCAGCTACCTTCGTTCGTTGTCACTATGTGCGATTTCATGGGCAACTGGGCGCGGACATTACGATTGCTGGCAGCTTGGCTCCGTTGAGGTGGTCGTACAAACTCTGTAGCGAGGCTCTGTGCTCGTTTTTCGACGAATTCGAGGAACTTGCTTAATGTTGGAATCTCCGATGATGAACCCACCATGCACCACTCCCGCTGCGTCACGAGGGGGAGCTTAGGAACTATAATTGGCACTACCAGAGCATCCCATTGGTCGACGGGGAGTTTCATAACGCGGAGGGCTCGCAAAGATTCCTGCACAGTATCGACAATTTTTAATAGTGCTTCTGACGTCTCTTCTTGGGCAATCTTTACATTAAGGAGGCGTGACACATGTGTTTCAGCCAAAAGCTTTGGGTTATCGAACCGCGTTTTCAAGGCCTGCCACACTTCCTGATACCCACCAGTGTACATCCCTCCAATTAAGGGAACCTTCTCTGAATCAATGGATTGCCTCAGTTTCCCGAGTTTATATGCTTCTGGGAGCTCTGATTGGTGCACCAAGTTTTCAAAAGTGTCTCTGAACGCCAGCCAATTATGCAGGGCACCGTCAAAGGATGGGATTTTGACTGGATCTAATCTCAGGTCCAGGTGTTGCGTGTTGGGTTTTCCAATTTTTATTGAGCTAGCATTTGCGCTGTTACTTGAGTCCTGCTCAGTCACTCGAGACGTTTGAAGTTGCATCAACTTGCGGTTCAGTATGGTACAAGTGGCCTTGTACAAAGTCTCCACCTGGTCCCAAAGCGTGTCATGTTCATCTAGCTCCAGAACCATAGCTGCGCCCACAAGCGTTTCGTGATGCTGGACAAATCTGTCATAATGCGCTGTTATAGCCCTCACCTCTTGCTCCAGTTGCGCGACATCCGTAAAAGAAAGATCTGCTCCAGCCACGCGATCATGTGCACGACGAATTGCGTTTGCAGCCGTTGTGCGTAAATTAATGGATTGAGACATGTGTATTTTTATTGAAACTATGCAAATAACTAAAGTAATCAAGTGATATGATTCTAATGAACTCTATTCCTCACAGGAGGCACCAAAAATGTTGGGGATTGAAAGAAACACACTTGATTACCAAAAACGATTTATAACTTTATTGTTCAATAACCAAAATGAAAGTGAGAAAGATTTTATCGGGAAGTCAGCCATGACAGTAGAAAATAGGAAAAAGAGATAGATAGACATGAGACGTAAACAGTGTCGCTAAAAAGTCAAATTACTGGGACGTCGGGATGCAGGGGTGGCATGTGGGTCTTATGATCGTAAACAGGTACTATAAGGCAAGCCTTGCAATCGTGCAGAAAAAAAATTTTGAGATAACAATTAAATATGACATTACGATGATAGAGAATACGAAAAAAGTGGGTCCTGCAATTCTGTCTGTCTGTCTGTCTGTCTGTCTGTCTGTCTGTATATGGATCTACAGCCTGAACTAATAGACCGATTTTCTTCAAAATTTGCAGTTAGGGTCTGTGGAGCAGCCTACAGAGGGGTTTTTGGAATTGAGTCTCTAGGTCTTGAAATAACGGTACCTGTCATACAACCGATATGATAATACTTATTTTTCTCAAAAACGGCTCCAAGGATTTCGATAAAATTTTGTGTGAGGGATTAATTTTGCATTGTCTTCTTTCTTATGATTAAAAAAAAAATTTGTAAAAAGGCTAAAAACGGTACCTCCCATAGTACCGTTTTTTTCAAAACCGACTTTCTCGTTAATGGCTTACACGATCTTGGCGAAATTTTGGATTTAAGAAGTCGTAAACTGTGAAAGAAAGACTGCATATCAATATTTCAAAAAATTTTGTTTTGGAAATTTTTATAAATTTTTCAAAAAAATTTTGATTTTTGAAAATAACTTCGAAACTATAACTTTGATTTTTTTCAAATTTTTTGTCAAAATAACTCTTATTAAGATCTAAAACTTTGCATACTCGACATTTAAAAAACAGTTTTTAAAAAAAAGTGAAAAATAAAAAACCGTTTTTTGGAAAAATTGCTCCAACGATTTTGATTAAATTTTCATCAATCATATGTATTAGCAATTGCAAAAGAATGGCATTTTTAGATTTTTGCTTGAAACCTTTGGAATATTTAATTTAATTTTTTCATTATTTTGCGTGATTTAATTCAATTTTCATAATTAATGTGTAGTTGGCAACCCTGAACCACAAAATATATTATGAAGAGCTAATACCAAAACCTTTAACTTAGCCTTTAGATTTTGATATCGTATTTAGAACACAATCTCAAGTTCGTGCGACCCAGTCGTGCCCATTTTTACTTGCGATTATAGGTACTATAAGGCAAGTCTTGCAATCGTGCAGAAAAAAAATTTTGAGATAACAATTAAATATGACATTACGATGATAGAGAATACGAAAAAAGTGGGTCCTGCAATTCTGTCTGTCTGTCTGTCTGTCTGTCTGTGTGTCTGTCTGTCTGTCTGTCTGTATATGGATCTACAGCCTGAACTAATAGACCGATTTTCTTCAAAATTTGCAGTTAGGGTCTGTGGAGCATACTACAGAGGGGTTTTTGGAATTGAGTCTCTAGGTCTTGAAATAACGGTACCTACCATACAACCGATATGATAATACTTATTTTTCTCGAAAACGGCTCCAACGATTTCGATAAAATTTTGTGTGATGGATTAATTTTAGATTGTCTTTCTTCTGATGTAAAAAAAAATTTTGGAAAAAGGTTAAAAACGGTACCTCCCATAGTACCGTTTTTTTCAAAACCGACTTTCTCGTTAATGGCTTACACGATCTTGACGAAATTTTGGATTTAAGAAGTCGTATACTGTTAAAGAAAGACTGCATATCAATATTTAAAAAAAATTAGTTTTGGAAATTTTTATAAATTTTTTTAAAAAATTTTGATTTTTGAAAGTAATTTCGAAACTATAACTTTGATTTTTTTAAAATTTTTTGTCAAAATAACTCCTATTAAGATCTAAAACTTTGCATACTCGACTTTTAAAAAACGGTTTTAAAAAAAAAGTGAAAAATAAAAAACCGTTTTTTGGAAAAACCGCTCCAACGATTTTGATTAAATTTTCATCATTAATTTGTATTAGCGATTGCGAAAAAATGGCGTTTTTAGATTTTTGCTTGAAACCTTTGGAATATTTAATTTAATTTTTTCATTATTTTGCGTGATTTAATTCAATTTCCATAATTAATGTGTAGTTGGCAACCCTGTACCACAAAATATATTATGAAGAGCGAATACCAAAGCCTTTAACTCAGCCTTTAGATTTTGATATCGTATTTAGAACACAATCGCAAGTTCGTGCGACCCAGTCGTGCCCATTTTTACTTGCGATTATAGGTACTATAAGGCAAGTCTTGCAATCGTGCAGAAAAAAAATTTTGTGATAACAATCAAACATGACATTACGATGATAGAGAATACGAAAAAAGTGGGTCCTGCAATTCTGTCTGTCTGTCTGTCTGTCTGTCTGTCTGTCTGTCTGTCTGTCTGTCTGTCTGTGTGTCTGTCTGTCTGTCTGTCTGTATATGGATCTACAGCCTGAACCAATGGACCGATTTTCTTCAAAATTTGCAGTTAGGGTCTGTGGAACATCCTACAGAGGGATTTTTGGAATTGGGTCTCTAGGTTTTGAAATAACGGTACCTGCCATACAACCGATATGATAATACTTATTTTTCTCGAAAACGGCTCCAACGATTTCGATAAAATTTTGTATGAAGGATTAATTTAGGATTGTTTTTCTTATGATGTAAAAGAAATTTTTGGAAAAGGCCTAAAAACGGTACCTCCCATAGTACCGTTTTTTTTAAAACCGACTTTCTCGTTAATGGCTGACACGATCTTGACGAAATTTTGGATTTAAAAAGTCGTAAGCAGTTAAAGAAAGACTGCATATCAATATTTAAAAAAACTTAGTTTTGGAAATTTTTATAAATTTTTTTAAAAAATTTTGATTTTTGAAAGTAACTTTGAAACCATAACTTTTATTTTTTTCAAATTTTTTGTCAAAATAATTCCTGTTAAGATCTAGAACTTTGCATACTCGACTTTTAAAAAACAGTTTAAAAAAAAAAGTGAAAAATAAAAAACCGTTTTTTGGGAAAACTGCTCCAACGATTTTGATTAAATTTTCATCATTCATGTGTATTAGCGATTGCAAAAGAATGGCGTTTTTAGATTTTTGCTTGAAACCTTTGGAATATTTAATTAAATTTTTTCATTATTTTGCGTGATTTAATTCAATTTCCATAATTAATGTGTAGCTGGCAACCCTGTACCACAAAATATATTATGAAGAGCTAATACCAAAACCTTTAACTCAGCCTTTATATTTTGATATCGTATTTAGAACACAATCGCAAGTTCGTGCGACCCAGTCGTGCCCATTTTTACTTGCGATTATAGGTACTATAAGGCAAGTCTTGCAATCGTGCCGGAAAAAAATTTTGAGATAACAATTAAACATGACATTACGATCATAGAGAATACAAAAAAAGTGGGTCCTGCAATTCTGTCTGTCTGTCTGTGTGTCTGTGTGTCTGTGTGTCTGTGTGTCTGTGTGTCTGTCTGTCTGGATGTATATGGATCTACAGCCTGAACCGCTTGACCGATTTTCTTCAAAATTTGCAGTTAGGGTTTGTTTGGCATCCTACAGAGGGGTTTTTGGAATTGGGTCTCTAGGTCTTGAAATAACGGTACCTGCCATACAACCGATATGATAATACTTATTTTTTTCGAAAACGGCTCCAACGATTTCGATAAAATTTTGTGTGAAGGATTAATTTAGGATTGTTTTTCTTATGATGTAAGAAAAATTTTTGGAAAAGGCCTAAAAACGGTACCTCCCATAGTACCGTTTTTTTTACAACCGACTTTCTCGTTAATGGCTGACACGATCTTGACGAAATTTTGGACTTAAGAAGTCGTAAGCTGTTAAAGAAAGACTGCATATCAATATTTAAAAAAACTTAGTTTTGGAAATTTTTATAAATTTTTTAAAAAAATTTTGATTTTCGAAAGTTACTTCGAAACTATAACTTTGATTTTTTTCAAATTTTTTCTCAAAATAACTCCTGTTAAGATCTAAAACCTTGCATACTCGACTTTTAAAAAACAGTTTTTAAAAAAAAGTGAAAAATAAAAAACCGTTTTTTGGAAAAACTGCTCCAACGATTTTGATAAAATTTTCATCATTCATGTGTATTAGCGATTGCAAAAGAATGGCGTTTTTAGATTTTTGCTTGAAACCTTTGGAATATTTAATTTAATTTTTTCATTATTTTGCGTGATTTAATTCAATTTCCATAATTAATGTGTAGTTGGCAACCCTGTACCACAAAATATATTATGAAGAGCTAATACCAAAACCTTTAACTCAGCCTTTAGATTTTGATATCGTATTTAAAACACAATCGCAAGTTCGTGCGACCCAGTCGTGCCCATTTTTTCTAATGCTTTCCTAGTGGTCACCTGGTCAGTTCTCTTGTTCCAGACTACCGATTCATAGGTAACTATTTAACTTACTCAATCCTGGATCGTGATGTCTTCTTAACTCCTAGTTCTCCAATGAGTTGCTTACTCGTTCACTGCCGGGACCAGAATCAGACTGATTTTCGCACTTTTCGTTCATTGCATTATACACCATTTGGTGTCAACTGGTAGTGAACTTTAATAGTCAATTCTTTAACTGTGTGCCTCCATGTGTAGTCGGTGGTTTGATGATGGCAATTGGCAAGCTGCTGATGGTTTTGTTACTCTATGTTGTCGTCACTATATCATCGGTGTCTCTGTTGTTATATGGAACGTTCCACTGGCATCGGTGTTGTTGGTAGATTATTTTGCTGTCAACGTAGGGTTGTAGGGGCGAATATGTAATGATTTACTACAACGTAACCCAACTCATTAGTTTCATCAAAGGGATTAATCTTGATGAAGTATTACAACTAAGGACTACCGATTAATTAAAAAAGTGGCACCATAGATCTTCAAAGTCCAAGTGCAATACAAAACCTCAAAGGCTCAAACTTTTCATTCATTCATATCTTATATTAAAATTTAGCCTAATTCCAATGCTTGAAAGTGTTACATGTTGTCCATTTGTTTGTAAGCGCTTCTTATTCTAATAAGAAATAAAACAAAATAAATTGATGACACAACAGAATTTCAGGGAGCCTTGGGTCATTTCGCATTTCTCAAAAATACCCTGTGTGGAGTGGAGAAGGCCTACACTTTTTTTTTTTGATATTCCAAACGGCTTAGTGAGAAGCTACTTTTCATGGTTTCGCTAAAGGTGATACCATGGAAAATTAATTGGATGTTTCGGAAATTGAAACCTCAAAGTGTCATTAATTAAGCAGATATGCTAACCGTTACGCCACAGGCACTATCTTTATCTTATCCTTATAGTTTAGAGACTATCTTCAGACACTTAAGTGTACGTTAAGTAAAAGGTTTTTTCTCTTTTTCTCAAAATCTAAATGAATTATTTCTGAAACTTCAACCTGCATACTTTCAAATGAGATTGTTCTTTAAATAGAATTGAAAGCTAATTTAATCCTGACAAACGATTATTATTTTAAAGCAAAACTTCTGTGGATTGGGGACTTAATTAGCTTTTTGGTAGCAGGCTATCGTTGCAATGCCTTGTTAAAAATATACTGCCAAAAATAAAACATTCGCTGAAATAGCAAATTTTAATCTGGTAGAGGATACACACAATCGCAATGAAATTATTGAAACAAATATATGCTTCCAAACCAAAATCGGATTTCGAGTTGACAATTTCAACTCAGTTATTCAAACAGCATTTATCATTTAATTTTCAGACCAAATGGAGAACAGTTTAAAATTTTCGAACAGCAAAAGTTCGCGGTTATTTTTGATGAACTTTTTCCTTTTGATGAGTTTTGTAGTTGAGATAATCCACCAGTTTTTTAGTCTAATAAATAAAAAAATTAATACAATTTTTAACAGTTAAAACACTTTTTATATTTCCTCAGATGAACATTTCAAAAGGAATGCTTCCATCGGCAGTGAGATTTATAAATTAAGTTAAATTATTTGTCAAAAAACTAATAAAAAACAAATATGTTTCTAATCAAAATTACAGTTGAGTTGAGTTGAATCTATTAAAATATTTTTTAAATATAGAATCTTTGATTGGTCCATCATCATTATTCTTTCTTTTAAATATGTTAGATGATTCAAAAGCATCTAATTCATAATTGTTATTTACATTTCTTATTAATTTTAAATTTTGCGATGAAATAGAAAAATATTAAAATTCAACATGTTTCTGATACTTTAACAAATTTGGTGTTTCTTCAACAATTCTGTTTATCAATTAAAGAAGTATAAATATTGTTGATCAAACATTATTAATAATAGTTCAGCAATGTATCTGTTTACACCTTTTTTTATTCTTCTATACAACATATGCGATAAAAATAGTAGTTTTAAATGTTTAAAGTATAAAATCCTTTCATACAATGTTGCAGGATTAAGTAACAAACACATTTTTATTGATTTTTATAAGTTTGTGAATCAGTTCGATTTTGTTTTTTTTGTACGAAACGTTTGTAACAGAAAGTAGTTTTATTGATTTTGAAAATAAATTTAATAATTTCAATTTTAAGTGGATACCAGCTATTAGGACTCAGTCTAGAGGAGGGTGTTTTTATGGATTCAAGAAAGATATAAAACTTATTAAGTGTGAATTCGCAGTATTTGAAGACGTTACATACTTGAATCTCCAGTTTAATAATACAAGTTATCGAATACTCCCGACTTACGTTAACTGCAATCGATGGGAGAATGATTTTGAAAAGATGGAAGGCTTCATGGCGAGGGGAAGAAATTCAAATGTGCTGGTAGTTGGTGACCTGAATGCGAGGATAGGAAACGAAGTTGGAAATGAAAATAGAATGGCGGGTATCGAACGAAGGTCTAAAGATAAAGTGTGTAATGCAAGAGGTCATAAACTGATTGATTTGTGTGATTCATACGGGCTACGAATTCATAACGGAACAAGCTCATCAGACAAAATGGGGGAACTTACTTTTGTCGGTAGCTCGGTTATTGACTACAACCTAGTTGGTGCAAATTGGAATGAACATATTTCAGATTTCGAGGTTGAAGATGTACTTTTTTCGGACCATCTTCCTGTAGTGGTAACGTTTGAACTTTCGGCCAGGATACCCGAATCAACTAGAACAATGAGCGTTTTACCAAAGCTTAAATGGAAAGAATCTAATGCGATTGAGTATCAAGCACAGCTTAGCAGGGCTCTTAGTCAATCTCAGCGTACACTCAATTTAAGACAGTTAGATGAAACTATCAAGGCGTCATATCCGACCACCATTTCGAACAGGGATGTTCGAGGAAGTCATACGGCCCCATGGTTTGACGTTGAGTGCAAAAAGCCAGAGACTCATCATTTGCTTGGCTTAAAGCTTATAAGAATGCGTCTGACGGATATATCAAGAACCAGTACTTACAAGCAAATAGCGACTACAAGATGTTGTGTAAACGGAAGAAAATGGAGTATTTTGAAGCTGAGTCCAACAGATTAGCACAATGCAGAAATTCGAAGGAATTTTGGACCTTGGTAAGGAATCTAAATGGCAAACGACTCACCATTCATTGTGATATAACCGCAAATCTTCTGGCTGAACACTTCAGAAACTTGTTGAATCCAACTCAGGAAGCAGTTAGCTTTCATTATGCTGCTCCTAATTTCAGGAATGATGTTTTGGATGCCAATATAACACAGCAAGTGGTAATTCTAGCAGTGGAAAAGCTTAAAGAAGGAAAAGCAGCAGGAGCGAATGGGTTGTCAGTTGAATTTTATAAGCGTGGCACAATGGAGTTAATTGGTTGGCTAACAGTAATATTCAACAATGTATTGGAAACCGGGACGATTCCTCAGGACTTTTGTCAATCGATTATTTTTCCAATCTACAAAAAAGGTAACTTGGCTGAAGTGTCTAACTACAGGGTCATATCCTTTCTAAATGCATCATACAAAATCTTCACTTCGATACTACAAAGACGACTCATCACCTGGATCAATGATAATAACCTTCTGAGCGAGTTCCAGGCAGGTTTCAGACCAGGTTATTCAACGATAGACCATATCTTTGTTTTAAGGAGTATAGCTGAATTGTTTCTCAACAAAAGTCAAAAATTATATACATTTTTTGTCGATTTTAAGTCAGCGTTCGATAACATTGATAGACAAAGTCTTTTTTATAAACTATATGGTATCGGTTTGTCGAGAAAGTTTGGGAGAGTTATTGAGAACTTGTATGAGAACACAATGGCTTCAGTATGGAATGGGGAAGAGATGTCTGAATTGTTTAGGACGAAATCAGGAGTAAGACAGGGGTGTACATTAAGCCCAAGTCTATTTGCACTGTTCATAGAAGACTTAGTTACAAACTTGCCCAGTGGAATCGAATACGCAGGTCAAACGATTAAGGCTCTTCTTTTCGCTGATGACATCGTTATCTTGGCCTCTTCACCTTTATCTATGCAGCTCATGATAAATCGGCTTTCGCAGTATTGCAGACTTTGGAACTTGACAGTGAATTTAGAAAAGTCAAAAATTATGATTTTTAAGAATGAAGGGGGTAGAAACTGTGCCAATGAAAAATGGTATTACAATGACCTAGCCATTGAAATTGTTACCGAATACAAATATCTTGGACTTTACCTCACAAAGAACTTAAATATGGAGAAGCACTTGAAGGAGAAGCTGGCGAAGGCCAAATGTGCGATCAGCGCATCGTGGAAACAATGCTTTTATAATAAAAATATTGCCCATAGTAGCAAATTCCAAGTGTTTCAAGCGGTATCAAAATCAATATTGTTTTATGCAGCACAAATCTGGGGAGCTAAGCAATATGAAACGGTGGAGAAGCTTCTGCGCTACTATATAAAACGAATCTTTGGACTGCCACCAAACATGCCCAACTATATGGTTATGTTGGAAACAGGTTTATCGCCTCTCTTCATAGAAACACTGAAAATGCAAGTTGACTATGTTTTAAAAGTTATGAAAATGGAAAATCATCGACTTCCTAAAATAGCTGCTCTTCAAGTCATAAATTCTAAGACAAGTTGGTATGCTGAATGGATGCACTTAGCCAGAGATTGTGAGGTTGACCTGAATCTGGATAATTATGATGTCATTAATTGGAAAAAACGCTTTATCAGCTTATTTCTTCAGTGGACCTCAAGTGTAGAGAAAGTTTTCTGAATAACGCAACAGGATCGCTGCATAGAGAACTCTATTGTAGACTCAATCACAATTTGAATGAGAGGAATTATTTTCAGGACATAAATGGAGTCAACGAAATTGCGATGATGGCCAGGTTACGAGGTGAACTATTGCAGCTAAACTTTATGCCACATAGACCAGATTTACCTATCATCTGCTCGCTCTGCAATTTAAACGAAAGAGAAGATACTTTTCATTTCATGGGAAAATGTCCTGTCCTGAAAGAGATCAGACGTAACACTTTTGGAAGCGATTTCATAACGGAAAACGAAGTTATACGAATGCTTAATGAAGTTGAAGTACCAAAATTATACCTATACTGCAAACTTGCTTTAAATTATAGACACAAAATTATGACTGAAACTTTCTGAACTTATACTGCTTTTATAGTACACATATCTATTCAATAGTAAAATCAATCAATTTAAATTTATGAAGATTTTCTTTTTTTTCTTCTAATTCATAGAAATAATTATGTTTTGTCAACCAGGCAGACGGCATAAAGCCAACCTTTTAAACTGATATTGTTAATTATGTACCCAAATTTACGAAAAAAAAAAAAAAAAAAAAAATCTATGTACCTCTGTATGATGCAAAAACAACACTGTACTTTTAAAATAAGAAAACATTAAAATTAATTTAAAAAATGATGAAATGAAATATCTTTATGATTTCTTCTTCTGAAAAAATAAATCAAGAACGACCGCTTTGATGATTTTAATATGATACGTTGTCTTTTTAAATCACAATCAATGGTATGTCAATCACAAACGTGATAGTTTTTATAATTTTAGCTTTAAGTCTTTAAAACAACCAGGGTTTTTTTTTCGGTGTTGTGTTTTGTGCATCTTCTTTGCTCTCCATTGGTGTATTCTTTGGCTTTGTTTTCTTTGAAAGTGCACATTTTGTCCAATGAAATCTTTCCATTGAAAGATTTCTTTTCCAAGTTTAAGAAAAGAAAATTTAAATCTTTTGCATAAAAAAAAGGGAAAAAAATATAATCCCATACTTTGGCGTTTTTATTTTTGGCTTAGGAAGAATTCAATATTTTGCTTTATAAAAATACATGATGTAGAACAGCTGCATTATTCTATTTTTATTCTTTACCTCAAAAGGAACTTTTTTAGAGAGTTTTACTAGTTGATGTGCAAGGAGTGGAAAAATGATTTTGAATAAGACGTTTTAAAACTTTCCGTGTGGAAAAATGAAATTGTCTGCACATCTACTCATCACGTATTATGTGAAAGTGGGTGCCTTTGAAGTAATAAAAGAGTTATTAAAATGCGTTTCAGAAAGATGCAAGGGTATAATTGAAGTATGTATGTGTTGTTTGACGATTTCTAAAAGCATACAACGAATATTCATACAGCGTATGATAATTATAACATACAAGTTCTCCTTATTCACCGTTAACGCAGTCAAATGCCATGTATTTTTTTTTCAAATGACAGGGATGTGTGGTGATTTTGTAATTTAGGGTATTTAAGGTTTGATCGTTAAAGCTCTGGGGTCGCCCTGACGTCGCACTATGGGACCAAATGAGCTTGAACGACTCATAAATCGAATTAAGTAAAATTTGGAACATATTATCTTGAATATATGGTGAATATAAACTTACAATGTTTTGTAAGATTCGCCATATCATCAGTATAAAAAAGAAGAAATTAGTACAAAAAGCAGCCTTTTATTTATTTTTTTTAAGTAGATTCAATATAAATATAAATATCCTAATTTGTGTTTCAAGAGTCATTTTAAACCTTTTTTTTTTTATTCCGTAAATCAACAATTTTCAGCTAGAAAACTTAACGTACGTAGTAGGATGTCCCAGATTTTTGAGGTTTTCTCAACTATTGCTTCAAATTCTATTTCATGTTAAATTAGGAGTTATTTCTTAAAACAAACTAGGTATGAGATTTATTTATGAAAAACTTAAACTCTCATAAACCGCACTGATTTTCTTTCGAAATATGCTAGAATACCATCCACCGACAAATGTACAAAAATATTTTTCGGAACGAAGTCGACGCGGGTTGCCGTCATCGTAAATAAATAAAATAAATAGGGTGGCGCAACGGAGCGAGGAGCCCCTGGGCCTAGCGCATTTCTCACAACCATGCCTTGTGAGGGAATGGAGGGGACCTACAATTTTCTGCCGGTTCCGAACGGAGAAAGCGCTTTTCATGGCAATGAATTTTCTAACGAAGGACTTGCAAATTTCTCGCGAAAGGCGATACCCGTGGAAAAACATTTGTTGCCCTGCTGGGATTTGAACCTCGAACCATCACGCCACGGCACGGGTACCCCTGCCGTCATCGTAGCAAAGTGAAATTTGGTATACAAGTAGGGCAGAGAGTTTCTTATGAAATGAGTGGTTTAGTTTGTATGCTCAGTATCAGACCCATAGAGAGTGCTAGTATGACACAAGTATCACAGAAGTGTCTGATACTGAACATTATAAACCAAAATATTTCCTAAGAAACTCACAGTTACAAGATATTTTTCCACCACAATATACACTATGATTTTTTGAATCGTAAAGCATTTAGAAGGTTTAAGAATAACTAATATCTAACCCTCCGTTTGTAAAAGCAATTTAGCTTCATCTAACAACTCTTTCACTATACTCTCCTGGTTTTTCTTAGACTTGAAATGAAAGGATCGGTATGTATAATAAAGTAGTGTGAAAAACATTTTCGTTCGTAGCTGATCGTGAACATTTGTTAGAGCTTTTTCTCGCTGGATGACTAATTAGTCTCTTTTCGCCTTGTTTTAATGGTCAGTTTGTTTGGCTATTTTAAGCATATTCATACGAGTTTGAATGGAGGTTATTATTAAAGGAAGTTGATACTTCAATTTATTTATCAAAATCTATTTCACTTTGGTTTTGGAGCAACCATGTTAAAAAAACTATGTTGAAATTTGGTAATAATTATGTCTCTTGTATGGGGTAAGGGGAGAGCCATTCTGTATAATTTTTTTAACGATTAACTATTTTAAACCCTGTTCGTTTCTGAGATGGACCTCGAGGACATCTTTTACAAAATATAGAAAAAGAAATCAGCAGAAGTCGACGGCATACCCAATGTTGTGCTGCGAAACCTCCCTTCGGAAGGGGTGGACATTTACACCACGTTGTTCAACAATGTTCTGAATAATGCATATTATCCAGTACGTTGGAAGACGGCAGTGGTCCATCCACTCCTTAAAAAGGGAAGGATGGTTCCAATCCTGCAAATCTCCGAGAGCTTTTGCTCTGACGAGGCGACTGTTTCACAGCAGTTTGCTACATGGCCCTCATAAGGCCGATGATTGTCTTTGGGTGCCCTGTGACTCGGGGTAACACTGCATGAGCGATGTCCTCGAACAATGGCCTGATATTTGGGGCTTACTACCCCAACATAGAACATATGGAGACAACACGTTTCAGTGGATTTGTCCCACCGGAGGCTTTCCTCTATTTTGACATGATAGGTTTGATTCAGGATAGTTTGGCGGTTCCGCTAATCTACCATGTCTGCCGTAAGTCCGTAGAACAACGACTCCTTTAGAACCGAGACGTCGCGTCGCCGCAGTAGGTGGAGAAGTTGAAGTTCCGGTTCAGCAGGGCGGTCTCAGATCGCGATCGACGGGACGTTATTAAAGGGTATACTATACTACGTCAAAAATGTTTTGATAAAAATCGTTTCACTGTGTATCATTTCGCAATTTTTGTTTTGCAAATCATTATTTAGCATATTTTTGATTAGCATTTTACATTTCAGCAGAGCACGTTTTGCATTTTATTGTTTGGCCAAATAATTGCTTGGCAATTTTTATTTCGCAATTGTTGTTTAGCAATTGGACGATAAGACTTCTTTTGATTCGCAATTTTTTATTTGGCATTTCATTGTTTCTCTTTTTTTTATTTGGCATTCGATTTTTTCGCAATTTTCTTTTATTTGCATTAAATAACAAGCTTTAAAATTTCGCGCGAAATTCAGAGCAGAATTTCAATGTTTTCTATCATTGCAATAAAAATTAAAGAGCAACAAGCTCAAGCTTATTTGGTCCCATAGTGGGTCGCCACAAAGCGTTTTTTAGGAAACCTTAAGTCGTGGTACCCGTGGCGTGATGGTTAACATGTCCACCTGCTAACCCAGAGGTTCGAGGTTCGAATCCCAGCAAAGGCAAAAATGTTTTTCCACGGGTATCGCCTTTCGCGAGGAATTGGCAATTCCTCCGTTAGTAAATTAATTGCCATGAAAAGCGCTTTCTCAATTAGCCGTTCGGAACCGGCAGAAAATTGTAGGTCCCCTCCATTCCCTCACAAGGCATGGTTGTGAGAAATGCGCTAGGCCCGGGGCTCCCCGATCTGTTTCGCCATCCTATGTACGCGGGCGGGTCAATAATTTTTAAAAATTTTTTAATTTTTGAATTTCCCGCATCTTAATGCGACTTTTAGTTTGTTTTTGACAGCCGTTAAAAAAAGTGATTCACCTCAAGAAACCCACTGTTTTGACTGCTGTTTGGTTTTCGGTGTGTTGTGGTGGATCCACGTTTTGTCCACGGTTACAAAACGACTCGATCTCAATACACCAAACAGCAAAACATTGGGTTTCTCGGGGTGAATCACTATTTTCCATTTTCTTCTCAGTCGGTAGTCTGATATTAAGTTTCTTCGTTGAACTTTACCCTCCAGGTTTTCTTCACAACACTATGAGTTGTCAAAAAACCTTGGTTTTCCAGTCCTCTAAAAACGCTAAACCACCCACCCTGTCATTAAAAAAAATACATGCCATACAGCCCTCTCGTCGCCACAGCAAAAACCTAGGGCAAGTTGAGGGAAAGCCTAGTTCAACTCTAGGGCCCAAAAACACTAAGTTCGATATAAGGTTTCTCAAAAAACGCTTTGTGGCGACCCCAGGTCTTCAACGAACAAACCTATTAATGGCTATCAAAATCAAACTATGGCGCAGCTTGCTCAATGACTAGAGTCAACTGACAGATGACTGTTGACGGGAGCAGTGTTTCCGTTTATATTTTATTCAAAAAGTCACGGACTTATTGACCCGCCCTCGTATCTTGCTAACCGGTTCTCAACACGTCTGTGCAGAATATCTGTAACCTGATTTGGAACAATTTGGGACATTCACTGAAAAAGAGCTCCAATGCGAAGTAAAAGGGAAGCGCCTTTTGGCAACAACAACAGACTTTGTGCACAGCCTTCTCTGCTTCCTGACAGCAAAAATGTTGCAGTTTTCTTATTAACACTGGAGAGCGTATGTTTGGTTTGTCTGCATCCAACGGAGGCATGCCATACAAAACTTGAATGATTTTCCTCAGGCTTTGAATTTTGTAACCATACAGTGTCAAGGATATTTCACAAAAACATTAAAATGCGTCTGGCAAGCAGGGACTGGAAACAAATCGTTTTGGTTACAATTTTTTCGTAATCAAAAGAATTTTTCTGATTTTTCGACGTATCACTCATGTGGTTATCACTTCGACCTCAAAGTTACTATTTTTGAACGTCCATCCCTCCCCCCCCTGAAAAGAAAGCCTTCCAGATGGTTGAATTTGATATTATGGTGCGTCTATGTGCAAACATGTGCATGAATTTGCTTATCGCTCCAGTCCAAAAATTTGCTTCCAGCTCTTGGACTTTAGAGTATGTTTTTTGAATTACATATTTGCAATTGTTTTTTATGCTTACTGCTGTCTCCATTCTGATGGAGAAGCATAAAGAAGTTCCAGTAAATTATTTTGCAATTACTCGAGATAATTTCCTGAATCCAGCAACGAAGTGGGTGTAGCGTATAACCCGAGTGAGAGGAAAACTAAGCTGAGCTTCTTAATTGTTAAATACTACCTAACTTAATATAGAAATACGTTCAAGTAGCAATTGGTCTGAAGAATTCATGCGGTGCAATGCACGTTAAACATGCTGTGAAATTTAAGCTTTACTTCCAAACAATGCTCCCAAGCGAACACTTTAACGTCACACCAAACGCCCCGGGTGGACCCAGCTACAGTTTCTGTTTTATTAAAAGAATCTCTCAAGAGCCATCTGCAATTTCATACTCTTCTTGTGTCTCAGCTGGATATAGCCATTTATCTAAAATTGCTTAGTCATCCACCAAAAGCAAACTCTTTGAGTTAATCAAATAAGAGTTCGTATGGAATGCAATACCATTGCCTCATCTTCATAAAAATATCTTTCCAGACAAAGGCAATGGATGAGCTCAATAAGAATTTTCTGTTTACAGTCAACAAACTCAATAACTTGATCGCCCCACAGCGTTTTCGAATTCAAGTTCTATTAATAATTGCCCCTTTTGCCTTCAATAAAATATGTGTAACCACTAGAAAAAACTCGTTCCGCACCATTTTATCATTCGCCAAGAAACTCAACTGAAACTATTGCTTAGATATAAAAATTTAGCGTATGTGTGTGTGTGGGTGTAGAGAAACGAGAAAGGAAAATAAACACCGGTTGTTGTATTTGAGTTTGGGCAATTATTCCGCCAGTTTGCAATGTGTCAAGCCGTTATTGACATTTCTATATGAATGGCGCGTTAAAGGACCATCAATTATTTAAATTGCACGCGATGGCGATACAGAGCGCGCTAGTAATTTTATTTGGTGAACATGAACCATAACATACCTAAAGTTCTTGAAACTTGAAACTTGAGAGCCATAGAATGTCTGTGTACTATTGATTTCCTGCCATTCATTATACGAAACTGAATGACGAGACCGATGACCGATGTCCCCACGTATAAATCACAGGCTTCTTTGCGACATATTGAATTTCAAAAAGGGCACAATATTCTGGATTGAGTTACTTTGTCAATCTATCTGCCAATGATGATAAATGTGTGCAAACTTCAGTCGAAAAGGGATATTCGTATATAATCTTTTCCTACCCACCAATTGAAACAGTTTGTGGGTACCTACTTTGTGAATATATTTTTGTGTAGCTTGTTTTCATAGAGAAAAAAATCTCTTTGAACAGTTCAAGGACGAACTGCTGACATATGACCTCCGTGTTTTTCTTTTACGTCTTACGATAATCGAATTCGAAATGACTCAGCTTGTAAAGATAGATACTCGCATGTAACATAATCAAAACACGTCTTTTTTACAACAGAAATCGAAACCGCTGGTTACGAACGTCCTTTCATATGAAGGAGATGTGTCCTACAGAAGGAATGATGAATGTTTTCTCTTCGTAACTGAGAGATATAAATACTAAATCAAACGCTAATTGGAATTTCTTGTTAGATATTCAAGCTGATGTTAGAAGTCGTCATTGGTATGGAATCATATTGTATTCATTTCCGATGATAACAAAAAGTCTCATACGCTATAATTATTGGAAACTAAATATCAATTTTCAAAGAAACTATACGAACAGTTCTTGCAAAGGAAAATATTCTTGTAATTAAAATTTTGCCATTGGTTTCGAGTTTTATAATTTTAGAACTAAAGCTAAGAATGAATGGAATTCTTGGAAGATGAAGTTTGTTTTACACTCTAGATTTATCTTTGATGGTTGCATCATTTGTACTATTTTAGTACCACTATTGGTCAACATGCACACAAATAAATATTTTAAAACCGAAGTAAGACGAGGAAATTGCCATTCTCTCATACCATTATTTTTGATATCTGAGGAAACCGTTTTTCCAGCCAGTACTCTTCTCGGAGATGTTATTTATTAATTAACCTTTTTTGTCAGAAATGTAAAACCGGAGAACATGAATTTTGGATTTAAAAGACGCTAGGGTGTCCCATGTTTTGAGGTTTTTCTTTACTACTGCTTTGATTCTATCTCATTTGAAAATAGCAGTTGTTTTTAAGAAAATTGAATTAGAAATTAACCTAAAACTGTCGGAATACGCACAGAATATAATTCGAAATGTGCTTAATTGCCATCTACCGACAAATGTAAAAAAAAAGTTGAGAGGTGTCAAGGGACACCCGGATGGAACGAAGTTCCTTTCGATTAATTAGTGAAATAATTGTAATAAAATTTTATTTTTTTTAAGTTATAATAATATTTTTTTTATTATTAACAAATATAATGTTATATAAACTTAATCAGTAGGCTCAATTTTCGTAATAATTGGTTTGTGGTAACTGAAGTAGGAAACATATGTTTGGGATTCTATTTTATTTAAATGTCTTGAAAAAACTGCATCAATGGTAGTATTATATTTTGTTGTTGATTCCGCTGGATTATTGTTAATTCTTAAATCAAATTCTTCCTCTAGAAACTGTTGCAATGGTTTTGATTTTTCATTACTGAAGTTGATGTTAAAATCACCGGCTAAAATGAGTGGAACTTTATCTAAATTTTTGTTGTATCTGCTAAGCGTTCGAGATGCATCTTTAGAATACTCTAGCAGTGCTCGATGAATGAACTCCTGAATATCTATTAATTTGTTATTTGGTGAGACATATATGACTGCCATGATTAAGGTAACACCGTTTTCCATTACACACTCTGCTGCACATAAATCTGCGACACTTGTACGTCTTACGTGCAAGTTCTGCATATTGTCCATTATGACCGACATATTTGGTGTTACAAGATTGGTTGTATCATTTATGTTGTGATATATCGCAACTCCACCTGAACGAACAAAATCACGTTTAAAGTGGGTTATACAGTTAAAATTCGGTATATCGCATTCTTCTCGATTGTCCAACCATGTCTCTGATAATAACAAAATGTTCGTTTTTTCTGTAACAGAGTCTATTAAATCAACTGAATGTTTACGAAGGCTTTGGACGTTGAACGTACACAATGAAATGCCTTTATCGCTAGTAATGAAATCAATGACAGATTTTGCCTTCGTTTCAAGCTTATTTAATGACAATCTCTGAAACTCTTGTACTAGAGATATTGTTGATGAAGCTTGTACTCGATTATGATGAAATCGAAATTTAATTTCATCATCATCAAATGTAACGATAAATAAACCTTCAATGCTTGTTACACGAGAGAGAGCAACATAAACAAGTTGTTGTGGATGTATTTTGTCATACTCGTAAACAATTTGATCAAATGTTCCACCTTGTGACTTATGAATAGTTATAGCACAAGCAGAAATTATGGGAAAGTGTTTACGTTTAACAGTAACTGCTTTATTCCTTGTCATGGTTATGTTGGATGTTCGCCATTCAATAGGTACAGCAGCATTATTAACTTTGCTTTGGACAGCTAGTAAAGCAGCTTTTTTTCTTGCTTTTTGTCCAACCTTTGGTGATCCACAGAATTCGAGCCAAACTCTGCAAACTACGTTGTCCTCATTGAAGTCTAGGTGAATTAATTTACCAACGGCACCATTAACTAATCCATCACGTACATCAATATTTGTTGTGATAAGATAATACTTTCCTTTTACAAAAGTGATTTGGTAAGGTAATCCCCCAGTATCGATGACAGATTTTTTGTGTAGTTGTATTCTAAAAGAAGCTTCTTGTTCTTGATTTTTAGTTCCAGTTATTATATCCTTTGCTATTGAGATGATCTTATCTGGAGCTTCTTGCAAAATTGAATTGTTGTAGCTGTCTACAGCGACATTAGTATAAAATAAACGAACACCATGAGGACTTAATTGTCGAGTTTCTTCTTTTTTAAAAAATCTTGATTCGATAATTTCTAATTGAAACTGTTCCAAAACTTCACCATTGCCAATCTTTGTAAGTATTAATGAAAATGCAGCATTAGCCTGTCTCATGACTTGCGTTAGCTCAAAAAATTTAAGACCTCGCCATAAATGTGGACCAACCATTCTCGTTTTAATAGGTTTATATATCAATGTTGCCCTTACTGGTGGAGCCTGGCGTAAATCACCAATTAAAATGACGTCAATGCCGCCAAAATCAACATTATGATTTGCAGTAATTTGTTTTATGCGGAAATCAATTTTGGCTAACAGTTCTGCGCTGATCATGCTGATTTCATCAATAATCAATACTTTGACGTATCTAAAAAGAGATCTGTACAAATATAAAATTTCAGATGATAATGGCAATAGTTTAGAAATCGAAATTTTAAGAGCAGTATGAACCGTAGTACCATCAATTGCCACAGCAGCTTTACCAGTAGATGCGCAAACTATATACGAATTACAGTAACCATCATTGTCAGTATATCTATTGTAGATTTCCATTATAAGTTTAATAACAAAAGTCTTGCAACTTCCTGCTGGACCAGTGAAAAAAACTTGAAATGGTTGCTGATTCTGAGTTTGAAGATGAGATATAATATGCATTAAAAGTTCTTTTTGCTCACTGTTAGCCGACCTCATTAAGTCGTAGAATTGTTGAGTATCCATTGTATTTTCTCTTTTTTTTGCAATAGCACCAAGTTTGCTGAGTGTGCAAGACAGTGCTCGTAAGCACAAAAATAATCATTTTCAAGGAAATTCGTGTTTGAGACCTTTTCGTTTGTGAGTTAGTGAGGTAGGTCAGAAATTTTATTGGAGGCAGGCACATGAAAATTAAGTTTTGGCGAAGTCATTGCGTGTAGGTATTTAGTATTTGTACATTTTCGTTGAAATCTTATAAGTATACCTAATAACAAATTCTGCATGTGAAACTTTGATCGATTATCGATACAAATTAATTTTCAAAGTAAAATTTTAGTTCATCTAATATTATTTTGTTTTATCTATTTCGGATATTCATTATAGCAGTTTCAAAGGCGGATAGGGTCAATCAAATTTAAAAAATGAGCATCGCTGGGTCGCTCGACCTTCTGATTGCTCGTAATATATTTGGTGGTACAGGATTGCCAAGTACACATCAATTATGAAAATTGAGTTAAATTAGTATTAGTATAAGTATTAGTATTAGTATCAGTATAAGTATTAGTATTAGTATTAGTATTAGTATTAGTATTAGTATTAGTATTAGTATTAGTATTAGTATAAGTATAAGTATTAGTATTAGTATTAGTATTAGTATTAGTATTAGTATTAGTATTAGTATTAGTATTAGTATTAGTATAAGTATTAGTATTAGTATTAGTATTAGTATTAATATAAGTATTAGTATGAGTCTTAGTATTAGTATTAATATTAGTAAATAGTATTAGTATTAGTATTAGTATTAATATAAGTATTAGTAATAGTATTAGTATTAGTATTAGTACTAATATTAGTATTAGTACTAATATTTGTATTAGTATTAGTTTTAGTATTAGTATTAGTGTTAGTGTTAGTATTAGTATTAGTATAAGTATTAGTATAAGTATTAGTATTAGTATTAGTAATAGTATTAGTATTAGTATAAGTATTAGTATTAGTATAAGTATTAGTATTAGTATTAGTATTAGTATTAGTATTAGTATTAATATAAGTATTCGTATTAGTATTAGTATTAGTATTAGTAATAGTATTAGTATTAGTATTAATATAAGTATTAGTAATAGTATAAGTACTAATATTAGTATTAGTACTAATATTTGTATTAATATTAGTTTTAGTATTAGTATTAGTATTAGTGTTAGTGTTAGTATTAGTATTAGAATTAGTATAAGTATTAGAATTAGTATTAGTATTAGTATTAGCATTTGTATAAGTA
Source organism: Melanostoma scalare (assembly GCA_949752695.1). NCBI lineage: Eukaryota > Metazoa > Arthropoda > Insecta > Diptera > Syrphidae > Melanostoma > Melanostoma scalare. Next base: position 210,183,309 of record OX456984.1, on the reverse strand, counting down.
TAAGTGTTAGTATTTGTATTAGTATTCCTTCCCCTTCCCCTTCCCCTTCCCCTTCCCCTTCCCCTTCCCCTTCCCCTTCCCCTTCCCCTTCCCCTTCCCCTTCCCCTTCCCCTTCCCCTTCCCCTTCCCCTTCCCCTTCCCCTTCCCCTTCCCCTTCCCCTTCCCCTTCCCCTTCCCCTTCCCCTTCCCCTTCCCCTTCCCCTTCCCCTTCCCCTTCCCCTTCCCCTTCCCCTTCCCCTTCCCCTTCCCCTTCCCCTTCCCCTTCCCCTTCCCCTTCCCCTTCCCCTTCCCCTTCCCCTTCCCCTTCCCCTTCCCCTTCCCCTTCCCCTTCCCCTTCCCCTTCCCCTTCCCCTTCCCCTTCCCCTTCCCCTTCCCCTTCCCCTTCCCCTTCCCCTTCCCCTTCCCCTTCCCCTTCCCCTTCCCCTTCCCCTTCCCCTTCCCCTTCCCCTTCCCCTTCCCCTTCCCCTTCCCCTTCCCCTTCCCCTTCCCCTTCCCCTTCCCCTTCCCCTTCCCCTTCCCCTTCCCCTTCCCCCCTTCCCCTTCCCCCCTTCCCCCTTCCCCTTCCCCCCTTCCCCTTCCCCTTCCCCTTCCCCTTCCCCTTCCCCTTCCCCTTCCCCTTCCCCTTCCCCTTCCCCTTCCCCTTCCCCTTCCCCTTCCCCTTCCCCTTCCCCTTCCCCTTCCCCTTCCCCTTCCCCTTCCCCTTCCCCTTCCCCTTCCCCTTCCCCTTCCCCTTCCCCTTCCAATATCTGGCTTGCTTTCTATAAGAGAGAGAGAGAGAGAGACAAAGAGAGAGAAAGAGACAAACAGACAGAGAAATTGCTTTCTATAAGAGAGAGACAGAGAGAGAGAGAGACAGACAGACAGAGGAACATGCGACGCCGCAAAGCTTACAATTGCTTACTATAACAAACGTGACAACTTTTCGTATGAATTTTTTATGACGTATTATGTCGTGACAATTTTTCGTAAGAATTTTTTCCAGCTAGCCCCCTTTCATTACGCGCGATAAGGAACTTCGTTCCAAAAATATGTTTCGGAACGAAGTCGTCAAAGGTTGTCGTCATCGTAGTAAAGTGAAATTTGGTATACAAGTCACGTAGGGAGTTTTTTTATAAGGCGAAAGTGTATGCATTTCCAAAACCTAGATCGTGTCCTCAGTATCAGACATCAGAGGATTAATATGTAAAAAGTACCACAGAGGTGCCTGGCACTGAACATAAGAAAAACTAAGATATTGAATCGTATACCCTTCTCATAAATTATTTGAGCACCATGCAGTGCCGTAGCGAGGGTGTGGCGAGCGAGGCGCTTGCCTCGGGCGCCACCGCGGCGGGGGCGCCAAAATTTGGTCAACTTTTCATGAACAAATTTTTTTAACACCATATTTTTTCATCTTAGAACTGATATTTTGACCCAGTAAGTGCAACAACCTCGGTTACTGCAACTGTCCGAGTTTCTATTAGTTGCGTTAATCGAGTCCGTACTGTATTTTTATTCCTCATCGTAATTACTAAAACACATACACTACCCACTGTTACTTGCTAGCCTTTCCATTTGAAAGCTTACCTACACCTACCCCTTTTTTTATATACTCAATCCCTCTGATCATGCACTATCAACTTCTCTTTGCTTGCCTTTGCACATTAAGCAAACCTACCCCTCTGTATACAATTTTCTATCGTATCTATTTCTATAGTATCATACGTTGTCAACGTGTCTTTGCTTGCATTTGATTTTCTACACCACATTGCATTACCCGTTAAACGCAAGCCGACTGTCTAGACGACAACGAATGCTTATGGGCCATATGGCAAATCGTTCCTTGAATATCTGGGAACGTGGTTGAGGAGATTGGAAGTGCCGAAAACTTGCGATCAGAAAAATCTAGCACTACTTCTGTCGCTCAAATAAATGTCGTTAATTGCAATAACCCTCAAGGTCGTTAATTGCAATAACCCTCAAGCATGGCCACACATTACGGATGCAACAGAACGAATCTCATATTACACGGCCCAGACCAGGGAAAAAATATTGACTTCAAAAACATTGAAGCAAAAGACGGACGTCGATTTTCGCCATATTGGTTCCAAAAAAAATTACCGAAACTGGTTGATTTTCTCAAAAGATAAGAATGCTGTATTCTGGTTCTGTTGCTGCCTATTTGAACTTCGCACAACTAACATACCTCATATTGCGAATCGCCAACAAGGGTTTTCGGACTAGAAAAACATTAATTGGATCGAAGACCATGAAAAATTGTTAGACCACCGAAAATGCTTCCTCGAGTGGAAAACTTTTGAGGCTCGACTGAAAAACTTGCAATGCATTGATAATAATGAATTACAGAAAAGCATTCTTTTGGAAAAAGAATGGTGGCGACATATTCTTCGTGCGATTTTGGACTCGATTATGTTTTGTGCCAAAAACAATTTAGCATTGCGAGGCTCAGATACAAAAACCGACAGCAAAGGAGCTGGTGTGTTTTTAGACGTTATCAAGTTACTCGGCAAGTATGATAAAACTTTGGTAGAGTTCATTGGGGGTCATAAGAAAGGGTCAGTCAACTACTTATCACCAGAAATTCAGAATGAATTCATTTGCTTATTAGGGCATACAGCTCGCAATGAAATTTTATCTAGAATTTGGAAATTCAAGTACTACAGTTTGGTCTTCGATTGCACGCTTGATGTCTCTCATAATGAACAGATGGCAGAAATCATTCGTTATGTTCAGATTGATGATGGAAAAGTATCTATTCAAGAAAGTTTCATCGACTTTATTTGAACAGAAGAAAAAACTGGCGATGGATTATCTTCCGACATAACCAAGAAATAAGAAAAAGATGGACTTGATATTCAAGATGCAAGGGGCCAAGGATACGATAACGCTTAAATCTAGCAGGAGTACATTCTGCTTCATCGAATGCGGAAATGAAGAAATTTTTCGAAACAGTTGAACAGCATTTTCAAGTTTTTTTCGCGTTCTACAAGTCGATGGAATATCCTCATGAAGGCATTGAAAATTTCACTGAAAGGGCACTGCGATGTCAGATGGTCTTCGAAGGCTAATGCAGTAAGGCCTTTGAATTCTCAAATTACAGAATTACATTTAGTACTCCAAGATATTATCGCCAATCCAATCGATCCTGACTCAAAATCGTCCGCTGAAAGTCTGTTAAAAAATATTGACCGAAAGTTTCTTTTTTTTCTCGATGCGTGGAATCAGATTCTAGGTCAAATCGACCGCGTCACTGCAGCTTTGCAAGCGAAAAGTTTATTCGTGGAAAAATCTGCACACTTTATTTCTGGACTGAAGAATTCACTGCAAGAACTTGGATTTGAGGAGAATTTCATACGCGCATCCACACTGGCTGATACTCTTGGATTGAAAAGTGTGGGCGAACGATCAAGAAAGAAGAAGCGATTGGAGCTGTACGAAAAAGAAGACGATGGCCCAAATTTGCCAGAAATGCAAAAACTCCGTATCAATCTAAACAACGCCGTCAATATTCTGATTACTGAAATCAGCTGGAGGTATGAGAAAATGATGGTGGTTTCAGATGATTTTGGATTTTTGTCTGGTGAGTCCTTGCTGAGAATGACCACTACTGAATTGTGAAAAGCAGTAGCTGATTTGGCATTGAAGTATAGAAAAAAACATTAACGTGGCTGAGTTCGTCGATGAGATTTCTGATTTTAAGCATGTAGTTTTGACAATTTACTCGCATGACGTCAAATCCGCGACGGTGTTGGAATTACTTTTAATTTAATTTAATTTTATCGATCGAGTATGAAGTTGCAAGTAAAATTAATTTTGATGATGTCATCGATGAATTTGCAGCGGTAAAATCTCGCAAAATCCAATTATAATAATGAAAAATCGGTTTTCTACGCAATTATGCTTTTTCGTTACAAGTGTTCTTATATAATATAAAAATCAGTAGATTCTGCAATAAAAAAATACTTGCTTATGAAATAATTTATTTTGCAATCGAGTTTTGTGAAATTTCACCTTTTTCCAAGGGGGGGGGGGGGGGGGCGCAACTTTTTTAATTCGCCTCGGGCGCCAGAGAGGCTCGCTACGGCTCTGGCACCATGTGCGGTTTTCTTAAGCCAGTAGCTAGTACAGGGGCTAGATTCCGCAAGAGTGAATATAAAAAACTCACACTCACGGCCCTCTGAAAACTCACGCTCTGAAAGACCGTGAGTAAATTTGAAAGATAGTGTACGTACACGTCTTCTGTCAAAAAAAAACTCCACTTCACCCTTGCGGAATCCAAATTAGAGTGTGTGCACAATTTTTCGTGTACACATTTAAAATTCACTCTTGCGGAATCTAGCCCCAGCATTCGAGTTAAAAAAAAAGGTCTATCCACAGTATTTTCAGTTGTATTTCCAGCCACAAAATAGTGCTCAACATCAAAGCTTGCTGATATACTTTTCAAAGTTCTCTGTAAAATTCAAGAAGAAACAAAATCAAATTCATACTCATGTTTGTATCGTTGCTTGTTTCATGAAATGAATAACGATGCAAGTCTGTATGAATTTTTAATGCGAATTAATCAATCAATGACAGCAGTCATACAACATTTCTGTGAAAAAAATCTAAAATTAAAAAAAAAAGTTGAAATACGTGCTCCTTGTTCCAAACATGAATTTCTATGGGAGAATGTTTGATTTTCATACATTATATCTTTCCCTTTTGATCATTTTCTACTGCATTCGCGATAAATAAGTAAAAAGTAGTTTGAATTATGATAAATCACGGTCGAGAACGTGTTTTGTATGCAAGAGCGAGAAGGCCTATGTTTGATTTGTGTTTTGCTTACATTGGGCTATATTTTTCAGTCAAGGTGAAAAACATGGCGAAAATTCAATTTGAATATAATTTCTTTAATTTTTAATCGAGAGAAAAAATTTGTTTGTAAATATCACATTTTTTGTGAACACGTCCTTTCGAAAAGCTTTGACGAAGTTCACACTAAACTGAGATCAATGGTGGCGCCATCTTCTTTTTATAACTAGAAACTATTAATCCACAGCAATGCCATCCCTGTTTTTACTGTGGTAAATTACGACAGAAAAAGGCTACTGCTACTGACAGCTTTTTCCCGCTCGAAATCTTAGCAAAAAGTCAGTAATAACTAAAATCAACTCGCATTTGATCTCAACAGCTCAACATTTCACGCAATAACCTGAGAAGAATTTCGCACAAAGATATCAGATTATTCGCTTACAAATTCCAATTGGCCCAGCCATTGAAACCGCACTACCATTCACTTCTTAAACCTTAAGGGCTGGAATCATGAAAAGTGATTTAACGTTAAAAAACTAGCTTCTTCGTGGATTCTCAAGAAAACATATGGAAATATAGTTTTTACTGATTTTAAGATACTCGTATACAGTGGCGTAGCGTGGGGGTGCGGGGGGTGCGGGCCGCCCCGGACGGCAGTTTTTAGGGGGCGGCAAAATTTAACAATAAGTAATAAAAAATATTTTGTAAATACATGAACTATTTTATATTTTTATAGCAAATACAAATTCGAACTGATTGAAAAGAGCAAGGCACGGAATTTCCCATTACTTATTTTGTGACAATTCAACACACAATTGTTGCTTCAACATTATGAGCGTTTGGCTACAGAACTACATTTACTGCATGTATTTCGCTATTTGTTTCCTTCTTAAGTCGAATTATTATATCATTTCACAGATGAGAAATTAATTAGATGCCCAGCTTTACACACACATTGAAACCCGCCTACATGCTGACATGAAACGCACATCTACCGAAATTTACCCCTTCTACTTTGAGTACAGCTTCCACCACTGATTCATATGAAATTCCACCAAGGCCACGTATGGCTGACTTTTTGAATTTTGAAAGTGTTTTAAAACTTTTTGTGAAAAATAAGTTCATGAATAAGGCTGTTAGATTGATTGAAAAGAAAAAGTAGGAATAAAAATCTTAATACAGCAATGATATTAAGTTCATTAAAAAATATCAGAAATTGTAACTCCCAGTTTTGAAAAACTACGGTAAAGCGAATTTTTCAGTTATTCACAGAAGCTAACTAATGTCTAGCCCTACCTTTAGCTTTTGCTTTTGCGCCAATTTCTTATCCGAATATAAATTGGTATGTGTAATTTCACTAATACTAAATTTTATCCAGCTGAATATGTGTATCACAGATAAATCTTGTATTACAAAAGCCAATATGTAAGTTAATGGAAGCTGTGGCAAGAGAAGTTAGTGGTTGTCCTCTTGTTCAATACCACTCTATGCATCCAGCCAAGTTTGTTCAAATAGTTGAACAGTGTGAACTGCGCTAATTATTTATATTTTGTGTAAGTAAGGTAAGGTAGTAATCCGAAATAAATGCGTGCTTTTTAGATAACCGTGTTGATAAATAGAGGGCGTTATTGGGGTGGGTAAATATCCGAAAGGCATTTAACAAGGTTGATTTGTGAGCAATATCAAACAAAATAACAAGCGTAGAAAAAGATTGCTTACATAAACGGGGAGGTAAATAAACGGGAATTACTGTAATGCAAAATAATGATGAGTGCTCTCACCGACAAGTTCTCTACAATTAATGTATGTAGGGTATAGTACACATTAAATTAAAATACCTAAATAAAAGGGCGGCAAAATTGTCTTCCGCCCCGGGCGGCAGAAACTCACGCTACGCCACTGCTCGTACATTAACTTTTATTTTCATTTCTAAATTAAAAAAAATTGAGAAAAGGCATTTATTGGTTATAAAAAAATTAATTGGTACGAACTGTGAAACTTTAAGGTTCTCCCAAACCAAAAACCAAAGCGATTTTGCAGTTGCACAACATCAGAAACACTGTTGATAGGATTTCTGCCAAGACAAGACGTGAACTGCAAATGTAAGAAAACGCTGTTCGTTTTTGTTTTCTCTCATATATCGGTATGTAATTTGACACCTTAGTTTGTTGCTGTCACAATTGGAAAAACGTTTTGCTTTGGGAAAGTATTTATTCTCGTTCAATATACAATCAACACTAGGGTTGCAGAAACTTAAGTTATTTTACAGATTAAGTCTGACTTTAATTCAAAAGCTAGTTTATGAATTGTGAATTGGTAGATTTTCAATTCATAAGGTACTCGTAGATGGTAAATTGTGTGAATTAGGAATTGAATCCGTGATTGTTAAAACAACATATGTGAAATTTTTATTTTTTTGTAGGAGAGACAAAAATGTTGTGTTTTCTCCCTTAAGCAATGAAAATACGCAAAAATAATTTTTAAGAGAATTACAACCACTTGAAAAACCACAAAAAATTTGGAGGTTTTTTTTTATCCCTTAATTTTTTCACCTAGTGTATTTTTCTTCGAAAATGAGGCTGAGAACTATGTTTCGGACAACGGAAGGCGTTAAAATTCGAATGACTTCTAGTTCGTGTAGGATGCTGCGCTTTGCCATGTAGCCCAAGCCACAATCGTTTTGCGGACCAAACTCCGAAATTGTTATTTTAAGCCGTTGTCAATTGGCCGCCTCGGACTTCCGAATTGATAACTTTGGACTTCTACTCATGGGGAACAGTGCAGGATCAATGTTAAGCCAAGATTCTGGAAAAGATTCAACCATTTAGGGTCCCCAATACCATCAAAGCAATCCGTGAGCTACATCGTAAAACCATCAACACGTGTTTGGAAAATTAGAGCCCAAAATGCGCTTTTGCGAAGTCAGGCAAAGAAGCGATTTGAACGAAACTGTGTTCCATGACTAATAAGAATGTTGCCTTAGTATTGAAGTTATAATATCGTGAGAGCTTTGAATAACTATACAAGACAGAAATATTGTTGGAATTAATTTACTATTATTTTTTTAATATGGTCCCCGGCATATATATGGCGTTCATGGTGGCCTCAATATCGACTTCCAATACTTCAAGAGCTGCTGATTTGACGGCATGAAGCAGTGATTTAACATAGTCCCAGAAAAAGTAATCGAGAGGCGTTGAGTCGCATGAACGAAGAGGTCATTTAACAGAACCACTTCCGGAAATAAAGTTGGTGAAGCGCTCTGTATAGCAGGTTACGAATCTTGTTTAGTCCAAATGTCGTCGATATTTAACCGATTTCCTATTAAATAAATCAATAAATAAATAGGGTGGCGCAACAGAGCGAGGAGCCCTTGGGCCTAGCGCATTTCTCACAACCATGCCTTGTGAGGGAATGGAGGGGACCTACCTACAATTTCCTGCCGGTTCCGAACGGCTAATTGAGAAAGCGCTTTTTCATGGCATGAATTTATTAACGGAGGACTTGCCAATTGCTCGCGAAGGGTTATACCCGTGCAAAAACATTTTTGCCTCTGCTGGGATTCGAACCTCGAACCTCTGGGTTAACCGATTTCCTATTGGAAACAAAAAAAAAAATTTTATCATTATTATTATTATATTATTATTTTTTAAATTAAAGCATCAAATTATCTTACCCTTTTGTAAAGTACTATAAAAGACTTAATTATGTCTTATTTTTTACTACTCAATCTAAGTAATAAATTGAAATTGAAACAAATAATCAATCTGCATGGCTCGAAAAAGCTAGCCATTTATATAAACCGCACCAAACAGTCAATTCATTGTTTCGTTAATGGCTTCGAATTGAGAAGAGTATAAAATCAGTGCGAAAACGATCAATATACTCTAGTTTTGGGTGGATGTAGGCCTTCTAAATAGTAGCCAGTTCAGGAGTGGTGAAGAATTTTCTGCATCGTCTCAAGGAACTGGATTCAGATACTACATTTTTGATTCGGTTCTCTTTGAATAGTTGTATATGACTTACATAACTCAGAAGACCTCACTGGTTTCACATTCCCACTTGCATAGAACGAACCTTCAACTCAATCCACGCAAGAGCCTTTGCCATACATTCAAGCGAATCACTATTTGCATGGAAACCTATAACGATAGTGTGTAACATGATTATACAAAACAAGTGAGTGATGGATGACTGACCATCCACAACATGTTCATAGTAGGCCATCATATATAAGTGGACTTGGTTTATTGGAGGTATACACTCCCCAGCAGGGCGTAGCTCGGGTGCTAGGATTGAGTAAACCAAGTAAAGTAGTTTCTAAGTTCCCGTTCCCATGGAAATATAGCTATGAAATGCAGTAATTGTTACTCGGGAGTAATCCAGCATTCTGTGAAAAATTTTGAAATCGATATAGCATTTTCTAAATTCCAATCCATGTTCCCGTTCCCTTTTCCGTTCCCCAAAGAAAATGGTGAAGAAATTCAGCTTATGTCATTTCTCAGGTTTATAATCGTTTAAAAACTGCGAAATCTAGAACCCAGGGCCAGATTTAAATTTGTGCCGCTCTGGGGCACTGAAGAAAATGCCGCCCTATGACTTAAATTTTATTTTAATAGTTTTGATATCTTATTTTTTTAAGAAGAAGAATAACTAATTGATTACAGGAAAATTAATATGTATTATACAGGGTGTCCGGTAATTCGTGTTACATACTTTAGGATCTGATTCTTGGTCATATTCTCAGAAAAAAATTGTTATACAGTAAAGTCCGTTTCTCAACTTTGACATCACTTTTTGACAATTAAAAAAAAAAAAGCTAACTTTGGTGTACCCTGACCTGTGTTAAATTCGATATCTCTGTCAATACTGATGACAGAGACCTAATCTTAGACTTAATTTTTTGTATAAATAAAAACCTTTCATATTGTATTTAAGTTGAGCTTCCATAGGCTTAGGGTTGCCAATTTTTCCCAAGCAAAGTTTTGAATTTGAGGTAATTTTTTTCAGAAAATACCTGTTAAACATAGAGTTTTTTTATTTTTTACAGATGAACAAAACAATAATAAAAGAAGCACTCCGGGAGTGCCGACAGAAGTGAAAACAGAATTGAATTTTCAGTAAATATTTTAATGTACAGGAAAATCTTTTATAATATATGTAGATGTACATATAGAAGAACATCAATGAAACTTATGAATTTTCATTCACAATTTCATCTCTTCTATTATCATCTCTACAATCATCGTATTCTAATACTGAAATAATAGGTCTATGGTAACTTAAATAGGAAACGAACAATTTTGTTTCGAATCTATTTAAATATATCGCAAAGACTGCATCAATTGTCGCTTTACATTTCGTTGTACTAAGGCTGCGGTCATTCGTCATTGTAAAATAGTATTATTCTTTTAAAAATTGAAAAAGTGGCAAATTTGTAGCATTGGCGAAGTTGATGTTAAAATCACCACTCAAAATCATTGGCAAATCATCAAATCTCTCCCCAATTTACCTTGAAGGTATGCAAAAGCGTCTTCAGACTAAATAAATTAATTTTTATATAAAAACTGTCGTATTACACTTGAAGACGTATTCGGTGAATTATAAACGCCTACTGTTATAACTTGCTGTCCATTTCCAGAGTGGCAACGACAAACACACAAATCGCCGATATCAAAAACATTAGTACTAAACATACTAGTGTACCTCGTAATCCATATGATTTGAGCAAAATATGGTAGTTGTATCAGACAACCTTTTACAGATAGCTACTCCTGCTGCGGGACGATCGTGCCTTCTGAAACTTGCAACTAAATTGAAATCTGGAATATCATAATACATATCTATATTTCTTCGTCACCCTTGTGAAATTCTGTTAAAATCAATACATTAAATTTTTAAACGATAGTGTCTACAGATCTTGCAACAGCGCTCGTAAACTTTGACAATAAAATGAAAAAAAAGGACAATGCATTAAGTTTAGAAACGAAATTAATTAATATTTGAGTAATGGTTTTCATGCAACCATTTCAATTCCATCGATAAACCATCGCGATGAGTTGTTGATCTCTTTTAATTTGTTGTAAAGTTCGAATCATCGACCAGTGCGTCTCCTACTCTGCCATGATGAAATTTCCAGCTTCACTCATCCACTTCATTGTAATGGTAGTAAAATATTTGGTGCTTTTTATTTATTTTTTCTGCGTTGCATACATTTTTCTCTGTCCTTCAATTCCTTTCTTTCTTCTCTGTATTTCTCCGAGTCGGTAAGTAATATTACTAGGTAATAATGCTATTACATTCTTTTAAGTCATTTAGCTGCATCAAACTGAAGGTGTTTCTTAGCTCAATGGCAGAGTCGTTGGCTGTTAAACTCAGGGTCTCAGGTTCGAATCCCAGCCGTGGCGACAATTTTTATTTATGTTTTCACTTTAAATAAATAAAAAAATGGAAGTCATGGCTGGGAATCGAACCTGAGACGCTGGGCTTGACGACTTTACATACGAAATACGATGAGTCAAAAAATGGTGTCGGTCGCGAATTCAATGATTTACCACTATGGCAAAAGTGCCAAACGCGCCTAAAGAAGTTTTCACTTCAAAAAAAAAAAAAAAAAAAACTCATAAATAAGTGCACTCAAAAACCCGTACATTTTATGATACTCGGAAAAATACAAAACGGCTAAGATTAAAAAAAAAAAAATTTGTTTGAATAAAACAATAATATGGGCACTTTCGGTAGTTTTTTTTATGTATTTTATACAAATACAATTATAACAAGTGCTCAAAGTGCCCTTCTTCGTTTTGAATGCATGCCAGATCCCGTTTTTGAATTTCATTGTGGGTGTTTGCTCTCGATAACTCTTGTCTTACTTCTAGTCTTGTAATCTTTGAAACTGTATATAAATTGGACTCCTATAGGCTAAGGGTTGCCAGATTTTCAATTAGGATAAAGTTCCGGGTATCTTCGTTGTACTCTTCTAGAATTTCCATTGCAAAACTCATATAAGAAAAAAATGTCTGCGTATTCTTCTTTCGTAAATGAAGGCATTTCAAAAAGCTCTCTGATCAAACTGTAATCGTGACTTATTTTGATAAACTGATGAACAAATTTGTTTTCTGATTCTTTTACCTATACGACTTATTTACCTATTGAACATTCATACCCCAAACTTAAAGCAAACACCCACCTAGTATGAGATTAATGATGATTAATTTCATGAATTCTTGCCTGTAAGCCCTGATACATTATTCGCGTTATCTTATGACTCACTCAACTAGCAAATCTTCCACTTTATGTCCAGAGTTCTCAATAAGCATGAGAAAACGTTCAACAGGGGTTCCATCTTTTTTCACATATCTGATAACAAAAAAAGTTGGTCGACGTGATATGTGTCAGGTGTAGAATCTACTATAATTGCGTATTATTTCGCTGATTTGACTTCTTGAACAATGATAGCGGATACCTTTTGTGCTAAAAGCTGGATAAATTCTTCATAAACATTTTTGGATAAGTAACTTGTACTGCCAGATCCTTTATTTCAAAATTTTCTAATATGTTCTTCGAGAAATGGATCAAAAGAAGAAAGAAATTCCATCAGCATCAAAAAGTTGCCATTGTTTGGTGAGCTAAATTTCTCATTACTACCTCGGAATGGAAGTCCTCGAGAAGCTGGGGCTATAGTGGCAGCCACTACTGCCAATACGAGATTTCTGTCTCTGTTTGAATAATTAAGTCATGGTCTATTCTATTCTTAGTATCTAACCTTTCCTTGAGTGTTAACATGCATTTTTGATGATTTTTAGAGTGTTCATGCTCATTAACAAGAACGCCTGCATGTTTCCAATCATTAAATCCGGTTTCACCATTAAATGAACAGTCATCATCAAAAAGAAGACATGCTGCACAGAATACCGATCCTTTACTAACTGAGTAAACAAGCCATGTACTTGGAACTTTTTCACCTTTAACAAGTCGTGTAACAAATAGTGTTAAATTTAAAATTTTAAATATTGCCGCCCTGGGCACTAGCCCCGACTACCCCTAGTGTAAATCCACTAGAACCTATTTATAATTATTCGGACATTTTTTGGTTCTTTATTCGACCACACTTCGCTTAAAAGAAAGAAGAACCACTCGTAGCTTGAAGTATGTACTTTTTTTTTCTGTGTATAGAAATATCCAAGGCAATGTTAACATTAATGGAAAACCATAATTCGTTTAAGGAGATGGAAAATGGAAAGTATGAATAAATATTCGCTTCAATGAGTAACCTCCTCAAAAATAATCTTTTTTACTTTCTCTAAAAGTCTTTAGCCATATCTTCCCATCGAAAAAATTATAATAAAGAAGGAACCTTTTTAACTTTTTACTCCACCAATTCGTTTACTATTCTTTCTTAATCGTTGTTTCTTTTCTTTTTTTTACTCTAAGTTTCAGAATACTTTCGGAACAGTGGCACTGGTATGATTTCATCAAGAAGACGAGCAACATCTCAAAACTGCTGGAGTGAAAAACACGAATTGGAAAACATTATCCACTTCAAGTAAATCGGGGAGATTTCGAATGAAACCGTGAAGGCATCGTCGAACTGGATGTTGAATATTCGACATAGTGTTGCTCTCAAATGTATGTGTAAATAATAAAATTTATATATTTGTGTAAATTGATGTATTGTTTAAGTTAAAATCTAGTCTCTATTGCACATTTTGTATGTGTACTTTAAACGTGTTGCTGTAATTATATCAATTTACATCTGTAAGCTATTTATATATTTATGCAAAGTAAGTTTTCGATTATACACACTACCTTCATATACCTGTAAGTATTTCAGTATAAATATGTTACTTGTTGAATAAAAGTACAAGATTGTATGAGATTTGTTTCTTTTGTGTACATTGAGACTTGATACATTTTTAAAGTAAGTGGTATACAAAAACATTAAGATTGGAATTGCTGCTGCTTCTGTCAAGCGTCTCTTGAGTGGAGTTTGTTTTGATGAAGATGTTGGTTGCTGAAATTCTTCCTCAAACAAACAGGTTTTTGTAGATCCGTAGGACTTTTTCTTCTCAAGCTATTAGTGGATGCCGGCCGAGGATAAGGTAAGCCAAAATTAAATACCGAATATTTAATGATAATTCTGTTGAAGAAGTTTTTTTTCCCCAAATGCGTAATACGCAAGGATTTGTGTTGAGAAAGCGAGCAATTCTTACATCTGACATCTTCCCATAGTTATTAAAAATCAGAGCCACATTGAGTTGAAAGTCTTCTTTTTGTTTTATGAATATACAAAATGGGAACGAGTGCGTCGCACGAAGATGCGACTGTGTGCTAAGGTAGTATACAATAATAAAATCTTGAGGCTGAGTACAAGATTTCAGTATTCGCTCTGAATTTCATTTTAAATTTATTTTTTATTTAATTTTACTTAAATATAACTTCATGCTAACATAATGTATAAAAAAAACCTAACTAACCTACTGACCCTTGGCGTGTGCCCTTAGTTAATCAATATCTGACTACTACTACCTTCGGCCTTAAGATTTCATATGAATTTACAATCTAGAAAAAGTTAAGTTTAAAAAAATTTCATTTAGTATTCGCTCTTCATAAAATATTTGGTGGTAAAGGGCTGCCAACTGCACATTAGTTATTTAATTAAATACTCTAAATATTTCTGGCGAAATTATTAAAACTCAATTTTTTAAAGTTGGTAAAATGTATAAATGCTGAAGATTTTAACAAAATTGTTTGAGAAGATTTTTTAAAAACAGTTTTTTTATTTTTCACTTTTTCAGAAAAAGTTTTTTCAATATCAAACTTTCAATATTTAAAATCAGGCCAGAAAATGTTCAGACCAAAAATTTTAAAATTGAGTGATATGTTTTTAAGAATATTCAGAAACATTAATATTTTTAAAAATATACTAATTCAAAAATTAAAATACTTCAAGGGTTGACTTGCAATCTTTTTCAAACGACTTAGAACTTCTTTAGTATAAAATCTTGGTAAAACCATATAATTCGGTTTTGAAAAAACGGTGCCATGGAAAATTCTTTTATTTTAATTTTTTTTTTTACATCATAAGAAATACAACCTAAGCCTAATTCCCCACAAAAAGATTTAATCAAAGTCTTTAGAACTGTTTTCGATAAAAATAAAGTCATACAGGTTGTTGTATAGTAGGTACCATTATTTCAAGATTTGGAAACCCAAGTCCAAATTTTTTAAATTTTTATTTTTAATTTCGGTGGGTGCAAAACCCCAATTTATTTGTCTTAATACAAGCTATATTTTAATTTAACTTAAAAACGAAGAAACTTAATACCCAAGAATTAAATTAAGCTTTACACTGGGAGTACTGATATTAAAGTCAAAACAAGAAGATTCGGAATTGACACTCCTCGGCATTTGGGAGATGGGTTCATTGGAGCCACAAGAGGTTCGATGGGTGGGAAGATAGAATAGGCGGGGATTACGAGTGTTACGAGGGTTGGTTTTTAGAAAGATGAATTCGTTAAGGGGTGTGCAGTCAATGGTACCTGAAAAGATTCAGTGAATGAAGAAAATGTCAAATATTTTTCTTCGATCTTTCAGCGTATACTAGTTGAGAAGTTTGATAAGGAAGTAATAAAGTAAATAAATAAATAAATTGGGTGGCACAACAGAGCGAGGAGCCCCAGGGCCTAGCACATTTCTCACAACCATACTCTCTGAGGGAATGGAGGGGACCTAAAATTTTCTGCCGGTTCCGAACGGATAGGTGGGTATTTATTATTAAAATATTTAAATTAAGACCTCGAAGAGCAAATCGAAAGAAATGGCGTTATATGCTCTCAATTCTGGCAATGTGCACTTGTTAATAAAGCGACCAGACTTGATAAGCGTATTCAAGAAGCGGACGAACAAATGATATCTAAAAGGGTCGGGTAACGTAAGGGTCTGTAAATTCCTTCGACCATCGTTTTACGAAGCCAAGTGCTGAATTTGTCTTAAAAATAATATCGTCTATATCCTTGAGAAAATTCAGCTCACGGTCGCAAATAGTTCCAAGGTCACGGATCAGCTGAACCTCTCTGTATGCTGCCAAACGGATCCTGACTTCAAATTTTGAAGAAAATCGGTTAAGGGGTTTAGGCTGTAGATCCATATGCGGACAGACAGACTTACAAAAATACAGACAGACTGATTCGCAGGAACCAC
The DNA here is from genome assembly GCA_949752695.1 of Melanostoma scalare. Taxonomy (NCBI): domain Eukaryota; kingdom Metazoa; phylum Arthropoda; class Insecta; order Diptera; family Syrphidae; genus Melanostoma; species Melanostoma scalare. The sequence goes on along the minus strand of OX456984.1, from coordinate 210,167,313 downwards.
CTCTTTCGTGTTCTCTATCATCATGATGTCATGTTTCACTGCTATCTCAAAATTTTTTTGCTTCGCGTTTGTTAAACTTGCCTATAATCGCATAAGTAAAAAGTGTTCATTGAAAAACCTGAAGACGCTGTCATTAAGTTTGTTCATTGAAACCCTGGGGTTGCAGTGTGGTTGCCAGAAAGGGTTCTTTTTTAAACCTCAACTCGCCCTAGATGTCGAACTGAGTGTTTTTTTTAGCCCTGTGTTTGCCCTCAATGCGGTCTTAATTGGCTTTGAGATTTAGCTGGGGCGAGTTCAAGGAACGAACAAGGCTGTAAAATGGCAAGTTCTTTTCTTCAACTGATAAGGGATGTGTGGTGATTTCGTGATTTAGTGTTTTTAGAGAACTGAAAACTTAGGTTTTTCTGACAACTCATAGGGTTGTCAAGGAAACCTGTGTGAAACCTTAATAAAGTTCGACTAACTAAGCTAAACATCAACGATTTTTGGTTCCCAACGAGATTCATAACTTGCTAAACAGAGCGTTTAACCAAATTTATTCCCACAAGTAGTCCTGTTAACTGAAACAGGCTCGCTCATGCTGATTTTTGCCTCTCTACCTTTTACGAGGCTATGTCACTAGTCACTGGTTTCTGCCAACCAACTAACAACTCTTGAAACTCTTGCAATCCTGGACATTTTGATGATCTGTTGCATTCTGTGCCGCATTTGATGTTCCAGCTACATTCTAACGACCAAATTGATTAGCAATTTCTTTTGCTTTTTGTTTTTTGAATTTTTTATCCTTTTGTACAGGTCATAACACTTCGATTTTTTATGCAATATTTTATAGAAATTTTACTAAAATATTTGATATATAATGCGATGTCGGATGAGATGTGATGACGGAAAACAATTTTAAAAAGACAGAATCCGATTTTTTTCTGAACCATTCAAAAAATAAATACAACTCAAATAGTATCTTTAAAATGATTTTAAGACTTTTTTAATAAGTGAGTAGAAAGACTTTCAACCACTTCTGAGCAAAAACTACTTTCTAACGTTTTAAAGAAGTTCTGCAAAGTTGTCTGTATGAAAAACGCTTGTTAATGAATTATTTAAGATAAAGAGATTTTGGTTACACCAAAACGAAAACCACTTACAAAGAGCCAGATAAGAGGCTATTAGGTGGAATAGTATTCTAAAGTTGAAATCGAGTGCTTGTTAAGAGCTGAGTAACTTTTTCGCATAGCCCTAAAAGAGCTTTTGTGTTGCTTGGGAAGTATGCAAATCATATTTAAAAAATAAATGTCATGAAATTATAGGAAGTGTCTTAATGCGCCAAAAAAAGCTCTGGTGTTGGTTTGTTTAACACCGAATTTTTGTGAAATCTCAGAATATTTGACGGAACCAAATACTTTTTCGCAGCCTTACACCTTCATTTGAGTAGTTTGAGTGGAAGGAAAGGTCATGTAGGCTGGTGTTGGTTCGTTAATCACCGCCTTATTTCAGTCGTTTAAGTTTAAAATCTCGCGGCATTACCAGAACTCACGCGAGTTTAGGTGTTTTGTCATTGAAAAAGTTAAAATAATTTAATTTTTCGATCACACCACTTGCAGTTACAAAAATAATGGCTTAAGATTAACGCGCGCGATTGAAATACAGGGTTAAAATAATTTTATTTTCAATCGCAGGACTTAAAATAATAATGGCTTCAAATTCGAGTCGAAAAAAATAAATTTGTTTTCAAATAAAATCATTTTTACTTTGCATTTCAATGACTTCTTCACGAACTGTGGCACCGCCAGGAGATTTTCAACTGAAGCAACTGCAATGAACTCATTCAAGGTTGACCAAGAGGAAAACTTTTCTTTTCGGAAATGGGTGCGTTCGAAAAAAAATGGGTAGCAAAACTAGGATACCTTTGTATCCGGGTAAGTTTTCGAACGACTAAGATTAGGTATCTGTCAAATCAGAAACAGCTGATAAATCGAAGTGAAAACAAACCAAACCAAATGTGTTTTAAAAATTGCAAACAACACATACCACTTATTATTCGATTGCAAACTTCTTCACAATCGTTTACTTCGTAAACAACGTCGTTTAGATTAATTAGGAGCACCATATTTTAAATTTTATGTTTACAAAAAACAATTTTACAACAAAGCACAATGACAGGCCGAGGCCACGCAGTCAGCGATAAGCGAGCGAGCGAGCGACTGAACGACATGAAAAAATTAAAACAAATGAAATTACATTGAACTGGCCATGCATTGAGCGAGCGATGAGCGATTTTTTTAAGCGACTGAACGACGTCGCTCTGTCACCAAACTTGTTCTAATTTTTAGTTTATCGCTTAGCGTCAAGAGCAACAGATAGAGAAGATACAACAAATATAAACGTAGGGCTCTTGACAACGGCATTTTAACAACTAATCGCTAAAGAAATGTCGCTCACGAAACGAGTGGCCCGTCGCTCGACTTTGTCGCTTAATCGCTGATCGTTCAATCGCTCGCTCGCTTATCGCTGACTGCGTGGCCTTAGCCACAGAAAGCAAAACAAAAATGAATCCAAGTCAGCTGTTCTCAAATTTCAAATTGGGTAGCTTGCTATACCATGATTTTTAAGGTACCTTTGGATCGCTTACCCCTCAAAAGATGTTTTGCAGTCAGCTGCTTTTTAACATGGGATTACACTAACAACAAATGTCACGAAAGGAATCTAGTTCGTCTTAGGTAAAAATCCGAACGCAACCAATGACGATGTTAAGCGAACCAACAACCGCCTACATGAGGTCATATTGCCACAAAATTGTACGCACTCGACGAATCTCCTTATATGTATGTTTGTATACCCATGTTGTATTTGTCGCGGCTACAGAAATGCTCCTTTCACAAGCCTTTCTATCGCTGTCGCTACTCAAAAATCGTTTTGTTTTGGGAAAGCCTTTAAGCGGTACAAAGTTTATGGGGTCAACAAGTAAATGTATTTAAAGGGTTACCTCCATGCAGATGGTGTTATATTAAATTCTTTGACTGGAAATTTCAAATTAATATTTTCAAGTTTAATTGAGGAAATACTCCCTCACTTGTGTTGTAATTGATATCTGGGACGAAACGAGATTCCTGATTTATCTTTTGTAACTGTACCTGTGCCTTTTCAATCCCAGAATCCGATCTTCAAAAGTATTAACTAAATGCTTGCTTCAAAAGTTGAAACCGAAACAATTTAAACCTTTGAGTACCAACATAAGTAATTGTTGCCACTTTGTTGAATTTTGTTGTTGTTGTTCTTTCCAATATCTGTCCGAATAACCAAAGGTTTTATTTTAATGAAACAGAATCCATCCTTTCTAAGGAAACATTTGTGCTCTGTTGTAGCTGTACTCAGCCGGAGGTATTTTTAATTATATTTTAGGTTCTACCAAATCACAACCCCTTTTTTTTCACTCATCCAATAAGTCCTTTTTCGGGAACTATACGGTCTCTTTATCCTTTTTATTTCTATTGCGGCAGCTGTAAATAAATAGCTCAGAGCCTTTGTATTGGACATATATAATTATTTTTGTTTTTTTTATGAATTATAATTTCCTCCGCTTCAATTTTTCTGTAATTTGTGACTTAAAGTTTTGCATGTGATTCAATGTTTGGTTTAACGCACAACAAACATATAAAGACACATAGGCTTTTACTTTTTGGCTGAAAAGAATACTCGTCTGGAATACTCACGAACATTTTAAATTCAGTCAAGTAAAAAAAATATGCAGCAACACTTCGGTTGAAGTTTTGCACAAATACTTTTGATCTCAGAAAGTGAAGAGTAAAGCAAATAGTGTGAGGTGAAATCATTTAACTTGAGATTCCTTTGAATTTTCGACAAATAATAAGTCGTATATCGAGGGTGGTCTGTTTTCAGTGAGTTTCACGATTTGTACCATTAAAGTATTACACATTCAATCTGGATGTAGATTTAGATTTAGATTTAGATTTATTATTTCGTAAATTTGGGTACATAATTAACAATATCAGTTTAAAAGGTTGGCTTTATGCCGTCTGCCTGGTTGACAAAACATAATTATTTCTATGAATTAGAAGAAAAAAAAGAAAATCTTCATAAATTTAAATTGATTGATTTTACTATTGAATAGATATGTGTACTATAAAAGCAGTATAAGTTCAGAAAGTTTCAGTCATAATTTTGTGTCTATAATTTAAAGCAAGTTTGCAGTAGAGGTATAATTTTGGTACTTCAACTTCATTAAGCAGTCGTATAACTTCGTTTTCCGTTATGAAATCGCTTCCAAAAGTGTTACGTCGGATCTCTTTCAGGACAGGACATTTTCCCATGAAATGAAAAGTATCTTCTCTTTCGTTTAAATTGCAGAGCGAGCAGATAATAGGTAAATCTGGTCTATGTGGCATAAAGTTTAGCTGCAATAGTTCACCTCGTAACCTGGCCATCATCGCAATTTCGTTGACTCCATTTATGTCCTGAAAATAATTCCTCTCATTCAAATTGTGATTGAGTCTACAATAGAGTTCTCTATGCAGCGATCCTGTTGCGTTATTCAGAAAACTTTCTCTACACTTGAGGTCCACTGAAGAATTAAGCTGATAAAGCATTTTTTTCCAATTAATGACATCATAATTATCCAGATTCAGGTCAACCTCACAATCTCTGGCTAAGTGCATCCATTCAGCATACCAACTTGTCTTAGAATTTATGACTTGAAGAGCTGCTATTTTAGGAAGTCGATGATTTTCCATTTTCATAACTTTTAAAACATAGTCAACTTGCATTTTTAGTGTTTCTATGAAGAGAGGCGATAAACCTGTTTCCAACATAACCATATACAGTACGGACTCGATTAACGGGCAGTTGCAGTAACCGAGGTTGTTGCACTTACTGGGTCATATTTTCTGTATGAATTTTTAGTAAAAGAGGCGTTCAGATGATCCAATTTGATTGTCAAGCACCAAGTTTGTCAAGCAAATTTGTTAGTGTGAACTCTCCATCAAGTGGCTTGTCAAATTTGTTGGATGTATTTCAAAATTTTTTGATATTTTTGCAAGTTGGACAACAAGTTTGACGAATGTGAACGCTACTCGGCAAACTTGCAAGAAATTTCATTTCCCAAATAATTTCAAGTAGTGCACATCGCACGGAAAGACTATTTTTTCTTTGCTGGGTACATTAAAAGTGGAATTTACGATGGTTTCAGGTAGTGCACCTCTTTAGTACCAACACACTTTCTTTTGTTTTTCTTGCATTTTATCCCTTATAAGCGCTGCTCCTACTATGTCCTTCATGGTTAAAATTCAAATCAGAATGGAGTTTGTTAGTTTGACGATTTGTTTGATGAGTGTGAACACTATGGGTATTTTCCGTCAAACTTTTCATCCTACAAATTTGACAAACAAATTTAATAGCCCCTAAACACTAACGATCGCAACCCACTCAAACAAACACAAATGCATTTTATGTTCTTTTATGCATGTTCTTGCAAGAAATATGTTCAGACAAACTATGTAGCTGTAAAATAACAGCATGAATAAAGAATCAAAAGAAGAACGTGAATATAAAAAACGGATAAATAACCACATGAAGTTGCACTTATCGAGGTAGCTTTATTGGAAAGTTGCACTTATAGAGTCAAGACGTGTTACGATTTTAGTGTTGCGAAAATCGAGGAGTTGCACGAATCGAGGGTTGCGCAAACCGAGTCCGTACTGTAGTTGGGCATGTTTGGTGGCAGTCCAAAGATTCGTTTTATATAGTAGCGCAGAAGCTTCTCCACCGTTTCATATTGCTTAGCTCCCCAGATTTGTGCTGCATAAAACAATATTGATTTTGATACCGCTTGAAACACTTGGAATTTGCTACTATGGGCAATATTTTTATTATAAAAGCATTGTTTCCACGATGCGCTGATCGCACATTTGGCCTTCGCCAGCTTCTCCTTCAAGTGCTTCTCCATATTTTAGTTCTTTGTGAGGTAAAGTCCAAGATATTTGTATTCGGTAACAATTTCAATGGCTAGGTCATTGTAATACCATTTTTCATTGGCACAGTTTCTACCCCCTCCATTCTTAAAAATCATAATTTTTGACTTTTCTAAATTCACTGTCAAGTTCCAAAGTCTGCAATACTGCGAAAGCCGATTTATCATGAGCTGCATAGATAAAGGTGAAGAGGCCAAGATAACGATGTCATCAGCGAAAAGAAGAGCCTTAATCGTTTGACCTGCGTATTCGATTCCATCACTGGGCAAGTTTGTAACTAAGTCTTCTATGAACAGTGCAAAAAGACTTGGGCTTAATGTACACCCCTGTCTTACTCCTGATTTCGTCCTAAACAATTCAGACATCTCTTCCCCATTCCATACTGAAGCCATTGTGTTCTCATACAAGTTCTCAATAACTCTCCCAAACTTTCTCGACAAACCGATACCATATAGTTTATAAAAAAGACTTTGTCTATCAATGTTATCGAACGCTGACTTAAAATCGACAAAAATCTGGATGTATAAACACTTGAAATTCAATAAGTTGTAACTAATTTCAACTGCTAAAACGATATTCTAAGTTTTGAAAAAACATTTTAACAGCCCATAAGTAGGTATGGTAACTTATCAGTTTATAGAAAAGTTATGGCACCCCGAACTCAAAATTTTGAAAATATAAATGTTAGTTTAGTTTTGTAGTGAGTTATTTATTATTATGCTTTCATACTTTTGTTTACAATTTTCACAATATAGACATTAGCTTTAAGTGCCGTCACCCGAAAAATGAGAGTTCAAAAAAGAATTTTATATTCAATTAGTTATTAAAAAATTTATATTATGTATATTTTAATTGCATAGCGGAAAGAAAAAAAATGTTCAAAAAGCTTTGTTAAGATATTTTAGGGTAGTTTTCAGGAACGAGTAAAGGGTATACGAATTTTCTCCATCAAGTACTCGAAAAGATTCTTCCATTGATAAGGTGTTCTTACCCCAGTGTGTTGAGCGTATTTCGCTAAGTATGCGGCAGATACTCGTACCAATGAAGTGACGAATATTTTCCCTCGTCCTTAAATTGCACAGGGAGAAATTCACGTTGTGAACGTTTGTGTATTTGAGGAAATTTAAAAGCAAGAGTCCACCTCTTACTTTGAATAGGGTCGAGATCATATCTTCTTCTCTGAGTTCGTGGCTTAAGGGTCAACTATAATACACTTTTCCGAGCTTACGCCTTCTTTTTATATATAATTACCGCGCACATCAAGGGGTTATGACTACCCTTATAATGTTATAAAACACAGTGCGAGCATTTAGGAAAACAGGAGAGGATTTGAAAGGAGACACCGATGCACGTTGTTTTTGAAGCTTTGTGAATCGTAATGTAGGGAAAAAACAGTGTCAGGTAGAGCATTCCACATTCGGGTGGTGCGACTAAAATATGAATCTCTATACTTGACTGTACGCCCAAGGTTGGGCTCATGGTAAAACTGATGAGCATTCCTAGCGAGGCGGGTGTTGCGGCTAAATTTTTTCAGGGGAGGAATGCAACTAGAGCACTGTTTGTAGAAAAGCGATAAAAGAGACTGAGACAGGTAACGTTTCGACGATGTTCAAGAGAATCAATCGATTCTACGATTGAACTATCACCTATCAATTTTAACGCTCTATTTTGTACCCTATCAAGTAGGCGCAAAGATGTTTGAGGAGCACCTGACCAGATATGGGAGTTATACTCCAGTTTAGGACGGATGAAGGCCTTATAAATTGTAGCCAGATGAGAAGGGGTGAAAAACTTCCTGTATCGTCTTAAGAAACCTAAGCATTTAGCAGCATTTTTGGCGACTTCAAATATGTTGTCATTCCAACGAAGATCATCGTTTACACACATACAAAGTACTGACAGCTTGACAGCTTTTCGGTTTCCTGGATGCAGGTACCATTCATGGATAATGGCAATGAGGCCATGGGGAAATGTTAAGCTTCAACGACAAGAGACAGCAGTGAGTTTACGAAGCATTGAATTCTACTCGGTTTTTATGACCCCATGAAACAATGCTGCCAAGGTCAGAATTCAATGAGCTAATCATACGCTATCGTTCCAGTTCCACATCCGAAGAGCAGGGACGTGAATTTGGAAACGAATGTGAAAAGCTGAGGGTCGAGTCGTCAGCAAAACAGCTAAGCGGATTAGAAGTTTCAGACAAGAGATTATTTATGAAAATAAGGAAGAGAGTCGGAGACAAAACGGAGCCCTGAGGCACACCAGCATTAATGAAGTGGGTATCACACTTGAAGCCATCCAATATAACTTGTATTGAACGGTCGGAAAGGTAGTCTCTAATCGAACGAAAAAGAGACTCATCGATACCAAAAGCACGCATTTTCGATAAAAGAGCCTGATGCCAAACTCTATCAAATGCTTTAGAAATATCAAGCGCAATAATCTTACTTTCCCCAAAACAATGTAAAGATTGGTTCCACTTTTCGGTGAGATAAGCCATCAAATCACCAGTGGACCGTTTGCTACGAAAGCCGTACTGACCGTCATTAAGAAGCTTTCGTTCTTCAAGATATTTCATAAGTTGACGATTTATCAACGTTTTCATGACCTTGGAAAGATGGGACGTTAGTGCATTTGGACGGTAATTGGAAGGGGAGGAAGATTCGCCTCTTTTAGGGACCGGCTGGACAAATGCAGTTTTCCATCTGCTCGGAAAAATCCCAGCAGAATAGGAAAGATGGAAAAGTTTACGCAGTGGTTTTGCCAGCGTAGAAGAACACCTCTTCAGAATAACGGCGGGGATACCATCTGGACCAGTGGATTTATGTATGTTGAGATCTTTGAGGACTCTCGCAACCGAGCGAGTTCGAAAAAATATCTGCTTCATCAAAGTATTTGCAGACTCGAGCTCAGGTGGAGCCAATAAGCTATGTGAAAGTATCGAACTAGCAGCAAATTAAGCTGCTAGCAAATTGGCTTTGTCGATGGAGCTGACATAAGGAGAGTCATTGAAGACGAGCGTTGCGACCGATGACGTGGTCGAGTTCTTAATGTTCTTGACAAAAGACCAAAAGTTTTTGCTTCCTTTTGGACACAACAGTATTTTTTGCCTTACTTTTTGGTCATGCAAAAACTTAGCCCTTTGTATTACAAATATTTCTGGCGCGTTTGAACAAACTTCGGTTTTCTACAGTAGGGTTATTTTTAAACTTAAATGTTGCGCCGCAGGTGTATGATTTGGATCCTAAACAAAAACCAATAATGTTTTTTCCAAGGGTATCACTTTTCGGGAGGAATTGGCAAGTCCTCTGATAGTAGCTTCCTTGTCATGAAAAGCACAGAAAATTGTAGGTGCCCTCCATTCTCTCACAAGGTATTATTGTGAGTGATAAATGCGCGGGAGCGTATCGGAATCCCGCTTTTTAAAATCCCGTTTTTTAAAATCCTGACAAAAAAAAGTTTATAATCCCGTCTTCTTAAATACCGTTTCGTTTAGTTAAAATCCCGTTCGTGACAATCCTGTTTAATCAAAATCCCGTCTATCAAGAGCCCGCCTTTTAAAATCCCGCTTAATCCCGCTTAGCCCGTTTTATATTTGGATAAGTATTATTCAATATTGTTCATTCAAACACTACATATCAGTTCTCAAATGTTGAAAGTTTAGTTGTCTGAACATTTTTTTTATTAATAAATTATAAATAAATAAAATTATCTAGACCAAATAGTCTCCTTCTTTTTTGTATTTAATCAAGCTTTTGTAATCAACACCAGGTGTTTTATTTTAAAAATCGCGCGATTTTTAAAATAAAACACCTGGTGTTGATTACAAAAGCGGGCTTGTAAAAACGAGATTTTAATAAACGGGATTTCAACAAACGGGATTTTAAAAACGGGGTTTTAAAAAAGCGGGATAATAACAAAACGGGCTTAAAAAAACGGGATTTTAAATGCAGGAAAATAAAAAGCAGGATTATAAAAAACGGGATATCGAACCCAACCCTAAATGCGCTAGGCTCTAGGGCTCATCACTTTGGTGTGCCAACCTGTGTATGTAGTTTACCTGCCCCATCACTCAAATTCTGCCAACTGTTTAACAATTGCCGGAGGTGTTCCGGTGACCTCTGACATAGCATATCTCAATAACTCCAATGATTTGTTCAAGCGTAAATTGTCTGATAGTTTGAGTCATGGCAAATGTTGAAAAGCGGGCTATATTTGATTTGAATTATAAAAAATTATTCGGTTCTTTTTTGCTTATCATGAATTTCCGGCTATGTCGGAAAAACTGTTTACTGTACAGCGTGTGTTGTGGCAGTGGTTGTGGTGTGCTTGGGTTCCAATCCCTCTACGGATATCTATACTTTTCCCTTAGCTGCCCACCTTCATCTACATAATATGTACCTTTATAAATGAAATTACAACCAGCTTCCAACAACATCTACTGCTTTACCCTTATTGTGCAAAAGATCGGTAGTTTCCTTTGTTTTTGATTTTACCCCCACGTTCAGTTCGCAAAATATGCTAAAGGACGAAATTATTGCAAAATTAATTTTTCTGGCATTTAATATCTGCTTTCAATCAAACTATTTTGCAAGATTGTAGTATGCAGCCTATGAGGGTTTATAAAAACTCTATAGAAAAATGCATCAACGAGCCAACGGAAGGTACATAAATGTACATACCATGAAAAGCTATACAACCGAACATTTCACGGTCCAACGCAAAAACAATTTGTTGAATAGTTCCTCCATTAAAGGTAAGTCCAAAGATTTCGTGTTCGAGTCGGGAGTTTCACTAATTGAGTGGTGTCTAGACTCCAAAGAACACTTACACACCAAGGAATTTCTTTTTTCTTTTGCACCCGAATCCCGAAGATTATTTTTAATGAGATTTTAATCAGACAGGAAAATGGCTTATCGATTTTGTTTTTCAATTTGCATTTGCCTGGAATCAATGTTCGTTTGGGAATCGCACCAGATGGAAGGTGATTTCATGTCAGGTGAATATTTCATTAATATTATTCATTATATTAATAATATAAGTAAGTTGAAGTATTATGCTAATTGAAGTTTTTAATTGATATGCGGTGTAACTGAAGGTTTCATTTTTCAATTTAATCTCATCCAAAGACTGGATGATGATACCAGGACGAGGAAAAGTACTGACCATCAGTTTACACTCTGTCTGTTGATCTGCAGGGTGTAAAAGTAGGCTACTCACAGAAGGTTTTCCTGTCCATCAGTAGGAAGAGGGATACTTGGGCATGGGAATTCTGAGCGAGACAGAGAGAGGAATAGTCTAGAGTGAGACAGAGTATGTTGTGAGCGTTGTAAAACGTGTGTGTCGGTTGGTTTTAGTTTTTTTGAAAATTTGAATAGCTGACTCTGTCTCGCTTGCTCGAAATTTGTAGTGTCAGTTTGAATAATTTAATTTTTTTGGTTGTTTTGAATAATTTTTTTTTTTTTTTTTGAAATTATGAGTTTCTAACTCTAACCCGTTTGCTCGCAGCTTGTAGTCTCAGTGTGAATAATTGACGTTTGGTTATTTTTTCAGAAAATGTGTGACGATTTCATCAGATATTTTGCTGTGCAATGTGTACAGATAGTGCATGAGCGAGCAGGTTATTTTTCACCTAAGCATGATAGGCCGTGGCTATGATTGTTTTACTCTATACCGTAGAGTAAGGATATGACCCATGGTATTGTTTTTCTTGAAAAAAAGAAATTATTTTAAGGGTGTCGATCTGAACAAAAAGAGAATTAATAGCGTTTAGAGGCACATGGACAGTTGGCATTGGCAGGTTGAAGATACTTACGATGGCATGAGAGTAAAGAAAAAATGAAAAGTGATGTTGTGTGTAGTGCGAACAATAGACACGATCGAGACTTTGGTAGTTTGTTGATATGTACTTACTTTAAGATATAGGAATAGGTAGGACTGAGATTGGGATATGAGAAAAGAAAAAAGACAATAAAGGCAAAGATGGTTTCTATTCAGTATTTTTTATGGTTTTTTGTTTTAGATTTCGCTGGCACTCGGAAGTGGTTGATTTTTCTTATAAGTTTGGAATTTGTGCGACGGACGGTAGGTGATCGTAGTGATTTTGGCTGTACGATAGAGGATTTTGGTCACGTCCGATATTTGACTGCGCATAGATAGTGCATCGGCAAGTCTTTTACAGCTAATCATGAAAGGTCGTTGGTATATGTCGCTGTTTTACTCTATACCGAAGAGTAAAGATGTGAGTAATAATAATAATTATTTTATTGAACGTTATATATATACAATTGATACTTATACTAGATAATTTTAGAATTTAAAAATGATAATGTTAGAATGTTGGCACATAGGGGGCCTAACCAAATACATTGTCTAGAATTGAAATAATAACTTAATATTATATAGCTGAAAAGAAAAGAAAAATCTTAATTATAAGTCGGTTGACTTGGGTGATCTCGGGATGTTCCGTCCCGGTTGTCGCTGGCGTCCCTCTGCATGGGGAGGAGGTAGGGGTTGGCATTAGCCACGGAAATATGCTGACCCAGGGTCAGCGTAGAAATTGGTGGCTTCGTCTTTGGCTGGTATTATTTCTTCGTTCAAAGTGTTCATCACGCTTAGGTATCTTGGCTCGGGGTGTTGGTCCTCACTGCTTATACTTCTCACCAAATGATTCGAGTGGTTGTTGATATCTGCAGCCGTTTTCCTTACTGTCAATAACACGTATTGATCTAAGGGCATCACTTTGGCTTTCTCGTACACAAGCTGGTTGCTGTAGTGTCTTTGGCGCTGGTGAGACGTCACCCATGTTCGCATAGCAATAAAATCCATGATCAATGTTGAAATCGAGTATCTGAGTAGCACAGAAAGGCAAAATAAACCAATACTCATTGTAAGGAAAGATGATGATGCTAATACAAAGGCAAAGGTATATTTTGTTGTGAATATCGATGGATTGATATGACAGGCAGAAACGAAGTGAAACAAACGAATAGGTTTTTTTGAAGTGAAACTTCTTATGCGACTTGCAAACATGCAGCGTTACACTTCCGTGTTAAACATATTATCGATTGCATAGTTTTTGGCACTGCTATAAATTTGTTGCTATAACAGTTGTATGTTATATGACGCGTCATTATGGGAACTAATGCTGGATTTGGTATAGTTTAGTTTATGTAGATTATAATTTATAAAGCACAAGAGTTAAAAAGAGAAGCGAAAAGAATTATGGCTGCCGATGAAAAATTATGGGTGCAGATGCATGTAAATCCACCTTAACTCTTTGTTCTTTCTTAATTTTCAATTTGTGTCGTGTGTGTGAAAATCGTGCCTGGCTTGCAAAATAAATTTCGATTGCTTCATTGAAACTGCGGAATCTTATTTCGAAGACAATATACATATGTACATATGTACAATTTACATATGTACAAATCAGAGCTTTTGGTGAGTGGTTACTGAAAGATTTTACTACAATTTTAATATAATATGTAGTTATGAGTATGTAGTAGTTAGTGGAGGCATAATCATGTATATATAAGCAATTTCCATTTACGCCCGGCTCAAAAATGTTCGATCATGTCTAAACATGTTTGATCATGTCTAAACATGTATGTAAATGTTCTCCGTCTTGGGCTTAGGTGTTAAGACTGCGGTCTTCATTGGTCGGTCAGTCAGCTACCACTGACACTGGCCAATCAACGGTTTCAGAAAGGTTCCTGGTATTCTATTCCATACATAAGTACTATGTATGTACATAGATCTTTAAAATCCTAGTTTTCGTCCTCTAATCTCCACCAAAAAATAAAAAATTGTTCTATGAAATGGTGTTAAGTAGCTATCCCGTGAAAATTTACTCCGATCCATCTCTTTTCTTTTTTTTTTAAAGAAACAATACGAGTTCACTCAAAATAAATTTCTACCCCTTCCTATTTTCATTTTCATATTAGGAAGTTTCACTTCTTCCGCGCGGGGGGACTGCACGCACTATTTTTTTTTTTTTTGTATTAGATTTCAATGGCGGTTGGTGATGGCTGGATTTTTTTTCTTGCAATTTGGTCTCATTGAACATTGACCTGACAACCTCAGGGGTTGAACAATTTTTTTTTTGTTTTTATTTAAAAAGAAATTTCATTACATTGTTTGATTCAACGAATCACTTTTAAGAAGATGTTGATTTGTGTAAAATAGGGCCTAATACCTGCGCATGTTATATGCTTGAAAATGAAATGTTAAGAATGAAAAAACTAATGTCTTTGTATAAACGAATAAAATAATGACATTTACTCTCAACAGTACCTATACAACCATGTCAAACTTCATGTTATTCCCTAGTTTAAAGTTGGAGAGCCTGTGAGAGTAAGTAAATATAAACATGCATTTGAAAAAGGATATAAACCTAATTGGACAACAGAAATATTTAAAATAACAAAAGTTCAACTTACAAATCCTGTCACCTTTCTCTTAGAATATTTTCAAGGTCACCCTGTAAAAAGTGGTTTCTATAAACTGGAAAGTTTCTCGATACTTATCTTGTAGAAAAAGTGATTCGTAAGAGAAAAAATAAAGTTTTTGTAAAATGGCTTGGTTTTCCTTCTGAACACAACTCTTGGATATCAGCACATCTACAAACTCATTTATGATATTAAAAAAAAAAAAAAACACGTAAATTGTATATGTATATTAATAAAAAATATTTATTTTTCAAACATGTAATTTTTTTTTGTTATTTTTAACGTCATTAAAGTGAGCTTCATCGTGGTTGTTTTTAATGTGTTTATTACTGTTTGTACTGTCGATGAATTTTTTTCGATTGTCTCTAATTGAAATTGAAAATATGTTCTAAGTTGATTACATACTCCATCAACATATTTCTTTGAACCTGCATCATCACTTTCTTCAGGGGGGATCTTGAATATTTTAATCGCTTCCTCTTTAAATTATAATCACCGTTTTCAGTTTTGTCAAATCCTTCACCAGCTGGACCAGGCAATCCTCTTTCTCCTTTCAATCCTTTGTATAGGACGCTGTTCACCTTTCTCTCCTCTCGGTCCAGTTCTCCCATTCACTGTTCTAATACTTTTTTTTTTACTGAACTATAATGGCCTCTTTTAATTCTTCAATAATTGAAACAATCTCGTTAGAATGATTATTGTCACCGGATTGTTGTGATGTAATAAGAAGTTTTAAACGATCTACGAGTTCGTTTGGATTGTCCCAGAATAAATCTTTCTTATTATTTGATAATTGCATCAATCCATAACCGATTGAAGGTGAAGTGACAATAGCATTATTATCATCATTTAATAGTTTACTTATGATTTCTCTGTATTTATATCCTCTATGACCTAGTATCTGGTTTCTGGAATCGTAAGACCTTCTGTAAGCATTGGTATTATACATTATATCCTTATACGCTTTTAAATCTTCGTTACTATATAAGGAAGTGTTAGGTTTTTTCCTGAATATTAGTTCAAACAAACCCTTCGTGCCGTTATATGTCTTATTATTAATTTTTAGTTCTTTTCCTTGAATTTTTAACTCTTTGTCCCCGATTTGTAGTTTACCATTGTTCAAATGAACTCCATACACTTCGTCAAGGGATTTTGAATTACTTATTAATAAATCTATATATGACTGAGGAATTTCTTCAAATTTTTGTTTTAATTGCAAACCAAAGTTGCGAGCAAGACTTCTTCTTCGCACACGATCACTTCTACTAGTTCTGTTTCTAACTGACGATGGCTTGGACGTTTTAGGGGTTGATTCACTCATGAGTGAAGTACTAGTGTTCTTAATATTGGATCATTAACATCCTCATCATCATCTTCATCATCACCATTTTCATTTTCATAATTCAGTTTTATTTTCTTGTGCGGAGACTCAAAATGATGCTGTTGTTGGGGTTTTTTCGAATGTTTTCTTTTTGTGTGTTCTATTATATCTTTAAGAGGTTTCGTAATAGGTTTGAAAGTTTCTTCAAGTTGAAGTTTGAGCGCTTCTTTCCCCTCTCTCAGAGCTTTATACTTTTTTCATAGAGCATCAGTAGTCTTAATAAGCTCTTTTGTTAAATCTTCATTTATTTGCATCATAGTGTAGATGTTGAATTATAGAATGTAAATAGTTATAAACTGTATTGATCTGCTTTTAACTGTATCATATATACCTTCGAACAGATGCAGTACGACTGTTGATCGTGACTGTAGTTAATCTCTTTTATAGTTTTAGGAAACAGACAAAACGTTTCTATAACGAGCATTATTACGGGGGCTATCCTTGTAAATAACTAAAAAACCCATACGAATCATTCCAGCATACAGAACACACCCTTTGAAATGTTTGAAACGTCATATCCGAGTTTTGAAAATATTCTAAGAGATAGGTGACAGGATTTGAAAGTTGAACTTTTGATATTTTAAATATTTCTGTGGTCCAATTAGGTGGTCAATCCATCTATATGAACCATTCACACTGAATTCCTTCCACATGAGAAAAGGGTCGTGTCGTTCTTATTCGTTCGTTTTACTCGATCTTTTTGAGTAATTTAGGGAAAAGCACAAGTCGTGCGACTCCGTGTTTGTTCGTTTAAACTACTAAGTAATTTATGTTGAAAGAGGCAGCTGCGCGTTTCCTATTGGATAACACAAGTTGTACGATTCGTGTTGATTCGTTTAAAACGAAACCACTTAGTAATTTGTGGTGAAAAAGGAAAACGCTTTTCTCATTGGTCAATCTAAAACGAGCTTATTGAAGACATTTGAGCTGGAAGGTATACATTGTAGCTCATGGTGATAATTGTAAAATAAGATCTCTTTTTTGTTTTCTAATCACAGAACTTGATGTTGGAAAAATAATATCTAATAGTTAATGTTTGGAACTATTCCGCAAAAGAGCATTTCGTATCGAATCTTATAAATCTTTGAAATTCTGTCATATTGTGGCGAAAAGTTGCTAACTAATTATGTTTTGTGACGTTTTTTCAATTCCCCAGCTGAGGTATGGCGCACGGCTGTCCAGAGTATATGAACAAAAACACTAAAAGTTCATGTTAGGTCAGAAACGCTTTTATTTTGCCAAACCTAAGAATTGTTATGTTTTGAATTCAATACAATGATTTCGGTATTTGATATGCTCGTTCGGAAACTGCTTCGCACCAGGCCAATCTAGTGGCTATCTGCTTCAAATTAGTGGACGCTAGGAAACTTGTCGTCCCTTTCGATTTCTTAAGTACACGGTCGGTTGGCCCGTGTGGAATATAAGAACGTAAAACATTAACGTAGGGAGGAATTATAAACGCCCCTGAATGGCAAAACACACGGGCGCTCTTCAGCCGTGGTAGGAAAGATGTCAGTTATACCCGTGAGAGGGTCTATCTGCGGTGGTAAGCTGGGGCTACTTCCTCGTAAAAGGGTTTTGCCTCTTCGCCATTGATTAATATGATGGCTTCGTCAAAATCGAACCGAATTCGAACCGAATGAAATGGATCCGTATGCCGGTCGCCATAGTGTGAACGCACCTTAAGACTAGCATTAACATTGTATATAGGGACTATATACTTTTCATTTTCTCTGTACTCTCATGCCATCGTAAGTATCTTCAACCTGCCAACTGTCCATGTACCTCTAAGCGCTATTATTTCCCTTTGTTCAGACCGACACCCTTATAATAATTTCTTGCGTTCTTAAGGCAGAGAACCATATATTCCTTGAACATCATTACAGTTTAAGTGGATCCATACCTAAAGAGCATGATTATAAGTCTTCTAAACATATTTTATTACTTAATTTATTGACATTTTTTTTTATGCCAAAAAGGTATCGTCAAATCGCTCCCATTAATCTAAGTGATCATAAATGAAACACTTTTACTTTGCATTAAATTGAATGACCCAAATTCACTTGCTTTAAACAGCTCTAATACTGCGTAGTAGCTTTTAATCAAAAATTATTTTATTCCTACCGAGTTACTATGAAATATTTTGGTAACTGCTCCATACAATATCCGAAACATCTTCAAACCCTAACTTTGGACAGGTTTTAAAAAATTGATCTACCCCACTACCTTGTTCATATGCAAAACCTTTTTAATCAAAACGTAATCTAATGTTTCATTCAGACCTCTTGCACTGTGTTGGTTCTGCTTGCAATGGAACACTTTTAATAAGAAAGTCAATTTTACTTCCTTTTAAATTGAACCACTTTATTTTGGTTTCAAAGTCGTTCACGACATTTATTATTTGAAATTAATTACGAAGGAAAGTAATGAATACAAAATTTTCAGCTTTTAGTTTATGTAATTTTTTTATGTCATCCACATCATAAATAGATTCTTATTATTATGCAATTGCAGCTTGTTTTACGTCATCTATTCATAAACGAATGAAAGAACAAGAGGACAAACCTCACACACAAAATTGAATCCGTCCTCAAGTTGACTTTACAAACATCCACTTTTTTCGGGGGACGGGGACGGGATTGTTCAACCCCTGACAACATTATAATAATTTCTTTCAAGAAATCACCATCCTTACTCTATAGCATATAATAAAACACTCCAAAGACCTATCATACTAATCTGTAAAATTTCATGCTCATGCCCAATCTATGCCCAAACAAATAACGAACGTGATAAAATTCTCTATCGTCAAGTATTAACAAACTACCAAAATCTCTCACCCACGTTCTAAGATCTATCAACAGATCACAATACACACAGCATCACTTTTTTTCTTTACCAATTGTCCACGTGCCTCTAAACGCTTTTAATATCCTTTGTTCAACGCCGACAACCTTATAATAATTCCTTTCAAGAAAAAACCATCCATACTCTTTGGCATAGAGACCAAAGACCTATCATGCTAAGGTGTAAAATGTACACACAAAAATATCGAATGAGACCAAATTGCAATCCAAAAAAAAAAACCTATTCGTTTGTTTCACTTCGTTTCTGCCTGTCATATCAATCCATCGATATTCACAACAAAATATACCTTTGCCTTTGTATTAGCATCATCATCTTTCCTTACAATGAGTATTGGTTTATTTTGCCTTTCTGTGCTACTCAGATACTCGATTTCAACATTGATCATGGATTTTATTGCTATGCGAACATGGGTGACGTCTCACCAGCGCCAAAGACACTACAGCAACCAGCTTGTGTACGAGAAAGCCAAAGTGATGCCCTTAGATCAATACGTGTTATTGACAGTAAGGAAAACGGCTGCAGATATCAACAACCACTCGAATCATTTGGTGAGAAGTATAAGCAGTGAGGACCAACACCCCGAGCCAAGATACCTAAGCGTGATGAACACTTTGAACGAAGAAATAATACCAGCCAAAGACGAAGCCACCAATTTCTACGCTGACCCTGGGTCAGCATATTTCCGTGGCTAATGCCAACCCCTACCTCCTCCCCATGCAGAGGGACGCCAGCGACAACCGGGACGGAACATCCCGAGATCACCCAAGTCAACCGACTTATAATTAAGATTTTTCTTTTCTTTTCAGCTATATAATATTAAGTTATTATTTCAATTCTAGACAATGTATTTGGTTAGGCCCCCTATGTGCCAACATTCTAACATTATCATTTTTAAATTCTAAAATTATCTAGTATAAGTATCAATTGTATATATATAACGTTCAATAAAATAATTATTATTATTACTCACATCTTTACTCTTCGGTATAGAGTAAAACAGCGACATATACCAACGACCTTTCATGATTAGCTGTAAAAGACTTGCCGATGCACTATCTATGCGCAGTCAAATATCGGACGTGACCAAAATCCTCTATCGTACAGCCAAAATCACTACGATCACCTACCGTCCGTCGCACAAATTCCAAACTTATAAGAAAAATCAACCACTTCCGAGTGCCAGCGAAATCTAAAACAAAAAACCATAAAAAATACTGAATAGAAACCATCTTTGCCTTTATTGTCTTTTTTCTTTTCTCATATCCCAATCTCAGTCCTACCTATTCCTATATCTTAAAGTAAGTACATATCAACAAACTACCAAAGTCTCGATCGTGTCTATTGTTCGCACTACACACAACATCACTTTTCATTTTTTCTTTACTCTCATGCCATCGTAAGTATCTTCAACCTGCCAATGCCAACTGTCCATGTGCCTCTAAACGCTATTAATTCTCTTTTTGTTCAGATCGACACCCTTAAAATAATTTCTTTCTTTCAAGAAAAACAATACCATGGGTCATATCCTTACTCTACGGTATAGAGTAAAACAATCATAGCCACGGCCTATCATGCTTAGGTGAAAAATAACCTGCTCGCTCATGCACTATCTGTACACATTGCACAGCAAAATATCTGATGAAATCGTCACACATTTTCTGAAAAAATAACCAAACGTCAATTATTCACACTGAGACTACAAACTGCGAGCAAACGGGTTAGAGTTAGAAACTCATAATTTCAAAAAAAAAAAAAAAATTATTCAAAACAACCAAAAAAATTAAATTATTCAAACTGACACTACAAATTTCGAGCAAGCGAGACAGAGTCAGCTATTCAAATTTTCAAAAAAACTAAAACCAACCGACACACACGTTTTACAACGCTCACAACATACTCTGTCTCACTCTAGACTATTCCTCTCTCTGTCTCGCTCAGAATTCCCATGCCCAAGTATCCCTCTTCCTACTTCCATCAACAGTATAACTCCACACAATTAATCGGCAATCAAGTGATACCATAACTGTCATAAGCTTTTGATTACAAAAAGTATCCTTTCATCATCAGGACAGTGTACAAAGACTCTATTGTCAAGTTCTTTTCCCCAGGGACTAGGCGATATTACTACTTTCCTATAAGGCTTCAGTGAAGTACGAAATAATTTTTTCTCTGAGTTTGAAAAAAAAAAACATGAAAATGAAATAAAGAAAGGCTTAACAGTTCAATTGCCACTTAAATTTCCTTTACGGTTGATATTTGAATATTTGACCTGTTGAAAAGTTTTGCTGCAATTTCGCCCCTAACTGGTGATTTGGGATATTGCGAAGCAACCAGAAAATTTTCACCAAAACATTGAAATTCAAATATAAAAAAAGGATAACGAGGAGCAATATATTTACAATCGGGAAAGTCGTAGTGAAGAGGACAATAAATTGACTGGTATGCTCAACGGGAAAAGGATCAAAAGAAAAGCGAGGTCGAAGAATAGAGTTGGCGTTGGGAAAATTTGTACACTAGTATACTTACGTATATATGTATACATATATGAATAATGTACAATATTCATTTTTAAATAAGATTTCTTGAGCTGTCAAGCTTTATTCTGATAGGAAGGGTTGAATTTATATTTTGAAGTAGGAAAGAATTACTTTGAAAAACAAATTGGCATTCTTTAACGGAATTTTGTTGACTTGCAAGATTTTACGTTAAGAAGGGAAAAAAGTTATTAACTGGCTAAAATTTTTACAATCGAATTGCTATGGAAGTACCTTTTATGGCGTTTTGAGAAATCCTTATTGATACATTGACCTCCAGTTACAAGGGTTCAAAAGTTACACAAATGTGTTTATATCTTGAAAGCTTTTCGTTATAGTTTAAGAGCTGGAATCAAATTTTTGGAGATGAGTTATAACCAAAGGAGGTGGTGCATACTTGGGCCAAGAGACTAGTACCAAATGAAATCTTACGTTCAGCCCAATCCGTCTGCCAAATATTTTTGAATTCGGTCTTGGTGATTTTGAGATAATTAGACTTGAAGTTGAGCGCCGGAAATGGGAAAAATCTGACTTTTCTGCAAATAATTACGTATATCTCGAAAAGTATAGCACGTAGGACAATGATTTAGATATCATATAAGAGATCATAAAAATATCTTTCATTTGATATTAAATACATTTTTTGAAATGCATTATATTTCGAAAAAAAAACAGACCTAAAAGTTGTTTGAATAGAAACATTTTCGTTGACGTTTGCCAGCCAATATCTCGAAAAAATGAGTGATGACCTATATCTTTTTTTGCACCACTTTAATCCTTAATTGGTAAGCTTTAATTTGATATATAATTGAGCTATTATACATAAAGCATATCACGTACATTATAAACAATTCCTAAAAAAAATTAAACAAAAAATATGTTCCCCAGCAAATGCATTTTTTCATTGAATTTTTCGCAGTACCTACTCTATTTTTTACAAAACATAAAAGCAAAATGCATATTAATGCTACAAATGAAAAAAAAAATAAATCTTCGCTTAGATCTATCAAAATACCATCCAAAAACAAATCTAAAAGAACTTGTTGCTAGGTACCAAGCTTAAACATACAAGTCCGCGACCGTTAGGCCTAATTCATTGATAACTGATTGTTGGCTTGTGAGTAAATAATGTAGTGACACAAAAACAAATAATTCACAGCATTGATGGATTATTTTGTGCCATTTAACTTGGGTTTTCAGCATATAACTGTTCAGGAAACATCAATTTATGAAAATGATCGTCCTTCTATAGTCATTAGCAATGGAACATATGTGTACCTTCAAAAAAGTTCAAACTACGGCTTCCAGAAACATACATACAGCCTACATAAGTATCGAAATCTGGTCAAGCCTTTTGTGATCACATGGTGTGATGGGTATATCCTGGACGTTATAGGACCTTATGCTGCAACTGTATCTGATGCTAACATGATGAAACATCTTTTCAGAGACGATTATGGCACGTTCATGCAAAACTTTGGACAAAATGATGTTTTTATTTTGGACAGAGGATTCAGAGACCCAATCCCACATCTGGAATCTCAAGGATATAAGGCTAACATGCCTGAGGCTGTTGCTGAAGGTAACTTTCAACTTACCACAGCGCAGGCTAATAGATCCAGGTGTGTAACTATGGTCAGATGGGTCGTTGAAGTCGTGAACGGACGATTTAAAAGGTATTTTAAACTATTTCGACAAGATTTTTTCAATCTAGCTGCTGGTCATTTGATGGACCACTTCAAAATTGCAACTGCACTTCTTAATAAGTTTCATCCAACCACTGAAGACAGTGCTGATGCGAACGTTCTGCTAGAACTGGCTTTAAATCGTTTGAATTCTCCAAATTATTTAGGTGCGTTTGTAAGAGAAAATAATCTTAACAGAACCAGAGCCATGTTCAGCCGCATCGATGGCAATATCCGGAATTTAAGTAATTTCCCACAACTCACTATTCAAGAACTTAGTATGATATCATTGGAGAATTACCAAATTAACCAGGCTCGATCCTACTGTGGTGAACATTTAAAAGACCTGGGAACCTAAACCTATACAATCGAAGTCTGCGAAGATAGAATGCGAATTACCTCTACTGCTCTTCATAGTCTTATAGGCAACAATAATTTTTTATTGCGAGGGCGAATCAAATCCAGACATGTGAGTAGAAAAGTGTATCTGACTTACAACTTGGTGAATAGCGATGCAAACGCAGCACATAGTACGAACGCAATAAAAGCTTACTACTGTAACTGTCTCGTTGGAATGAGGACTATTGGTTGTTGCGCTCCCGTCATGAACATTTTATGGTATTTGGGTTACGCAAGAGACCAGGAAGCAATAAATATAGCAATAGCTTTGTTTATGGTATTTTGATAGATCTAAGCGAAGATAAATTTTTTTTTTTCATTTGTAGCATTAATACCTATGTGTTTTGCTTTTATAAAAAAAAAAAATAGGTACTGCGAAAAAATCAATGAAAAAAGGCATTTGCTGTGGAACATATTTTTTGTTTAATTTTTTTTAGGAATTGTTTATAATGTACGTGATATGCTTTATGTATAATAGCTTAATTATATATCAAATTAAAGCTTACCAATTAAGGATTAAAGTGGTGCAAAAAAAAATATAGGTCATCACTCATTTTTTCGAGATATTGGCTGGCAAACGTCAACGAAAATGTTTCTATTCAAACAACTTTTAGGTCTGTTTTTTTTTCGAAATATAATGCATTTCAAAAAATGTATTTAATATCAAATGAAAGATATTTTTATGATCTCTTATATGATATCTAAATCATTGTCCTACGTGCTATACTTTTCGAGATATACGTAATTATTTGCAGAAAAGTCAGATTTTTCCCATTTCCGGCGCTCAACTTCAAGTCTAATTATCTCAAAATCACCAAGACCGAATTCAAAAATATTTGGCAGACGGATTGGGCTAAGCGTAAGCTTTCATTTGGTACTAGTTTCATAGGTGTACGCCTTGGGCCCAGGCTCCATAGAAATATGCACCACCTCCTTTCTTGCACACTCAAGTGTACGCCGCATTACATATGTATGTAGGATGACTACATCCTAACAATTCAACTTTCAAATAACCAAATGTGTCATTACTTACCCTAATTGTTTTACTTCTATTAAATTATCCGCCTTATGAAATTATCCACCTTATTTAAGATGAAGATGGTAAAGTAGTTGCCATTCGGTAAAGACAAAGCAAAGAAACAAGAAGTGAAAAGTGAACCCAACTCTCTATTAAACCCTTTAACTTTTATTCTTTAATTATTATTATTAAATTACAATTATTCTTTAAACTCAAAGTGTGTTTTTCCTATTCGATTTCTTCCTCCCCCTACATGTATATCAAATTCAACCGTGCGTCTGGCAGGTTTTCCTTTCAGCCAAGGGCATTTTTCATATTTTGAGGTGTAAGTGATAACCACATGAGTGATACGTCAAAAAAACCATGAAAGGTCTCCTGATTACACAAAAGTGTGTCCCAGGCGAATTGGTTTCAGCCTCTTCCTTGCCAGAAGCATTTTACCTTTTTTTCAAATGCAATTTCCAACTTAGGACACTAATAACTTTGTTTGCAAACCATACGAAACTGCTTTAAAGTAGACGACACCCGTTATGAGTTGTTTTATAAAACTTCGGCAAAAATTTTTAAATATGTTGAAAGTAAGTAAAAAGTTTTAGATCTATCTCTAAATCCTGAAGTATCACATGCTTAACCATTTTGTCTGCAGGTTTTGCAGGAAGTTTATTGTCGCGAAACAGGAGGAGTGGTACCCGTCCGTGGTGTGATGGTAAGCAGGTCCGCATGTTAACCCAGATGCTCGTGGTTCGAGTCCCAACAGAGGCAAAAATGTTTTTCCACGGGTATCGCCTCTCGCGAGGAATTGGCAAGTCAGCCGTCAGTTAATTCATTCTTCAAACATCTGGAAAGCTATAACAGAAAGAAATTTGCTCTAGTATAATCTGATAGTACAATGGACCGGTATATAGGTCTGAGTCCAGCCGGTATTTTAAAAACCTACAACAGAAAAAAAAAATCCTTTGCCATGAAAAGCGCTTTCTCGATTAGCCATTCGGAACCGGCAGAAAATTGTAGGTCCCTTTCATTCCCTCAAAAGGCATGGTTGTGAGAAATCCACTAGGCCCTGGGACGCCTCACTCTGTTGCGCCACCCTGTTTATTTTTATTTATTTACGCTTAGTAATTGTAGGCAGGCAGCTGCCAGTGGTGTGCATTACTCGCAAAGCTGCATAAGTTTTTCCCAGCGCGCAGGAGTTATTATGATGTTCCCATGACAATGTTTGAATAAATACGACTCCGGACTCCCCGATCTTTAGTCTTTTCAACGTAATTAAGTTCACAACCACTTAGTTCAATGTAAGGAAAATATGAAGTTCCCTATTAGTGACTACAATGGCTTGACATTTTTTAGAGTTAAGTTTCAAGACGTTCTGATTTGACCACTCAACAACACACAGTAGACCTAAATTAATCCTAGCAGTAGCATCCTTTAATCATTCCAATTCGATAGCTTAGGTACATTGGAACTTTATCTGCATAAATGTGGATTTTACAGAATCTGAGGTTCGAAGGAAGATCCATTGTATATAAAACCTATAGTAACACCATGAGCACTCGCTATGCTTGAGCCACCTACTTGCTCGATTAACGAACTTTGCGGTTCTCTTTAAATTTATTTTGGTGGTGCACTTGGGTATTATAATTACAATGTAGGGTTCTACACTTCATTTTCTTTCCGATTCAAAAGAGAAGTCCTTTAATCGAGCAGGTAGGTGGCTATAGCATCGGGAGTGTTCATATTGTTACTATATGTAATATGTTTCATATACAATGGGAAGATCATTGATAAAAAGAGTGAAGAAGAAAGGGCAAAAGATAGACTCTTGTGGGACACCAGCAGCATGCGTCGTGAGAAAATCAGAAAGCTTAGTATTGACTAAAACCGCCTGTGTTCGAAAAGCAAGGTATTCCCGGATAAGAGACACCCCAAAGTTATCAAACCAGAAATGGTATCTTAACTTTTTCTATTAGTGGGAGTGCGGAACGGATTTAAATGCCTTGGAGAAATCAAGCGGAACCATTGACGCTTCAAGGTTTCCATCAATATTTTTTCGTATGTCATCAACAATTTTTAGAGGAGCGGTGTTACAGTTATGACCCTGTCGAAAACCAGATTGAAAGGGTGAAAGTAATCGACAAGATTTAAGGAAAGATAAGATCTGCTGGCTAACAATATTTTCCAATGCTTCCGAAATAAAACGTAAAATATATTGGGCGATATTTTTTATGTTTAGAGTTGGACTATTTTGGAACTGGAATTCAAAGTTTCAAGCTTTACGATTTAGTTAAGATAGTATTGAAAATGTGGGACATATTGGATGAGATAAACGGAAGAAGCTATCTAATAAACTTAGGATAAATTTCGTCTGGGCATCAGATTTAATCTTCTTTATGACCAAATACACATCAAAATTCATTCACTCTTTGGAAACTGAAATTACGTGGAAATTCAGCTTTATTGACATTATTGAAAATGTCATAAGATGTGTCAACTCCTCTAGTAAAAGAGGAGCTTACAAATAGTTTGTTATGTTCATTTCCATTGCAAGTTTCGTCAGGAAGTTCGGGTTGTTTAGCCTAATGATTTGATATTTCTCAAAATTTTTTGAGCTTTGAAGAGTAAAATCTACGCTTCAAATCTTTTCTCTCTATATTAGCTAGATTATGTAATACTCTTTTTAAATGAAAATACTTTACTTCTTCTTCGTTCGATAGCTTTATTACAACTGAGCTCTTATCTCTTACTTAACTCTAATCGATCATTCATCTAATCATGTTGCAGAGGAAGGTACGAGACAAAATACTGCTAGAACATCTGTTATGCACATAAAGAGGAATTGTTAATATGTCTTAGAAAGTAGTCGTATGATACAGTGAGTCTAATCTACTCTTGATATGAGTTTTAAGAAAACTCTAACAATTGCGGGTTCTTACAATTAGTAAAGATTGATGGAATTCAGAATCGTTTCTAGGTATATAAGCAAGCAGCATTTCTCTTCGAAAACAATTCTTCAATCTTTTTGGTAAACCATCCTATTTCACTGATAGGAATAAATTCTTCGAATAGGTTGTTTACCGTTGCTGTGAACTGTTCGTTAACATTTTCCAAGTGGAATGTACTTTCCAAATTGGAGTTCAATTTATAAGAAACCAATGCTTGCATATGCTGCAACTTTTCTTTAAAATGTTTCGTCGTACTCAAGTTCTTGGAAAAATAAGCACCGACATGCGAATATTTTATAAGTGGCATTTTGAAATGAAATCAATCGATAGTTTGAAGGATCCGCCGCATTGCTTTTTTTATATATCGGGAAAATGATCGACTCTTGGAACTCCTTTGAAGTAATACTCGTATAGTAGCCGCAGAATTTTTTTATAAAGTGTAGACAAGCTCTTTCTCAGGTTATCCGCCCCCCTATTTATAAAATTCGATTGGTATTTCAATTTGTCCTGAAGCTTTTTCATTTTTCAGACATCCAAGCACTATTTCTATTTGACCCGGAGCTACTTCTGGGCCCACAATATCATTCTCAAAACCAAGAACTGCATTAGGCCAATTGAAGCTACTTGGTATAAGATTCTGAAATGTCCTTTTGAGCATGTTTTTATCCAGCATTTTGCTTGAGCTGAAATATTTACCATTTAGCATCAACGCTAGTCTCCAGAACTCCTTGCTTTTTGCGAACATATTCACTTGCAATGCTTCCATTTCTCCGTAATTCTTCTTTTTAGTAATGAAAAGTTGCTTGAATTCTATTTTTGCTTCTTAGTAGTTCTGCTTGAAAAGCCTTTGGTTTAATTTTTGGGAAATGTTAAACCCAAAAAATGACTATGGGCACATTGGTATTCATCATCGAACGGATTTCTGAATTCAAAATTCAAGTACGAGTAGTTTTGAATTATTTCTTCACGACAGAATTGTTTTCCATTAGTGGAAATAGAACTTTACAAGCATCCGTTACTCATGGCAACTCTTTATGCTCTATACTGTACTGACTCTCGAAGACTTTCTAAATCATAAACGAAACAAGGAAACTATTTCGTAAACTTTTGGAGCCCCTAACAATAGAAGAACTAAGTATGCTAAACACGTGTTCCTTGAAAGTGAATAACTCGAAGGATGTGGAAAATGACGTCGCCTACGTAGAACAGATGGCCTACTCTGTATCACATGTCATTGCAAAAGTGTTGGTAAAATGAAAGTTTTGTACTCTGCGTATCTGAAGTGCAATGGAATTTCCAAAATTAAAAATTGTCCACTCGAAAGAGAAATGAAACAAAATAAACAAAAAGTAGTTTCGCATTTCAAAAAAGTTACAACTGAAATTTCAGAACCCGAATGTAAGTTATTTAAGAATAAAAAATTCGTGTCGAACGAGATACGATGGAATGTTTTAGGACGGATTCAATTCACACAATGGTCTTCTCTCAGGAGTAGGTATTCTCTGCAGCGTACCTATTCAAAATAATTTTGTATGAAAGCGAAAAAATGGAGAAGAACATTTTTGGAAGAATATTTTGAAATCACATAACAAACTTGATTCTGGTATTGCTATGCGATGCTCGCTCAATCATTTGATGTTGTTCACTGCTTAAAAGCTCATGTCGAAACTTACATACTATCAACTCAACTGTCAAACTATGTTTACATAGCGCTGTGTGAAAGTAGTTTGGGTGTTTACTATTCGGAAGGGCTCTGATTGGAGCGGCGCCCAGATGATACAACTTACAGTACACGTCAACTGAGCTTAGTATACCTCCACGTGGCTGCCAAGGAGGACCTTGATCCTCCATCCAGAAGGGACCTGCTAAACTAGTAACTGCGAGTGTTGACAAAGAAACAAAAAAATAGAACAACACAACACTATAACGCTCTGGGAAAAATGTCTAACTGCCCGAATCTCAGTAGTCTACCAGAGCTTATGGGGAATGTCACAGAGCTTATGGGGAATGTCACATGAATTCGACTTACAGAATCAACGTTGGACTTCAGCAGTCAAAAAAGCAGGAGCCCCTGAATTAGCTACTCCGACATATTTGGTTTGAAGGTCTTTCAGGGTCTTTTAATGCAAGGACAGAATATTGAAATAGAGATGAAGGCGAATGAGCTCCTGGCGAGCCGACAACAGCTGTCACACCCCTGCAATAGGGTTAGGTTAGGTTAGGTATGTCCAAGGAGATCCGAAAATGCAAAAGCCAACAAGAGCTGCTTTCGACCATAATATAACGAGATTTATGAGGTGAAATGAAGAGAACACCGCGTTCTTAAAAAAGAAAAAGAAGCAGCATGAGAAGCGCTCGTTTGAGGAAATTGAGAGGTGCCATGACAGGAACGAGATTCGGAAGTTTAACCTAAAGGTAAAAAGATACTGCCAGGGTGGCAAACCCCGAACTTAAGCCTGTAAAGACCAGCAGGGAAACATAGTTGTAGAGTCACAGTCGCTACTGAGGATCTGGAAAGATCACTTCTGACTGACTGACTGCTTAAGGGCGATGAAGACACAAATTCCGCTGTCAGGCAGATTGCCCCTTTCAACCTAGACGATGACCAAGAATGCGATCCCCCAACCTAGAAGAAGTTAAGCTTGTCATATGCAAACTTTAATAAAATAAAACTGCAGTGGCAGATGGCCTTGATGCCGAACTGGAGACCAGTTGGAAAGGAGCATGCACCAGTTGATCTGCATGATATGGTCGGAAGAAAGCATTTTTTTTTTTTTTTTTAATAAAAAAGAGGAGGCTTATATACTAATCTGGAGAACTCAGACCTAATATCCAGTCCATTGTACTACCAGAGTAGCAGCCTTCCCTTTTTTTGTGTTGCAGTAGTTGGAAATAAGTTGTTAGTAATTTCACATATATAACCTCAAGGGCGGCGTCCATATCAAACTGGGAGGCTGAAAGAAAAGTAGATGCCCAGAGCGGGATTCGAACCCACGCATCCGGCCTCTCTACCAAACACTCTACCACTGCACCACGGCCGCCCGAAAGCATGCCCGTTGCCCGTTGAATGGAACCTCAGTATCGTATTCCCGATCCTAAAGAAGGGAGACACTCACAATCGCGCCAATTATAGAGGGATAAGCCTCCTTAACCTCGTTTATAAGATCTTTTCTGCTGTAATATGTGAACGTCTGAAACCCCACTTCAACAACTTGATAGGTCCTTATCAATGTGGTTTTAGACCATAGAAGTCCACAATAGACCAAATTTTCACATTACGGCAGATCTTGGAAAAAACCCGAGAACATAATATCGATATTCACCATATCTTTATCGATTTCAAGGCCGCGTATGACAGTATTTACAGAGACGAGCTGTTCAGAGCCATATCTAGTTTCGGCATCCCTGCAAAACTCGTACGACTATGCAAGATGATTTTGGAGAATTCAAGCTGCTCCGTCAATTTCGATAAAACACTCACCGAGACCTTTGATGTCGAAAAAGGTTTTTGGCAAGGCAACAAACTGTCATGCGATTTCTTCAACATCATACTTGAAATGATTCTACAAAACTCAAACATCAACGCCAGAGGAACAATCTTTCAAAAGCCTGTAAAATTTCTTGCTTACGCAGATGATATTGACGTAATGGGAAGAAAAAAAGCGTGATGAGCTTTTGCGAGTATTGAAACAGGAGAGGCAAAAATGTGTTTGTTGATTAACGAGGGCAAAACGAAGTATATGTTGTCATCAAACAAGGACAGCGAACATCGACGGATTGGACAAATCGTCATATTAGACAGACGTAACTTCGAGGTCGTACAGGACTTCGTCTAACCAATGATCCGCTATAGACATGGATAACAACATCAGTGCGGAGATCAAACGGAGAATAACTCTTACCAACCGTTGCTTGGGTTAAGAGGGCAATTGAGAAACCAGAAAAACCAAGGTAACCTTTTGTATAAGACCTAGATCATCCCAGTCCTGCTTTACGGCGCGGTAGGATGAACCTAAAGCGGATGAGGAAACCCTTGGTCGTTTCGAATGAAAAATTCTCCGAATGATCTTTGGTCCCGTATGCGAAGACAATGTGAGGAGAAGAAGATACACCATGGAGCAATATGAGCTGTACGGCGACATGGGCATAGCCAGAAGAGTACGCATCGCGAGTCTACGATGGTTGGGCCATGTAGAGGGTTTTCGACGGGTTTTCGAGAGCACATTGTAGGGAAATCGCGGAAGGGGAAGATCTCGTCTTAGGTGGCGCAATCAAATGAAAGAAGACCTCAACCGACTTAGAGTGCAAAACAGGAGAGAGCTCGCCTGAAATCGAAATTGTTATCAAAAGATGCTGATTATGGCCCAGGCTCACCAGTCACCACAAACTGTAATTCCCACTTAGGTAAAAGAGTACATTCAATTTTTCCTGAGCCAGAAAGACTGAAGTTCACATTATCCACCATTGAGGGCGAAAAAAAGCCTGTCCAACAAATTGTATTCTGTGACCCGCCTTTATCTTCTATACATATAATAAATACGTAACAGTTTGTTTGTTTGTGCACGCTAATCTTAGAAACGGCTTATCCTTTCTAGAAGGGGTTTTGAGTAATATATTGTGGTAAGCTTCTCTTAAAATTTAGTTTTTATTTCATGTCAATCGGTTGATAAATAAAAAAGTTATGCCAATTCTTGCGGACGAAGTCGCTGGCACACCTATTCACTAATATAACTGAACCACAATTCACCTTATCACAGTATTTCTTTAGCCGAATGTCAGTTTTTGAGCTAATGTTTACTCAACAGATGCGAACACACATTTTTTATGAAGGAATCAGACCTCAAATTCAATAAGGAAGTCTGCTCATTTCTTTTTCCGTGCAATTTTAATAAAACTCTTTGATTTGACAATCAACAATGTTCAATAAATCATTTCCGTAATATTTTTCGAATAGCTGTCGGATATCCGTAAATGATGATTCCGATGAATTTTTCTACGCACATATGTATGTACTACATACAAAATTTATGATTGGAAATCAAATAGTGTTAAAGGAAAACCAGTTTCGCCATGTCTTCAATCATAATTTCACTCACAACATACATATCCAGTTGTTCCCGAATAAATGATCCATCCAGTCTTTTATTGATGGCAAGACGAAAAAGGAAATCAACGCAGTGTTTCGCGTAACTCACTGTTTTCGTCCGATGATTTTTCTATTCAGTTGAACTTGAGTGACGGTTCCGGTATTAAGATCTTTTTGTGTTTCCAATCACTCTTTACAAAATGTACTTTCACTACTTTATCTCATCACCGAAAGAATTTTCCAAAAGAAAAAAAAAACTACTTTTACTGGTTTCTACTGAATTCCTTAATGGATTGAGCGGATATTCCTAACTTTAGTTCGTTCGAATTTTGCAATTACCCTTTGCTGTATTAGATGGAAGGAACTTCTTCTTCTTCTTATTTTCCATTGCTCCATTGCTACAAGTTTGAACATACCTATGCAACAAAGTACCAATCTTCAATCTCCACCGATATCATAGAATTTAAAAAAAAAAAAATTACAAATTCAACCTCTGGCATTTGACGTCAAAGTCCTCTCAGCTATCATATCCACTTTATTTTTGAATCAATGCTTGAGGAAGTTTTTAGTGTTGCGAAGTAACTACACTTCGAATTGTTATCTAAACGTTGTTGTTTGTTGGAATAATTGAAATACTTCAAAGTCCTTGTTTGTGCCACGTTGTTTCAGTACAACTGTTCATTCTTTTTTTCAGTTTCTAGTTCAGACGTTCAGAGTTCGACAAGGCAACTCGTTTATTGAAAAATAAATAAAAAGTTCAGAAGAAATCGTTCAATACTTTTTTCATGTACGACTTAAATGGAAACAAGATAATGTGCTTCCGTATCAAAAAAAAGCTGAATAATAATCTTTCAAGTTTAAACATGTTCCCTGAATCAGTGGATGAACATGCTAACCAGCTGATTTCTTGTATACGAAACTCTGCAACTAGCTCAATTTCAAACAACATCAAAAAGTACAGAAGCAAGTGGTTTGATAAGGAGTGCCTGAAGGCGCGCAATAAATCATTTGTTCTTTTTAACTCCTTGAGGAAATCCAACTATAACTTTCAAAACCTTAAGATTTGGTATAACGAAGCGAATACCTACTACAAAAAATTATGTTTGAAGAAGAAAACAGAGTTCGAAAACAACCAAGCTCAAACGTTAGGTCAAACAAAAAACTCCAATGAATTTTGGAATGTGGCCAAGGAAATTAATGGGCTTAATTTTATGATAGGATCAGGAATAGCTGCTGAAGCTCTCTCCATTCATTTTAAGAATCTGCTTCATAGCGATTGCAGTTTAAATTTTTCGTACGCTGAGCCCATTTTTATCGATGAGATCCTTGGTGGCGAAATATCATTGGAAGAAGTACAGGCTGTTACTTTTAAGTCTAAAAACGGAAAAACACCTGGTGAAGACGGCGTGCCATACGAATTTTTCAAAAATGCAACTCCAGCACCAGCGTATATATCCTGCCTCAGACAACTTTTTAATGAAGTTTACCGCAACGAGGATGTTCCTTCATCGTTTAAAAGTTCGGTCATTTTCCCGATTCACAAAAAAGGTGACATGAATAATATAGAGAATTACCGAGGAATCTCATTCATGAATGTGCTGGCAAAACTATTTTGTGGTGTACTTGCTAATAGACTAGAACAGGGGTTCCCAAACTGTTTTGAGCAATAGACCCCTTTTCCAAAACGAACTGATACCCTAGACCCCCATAGCCAAATTACATTGAAATGACATGATGTCTCAACTTTTTACTTGCTCTTATATGTACTAGTTATAAGGGAAGTTTTGCAGTCGTGCAGAAAGAAAATTTTGGGATAACAGTAAAACATGACATTACGATGATAAAGAATACGAAAATTATTATTTTTGAAAGTTTTTTAAAAACGTGCTCTTAATTGAGAAAAAACGGTTTCTTTTTTTCGTCAAAATGTTTGCAACCAAGCTGAAGCATTTTTAAACCAAATATGATGATGGAAAAGCAATGAAAATTTTATTTATCAGCAATTTTTACTTCAATGCAGTATATCGAGTTTCAATGGTGCGATGCAACCATAACTTCCGGTAGACTTCATTGAACTTTTGCTTAAACTCTTCGTTAGTTTTAGGGGTGATCGACTATTCTTGCATAATCACATTGGCTTCTTCCATGGGTGTCATACTGTGTCGTCTTGAAGGTTTCTGATGATTTTGACTAGTGCGGAAGCTGTAAGTGTTTCCCGCTTAAATTTTGTATTTAAAGAATAAATTTTTACACAAACGCCGATCACTACCTTGTTGTAGCCAAGGTACGAATGAGGATATCTTGTTCACGACCAGCGCGAACTAACGCTGTGAAGAGATATGACGTCGGAAAGCTACAATCGCAAGAGATTGCCAATGCCTTTTCCAATCGAGTGTCCCTTCAATTATCCTTGAATCCCATGCCGCCAGCATTAAACATTGAAGACCAGTGGCAGCAATGCCAAGAAGCCATCAGAACCGCTGCCTCTGAGGTTCTGGGTTTCACTCGGCCACCAAAACGAAACCCATGGTTCGATGAAGAATGCAGGCAGGCAAATGCAGCCAAACAAAGAGCACGACAAATGCTTATGCAAACACGAACAAGGGCTGCTTACGATCAGTATAACGAGATTTACAAGGAGAGAAGAAGGGAAGAACACCGACTTCTCAAAAAGAAAAAGAAGCAGCATGAGAAGCGCTCGTTTGAGGAAATAGAGAGGTGCCATGACAGGAACGAGATTCGGAAGTTTTACCAAAAGGTAAAAAGATCCTGCCAGGGTGGCAAACCCCGAACTCAAGCCTGTAAAGACCAGCAGGGAAACATAATTGTAGAGTCACAGTCGCTACTGAGGATTTGGAAAGATCATTTCTGCAGACTGCTTAACGGCGATGAAGACACAAATTCCGCTGTCAGGCAGATTGCCCCATTCAGCTTGGACGACGATCAAGAATGCCGTCCTCCCGACCTAGAAGAGGTTAAGCTTGCCATATGCAAACTTAAATCAAATAAGACTGCAGGTGCAGATGGCCTTGATGCCGAACTTTTCAAGGCAGCTGGAGACCAGTTGGAAAGGAGCATGCACCAGCTGATCTGCATGATATGGTCGAAAGAAAGCATGCCCGATGAATGGAACCTCAGTATCGTATTCCCGATCCTAAAGAAGGGAGACACTCACAATTGCGCCAATTATAGAGGGATAAGCCTCCTTAACGTCGCTTATAAGATCTTGTCTGCTGTAATATGTGAACGTCTGAAACCCCACGTCAACAACTTGATAGGTCCTTATCAATGTGGTTTTAGACCAGAGAAGTCCACAATAGACCAAATTTTCACATTACGGCAGATCTTGGAAAAAACCCGAGAACATAATATCGATATTCACCACCTCTTTATCGATTTTAAGGCCGCGTATGACAGTATTTACAGAGACGAGCTGTACAGAGCCATGTCTAGTTTCGGCATCCCTGCAAAGCTCGTACGACTATGCAGGATGACTTTGGAGAATTCA
Organism: Melanostoma scalare; assembly: GCA_949752695.1. NCBI lineage: Eukaryota > Metazoa > Arthropoda > Insecta > Diptera > Syrphidae > Melanostoma > Melanostoma scalare. The sequence continues at coordinate 210,131,467 of OX456984.1, read as the reverse complement.
CGCTGCTCCGTCAAGGTCGGAAAAGAACTCACCGAGACCTTTGATGTCGAAAAAGGTTTTAGGCAAGGCGACAAACTGTCATGCGATTTCTTCAACATCATACTTGAACAGATTGTAAGAAACTCAAACGTCAACACCAGAGGAACAATCTTTCAAAAGTCTGTACAATTACTCGCTTACGCAGACGATATTGACGTAATGGGAAGAAAAAAGCGTGATGTCAAAGGTGCTTTTGCGAGTATTGAAATAGAAGCGGCAAAAATGGTTTGATGGTTAATGAGGGCAAAATGAAGTAAATGTTGTCATCAAACAAGGGCACAGAACATCGACGAATTGGACAAAACGTCACAATAGACAGACATAACTTCGAGGTAGTACAGGACTTCGTCTACCTAGGATCCGCTATAGACACGGAAAACAACATCAGTGCGGAGATCAAACGGAGAATAACTCTTGCCAACCGTTGCTTCTTTGGGTTAAGAAGGCAATTGAGAAACAAAACCCTCTCTAGAAAAACCAAGGTGACCTTGTATAAGACCTTAATCATCCCAGTCCTGCTGTACGGCGCGGAAGCATGGACCTTATCGAAAGCGGATGAGCAAACTCTTGGTCGTTTCGAAAGAAAAATTCTCCGAATGATCTTTGGTCCCGTATGCGAAGACAATGTGTGGAGAAGAAGATACAACAACGAGCTGTATGAGCTGTACCGCGACATGGGCATAGCCAGAAGAGTACGCATCGCGAGGCTACGATGGTTGGGCCATGTAGAGCGGATGGACCCAAACGCTCCGGCTCGTCGGGTTTTCGAAAGCACATTGCAGGGAAATCGCGGAAGGGGAAGACCTCGTCTTAGGTGGCGCAATCAAGTGGATGAAGACCTCAACCGACTTGGAGTGCGAAGCTGGAGAGAGCTCGCCCGAGATCGAAATCGTTATAGAAGGATGTTGGTTGAGGCCCAGGTTCACCCCGAACTGTAATGCCCACCTAAGTAAGTAAGTAAGCCGATATAATTAATTTTGATTTGATCAAGTTCAGATCATCACGCTGCAGCTGCGAGTTGACTTTATTGAACATGCCAAAGATATTTACTAAATGACTGATAGTAAACATCGTTCATTCGATTCTTCAGATTTTCTTCCTATATCCTCCATTTCTTCTTCAGTACATTCTTCGGCAATTTTTGACAGTACTTTGTTATAAGAGTCCTGGGCATCTTTTGGAACAGTAAATAACTTCATGAGTTTCTTGACATCAGCCAACTTTTTAAGGGACACTTTGTTTTACGATGTAGCTTCGTCAAGTAAGCAATTTTCATAAATAGTTGAAAACTTCTTTTTGAAATGGCTTGACCATAGTGGGGAGGCCGCTGAAGGTTTTATTCGCAGATTTGGTAATTTTTTGGTTTTGTTTCTTGTAGCTCATTACCCATGTCTGACTTATGTGGAAGCTTTGACTTAATGAGCTTCTTAGCGCCTTCTTATAGTTCACGACAGCCCAATCCTTTCCTAAAATGGGGGTCAATTGAAGAACTTGTCGACCCCCAAAATCAGATTTCGTTATTGCCGACCCCTTGGAGACTGATTTCGACCCCAAGGGGTCGATATCGACCACTTTGGGAATCACTGGACTAGAAGCATGGGTCAAAACCAACAACGTTTTGTCCGAGTTTCAAGCAGGATTCAGAAAGGGATTTTCAACTGTGGACCATATTTTTACAATTGTGTCAATTGTTAAAGAATATCGAACTAGAAAGAAAACTACATACGCATTTTTCGTTGACTTTAAGTCAGCGCTTGACAATGTAAACCGCAACGCTCTTTTCTACAAACTTTCACAATTAGGTGTATCTACGAGGTTCATACAAGTGGTAAAGAAGATGTATGCTGAATCGAAAGCAACTGTCTGGGATGGCTCACATTATTCAGAATGGTTTGAAACAAACACTGGTGTTAAACAAGGATGTCTTTTAAGTGCTCTGTTATTTTCACTCTTCATTGATGACGTAGTTACACATTTACCGAGAGGAATCAGAATTGTTGGACTGACAGTCAATGTTTTGCTATATGCCGATGATCTGGTACTTCTGTCAGAATCACCAGAAAACCTGCAACTGATGATAAACCGATTAGCCGACTATTGCAGTAAATGGGGACTTCTTATTAACACGGACAAGTCCAAAGTGATGTTGTTCTCTAGATCTACTCGCAACCAGACTACGAGGATTTGGACTTTTAATGAAGACATTTTGGAAATAGTTGACGAGTACAGGTACCTAGGAGTCAAACGTACCAAGACCATGGACTTCACCAAACACTTGGCTGAGAAGGCTAAAACTTCTCAAAGTTTGCTAAATATAACTCTTTTCAAATGTAAAATTTCTTTAAAAGCGTTTTGTTCTAACAATGTATTTAAATATATTTATATGTAGCTAAATAAAACCCCTGAAGAAGCTGGAAAACAACTGGCGAAACGTAGGGTAAAACCAAGATGGATTAATTTTTATTCAATTATTGATCGCATCCAACTTAATGATCATAAAAGCCCAAAAAACCAAAATCTTCACTGTGCTACGCATCACAAGTATGGGGAATTGATGAGTTTGATGCGTTTGAAAAGTTTCACAGAAATTTTTTGAAGAAAGTGTTTAACCTTCCGCTGAATTCACCAAATTATGCGTTATACCTCGAAACTGGTCTACCCAAGCTTTTCACTAACACTCTAAGGCCTCAGGCGGACTACATTGTTAAGGTATTGTCTTATCAGGATGGCCGACTACCAAAAAAAATGGCTCTTTATGAAATTAGGAACGAAGACTGGTGGATGATGAAGTGGAAAAATCTAGGACAGGCTTATGGAGAAATAGTGACATTAGATCCTCCAAGCTTAAATAGTTCAACGGAGCAATTATACCGAATAATTCAAGCACATGAAAATCATATACGTGATGCGTTCGTGGAAAAGGCTCGATGTTCAGAAAGTAGAATTTTGTATTCGCAACTTCAATTCAACTTAAAGGAAGGAAACTATTTCAATGACACAATGAATTTAAGAGAAATATCTTTAATATTTAAAACCAGATGCGAAGTTCTTTATCTCCATGGACGCCCATACAACGAAAGTTTCAACCAGTTTTGTACCCTCTGTAATTTGAAAGCCAAAGAAGATTGTTTTCACATCATAAGTATATGTCCCATTTATGTTCCACAACGGCTTACATATTTCAAAAAGAAAACTATGTCTGTGAATGAAACAATAGCAGTACTAAACGAATTTGACTGGAAACAACTATAGGTACCTTTTTTTTTTTTTTGAAAGAAGTTTATAAGTATAGACTTTTATTAATAACTGAATTCGAATAAATTCATTTTATGTTAATTTACAAGTTTATATAAAAATAACTTGTATGAAAATAATATGCCAATCGAGCTGACGGCAGTGCCATAACTTTTAGATTCATTAAATAATATAAATTAATGTATCCATAATAGTCAATAAAATGAATGATTTACTTACTTACTTACTTTTTTCATGTAGGTACAGAGAGGCATTTTAAGTTTTTTTTGAATAGTTTTTTAAAATCACTTTAAATGTGAAACAAGAAAGAAAGTTTTGGTGAAAGCAAATATTGCGAAAGTCAAAAATGATTTTTGTTTTAAACAAAAGCTCAAATCTAACCAAAGTTTTTATTTAATTTCCTTAAAATTACATAAAGTATGTAAGTTGTTTAGCATGTCTGTCTATAAGCCAGAAGGTTCGTGGCTCGAGTCCCAACAGATGCAAAATTGTATTTTCACGGGTATCACCTTTGGCGAGGAATTGGCATGAACTCCGATAATAAATTCAGTGTCAAGAAAAGCATTCTCTCGATTATCCGTTTGGAATCGGGAGGAAACTATATGTCCTCTCCATTCTCTCACAAAGGCAATGGTTGTGAGAAATGCGCCCGGGGTTCAACACTCTGTTGCGTCACCCTATTCATTTTTTATGTAATGTTATTGGTATAAGGTATGTTGTAAGCGAAATTGTTGCTTGAAATGGTTCACCACATTGTGGCGTACAATTTGCGTAGGTGTATGCAACTTTTTACTTCTTGTTATTATAGTTTAAGGAAAAGTAAATGAATAATACAAGGCTAGCAATACTTTATTAATATTAGAGTTGTTGATATACTCATATTACTCCTTCTAACGAACATTGAATTCTTTATCTTGATTATTGCTGCACCTATACAGTTACTTTGTTGCATAACATTCTTAATGCAGCCATTTCTAGGAAAAGAGAATACAGAGCACTTAATCATGACTCATGAATCATGATTAATAAATATCAAAAGATAGTTTTTCCGACCAGTTATTGCATTGGGAAAGGGTATATTGCATGCCATGCAATAATCACGAATTGAAAATGAACGGAAAGTAAAGGACAAAGCACTTGGTCTGTTAAAAATCACTAAACTACGACACAGACCTGGCTATTGTAACTGAAGATAGTTCAAATCAATGAATAATGAAATCTTTTTGAAAGAGTGATTAAATTGAAATTTGTCCTTTGGCCATAAAGATTCTGTTACAGTATGCTATCAGCAAAATCAAACAATTAAGACTCACTTCTTAATTCTTACAAGTTTATTTAAGGACTGAACCGTTTACTTCCAATGCAGTATGTACAATCATATTATAGGAAAATATTATAGATGTATGTATGTACTACTTATTAAGTGTTGCTGAGATGTTATAATTTCTGTACTTCAATACCATCCCTCAAAACTTAATAAAAGCATTCATTTATAAAAAAATATTTATAAGCAAAAAATCATTGTGATATTAATTTAAACCTAACATCTTGGAGAACTTTATATGTTTTGTTTTACTCAAATTCTTTGTTAAAACGTCTGAAATCATATAATCAGTAGGAACATATTTTAACTGTATTAAATTCTTTTCAAAAACTTCTCGTACATAGTGTACTCTTATGTCTATATGTTTACTACGGCTATGGTAAACAGGATTTTTAATTAGTTGTTGAGAACTTAAATTGTCCCCATTCAATTCAATAGGATCCTTGACAGTCTCAGGAAAACCCAACTCTATGACAAACGATCGCAGGTACACAGCTTCTCGGGAGGCCGCTGACAGCGACATGTACTCAGCTTCGGTGCTGCTTAGGGCTGTAGATGGTTGTTTCTTCGATTCCCAAGTAATTGCTGCAGTAGAATCGCCAATAAAAAATGCATAGCCAGTGAAGGACTTTCTATCATCGCTGCTGCCAGCCCAGTCGGCATCAGCAAAACACTTGAGCTGCCCACTAGTTTTCCTGTAAGATAGCTTTAAATTTAAAGTGTTATTAAGATACCTTAGTATATGCTTGGCTGCAGCAAGATGTTCGGCATGAGGGTTCACATTGAATTGGGAGAGTTTGTTTACAGAATGAATAATATCCGGCCTGGTACACACACCCAAGTACAGAAGGGACCCAATGAGTGATTGGTATGCAGTTTTGTCAACCTTCGCACATCCAGAACAACCATTACACTTAGAAAATTTTTGGCTAGGTTCCAAAGGAGTACTGCACTTTCGGGTCTGCAGCATATTGTACTTGTCCAACAGATTTTGAATAAACAGTTTCTGCGATATGGAAATAGTATTCTTCTCAACGCTGACTTCAATCCCAAGAAAGTGGTCAATTGGTCCTTTGTCCACTACGTCAAACTCCAAACTTATTTTCTTTTTGATTTCAACTAAATCTTGTGGATTGGAGCAGGCTAGGAGGATGTCATCTACATAGACGGCTATAATGTTGATACCGCTTGTCGTATTCTTAGTGTACACACACGCATCTGCATTACACTGCTTAAAACCCATTCCATGTAGAACTTTATCCAACTTGACATTCCACTCCCGGCCGGCCTGTTTCAATCCATATAGCGCTTTCTTCAATTTGCAGACTTTTTGTGGATGATCCTTATCCACAAAATGCTCCGGTTGGTTCATGAACACTTCCTCCTTCAAATCTCCATTGAGATATGCTGCTGTTACGTCCATTTGATGAACCGCTAAACCATACTCAGCAGCCAGGGCTAAGATAAGCCTCAGAGACGAAAATCGAACCACCGGTGAAAATGTTTCAGTATAATCCATACCAAATTTTTGACTGCAACCCTTTGCAACCAAACGACTTTTGTAACGCTCAATATTACCTTCTTTATCACGTTTTATATTGAAGACCCATTTACACTTGATGACTTGTCTGTTGTCTGGTGGGTCAACTAAGTCCCACGTGTCGTTCGCCATAATTGAATTGTATTCAGCTTTCATTGACTGTGCCCACCTTTCACCGTCGTTCCGTCTTAGAGCTTCTGAAACAGTAAGGGGGTTAGTTAGAAAATTGCTGCTTCTATCCATCTGAACACAAAGCTTTTGTCTTTGACGTTTTTGATGTTCATTCTTTTGTCGTAGACCTGAACGTAAGTTTAAAAATCCAGCAGTGTCATCTTCGATTGGTGCTATAGCCAATTCATTGGACTCGTCGCCATTTTGGTCATCAGTTCTTAAACCACCATCCTCACTACCATCTTTATCAACATCAGATGTTTCGGGTTCAACCGTTGTATTGACTTTACCACATCTCTCATCAGACTCTTCGCTTTCGGCATCATAAAAATCACACGAGTGCTCTTCCTCCTCTTTGTCATTGGCACCCTTTTTAACATTTGTGGTATTTGAAACATCGACTTGCCCATCTGATTTCTTTATAGGAGCATCTAATTCTACAAAGGAGTAAACATTAGAATCATTCTCAACAGTATTTTTACCGTTTTCTTCCAAAAATTTTACGTCACGACTTTTATGTAACTTTCTCGTTTTTGCTTCATATAAGAGATATGCCTTTGACTCAGAAGAGTAGCCAACCATATAGCATTCGATACCTCTCGCAGCAAATTTTGACTTCCCAGGCCTCTTGTCAAGCATTACCGCTCTGCAACCGAAGATCCTGAGATGATTAACTGACGGCTTCCTTCCAGTCCAAACTTCGAAAGGAGTACAATTTTCAAGTGCTCTGGTGAAAGAGCGATTACGAAGGTATACCGCAGTTTTCACAGCTTCTCCCCACAGCATCTCTGGAAGACTAGATTTCAGGAGCAAGCACCTTGCCATCTCCACTATTGTACGGTTAGCACGCTCGGCAACCCCATTTTGCTGTGGGGTATACTGCACAGTGAGCTGCCGTCGGATTCCCTCGTGGTTCAAAAAATCAGAAAATTGTTTGCTCAGGTATTCACAACCATTATCTGTCCGGAGTATTTTAATTTTTCGTGATGTTTCCAACTCGACTTTAGCCTTGAACGATTTAAAAACCTCAAAAATATCGCTTTTATTTTTAAGCAAATAAATAAAAATATTTCGACTAAAATCGTCGATGAACAAACAAAAATATTGAAAGCCACCTGGTGTCGCCACTCTCATAGGACCACATATATCACTATGGACTATTTCTAACACTTGGGTGCTCCGGTTAGTAGATTTAGCAAAAGGCAAAGTACACAATTTTCCTTTAATGCACGTTTCGCACTCTAACGCGTTCGCATTGCCCTTTAAATTGAGACCGAGTACCATATTATTTTTGAATAAAAATTGTAGGTCTTTAAAATTTATGTGCCCAAAACGTTGGTGCCACATCGAAAAATTATCTCGACTATCTTTTATGTGAAGTAGTTTATTACTATCCATCTTATAGACAAATAACCGTCCGCACTTGACAGCATCACATATTGTTTTACCCTGAGAATTTTTTATCACTGCGCCTTTGTCATAGAACAAAACCGTATGCTGATTTTCTATTATCTTGCTAACGGACATAAAATTTGTGCTTAATAGCGGAACAAAAAGAACATCATGCAGTGTCACATGCATTGTAGTTGTTTCAATTATGACGTCACCAATACCTTCTGACTTTATATAATTATTTGCCGCTAGCTCAATACTTTCCGCATGTGGTTTGAGTGATGCAAACATGTTTTTATCACAACACATATGAGTTGTACTGCCGCTATCTAATACCCATGTTCTCTTTGTTAGCTGTATATTAGAAGCATTCACTGCGTTTAGCATAGCAAAATTTGACCACTGTGTAGATGAACTCTGTTCTGGACACGAAGAAGCAAAGTGTCCTTTTTTATGACATTTAAAGCACTTACCACGTGACCGTTTTTTCGAGTGAGGATTTTGTTGCTGCTGCTGCTGTGCATTAGAGCTTTGAGAATGATTTTTGGATCTGTGCTTAGAGAAAAATGCAGATTCCCCATTGTCATGGGCCATCGTCACCGCATCTCCTTCTCGTCTTTTACCTTCCTCAATTAATTTCGTCTTTAATGCATGGGGCCTAGGTAACTCGTCTCGTGATTGTATTGCTATAACGAAATTCTCATAGCTTTTTGGCAAACTTGAAAGCAAGATTATACAAATTAATTCATCCTGCATTTTGATGTCCACTTCTCTTAATTTTTCGAACAAATCAAAAATGTTATTAAGATGATTGACTACAGATGAATTTTCCGCCATTTTAAGATTTAAAAGTTGTTGAAACAAAGTTACCTTTCTCGCAGGTCCTCTTGGAGAATGCAGTTCTTCTAATTTTGTCCATGCCACTTTTGAAGTAACGCAATTTTTAATGTGCAGTACTTGTGAAGTTTTGACTGATAGCAGCATCATTGCCAGTGCCTTTCCATCCTTCATCTTCCATTTGGCCAAGTCCTCAACTGTGTCGACATTAGGTTCGGGTGTTTCCCCAGAAACATACGTCCATAGCTCACTATGAACCAGTATTGACCGCATTTGAACTTTCCAGCAGTCATAGTTATCGTCGTCCAACTTGTCGATTTGATATAGGCCGGAACTCATATTAACAAATAATATCTGAGGTACAACCTGGGCCCATAACCTTTGTTACAGTATGCTATCAGCAAAATCAAACAATTAAGACTCACTTCTTAATTCTTACAAGTTTATTTAAGGACTGAACCGTTTACTTCCAATGCAGTACACTGAACCAAATTTGGTAGTCAGATTGAATAAAAAGTAGGTAGAATTGAAGAATGGGTGATCAATATAAGGTCAATGAAACCCATCCGTTATTTTGAAAAATTTTTTGTACTATTCAATAAATTTTGTTGTTTTGAAGAAATGCATAGAGATTTTTCGTTTTTATGTTAATTCCACAAAACTTTGTGAAATTGAATAAATTTCATCATTCTTCACTGAAATTAAGTGAATAATCATTCTTCAACTTAACAAAATGTTTTCTTTATTTTGAAGTAATATTCTTCAAAGTGAAACAAAATTTATTCGTTTCAACTTTTTGATTTCTTTAAATTGAAAATGTATTCTTCAACTTGACAAAATGTTTCCGAACTTTTCATCATTTTCACGTAATATTTTATTCAAGTTGAAAAAAAATCTTCACTTTAACTTTCAATTTTTTTTGAAATTGAATAAACATTCTTCCAATTGGTGCATATTCTTCTTCAAATCAACAAATTTTTTTTGTTAATTTAACACATCCATTTCATCAATATGATGCCTTGTGGTCTTCAAATTGAAGATTTTTTTTTACGAATATTATTCTTCATTTTAACGCTTTGCTTTATTCGAATTGAAAGAAAAATTGTATGGATCTCTTCAAATTTGTGAGAAATCATTGCTAAATAAGAAGAACATTTCCTTAAAATCAAACAAATTTAAATATTTCAAAATCAAATCCAATTTTTATTACAAAAAACTAATTTATCGTTTGCTTAACTTATTAATTAGTGCACTCACTTTTTTTTATCACATCATTGTACAAATTAAACATTTTGAAACATAGGTCTATTGCCAATAGAACCGAGCTCTGCATATATTTAATCACGTCGAAGTATACCACTATGCCGTAAGGTTCTAAGACAGTTCCAGCAGCAATTAATTAAATAGGAAGCTTTTTGTGAATCTTATTGAAAAGCGGGTATTGGTCTTATGTGTACTGCCACTGACCACTTTCGGAGTTGGCACAAAGAGACTGTGTATCAAATAAAAAATTGTCTGAAAAAAATAAAAAGAAAAAGCAATATATTTTTAAATTATCTATTTTCAATACAGATGTTTTTTATATTTACTTACTTTCAGATAAGTCTGTTCTTCTATTCATTTCAGCTAGAATTTTGAGTAATAGTACCCCTAAAATATGAGTAAAATGTAAAAATGTAATTTTTTCTTAAATGCAACTGGATATTACTTACATATTTTTTATGTTTCCTTGTTTTCCACAACATTTGCAGTGTTAGTATTTATCTTGAAACACGACTCACAATCACAACTCTACTCCAGAACTTCACTTAATTGAATAAATCATGACTTTGAGAACGGTCAAACAAAATAATTAAGAAATTTCTTCGGTTTGAAGAAAATTTCTTCAATTTGAATAAGACACTAAGCAGTATTTGAAGAATTTTCTTCAAATTCAAGAAAATACAACAAATAATCCGTTAAACTATTCAACTGCTTCAGCTTGTACAATAACAGGTTGAAGAAATATTTTCAAGTTGACAAATTTCGTCAATATGAAGAAATACTGGAGTGATTTCTTTTAAAATAATGAACAATTTATCATTTTGAGTACAGTTAAAACTAAAGATTGAAGAAAATTCGTCAAAAGGATTAATTTCTGGAATTTAAAGAAAAAAAATATTCCACTCAATGAAATTTATTCAATTTGATGAAAATAAAGCGAACGATTGGAATCGTAACGAAAAGAAGAAAATTCTTCAAGTTGATAAATTTCGTTAGTGTGAAGAAAATATTAGCGCTTAAAATACTATATTGTCTCTGAGAAGTTAGTCGTGTGGGCCACAGGGGTTGCACTAATTTTTTTTTGTATTTTAACAGTTGAATAATTACTGATGAATGAATTTAAACAAAAATCGATATTCCGATCAACCACAAATCTTTTATGTAAGAAAAAATTGCAAACTTAAAAAAAATAGAATTGACTTAATACTCTCGACTTATCTTCTGCCATTTGAATCTAAAAACTAAATTTAAAAAGAACCGTTTCTTAATGAAACATATATTTTACGTAAGTGAAGAAAATTTGAATAAAAAATTGTGTTTTTGAATAACTGATTCATTGAAAACTAACAAAATGTTTTTGTTAATATGATAAAATTTCATTCGTTTGAATAAAATACTAAATCAAGCAGCATTTGACGAAAATATTTTCGTTTTGAATATTTGGTCTTCAATTCGAAGAAAAGAATAATGCAAAATTGTTGATTTGAATAATTTATTCTCAAAAATATGAACGAAAATGTTTTGTCAATATCACTTACAAGATGAGGTGGATCTAACTATTCCAGTTCGTCAACATGACAAAATTTCGTTTGATTGAATAAAAAACTAAATCATGCATCATTTGAAGAAAATATTTTCGTTTTGAATATTTGGTCTTCAATTCGACGAAAAAAACTATGAAAAATTGTTGTTTTGAATAATTGATTCTTCAAAAATTAACAAAATATTTTCGTCAATATCACCTACGTGATTTGGTTCAGTGTATGTACAATCATATTATAGGAAAATATTATAGATGTATGTATGTACTACTTATTAAGTGTTGCTGAGATGTTATAATTTCTGTACTTCAATACCATCCCTCAAAACTTAATAAAAGCATTCATTTATAAAAAAATATTTATAAGCAAAAAATCATTGTGATATTAATTTAAACCTAACATCTTGGAGAACTTTATATGTTTTGTTTTACTCAAATTCTTTGTTAAAACGTCTGAAATCATATAATCAGTAGGAACATATTTTAACTGTATTAAATTCTTTTCAAAAACTTCTCGTACATAGTGTACTCTTATGTCTATATGTTTACTACGGCTATGGTAAACAGGATTTTTAATTAGTTGTTGAGAACTTAAATTGTCCCCATTCAATTCAATAGGATCCTTGACAGTCTCAGGAAAACCCAACTCTATGACAAACGATCGCAGGTACACAGCTTCTCGGGAGGCCGCTGACAGCGACATGTACTCAGCTTCGGTGCTGCTTAGGGCTGTAGATGGTTGTTTCTTCGATTCCCAAGTAATTGCTGCAGTAGAATCGCCAATAAAAAATGCATAGCCAGTGAAGGACTTTCTATCATCGCTGCTGCCAGCCCAGTCGGCATCAGCAAAACACTTGAGCTGCCCACTAGTTTTCCTGTAAGATAGCTTTAAATTTAAAGTGTTATTAAGATACCTTAGTATATGCTTGGCTGCAGCAAGATGTTCGGCATGAGGGTTCACATTGAATTGGGAGAGTTTGTTTACAGAATGAATAATATCCGGCCTGGTACACACACCCAAGTACAGAAGGGACCCAATGAGTGATTGGTATGCAGTTTTGTCAACCTTCGCACATCCAGAACAACCATTACACTTAGAAAATTTTTGGCTAGGTTCCAAAGGAGTACTGCACTTTCGGGTCTGCAGCATATTGTACTTGTCCAACAGATTTTGAATAAACAGTTTCTGCGATATGGAAATAGTATTCTTCTCAACGCTGACTTCAATCCCAAGAAAGTGGTCAATTGGTCCTTTGTCCACTACGTCAAACTCCAAACTTATTTTCTTTTTGATTTCAACTAAATCTTGTGGATTGGAGCAGGCTAGGAGGATGTCATCTACATAGACGGCTATAATGTTGATACCGCTTGTCGTATTCTTAGTGTACACACACGCATCTGCATTACACTGCTTAAAACCCATTCCATGTAGAACTTTATCCAACTTGACATTCCACTCCCGCCCGGCCTGTTTCAATCCATATAGCGCTTTCTTCAATTTGCAGACTTTTTGTGGATGATCCTTATCCACAAAATGCTCCGGTTGGTTCATGAACACTTCCTCCTTCAAATCTCCATTGAGATATGCTGCTGTTACGTCCATTTGATGAACCGCTAAACCATACTCAGCAGCCAGGGCTAAGATAAGCCTCAGAGACGAAAATCGAACCACCGGTGAAAATGTTTCAGTATAATCCATACCAAATTTTTGACTGCAACCCTTTGCAACCAAACGACTTTTGTAACGCTCAATATTACCTTCTTTATCACGTTTTATATTGAAGACCCATTTACACTTGATGACTTGTCTGTTGTCTGGTGGGTCAACTAAGTCCCACGTGTCGTTCGCCATAATTGAATTGTATTCAGCTTTCATTGACTGTGCCCACCTTTCACCGTCGTTCCGTCTTAGAGCTTCTGAAACAGTAAGGGGGTTAGTTAGAAAATTGCTGCTTCTATCCATCTGAACACAAAGCTTTTGTCTTTGACGTTTTTGATGTTCATTCTTTTGTCGTAGACCTGAACGTAAGTTTAAAAATCCAGCAGTGTCATCTTCGATTGGTGCTATAGCCAATTCATTGGACTCGTCGCCATTTTGGTCATCAGTTCTTAAACCACCATCCTCACTACCATCTTTATCAACATCAGATGTTTCGGGTTCAACCGTTGTATTGACTTTACCACATCTCTCATCAGACTCTTCGCTTTCGGCATCATAAAAATCACACGAGTGCTCTTCCTCCTCTTTGTCATTGGCACCCTTTTTAACATTTGTGGTATTTGAAACATCGACTTGCCCATCTGATTTCTTTATAGGAGCATCTAATTCTACAAAGGAGTAAACATTAGAATCATTCTCAACAGTATTTTTACCGTTTTCTTCCAAAAATTTTACGTCACGACTTTTATGTAACTTTCTCGTTTTTGCTTCATATAAGAGATATGCCTTTGACTCAGAAGAGTAGCCAACCATATAGCATTCGATACCTCTCGCAGCAAATTTTGACTTCCCAGGCCTCTTGTCAAGCATTACCGCTCTGCAACCGAAGATCCTGAGATGATTAACTGACGGCTTCCTTCCAGTCCAAACTTCGAAAGGAGTACAATTTTCAAGTGCTCTGGTGAAAGAGCGATTACGAAGGTATACCGCAGTTTTCACAGCTTCTCCCCACAGCATCTCTGGAAGACTAGATTTCAGAAGCAAGCACCTTGCCATCTCCACTATTGTACGGTTAGCACGCTCGGCAACCCCATTTTGCTGTGGGGTATACTGCACAGTGAGCTGCCGTCGGATTCCCTCGTGGTTCAAAAAATCAGAAAATTGTTTGCTCAGGTATTCACAACCATTATCTGTCCGGAGTATTTTAATTTTTCGTGATGTTTCCAACTCGACTTTAGCCTTGAACGATTTAAAAACCTCAAAAATATCGCTTTTATTTTTAAGCAAATAAATAAAAATATTTCGACTAAAATCGTCGATGAACAAACAAAAATATTGAAAGCCACCGTCGCCACTCTCATAGGACCACATATATCACTATGGACTATTTCTAACACTTGGGTGCTCCGGTTAGTAGATTTAGCAAAAGGCAAAGTACACAATTTTCCTTTAATGCACGTTTCGCACTCTAACGCGTTCGCATTGCCCTTTAAATTGAGACCGAGTACCATATTATTTTTGAATAAAAATTGTAGGTCTTTAAAATTTATGTGCCCAAAACGTTGGTGCCACATCGAAAAATTATCTCGACTATCTTTTATGTGAAGTAGTTTATTACTATCCATCTTATAGACAAATAACCGTCCGCACTTGACAGCATCACATATTGTTTTACCCTGAGAATTTTTTATCACTGCGCCTTTGTCATAGAACAAAACCGTATGCTGATTTTCTATTATCTTGCTAACGGACATAAAATTTGTGCTTAATAGCGGAACAAAAAGAACATCATGCAGTGTCACATGCATTGTAGTTGTTTCAATTATGACGTCACCAATACCTTCTGACTTTATATAATTATTTGCCGCTAGCTCAATACTTTCCGCATGTGGTTTGAGTGATGCAAACATGTTTTTATCACAACACATATGAGTTGTACTGCCGCTATCTAATACCCATGTTCTCTTTGTTAGCTGTATATTAGAAGCATTCACTGCGTTTAGCATAGCAAAATTTGACCACTGTGTAGATGAACTCTGTTCTGGACACGAAGAAGCAAAGTGTCCTTTTTTATGACATTTAAAGCACTTACCACGTGACCGTTTTTTCGAGTGAGGATTTTGTTGCTGCTGCTGCTGTGCATTAGAGCTTTGAGAATGATTTTTGGATCTGTGCTTAGAGAAAAATGCAGATTCCCCATTGTCATGGGCCATCGTCACCGCATCTCCTTCTCGTCTTTTACCTTCCTCAATTAATTTCGTCTTTAATGCATGGGGCCTAGGTAACTCGTCTCGTGATTGTATTGCTATAACGAAATTCTCATAGCTTTTTGGCAAACTTGAAAGCAAGATTATACAAATTAATTCATCCTGCATTTTGATGTCCACTTCTCTTAATTTTTCGAACAAATCAAAAATGTTATTAAGATGATTGACTACAGATGAATTTTCCGCCATTTTAAGATTTAAAAGTTGTTGAAACAAAGTTACCTTTCTCGCAGGTCCTCTTGGAGAATGCAGTTCTTCTAATTTTGTCCATGCCACTTTTGAAGTAACGCAATTTTTAATGTGCAGTACTTGTGAAGTTTTGACTGATAGCAGCATCATTGCCAGTGCCTTTCCATCCTTCATCTTCCATTTGGCCAAGTCCTCAACTGTGTCGACATTAGGTTCGGGTGTTTCCCCAGAAACATACGTCCATAGCTCACTATGAACCAGTATTGACCAAATTTTTGACTGCAACCCTTTGCAACCAAACGACTTTTGTAACGCTCAATATTACCTTCTTTATCACGTTTTATATTGAAGACCCATTTACACTTGATGACTTGTCTGTTGTCTGGTGGGTCAACTAAGTCCCACGTGTCGTTCGCCATAATTGAATTGTATTCAGCTTTCATTGACTGTGCCCACCTTTCACCGTCGTTCCGTCTTAGAGCTTCTGAAACAGTAAGGGGGTTAGTTAGAAAATTGCTGCTTCTATCCATCTGAACACAAAGCTTTTGTCTTTGACGTTTTTGATGTTCATTCTTTTGTCGTAGACCTGAACGTAAGTTTAAAAATCCAGCAGTGTCATCTTCGATTGGTGCTATAGCCAATTCATTGGACTCGTCGCCATTTTTGTCATCAGTTCTTAAACCACCATCCTCACTACCATCTTTATCAACATCAGATGTTTCGGGTTCAACCGTTGTATTGACTTTACCACATCTCTCATCAGACTCTTCGCTTTCGGCATCATAAAAATCACACGAGTGCTCTTCCTCCTCTTTGTCATTGGCACCCTTTTTAACATTTGTGGTATTTGAAACATCGACTTGCCCATCTGATTTCTTTATAGGAGCATCTAATTCTACAAAGGAGTAAACATTAGAATCATTCTCAACAGTATTTTTACCGTTTTCTTCCAAAAATTTTACGTCACGACTTTTATGTAACTTTCTCGTTTTTGCTTCATATAAGAGATATGCCTTTGACTCAGAAGAGTAGCCAACCATATAGCATTCGATACCTCTCGCAGCAAATTTTGACTTCCCAGGCCTCTTGTCAAGCATTACCGCTCTGCAACCGAAGATCCTGAGATGATTAACTGACGGCTTCCTTCCAGTCCAAACTTCGAAAGGAGTACAATTTTCAAGTGCTCTGGTGAAAGAGCGATTACGAAGGTATACCGCAGTTTTCACAGCTTCTCCCCACAGCATCTCTGGAAGACTAGATTTCAGAAGCAAGCACCTTGCCATCTCCACTATTGTACGGTTAGCACGCTCGGCAACCCCATTTTGCTGTGGGGTATACTGCACAGTGAGCTGCCGTCGGATTCCCTCGTGGTTCAAAAAATCAGAAAATTGTTTGCTCAGGTATTCACAACCATTATCTGTCCGGAGTATTTTAATTTTTCGTGATGTTTCCAACTCGACTTTAGCCTTGAACGATTTAAAAACCTCAAAAATATCGCTTTTATTTTTAAGCAAATAAATAAAAATATTTCGACTAAAATCGTCGATGAACAAACAAAAATATTGAAAGCCACCGTCGCCACTCTCATAGGACCACATATATCACTATGGACTATTTCTAACACTTGGGTGCTCCGGTTAGTAGATTTAGCAAAAGGCAAAGTACACAATTTTCCTTTAATGCACGTTTCGCACTCTAACGCGTTCGCATTGCCCTTTAAATTGAGACCGAGTACCATATTATTTTTGAATAAAAATTGTAGGTCTTTAAAATTTATGTGCCCAAAACGTTGGTGCCACATCGAAAAATTATCTCGACTATCTTTTATGTGAAGTAGTTTATTACTATCCATCTTATAGACAAATAACCGTCCGCACTTGACAGCATCACATATTGTTTTACCCTGAGAATTTTTTATCACTGCGCCTTTGTCATAGAACAAAACCGTATGCTGATTTTCTATTATCTTGCTAACGGACATAAAATTTGTGCTTAATAGCGGAACAAAAAGAACATCATGCAGTGTCACATGCATTGTAGTTGTTTCAATTATGACGTCACCAATACCTTCTGACTTTATATAATTATTTGCCGCTAGCTCAATACTTTCCGCATGTGGTTTGAGTGATGCAAACATGTTTTTATCACAACACATATGAGTTGTACTGCCGCTATCTAATACCCATGTTCTCTTTGTTAGCTGTATATTAGAAGCATTCACTGCGTTTAGCATAGCAAAATTTGACCACTGTGTAGATGAACTCTGTTCTGGACACGAAGAAGCAAAGTGTCCTTTTTTATGACATTTAAAGCACTTACCACGTGACCGTTTTTTCGAGTGAGGATTTTGTTGCTGCTGCTGCTGTGCATTAGAGCTTTGAGAATGATTTTTGGATCTGTGCTTAGAGAAAAATGCAGATTCCCCATTGTCATGGGCCATCGTCACCGCATCTCCTTCTCGTCTTTTACCTTCCTCAATTAATTTCGTCTTTAATGCATGGGGCCTAGGTAACTCGTCTCGTGATTGTATTGCTATAACGAAATTCTCATAGCTTTTTGGCAAACTTGAAAGCAAGATTATACAAATTAATTCATCCTGCATTTTGATGTCCACTTCTCTTAATTTTTCGAACAAATCAAAAATGTTATTAAGATGATTGACTACAGATGAATTTTCCGCCATTTTAAGATTTAAAAGTTGTTGAAACAAAGTTACCTTTCTCGCAGGTCCTCTTGGAGAATGCAGTTCTTCTAATTTTGTCCATGCCACTTTTGAAGTAACGCAATTTTTAATGTGCAGTACTTGTGAAGTTTTGACTGATAGCAGCATCATTGCCAGTGCCTTTCCATCCTTCATCTTCCATTTGGCCAAGTCCTCAACTGTGTCGACATTAGGTTCGGGTGTTTCCCCAGAAACATACGTCCATAGCTCACTATGAACCAGTATTGACCGCATTTGAACTTTCCAGCAGTCATAGTTATCGTCGTCCAACTTGTCGATTTGATATAGGCCGGAACTCATATTAACAAATAATATCTGAGGTACAACCTGGGCCCATAACCTTTGTTACAGTATGCTATCAGCAAAATCAAACAATTAAGACTCACTTCTTAATTCTTACAAGTTTATTTAAGGACTGAACCGTTTACTTCCAATGCAGTATGTACAATCATATTATAGGAAAATATTATAGATGTATGTATGTACTACTTATTAAGTGTTGCTGAGATGTTATAATTTCTGTACTTCAATAGATTCAAAGGAAAATTGAAACGAAAGATTAATTTTGCGAATTGAAGCCATGCAACGTAGCATGCTTTTCACTAATTTCATAAGGACAATCGGCCGCAGCGATGCATGAATGCGATGGTGAGTACGGTTAGACATCCGCTTCCCAGAACTAACTCTATGTATGCTACTTACAGTGGAGAAGAATTCTTTATTGAATTACTTTCTCTGTCTACTTAGAAGAGAACGCGTGATTCCTCACAATATTTTCACTGCTGCATCGGTTCCTGCTGCTGCTGCTGGTAGAAGCCTTACAGTTGGTTCCGTTGGAAATAAGATAAAAATTAAAAAATTTCGGGAAAGTTTAATTGAAGCTGCTTTTTGCTTGAAAATATTATTACCTTACCAAACGATGAACTTTTGCAATGTGTTTGTTAGCTATGAAACAGGAAACAGAAGCTAAAGCTTCCATATAATGCAGTTTATTCTTCCATCTTAATAAATTGTCCACATAAGTCTCTATTCCAATATTCTGCTTGGCAAATATTTGGAATAATACACCGGCGAAACTTTTTGCCCGTCCTAGAAATTCGTATTGAAAGTTACGCTCGTTTTCTGTTTTCGTAAACTGAGTTACTCAATTGAATTTTATACTTAAACTAGCTGGTCGGGGTTTGTTGTTTTAAAGTTCCCATTCTTGCTCCCGTTTCTGTTCCCGCGAGAATAAGGGGATGAAATATAGTCTTGGATACTGTGGAACAATGTGGCATCCTAATGCTGAAAGAGTTTTGAAAACCGTTCAGCAGTTGCAAAGTTTTCGTTCCCAACCCTAACAGTTTCATAAAAATTCGTTGGGCGGTTAGGGAGTCTCCTCCTGGACAAACAAACATACATCCAGTTTTATATAATACTAGCTGACCCACTCGGAGTAGCTCAGGCCCTACGTTAATCGAATTGAGTAAGTTTAGTTAAGTAGTTTCCAAGTTTCCATTCTAGTGGGAGAATGGGGATGAAATATAGTTTATGTTACTCAGGAACGGTTAAGCACTCTAACGATGACATAGTTTTTGGAATCAGCCCAGTACTGTAAAAGTGAAATACGCATTGAAATCGGTACAGTTGTTTTTTTTTTTTTTGAATTCCCGTTCTCGTTTCTGTGGGAAAATGGTGATGAAATATGGTTTGGATTGATCAGGGACAATGAAGCATTCTAACAGTGAAAGAGTTTTTGAAATCGGTTCAGTACATTGCAGATTCCTGGTTTTATTTCGCCATTCCCCTTTCCGTTCCCGAAAGAATATGGGAAGGAAATCTAGTCTTTAATACTCAGGAGCAATGAAGCACTCTAACATTGAAAAATTTTTGGGAATTGGTCCAATATTTTCCAAGTTCCCGCTAATGTTGTTGTTCCCGTATCGTTGCTGCGGCTCTTGACACTTGTTGAGTACATAAAAGTGTCAGCATCTGCACCGTTCAACATGGTCACAGAGACCACCACGTGGTTTTACAATACCCTTTTTGCGTCTGAGCTAAAATTATTCGAGTCCTTATTACTTTATTCATTTCTTCTTGTCTACATAATAACCAAAGATTTTCCACATCATATGCATTCGAACCCAATATCCCTTCGAGATCCTTATCTCTACCAAAGGCCTAGAAGACACTGTCATAGCTTAGGTCAAAGTGTATTTTATCAGATTATCACTTTAAATCAATTCCTTTTGTTTTGCGAATATAGATCAAGTTCAATGTGCGGTCATTTCATATGATAAAATAGCTTGGGTTATTGTAAAAGTAACACTTTTAACTAAAAAAAAAAAATTAAATCTCTATTCTTGCCAGTCGGAAATCAAAAGAGTTCTTAAAAACAAACAATCCAATAATCTTACTATTTGTTATTTAAATAGCTGAGCCGCCCGGCGTTGCTCGGATCTGTAGTTTTAAGGCTTCCGTTCTCATTCCTGTGTCTATTCCTGTGGGGTTATAGGGATGAAATCTACGCTAAGTTACTGAGGGATTATGTGGCATCCCAGTGCCGAAAGAATTTTTGAAATCTGTCAAGTTGCTTTAAGGTTCCCGTTCTCGTCCCTTTTTCTGTTCCCCTGGGATTATAGGGATAAAATAAAAGCTTTTAAACCATCTGATCTGTGAATCTAAACCATCCAGGGCACCACTGAAGCGCATACAGAAAAATTCATTTAAATCGGTCAAGGAGTTCAATGACATACACACGTACAGCAGAATTATATATATAAAGAAGATGAGTTGTGTTTGAGGACGCTGATCAAGGTCAAGTAGACAACTTGTTGCATATTGGAAAGAAATCGATAATTTTAATGTTTCTCCTGAACTCGCGTTGGGGACATCTTGCAGAGATTAACCAACAGGCAGACTTTTATAGTGCGGATTTAAAAAATCACAGACTATGGGGCTCTCGGTAAAAAGAAGTTCTGATTTAATGGTTGTGTCAGTATCTTCGGGCGATCTATGCTTTTTATCTCCAAAAATCAAAAATGGGAACAAGCTGCTGATTTGCGCCGCGTGGTGATTACAGCGATGTCTTCAATATTTTAAGGCCAAGGAGTTCATTTGATTTATACAAATTGTTTAAAAATGGAAACTGAAAAGGATCCTTTATTAACCACAACAATTATTATTTGTTAAAAGGATGTAGGAACCAGCCATGCGATGAAAGAATATTTGAAGTACTTTGATATTTTGCACTTTACATTCGAGCATGTAGTCAAGGTCTAGAAGAGGACGCAAGGCGCTAACTTGATGTAAATCTACTGTGGCTTGAAATACTTCACTGCTCCTTAATATATTTTCTTGATCATACAGCTTTTGCATTCCACTTCGAGGCTGTCCTTTTTGTTTTATCATTCGAGGAGACGTATTCTTGATTAACGCTGATGCTATTGCTACTTTATCCCAAAACCATGTTGATTTGGCTTGTTTGTAGTGTCCCTTCAAAACTCCTATCAATCATTTGGGTTCCTTTAAGGGGCTGTACCGGCGTGAAACTTTCAATAGATATGTAGTTAGTTCTTTCAAAAATATCCAGTGGAAGCGGCAAGGTCGACCTTGAATAGTTTTTGAACGGCATAGTTCTAAAGAGCAACCGCTCACAGGTATAAGCCACGATAGTTGAAATTTTAAACGTGTTTTTCTCGAAACGACATATTTCAAAACTGCTGAGAAGAGAATTTAACCGATCGACTTCAAACTGCAACTACTTTGGAGAAGTAAGATTAATGCGCTTGATATTTCTAAAGCATTTGATAGAGTTTGGCATCAGGCTCTTTTATCGAAAATGTGTGCTTTTGGTATCGTTGAGTCTCGTTGGATTAGAAACTACCTTTCCGACCGTTCAATACAAGATATATTGAATGGCTTCAAGTCTGATACCCATTTCATAAATGCTGGTGTGCCCCAGGGCTCCGTTTTGTCTCCGACTCTCTTCCTCATTTTCATAAATGATCTCTTGTCCGAAATTTCTAATCCTCTCAATTGTTTTGCTAACGACTGAACCCTCAGCTTTTCATATTCGTTTCCAAATTCAGGTCCCTGCTCTTCGAATGTATAACTGGAACGGAAGCGTTTGATGGGATCGTATGAAGCGTCTCAAATGGAGTCCCCCCTTCGTACAACACCCAAAAAGTCGTTATTTTTCGTCTATCTCGCTTCGTTCTCGAGATATGGAGCTTTTTACATTTTGGTCACCCAGGAAAGTGAGATTTCAGGAATATGTTGATGGGATCATATGAAGTGTCTGAAATGGAGTCCCCCCTTCGTACAACCCCCAAAAAATCGTTATTTTTCGTCTATCTCGCTTCGTTCTCGAGATATGGAGCTTTTTACATTTTGGTCACCCAGGAAAGTGAGATTTCAGGAATGTTTTGATGGGATCATATGAAGTGTCTCAAATGGAGTCCCCCCTTCGTACAATCCCCAAAAAATCGTTATTTTTCGTCTGTCTCGCTTCGTTCTCGAGATATGGATCGTATGAAGCGTCCCAAATGGAGTCCCCCTTTCGTACGCCCCCAAAAAATCGTTATTTTTCGTCTGTCTCGCTTTGTTCTCGAGATATGGAGCTTTTAACATTTTGGTCACCCAGGAAAGTGAGATTTCAGGAATATGTTGATGGGATCGAATGAAGCATCTCAAATGGAGTCCCCCCTTCGTACAACCCCCAAAAAATCGTTATTTTTCGTCTATCTCGCTTCGTTCTCGAGATATGGAGCTTTTAACATTTTGGTCACCCAGGAAAGTGAGATTTCAGGAATATGTTGATGGGATCGAATGAAGCATCTCAAATGGAGTCCCCCCTTCGTACAACCCCCAAAAAATCGTTATTTTTCGTCTATCTCGCTTCGTTCTCGAGATATGGAGCTTTTAACATTTTGGTCACCCAGGAAAGTGAGGTTTCAGGAATGTTTTGATGGGATCGTATGACGCGTCTCAAATGGAGTCCCCCCTTCGTACAACCCCCAAAAAATCGTTATTTTTCGTCTATCTCGCTTCGTTCTCGAGATATGGAGCTTTTAACATTTTGGTCACCCAGGAAAGTGAGATTTCAGGAATATGTTGATGGGATCGAATGAAGCATCTCAAATGGAGTCCCCCCTTCGAACAACCCTCAAAAAATCGTTATTTTTCGTCTATCTCGCTTCGTTCTCGAGATATGGAGCTTTTAACATTTTGGTCACCCAGGAAAGTGAGATTTCAGGAATATGTTGATGGGATCGAATGAAGCATCTCAAATGGAGTCCCCCCTTCGTACAACCCCAAAAAAATCGTTATTTTTCGTCTATCTCGCTTCGTTCTCGAGATATGGAGCTTTTAACATTTTGGTCACCCAGGAAAGTGAGATTTCAGGAATATGTTGATGGGATCGAATGAAGCATCTGAAATGGAGTCCCCCTTCGTACAACCCCCAAAAAATCGTTATTTTTCGTCTATCTCGCTTCGTTTTCGAGATATGGAGCTTTTAACATTTTGGTCACCCAGGAAAGTGAGATTTCAGGAATATGTTGATGGGATCGAATGAGGCATCTCAAATGGAGTCCCCCCTTCGTACAACCCCCAAAAAATCGTTATTTTTCGTCTATCTCGCTTCGTTCTCGAGATATGGAGCTTTTAACATTTTAGTCACCCAGGAAAGTGAGATTTCAGGAATATGTTGATGGGATCGAATGAAGCATCTCAAACGGAGTCCCCCCTTCGTACAACCCCCAAAAAATCGTTATTTTTCGTCTGTCTCGCTTCGTTCTCGAGATATGGATCGTATGAAGCGTCCCAAATGGAGTCCCCCTTTCGTACGCCCCAAAAAATCGTTATTTTTCGTCTATCTCGCTTTGTTCTCGAGATATGGATCGTATGAAGCGTCCCAAATGGAGTCCCCCTTTCGTACGCCCCCAAAAAATCGTTATTTTTCGTCTGTCTCGCTTCGTTCTCGAGATATGGAGCTTTTTACATTTTGGTCACCCAGGAAAGTGAGATTTCAGGAATGTTTTGATGGGATCGCATGAAGCGTCTCAAATAAGCTCATTGGATTCTGACTTACACAGCATTGTTTCATGGGGTCATAGAAACCGAGTAGAATTCAATGCTTCGAAAACAAAGAGACAGCATTGCTCTTGTCGTGGAAGATTAACATTCCCCCATTGCCATTATTCGTGAATGGTACGTGCATCCAAGAAACCGAAAAGCTGTCAGTACTTGGTATGTGTGTAAACTGTAAACGATGATCTTCGTTGGAACAGCCACATATTTGAAGTCGCCAAAAACGCTGCTAAATGCTTAGGTTTCTTGAGACGATGCAGGAAGTTTTTCACCCCTTCTGATCTGGCTACAATTTATAAGGCCTTCATCAGCCCAATACTGGAGTATAACTCCCATATGTGTCCAGGTGCTCTTCAAACACCTTTGCGCCTACTTGATACGGTACAAAATAGAGCGTTTAAATTGATAGGTGATAGTTCAATCGCAGAATCGACTGATTCTCTTGAACATCGTCGAAACGTTACATGCCTCACTCTGTTTTATCGCTTTTTTCACAAATAGTGCTCAAGTGAAGTATCCAGTTGTTGCATTCCTCCCCTGAAACAATTTAGCCGCAACACTCGCCTCGCTAGGAATGCTAATCAGTTCTACCTTGAGCCCAACTTCGGGCGTACATTCAAGTATAGAAATTCGTATTTTAGTCGCACCATCCGAATGTGGAATGCTCTTCCTGACCCTGTTTTCCCCCTACATTACGATTCACAAAGGTTCAAAAGCAACGTGCATCGGTGTCTCCTATTTTCCTAAATGCTCGCCATGTGTTCTATAATACTATAAAGGTAGTCATAACCCCTTGATGTGCGCGTTAAAACTCGAAAAAGTCAACACCATAAGGACTCGTTTTCTGGTTTTTCTCGATAGGAAACTATGCTTGATTTCCAAACTACTTCAAATCTCATTCATTATTTAGCCCTTTGTGTTGATTTTGAATTTTATGTTTATCATAAACCCTGTGGGAAGGACGAGTTTGAATACGAATTTAATAATGATGACTTTTATTCGATTATGTTACTGAGATGGTGTACACCAATTTCATGTTAATGTTTCCAAATGTAATCTTTGTTGCCTTGGCAAAGTCCAAACTTTACCTACCTACTTATTCAATAAACGGTGAAAACATTAATCTTCGTATTTCTATTTGCACCAGTTTCCTTACAGGGTACTTAACTAATGTTTTATGAGACCTTAACTTCAGTGTAGCTGTTTAGTATGCAACCCATACTATTCTATATTCTAATCTAATAGAAAGAATGAAAAAACGATTTACTTGAACCGCAATAAATAGATTTAATTGGAATATTTAATGCCTTGTTACGGCATTACATGTAATCTTTACTTTAAACAACCAAAAATTCGAAGAAGTTACTTTGAAAGAGTTTGTATTCGTGATATTCTTGTTTATCATAGGTAAAATTAAATGCTTCTTTAAGGGAGCTGCTTTCAGAAAACTACGAACTCAATGAGCATAACACGTTGTCTGCAACAACTAAATCAAACATTATACTAAAAATGGTACTCCTCTTGCTTGGTTCAGTATCTAAAACCAATCCTTTTCTTCAATCCTCATCTCATCTGTTATCTTTTATGTTCTATCTGTAATGTTCCATCTGTAATGTGTCTTCTGTCGTCTCTCGTTCGCGTCTGTCGTCTGTCGTCTGTCGTCTGTCGTCTGTCGTCTGTCGTCTGTCGTCTGTCGTCTGTCGTCTGTCGTCTGTCGTCTGTCGTCTGTCGTCTGTCGTCTGTCGTCTGTCGTCTGTCGTCTGTCGTCTGTCGTCTGTCGTCTGTCGTCTGTCGTCTGTCGTCTGTCGTCTGTCGTCTGTTGTCTGTCGTCTGTCGTCTGTCCTCTGTCCTCTGTTCTCTGTCCTTTGTCCTCTGTCCTCTGTCCTCTGTCCTCTGTCCTCTGTCCTCTGTCCTCTGTCCTCTGTCCTCTGTCCTCTGTCCTCTGTCCTCTGTCCTCTGTCCTCTGTCCTCTGTCCTCTGTCCTCTGTCCTCTGTCCTCTGTCCTCTGTCCTCTGTCCTCTGTCCTCTGTCCTCTGTCCTCTGTCCTCTGTCCTCTGTCCTCTGTCCTCTGTCCTCTGTCCTCTGTCCTCTGTCCTCTGTCCTCTGTCCTCTGTCCTCTGTCCTCTGTGCTCTGTCCTCTGTCCTCTGTCCTCTGTTCTCTGTCCTCTTTTCCTCTGTCCTCTGTCCTCTGTCCTCTGTCCTCTGTCCTCTGTCCTCTGTCCTCTGTCCTATGTCCTCTGTCCTCTGTCCTCTGTCCTCTGTCCTCTGTCCTCTGTCCTCTGTCCTCTGTCCTCTGTCCTCTGTCCTCTGTCCTCTGTCCTCTGTCCTCTGTCCTCTGTCCTCTGTCCTCTGTCCTCTGTCCTCTGTCCTCTGTCCTCTGTCCTCTGTCCTCTGTCCTCTGTCCTCTGTCCTCTGTCCTCTGTCCTCTGTCCTCTGTCCTCTGTCCTCTGTCCTCTGTCCTCTGTCCTCTGTCCTCTGTCCTCTGTCCTCTGTCCTCTGTCCTCTGTCCTCTGTCCTCTGTCCTCTGTCCTCTGTCCTCTGTCCTCTGTCCTCGTCTATCTTCTTTTATTTTTGTTTGTGTTTGTAATGGGATTTTATTTTTGATTGTACAATGTACAGACACAAAATACATAAATTTTTTAAGTCACTTTTTTAGAAAATACGTGCCGTAGGAAACTTCTCACGACACACTTTTCTACAACTTACATAAATTAAGTACAAATTCGATGACTTTTTGCTTTGTTGTTATTTAGCTCAATTCAATTTTCAATTTTCAGTTTCAATTCGCCGAGCTGAGCTGGTTCATGCAGGAAAAAGCAGGAGTTTGAATTATACATATAAAGCTCAAAGTTCTTTATCTAATTTAAATCCATTTCTCAGTTCGAGTTTAATCCTGACATTTAAGTCCGCTTCAAGTAAAAAAAGTTTCTTTTCTGTGGGACTTCCACATACAAAATTGAAACTCGCTATGGCTTATTCTCGGAAATGGATATCATTACTTCAAAAACCAACAGTAGGTAATTAACTTTGGGTCTAAAATAAAAATTTCACAAGGCTTTTGGCAATTTAGTCATTTTCTTGAGTTTATTTAATTTCCTTGCACGATTGTTCATCCATTAAAAAACATTCAGGGTATTGCAAGGGTTGTCAAAAATGCTGTTTTAGCATTACAGAGCTCGCTACCCAGAACGCCAGAGCTTGTGGTTAAAAAAGGATGAAAAAAAAGGACCGTGATTGTTTTCGGTCAGTGACCTTACACTTTATTTTCTTCTTCTTCTTTTGAAGACTAATAGAAACCTTTTTTTCTGGAAACATTAGTGGCAGGAGGACATTTTTAATAATGAAAATATTAATTTCACTGCCAACTTGACGACAGCTAAGGAGTTTTAAGGCGACTCTAAAAATTTTTCATCCTTGGTAAACAATATGGTTTTCGTTGACTGGTTTTTTTGGTCTGTTAACCATGAAAACCATCCCATTAGCTATGTATTCATTGATTACATTTTTTATGTTTATAATTTTTTTTATATTTTTTTATTTGCTGAAAGGAAGGCTAGTACTCTCCATCGAAGATAAAAAAGGAAAGTTCGGTTGTCTGGGAGAAAGAACTAATTATAATTGTAAAGGTTTAATGGACTTGCAATTCGTTTACTAAGAAGTATGTGACCTCTCAATATTCTATACTAAATACTATACTTAATAGTTCCCTTGGCCTAACAGTAAGCATGTATTCCTGATACGTCTTACGAGGGAGTTTGAGGTTTGAGTTCTAGAAGCAGCCAATTATTGCTTTTGAACCTTTTGTAGGAATTTAACTAGTCCTCCGAGGGAGTACTGCAATGCAATGACAATCGTTCGGTATTGGCAAAAATTTGTAGGCCCCTCCATTCTTCACTAAATACAAGTTAGTTGAGGCGCTGGGCCCCGAGGCCCGAGGCCCCCCTAAAGTGCTGTTTTTCTTTCGAAACAACCAAGGGTTTCCTCACCCGCTTTCCATAAAGTCCGTGCTTCCGCGCCGTAAAGCAGGACTGGGATGATCAAGGTCTTATACAAGGTTACCTTGGTTTCCTGGAGAGGGTTTTGTTTCTCAGTTGCCTTCTTAACCCAAAGAAGCAACGGTTGGCAAGAGTTATTCTCCGTTTGATCTCCGCACTGATGTTGTTTTTCGTGTCTATAGCGGATCCTAGGTAGACGAAGTCCTGTACTACCTCGAAGTTATGTCTGTCTACTGTGCCCTTGTTTGATGACAACATTTACTTCATTTTGCCCCCATTAACCATCAAACCATTTTTGCCGCTTCTATTTCAATACTCGCAAAAGCACCTTTGACATCACGCTTATTTCTTTCCATTACGTCAATATCGTCTGCGTGGGCGAGTTATTGACTTTTGAAAGATTGTTCCTCTGGTGTTGACGTTTGAGTTTCTTACAATCTTTTCAAGTATGATGTTGAAGAAATTGCATGACAGTTTGTCGCTTTGCCTAAAGCCTTTTTCGACATCAAAAGTCTAGGTGAGTTCTTTACCGACCTTGACGGAACAGCGTGAATTCTCCAAGGTCATCCTGAATAGTCGTGCGAGTTTTGCAGGGATGCCGAAACTAGACATGGCTCTGAACAGCTCGTCTCTGTAAATAATGTCATACGCGGCCTTGAAATCGATAAAGAGATGGTGAATATCGATATTATGTTCTCGGGTTTTTTCCAAGATCTGCCGTCATGTAAAGATTTGGTCTGTTGTGGACTTCTCTGGTCTAAAACCACATTGATAAGGACTTATCAAGTTGTTGACGTGGGGTTTCAGACATTCACATATTACAGCAGACAAGATCTTATAAACGAGGTTAAGGAAGCTTTTTCCTCTATAATTGGCGCAATTGTGAGGGTCTCCCTTCTTTTGGATCGAGAAAACGATACTGAGATTCCATTCATCGGACATGTTTTTTTCCGACCATATCATGCAGATCAGCTGGTGCATGCTCCTTTCCAACTGATCTCTAGTTCGGCATCAAGGTCATCTGCACCTGCAGTCTTATTTGATTTAAGTTTGCATATGGCAAGTTTAACTTCCTCTAGGTCGGGAGGACGGCATTCTTGATCATCGACATAGCTGGAATGGGGCAATCTGCCTGACAGCGGAATTTGTGTCTTCATCGCCCTTAAGCAGTCTGCAGAAGTGATCTTTCCAGATCCTCAGTAGCGACTGTGACTCTACTATTATGTTTCCCTGCTGGTTTTTATAGGCTAGAGTTCGGGGCTTGCCACCCTGGCAGGATCTTTTTACCTTTTGGTTAAACTTCCGAATCTCGTTCCTGTCATGGTACCTCTCAATTTTCTCAAACGACCGCTTCTCATGCTGCTTTTTCTTCTTTACGAGAACTCGGTGTTCCTCTTTCTTTTCTCCTTGTAAGTCTCGTTATACTGATCGTAAGCAGCCCTTGTTCGTTTTTGCATCAGCATTTGTCGTGCTTTTTGTTTGGCTGCATTTGCCTGCCTTCATTCTTCATCGAACCATGGGTTTCGTTTTGGTAGCCGAGTGAGACCCAGAACCTCAGAAGCAGCGGTTCTGATGGCTTCTTGGCATTGCTGCCACTGGTCTTCAATGCTTAATGCTGGCGGCATGGGATTCAAGGATAATTGAAGGGACACTCGATTGGAAAAGGCATTGGCAATCTCTTGCGATTGTAGCTTTCCGACGTCATATCTCTTCACAGCGTTAGTTCGCGCTGGTCGTGAACAAGATATCCTCATTCGTACCTTGGCTACAACAAGGTAGTGGTCCGAGTCAAAGTTGGCCCCTCGGAAAGTTCGGACATCTAGCACACTGGAAGAGTGTCTTGCGCCGATCGCAACATGGTCAATTTGGTTGACGGTTAATTGATCTGGGGATCGCCATGTACCTTTATGAATTTTGAGATGCGGGAAGCGTGTACTACTAACAAGAACGATTTTCACGTCGTCCTAGGGCACTGCTCATACGTTTCTTCGAGGAGCTCGTAGAAACAGTCTTTGGAATTGTCGTCTTTCTCTTCTATGGGGGCGTGGGCGCATATATTTGGCTAATGTTGGCAAATTTAGCCTTGGTGCGGAGGGTTATTATACGCTCATTAACTGCATTTTGGCTAATCACCTTATCCCTGAGTCTCCCTCTAACGACAAATCCGCACCCAAAATAAGTGCTGTTTCTGTTGTTGCCATAGTAGATGTCGCAGGTTTATGCCAAGTATAACAGTGTTTTTTTTTTTATTCCTAAAATTTCAAATTGACTTGTGCGCACTGATCTCTTAAGAGCTGCCTCAATGTGCGTAGCTTTCAGAGTCCGTTCAAATTGGCAACACTGCTTCTGGTGATTATCAATTTGATAGTTTGCGGTATATTTGTGTCAGTACGTTTGACCATTTCAAAATTAAAAGACTTACTTCGGAGCGACGCGCGACGGCGACGTTTGCAAATTCTTAAAGCCGATATACGGCACCAGTTGCTCCAAAAAGTGACAGAAAACTAAACTTCCCGAATACGTTTTATTCGAGCCTTGTGCCCCTATGCTCGAAACCCTTTATGTGCTTATTTCTACGTGTTTTATTTCATTTTATTTTTATGAACCTCTAAAAAAACACATTTTACAACGTTCGACTGCGAGTGTGAATATAAAAAAGATTTGTCAAGTCATTTAGTCGTATATTTTGTTTAGTTTAAACATCTTTCCTTAGCTCTACGAATCATAGACATAAACACAAGTTTGTATGTGCATATAGATATATGTAAACATGTATGTGGATGTGTATATGTGGGTATACGAGTAAGACGGCAATACTCGCAACCCAATTCAATTTGAACGACTTCTTTTCGAATTTTGTACACAATTTTCTTTAAATTTCTGAAAACCTCAAAAGTAAACGAGGACAGTTTCTGTCACGCACAGTGACAATTTTAATAGGAATGTGTTTCACAAATAGCTCAAAAATCAGAGTCCAAAAGTGGTATTTACTTTTTCATTGGCATTTGAGAAAGGCTGACATTCATTCCAAGGCCAGTCAGTGGCATTATTCTTCTGTTCAAAGATATTTATGGGTTTGAGATTTCTAAATCGAATATTTTAAAGTTTATAGGAGACGTCAATACTATGGTCAAATGTACCATCCAAAGAGATTTCGTGTTTCTAAAGAACGAAAATAAGTCCGAAGCAATTAAATCAAGGAGGCTTGAAGCAGCTTTCAAACAATTTGCTTGAAATCATTGAAGCAAATAACAATTTTGAATTGCTGTCGAGTATGTTTACGGCATTCTATTGCGGCTTGTGAGAATGATTCTGCAACATATTCGTTGGATCAAACTCCTTCAAAGCTCCTTAATAGCTTGAAGACAGGCTACTTATGTTATTCCAGTAGAAGTTGTTAAGTACCTCAATACTCCCTTTAAATTAAATAAATGTGCTTCTGGCTTATAGCAAACAATTAAGCATCAGCCTTTGTAAATCAAATTCTATGACCATAAAATGTACAGATAAATAAAGCGGCTTATGGTTGTTATAGCAACCACTTTATTGACCTTAAAATATATACCTACCTTAATTGCTGGATAGAGCCTCCAAAAGAACATAATGCCTTTACAGCATTACAGACATCTATCATCTATGTGTGTACTATGTATGTGCTTATTTGTCGAACAAGGCATTTTAAGATTCAATCAACGTTTTAATGGTCGAAGGGATGAATTTGTCTTAAAATATTTTTAATGGTATGAGACTGTAATAAAAAGTATAAGTATCAAAACAAATTCATTTAGGCAATTTGTGTGAAAACATTTGAAAGGCGTAGTCTTTGGATGAAGGATGAAGGACATACCTATGTCGTTAAGGCTTCTCCCGAAAAATAAATATAAGAATGATGTTGACATGAAGCTCGTTTGTTTGCATGTGCTCTGGTGATTGCTGTTCATTTTGGAAGTATGTAAATGTTGTACCCAAGGGAGGTATCTTTGCATCAAGCAGATAAGTGGGAAAGTTAAAAGACCTTTGAGATGCTCGTAGTAAAGTAAAACTGCCATAATGAACATTTTTTGAAATCAAAGTGAAAACTACATACATTGAAATAATTGGAAGTAATGAGACTCAGCTGCAGCCGGATATTGCCGTCAATTCTAAGAAGACGCTATCATTGATTCCACTGCAGAATTTAATTAGACGGAGTTTCAGGCAAAGTGAGTACAAGCTGAATCTCTTCTGTATTACATCTTCTGTGTCCCAGAGTTAACCGCTGGGACCATGTCTCATGTAACCGGAAGTGACTAGTTCTATTTATTGTCGAGCATCAGGAAGAAAAACATCAGAAGTAATGAGAATGTCTGTTCCCGTGGCGTGATGGTTTGCATGTCTGTCTGTTGCGTGGGAGGTTCGTATTAAATAAAATAAATAAATAGGTTGGCGCAACAGAGCGAGGAGCAATGCCTTGTGAAGCAATTGAGGGGGCCTACAGTTTTATGCCGATTCCGAACGGCTAATCGAGAAAGCGCTTTTCTTGGCAATGGATCTACGAGGTCTTGCAAATTCCTCACGAAAGGCGATACCCGTGGAAAAACATTTTTGCCTTTGCTGGGATTCCAACCACGAACTTGGGTTAACAAGCAGACACGCTAACCATTACGCCGCGGGTATACATTCAAATTTCGGGAGGTTCGTATTATTAGATATTATTAGTTCCAATAATAGAGAATCTGGTAAAGCGTATATACTTGACTCTATACTTGTACGCCCGAAGTTGGACTGAATGTAAAACTGATGAGCCTTCCCAGCGAGGTGGGTATTGCAGCTAAATTATTTCAGAGGAGAAACGCAGCTGGCGATTTCTCTAGAGCACTGTTTGTGAAAAAAGCGAAAAAAAGTGTGAGACAGGTAAGATTTCGTCGATGTTCAAGAGGATCAGTTGATTCTTTGATTGAACTATCATCTAAGAGGTCCGTCAAATAACTCTTTTTTTTGAAAATGCTATAAAAAAAAAATACTGAATATTTTCTCAAATTTCTTTTTTTATTTGAAAGTACAATCCTTCTGGTTAATAATGAAAAATATTTTCATTCAAATGGCTGCCTCGGCTGGCCATGAAGTGGCCTACACGATCGGTCCAATTTTTAAACACATTATCGATTGTGTGCAGCTGTATTTTACCAATGGCTTCACGGATATTGTCTTTGTCTCTGGCTTGTCGGCGTTACACTTATCTTTACGGCACCCCACAAATAATAGTCCAACGGTGTCAAATCGCAGCTCTGAGCTGTCCAAACAACATCAGCTCTGCGGCTGATAATACAATCTTCGAAAACAGGGCGCAAAACATCGAGTGTAGCTGTTCAATTGTTGAGAACGACGCGACGGTGAATTGATGGAGTTGATGGCGCTTCACGCACACTTTCTGTCACAGCATCAATATTCTCGGGTGTACGCACTGTTTTTGGCTTTTCACGCTTTGGTTTAGCGATGAGGATGCCAGTTTCTTTCACTTTTTTCACAAGATAACGAACATACGGAGCTGACGGTGCTTCTCTTCTTCCAAAATCCGTACGCAATTTTCGCACACATTCTGCAACATTACCATGATTTTCAAGTTCATTGTTCAAGCGTATACACAACCATATTCTTTCAGCGAAAGGATAAAACTAATTATCTGTCAAATCAGACATGAGGTAAGTGTTACCATTCACGAAATAAGCACTAGTTGAAAAAAGAAGTTAGATGGCGGACCCTTTATTATTCTTAACGCTCTATTTTGTACCCAATCAAGTAGGTGCAAAGATGTTTGAGGAGCGACCAGATATGAGAATTAAGAAACCCAAGCGCTTAGCAGAATTTTCGGCAACTTCAAATATGTTGTCATTAGTGTCCGACCGAAGCTTCGGCTTCGGCTTCGGCCACATTCGGCTAAAAAATCTACAATCGGCCAGCGTTGCCACTGTTTAAAAAAAATTCCGAAGTAGATTTACAAAATAAGTGCAGTAGATTCCATTTTTATGCAGTAGATTTTTTTTTCAAAGAAACTCTTTTATAAAACAAATAAAATTAATGTTTTATAAACTGTCTGCATTGGGACTTCCTTTTAAAATGCTGAAAAGATTCTGAAAAAGAAAATATACCATAATTGCACTGCAAAGGTTTGGAATGGCGCCAAAATGTCAGAAAGTTTCCGAACCACATCAGGATTGAGGCAAGGTTGCGTCTTAAGTACTCTCCTTTTGTCAATCTACATAAATCGAAATAAGGGGAACTAAAATCAAAGTTTTTATCTACGCTGATGACATAGTTCTGTTAGTTGATACTCCTATAAAACTTCAAATGTTGATAAATAAGTTAGATGAGTTTTGCAAATTGTGGAACCTTAAAATAAGCCCAAGTATGTCCCAAATAATGATTTTCGGTATAGGAAAGGACAGAGGAATGGGAACTACATCTGGAAAGGGAAGTTGTGGAAGTAGTCTATAATTATAAATATCTTGGTGTTATACTAACTCCACAAAATAATATGAAACCTCACTTAGCAGAAAAATTAAAAACTGCGAATAATACCATAAACACAACCTGGATGCTGACCAGTATGAAGAATGAAAATATAGGACTCCGAGCGAAATACCAAATCTTCGATACTACAGTGAGGTCGGTTATATTGAACGCAGCCCAAGTTTGGGGATACTTGATACTTGAGAGTGTGCTTAGATTCTTTCTGAAAAGAGTATTGCACCTTCCCTTGACCACGCCCACTTATATTTTGCACATCGAAACAGGTCTGCTGAAGCTCCATTTTGATTACGTGCTTATAGTGTTTAGCATGGGAGAAGATCGCTTACCTAAAATAGAAGCAATGCATGCTCGCGTCAAAAAAACAGCACGCTTCGAAAAATGGAAGGAACTAGTGGAAAGTGTAGGATGTCCTCTTAATCTTACAGGAGTTGGTCTAAAACAAACCAAAGAAGAGGTTTTTAATATACTGCAGGCTCTGGATGAAAAAATGCATAACGCCTTTATTGAGCAAGCACAATCAAACAATCATCAATATGCAGAATATATTACTCAAAACTGGAGCATGATCTTAGCATGATAGATTACTTCGAAGATAATGTGGATGCAGACTAAATCTCAACAATATTAAAGCTAGATCCTATTAAATTACATATACCACCGCCCCAATATGGCCATAATCTGCAGTTTGTGCAGTTTGAAAGATCGTGAAGATATGAAGCATTTTATTGGAGTCTGGCCCATACTAACAGAACTAAGAAAACTACAGTTGGGAAAATCGAACTACGAATCGGATGAAGTTCTTTAAATACTGAACGGTCGAGACTGGC
Organism: Melanostoma scalare; assembly: GCA_949752695.1. NCBI lineage: Eukaryota > Metazoa > Arthropoda > Insecta > Diptera > Syrphidae > Melanostoma > Melanostoma scalare. The sequence goes on along the minus strand of OX456984.1, from coordinate 210,095,864 downwards.
CTAATCTTATCAATTTTTTGAAAACTGCGCTACGATATCGAAACCAAATATTAAATAAAGCATTTTGATTTATAAAAATACGTAACTTAGTGCACCGTTTCAATATTTTGTTTTATTTTAAACTTGTCATTCTGGGAGCCGGCTTTTGCCATGTCGTAAAAGATTTGTAAACTAAACTTGCAAACCATAAGCATTTGTAATTAATCTCACTATCACTCACTTACTTACTTACAGATAAATAAACCAATCTCTTTTCAAAACTTAAAAATTATTAATAAATAAATTTAAAAAAAACTAATTCTCTTTATAGCCAATAGCTGAGTGTATTTATAATACGGGTGCGTTTGGAAATTGGTTGTATTCAGTATATGAACAAAAAATTCATTTATGAGTAATGTAAATACTTAAGCTTAGTTTTTATTCGTAAAACCAAAAGCGCAGTAGATATTTTTTTAAGGCAGTAGAATTATTTTAGGAAAAAAATGCAGTAGATCTACTGCAATTGCAGTAAAGTGGCAACATTGCAATCGGCTAAACCTTCGGCTTCGGCCAAAATATGCCGAAGTTTTGGCCGAAGCCGAAGGTTTAGTTTTTGGCTGTTGTGCGTTGTGGTAGGGGCTGAAAAAAATTCAGTTTTTCGTAGAACGTAGAACAGTGTTGAGTTATTTCTTGTTCTTTTCCTTAATTTCAATAAAATATTAATACTAGTTCAAATTGTTATTATTTTTGAAACGTTAATTTAATTTATCCCGCTAATTTGGTTACTGCATGCACACATTAGATTCGTTTTGAGCTTTACCCAGAGTTGACCCAGGTTTCCTTGAGAACTCTATGAGTCCTCAAAAAACACTAAACTACAAAATCACCACAAATCCCTGTCATTTGAATAAAAATACATGCCATTTAACAGCCCTCAACTCGCCCCAGAAGAAACCCAGGGCGAATCTTTTTGTACCAAACCCAGGTCAACCCCAAGGCTCAAAAAACACTCAGTTTGACATTCAGGGCAAACTTAGGTTTTTCAAATGCTGTATTTGCTTTGTGGCGACCACAGAATGACCTCAGGGCTTCAACTAACGAACCTATTCTGGAAAAAAATCATAATTTTTTTCATTTTTAGTCAATCTGGAACGAAAATTCTTCAAGTTATTGAAGTTTCGGCTTCGGCCGAAGGTTAATGTCAAGCCGAATAATCGGCTTCGGCTTCGGCTTTGGCTACAAATCGACCTTCGGTCGGACACTAGTTGTCATCCTAACTAGGTATGAAAGAAGATTAACATTTACACACATACCAAGAACTGTCAGCTTTTCGGTTTTTTGGATGCACAAATAGTGTGAGATAGCCAGTGCGTCTTTCCATCGCAAGTTTTGTCTTCAAGCAAGGGATGGGTTGAGGGTGTCTGTTCTCAAATTACGATTAGTATAACAACTTTATCTCGTGGTACCCCTGGCGTAATGGTTGGCATGTCTGCCTGTAACGCGGGAGGTTCGTGGTTCGAATCCCAACAGAAGCCCACGTGTATCACCTTTCGTGAGAAGTTAGCAAGTCCTCCGATAGTAAATTCACTGTCATGAAAAGCGCTTCCTCGATTAGCCGTTCGGAATCGTCATAAAACTGTAGGTCCCCTCCATTCCCTCTCAAGGCATGGTTATGAGAAATGCGCTAAGCTCAGGGGCACCCAACTCTGTTGCGCCACCCTATTTATTTTATTTAACAACTTTATCTCAACTGTGCCCCTGTTTCGTAACTATCGCCTTGGCGATAAACGGTGGAAAATGGAAAGAAATTCTATGAATTTAGTAGGATTTCGTTCCATTTTCTACCGTTTATTGCCTGCTTTTATCGAGGCGATAGTTACAGAACAGGGGTACTGGATGCGTCGGCCGGGCTGATTGCTTTATTTTGGCTCTAAACAAACTTTTTTGGTTAAATTGTTGCTGATGTTTATGTGTTAGCCATTTAGCAGTAGGCAAAAATCCATATTTACCAAGAAGCTATCTGAAGATATCCGAGAATTGTTGAAACACCGCTACGTAGAAAAAATGTTTACCTAACGAAATTCTATTGAGTCCTGACATTTGAAGGCTTAGATCACCTCAAACAATTGTTTTTTTTTTATTGAATTTGACCTGCTGCGGCAAGTTGAACGATCAAACATTTTTAAATTTCTTTTTTTTTTAACTCTCTAGTACGCACAATGATGTTTTGAGAAGCACCTGACCAAACATGGGAATTTTCTACCCGAGCTTTGGGTAAATGTATCCTGATCAGAAGGGGTAAACAAAATTCTGTGCAGTTTTAAGAATTCAATGAGCAATTGTTTGAGTTCCACGTCTTCAAAGCAGGTGCGTGAATTCACATTTAAAAACCTTAGGTTTGAGTCGAAAACGAAGCAATAAAGAAGATAAGAAATCATCAATGATGGAAAGGAACACAATTTACTTCAAGCGAATGGTTGTCTCGAATCGAACGAAGAAGAAATCCAAAGCAGATCTCTTTTTCTTATGGAATTCTTATCAAAATAAAGTGCAATAATCTGATTTTCTCTAAACCAATGTAAGGACTAGTTAAATTTCCGATGAGATAAGCCATCAATTCACAGGCTGCGAAGAAGTAAGAGCCTGGCAGCTGACATATTTTTCCTGTTCGCTATAAACGCTTACCAGGAAAAATTTATTAGTTTAATTAATTATAGCGGTCAGGAAAAGCCATCAGGAAAAGTTGAGACAGATGGAAACATGAATTTTTTGAGCGTTTATAGCGAACATGGAACATAATTCAGTTGCCTGGCTCTCAACTCTTCGCAGCCACAAACCAGAAACTGGTTTTCCTTATGCAATGAATGCACACGAAAAAAATTTACGCTGTCTTTCTGTCGCGTGAAAAATGGAATCAAAATAATTGGAACAATTTGTTCCATTTTGGCTGAAATTCCAATCAGCTTACACGAAAAATTAAATTGTACCAGGAAAATAGAAAAATGCAATTTTAACAGAAAATTTTAGTGCAATTCGACATTTTCTTGGTAGCAAAAAATTTTCTAGGCTATTTGCCATCGATTGGTATAGCATTTGTTGTTCAAAAAACATAGTTATAATTCCATTTATAAAAATTTTCCTGATTCGTTTTCCTGATCGCTATAACTGGCTTCTTCAATAACATCCGGAAGATACTTGGTTTGCTATTTGGTTTGCGCCTCCTGCTCAATGCTGCCACTTTACTGCAATTGCAGTAGATCTACTGCATTTTTTTTCCTAAAATGATTCTACTGCCTTAAAAAAGTATCTACTGCACTTTTGGTTTTATAAATAAAAACTAAGCTTAAGTAATTACAATACTCATAAATGAATTTTAAGTCCATATACTGAATACATACAACCATTTTCCAAACGCACCTGTGTTATAAATACACTCAGCTTATGGCTATAGATTTTTATTAGATTTTTTTCAAATTTATTTATGAATAGTTTTTATGATTTAAAAAGAGGTTGGTGTATTTATTTGTAAGTATCTAAGTAAGTAGTGAGATTTATTACAAATGCTTATGGTTTACAAATTCAGTTTACAAATCTTTAACGATATGACAAAAGCCCTCTACCAGAATGACAAGTTTAAAATAAAACAAAATAGTTTAAAAGGTGCACTAAGTTAGGTTAGGTTAGGTTACAATGGCTGTCAAGAATACACCTGACACACTTAGACCAATACTAGGTCCATTGTGATATCATAGAAATTATGCGAGGGAGTACCTCACTTAACAAAACCATTTGGAGCTTTTAATAAAGCGAAGGAGATGCAGGGGATCTGTATTCGCCAGATCGCTTGGATCATCAAGAAAATATTTTCCTTGATGCCGTTTTCTTTTAAAAGAGAGTGCAGGACATGAGCAGAGGAGGTGTTGAATTGTCTCCACCTCCTCCTCATCTAAGCAACTTCTGCAGAAGTCATTTGAGGGAACGCCAAGTCTTATGGCGTGTCTTCCTATCAGACAATGTCCAGTAATGACATTGATTACGGAGCTAACTTGCAATCTGGTAATGGATAACAAATGTCTTGTGCGTTTTGGATCTAGTCCTGGCCATATACGTTTTGTTGCCACGCACGTGGTGATATTGTTCCACCTATGATTTGTTCTATCCATTGCCTCTTGCCTTAGCATAAGTTTACATGTAGCGATTGGTATACCAATTTTCAACCTACTGATTGAGATCGGTAGAACGGTTCCTTTTCTGGCGATTTCATCGGCTTTGCAGTTACCCACGATATCCCTGTGCCCCGGCACCCAAATAAGATGAATATTGAACTGTTCAGCCATCTCCCTAAGAGATAGGCGACAGTTAAGGGCGGTTACTGAGTTCGTAGAAACAGCGCCGAGTGATTTGAGGGCTGCTTGACTATCTGAGAAAATCCGGATATTCGTTGAGGATATCACGTTTTCTTTTAGCCATGACAGGACCTCTTTGATCGCCAGAATTTCCGCTTGGAACACGCTACAATGGTTTGGAAGGCGGAACGAGAGACTTACGTTAAGTCGGTTTGAATACACCCCACAGCCTACCCCTTCTTCGGTTTTTGAGTGCACTAAGTTACATATTTATAAAAATTAAAACTCTTCATAAAATACTTGGTTTCGATATCGTAGCGCAGTTTTCACAAAATTGATAAGAGCAGGTCATCAACCGTTCAGTATTTAAAGAACTTCATCTGTTTCGTAGTTCTATTTTCAGAAGTGTAGTTTTCTTAGTTCTGTTAGTCCATTAAAATGCTTTATATCTTCACGATCTTTAAAATTGCTCACGCTGCATATTATGGGCAGATCGTGAGGGTTGGGAATGTAATTTAGTGGCCTCTAGCTTTAAATATGGTTGAGATTTTGTCTGCATTCACATTATTTTCGAAGTAATTTATCGTGCTAAGGTCATGCTCCAGTTCTGAGTAATATATTCTGTATGTTGATGATTGTGCTTGTTCAATAAAGGCTTTATGCATTTTTCATCAAGAGCCTGCAGTACATTGTAAAATTCTTCTTTGGTTTGTTTTAGACTAACTCCCGTAAGATTAAGAGGACATCCTATACCCTCCGCTAGTTCCATCCATTTTTCAAAGCATGCTGTTTTTTTGACGTGAGCATGCATTGCTACTATTTTAAGTAAGCGAGCTTCTTCCATGCTAAACACTTTAAGGACGTAATCAAAATGGAGCTTCAGCGTAGAGATGAACATTAATGGCAGTCCGTTTTCGATGTGCAAAATATAAGTGGGCGTGGTCAAGGGAAGGTGCAATACTCTTTTCAGAAAGAATCTGAGCAGCTGCTCCAAACTGTCATTTTGAAAGTATCCCCAAACTTGGGCTGCGTACAGCATAACCGACCTCGCTGTAGCATCGAAGATTTGAAGATTTCTTAATACATGCTGACCAGGTTGTGTTTATGACAATTTTCGTAGTTTTAAATTTTTCTGCTTAGTGAAGTTTCATATTATTTTGTGGAGTTAGTATAACACCAAGATATTTATAAATATCGACTACTTCCACAATTTCCCTCTCCCGTTTCCAGATGTAGTTCCCATTTCTCTGTCTCTTTCCTCTACCAAAAATCGTTATTTGGGAATTACTTTGGTTTATTGTAAGGTTACACAATTTGCAAAGCTCATCTAGCTTATTTATCATCATCTGAAGTTTTATAGGAGTATCAGCTAATAGAACTGTGTCATCAGCGTACATAAAAACTTTGATTTTAGTTCCACTTATTTCAACCCCTCCATTAAGATAGGAAGACTTTATCATTTATTTAGATGGAGAAAGGGAGAGTACTTAAGACGCAGCCTTGCCTCAATCCTGATGTGGTTGCGAAACTTTCTGACATTTTGACGCCATTCCAGACTTTTGCGTACAGTTATGGTATATTTTCTTCAATGATTTCAGCATTTTAAAAGGAAGTTCCAATGCAGACAGTTTATAAAACATTAATTTTATTTGTGTATTTATAATTGAGTTTCTTTAAAAAAAATCTACTGCATAGAAATGCAATCTACTGCACTTTCTTTGTAAATCTACTTCGGAAATTTTTTCAAACAGTGGCAACGCTGCGGGTCCTGCTTTATTATATCGAATACTAAGAATAATTGTAAAAGCTTCATGTACATGAATAATTGCGCCCAGTTTCGTCTGTCGCTCATAATAAATGAATCGTACTAAGAAACATTAGCATTAAATAAATTTTTTCAATAACTTTTCCATGCTCTGGAGGAGGAAGTATTTTGTTACTAGGAAAGGCTTTCCGACATCGGTGGGTTTTTCCACATTTGGAAGTGAGTGCTCAGTTCATATGGTAAACTTCATTAGCTGTTAGTATTGTATGTTCAAATGAGTAAACAACAAACACAATCATTACGTTTAAGCTTCCATTTTCAGGTTTACTCATGCTGAATATTTTGTAGTCAATTATTCCGATGGTTGTGCATGGTGCATAGTATGCACCATGCACAACCATGCTTCTATACCAAGTTGAAGTAAGATTCCTGCTTCTAGTTTTCTGTGCTTTTAACAATAACTTAACATGAGAAGTATGTTGGCTAGGAAACATCCCATTCAAAATTGTTGCCCACACATTCTTGGTAAGTGTAGTCAACACTTTCAATGAATTGAAGTGTACGGGTATGGTTGCATTCCTATTTTATGGAACAATTTATTTCTCTCGGATAAACATAAATGCATACAGCATACTTGTAAGATCGAAAATAAACAATAAAACTTGGGAAATAATAAGAAAAGCCTTAGAATTTAAAACACAATAGATCCTTGAGATTCGGGTGTGCTCATCCAACCATAGAACTTACACATGTTTTGGAATATCTAAAAGATTCAAAGCATTTAGAATTAGTCTTCTCAATTTGCTAATTCAGAAAAAGAGAGCACATTAAATAAAATTAACCAAATTGTGGGAAAGAAATCTTCTGGAGAACAAGGACGTCACTCTTGCATCCGACTAAGAGAAAACGAATACCTTTAGCAGACTTCTTCAAAAGCAATATCAAACCCAATCTCCCCATATATTTGGCCGACTTTTACTCAAATGCCAACAACGAAGTTTCAGTTCTAGTTTTTCAAAATATGGTACGGCTAACCGCATTCAACGAAGAATATTCATCATTCCACAAGGCAATTAATGATATTTTCATAAATCCGACAGACGTTTACCGGTCAATACAATGCGGTAATTTAAAAAAAAACCCTTCTTGACCTGTGCCATTGTTCTGAAACTATCGCCTCGCTAAAAAACGGTGGAAAATGGAACGAAGTTCTATGAATTTAGTAGGGTTTCGTTCCGATTCTCAATTGTTATTTCCCAACCAAATAGTGGAAATATTCCCAATTTTAAAGAAAATAGGGGCAAATTCTGTTTTCAGTTTTTCACCCGTCTTCCTCCTCCGAACCTCATAACTTGAAAAGCTGATCCTTAACAAACTCTGCTCACTTTGCTTCTCAATGATAATAATAGCTCTGTTTTAGTGAGAATTTATATTCACTTTGGTGCCAGTTATAGCAATCAGGAAAACGAATCAGGACAAATTTTCAAAATTGATTATCACTATGTTTTTGTTACAATTGAATAAAAAATGTTATACCAATCAATAGTAAACAGCCCAGAGAATCTATTTTGCAAAGAGAATGTTCAATTGAACAAATACTTTGCCGTAAAATTGTATTTTTCTATTTTCCTGATGGAATTGGAACAGGAAAATAGAAAAATACAAATTAAACAGCAAATATTTGTTCTATTATATCTTTTTTGGGCACAAAAAATTCTTTGAGTGATTTGCCATCGATTCCTATAACATTTGTTACTCAATTGTAACGAGAACATAGTTATTATTCCATTTGAAAATTTTTCCTGATTCGTTTTCCTGATCGTTATAACTGGCCCCTTAGCAAAACATCGCAAAACATCGTTCATGGAAAAACAACATCTCTAAAGTGAACAACGTAAGTGGACAAAAATAACTCAATTGCAGAAGTGAACAACGGAATGGTGTGTAAGTGTGTATACAGCGTTTTATTGAGCGCTTAAGTGAAGTGAATATAAAAATTCCCAATAAAACGACTAGAGCAGCATAACCATTTTGTGTTCTAAGCTTACGACTTCACTTTCAATCCGTTGTTAAGGCTTCACGCAGATACAACCTTGGCCATTATCAATAAATAGGATAACAGTAGCGTGTCTAAAAAGCATTTGACACCGTTTGGATAGATGGTCAGGTTTTTGAGTTGAAGCCACTTTACTTGCTAAGACATCTTATCACAATCCACAGTTTCTTGACTAACTCTGAGTTTTTAATGTGTGAGTAGGAAACACCAAGTCCGTATTTAAAAACTTTTCGGCAGGAGTTGCCCAAGGCTCACGTAGACCTGACTTCTTCAACATTTTCACCCTCGACCAACCAGCAAACTCCTCAATGACTAAAACTCTTTTAAATGCTGATGACTCCATCACGTACAGCGCATACATAAGCCCAGAAGTAGCTCTACGTAGAGTAGAGGAAACGTATTCTTTGGTTCTATGAATATACAACCTGCAATGGGAAATTATATTCAATGCCACTATAGAAGTGAGTTGATAAGCTTTCGCAGAATTGATCGCAAAATGGGATGGCCACAAAGACAAACTCCTATCCGTGAGTCTCCCCGATAACACAGTTATCATTCCTAAGAAAGTGTTAAATACAATGGATTTCAATTCTTCGAAAGGTCAAATTTGGCCAACATGCTATAAGCACACTCTCCACAAGGCAGAGGGTGCTTTGGCTTTCTTACGTCCTATTATGAGTAAGTAAGAGGTGGTCTACAAACACAAACGAAACTACCGGTTTACAAGTAACTGATTCGTCCCATAGTGACATATTGCTTCACTTTATGGTAAGATTCAAGCGTAAAGCTCTTCGCTTATGCTCATCTCTGTATAGAAAACCATACAGCAATGAAAGGCTGTATACCAGTGTTTTCAATCTTTTTGATTTCGCGACCCCTTTACAGGTTGATATATTCTGGCGACCCCCTCTCGTCATAGAAAGCCAAAAAATAGTTTAACTAAATTAAAATTTGGTACTTTTATCTATTATTCTCGTGGGCTTAACTGAGTCGGCGACGTTGCCACTCCGCATTGTCGTTGTGGCGGTAAAAAGCGCCACGCGCGTGCCACCCACTTACTTGAACATGTTCATGAACACGCAATGTGTTCACAGCCAACATTTTGCTTTGCTACAGATGTTTCTGACTGTGCACAGTTTGTGGTATTTGTGCGCTTTGAAACAGATGACAGTTGACAGTATCACGGAAGAAATCTTATTTTGCAAAGCATTTCCTGCACACTACTGGCCAGTGGCCAGTGTTTGTACGATATATGTATTTTAGGAAAGCACTTGCAACTACGATATTGATTGGAAAAAATTTATGGCAATTTATAGCGATGGCGCTAGAGCTATGACTGGCAAAAGTAGCAGACTCACTGCAAAATTAAAAGCGAATGCCAAACATATCCTGGACACACTACATTTTTTTCCATCCACAGGCTCTAGCTGCTAAGGTAGTACCTTCTGGTTTAAATGACGTGCTCATGAAGGTAATAAAAATTGCGACTTCTATCAAATGCAAAGCTTTGCAAGCCCGACTATTCAGAACCGTTTGTTCTCACACGGAGGTCAGGTGGCTATCCAAAGGAAAGGTATTAACAAAAATTCTGGAACTGAGAGCCGAATTGTTAATGTTCTTAAAAGATGCAAAATCTCGCTCTTGAAATTAGCATTTTTGACAGATCATTTAAGCCACCTTAACAATTTAAACAAGAACCTTCAGAGAAGAGAAGAAAATAATTTAACTGCCAAATATAAAGTAAAAGCATGTCATGCAAAACTTCGTTTGTGGTCAACCTAAATATATGTTTGAATCTTTTCCAAGTGTTCAGAAGATTGTTGAAGATAATGCAACAGACCAAAGTTTTGCACTATCGGCTCACATTCGTTGTACGATACAGAGCTTGCATAGTTTACAATCGAAGCTTTTAACATACTTTCCGGATTTACACTCTGAAGCGACGATGGATTTTAAACCCATTTTTGGACAAATCAATGGATCGGGCTAATGTCACCACAGAAACGAAAGAATGTCTTCTAGATTTGGCTGCAGATGGCATACTTAAAATGGAATTTTGTTCGCAAAGTGTCGACGTATTTTGGATGAAAAGAAAACACGAATATCCAAAACTGACAAGGGCAAAAAATAAAAATAAATAGGGTGGCGCTACAGAGCGAGGAACCCCTGGGCCTAGCGCATTTCTCCCAACCATGCCTTGTGAGGGAATGGAGGGGACCTACAATTTTCTGCCGGTTCCGAACGGCTAATTGAGAAAGCGCTTTTCATGGCATGAATTTACTAACGGAGGACTTGCCAATTCCTCGCGAAAGGCGATACCCGGGAAAAAACATTTTTGCGCCTCTGCTAGGATTCGAACCTCGAACCTCTGGGTTAGCAGGTGGACATGCTAACCATCGCACCACGGGTACCACTGACAAGGGTAGCTCTTAAATTATTGGTGCCATTCGCCACTTCATACCTGTGTGAACTGACACTTTCTTCAATGGTTGGCATTAAAACTAAGAAGAGGTATGGGCTGCAAGTAGAAAATGATTTAATTATTACTAACGTTTCGAAAATAGCACCACAATTCGGTAAACTTTTGAAAAATAAACAAGCGCATCCATTTCACTAAAATTGTGTTTTCGTTGTGTAAGAACCTCTACTTTTTTTTAAGCCGGCGACCCCCGAGTAAGGCTCGCGACCCACAGATTGAAAAACACTGCTCTATACCATTCTACGTGGAAGATCGCTTTACTGCTGATTGATTGTAGCGAGATAGGCTAGGGAAACCAGTGTTTGATTTTTTCTTTGGTTTTTTTTTTATTATGGGTAATACGTGTACCTAAAAGCCTAAGGTTTATTTAAAGTCCAGGTCTGCAGATTCGTATTTTAGAACTCCCGCGTGACAAATCACTCAAAAGCCTAATGTTTCTATATTGACACACAGTATTGGCATATTTGATCCCCTTGAAAATTTCCAGGCTCTCGGTGCAAATAAGAGTAATTCCGTTGATTTTTTCATGCCAATGCATAAAACTTTTTAATGCCGACTGATTTAATAATGGCTTCCAACGATTGACTAAATTTAAAGTGGTCAGTTAAAATAAAAGAACTTTTTCTTAAAAGCCCTTTGTTCACATTTTCAATGGAAAACATTGCAAATAGATAAGTTCTATCTGCTTGAAGAGATTCAGGGTGGTATTCACCAAGAAATCTTAAACTAAGTGCCTCATAAACCTATTCACCGACCACTATTAGTGCAGATTTATGAGCGCTCATAACACTTAAGGCCCCAGCCCATAGACACGTTGCGTGCGGTAGAAGCGGCGCGGCAACTGATGCGGTGGGTTTTGCCGCGCGCAACTGATGGGGGTGACCCATAGAATCCGTTGCGGTATTTTGACAGATAAATTTAGTCAAAATGGGGGCGTTCAAGAATCGTATCCGGATAGCTTGTTGTTGTTGTTTACGTGTGGGAAATCGAAAAAAATAAGTTATAATCGTCTAGCAATGATATTTTGAATGTTTTTCTGTTTTCAAAAGTCGAATTTTAATATTTCACAGCTGTTGTCTGTTGTCGATCGTTCAAAAAGGTATCTAAGATACGGCTATCCGAGATAGGCTATCCGATAGGTTCTTGAACGCGCCCATTGTCACTTTTTCCATATAAGAGAAAACTTCAAATTGGTTGTGACTGCGCATGTCTCTCTTCTGTCACCGCGTGAGAGCCGCGGCAAAGTAGAAAGTTGGGCTACTCGGCGCGTTCGGCGCGTTACTCGCGGTGCTTATGGGTCACCTCTCATAAGAAAGTGTGTATTTAATCAAGCTGTAAGTTGGAAGCGGTGCCGCACGCGCGCAACGCGTTCTATGGGCTGGGGCCTTTAAGAGTGGTCGCTACCACTCTTAAGTTATGAGCGGTTGTTGTTTTAAATAACTTCGAAAATTCGAAATTTACTGACAGCGTCATTTGTGGTTGTTATTCAAAAATCAAAATGGAAGGAGAAGGAGCGCTGAAAAAAATAAGAAATTCGAATTATGGTTTGCAATACAGAGAATGAATTAATTTTACGTTCTACCTTTTCTTAAATTTCCGAAAATTTTTTCTGTTTTTGGTTTGCTTAACAGCTGATTTTGACAATTGACACTGAAATTGTCGAAGTAGTTCGAAAAGTGTGCGTTCACAGGCTCAACAGTGTTGAGTTGAATCAACACCCTTATTTTTCGAATATTCGAATTAGCTTAGACCTTAGACTAGACCCTATTATTGCTTGGTGAATAGCACATCCAAATTTAAAACTAGGAGCCTCTTAGCTTTAAGAGCGCTCTTAAGATTTCTTGGTGAATACCACCCACTTATTTTACGATATGTTGTAGGTAGGTACAACGTACAATGAGAGCTTAGTTTTTACTTTTGTGCACACTCATAATCCTCTTTGTATGCAATCATTCAAAATGTCTAGTATCCTTCCTCTTGTTTGAGTGCCAACTCAATAAATGCTGTTCAGAGAGCTTCAGTTGCAATCCGAATCCAATCCGTTGACTGCGGGGTTATTGTTATAGCGTTTTTCATTGAAATTCGATAGATCTACTCTCAAATCGAGAACTACTCCTTTCAATGGAACATGTTTTTAGGTTTTTTGTTGGTATTGGCGGTTAAATTGATGTTCACAACAGGGGTGTTGCAGATATTCGCATCCGCATCCGCAATCGCGGATTATTCACATTGATTTCAACATCTGCATCCGCATCCGCATCAATTTATGCGGATGTGATTCAAAGTTTTTTTTACTTACTATCTGCACACAGTTAAAAAGCAAAGAGAAACTATTCGGTTTTTTCATTTTTTCCAATGTACACAATAACGTATTACAGAAATCCATTTGAAAAAAAAAAAATACAGCTAGTGAGTGTTGTTTTCATACTAAGAGTCGACAATAAAATATGGCAAATACCAACACACACTGAAGCGAAATTATTTTTTCTTCTTGTCGATTTCTGTTTCTTGTTTTGTTCTGTTCGGTGTGTTTTGCGCCTCTTCTATACAACCAAATGCTTTTATTGCAACAACAAGAAACCAGAAAGGAACGGAAAAGTGTGTGCTGTGTTATGTTTAATTATTAAACTATTTCTTATTCAGTAACACAATGAAGTACAATACATTTTTATTTTTATTTTTAAATAAAAAAAATTTAAAATTGATAAATTTTCATTCATTTATGAATTTAAAATAATATATATATCGCAAATTCTAAGATCCGCATCCGCATCCGCATCCGCGGATATTAGTTTCCTAAAATCTGCATCCGCATCCGCATCCGCGGATGTCAAAATTTGCACATCCGTAACAACCCTGGTTCACAAATAGGAATTCATATTTTGTAGCCTGTTTTCTTCAGCAAATTACTGAATTCTAACTTATTTTCTCGTGTCCTCATAATTTATAGCAATTTTTTCAACCCAAAACTGGCACAACAAATTGAAAATAAACAAATTATTTTCCATTTAAAGTTTGACAGAACAAATATTTTTGCATGTACGCATGAAATCAGAGTAGATCTCCCACCAAATGGGAGTAGATCTTTGGCGTTTAGAGCAGAGATAAGAAATTAATTAGATGGCAAGCTTTACACACACATTGAAACTGCCTACAAGCTGATTTACCGAAAATCACCTCTACTACTTTGAGTACAGCTTCCACTCCACCTTTACTTTACACAAAATCTCACTACTACCACTTTGAGTACAGTTTCCACGTATTCACAGACAGAGGATGTGATTACAAAAACAACAATGTAAACAAATGGTTGCTGCGGGGCAAGAGAAGTAAAGGCTCGCCATCTAATTAATTTCGTATCTCTGGTTTAGAGTTACTCTGGATCTACTCTTTTTTTCAATGAAACATGGAAAATTTGAAAGGAGTAAATCTTTTCGCAAAAGGAGTAACTCTTTTCGTCAATGAAAAACGATATTAGACTTTTTCTAAGTTAAAAACATAAGAGCGGCAGTGGTGGCATGTTGAGTTGATAGGTCGGACGTGAGTTACATAAATTAAAGTCAATAATTTTGATGGCGCAACATTTGTGTTACATCGCAACCCATAAAGTGTCAGTGCATCATTTTCCCATTTGAATATTTTAATATCCAAAGTCAAAATGAAAATGAATGCATTGACCAGTAGTTTAATAGTTTTTCCATGAAATTCCATAGATTTATTCTCAAATCGAAAACTACTCCCTTCAATGAAACATGTTCTTAAGTTTTTTCCAAGTATTGGAGGTTAAACTGATTTTCACATATAGGAATTCATATTTTCCAATTTTGTAATTTGTCTTTTTTCAGGAAATAACTGAATTCTTTACTTACCTATGTATGTATTCATAGCAACTTTTTGAACCCAAACGCTGGCTGGCCCAAAAAATTTTAAATTACCACATTATTTTCCATCTAACGTTTGACAAAACAATTGTTTTTGTATGGGTGCATAAATTCAGAGTAGATGTCTCAAACAAATGATAGTAGATCTTTGGCATTTAGAGTAACTACGGATTTACTATTTTTTTCAATGAAACATGGAAATGGAAAAGGAGTAAATCTCTTCACAAAAGGAGCAACTCCTTTCGTCAATGAAGAACGCTATAAGTTTCAAATAAGTTGTCACTTGACTCAAGATACAATAGGTCCGTTCGTTGAACTTTCCCCAGGGTTCACCCAGCTTTTCTTGACAACCCTATGAGTTGTCAAAAAAACCTGGGTTTTCCAGTCCTCAAAAAACGCAAATCCACAATTTACCACACATCCCTGTCATTAAAAAAAAAATACATGCCATTTGACAGCCCTCAAATCACCGCAGCAAAAACCTAGGGCGAGTTGAGGGAAAACCTAGGTCAGCTCAAAAAACACTCAGTTTGACATTCAGGGCGACTTTAGGTTTCTCAAAAAACGCTTTGTGGCGACCCCAGCGCGACCCTAGGGCTTCAACGAACGAACCTAATAATTATCATTGAAAAAAAGAAAAATAATAAAAGAATTTATTGTTTCCTTACGGAGTGTTGATTTTTAAAATCAAAATGAAAAGTTCAAGTGACCTTCACTCTTTATATATGTGTCGACAAACATCGACCAAACATTGCGTCTTAGAAAGGTACAAACAACATCTAACTGATGAGCCCACTGTTTGTACCTGGGCGAAACGCATAAGGAGTGAAGGTCACTTGAACTTTTCATTTTGATCCTAATAATTATCTTTAAGTCTATGTAGTTACGAATATAAATCTCCTCAAGGCTCAATTTCAAAGCACTTTCTTTTTACTATCTTTTAAAATGATTTTCGAAGTTAAAAATCTAAAATGCAGTATGATAATTTATAATTGTATTCACATATGTACATACAGACCCAGTTAAGACTGGTCAATTTTTTGAAGCAACAAATCGACGAAAATGATTACATTAGGTCTGTTCGTTGAACTTTCCCCAGGGTTGACCCAGGTTTTCTTGACAACCCTATGAGTTGTCAAAAAAACCTGGGTTTTCCAGTCCTCAAAAAACACTACACCACAAATCACCACACATCCCTGTCATTAAAAAAAAAATACATGCTATTTGACAGCCCTGAAATTGCCACAGCAAAAAGCTAGGGCGAGTTTGGGGAAAACCTATGGCAAACCTATGGCTCAAAAAACACTCAATTTGACATTCAGGGTGAATTTAGGTTTCTCAAAAAACGCTTTGTGGCGACCCTATGGCGACCCTAGGGCTTCAACGAACAAACCTATTGTTCAAAGAATCGACCGCAACGACACCACCGACCGTCTTGCTTCAGTTGCTTTTTGTCTGACTTTTAAGAAACAAGATGGAAATGATGTAAATACCTACAAATTGGCGTAACAGACAAGGGAAGCTGTAGTCTTAATTCGCACAAGGTTTCAACAGTTTGTGTCCGAAACGAAAACCTATGTTCTCAACAAGCCACTAGAGCGAGAAAAAATATCTTAAACATAGTGCCAGGTATTCACAAACCTGTGGCCAGATACTTCCAAGAACAAAACTGAAATTCTGCTCCAAATTGGCAGGATTCAACTCTATCTGTTGATTGGCAGAATTCTACGAATCAGGTTGGTTATACTTCTGAATACAGCAAAGCATTTTCGTTCGTTCAGGCCGTGGGTTTGGCTTGTGCCACAACAAAGCGAATGTCAAACTATGTGTTTTTTAGCCCCAGTTTTTCGCTGAACTAAACCTAAAGTGGCCTTTGGTTTTTGCTGTGGTAAGTTCTGGTAATGAACAGGAATTTTAAATATATTTTTATTTTATTATATTTTATAGGGTTGACAAGGAAATCTGTGAGAACCATCATATTTCCACAGAATGATGCTTGACGTGTGAGCTTTGTATAATAATCGCGTATCCCGTACCCCGGAGTCTATGGTTAATGCACATAAGCAATTTACTGAAAACCACCATTTGTGAAGTGCTTAAATTAGCACAATCTATGAGAGAGAACTCCCAGCCTTGTAAAACCCTCGTTGAACTATTTGAATTGTTCTCGTCTCTTTACAATTTATGCAACCATAACTACGAATTTATTATAGCAATCCCACAAGTATTCACAAAAAGTACTTATATAGTTTTTCCTTAAATTTAAATGCCATGCCCTCGAGAGTCATTTTGAATAGGTACTTTTTATCAAATGGACTCCATGTTGAAACCTTCAGGCATCCATGAAGACCAAAAACCACGAACTGTGCAGATTTTATTCACCCTCTCATCGCTACTATGGAAATCATGTTAAAACTTTCCAATGAAAGTTTTATCTCTATTTTCTATGAAACGACCAAGTGATACAGATTAACTGTACACAGATGATAATAAGGTTCGTTTGCTGAACTTTACCCAGGGTTAAAACAGGTTTCCTTGACAACTTTATAAAAAAAAAAACTGGGTTTCGGTTCTCAAAAACACGCTAAATCACGGAATCACGCCATCATATTTTAGTTCTGGACGCAACCTCACTATTGATAATTTCTTACGTTGCGTTGGTGGACTTGGTTGGCATTGAGGTTGCTGGATAAGAAGATCCATTCTTGGCACAATCCAGAAAAACAAAAGAGATGTGCCTAAGCCTATTGTAGCGAAGAAGCTTCTTGATGACCAGAATGAGCCTGTAAAGGTCAATAACAAGAAGCAGTATCGTCCAGTTAACTCATCAATCTTTGGATTTTCTGGAAAAATGGCGTTGGTGAGTTATGTTCCGACACCAAACAAACAAATGGTATTGTTATCAACACAACATAACTGTGAGAAAGCCACTTCCGGTCAGCAAAAAAAACATTGAAATGATACTCGATTATAACCGCAGTAAAGGTGGAAATCGATGTGTTCCACTAAACGGTCTCGCTTTATTCTTGTGCAAGTCAAACAAAACGCTGGCCGATGGTTGTATTTAACAACTTACTGCACGTAGCAGCCCTAGCACCTGTCATCATTTTCCGACACTTCAATCCGCCTAGAAGAAACAAAATTTTGTTCAGAAGAGATTAGCTTATCGAACTAGCGGGCAGATGTCACCTTTGCCCAAGAGCATGTAGTGATTCCTATACACTACTGTCAAACTTCAATAAAAAAAGGTGGCAAACAATATTGAGTTTATATTTTAAGGTTTATTTGGTGTATCTGTAGCTGAAAGCAATGCTGAAAAACTTTTACAAATAATTTTAATTCTTTTTGATGCTACGGCTGTGGCGTCTATCTTCTGTCTGTCTTTCTTCTTTTTCTTCTGGCGGTATGTCACATTGATCGATGTTCGGTGGTTAGCGCAGAGGCACGTTTTCGTTCCATGTTTCTCTACTGTGGCGTAAGTGAGGCGAATGAGCCGCCACAATCACTCCCCCCCGAGTTTCTTTCCGCAGTAAGGTTGAATGTGACTTTTCGTTTATCTTTATAAGTTCTTTGAGGTTTGTCCAAGACGGAACCCCAGTGGTGTGGTTGAGCTTGTTGTGATGTTGTCGATTCAGTTTCAGTGTGATGTTCATCCTCGTCGTTTTTTGCAATGTACGCCGGTTTTATCCTTTCGATGGAAATGTTTTTTTCTTCTCCGTTGATGTCTAATTTGTATACCTGATCCGATACGCGCTGGATGATTTTGTAAGGCCCGATGTATGGTGCTTCCAAGGGTGCTTTTACATGATCACAACGGATGAATACGTGCGAACAGGTGTCTAGGTTCTTCAGTACAAATACGCGTGCTTTGTTGTGATGAGCAGTGGTGGTTGGCCTTAGACCACGCATGTATTCTCTATGTTTCTCAACGAATATCTGAGGATCTGAAGGCATTTCGGCTGACACAAAGAATTCGCCGGGTACGCGGAGACATGTTCCGTACACTAAATCAGCAGGTGTAGCTTGTATGTCTTCTTTAAAGCTCGTTCTTAGTCCTAATAGTACTGTTGATAATATTTGAATCCAAGGTTTTGGTGAGCACATTAGGGCTGATTTGAGTGTACGATGCATTCTTTCGACGATTCCGTTGCACTGAGGATGGTAAGGCGTTGTGCGTGTTTTTCGTGCTCCGACGAGTTTAGCGAGTGCTGTGAACAGTGTAGATTCGAACTGTGTCCCCTGATCTGTTGTGATTTGAGTTGGAGTTCCGAAGTGTGCAATCCAGTGATCAAACAGTGCTGTGACCACGGTTTCTGCCGTCATATCCTTTATTGGTACGGCAACAGGTCAGCGAGTGAACCGATCAATAATTGTCAGACAGTATTGATAGTCACCCACTTCGGTAGAAAAATGATGTCAAGGTGTATGTGATTGAATCTGTTGTCTGGTGCTTCTAAGTGGTTAGGTTTTAGTTTGTTGTGTCGATGTATTTTGGCTCTTTGGCATGCCAGGCATTCTCGAGACCAATTTGTGGCATCTTTGCGGATTCCAGGCCACGTATATTTATGGCGAAGTTTGTTTGACGTAGTTTTTCGGCCAGGGTGTGATAAGTTATGTATTGACACGAACGCAGCTCTTCGAAGAGATTTTGGTATATATGGTTTTACGATACCTGATGCGATGTCACAATAAATTTCCGAGTCCTCAGTGGAGAGTTTCTGAAGTTTTAGCGATGTTGAATTTTTGATCAGATTAACCAGTTCTTCATCTTTTTGTTGTTCTTGTTGGATTGTTAGAGGTGAAAGGACCGTCGGCATGTCAATGGCATTAATTCGTGAAAGTGCGTCTGCAACTACGTTTTCGTCACCTTTTACGTACACTATGTCCGTGGAAAGTTGAGATATAAAATCCAGTTGTCGAAGTTGCCGATCAGATGCTTTTTCTGGCTTTTGCTTGAACGCATAAATTAGTGGTTTATGGTCGGTTTTTATGATGAATCTACGACAGTCGAGTAAGTGATGGAAAAACTTGGCAGCAGCGAAGATGGCTAGCAATTCCCTGTCGTAAGTGCTGTATCTTTTTTCTGTGTCACTGAGCTTCCTGGAGAAAAATCTTATGGGTTTCCAGGTATCACCTTCTAGTTGCTCGAGTTTTGCTCCGATGGCTGTAGAAGAAGCATCTGTGGTGAGTGCCATTGGTTCCGTGGAAGATGGAAATGTAAGCAGAGTTGTTGCAGCAAGTTCACGTTTACATGCCTCGAAAGATTCGTCAGCTTCTGGATTCCAGATGATTTTTGTTTTGTCGTTTTTTATTGACTGCTTTAGGTAGCTATTGAGAGGAAGCATCAATTTAGCTGCCTCGGGAATGCTTCGTCTGTAGTAGTTGATCATGCCAAGGAATCTGCGAAGCTCGCAAACAGTCTCTGGTTTTGGAAACTCACTGATTGCTTTGATACGTTCGTTGGTTGGAGTGTAACCGTCTTTGTTGACTGTGTAGCCGAGAAAATCGATCTCTTCCTGGTCGAAAAAACACTTTTTAACATTGATGATGAGGCTGTGCTCTTTTAATCTCTCGAGAACTAAACGGACATGTTCGAGGTGTTGTTCTTTATTGTCAGAGAAGATGAGAATGTCATCAATGTAAACGAACACGAAGTCCATGTTTCTGAAGATTTCGTCGATGTAACGTTGCCATGACTGACTCGCGTTCTTAAGACCATATGGCATTCCAAGATATTCATACAACCCCCAGGGGGTGATTATTGCCGTCTTTTCGATGTCATCCGGATGTACCATTAGCTGTAGATAAGCCTTTTCGAGGTCAAGTTTTGTGAATCTCTTTTTTTCTTTTAACAGCGGGAAAAGATCTTGAATCAAAGGTGGGGGATAGTTGTCCCGTTCAGTGATGTTGTTTAGACTCCTGTAGTCACCGCACATTCTCCAGATGTTATCTTTCTTTCGAGTTAAATGTATTGGGCTGGAATATTTGCTGCTGGAAGGTCTGATGATGCCGACTTCGAGAAGTTGTTTAAGTTGGGCTTTTGCTGCTGTTGCCTTTTCCCCTGCTAGTTTGCGAGCCCGTGCGGTGACTGGTATTCCATTAGTTACGATCCTATGAGCGAAGGTTGATGTTTTAAGAAACGGTTTTCCTATCGGTCGTGTAACTTCCACATTCTGTTTAAGTAGTTCCGAGTATATTTTTGGCAAATCCGAGTGTATGGTCGAAATGCCGTAATATTTTGTCTCGATGGCTTGTCCTTTCGACGAAAGTTGAGTTGTTGGGTCGATTAGCTGTTTATTCTTGAGGTCTATTAAGAGATTGTAATGCGCGAGGAAGTCTGCCCCAATTATGGCTGTATCAACGTCGGCAATGATGAAATCCCACGAAAAGTCTCGGCGTAAATTTAGCTCCAAGTTTATAACTGTTGTGCATTATGTTTTAATTTGTGTGGAATTCGCAGCATAGAGCATTAGTTTATCGACTTCACGGTCTTTTCGAAATTGTCTTGCCGGTAGAATTGAAACAACAGATCCAGAATCAATAAGAAATTTGTTGTGTGTTGCGTTGTCGAAAATATGGAGTCGGAGCTCTTTTTTAGATTGGAAGTCACCATCATTCACCGCTCCTAGTGATGACAGTGACTTTAGTTTTCCTGTTGTTTTAGGAGAGCTGACGCCTGTGTACATGGCAGTGTACATTTTCGTGCTTCAGTTCCAAATTTCTTATGAAAAAAACAGATACCATTCCGAGTTGGTGTTGTGGATCTTCCTCGTGGGCGATGCTGTGCCTGTGCTTGTTGCTGCTGGAACTGTTGCTGTTCGAATTGTTTCCGTGGCATGTATTGAGTCTGCAACTGTTGTTGTGTACTTTGTTGTTGGATCTTTAGCTCCTCAATTTCTCTTAAGCACGTTTTAAGTGTCTGTTGTAGCTCCAAAAGCTTGAGTTCGATGCTTGCTGTGCTCGGAGGTGAGAACTGGCGATTAGAGGTGGCCATAACCTGATGGCTTGGAACCAGCTCGACAAAGCGATCCGCGAATTCTGCAACTGTTTCCAGAGGGAGTTTGCTTGTGGTGATGAGGTGCGGTTTTACCTCTGAAGGAAGCCTCTCCATCCACAGCTGTTGTAGAACGCTGTCATCGACGGCACCGTCAGCCAATTCACGCATCTTCCGCAGCAATTGAGATGGCGTTTTTCCAGCAAGTGTCGTCTCACGCAGAAGCTTTTGGACTTGCTTTTGTCTAGAATCTGAGAGGCGTGAGATGACTGCCAATTTTAGTGTTAAATACTTATCTGTTTTTGGTTCCTGACGTATCACATCGGCGAGTTGCTCAAGCGTATTGGGGTCCAATGCTTTTATGACGTTTAGGTACTTGCTTGTATCATCCACTGTTCCTGTTGTGCTGAACTCAGCCTCGACCACATAGAACCATAAATCCGGCCTTTCCTTATTGAATGGTGGTAGCTTTGGTCTGTCAGCTCTGGGTGCAGGTTGTTGAACGATGCCATTCAATGCCATCAGTTGCTGCAGAGCGAGTAAACCTTGGTTGCCAGAGACACACGGTGTACTTGTGGTTCCCGACTCTACGCGAACTTGGTTGCTTCCATTCACGTTGCCAGAATCTTCCGACCATTGGTTCTTGTGTTGATTATTTTCGATGGTTGATGAGGGAGGCTTTGGGACCGAAATGCTAGGACTTGCAAATATTGGATGACCATCTTGGTAGCCTAGTACATCACCTTCCTCGAGATCAAGAAGGCTGACATTAGAGCCGGGCTTTTTTGGTGAGTGATCTACGACCATTATTAGGTGTTTTGCTGGCGATAAATATCTCTTCAGAAACAAATTAACCCTTTTTGGTTTTCTGAGAAATGCCGGGAGAAAAAGAAAATGGCTACCGCTTTGTGCGCTTTTCTCGCCGGGACGTGTTGTTTGACCACCTATCACGTCGGGGTCACCAATTTGTAGTGATTCCTATACACTACTGTCAAACTTCAATAAAAAAAGGTGGCAAACAATATTGAGTTTATATTTTAAGGTTTATTTGGTGTATCTGTAGCTGAAAGCAATGCTGAAAAACTTTTACAAATAATTTTAATTCTTTTTGATGCTACGGCTGTGGCGTCTATCTTCTGTCTGTCTTTCTTCTTTTTCTTCTGGCGGTATGTCACATTGATCGATGTTCGGTGGTTAGCGCAGAGGCACGTTTTCGTTCCATGTTTCTCTACTGTGGCGTAAGTGAGGCGAATGAGCCGCCACAAGCAGATAGTTTAGCCGCAAGGAAGATCGAAAATAATAAGCTCCAACCGTTTTTCAACGATATTTTGAATGTTTTTTGTTGAATTGAATTAAATTTTTATATTTTAGAGCTGTTGTCGGTAGCGATAAGGGAAATGGTGTTTGTTTGGTTCAAACTTAAAAAAGGTGCTTAAGATGCGGACGCCTATCCAATTTCCAATGTAGACGTTCTTATAGGTTATGGATGTGGAAGTACCGATTTGAAGCCAAGTTGCTGATTTACTACAACCAAGAAGGTGGTTTAGTAATAAGGAATTTGACTTTTGCCGCCTTACCTAATTTCTTTACGAACAACGACAAAAAATCATAAGTATTACACTGGATGTGCTCAAGAACCTATCGGATAAGATAACTCAGAAAGGAATCCATTTAAGAATTACCTTGGAACTCAAATAGCTCTGACACTGAAATAAGTATCATCAACATGAAAATAAAGAAAAATACATTTTCTATCAGCTGATCACTTAGAATAGAATGTTATCCCGAAAATTCGAGAGCACATTCAGATAGGAATAGCTTTTTGGTTAAAAAAAAGGTTTATGTCTTTGCTAAATGTTTACGATAATTAAACATAATTAAACGCCCTCTGCCCTCACGACATGTACTAATTGGGTATTGGGGAGATTGTGCTGTTACTCGCTCTCAAATTTGCTAAATTCTTTTTGAAACAGATTGCATTGATTTAATTTGTACGATGAATATTTTGGCGTTCAGTTGAGGAAACATTTTTGCAATTCCTGCCATTTTAGCAATAAGTTTTTGAGTTGTTACATGTTGTATATTGTTCCAGAAGTCCTTTAAATCATGTACATATGTATGTATGATACAAAAACAATTGGGCCTATAAAGGGTGATTACTATGGTCGTTTAATGACTTAGAAGATTTCTTAGTGTTCTATCGGTTGGAGGAATTTTTAATGAAATCTGGGAGTACATACCTACATATGCGGTACCCGTGGCGTGATGGTTAGCATGTCCACCTGCTAACCCAGAGGTTCGAGGTTCGAATCCCAGCAGAGGCAAAAATGTTTTTCCACGGGTGTCGCCTTTCGCGAGGAATTGGCAAGTCCTCCGTTAGTAAATTCATTGCCATGAAAAGCGCTTTCTCAATTAGCCGTTCGGAACCGGCAGAAAATTGTAGGTCCCCTCCATTCCCTCACAAAACATGGTTGTGAGAAATGCTCTAGGCCCAGGGGCTCCTCGCTCTGTTGCGCCACCCAATTCATTTTATTTTTTTACCTACATATGTACATAGAACATACATACATACTTGTCCCGCTGAAATACGAATCCTTCGGCTTGCTTGATGGATTCAAACTTCAGCGATTGAAAAGTTTTGCAATTATTATTATAGTTCACTTAGCTGACCTGTCCGGCGTTGTTCGGGCCTAACTTATTCTAGCGTTTTCCACACAATATTGCCAAAAAAAATAACAAAAAATGTCAGAAGCACCCCCAACGCTAAGATGGAAACTGCTTGAAAGTTTCTAGGTTCACCTTCCCGCTTCGGTGGGAACAAGGGGATGAAATACAGTCTATCTAAGGGATAATGTAACATCCAAAGGTCCAAAGAATTTTACATAAGGGCTCTGTAGTTTTTGTGTTTCTGCTTTCTGTTCCTGTCAAAATAAAGGGATAAAAAAATACAGTCTATGTTTTTGAACAACAATGTATCCTTTAAATGTTGAAAGAATTTTTGAAATAGGTCCAGTAGCTTTTAAGTTCCTGTTCTCGTTAGAATATGGGAATAAAAAAAATTAATTAAATCTTTCCCAGACCTTCCAATCATACGTACAAAATTTCATCAAAATCGGTCAAGCCGTTTCTGAGAAGTATTACACAGGGTTTTCAGTAATTTGTGTTACATACTTCGGGATGTGATTCTGGGTCATATTCTAAGACAAAAATTGTTCTACAGTAAAGTCCGTTTCTCAACTTTGCCATCAATTTTTGACAATTTAGAAAAAGGCTAACTTTGGTGTACCCTGACCTGTATTTCAATTGAACTCTTATAGGCTAAGGGTTGCCAGTTGTATTTTTTCAAGTATCATAAAATGTATGGATTTTTGAGTGCACTTATTCAGAAGTTTTTTTTTTATTATTGTTTTGTTCATCTGTAAAAATTAAAGAAACATTTACGTTTAAAAGGCATTTTCTGAAAAAAATTACCTAAAAGTCAAAACTTTGCTGGGGGAATAAAATTTGAAAACCATTTAAAATAAAAATCTGGCAACTTAAAGGTTGTTATTTCTACAAAAAATTAAGTCTGAGATTAGGTCTCTATCGCCAGTATTGACAGAGATATCGAATTTAACACAGGTCAGGGTACCCCAAAGTTAGTCTTTTTTTAAATTGTCAAAAAGTGATGTCAAAGTTGAGAAACCAGCTTTACTGTTGAACAATTTTTTTCTTAGAATATGACCAAGAACCACACCCCAAAAAATAATACACGAAGTACGGAACACCCTGTATATAAAGTTGACTAGGAAGTAGGAAACTCCAGTTACATTATGAAAAGACCCTCAACTCAACTTGACACTGCTTATTACCAAGGTGAGATGTAACATAATTTTTGTTCTTTCTTTCCAAAAGTTCATTTCCCTCAATTACAGCCCCGTTTATTTTCGCAGCTCACAATGAAAAAAAATTTAAATTGTGTAAGTAATTAGCAGTTTATAGGCTTGAGGCTTAAGTTCCGTGAAATGGATTCATGTTTCCCTAAAAATATCGACCCTATAGTAATATTATTTTCCAAATAATTTCATGAATAAAATAGTTAATTGATATTTTAATTTAAAATTTCTCAAAGAAATTGAGAAAAGCGTTTCCTATTTACTTTTGCATATATAAACCCTCACAAAACGTTAAAGCCTCAAGCACTTAGGGTTGGCGAATGAATGCAAATTAAGAGCGCTGCTCTTATTCAGTTGAATACGCACATTAATCAAGTTCTAATAGCACTGAAGAATCATCTTATCGTTATCGTACTTATGTTTACAAATAATGCTTTTATTACTTTTCGATGGAAAAAATAAACGTTATTTCTGTTTGCTTTTGCAAGGAAAAAATTTTTAGTGAGATATGGAAACCGGAACAAGGAAATATGTATAATCAAAAAGGTTTCTCACTGTGTGTGCTTGCTTTTATGTTGAGTCTCTGGTGTAGTGTGTTTGTTGTTTACATATGAAAACTCTTGCAGACAAGAATAAATCAGGATTTATTTTGCAATTCTCTCAACTTACTTGGAATGAAGTCCTCAAAATGAAAACGTGTTCAAGAGGATACTCGCGGGCTGATGTAATAGCATCATCATTATACTTGCTTTTTATGCTATAAGCTATGCTTTTAAGGGAATTGGAAACATCCAGGAAAGTGTCTTAGACAGGTCAAAACAGCACGTTTTATAAGAGGACTTTCACTTTGCAGAAATTATATTGATTTATACTCACTAAAGTAAATGGCAAACAAAACACTTAAGCAACGTTGTTTTAAGAAAATAATGCCCTTGAAATAGTGCACAGTGCATTATTTGAATTTAGCAAAGCAAAGCTATACTAGACCGGCAATGTTTAAATAAGGTAATAAGGTGGTACTGTTGCGAGATGGTTAGCATGTCTACTTGTTACTTAAGAGTACGAGGTTCAAATTCAAACTTTTGTGAGTCGTAATGTAGGGGAAACAGAGTCTGGTAAAGCATTCCACATTCGGGTAGCACGACTAAAAAATGAATCTCAGATTGCCATGCTTTGTGAGGGAATGGAGTTGACCTACAATTTTTAGCCGGTTCCAAATGACTAATCGAGAAAGCGCTTTTCATGGCAATGAATTCACTAACGGATGACTTGCCAAATCCTCTCGAAATGCGATATCCGTGGAAAAACAATTTTGGCTCTGTTGGGATTCGAACCATTATCCTCTCTTATAACAGGCCGACACACTATGGGGTCTGGCCTAAGGAAAAGCGGCGAGAAGTAATTTTTTCAAAACGAAACCAATTTTTTTGAAAATAATTGTTTCTATTAGTTGAAAAAATTCCTCACATGAATCAAAAAACGTTTTCTCAGTCAGTGGCTCCATCACTGTACCAATCGACATCAAAGTTGACATTTCAGTTAAAATTGTTTTGAAAATGTTTAAAAAATGTATTGTTGCTAGAAATTTTGTATAGAGTTTGTTGAAGTAGGTATATTCATTGGGCCCTATCGTGAATAAAATTTCTCTGGAAACATTTCCCATATTCGGAAAATTGGTATCGGCAATGATGTTCGAAAGTTCCTTGCGGAATTTTGAGCGATCGTGAATGAATTTCCCATGGGAAATTATCTGCCATTTTACTGAATTTGTATCGCATTCCAGGGAGATTTCTACTTTATTCTTGTTAGAGCACTATAGAACATATTCGAAAACTATCTTTGAAGTCATTTTTAATCTGTTAGGTTGTTAAAATTTATTCCGTGGGAGATTCATTTCGAAGGAGGTTCACGATCGGGCGTAATGTTCCGTGGGAACAAAAAATTCCGTGGGAAACAAAATTCCGTGGGAGATTGCCGATAGGGCCCATTATAACGGCACTTTTGTCAGCTATACTATGTAAAAAAATTGGCTGAAAAATAAAAAAAAATAAGCGTTTTATGATAACAATACTAAAAAATTTGTAAAATAGCGGTACTTTTTAATTATGGAAACATTCCAAGTAAATTTAAACTGTATATCATAGTTGAATACATTATTTATCGAAAACAAAAGTAAAAAGTGCGGAATGTTTCCATGAAATATTTTTTTTCAATTTTTTTTGTGTTTTAAGTATGTAAAATATTAAACCATTTTCATAATCCTTAAAGCCTATTGATTCAGCCTTATTATGAGTTTCACGTGAAATCATTCCCCGCGAAAAACATCCCATTTCACTTTTCCCTTATTATGAGTTTCGGGGGAAAAATTTTCCACGTTCGAAAAATTTCCCTTATTATGAGTTTTTTTTCCCCGTGAAATGTGAAAACGTTGAGAGCAATTTATCTCACTTACTTTTGTGAGGCGAACAAGTGAACAACAAAAGCGGAAAAAGTGTAAGTCTGGAATTTTGTTCAGGTGAAACTCATAATAGCTTTTAAAATTCCGGGCGAACAAAAATGTTCCGGGCGAAAAGCTGTTCACGTGAAACTCATAATAAGGCTGATTATGTTACTATAAAAAGGGTGAGTTTTTATTACAGGAATTGATCAATGGCTTAGTTATCAAGAAAAACACTCGGAGTGCTATTAAATTAGATGGATATTAACAGAGATATGGGTTCTGAACCATCCTCATCCGTTTTCTCCATATATCTCGCAAACGAAGCAAAATTTTGTTGCACTTCCAAGGGTGTTTTTTGTAGAGAGCAAATTTTTCCATCGAAATCTTTTGAATAATGATAGAAAAAAATTCCATACAAAACGATTAATTCCCCGACAAAATAAAAGTCAACATTTTGAAGTTTTTTAGTGTTTTTAGTTTTTTCAATAACATTTCTTTCTGATCGCAGATCGGTACAGACATTGCTCCAAAAAGAAAGTTAATAAAACTTTCTTTAAAATGCTGTATCAGAGAACTTTCTACGTTTAAAATTTACCGAAATATTACTACTTGATCATAGTATCATAGTGCCCAGAGAATTATTAAGTGTTTAGAAGCCCAAAATAAGGATTTCAAAATGAGTATTGAATATTTTGGTCGAAAAATATCGAAGCAAGACACATTAACGAATACAATTTACCGAATTTTAATATCTTCAGATCCATTTATTACCAATCAGGGAATAAGAAATCCTTAAAAAAAACCTTTGGATTATGAAACTATCAAAATATTTTTAGAGCCCGTCTTCATTATCCAACCACAGACTGAACTCAGAATAGTCATAATTACACAAATATAATTTGTAAACAATATTAGGAAAATATAAACCATTTTTTTAATTATAAATCTCATTTCACAAAGTATTTTTGTTTGTTTGTTTTAGTTTTTTAGACTTCAAAGCCTATTGGGACTTATCAAATTGAAATTCACTCTCTCTGCAGAGCTGATTTGCAGCTCTATTAACAACATTTGGGAAATGGCTGTTTTGACAGCTTTTTTAAAAATTGATAACTTATCAAATGTTGAAAAGCAATGCACGCAATAGCATAAGAAAATGTTTTAAATAGAATTAAAAAAATAATATGGGTGCTTTATTACTGCAACTTTGCTTTCATTTTCATTTTAAAAATGTTAGCAAATCACTACTTCTTGTATGAACCTATGTGAAGTACTTCGACAAGCCACGTGTCGCTATGGATGAGTCCCAATGTGGATTATGCATTCAATGTCTTCAACCCTTAATATGCGTAAAGAGCTTTCTAGATATGATCAATCCACTAAAAACAAATTTTTGGAAATTGTGTTCAAAATAAGGAAAACACTGAGATCATAATTGATTTTTGTACTTTCTATTATTTAAGTTTCTCACAACACAAAAAATACCAAACAACTTCAATAAAAAGTTTATAACGGCATTATCTCAAAAACCTGAAGTAGTACCGTTTTTTTTACTTCGGATTTGAATTCAGTATACGAAAATCCTTTCAGAAAGTATATTTGATCATAGTCAACATAAAAGTTTATAATTATCGCCGTTAAAAGGCACTTTCTGCCCCACTGTGCAACATGTTAACCATCACGCCACGGATACCACCCTCCGAGATTTACCCGTCATTAAAAATTACAAAAGCCAAAAAGGGCAAAAGTAAAGTTTCCTGTGGCAACGTCACCAATTCTTCTGCAGTTATTTTTGCTCAACAAACACACCTCGTCTACGTTCTACGATTACAATTTCTGTCAAGCTCTGTAGCAAGATTTGCACTTCTAGTTTCTAGCCTCATAGACCACCTCAGACGTATCTCCCTTCTTTGCGTTCCCCTTACAGGCTACTGATTATTTTATAAAAAAAAAAAGCGTTTAGTGGTAGGTACCAAAGCAGAATCCATTTTTATAGCAGAAATGGCCTAGTAGACTTGTTTTGTTCTTTATAAAAAATGTCCCGGCAAGTATCAAAATATTGCTTCGTTTGCGAGATATATTGAAAAAACTTATAAGGGTGGTTTTTCACACATATCTACGATTTGAACCCCATAATTTAACAAGACTCCGCTTTTTTTTCTTTATAAGTCTTAGAGGAATAAAGACAAAGAGGAAAACCCATTACTTCTCTTGCCCCGCAACTTCCATTTGCTTACATTGTTGATTTCGTAACACGAGATCCATCTGTGATACACGTATTAAGCTGAATATAAAGCTGTGTCAGTGAGTTTACTAACACCACTTTATTTTCGGATTTCAAACTGGTTTTGAAAGCTGAAAATAAAGTGGTGTTTGTGAAGTCAGTTCGAGGGCAGATGCCGTGGTGTGTGTGAGGTTTTCCCTCTTGTTCTTTATTCCTCTAAGACTTATTATAAAGAAAAAAAGCGGAGTCTTGTTAAATTATGGGGTTCAAATCGTAGATATGTGTGAAAAACCACCCTTATCAGTTTTTTCAATACTATATCTCGCAAACGAAGACATTTTTTATAAAGAACAAAATTCTCCATCGAAATCTTCCAAAACGTTCAAATCCACGACCCGAAAAAAGTCAAAATTTTCCAGTTTTTACCCATTTTAAACTTTTTGTTTTACCACCTAAAATTAAGAAAATACAATTTTATTTAAAAAGCAGTATCAGAGAATTCTATGGTCACTTGATCATAGAAGTTTAGTGTCGATTTTCACCCTCATTTTCGGAAAAACGAAAATGTATTTTGATCAATTGGTTGATAATAAATTTACCATTTACTCCTCAGTAATCTAATAAAGGGCAATGAAAAAAATGAGGATAAAAGCACAATCAGTATAGGTTACTGATTATGTACAGTACGTTGAATTGATCTTCAAATGCGTTAACAAGTCTCCCGATTCTACGTTATTTCATTTCTGAAGCCAACTTTTTGTTTCTGTAATCGCACATTTTTGTTTCTACATAGAGTTTTATTAGATGTTTTTTTTTTTCTTTTTTTTCCAAAGTGGCAGAACCTCACATGATATTGGCTTTTAGAATGAGTTCTGTAGACAACTACTTCGAATGTAACAATACCAGTTAAGACAACTACTTACTTACTTACTTACTTAGGTGGGCCTTACAGTTCGGGGTGAACCTGGGCCTCAACCAACATCCTTCTATAACGATTTCGATCTCGGGCGAGCTCTCTCCAGTTTCGCACTCCAACTCGGTTGAGGTCTTCATCCACTTGATCGCGCCACCTAAGACGAGGTCTTCCCCTTCCGCGATTTCCCTGCAATGTGCTTTCGAACACCCGACGAGCCGGAGCGTTTGGGTCCATCCGCTCTACATGGCCCAACCATCGTAGCCTCGCGATGCGTACTCTTCTGGCTATGCCCATGTCGCGGTACAGCTCATACAGCTCGTTGTTGTATCTTCTTCTCCACACATTGTCTTCGCATACGGGACGATAGATCATTCGGAGAATTTTTCTTTCGAAACGACCAAGAGTTTCCTCATCCGCTTTCTATAAGGTCCATGCTTCCGCGCCGTACAGCAGGACTGGGATGATCAAGGTCTTATACAAGGTCACCTTGGTTTTTCTAGAGAGGGTTTTGTTTCTCAATTGCCTTCTTAACCCAAAGAAGCAACGGTTGGCAAGAGTTATTCTCCGTTTGATCTCCGCACTGATGTTGTTGTCCGTGTCTACAGCGGATCCTAGGTAGACGAAGTCCTGTACTACCTCGAAGTTATGTCTGTCTATTGTGACGTTTTGTCCAATTCGTCGATGTTCTGTGTCCTTGTTTGATGACAGCATATACTTCGTTTTGCCCTCATTAACCATCAAACCCATTTTGGCCGCTTCTGTTTCAATACTCGCAAGAGCACCTATGACATCACGCTTTTTTCTTCCCATTACGTAAATATCGTCTGCATAGGCGAGTAATTGTACAGACTTTTGAAAGATTGTTCCTCTGGTGTTGACGTTTGAGTTTCTTACAATCTGTTCAAGTATGATGTTGAAGAAATCGCATGACAGTTTATCGCCTTGCCTAAAACCTTTTTCGACATCAAAGGTCTCGGTGAGTTCTTTTCCAACCTTGACGGAGCAGCGTGAATTCTCCAAAGTCATCCTGCATAGTCGTACGAGCTTTGCAGGGATGCCGAAACTAGACATGGCTCTGTACAGCTCGTCTCTGTAAATACTGTCATACGTGGCTTTGAAATCGATAAAGAGGTGGTGAATATCGATATTATGTTTTCGGGTTTTTTCCAAGATCTGCCGAAATGTGAAAATTTGGTCTATTGTGGACTTCTCTGGTCTAAAACCACATTGATAAGGACCTATCAAGTTGTTGACGTGGGGTTTCAGACGTTCACATATTACAGCAGACAAGATCTTATAAGCGACGTTAAGGAGGCTTATCCCTCTGTAATTGGCGCAATTGTGAGGGTCCCCCTTCTTTAGGATCGGGCATACGATACTGATGTTCCATTCATCGGGCATGCTTTCTTCCGACCATATCATGCAGATCAGCTGGTGCATGCTCCTTTCCAACTGATCTCCAGCTGCCTTGAAAAGTTCGGCATCAAGGCCATCTGCACCTGCAGTCTTATTTGATTTAAGTTTGCATATGGCAAGCTTAACCTCTTCTAGGTCGGGAGGACGGCATTCTTGATCATCGTCCAAGCTGAATGGGGCAATCTGCCTGACAGCGGAATTTGTGTCCTCATCGCCGTTAAGCAGTCTGCAGAAATGATCTTTCCAGATCCTCAGTAGCGACTGTGACTCTATAACTATGTTTCCCTGCTGGTCTTTACAGGCTTGAGTTC
Source organism: Melanostoma scalare (assembly GCA_949752695.1). Taxonomy (NCBI): domain Eukaryota; kingdom Metazoa; phylum Arthropoda; class Insecta; order Diptera; family Syrphidae; genus Melanostoma; species Melanostoma scalare. The sequence continues at coordinate 210,063,185 of OX456984.1, read as the reverse complement.
GGGGTTTGCCACCCTGGCAGGATCTTTTTACCTTTTGGTAAAACTTCCGAATCTCGTTCCTGTCATGGCACCTCTCTATTTCCTCAAACGAGCGCTTCTCAAGTTGCTTCTTTTTTTTTTTTTTTGAGAATTCGGTGTTCCTCCCTTCTTTTCTCCTTGTAAATCTCGTTATACTGATCGTAAAGAGCCCTCGTTCGTTTTTACATCAGTAATTGTCATGCTCTTTGTTTGACTGCATTTGGCTGCCTGCATTCTTCATCGAACCATGGGTTTCGTTTTGGTGGCCGAGTGAAACCCAGAACCTCAGAGGCAGCGGTTCTGATGGCTTCTTGGCATTGCTGCCACTGGTCTTCAATGTTTAATGCTGGCGGCATGGGATTCAAGGATAATTGAAGGGACACTCGATTGGAAAAGGCATTGGCAATCTCTTGCGATTGTAGCTTTCCGACGTCATATCTCTTCACAGCGTTAGTTCGCGCTGGTCGTGAACAAGATATCCTCATTCGTACCTTGGCTACAACAAGGTAGTGGTCCGAGTCAAAGTTGGCCCCTCGGAAAGTTCGGACATCTAGCACACTGGAAGAGTGCCTTGCGTCGATCGCAACATGGTCAATTTGGTTGACGGTTAATTGATCTGGGGATCGCCATGTACCTTTATGAATTTTGAGATGCGGGAAGCGTGTACTACTTACAACAAGATTCAGCCCCGCAGCAAAATCGATTAGCCTCAGTCCGTTTTCGGAGGTTTTATCGTGGAGGCTATGCTTACCGATTGTGTTTCCAAAGATGTCCTCCTTCCCTAGCTTTGCGTTAAAATCGCCAAGAACGATTTTCACGTCGTGTCTAGGGCACTGCTCATACGTTTCTTCGAGGAGCTCGTAGAAACAGTCTTTGGAAACGTCGTCTTTCTCTTCTGTGGGGGCGTGGGCGCATATATTTGGCTAATGTTGGCGAATTCAGCCCTGATGCGGATGGTCATTATACGCTCATTGACTGGATTTTGGCTAATCACCTTATCCCTGAGTCTTCCTCTAACGACAAATCCGCACCCAAATAAGCGTTGTTTCTTTTGTCTGTAGCAGTCGCCATAGTAGATGTCACAGTTTTTCATCTTCCTTATGCACTCCATCGCACTTCTTGCATGGCAGTTATGTCTGCTTTGCAGCAGTCCAGGGCGTCCGCTAATTCTCCAGCTGCACCTAGTCCGTTAAGAGATCTTACGTTCCACGTGCAGATCCGGAGGTCATTGTCCTATTTTCGTTTGCTTGGGTCGTCAACTTTGAAATCATTATCGTTATCCGAGGCTTTTGGTTGTTTCGGAACCATATTTTTTTCCGTGGTTGGGTAGTTAACCCTACGCACAACCCCCAACCTGGAGGGCCAGGTCCTTTTGGATCCCTTCGGACACAAAGGGCTGGAATATCCAGTGTCAGTGCCCTGCTGCAGGGGTGTGAGTGCTGCCGTTGGCTCACCAGGAGCTCATCCGCCACCATCTCTACTTCAATACCCTGTCCTAGTATTGAAAGACCCCGAAAGACCTTTAAACCAAATATGTTGGAGTAGCTCCTTCAGGGGTTTCTGCTTTTATGGCTGCTGAAGTCCACCGTTGATTCTGTCCTTCGAATTCATACGCTGGAACATTTACACGAAAGCTCTCGTAGACCACTGAGATTCGTGCAGTCAGTCATAGTTCGCAGAGCAATTATAATATTGACCGATCACAATTCTTTTGTTCCGGATTCCCTTGTCAACACTCGCACTTACTAGTTTAGCAGGTCAGCTCTGGACGGAGCATCCCAGGTCCCAGTAGTAAGCACAATTGACGTGTACTATAAGTTACAGCATCTGGGCGCCGCCAAGTTGGCACCAGTCAGAGCCTACCCGAATAGTACAACGCCCATCCACCTAAAACAACTACTTAGTCGGTCAAATAAAACACGCATTTGAGAAGTGTGAGATAATTTATTTTTATTGAATCTAATATCTAAATTGTCTAAATGCTAAAAAAAACGCATAAAACTGTATAGTTCTTACACGCTAAGTTCATTTTTTTTTTTTTTTTTTGAAACAACAAACTATAATGTAATTGTGCATGATTTTGATGAACTTATCTTACTTTTTTAATACGTTTAAATACATCGTCTGTTTAAAGATTCGTGACTATGTCACTTCCATCACGGTTAGACGTTGTCGAGATTCCGGAAAAGCTTTTCATATTGATTTCCATTGCGGTCAAAGCACTAGACACTTGATACAAACTTTCAGATAAAATCGAGTAAACCTCGAATAGTTCTGTGCTGGTTTTCGAAATTACAAAAGTATCTGAAAGGAAAAGAAATTTATTTGAGAAAAAGTTTTTGTTTTAAAAATCTAAATCACTACCTGTTCGATCCTTAAGAAGTTTTTGTGAATAGATGTTGAGTATAAAAATAACATCATCGTATTTTAGACGATTCTCCGCATTGGTGTATGGGAATATTGACAAATTAGAGTTTGAAACAGACATTTGTGACATCCGTTTGTATTGTCGAACATGTGCTAATGCGTCGGACCATTTTTGATTGTCCATTAATTCGTGCAAAGTAATCTCAAACTCTGCACTTGTCATAGGGAGCCCTGGTGAGGGGGTGGGTGTGTGATCACCTTCTGTCGATGTAGATGTATCCAGGGAGTCCTGCTCAGATTCATTTATGGAGCGCACAAGACCTTCTCGAACCAGAATAAATAACTCTGATATATCAAGCATCTAGGAGATAAAATTAATTGAATCAGTATGTTGAAATGGATCTCTTGATCCTCCTTTTGATTTCGGAGTCAGTATGTTGTTACCAAAAAAACGGTTTAAACCAAACTTACCTTTTCATTATGACGGAAGTTGTTAACAACATTCGAAGCGATTTTATGATTTGACTCAATGAGGAGCAACAACTGGAACATCAGCTTGTAGAGCGCCCGACCTAAGTCCAATACAATCTCCGCTGTAGCTGGATCAAATGGCATAAAACTACTTGAAGCTTCCGCTCCAGACTGATCGCCAACTTCAGTAAATAAGGACAGTTTACAAGATGTTTTCACCGAATCCAGACACTACCCAAACACAGAAGTTAATTTATTAAGAAATTAAAAGAAAAAAAAATGTGTGTACCTCTAAGACCTGATCCTTGCGATCGAAAAATGTTTCCAAGTGCTCTTGTATTTCGAGCACATTAAATCGCAGAGTTTCGAATAAACGCGGAGTTGTTGGTTGTGACTGATGGCACCAAATCATCGGTGGATCTGCCTTAGAGCTCAGTAAATCCGTAAATTGAGAAATTTGATTTCCTAACTGTGCTCCAATGCCAGAAAAGAATTTTTTGGAATCTTTGGTTATAGCAATGGACTTAAGAGTAAGTTCCTTGATCATTTTATGTAGTTGAAGCACTAAATCAGGTGCATGAGCAGATGGCTGATTTGCCAACATTGTCTGCAGTTGCTTACGCCAGTTCTCTTCGGCTTCATCGCGCATTGGTGCACCAAAGCGTATTAAACCGGGCAAATGTGGTGAAGCGTTACATGGCGTAATGTCACCCAAGTCACCAGCACTAGACCCACTCGTGTCACTGCGAGAAACCGAGTTTCGACGGTGTCTTTCTCGAAGACTCAGAGATGTAGGTGGCCCTACATGGAATGCAGATTTCAGGAACGGCTGCCTATGGTCCTCATCCATGGGAGATTCTGACTCAACTTCTTCATCTGATGAGTCATCTGCTGTTTGGCGTTTACGTTTATTCAGTATCGGGGTTTTATCACTAAAACTTTCGTCTAGGTTAGACAGTCCCTTAGATCCTCCCCCAGCTACCGTGTCACTATCTCCATCAAAAAGCTGATGTCGACGAACTCCCCAATTGAAATTATCCGTTGATTCTCCTGCAATACTATCTTCGTATTCAAGGAAATCGAAATCCTTGAAAACAGTAAAGTCAGGCTGGCCATCATCTCTGCGCGAACCGCTACTCAAGTCTCCTTGTGGCCCTGAAGTTTCTTCTGTACTAGATGCAGCTGATGATTGCCGTTCCATGAGATCAGATGACTGACTGAATATAACCTATGCAAGAAAAGAACATTAAAAAAAAATCATCAGTCGAGTAGGTGTTTAGGCATATTGACGAAAAAGAAACTAGTTATTCTTAAGTGCGCAGGAGAATTGAATTGAAAAAGTGGAATATATGTAATTTGAAAATCTTACACTTTGCTTAGACTTCATTGATCCCATAAAATAGGTCATGATAGAGGTCTAAAAAGTAAAGGACATGCAATTGGTTTGTTTTAAAATCGTAATCAAGAACGTGCATTAAGTTTTTTTTTTTTTTTTTGAAATTCATAAAACAAACAACAAGCCATGATGGTTGACGCTTGAGTTTATGTTTTGGGTTCTAAAGTTTCTAAAATACACAAACAAGTGCAAAATGCTATAGATTTGAAATGTTAAAAAAAGGATATCTGGAAACCGTCTACACGTTGTAATGTATTTCAAATAATTATAAAAGTTTCTAGCATAGTTCGATTTTATACTTTTTTACAAACAAACGACGTTAAGGATTTTTTTTTATAATCAAATAATCAAAACTCTTTTCTAGGGATTATATGATTTCGATCTACGATTAGCCTACATTTGTGTTTGAAAAGCAAAAGTTCAAACAAATTTTATAATGCAAAAAAATGATTTCAAAATGTTTTTACTTGGCAGGATTGGGAACAAATTTAAGAGTAAAATTTTAACGATGCTCGCGCAAACGAATAAATAAAATTGATAAAGCGGCGCAACAGAGCGGGAAGGCCCGGGGCCTAGCGCATTTCTTTAAAGTATATCTTGTGAAAGAATGGAAGACACCTAAAGTTTTTTGCCGATTTCGAAATTACTATCGTAGAAATGGACAATTCAAAAGGCGAAAGGCGAAAGGCGATACCCGAGGGAAAACATTCTTTTTATTGGTGTTTCAGGGCACCTTGCACTCGCACCTTGAACCGTGTAACAGACAGACACGCTAATCATCACGCCACGGGCAACACGGACTCGCGCACACCGACAAACAAAAAAAAAAGAAATGATGAAGTATTATGTATGGCGGGCGTTTGGATAAAATTATGATAGCACTTTTTTTATTAGTTCCTCTTACATTCAAAGATTTGTGGTAGGTACACGGGATAAAGTCCTTTCCCTTTTTTGGTTTGTTAAGAAGTATAACTTTATACGCACGAAAAAGTGTTTCTTTTGTTTCAAAGCTGCGATTTCTTATACCAAAATAATAGAAATTAATAGTACAATAGGTGTTTTACTAAAGGGTGTTTTTTAGAGGTATAGAACTTCGAATTGAAATGTTTTAATGTCCATCAATTTGGCTTTATTATGCCATTCATGCTTAAATATGATATCGGGCATGTGTCTGCCGCGGTTGGCTCGAATAAAGCCAAGTCTAGAGGTCAAATTTTGGCTTCCAAGTCTCCTAACGTTTCTGGTTTGATTACGTACACGAGCGACTTCACATATCCGCAAAGAAAATAATCCAATGGTGTCATTTGACACGATCTTGGTGACCAATTGACAGGTCCATTCCGCGAAATTATGGGCTCATCGAATGTTTCCTTCAATAAATCGATTGTGACGTGCGCTGTGCGGTATGTTGCGCCGTCTTGTTGGAACCACATCTCATTCACATTATATAGTCGGTTATCACGGCTCTATACTGGTCTCCATCACTAACGGTAACTGGCACGCCAGCATCATTTCGGAAGAAGTATGGCTTATAAGCCAATAAAGCACACCAAACAGATAGTTTTTGTAGGTGTAATGGCGTCTCAAGGTACTCATGTGGATTCTCTTTACTACAAATGCGGCAATTTTCCTTGTTGACGTAACCATTCAACCAAAAATGAGCCTCATCACTGAACGAAATTGTGCGAAGAAAATCAGCATCGAGATCAATCTCATTTTCGGCCCATACACCAAAATCACGACGCATTGTATGGTCTCTGGTTAATTCTTGCACAAGCTGGATCTTGTAAGGTCGTAATCCCAGATCTTTGCGCAAAATCTTAAATGAAATTGATTGACAAAGCTCCAATTCATGTGCACGATGGCGAATCGATTCATTCGGGTGCTCTTCAACACTTTGCTCTACAGAGGCAATTGTTTCTTCGGTGGGCACTGTTCGACGTCTCTGCGGATGATTATAATCACATAAAGTAAACGTATCATGAAAACGATCTATGGTTAACTGAATTAATTGCTCTGATGGACGATTGTGTCAACCATAAAATGGACGGAGCTTGCGGTAAACTTCGAGAACTGAACCATTATTTTCGAAATAAATTTGAACGATTTGAAAGAGTTGTTCTTTTGTCAACCTGTTCATGATGAAATGGCAAACCAAACTGAACATAAATGACATTAGAATTGGCCGATTTGACCGACCACAAGATGTCAGTTTTATTCATATTCAAAAACCAACCTGTAAAAAACATACCCGATATAACTAGTAAAATTAAATAGCCCCATATGCGATAATCTCTGTTCAGGAAAAACTAATTTCGTTTTGATGGTAAGATCAACGACGTGGGGGAGAGATTTGTGAAGGCAGTTGAAATTAAAACACCGATTGTTGCGACTGCAGCTTCGTCATTTTATAGGTTTAAAAACCTGAAACAAACTTAATGAAGGCCAAAATAGTGCACAGAAATTCTTACTTCTCGAATTTCCAGTTTGAAAGAGTCAAGTAAACATATTATTAGCTTTCAATGTTCAAAAGTCTCGTAGACGTTTATAGGAACATGATCAATAGCCGATGACTTCCCAAATTTTATAAACTTCGTATAGAATTCGTTTTGCCCAGCACCTTTGCCTTTTTTGGAGTTCTTAAGCGCCGCACTTTTTTCTTCGACGTTGATGGCGAGTATATCTTTTAAGTAAAGTTCAGATTTTGGAAAGTGCTTTCAAGAAAATTGTTCGCTTAATAGATCGACAACGGCCTTGTCAACCGAAAAGAGTCGGTTCCCATTAGAACACCGTAATTAAATCGGAATGAGCGCTGTTAGTGACAAGATGGGGGACCGTCCTGTACTACTGCGTGCTGTTGTCATGTGTTATTTGTTCTATGTAGTATTTGTGTAGTTAGTCTTGTGGTGTATCAGCCAAATGGTCTTTGTCGCCCGGCTGCAACCCCCCTACTCCGCAGATTTATGTGTGGAGTAGGTTTCATGTAAATGTAAATGTAAGACCATCATAAAACTGTTGCCACTTGTGGCATAGATTTGTGGTCATACACAAGATGCAGTTAATGAATTTCAAGCTGCTTTTCTAAAAAGATTTTCCCCTTATTCCGGTTTTTCTGTGGTATATCTCGAATAATTGTTTTGCGTCAGCAGCCGGACAAACAATATGTTATACCTCCCCTAGATTCCTTCCATTTTGCTACTAGAAGTTCACACTTCTTCGCCTCATTTTCAAATCTCTATTACATATTTGCATTTCTATGATGCTCCCAAAACCACATATTCTTACTTACTACTATTTTAGCATCATTCATCATTCTACCTCTACTTTGCTTTGAGTTGTTGGCAGTGTCCATTTGAAACCAATAGCAAGGATTTTACTCGTAACGAATACGAACAAACGAACACTATATTACTGCTGCACTTGTTACAATGACTGATACACCACAAGATATACCACAAAAGACACAGAACATTTTTATGACAACGCCATGCGGTTGTGCGTACATCTGGTCCTCGACCTTATCATTAACAGCGCCCAACTCTACTGAATTACTACTAATTCTAAAGGTAACCGATGTTTTCAAGTGACAAATCACTCAAGCATATTTGTTGTAGGCAATCCCACATACTTTGCTCTGTGTTCCTGGCGCTTTGAACTGGTTTGATGATGTTACACAGATAACTCTACATATTCCAAATCAATTCCTCGACTACAAAGACCGCACAATCCCCCCAAACTTTAAACAACTTAAAAAGCTTTGATGTGTAGTTATGGCACATATAAATGAATATTGGTTTATAATTGATATTTTAATACGAAATTTTCATTTAATTTCCATCTATGCTATTTTGTACAAAATAAAAGTTGGTTTTATCGACCGCAAGTAAAAGAAGGTGAAAATCTTGAAGGGGGAAGGCAAGGCTTTAAAGAAAACCATCGACAGCTGTGTCTGAAATTACGAGTGAGGAGAGTGTTTTATTAGCAGAAAACACTCAACGCCTCAGTAAGTGCATTAGTGATAATGAAACGAAAGAGTTTCGAAATGCATCCAAGATTAGTTAACGTTTCATTCTGAATTTCTTTTGTGTTTAACGGTAATTTTTGTCTGTTAAATCAAGCTAAGGTGATATTTGTTTGATTGTAATTGTCAAACACATGTTTTTTTTTCACGCTACAGTGAATATTTTTTAAAGCCGCTCTGCTTTTTGGGCAGCTTGTCTCTTGCTGAGACATTAATACCACAGTTCTGTAAAATGACAGAATGCAAGTTTTCGTGTTGCCGTAAGAAAAGTATGTACGAGAATATGGTCGAAATTGCTTCATTCGCCATTTTCAAAGTTTACGTTATTCAAGCCGTTTTGCAAAACTAAAATCTGGAGTGAATTGGAGAGTTGGAGAGTTGGAGTGACGGATTTGATATTAAAACTCTCCAATTCACTACAAAACATTTTCCATAAATCGGTTCTATTTCGGGGCAAAGGAGTGAACACCAATCTGACTGCTTATAAAAGCAAACCGTAGTCTATTTAATTTTTGTCAGGTCCAAAAGTGATAGTTAGTAAATTTTCTTTAGCAGGCCACAAAATGATTTTCAAAATTCAAGCAAACGATTTTCAGTATTGTTTTAAGCATTTTAATAAGAGAGAATCAAGCAATTTTACTACTACATTCGCAATCACCGTGGTACCCGTGGCGTGATGGTTAGTATGACTGCCTGTTAACCCAGTGATACGAATCCCAACAGAGTCAAAAATGTTTTAAACGGATATCAACATTCGCGAGGATTTAGCAAGTCCTCCGTTGCCATGAAAGGCGCTTTCTCGGTTAGCCGTTTGGAAACGGCTGAAAATTGTAGGTCCCCTCCATTTCATTTCATTCCCATTTCCATTCCCTCACAAGGCATGGTTGAGAAATGCGATAGGCCCAGGGGCTCTTCGCTCTGTTGTGCCACGATATTTATTTTTATTTTATTCGCAATCACTCTAAACCTGTTAGTTTCGCAACAAATTCCAAAAGTCGAAGAAAAAGGAACGAAGGAGTGAAATTGTTTTTGGAGAAGGACATCAGAGCACTAGTAGAATTTCAAAACGGTGAAAATGTAAATGTTTACACACCTATGAAAGGTTTAAAAAAGCTTATGGGGTAGTTCAGAGATTCATTTTAACATTTCTCCGGCTAAACTTTCGGCATTAAGGATCGAAACAATTGAATTAAATTGCAGTTGCTTGGTGCGTACAAGAACCTATCAAATAGGGCAACTTGGACATCTGTTTTAGTATATCCTTTTGGACTAGTCAAATATCTGAACCCTGAATTGCAGCTAAAATCAAATGTGACATATAAAAACTCAACGCTTGAAAACAGAAAACCTTTAAAATATCGCTACAAGAAGATTGTAATTCATTTATTTATTTACTTTTTGCTGTTGCAACTGAAATGACTCTAGACATGAGAGACACAAGTCAAATTTCTTATCAGCTGATCACTTGGACAGCAAGGAAGGGATACCAAAACATCATGAAAGGGGTTTGCACCTCGTCAATGTGATTAATCAACAATTACAACATTAAAAGTGCAACTTTCCTCATTGCACTACAGAAACTTCGAAGTTTAAACGTGACAAAACAAAAATTTATGTTAAGAACAAACATTTCTTCAGAATAACAAAATCATTTGAACAACTTATTACCAACAATGTATAAAATTCAACCTCATATTTGAGCCAGTTGTTGCAGAAATATTTATTGATAAAATAAATTATTTGGCAAAACCAAACCTCTTGCTGGTGTGTGTGTGTGTATAGTACGGTGTGCAAAGGATTCTAATCTAAGCTTCGAAAACAAATAAAAAAAACATAGGGAGATAAATAACTATTTGTAACCAATAGTTATTTATCTCCCTTCAAAGGTTCTCAATAGATCATAGACGCAAGTGTGTTTTACAACGGCAGTGGCAGACGGAAATTATAGATAGCAAAAAATGTACGACGAACGCATACAGCATACAGAGCAATCTGAAAACCACCCCATCGTCCTTAAAAAAAACAAACTAACATAATACACACACACACCCACACAAAAAACGAAACAACTAACATATTCTTCGTAAATAAAATAAAAGGCAACTCACACTACAATGAAAGTAAAAAAAAAAACCAAAGATGAGAAACTTGTGTTATTACCTTGGAGCATATAGAGTTAATGAAATCATCCTAAAAATATTATTTCATTAGGGGAGGAAAGGACGAGCATGAAACGAAATGAGAAAATAAAAAAAAAAATATCTATCAACGATTTAAAGTAACGAGGATGTTGAAATAAGGGCTCTCTATCTCACCCATTGTGGGAGCATGCATGTTGATGATTGGACTTTGAAAAAAAAATTAAAAACAGCAATAAAAAGGAATGGGGTTTCTGCATTCGGAGAATGCATGCTATCACAAAATATTGACTTACCGAAGGACTCTTAGGTAGACCGACTCTTTGGCCACATGTCGTGAGAAGATTAACCAAACACTCACGAACGCGACCCTGGGACATCCATGGACGTTTCCATCCACTTAATGGGGCTGAATCTGCAGGCGACAAACTAGCACTTCTTCGGGGGGAGTTGGGCGTACCAACATGTGGCAAATGATTAAAGTTTCCTTGGCCGTTCTTATTCTGCTGTGCTACTGATATAATCGATGACGAATTGACGACTGTAGTAGTAGTGGCATGAGATGAGGATGGGTCTTCAGATTTAAGTAAAATTCTTCTCCCAATAAGAGGAGTTTGTGATACGTCGAAGGTAAATTCCATCGTTCTTCCAGCTAATTCTTTTTTGCAAAACATTTCAGAATCAGGATAAGCACCATAGAAGCTGAAGGATAATCCGGGACTTGCGCCCTCGGTGGGTGGCACTACTTGTAAGCTTGAACTTCTTGTTACGATTAATTTTAATATTTTAAGCGACTCCTTCCAGTTCGCCGTCTGTTGAATAAAAAAAAAAAAAACAATTTATTAAACTAAATTTCAAAACTTGAAGGAAAGTCAATTTCAGCGTTTAATATAAGACGTAGAAGGAAGGAGTACATTAAATTGGTAAAATTAATACGAAGTTCACAGTTCAGTGTACAAAATTAGTTTCAAAATGAATATTTATGAGATTTACTTACGTCCAAGTATTTCCCAATAGCTCTCAATAAATCAGCATTGATTGTTTGGGCTTGTGGAGCAGAAAGATCCACATGATGTAACATACAATGAATTACATTAAGCACTGGCACTTGAATCTGCTGAGGGGCCTTTTCGAGCACTTCAATTAGAAAAGCCAGCATATGAAGCCCCATATGTGCGTAAGTATCGTAAAGATATTTAACAACACACTTTGTCCATTGGAATGACTCTTTGCAAAAAGTTTTTCTACTGTACAAAGTCATAACTGTTCCTAGGTTTTCCAATTTAGCTCCCAGTTCCGACGAAACTTGAGCAATATTTTCAGCACTTCGTATGCAAATTTCGTTGGCATCCTCATAGTGGAGTAGCATGTACGGAAGTAGAGAAATAACATTCATGGGAAAAGCACAACTTTGGGTTGGATCACACACAGGTAAGTTCAAAAGAGGAGCCAGTTGTGAGAGAAGTGTTATTGTTGGTTCATAAGTCGTCGTATGAGTGCAGCCCTATTAAAGAAAAACATTTGTTTGTCAAATAAAATTATAGAATGTTTATATTCGGACTTTGAGAAGCAATGCATGAACTCCAGGATAGCCTGTCCATTTCAACTGCTGTTGAAGTTTTTCAACTTTATCCCTGGCATCCGGTCGATCCAATGGTAGACGATGGAGTACACGTGTCAATAGACGAAGGGCCAGAAGAAATTCATGTTCATAATCACTCTCAAGCAAAGAAACAGAAAGCCAGAAAAGTTGTGCTAGAATTGTCATCTTGTCGTCCTAAACGATTTGAAAAGATTAGTCAAATAATTTGAAAACGAAAAATAAGTTGAGTGTGATTACTTGTGTCGCTGTATCTCCCAACATTTTTAAGCTTTGTGCACTTCGTGAGCGTGATAGTGCTGAACCGAACTTTGACACATTTCTCTCCATGTCTATGCCCGAAGTGCGATTTCGAAGCTCAACTAGAAATGAAAAGTTAAACACGCTCAATAGAAACAAAGCTGTGTACAAACCTTGCTTATCACACGGTGAGTTTGTGGTTTTGCGAGTACAATAAGAAACGGAATAGCTTGTACTGCGGGCATGACTTGGCATGGAAAAATTTGGCGATTGAGGAGTAGCACCGGATGGGGATTTTTTTCCAGCCAGAACAGAGTTCGGACCACCATCCTTGTTGTTCAGATTAGGTGTGCTCTTAAATATGTCCTTCATTACATCTAATGGTCGAAAATCTGAATCCAAACTGTCAACTGCAGCTTCCAAAGTCAGTAGCAACTCCGTCACATAGCCTTGCATATCCTCTCCTTGTTCTGCTACCGTTTCAACCAAACGCGACAAGATATCCGAGAGCATTCTAGAATTTATTGGAACGTTCAGTGCACGAAAGATTTGCAAGCATCTTCCAGCGTAGTGTCTGGAAGAACAACTTAGACCAAGTTGAAGAGCGGTTTGCGCCCATCGCTCTGCAATTCTTGCTTGTGGATAACTATCGGCAAACACTTTTACCATGTGCTTCAAGAAAGCTGTCAATTGCTCTGCAGATTTGATCGACCAAACTGCTTGAATTCAAAATGGCTTATTATATAACTGATACTTATGTCTGATATTTTATTCAATTCACCCTTTGCGTTAATGTCCTCGTAATTCCAAAGTGGTTGACAACTCTCTTGTGATAAAAATTTAAGCAAGCTTTTGATAACGTGGGCTATTGGCATTGTTGGCCCTGGCTGAGGTGGGGCATTCTCATCGGTAATAATCAAAGGAACTTCAGAGTTTTCAGACGTATTGGGGTTAATTTGAAGATGTTGTACCACATTATTGCTCTGCAGAAGAGTTGCATTTGGTATGTTGCAGGGACCAAACAAGTAGCTGTCGAATTCTTGATTTGTTTCTAGAGTAAGAGAAAGCGATCAGTTTATTGCTTTCCTATTACTTTTGAAACAAGTTTCTAAAATTATAATTTTACCAGTGAAATTGTTGCTTATCACAGGCAAGGAAGGCCCTGATAGCCCTAGCTCCAGCTTAGACGTTTCACTGTTCAACAATATTCTAGCCACTGTCAGATGATCATTATGCTCTGCCAATACAATCTATACACAAAAGAGTTTCCAAAAAATAGTATCAACTTTGTGTTAGACGCAAAATTAGCTTACCAATAAATTGATGCAGAGTTGCTTACAATGTTCGCGGACAATTACACGGTTGTGATCCAAGCCTAAAAATAGAATATGCAACATAAGGGGCAGGTGCAGTGTCCAGTCAATCCCTGGAATACCATCTACAACAATATCGGCCAGTAGCATCACAGCTACATTACATCTAAAAAAAATACACATAAATCTTTCTTTGTCATCATCGGAACACATCATTTGAACTTTTTACCTATGGAATCCGCTTATAGGCAAACTAACATCGGGTAGAAACTGAGTTAGTGGTGCAAAATAACCGCCATACTCTGGCATCGGCAGTGGGTGTGGGGCAGCTGGTGCTTCTGAACGTAGTTCTACATTCTCCTCCTGCCGCAACTACAAAACAATTCATGCAACAAATAAAGGAACAAAAAAGTTGATGAATTTACCTCTGGGTCGTTTATTAGTATATCCTCTGGACGTGGCATTATTGAGGGGCCCGATGCTGCGCGAATTTTATCGGCTCCCCTAGGTGGGCGGGTGGACTGGGTGAAAGCTCTTATTCCACTGTCTGACTTGCACGTTCTTTAACAAATGAAACGCACAAAAAAAAAATATTATTTGCTTGGGCATTTAATATCAGCAGTTGTGCGAATTTTTCCTTGTTGGCATTTACTTCGTAAAAGGAAAAGCCACTCGCATAGTTTAGCGTGGCATTCTTTTGACGAAATGTAGTGTGTGTCCACTCGATTGTTATTTACAATTGATTGACCATTTCCAGTTGTACTCACCCGATTTTAATTGGATCCTCTCCACTATGCCGTTTGGTGTGAATGGTCCCTTTTTCAACAGTTAAATCCTGAATACGAGAATCGTTTATACCAGCAGCTTGACCTTTAACATGAATGCACGAGGTTTATTTTTTAAGTTTTGAGTTGTTTTCAAACTAATTAAATAAATTTACTATCAAGGTCAATTATAAATGGAAAAAACCAATATTTTTGTTTAAATTTGATTTGTGAATTCGCAAAATCAAGACGGAATTAATCACGACACGACAATTATCATTAATATTTACCATCTGAATGACTTGATGCCTTTCTCATGCTCGTTAGTCTATAAAACGGTGGGGTTTCAGTTCGCTCAATTAAACAATTAAGCGTTTCCACTGTTTGAAGTTCAGCCATTAATTCATCCAAAAATCGATCAGCACAGGTCCTGGCAAGATAAAGGGCGACTCGTTTTGCCTGTTGGCGATATAAACATCAAAATAAATAATTGAGCTCATTTAATAACAAATTATCATCACTTACGTATGGGAGAAGTTCGGTTGGTGCCATTCCGGACATAATTACTAAATAACGAAGAATAACTTTGAGGTTATTTGGCCAAAACTGGCATAGTGTGCCCCACAGCTCTTCAATGTCACGGGGATGCAAATCTGAAAACTGTCGAGACAAAGAATCAATAAAATAATTATAAGGTAACATGAGTTTTGTGTTTCTTGTCAAAACAGAATTCTCAAGTTGTTTCTCCTTAAAACGAATTACTAGGAAAAACGACTGGCTTTGTTATTACTAACAATACACCTACAGCATTCTACAAATTCCACAACGGCAGAGGTGTGTTGAAATTGGAATTTAATTAATGGGAGTTCGGTATACGAGTGAAACCTCTCAATTAAAGTTACTGGAATTTCAGCAGGGGGTTAAGTACTGCTTTGTTTGTTATCAAATGATTTCAGAATATTAACTTTAGACGAAATACTTTGGGGATTTTCTAAATGCTTTCACTTTTTTATGAATAGGGAGAAATATTCATAGATTATAATAGTAACTTTATTTATTTAAAACGGCGCGGCGTGGAGTGTCAGCAAGGAAGTAGGAGTGACTTGGAATCGCAGCTTGAATTTTGTAGGAGTTTTAGCAGATTGTATACTCGTAATTGACAATCGCAATCGTCGGCATCATAGATAGCACTGCCCTGACGATGGTATTTCATGGCTGTACTGAGGTAATCAAGCAGAAACAGAAAAGCGAAACTTATTTCATTTGTTTTATTCGTTTAAATGCATACACCTTGAATAGTTATCAATTAAAAAGAAATTCGATTGGAATTGGAAAAGAGAGAGATTTTTTTATCTTTCTAAAAATTAGCCTTAAGCCAGTTGCTTAACAATGAAAGAAAACGCTAAAAATACAAGTTCATAAAGACGATGTGCGAAGTCATACATTTGTCTGGAACTTTAACGCAAAAGTTACTCAACAGCAAACCATATATTCTCATTTTATAATATTGCTGATTCTTACATGAAAAAAAAGAAGAGAATAGAATATTCATAGAATTCTAGGCGTTCTTTGTCGACTTCCGTGCAGCCTTCGACTCCATTGTGCGAGATGCGCTTTTCTATAAATTGTTTGAGTTGGGGTGACTACTAAAATCAGTAATGTACTGAGGGCGTTGTACAATATAAACACAGCATGCGTGTGGGATGCAGTTGCTCTATCAGAAGAATTTCCTACAACAATGGGGTTGAAAACAAGGCTGCATTCTAAGTGCTTTGCGTTTGATACTGTTCATAAATGACAACGGATGCAGTCAAAGGTGGAATGCAGATGATTAACTGTTCTTCGCCGACTCCATAGATGGAATGCAATTAATGATGATTAGATTAGGAAATTACTGTAAGCTCTGGAATCTGGTAGTTAATATACAAAAATCAAAAATGATGGTGTTCGGGGGCGGCGGGGTACTCTCGAGAAACGAAAAATGCACGTTTAATGGAGAAGCTGTCTTAACTGTGCGGGAGTAAAAAATACCTCGGAGTTCTTATAACTGCAAACCTGAACATAAAGAGGCACTTTAACGGAAAATTATCCGAAACAAAAACAGCGATTACTGAGCGAAAGATACTTTTTTAAAAGGATTTTTCATCTGCCGAAAAACACGCCAAACTACATGCTTTATTTAGAGACTGGGACGCCTTCTATGATAATGGAGACTCTGATCATACACTTCAACTCTATTGCTAAAGTTATGGAGATTAAAGATGACAGGAAACCTAAAATCATTCTTAATAACATGATTCGTAAGAGAGGATCAATGATGATAGAGTGGAAGAGTCTGGCAACCGAATGTGGTACTTGTTTGACGATTGAGGCAAATGAACACCCGTCTTCATTGAGAACAAAGTTCAACGCCATGCTTAAGAGTCTTGGAGTTTCTTGTATGACAGAAATGTAGCATAAGCCAAATCCTCGTTGTTCAGAAACATTTATAGTCGTCTTGAATATAACCTTGGAAAAAACACGTACCTACTGAATTGATTGCTACAGGGCCCATTTTTCATATGAACTCCCGAATGCAGAATCGAAGTGAACAGAACTGTTGGGACTCGAACCACGAGCCTCTGGGTCAACAGCATAGAGGAATAAAGAACAAGAGAGAAAACCTTTATTTCTCTTGCCCCGGAACTTCACACATTTAGTTTTTGATGTTTTAAGATTCTGAACAGTAACAGTAATAATATTTATTTTCAATAAATCAAACATATAAAAATTAGAACAATTTGATAACAATAAAATAAACAAAGTATTTAAAAACAAAGTATCAAATCTCAACTTTCAACACCCCCACTAGATTTTTATACTTTTATGCCAATGAGAGTACAACAGTTGTTATGTTTTGTAGCAGGGAGTCCTTTGGTTAGAACATCAGCTGGCATCTCTTCAGTTTTCAAATATAATACTTCTAATTTACTTTCTTCTATAAGATCTCGATTGAAATGATGCCTTATGTCGATGTGCTTTGAACGTGCGTGATAAACGTTGTTTTTAGATATGTTTATTGCACTCTTGTTATCGCATTGCAATATAAGTTGTTGATTCCAATGAATTAGTTCTTGCAATAAAGATTGAAGCCAAAGTGCTTCTTGAGATGTTGAGGCTAAAGCCATATACTCAGCCTCTGTGGTGGAGAGAGCGACAGTAGGTTGTTTATTTGAATTCCACGAAATAGGTCCTCCTTGGTATTTAAAGAGATAACTTTAACCCAGCATGAGTTGAAGCTGGACCTATTTTTTTTTGGGGTAGGGGGTGGTTTTAATAGTACAGCTTTAAAATATTACAATGAGGAAACACCGGTAAATTGGTTTAAAAAATGTTTTAGTTTTCTATTTTCACCTTATGAAAGGCGCCTTTCTTTTAGTCCTACATGAGTTGAAACTCGAAAAATTTTTTTTGGGTAGGGGGTGGTCTCAATAGTACAGCTTTAAAATATTATAATGAGGAAACACCGGTAAATTGGTTTAAAAAATGTTTTAGTTTTCCAATTTTACCTTATGAAATGCGCCATGAAGTATGCAATAGTTTCAAAACATGATAGAAATACATACAAATTTACAATAAATGTTAGGAAATAGAGTAGTGAAAGTATAAAAATTCATCAGACAAGTGCTTATGTGCAATTAATTTCCGTATACAACAGCTTTCCGCATGGCCCGCTTCGCGGGGCTCATTATTTTAACCCTTTTTCCGCAGGGTTAAGCTGCTCATGCTAATATGGAAATAGCAATTACAGGAACAGTGAAAAGTTCACAACTTTAATAATTATAATAATAAGAAGTGTTTCCTCAATTAAAGATTGCTAAAAAGACTGTTTTTAAGTGATTATCTTTGTACTAAAACAAGTTTTGTGTGCGAAATCATGCTGGGTTAAAGGAAAGTAGAGCCGTTGATTTTCTGTCATCTGAGTCACTAGCCCAGTCAGCATCCGAAAATCCTTCTAAACGTCCTTCAATGTCTCGAGTGTATTCTAGCTTGTAGTTTATTGTTCCTTTAATGTAACGTAAAAGTCGTTTAACCGCTATCCAGTGAGATTTTGAAGGATTATTATTAAATCTTGATAAAGCCCCCACTGCAAAGGATAAATCTGGGCGACTAACTTGTGCTGCATATAAAATACTTCCAATAGCTTCTTGATATGGAACGGTTTTCATGTAGTCAGTTTCGTCTTTGCTTTGTTGATGTGTTTCTTTTATAAGCTTTTGGTTAATATCTAAGGGTGTGGATACCGGATTACAATCCTCCATATTAAATCGCTTGAGAATATTCTTTAAGTATGTCCGTTGGTCTATCCATAACTTTCCCTTTTCTCGATCCCGAGTTATTTGCATACCAAGCACAAATTTAGCTTCTCCAAAATCTTTCATCTCGAATGATTTAGCCAAATTTTCTTTGATAATTCTTTTTTCATCTTTGTTGTTTGTAAAAATCAGGATGTCGTCTACGTAAATAGCGACGAAAGTCTTATCTGTGCTGTTTGTCTTGTAATAAATACACGGATCGGTTTTGGATTGTTTAAGTCCAATTTTCTTTAAAGTTTCATCCAATTTCTTATTCCAAACTCTACTAGCTTGTTTGAGGCCGTACAGTGATTTCTTGAGTTTACATACTTTATTTTGAACATTATCAAAACCTTCAGGAAGATTCATGTAAATCTCTTCGTTAAGTTCACTTTGCAGGAAAGCAGTCACAACATCCATTTGATCGATATCCAAATCATATCGTACAGCCAAACTTAAAAGTACCCTTATGGACGTGTACCTTACGACGGGAGAAAATGTTTCTTGATAATCGATCCCTTGACGTTGCGAATACCCCTTAACGACCAATCTAGCTTTATATTTTTCGACACTACCACTTGCATCTTTTTTCGTCTTGAATGTCCATTTAGAATTTATGGCTTTCTTTCCTTTTGGTAATGAAACTATTTCCCAAGTGTCATTTTTCAAAAGAGCTGTATATTCATCGTTCATTGCTTTTTTCCAGTCAGACATAATGTTCGCTCTTCATTGCCTCAGCGACTGTCTTTGGAAATTCATTGTCGTTAGCCATGTACGATAGGTAACCGTATCTTTCAGGTGGATTTCTTATTCTGGTGGATCGTCCTATTCCTCTGTCAGATATGATTCCTTCTGAAGATTCTTCAACAATGAAATCATCTTGGGCATCCAGAAAACTGTTTTCACTTGCCGTTTCGTCACTTATTTCGATTGGTATTTCATTGTTTGAATCCGCTGATGAAATTTCGTCTTCACGCTTTTGCAATGTCTTATATGAGGATAAATGGATGTTTCAACAAGCAATATAAGCTCCGATTTTGCGTTTAAGAGCTTCGTTGCATCCTTCTCCGTCTCACTACCTTCAGAAACAGCCGTCCAAAGTCCTTTCATTTGGAAATAAGCTTCAACGGAAAATTTCCAGTCTTCGAAGTTTTCGCTTCCCCGAAGCTTTTCAATACTGAATTGCGTTTCAAACATCTTTTCCCAATACAAACTTCCTTATTATTTTGTATTTAGTTCGTGATAAGGCCCATAACCTGATGTTTTAAGATTCTGAACAGTAACAGTAATAATATTTATTTTCAATAAATCAAACATATAAAAATTAGAACAATTTGATAACAATAAAATAAACAAAGTATTTAAAAACAAAGTATCAAATCTCAACTTTCAACAGTTTTCAATTAGACGTGTAAATAAAAATACAAGTGAAATTAGGCGGTTTTTTAAATAACTCATTGGATTTTCTGTCTAACTTAACTAACCCATTCAATTTTTAAATTTGGAAAAATCTTGTACTTCGAAGAAGATGCTGACTTCTTTGTTTTAAAGAAATTGAAGTTATTACATTTTTGCCTGCTAAGCTTTCATCTCACCAGATGTCCCTTGCAAGACCCCAAATTTAGCTGATTTACAGTTCTTTCAAGTATTTTTTTATTCGAACTCCAAAGTAAATTGAGTATAAAGCACAAAGCCGTTTAAAGCAAGACTTGTATCTTTTGAAAATAGTCTTGATTTGTAGATAAAGAGAGTCTCCAGAACGGTCAAGGTGTGAACGAAAAGAAATGAACAAAAGGAAAGTATCGATTAAAATAAAATGTTTTCAAAAGATTCACAATTTATCTTGTGAGGTTCCAATCTATAATTTTTCCATTTTGCTTCCAACTGAATTGAGAGCATTAAGCTCTTTTAGTCTGGCCAAAAGCAATTCCTTTTTTCACCACAAATGATTTAGTAGTTTCGTTTTAACCAACACGAATCGTACGATTATTTTTATCTCAAACTACTCAAAAATGTCGTGTTAATCGAACGGACAAAAATGACCTTTTTAGCCGCTCAAATGAGTCGTGTAGCTACATTATCTCCCTTCATCAGTAACTTAGACTATATTTCATCCCTATAATCTCACAAGAACAGAAACGGGAACGAGAACGGGAACCTTAAAGTTACTTGACCGATTTTAAAAATTCTTTCAACTCTAGGATGTAACATTATCCCTCAGTGACATAGACTTATATTTCATTCACATATTTCCACGGGAACAGAAGATTCCAACAGGAATGGGTTGGGAACGGAAACTTAGGAACTACTGGACAGATTTCAAAAATTCTTTCAGCACTGGGATGAAACATAGTCCCACAGCAAGAAAGATTATATTTGATCCCCAAATTCCCACGGAAGAGGAAAAACGCGAACGGGAACCTTAAAGCTACAGACCCGACCAAAGCCGGGCGGCTCAGCTAGTGTACATATAAAGATCATTTTTTCTTGAATAAAGTCAATTAACTAACTAACTATTCGAAACATGGAAAATAAATAAGTACAGTAACTACGCCGCTGGATCGACGAGCTATAAGCTATACAAAGCACCCAATGAATGTTGCCGAAATCAGCAGTAATACGGTGTTCAAAGTCTATAAATAAATAGGAAGACACAACAGAGCTCGGTGAGCCCCGGGGGCAAGCACAAAACCTTCTGAGAAATGGATGAACCCACAGTTTTCCGATTCCAAAAATCAAAGTGAGAAAGTTCTTTTCATAGCAGTCTACTCTCGGAGGAATGGCGATACCATTAGAAAAACAATTGGAATTTTCTCTCACATGTACTTCGAAATCTTACGCAGTTCGTTGAAATACTTTAGGCCCTGTTGTTTCCATAGCTTTGATGTTTTGTTCACTTAGTAATCATTCTCGCACATTCCGACAGTAACAAACGATTAAATAAAAACATTGGAAAAAGAAAACAAACACAAAATTTACAACAACAACACAAAGCTTAAAAAAAATTCTCGACTCGGTGAAAAAAGCGGCATACCTATACAAAATCAGCTGTACAGATTGCAAAAAATTCAAACGAAACCGATCTTCAAAACAAGATTTTAAAAGCCCATCAGTTGCTCAAAAAATAAGCTAATTAATCGATTATATGTCGCTGGTTATGTTTTAACTTCTTGTGATGATAACGAACCGCATCGCATAACATTTGAAATTGGACCATTTGGATACAGCTTACTCAAAACAATGCAAACCCCAAAAAAGCTTGATCTGTACGAATCCCTCTTAATTTGAAAGGCAAAAAGTATGATGAATACCAATAACGGAAATATTTCGTCTCATTTAATTGTTTAAGCTTAAGAGGGGATTTGGGTTTTTATTTAAGAAAAATCA
Organism: Melanostoma scalare; assembly: GCA_949752695.1. Classification (NCBI taxonomy): domain Eukaryota; kingdom Metazoa; phylum Arthropoda; class Insecta; order Diptera; family Syrphidae; genus Melanostoma; species Melanostoma scalare. Next base: position 210,041,136 of record OX456984.1, on the reverse strand, counting down.
AAAATTATTTTGTTTAAACGTATTGTTGCCGATCTAAGCAAAACACATGAAGTTACTGTCTAATTGATCTCTTATCTTCAAACTCTTAACAACTGCGAGCGATAAACTTCAACCGCTTTTTTCTCACAACTACTTTTTTTGTGTTCACTACTTCATTATTTATTTCAAACTTTTTATAAGTTTTCTAGATATAAAATACCATCCCGCAATGTTAAGTTATTTTTTTCTTACATTAAAAGTGTTTCTTACTTACAAAATGGCCGAATTTTTGATGGAGAATAACAGTTTACACTTAAGATGGCCACCAAAAATTTTTAAATGAAAGAAAAAGTTATCAGAGAATGTTGGGAGAAAATCTGATACTAAGTTAACTAAATTTTAATGGTTTTCCATTTCCGATAGTTTCCGGTCAGGTTACAGTGAACACCACAACATTTTTTCCCCCAAGGCGTTCTGGGGTAAGCTCTGTTACCGGCTTATGCCTCAATATTTCTGCATGGCAAAATTATACAACATCGATAAAAGTATGTTCAATATTGTACAAAAATTGCGATTAAAATTGATCAACATACTTGAAAAAAAATTACAAAAAACTATTTTTTTTGCGCTGAAACACGCACCCTATTTTGGTATTGGGACTCTAGGTCTTGAAATACCTGCCATAAAATCTATATGATAATACTTATTTTTCTGGGAATGGTTTACTGGACATGTGGACATACCTAACTATTATCACACCCATCATAACTTGTGCTTCGCTGGTCTGGTGGAAAAAAAAACAGAACAAGTTTATGCCACCAAAGCTTTGCAACTTCGCACCTGCCCAACTTTAGCGCTATAGAAAGTTTATTAAATTCTCCTCCGCTACACCAAAGAGTAAAGAAGACTGCTGTGACAGTCAGGCAACCCTAAAGGCATTGTCCTAAAACAAAATTGAATCCAAAATAGTTTGGAACTGCCTGACATGTTTATTTAATAAAATAACTCTTTCCTGGGTGCCTGCGTGCCTGGACATGAAGGCGTACAGGGTAACGAAGAGGCTGACCGCCTAGCTAGACTTGGCTCTCAATCCCAATTCAAAGGCCCGGAACCCAACTGCGGTCTCCCAATCAGTAGCATTAAATGCGAACTGGTTACTTGGGAACGACAGAACATGGTCCGCACCTGGAACAACTCTAATGGCCAACACCATCAAAACTATTCATAGACGTATGAAAAAAATTCTTGACATGAGCAAACGTGACGCAAAGTTACTTACGGACTTCCTCACTGGACACTGCTCTCTCAGATATCACATGGGCATCAGCCAGGATGACACCTGCCGTCTCTGTCTCGAAGACACAGAAACGGCTGAACACATTTTATGTGAATGCCCTGCCATAGCCAGATCCAGGCTAAAAATATTCAATAAAGGATTCACTAGTCCCCATGACATTAGAAACACCCCTTCTTCGAATATTCTTAGGTTCTCAAATGACCTCAAGTTCGAATGAACAACTCTACACTTTACGTGTTTAAACCTTAGGAAACAGCACAAAAGATCTTTCAGGTCGACGTGCTAGTAAAGGTGTTTTACCTTCGCCCTATCCAATAGAAAAAAATGAGGTTTTCATATTTTCGTTAAAAGTTTTTGATTTAATTTAATTCTTTTCTTCAATATTTTGTTCAATTTTCATAATTAATGTTTAATTGGCAACCATGTACCACCAAATGTAGGTATATTATGAAGAGCGGATACTAAAAACCTTGTACTCAGCCTCAAGATTTTGATACTGTACCTAGCACATAATCGCAAGTTCGGGCTACCCAGCCGTGAACGTTTGTTTACTTTGCTCACAGAAATTCACAAAGTGTCATCATCAGCGTTTCTTTGAATTTCATATAAAAGTCGTTTCTTGGCTTTGTCCCTTTGTGAGAGATTTTTACCTCCACTCCTGAAAAGATGACAGATTGAGAATGTCTGTGCACAAAGTAAAGCAACGAACCTAAAACGTGTGCTTATAGCAGTTTTTTTTGTTCAGAAATTTTAGTATTAGAAATTCAAAGGGCAGGAAAGTTTATTAATCGCTCGTAGGTACTCCTTTTTGTACACAAATGCGAAAATTAACTGTGCTGGACGAGGATTTGACTGATTTAAGTCTCAGTTTAAGTGAAAGATTTAGTTTACAATACGCGAAACAGCTATTGCTCGATGTATGGTGTTTCTTTTTTAGAGGTTGGTTTGTCTAATAGGTTTGCCATTTCATCATGAACAGGTTGACAAAAGAACAACAACACTCGTTCAAATTTATTTCACAGATAATGGTTCAGTTCACGAAGTTTAACGTCCATTTTATGGTTGACATAATCTACCAAATAATTCGGTTAACCATTGATTGTTTTCGCACTAGCAAAAGTAGAGCAAAGTGTTGAAGAGGACCCGAATGAATCGAAAACTGATTGTTTGGTGAGATGTGAGATCTATGGGCTGGTGGAGTTATTGGACCATACTTCTTCCGAAATGATGCTGGCGATCCAGTTACCGTTAGTAAAGACCGATGTAGAACCATGATAACCGACTATTTTGTTCTCGATTTGGATGGCATGAATGTGGTTGAAAATTTGACCTTTAGGCTAGGCTTTAATCGAGCCAGCCGCGGCGGCCACATGCCCGAAATCAATTTTAACCCTTAGAAGCATACATTTTTTGAACGATCCTATCATCATGAAAATTCTTACACGGGGGTTTTCGGGGTCGCTGATTACGAATTGAAGTCAGTCGAAATTCAAGATGGCGGATCCAATATGGCCGACACCGAAACGTAGGTTTAGGTTTAGGTTTAAATGGCTGTCAGGAAAACAAACTGACACACTTAGACCAATATTAGGTCCATTGTGATACCATAGAAATTATGCGAGGGAGTACTTCACTTAACAAAACCATTTGGAGTTTTTAATAAAGCGAAGGAGATGCAGTGGATCTGTGTTCGCCAGATCGCTTGGATCATCAAGAAACTAGTTTCCTAGATGCCGTTTTCTTTTAAAAGAGAGTGCAGGACATGAGCAGAGGAGGTGTGGGAGTGTCTCCTCCTCCTCCTCATCTAAGCAGTTCATCTGGCGAGTTCATCGGCTTTGCAGTTACCCACGATATCTCTGTGCCCCGGCACCCAAATAAGGCGAATATTGAACTGTTCAGCCATCTCCTTAAGAGATAAGCGACAGTTAAGGGCGGTTACTGAGTTCGTAGAAACAGCGCCGAGTGATTTGAGGGCTGCTTGACTATCTGAGAAAATCCGGATATTCGTTGAGGATATCACGTTTTCTTTTAGCCATGATAGGACCTCTTTGATCGCCAGAATTTCGCTACAATGGTTTGGAAGGCGGAACGAGAGACTTACGTTAAGTCGGTTTGAGTACACCCCGCAGTCTACCCCTTCTTCGGTTTTTGAACCATCTGTATAGAAATGAATTGAATCATCTCTCAAAAATTCTTCGTCTTCCCAGGTCGTTCTCGGTGGAATTGAGACTTGGAGCTTATTATCAAAAACCAATTGGGGGATGGTGTAGTCGGAGTGACAGGGATTGATCCGAATAAATTCAGGATTGTAACGTGACCGATGTTGTTATCGGCCCATTGGGAGATAGCTCTCATACGAGTGGCTGCACTGGCGGCCATTTGTTTGCTGAAGATATCTAGTGGTGTGAGGTTAAGGAGTGTATTTAGTGCAGCTGAGGGTGTTGATCTCAGTGCTCCGCTTATACACAGACAGGTTGTTCGTTGGACCTTGCTTAGATTATCGCAGTAGGTCCTTTTATCAAGAGCGGTCCACCATACCACTACTCCGTATGTGAGTATTGGTCTGATGACCGCGGTGTAGAGCCAGTGAGTGATTTGGGGGGAGAAGCCCCATTTAGTGCCAATGGCTTTTTTGCAGGAAAACAGGGCTACGGTTGATTTCCTGATTCTTTCCTCTATATTGGCTTTCCAATTTAGCTTTTTGTCTAGGATTATACCTAGATATTTGGCTTCGTTAGAAAGTTCAAGTGGGATTCCATTAATTGATGGAGTTATTAGTTGAGGAATTTTGTATTTCCTGGTGAAGAGAACAGTTTTCTTAGGGTTGACCTCACCGAAACGTAACTCTACCAGAATATTGATAAAAATTTGTACTCAGGGGTTTTTGGGGTCTCTGACTGCGGAGCCGAATTCAGATTTTCAAAATTCAAGATGGCGGATCCAATATGGCCAACGCCAAAATTTTAAAAATCAATGAATTTTTCTAACTTATGTGTTCACGTCGGTTATTTTGTATCGACCATTTCGAATTACGCGAATCTAACATCGGATTCGTAATCAGCGACCCCAAAAACCCTTACTCACTAAATTTCCAATTATTTTGTTGGATAGATTCTTCAAAAATGAATTCTTTCGAAAAAAAACGTCATTTTTTTCAGTTTGGTTGTTTATAAATCTTATATTATAAACAATTATGCCAATTAGAGTGTATTGTTACGTTCTTACATCCCTCAAGTAACTGAAAAGTGCAAAACACCGTATCTGAATAATCTCAAACGTAAATAAATTAGAAACATTCAATTAAATCGAAGTGGTAACCATGCTTCTAAGGGTTAAAGGCATAAAATTATCCTTCTAATAAAACCAAATTGATGGACATAAAAAAGATTTTCTTGTGTTTTATTTCAATTCGAAGTTCTATACCTCTAAAAAAACACCCTTTAAGTAACGGCCATACAGGGTGAGCTATATCTATTGGTTTCTTTTTATTTCACAGATTATGTTAACACTGACAGCTGTTTTCAGCTCGAAATCTTGACACAAAATCAGTATCATTCATCCACGGTCACTTTATACTTGAATAACGTTGGGAAACAATAAAAATTTACTTCCAAGTTCAGTGCTGTGTAGTCAAAGCAGTGCGTTTTTTTTTAAGATGAGCACCAACCACTCTGCTGTACCAAAGTATGTGTAAAAAGCTCGTGAGGCTGATAAGCTATTAGACAGCACTCATTGCCATCTATCATCTTAGCAATCCGTAAGCTGCAGCCCGAAACCATTAATAAGGTCTAAGTAAAAATATGCGCTACGCAAAGCCAGCCAACGCAGCCATTTAAACTACGCGATGCTTCATAATCGATGAGACTGTTTATTCTTACTGATAAGGCCAAAAACATAAAAAAAAATTTAATATTCTTCATTTTATTGCATTAAAACAGACTCTTGTGTCTGGCTCACTCTCCTCTTTAGTTTGAACTCGAGCCTGCACTATTATTTGAAAACACCCTGTGCTAGTGTCATTAATACAATACTTTATCGCAAACACATTGCTATTTTTGCCTTGAATTGAAGACTAAATAGCTCTACTGCCACCAACGCGGAAGAAAATTGCACCACCCTTTTATTAAGTTTGTCTTATCTCGCACATTGCTACACTCGTCTGTATATGATACAATTCACCCTCTTGCAATTGTCTCAAGTTTTAACAATACAAAAAAATATATGAAATTGCTTTTTTATCTTCGTTGTTCTACATTTCCACATTTCGTTTTAAATTGCTTTCGGTCTTAAAGAGGAGTCCCAAACCAAACCAGAGAAAGCCTCAGTTTCGAATAATAATACAACAGATTTTAGTTCTTACCTTAGCCGTAATGTAAAAAAGATTGTTCAATATCATTTCTGTAGCTTCTGTTGAGCCAGTACCTTCTCGTCGTCCACGAGTCCCAGAATCAGGAAAATACTGAAATGAAAAGAAAAGAGGAAAATAAATATGACACACGAAGGTAACAATTTACACATCAAATTAAAAACGATTTATGTAAAAATCTGCCAAGGCATAACCAACGTACCATGATGTATGACAAAGGAGTTGCAGGAGGAACCGTAGTTGCGACTAATTCCATATTCTGCAACCAAGGCAACAGGCATTGTAGGAGAAGAGCACGAACTTCTTCTCTTGCCGTTTGGAATCGGTGGGTTATTTCTGTAAAATTTAATAGTAATGCATGAAAAGATTAAGTGGTTTTGTGTTATTCACATGCAATTACCAGAAAACATTGACATAGTCAGCTCTGGTCGCAACTGAGCCATTTGTTTCGATAGAAAACGCTGTGAACGGCAATAAGCATTACTAAGCAGGATGTCCAATGTTCCCGTCTTCTCGTCTTCTAAAACAAAGTATTCAAATAAAAACTTTTACCTTTCTACAATAAACAGAACGTTAGATTCAGATTATATATATGTATATAAAAAAAACTGATTAATTTTCTGTTACTTAATGCGGTTGCATTTGATGTCAACTTGAACCACCATAAAAATTTGATGTGAATTTTAATTAGATTTGATTACATTATGTTCATAGCGATGCAAAATGCAATTACTTTTATCGTACCAAATCATATCATATGATTGAATGAGTTAAAATTAAATAGAAATATTTCATTTGAATAGAATCAAAGACTTTTTGTAATCAAATCAAATTTGATTGAAATTTTTAATGTATTCAAAGGGATTTTTAGATGTTTGAAATATTGACTATGAATTAACTTTATCATAAAAAATATGTTAGTAAATAAAAAAAAAATGTAACTCTGTTTTTAAAACTGAATGAAAAATGTTATTGCGTTATGTACATTAGGGTGCTTATTAAAAATTGATTATCCCTTACCTCCAATGCTTGAAATAGTGTTAAAATAAGTTTTATGAGTCGTTTACCACTAGCTTTAAGTGATTTTTTCGCATTGGACACATTTTTTTATATGCACCCACGGCCCCGGTGTTACATTGACTAGTGTTGGTTCGTTTAAGACCGCATTATTGAGAAATCCTTCAAAACATTTGATAAAGCCAAATAATTTGTGGTAGCCTTACATCGCCTTTTGAATAAATTGAGTAATTAAGTGACTCAGCCAAAAAAGGTCGTATAGGGTGGTGTAGGTTCGTTTAACACCGTCAATTCTGATAAGAAAAGGTTTCCTATCGGTCAATCTTAAATGAGTTCGCTGCATTCGTTTCAGTTGATAGTATCTTGGCGTTGCCAGAGTTCGCGCAAATTTGAAAGATGTTATTAGTTTTGTCATTGAAATGCAAAGTTGAAGTCCGCGCGAACTTTTAGCTTTATTTTTGCTAACTTTATTTTTGTAACCGAAAGGAGAATTGTTTTAACTTTTCCTTTCAATGACAAAACTAATAACTCTTAGAACTCGAGCGAATTCTGGCAATGCCATGAGATTTTCAACTTCAACGACTGAAATAAGGCGATGTAAACAAACCAATACCAGCCTACGCGATACATATATAAATAGGGTGGTAAAACCTACTAGTTACTGCCGGTTCCGAAAGTCTAATCGAGAAAACGCTTTTCTTGGCAATGAATTTACTATCGAAGGACCTGCCAATTCCTTGCGGACGGCGATACCAGTGAAAAAACATTTTCATTTCTGTTGGGATTGGAACAACGAACCTCCCGGTCAACAGGCAGACTGATAAATATCACGCCAAGGGTACCACGGGACCACGAAACACTTCCTTTTTCTTAAGCTCTTTCTATCCTTAGAACAGCTTTACGCGCTTGTAAGCCTGTTTGGAATCAAACCCTGTCAAAATTAGCATTTGTGAATGAAGGACTAAAAATGTTCCGATTTTCGTGGCGTATAACTGCGGGAATGTTAGTATTTCCGAAAAATGGAGTCGCGGGACTTTGGTGCCAAATAAAATTCATAACCTTACGCAACGGCTATAAAATTGGTTCAGGAAACGAAGCTTGCATCCTACTTCAAAAAAAGATAGACGAAAAAATGCATTGCCTATCATGCCACCATTCGATGTTGGAAATAGTTGAAAGCTTTTGCTTTCCAGTCAATTGGTTGTTCTAGTGGATCCGATGTCTTCCTTATAAAAAAAATTAAATAGTCTAAATATGGCATGGACAAGAAAAGTACCCATTGTGAGAATACGATGGCGATCGAAAGCACTTACTATTACAGTTCGGGGTGAACCTGAGCCTCAACCAACATCTTTGGCCAACAATTTCGATTTCGGGCGGGCTCTCTCAAGTGTTATGGGTACACTTGATAATACTTATTTTCCATAAAAACGGCTCCAACGATTTGGATAAAAAATTTTGTGAGAGATTATTTTTTAATTGTCTTTCATAAGAAAAAAAAAATGTTTGAGAAAGTCTTAAAAACGGAACCCCCATAGTACCGTCATTTTAAAACTCGACTTTGACGAAATTTTATATTTAAAAAGTCCTAGATTGCTTACGAATGAGTGCATACCAACATTTGAAAATTTTAATTTTTTAAAATTTTCTTTAATATTAAAAAAAAAAATTTCAGCAACATCCTTTGACCAAAATCTTAAGACTTGCATACTTGATTTTCAAAAAACTAATTTAAAAAAAATTAAACATAAAAAAACCGGTTTATTAAAAAACCGCTCTAACGATTAAATTTTCATTTATATGTATTAGCAATTGCAAAAAAAAAATCGCCTTTTTAGATTTTCGCTGAAGACCTTTGGAATATTTAATTTTTTTTAGTATTTTGTGTGTTTTTATTCAGTTTTCATAATTAATGTGTAGTTGGCAACCCTGTGAAATCACTACATAGTATAAAATCGCTTTCTCTGTCTCTATGTCCCTATGTATGCTTGGATTTTTAAAAGTACGCAACGGATTTTGATGAGTTTTTTTTTTAATGAATAGAGTGATTTAAGAGAAAGGATTATTATGTATAAAACATGCATATTATAGTAGAGAAAAGCCGAGAAATTTAAAGATTGGTAATGTGATGTCTTAACAAACATGTTTTTCTGCGCTTACATTGCAAACGCTGGCTAAACCTTACGAGATAAAAAAGTTCGCGACAGCATTATGTTTATCTCCTAAGGATAACCCACAGTAACCATTTTTATCTTTTACATAATACAAAAAAAAATATGGGTCATTTACCAAGCTATTTTAAACGATACAGTATCATTCCTTATCCAATAAAATACATTAGATACGTTGTGCATTGTAGATCAAAATTGCCCTTTACAGCATGTGATTTAAATGAATATTTTCGAAGATATTACAGATTTAAAAATTGCGGGACGTAGCTTTTTTCGGCGGTACCAGCTGGCCGGGGCGGCGCGGCGGGAGCGAGCCTATAAATAGCGTGTCGTATATCATGGTTTAGTATCAGCACTGTACCCGTGCGAAGCCGGGGCGGGTCGCTAGTATATTATAAAGAACGAATACTAAAACCTTTTACTCAGACTTATGAGCAAGTTCGTGCGACCCAGTCGTGCCCATTTTTTTTCTTTTTTTTTTTTAGTGCATTGCAGAGGATAGGTAGGATTTGAATTTCAACGCTGAATGGTTTTTGGGGTGGGGTGTTTTGTCTGCTAGTAAAATTGAATTCAATTTGATGCATAATAAGCGTGTGGCGTTGCGGGTTGTTTTAGAACCATAATAAAAAAAAGGAATCGTGTAGGAATGAGAGGGAGTCTCTTTTCTTTTGTTTAGACTTAAGACGATCCTGCGAGAGTTATAATGTTAAGCTTAACTGCTAAGGGGTTATAGTTGGATGTCAGATGTAATCAAATTGAAAAATTAAAGGCACAGTTGCAGGCGGTTGGAAAATAAAAACAACATAATCTATTACCAATTTAGTAGTAGTAGCTTATTGAAAAAAATGTTACCGTTTCAATTGACAATTATAAAACAATTTTTTCGTATAACCCTAGAAAGGTAACCTTCGTTGATTCGACGAACATCAATTTTATTTTTTTTATTTTTCTTTTGACTGCTCTTTCCGATTGCATTCTTTTTTCGTGAGACATGTCTGAGTGCTTAAAGTGCTGTTTTTATAAAAACAAACTAATAAACATTATTTAACATCACAAGAACTATCTAACAGCTTTTCTCTAAAAGCACAGTTGAATATCGCTTCGTCGATTCGACGAATGATTACCTTTAAAGTACTAAAAATATGGTTACCTTTCTAGAGTTAACTATGAAAATTTTTACTAATTTGTTCTAAAGGAACACTAACTTTTTAAAAGCTTACTTCATACGCCGACGTTTTCAAGGACTAGAAGTAGAAACACAAATATCCACACTTAAGAACTATGCGCTATTGCTTCAAAGTGGTTGAATATAGGACCAAGAAGCAAAAACACAAAATGTGCGAGCGGACATGAGTGTATTATATTCAAACGCCATGGTGCGATTGTGTTAACGTGATGCATTGATAGTTAACTACATGGGGTATCGGCGCATGATTTTCTGCTGTATTGCTCATTCAAGTTAAAAAAAAAGACAAAGTACTTGGATTCAAATAAATAAATAAATAGTTTCTTCTGTGATAGGAAAGGGCAGGATAGGGTACAACCTAAACCGAAGTGAAGACTCTACACCGCTCCCATCACTCACATAAGGTTTACAATCTTGAACCATGTACAAAAAGTAGGAGAGTAAATTAAAAGCAGCTTAAATAAAGAAGATCCATTTAACAGCAGGAGTAACAAAATTGATCGTATTAAATGTATCAAGATCATTCAAAACATACCATTTTGGAAAACATACAGCACAACAAAAAGACATATGACAACTGCGAAGAAACAAAAAAAAAACAGGCAGACCAAAACACTCCTAATACAGATAAATACAACGGCTTTTGTATATGGTTGGTCACAGAAATGAAATAATTAAATCCAGGTATTTAATTGCCAATCGCTTTCTGAGGTCAACGCGGTGTACCCAACCCACGCCAAGGTCGAATTACTAGTCTGAAGCAGATAAGTGGAAGAGCTGTGATCCCTTCAAGATCACGATGCTCGTAACGCCAAAAAAAGAAAAAATATTCTTCCAGAGTAAATCAAGTCTAAATAGCTTCCAGTGTTTTATAAGCCAGGTTATGTCGCGAATTAGAGATTTACCGTTGCTATCAAACAAAGACTGATTTTTATAGAGACACTCTTTAGTTTTAGGTAGGACGTGAAAATTATATGAATTGGCAACTTACTTTCGCTGGAACTAAAACAAATAGTTTCCATAAAATATTTATGTTTTTTTTTTTTAAGTACAAAAACATTTTAATAAAATAGGCGCGACTGGGTCGCACGAACTGTGCTAAGTTCAACACCAAATTATTAACGCTGAGTAAAAGACAGGGTTGCCAACTGCAAATTGATTATGAAAATTGAATTAAATCACGCAAAATATTGAAAAAAATTAAATAAAATATTCTAAAGGTTTTAAGCTAAAATGTAAAACCATTATTTTTTGCAGTTGCTAATCAATATCGTTAGAGCCGTTTTTAAAAAACCGGTTTTTTTTTAATTTTTTAAAAAAATGAGGTTTTAAAAATTAAAGTACACAAGTTTTAAGGTTTTGCTATAAAATATATTGAAAAAAAAATTGAAATAAATCAAAGATAAGGTTTTTGAAGTTCTCGAAAACACTAAATTTTCCAAATGTTGACTTGCAATTTTTCTAAAATAGCCTAGGATTTCTAAAATATAAAATTTCGTCAAAATTGTGTTACCCATTAGCGAGAAAGTCGGTTTTGAAAAAAAACGGTACCATGGGGGGTACCGTTTTTAGACTTTTTCCAAAAAAATTTTTACATCATAAGAATAGCTATTCAAAAATAATACTTCAAGTAAAATTTTACCAAAATCGTTAGAGCCATTTTCGTATTATCATATAGGTTGTATGGCAGGTACCGTTATTTCAAGACCTAGAGACCCAATTCCCCTCTGAAGGCTTCCCCAGAGACCATAACTGCAAATTTTGAAGGAAATCGGTCAAGCGGTTTAGGCTGTAGATCCATATACGGACAGACAGAATTGCAGGACCCACTTTTTTCTATCGTTTTTAAACTTTTAGCTGCGCGCTATTTTGTCAAAAATTTATTCTAGATCTTGGGATAGATTTTTTTTTTTTACTAAATAAAAGTTTTTAAACTTTTGTTCCAAATCAGAGGGAGAAATAAATCACCTCTCAACAGTCAATTTCATTATTTTAGAGAGGGAGATTCTTATGTTTCATTTTTGTGTAGTTGATAAGTATTTAAACAAGTGTAAGAAAATTCGAAACCATTATTCATTACGCTCATACACAAAAATTAAAGGATATGCAAAGTTTAAATCCTTTAAAAAAAAGTCACTTTTTTGTTTGGGAAATAATAATAAAGATCTTCTAGTGTTAAAACAGGCTTCACAGTGCTAACTGGCTCACCCAAACAGAGGGCTATCTTAATTCTTAACCTATCCCAAAACTGGTGGTGTTCAATTCTACAGTTCGATTGCTAAAATAAATCGCACTACCATCCATAGGAGAATGTAATGAATACATTCATTCACACACATCTCTATATCCTTGCATAAAACTTTTTTCATCGTAGCAAATTAAAACTTTTACCATTCAAATCAAATGATGCTCATATGTGCAATTAAAAGTATGTGGTACTTCATGTGAACTCTCATTATGGTTTGAACTAGTTGGCTTTCGCTTCAAGAGCCTTTTCATCAAACATCATCATTATAAGCAAAAGTTCAATCTACTGAGAATTAAAAAGTCATTAGCGCCAGCCAAACTTTTATGTAAAGCTGAAAGAGCTATCCAAGTCACCTACAATTAAACGCATTTGCTTAAATCAAAGAAATTACGACTGGCAAAAAGTTTTAACACAGTGAAGTTTAAAATAAGTTAAGCTACTCATAGGTGTAACACAAATACACTCAAATAGCTATGAAACTATTTATGTCAGTTAAAAATTTTAGAGCAGAAAAGATTTGCAGGGCAATTAGAAATGTTTGAATTCAATGAGCTTATCATACGCAACCGTGCTCGTTCCACATCCTAAGAGTAATAAAGTGAAGTTGGAAACGAATTTGAGAAGCCGAAGGTTGAGCGTTGAGTCTTCAGCAAAACAATTGAGAGGATTAGAAGTTTCAGAGAAGAGATCAATAATGAAGATAACGAAGAGAGTCGGAGACAAAATGGAGTCCTGGGGCTTATTAACAGTGTTTATAAGGTGAGTATCAGACTTTAAACCACCCAACACAACTTGTATTGAGCTGTGCGAAAGCTAGTTTTTAATCTAACGAAGAAGAGATCCATCGATACAGCACGCATTTTCGATAAGAGAGGCTGACGCCAAACTCTAATGCTTTCGAAAGATCAAGTGCAATAATCTTGCTTTCTCCAAAACAGTAAAAGATTGGCTGCACTTTTCAGTGAGATATGCCACCAAATCAAGAGTTTGTCTTTTGCTCCAAAAGCCGTACTGTCGGTCATTAAGAAGCTTTTGCTCTTCAAAATATTTTAGGAGTTGGCGATCGATGAACGTTTCCATGACTTTGGAAAGACGTTAGTGCAGTTGTACGACAATTGGAAGTGGAGGAAGATTCGCCTTTTTAAAAGATGGGCTGGACAAATGCAGTTTTCTAATCCTCTGCTCCGGAGGAGCCCACCGGATTTTTATTTTGTCTGAGTTGTAGTTCGGGTTGATAATTGCTTACATTAATGTTTTTGTTTCTTATTGAGGTGTTTCAGTTACTTGTAGTGAGACATGGCTCCTGCCAAAGTTTGGTAGGATTCCTGTTCCTATTAAAGTACCGTTTTCAAAAATGATTGCAAAAGTTATCGTGAATATGATGGAACTCCATTTCACCGATTTGAGGTTACCAAAAAGTACTTGCGGAAGATAATTTTGGTGTTGTTTTTGTCCAAGGTAGTGTAGTTGTCTTGTCTTTGCTCCAGAGTTGCAAGTCAGCTTCTGCTACAATGTTAAGAATGCGTGCAGTGCGGAATACGTTGATGCACTTCCTGGCTATTGATGGTAGGCGGTTTTGAACAGATTTAATGTAGTTTTACAACATTTTCTATATACTTTGGTTTGTTTGATGTTTGATAAAAAGCTATTTTTTTAGCTTTACTAACTGTGTTCCTTTTTAACTTTATATAATGTGACCTTTATTTTATTTACCAATTGTATTTGTTACTAAATATTAGAAATAAAACCTTCAAGTTATTTATTTTGTTCAATGTTGGTGTTCAATCGGTGCTTCTACCGAATGATGTAGGCTAGATCACAGTGTATCACTATGATTAGCAAGGGTGGTTACAGTGCAACACTATAACACCTTGAGATGATAATGAAGAGGTTTCAAGCAGACTCACTTGAAGGTTCGTGTAAAAGTCTTGGTTGGTTATTTCAAAATCATGCTTTATTTCTGATTGACTTAATATTTATACCTAAAAATTGCTTACTCTACATATTTACAAATGTGCATAAGAAAACAAAAACAAAAGAAAATAATTTATAGTTTCGAATATCAAATGACGTTACTGAATTGAACATTAAAGAATTATTGCTGACAAGTAATGAACATAAAAAAGGTGTGAATGAAAACAATACAAATTAAATGATATTATTGCTGATAATGCACGAACGAAAAAATACAATTTTATCCCAAAGACAAATAACTGTTTTATTGCTGACAGCAGAAAAGTTACCAAATGCATACAGTGTGATTGAAAATAGAATGCAAAGAAAAAAGATAAATAATCTTAGTGACGTAGAAAAACTAAGAGTGCAAGAATGTAAACATCCTGCCCCGCGCTGATGATCCCAGGCTTCATCAGAAGGTTAGTTTCTAGATGGATATGGTACAACTTGATGAGTTGGTTGTCCGCGGAGACGGAACTGGATGAGGGGGCTTCTGTCGTCCCTTTATTTTCTTGTAAATAAAGAAGATAAGTGCTATGAAAATGATAATTAATCCAACTGAACTCGAAACAACATGAGGAGTGTTATGAAGACTGATTGTAGTAGGAAGCTCAAGCTGTTGAAGTTTAATTTGTTCTCGAAGTTTATTTAGCTCAAGACTGAATGAACTGAGGTTAAACATGTTGTACTGAGGAGAGGCTAGGCGAATTACGTCTTCACTGTGTATATTATTGTTAGTAATCCTGGTGTATGAGGCTTGAACCGTTGATGAATAAATTTGTTGGCCTTGAAGTGTTAAGTGCTTGTCTTTGGCTACGCAATTGGGCTGAAGTTTCAATAGCCCACTTCCTTTCAATGCTAAAATGAGGTTTGATGATTACAAACAACATTAAGCACAGCTTCTTTGTTTAATGAAAATATCCATTGATTTGTGTCAGGAAGTTTCGTCCATACTGATTCCGCCCTGACAAATTTCAGTTCACAGGTGGAAATCTCTGAGTTATTGTTGAGTAAATTCATCTCGCACATACTCAAATTGGTTCCAGATTGATACACCGGGTGAGTTTGCATACATAAATGATGATTTCCATTGAGCGTTGAACATTTTGAAAGTTCACCTTCAGTGATTGGATAATATTGGTCATGATGAGCACTTACTGCTAGCATGTCAGTTGAGGGTTGAATAATCATGTAAGTATTATTAGCTGGTGCCGGAATGGGAATAAGCTTGTAAATTGAAAATTCCTCTAAGCTGAGTAATGGTACTTCTATTTTGAAAGTTATGTAATTTGAACTGATGTGACCCTCCACATTCATTAGGTTGTAGAGTTGTAAAATTTGATCGGGTTCTACGGCGATGCGAAGACCTGGAGGAAGATGATTTCTTATTTTTGCTACTTCGGTTACGAGTTGTTGATGAGTGATTAAAAGATGATTTACTCGTCCACGGTGCGTGTCAGTCAGAACGTCTGCTATAGCTGTCTGCATTCTCTGAATGTTGATGATAACTAGTGTTGCATGCGTGCACCATGATAAAAATAATTCCTTCATTTTAGTTTGGTACAATTCTTCAGTGACATTGCTTAAACTGTTGAACAATTGACTAAGTTGTTGGTCAAGTGCTTGTTTTCTTTTGATTGAATCTTCTTGACTCAATCTGACAATGTTGATAGTGGAATCTACGATGGAGGTATGATTTTTTAGTAGTCTCATAAGATGGTCTTCGTTTAATTCGATGCCTTTAAATTTTTGAGATATATCTTCAGCATATTTAGAGTCGAGGACTCCAAAAAGTGAGTTTGCTATATTTCCAACAACATCGACGGCGCCTCGTCTCCTTCTTATAGATAATTTGGTAGTTCCGATCAGGTTGTCTTCATTGAGCTCGTTTTTGATGACTTGAAACTGGTGAACCATTTGAAGACACAGTTCGTTACCGGATAGTTTTTTACAAATGTGGTTAAGTATTGTAGTTGTATTTTCCAAAGCTTCAAATTCCATTCGGTAAGGCTCGAGGTTGTAGAATACTATGATGTTCCATTTGTTATGAATCAGGCTGATTGTTCCGTGTCGGTGAAAATGCATTCCTGGTGAAGTGTTGTTGAAAGTTGTTACTTCAATGTCACTTGTCAATACTGCTGGTAAAAGAAGACCAATCAAAAGCATCGTAGTAAGCGGATTAAGATTTGTAGAATTTCTCGCTGCCTTTGACGTTGTTGTTTCATCAGGAGTGGATCTATCGCTTCTCCGTTTTCGATCTGTTGATGGCGGATTCAACTCGACTTCATCATTTTCTATGAGGGGGGCAAGCTTATGTATGGGGCGCCTCAACATGCCAGATTTAGTTCGCACGTCAGCGACACGTACCAAGCCGTCCTTTCCGACGTGGATATGCTCGATTCTGCCAAGTGGCCATTTCATTGTTGGCGTATTGTCTTCTTTCATGATAACAATGGTACCAATTTTGATATTGTTTGATTGTTTTTTCCACTTTGTTCGATATTGAAGCTCGTTAAGGTATTCCAGAGACCATCGATTCCAGAATTCTCGTTTTATGTGTGCTACTAATTTCCACCTAGTCAGTAGGCTCCCACGTACTGGTTCAGCCTTGGTATCAATGGTTGCCCTTAGTGACTCCCCAATCAGAAAATGACTAGGTGTTAATGCATTCAGATCACTTGGATCGTTGGACATTGCTGTCAAGGGTCGTGAATTAAGAATCGCTTCAACTTCTGCTGTGATTGTGCAAAGTTCTTCGTAGGTTAGTGAAGCGTTAGCCAATTTGCATTGTAAAAGACGTTTGGCGGACTTGACTGCGGCCTCCCACAATCCTCCGAAATGTGGTGCTCGGGGAGGAATAAAGTGGAAATCAATACCCTTTGAACTGCACGAAGTTGCGATTTTATTTTGCGCCTGTGCTGAGTATATATTTGTTTTTAGTTCTTCTAGTTGATTTTTGGCGCCAACGAAATTCGTGGCATTATCGCAATACAGATTTTTTACGTGTCCACGCCGACTCATAAATCTTCGTAAGGCTCCCAAAAAAGCTTCAGTTGTCAAGTCGCTAACAACTTCGATATGGACAGCCTTTGTCGCGAAGCAGCAAAACATTGATAGATAGCATTTTTGTGGACGACTTCCTCTTGTGCGGTAGTGAACCCATAATGGGCCGCAAAAGTCCACACCAGTATTAATGAAAGGACGTGCTGGTTGCACTCTTGTGCCTGGCAAATTTCCCATCATCTGGGAATACATATGTGGTTTTGCTCTGATGCAAAAAGTGCAATGTTGAGTGATGGAACGTGCAATGTTTTTGCCCTTTATCGGCCAAAATCGCTGTCTCGTGATTGCTAGAAGACCTTGAGGCCCAATATGATTGTTTTGAATGTGCAAGTCTGTCATGATCATTTCAACGTATGGATGTGAATATGGTAACAGGATCGGATGCTTGCTATCGTAAGATAATGATGACTCTTGAAGTCTACCTCCAACACGTAGAATATCGTCCGCGTCTAAAAATACAGCTAGGCCCTTCAGTGGACTATCCTTTTCCAGCTCCTTATTTGCCTTGAGGAAACAAATGTCTTTATAAAAGCCGTGGAATTGAATTTCCTTGACGAGGAATTGCAAAGAAGTCTCTAGTTCTGAAGTTGTTATTGGCCATGCAGATTTGTTCCTTTTTTGGTTCTGCCTCACTGAATTTAGCGACTCCTTTAATTTACCTGACTTGACGAGACTTGTAAATCGAAAGCAGTATGCCATTATTGTCTTGAGCTTAGGGAAGGAATTGGAATGTCTGATTCCTTCGAAAATATCGTGTTTTTGAGTGTCAACTTTACTGGTTACCAAGGCAGCGTTCTTCCTTTCATCTGACCACGTTTTACTGTTTTTAAATGGTGGTGGCCAAATTGCTTCTGAACCATGTAAAAACCGAGGACCAAATTTCCATAATGTATGATCCTGCAATTTTTCTGGGGATATGCCTCTTGATAAGACATCTGCCGGATTTTCTGATGATCTTACATATCTCCAATTATCAGCGCTCGTGTGTGATTGGATCTTGGCCACTCGACGTCCAACAAAAGTCTGAAAGGAGTCTGCACTTGAATTGATCCAACTCAATACAATTTGAGAGTCAGACCACAGAAAGCTACTAGTATTGCCCAAGTTTAGGTCTCCCTTTACTCGTTGTGATAGTTCGGCAGCTAACAGTGCCGCACACAATTCTAGACGAGGTATTGTCATTGATCTCATACCTGATGCTGTTTTGGTAGTTGGTGCGACTCGAGATTTTGAGCATAACAGCCGCACTATGACTGTACCTTCTTTATTGAGGGATCTGATGAATACAGCAGCTCCGTAGGCCCTTTCTGATGCGTCTGCAAATGTATGGATTTGCACTGATGATGGAATGTGATGACTGAAGACGTGTCTAGGAATTTGGAATGTATCTAGTTCTCGGAGACCTTTGTAGTATTTATCCCATCTGGTGTGCATTTCTTCTGGTAAGGCAGCATCCCAGTCGTATTTAAGCTCCCACAGTTCTTGGAGGAAAAGTTTTGCGACAACTACCACTGGAGCGACTATGCCGAGAGGGTCAAAAAGACGTGCTATATCTGAGGCCACAGATCTTTTGGTAAATCTTTTTGATGTTCGATAATTTGTTTTAATGCAAAATATGTCGGATTTTGGTCGCCACATTAACCCAAGGGTTTTGACACTGCTTTCGTTACGATCGTCGCTGAGTGAAATCTCTTGGTCTTCTAATGGGACGTTTGCGAGCAATTGTTGTTTGTTGGAGCACCATTTTTTTAACTGGAACCCTCCCTCGCGCAGCAATGCTGACAATTGAGTCTGAATTTCCTTTGCTTCGATCATGCTATCAGCCCCTGTCATGACGTCATCAACATAGAAGTCCTTCTGCAATACTTGTGAGCCTAGGGGGTACTTCGTATTGTATTCTTTAGCCAATGCTTGGAGGCACCTTGTCGCAAGATAAGGAGCTGACGTAGTTCCATATGTGACAGTTTGAAGCTTATAACATTTGATTGGTTGATTCTGATGGGAGCGCCACCATATAAGTTGGAAGTGTAGGTCTTCTTCACGTACGAGAATTTGGCGATACATCTTTTGAATGTCAGCCTTGATTACAAATCGGGGCAATCTATAACGTAATAGAATCGTAAACAGGTCATCTTGGATTGTTGGTCCGGCATACAAGATGTCATTTAACGAAGTATTAGATGATGTCTTTGCAGAGGCGTCAAATACCACTCTTAGTTTTGTGCTGCTACTGTCTGGTTTAAGAACACAATGATGAGGCAAGAAGTAGTGTGGTGTAGACACTGTTTTGAAATCTATTTCCGTCATGTGCCCCAGCTGGATGTACTCGTTCATAAATTCAGTGTACTGTTTCTGTAATTCTGGATGACGGTTCAGCCTGCGCTCCAAGGCATGAAATCGATTGAGAGCTATGTCACTTGATGACCCTAATTTAGTTGGATCGTCAGCGAAGGGTAAGCTGACAATGAATCTTCCGCTCGTATTTCTTGATGTTGACTGATTGAAATATTCTTCACATTTCTCTTCTGCGATGGTTCGCTTTGAGTTGGAGCACGGGAGTTCTTCGGTTTGCCAGAACTTGGTAATTGCATTTTCGAGAGAAGATTCTTCAGCGAATATTCCACATGTTGTAGTTGTTGTTGACCCAGCCTTCACCCTTCCGGTCACTATCCACCCCAATAATGTGTTTTGTAGAAGTGGTAGATTGCTTCCAAGTTTAATCTGCCCAACGCAGAGTAATTGATGGAACAACTCGGCTCCTATAAGGAGATCAATGTGGTCAGGCTTATTAAATTGAGAGTCTGCTAGTTTGACATTTCCTGGAATTTTCCACGTTGAAACATCGAACGCTTGTGTTGGCTGAGGTGATATGATTTGAGGCAAAACTATGGCCTCAAGCCTGGCGGTAAAATCGGTAGTTTTAGACCTAAGACTAATGTTTGCCCTTTTCTGGGCACCTCTTTTGCAGCTTCCGACACCTTGGATGATCATAGGCTTGAAGGACAGTGGTATCTTAAGCCTTCGTATCATTCTTTCTGTGATGATACTTATCTGTGACCCAGAGTCCAACACCGCACGGCAGTTGATGGTTGAACCGTCTTGTCCCTCTAAGTTCACGATGACTGTGCTGAGAAATACATAACTCTCCTTCTTGTTTATTCCTGCAGCTGCTAGTGTTGTGTTTTTGTTGGTGGATTCTTGAATTGGTTGCCCAATACTGTGGTTATTAGAGTTCGGCAGCTCCCTCTTTGTTAAATGTACCAACGTATTGTGTTTTTTTGAGCATTTTGAGCAGCTTCCGTGACGACAATCATAGGAGGTATGACCATCCTTCAAACAATTTACACACAATTTGTTGTTTCTTACGTGACTTAATCTGTTCGATGGTGTTAGATCAAGGAAGGCACGGCACGCATATAATTGATGTGGAGCCTTACACAATGTGCAATCCTTCTTCTGGGTGGTTATAGAACTTGTCACCTTGAAGCCATGGACTCGTCTTCTTTCTTCTTCGTCTCTTTTGCTGCTCTTGCCTCCAATTGCTTCGAGTGACTGGAACCTTGTTTCCAAAAACTTCAAAAATATATCCAAAGGCTGCAATTCCTTGGGCTGTTTTAGGGACTGCTCCCAAAGGGTTAGAGTATTCCGATCCAATTTTTTCATCAGAATACTCATTACGAGTGGGTCCCAGTTTGCTATGTCAATTTTTAGGTTTTTAAGACCCAGCAGGCATTCGACTGTAGTGTCGTGCAATGCCTTTATTTGATTTGCTGTTTCCTGATGACAAGTTGGTTGCGCCATTAATTTATTGATAAGTGCTGAAACAAGTAGCCGAGGGTTTTCGAACCGCTCAGTAACTACCTTCCAAGCAGCGTGGTAGTTGGCGTCTGAGGTGGGGAAGTGGCGTATCAGTTTTTCTGCTTCACCTTCCAGAGTTGTTTTTAGGTAAAACAACTTTTGGCAATCGGCTATTTTTTGATTGTGGACCAATTCGGTAAACAAGTCGCAGTATTGCCTCCAGGTCAGGTAGTTTCCGTCAAACCTTGGCAAGGTTATTTTAGGTAATTTTGCCGTTTGCCTCAATGTGTCAGCTTGATGGGAATCAGGACGGCCTCCTTCAAGTTTGGTTGACAACATGAGGAGATTTTTCTGGACTCTGTCCTCGAATGCGAAGTACTCTTCGATGTCATAACCTGCATTCTCTGGGTCTTCTAGGAGCTCAGCAATTTTTTGATGAACCTCCTCCATCTGTGACCAGACGCCCTTTGTTTGGTCGATCTTTAGGCGGCAACACGTGCTTGAATACTCTTCTGCGCTCTCCTCTATGTTTTCCAGCAATCGCTTCAATGACTGCAGGATTGCCCTTTGCCTTCGAAAGACCTTTGTTGTGTCGATGTCCTGGTTCGGTGTTGAGGTTAGCGAATGAGAAGTAGCTTCACAATGTTCCCTTGCGAATACCTTTTCAGCTTGTCCTTCCGATGTCCCAGCCCTCATCACGTTTTCCTTTGCTGATTCTTTTTCAGCTTGTTTTTCCGATGTCCCAGCCTTCATCACGGACAGAAGGTATTGTGTTAGCGATTGGTAGAGTTGCTTGACCTTCCCAGCTGTGTCGCCCTGGAAGTATGGTGTATCGTGTTTTCCCCCCTCCTCGATGTCATTGTGATTCTTTTCGAACTCACTCCAAAGATCTTCAATCAACACCAACCGCTTCCTTGCATATTCTGCTGTTTTCCTTTCCGGTCCGTCCTTTGCAATGTTGGATTGCAAACGCAGCAATTCATCGGTGATGACCTTCTGCCTGGCACCCTTTGTGTAGATATCCAGTTCATCCTCCATAGTTTAAATTTTTGGATCGTCGCGTCGTCTCTGGATCTCTCTCTGAAGTTTTAGTCTTCAATGAGTTCAATGAATTGAGCAGATTTCAATGTTGCAGTTTTGCCAGTGTTTTAGCCCTGGCAACGCTTTAAGATACGTTCAATTAAAATGCCAATGTTATAGCCTTGGCAACGCGTTTGGTAGCGAAAATTGCTTCTTACTGCTGGTGAGGGAAGCAATAATCACGTCGGGGTCACCAAATGTTCAATCGGTGCTTCTACCGAATGATGTAGGCTAGATCACAGTGTATCACTATGATTAGCAAGGGTGGTTACAGTGCAACACTATAACACCTTGAGATGATAATGAAGAGGTTTCAAGCAGACTCACTTGAAGGTTCGTGTAAAAGTCTTGGTTGGTTATTTCAAAATCATGCTTTATTTCTGATTGACTTAATATTTATACCTAAAAATTGCTTACTCTACATATTTACAAATGTGCATAAGAAAACAAAAACAAAAGAAAATAATTTATAGTTTCGAATATCAAATGACGTTACTGAATTGAACATTAAAGAATTATTGCTGACAAGTAATGAACATAAAAAAGGTGTGAATGAAAACAATACAAATTAAATGATATTATTGCTGATAATGCACGAACGAAAAAATACAATTTTATCCCAAAGACAAATAACTGTTTTATTGCTGACAGCAGAAAAGTTACCAAATGCATACAGTGTGATTGAAAATAGAATGCAAAGAAAAAAGATAAATAATCTTAGTGACGTAGAAAAACTAAGAGTGCAAGAATGTAAACAGTTGGTATGTATTACTACTTTGGACCGTTTTGAGCATCTTCATTTGATCTCGAAGGGAGAACTGCTCTTACACTTAACTGCTTCACAATAGTGATCCGTTTGTGGGGTACATCCGCCGATGGCATCTACACACCAATCTAGCAAGGGTATATATTTCCATATGACAGTTTCTTTTTAATTTAACACAACATCATCATTTAATCGAGTGAATACAGATTTAGCATCATAGGCTACCATGCTTTACCTGACCCCTAATTGTTAAAAATAAATTTAAAAAAAACATTGCAATCATTGCATTGACGCGGTATTCTGTTGCAAGAAAAAAGTACTGATTTTTTTTGCTACTAATTGATTGGGTATATTTAATTCGGCGTCATCCAAACTCTGATTGAACCAAACGCAAACACACATTAAATATAAACAAAGAGAGCACATATGACATACCAAAAAAAATCATGATGTCGCCTGATTACTACCGAACAACTGATGAACTTGGATTCGTCGTTAGCCATTTACTTATTTGGCTTTCTATTAGTTTCATTCTGGAAAGAACTCATTTTAAAACCAATGGAACACCCACAATTATCTCTGTTCAGTTTGACAAATTATCTTTGGGACTATTTCTTACAGCTCATAAGAAATAGTCCCAAAGCAATTTTTTTTTTTGACATTTGAGTTTCTTGTGTTAGTGCTTCTTGAGTGGATTCTCATTTCAAAACTAGAAGGGCTGACACTTCTCAGAATCATGAGAAGATATCTTTTTGCACTGTTGGAACGGTTTGAGAATGCTTCTTGACGCCCTTGGACGGTTCTTTTCGTCCAATGGAAAGCAACATTATTGTGGCATGAAAAAACAACAGAAGTCATTTGTTCGAATTGCTTCAACCCGAAAACGGCACTCGGCAGATTATTCGTTTTGGTTTCAGTGTACACGCCACCGTAGCTCGTTTATAGTTTTTATTTTTTATTTTCAATCATTTAATTGAAGAACCGAATCTTAACTAAACATAAAACAAAATGTACTTACCTTTTTCATTTTCAGTGTGTAGTGGTCCTACAGTTCCAAAAAATCGTTTGTCCAAAATTTGAAGTAATTGAAGTGCGGTAGAATGGATTTCGACTCGGGGACAGCCTGTCATGAGAAGCGTCACATTAATAACCGATGTGTAGTGATCACACGGATATTCTCTGCAACAAAAAAAAAAACAAAATTTAAATTTTTTGAAAATAAGGACTAAGGCTCTCAATATAAGAATGGAATCAAATGGGACTGGGAGCACTAAAGCGCGCTCATACCATCTTATTCCGACCTATGTATATCTTTAGTAGCCTTCGCTAAACATGTATAAATAAACAACTCTTACTCTTACCTTGCACTGAAAATTGCTGCTAACGACAAAAAACAGGCATCTGCTTCCCTTGGAGTTGAAGTATAGCATCGATCAATGACCCATTCAAGTAATTGGCCCATATCAGGATTTGTTTCCAGCAACAGAACAACAGTGTCGCGAGCAAGTTGATACACCTTTTAGTAAAAAGACATAATAATTTTTATAGAAAGACGACGAATTTAAAATTGTGTTTGACTGAAAAAAATACCTTTTCATCCTTAGAAACCAGCAAACAATCAAGCCATTTGTATATAATACCATCATCTCCAAGGTATGATGTATGAAAAATAGGGCCACAGCACAAAAGAGCAGACATTGCCTGGATAAAACCAACATAATAAATTAATTTGTACGATAGTTGACAGTTGTTTATCACCTGTAGAGCACTAAATTGCAATTTTTCCTCGTCAATTGTCGAACCAATTTGAGATGATATTCCAAGAGCCTTTGCAAAAGTTCCAGACCATGTTGCAAATAAATTGAACAGATTCTTCTTTAAATCGCGTGATAGAAGAGTTCCACAGGCTTCCACTAAAACAATGAAATTTTTTGTGAATAGAATTCAAAGCAAATGACATTTAGTTGGGAATATCGAATACACTTACATGAAAAGTTCTTTATCATTTTCCGAATGAAATTACAAAAATGCGCTTTTACTTCACGTATACTTGTATTGTCTTTGTCGGTTTCTGCTTCCAAATAAAGACGTGCACCTTCAATGTACTCAACAAACGTTGGATGTAAGGACATTGTGTCTCTTTCCAAAACACAAGTGCTAAAAGCAAACAAAATAAAAGATGAACTTCAGTTACTTTTAAAAAGCATTTTAAAATGATTTACCTGACACCAAAGGTGCCATTTTCTGCTATCTTTTCCAGGACGCGTACAAGTTGTAGGCGCAAGGCATCACGACGTCGTCGTCTTCTCATGTTCTCTTGTTTTCTATCGACCGCTTCACGGATAAACACAACGAGTTCTTCCATTAAATCTCTGTAAAAATATATAAATTTATTTCAAACGAGGATCTACTTGAGAGTATCTAATGTTTTCCACTTGAGAGTATCTAATGTTTTTAGGGATTTCGTTCTTCCTATCACTTAAGTTCTCTTTTTTAAAACAACAATTGAAATCGAATTTAGTGTTATTCACAGAATACCGACTCCTTCCTTTCAAGTTTCAGGATTTTTTTAAATGACCTTACAGTCGTACCATAAGTTTGTGGCATAAATTTCAAAAGAAAATAAATGTTTTTAAGCGACAGAAGAACAACTAAAATAGGGATGGATTAAATAAATGTATGAGAAAGTATTACTTTAAAGCGTCATGATTTATCATGCCAAGAGCATTAACTGCAGCATCTCTGACTTCAGTCACTTCACATCGCAGCAGTGGCACAACGAGCTTATATAGCGCTTGAGGTGAGGCAGATCCTATCGCAGATTTATCACTTCGGTCTGCATTCAATGAATCCGGAGATGAACTGAAAGTATTTGAAAAAAAATGTTAAGTCAAAGTAAAAATGTGAGCGGATCGAGCAACATCATTCTTCTAATTTATCAACAACTAAACAAAACTCAGTATACTAAGTAACAAACACTTTCATAAAATTCTATTAACACTTTCGTTATTCTTTTTAGTTTTTTTTTATAGTACAAAGTTTTTAATCACGTTTGGATTAAAAACATAAGACATTTACGACTAAGAACTTGATAAATTACAGAAGTAAGCGTTAAAAGAACATTTCGTAACACAGTGAGTATTTAAAGTTAGAAAAAGTTAGTTAAGTATTTTTTATTCTAATAAAGTATTTCTTTTTTATAAACAATTGGACAAGAATTAAATTATAGTTCTAAAAGATCTACTTAGGTAGTGTATTTTTGCATATTATTTTGACTGTAGAATATTTTCTATTTTAAACCTAACGTAGCACGTAAGATCTAATTACTGTTAAGTCAGAAAAACAATTGAAAATAAGACATCTTACTAAATATAACCATAGTAACATATCGTTTATCATTTAAATTTTTAATCTTAATTTTTCAGAATAAAAACGGCTAGAAGCTAACAAACCAAATTTGAATTTTCTTTTTGGCTGTAAAAGAGGTCATTTTGGAAAAATCAAAAAAAGAAAAGCAACGCAACTGTAAATTCAAAATGGTTCGCCTAACTTCGAGGGGCTTTTAAATTGTTTAACGTTTGCACATTTTTGTAATTTGTAAGGTTTGAATCTTCTTTCTATTGGCTAAAAACTCTTCGTTTTGCTGGGAAACTTTAATTATGTGATATGGGGTTTTCAAGCAGAAATGAAACTCATGCAACTGTTATTCCAGCCGAGAGGCCCAATTTTTGCAACATTTGGGGCCGTATGGGAGATATAACGAGACGAATATTCTCTTCCAAAATGTCAATCGATTCGAGTTTATCTGCGTAGACAAGTGACTTCACGTGACCTCACAAAAAATAGTAACGCAGTGCTCAAGCGCCTAATCTTGGAGGTAACTCGCAGGTTTAAAACTCGAAATTATGTAAAAGTCGGAGCCGGCCGGCGCGGCGTCAACAGCGATTTCGTTTCGAGAAAATTTACCGAACGTGTGCATTCCCCTGTGGTCCTGCGCTACAATTCCTCCACCATAAAATAATAAACTAAACTGAGCACCAATCAAGTGACAACTGTCGAAAAAATACTGCCAGATTGCAAACCACACGCCTAAAAAACAACCTTTACCTCATTGACTAAATCCTATTTTTGTTGTTTTTTTTTTGTGTCGCTTTTTCGTTTCATTTAATTTTCAAATCACACGGCGCTAAAACACGGGTCACATAAGGCTGGTTGCCAGCGGCGGATCGAGTAGCCGCTACTGCTAGCCACTGATTAGCTTGGTGTGAACACGAAATTCACCACACTCACGAGCATTAAGCTGCGACTGGTAAAGTTGAACATGCTCGACTTTTATCTCTTAGCAGCGGCTGCATAAACTGCTACTCGTAGTAAATATTAGCTAAATTTTTGTTTTAAATTTGTTGCTAATATTTTTCAATAATAATTATTGTTGTGTTTATAATTATTATAAACACAACAAATAAAGTTTAGACAATTTTTCACATTTTTCTTGTACTGTTGCTGGTAGAAAGGCACGGGTAGGATCCAATGTTGTGACCGGGCTCCAGTCAGCCGATCGATGGCGATGGCAGGACGCCGGTGAGCCATGCGTGAAGCGTGACCCGTGCTTAAAGAAGTTTCACTACAACAAGAACTAAAGATTTATAATATGCAGACGCAAAAACACATGTATTAATCACACACTAAATACTTGCTATGATTGTGCTGCCCGTTTCGTAACATGTCTGCCTGTTACGCGGGAGGTTCCGTTGTTCGAATCCCAACGGGTTTCAGCTTTCGGAATTGGCAAGTCCTCCGATAGAAAACTCATTGCCACGAAAAGCGCATTCTCGATTAGCTTTTTGGAATCGACAGAAAATTGTAGGTCCCCTCCATTCTCTCACAAGGCATGGTTGAGAGAAATCTGCTGCTTTTGCTATAGTGACGTATTTTCATTTCATCGAGTTTCAAATCAAAACGATTTTAAAGAAGTTTCACTTCAATGAGGACCTAGGATGGACAGAGCACAGAGCTGAGAGAGCTACATGGTCTTGATCTCAGCCATCCCTTGTGAGGATTCGAGGATACCTAAAATTTTTTGCCATTTCCGTACGGCCAAGTGACAAATCTCTTTTTATGGCATTGTAATCAATGCAGGAAGCTTGCCAAAGGCGATACTCGTGGAAAAACAATTGGATGCTTCGGTGATTCGAAACTCCAGCTACCTCGTACGGACCCAGAAACACAAAAAATTGTTTTCCAGCGCGTATCACCTTTTGCGAGAAATTGGCAAGTCCTTCGAGGGTAATAATAAAAAGTTAGAAAAGGCCAAGTTAGAAAAGTTTCTAACTTGGCAGTTCTAAACCGGCATAAGATTGTATGGTTCTTGAGCTTGGTCGCTGCACCCTTTTAGTTTGTTTATTTTTTTTATTCGACTATTCTGAAACCGTTTTTCGGATTTTTCTCGTACTTGATTGTGTCTAATTTAAAAAATGTAAATTGAAAATTATCCGTCGCAGTATTGGCCACGGCGATGATTTCTATTTTCAAATTAGTTTGCTTGGACCTTTACATATTGTTTGATTCTTCACCAAATTTATTTATTTAATATTAAACTTCCAACTCAATAAGATTATAAATTCAAATTTTAAAATATAAAACCATGAATTAGAAGGTGTGTATCATATCGAACTATAACTATATTTTTAAATTAAAGGCCTCTTTGTAGATATGTATTGGTAAATAATACGAGTATATTTTTAAAAATAACATTTTATGAAAGTGTATTTACTTAAGACTGGAAAAAAGCAAATCTAGTTCTAATTTGTATCAAGCGCGTATCATGTAACAACAGTTCAACTGTGTTAATATAAAAGATAATAAATGCATTTTATTTATTTTTTAAAAAAGATAACATCGAATTCATCTATTGCAAACTATCAAGAAAATTAACACTGAGAAATAAAATATTAAAACAATTGAAGTTGTTCGTTTGAAACATAATTTTTTTTTTTTTTGTTTTTAAATTTTCACTATCACTTTACCCAAGTCGCTTCTGTCTGGCTTCTTTGCGCCCGTATGACAGTGGCAATGTAAACCTTGTAACGATTCCCTCTGGGCCAAAAACATTAGAAGGAATATTGTCCAAGGAATCAGACAATGATCGCGAGTCCGATTGATCTTGCAAACTTTTTATATTGTTTAATTCATTACATTACATAAAGTCAGCATTCGTTGTTTTATTTAAAATGGATAAAAGAAAAATAATAAAAGAGAAGGTAAACATAAATTAAATGACACCACTTGAAGGTAAGCATTTGCACATCATGGACAACGAATGAAATGAGTGAGAACAAGCATTTTTTTAATTTCAGATTTTTAATAAAGAAAAATAAAGAGAAAAACAAATGAATATGAGACAAATAATGTTCATTCAAAAATTAAGATTGGGTAGAATTCACTTCACCACGTTATTAGGTTGTGCTCCCAACAACACTCAATGAATTGCGTTTGTTATGATAGTTTTAATTAGTACCTGATTTACACGGAACGAAAATTTCTCATTATTTGCTGACAATGATAAGATTATGTATATCATTGGTATGATATTTGAGGTTGTCCCTTAGTAAATCGATTTTGTACTAGTATATTGGATAGCGTCGTCGTTCTTGTCGCGTCGAGTGGGCACACTCATACACTCCCACGGAAATTCACAATCTGTCATCTTTTCAGGGTAAGCCCCATATGTAATTTGATTCTACAGTAAAAGTGTTCGAATACCCAAAATACCTTGTTGGTAAATCTTAAGGACATAGGTGTAAAAGGCAACCTTGAAAGAAACTACGTAGTTTCTGTCGAAAGCAGTTGGAAGTACTCAAATTCGATTCTTCTTTCATTTGGCATTTAAAAGTTGTATAAAAAATAACTTTCTACTATGAAGTAGAATAGAGTTACATGTGCTTCAGGAGTGGGGGGTAAGATTTTTTTCAAAAAGTGATATACTGCACACATATAAAGAAATAACCTATGTGAGAACTTCATGACAAAGTTTTAAAAAAAGTGTGTCTGACAGTTGTTGTATTTGTTTGACTGTATGAATTATTAAGAGTGTTCAATGAGCTGTTCTAGAACAGTTTCAGGCAGAAAAGATCAGCTTTTGGTGTTCAATGAGAAATTTTCTATTTTTTTCTGATCATTTTTGTGTTCAGCTGATTTAGAACAGTTTAGCACAGCGTTTTCAGCACCTCCTTTTGAGTAAGTTCAAGATTGGTGAAAACTGTCAAAAGCAGGTACAGTGGTGGTCCAGTATAACGAACGATATAATGTCCAGAGTCAATTTGTTATATCGAAAATTCGTTGTATCGAAACCTTTTTGTCATATAAATCTTTAGGTAAATAGACTCAATTTGTACGCAAATTTAAGAAAAGAATCGTTAATATGCATTTGATTTTTCGGGGGTTGAATGTTGTGGTTGAATGTCTCTTCCCGTAAACTTTTTAGAACTAAGACTTTAGAGTTTTCAGTGCCATTTTGTCTGAAATTCGTTATTTGTTCGTTATATAGAATACCTAATGGACTTGAAAAAAGTGTTCGTAATATCGATCATTCGTTATATCGGCATTCGTTGTACTGGACCACCACTGTATTGCCTTTTTGCTCGTAGTTTTTTTTAGCGCAATGTAATTTCAATTTGTTGTGAAACGTTCAAAAATATAAAAAAAAATCAGGAAAATAAAACTCAATCTTATGCTGAAAATAAAATACTTAATCGTGACGAAAAAACGCTTAATTAAGTTGATATCAGAAAAAGAAAAAGAAAAATTTATTACACTAGCTGACAGTAAGAGTCAGAGTCATAGAGTGTTTACAAAACTTAATGACGTCAACGTCATTAAGTTTTGCGGTTCCAGCCTAAAGAATTTCTATTATAATTAAAGGTTCATACAAATTTTTAATTAAAATCCGACATAGGGTTTACCATTACCATACCGTAACTTTTAACCCGATCATTTTTATGTTTCTAACGTTATTCGTCGCTACAATGGCGATTTGTAAGATTTCACTATTTTCTCTTTCTCTTTCTCTTTTACTTTCTCTTTCTCTTTCTCTTTCTCTTTCTCTTTCTCTTTCTCTTTCTCTTTCTCTTTCTCTTTCTCTTTCTCTTTCTCTTTCTCTTTCTCTTTCTCTTTCTCTTTCTCTTTCTCTTTCTATTTCTCTTTCTATTTCTCTTTCTCTTCTCTTTCTCTCTTTCTTTCTCTCTTTCTTTCTCTCTTTCTTTCTCTCTTTCTTTTTCTCTCTCTTTCTCTCTTTCTCTCTTTCCCTCTTTCTTTTTCTCTCTCTTTCTCTCTTTATCTCTTTCTCTCTTTCTCTCTTTCTCTCTTTCTCTCTTTCTCTCTTTATCTCTTTCTCTCTTTCTCTCTTTCTCTCTTTCTCTCTTTCTCTCTTTCTCTCTTTCTCTCTCTCTCTTTTTCTCGCTTTCTCGCTTTCTCTCTTTCTCTCTTTCTCTTTTTATCTAAGCAATATCGTTAAAAGATAAATTACCAAAAAATTTAAAAAAGTCAATATACGAGTACAATTTTGAATATGCAATTTCGAAAAGGGCACATGTGGGATCATTTTTTTATATCAATATGACGTAAACAATAAACTTTATATATGATTCGATAAACATCGACTAAACACTGCGTCTTAGAAAGTGTACCCTTATAACTGACAGCCCATTGTTGTACCTGGGCGAAACGCATAAATGGAGTGAAGGTCACTAAAATTTTCTATTTTGATTTTGAAATCACAATCGCCTAAAATAAAATCGTTGTGCAATTCAAGCTGAACTATAAGGTCCAAACAGCGAAACGATGACGGAGCCCGGAGCAATTTAACCTTGTTATCAAATAAACTGAAATCTTTGTCCAGAAATCTTCTGAGATGTTGAGCTGTTGAGATCGATAGGGGGTGATAGTCGCACAATCTCGGCTACAGCAGCCACATTCTCGTCTGTGCGCAACGTAAAAATGAAGTGAAATATGTACAACAAAAGGTGCATTTTTGTGGCATCTTAGCAATTCTTAAAGCACCTCGGCAATGCACTTTTTGCATTTGCAAAGCTGAGTGAAACTAATTCAGAAATTCATCTCAGCGGGCTGCTCAAATAAAAGCGAAAGCATTTTAAAATTGTAGATGGCACAAAAATTATGTGCTTCCCAAATACTTGAATTCGAAAAGTAAACAGGGTGTCATAACAGGGCACCAATCTACTCCAAAAGTAAAGAGGAATCATTTTATTTTGCATGGACATTGAAAAGATTTCAAACATTCGCTTTTGATTAGTGCATTAGGATGTGGAGTTTGAATTAGTCGAGATGAAAGCAATAAAAGGAAACACGTGTATCACTCAGGTGTCACTTAAATAAATAAATCTATCCCACAAACGCTTGCTCAAAAGTCAATTGAGCTGCGACAACTAGTCTCAATATGTGTTTAACCTAATTTTCTTCATCTGTGAAAAATGGAAACACACTCAAACACAGAATTTGCATAATATCAAAATCAAAATAAATGTGAAACAAATAAAAATTAAAAATCTTGTGGATGTGTTTATGAAAGGAACTCTTAATATGTGTATACACAAAAGTAGATTGCTTATTAAAAAAAAAGGAAGTATGAAGGATATTTACTGTCATGCAAAATGTAGGAAACAAAAGAAAAACTACCCACCCGAATCCAATATGAAAATAGAACTCAAAAACTAATCATCCTTTTATTCAAATACACTTATTCGTCGGAATACGAAAACACACAAAATTCACAACTAAACAAAAAGGTAAAAGTGAATGGACATGGACATGGACATGGAGTGTGCATTGTATATAATCTAAACTCTATTCTATCGATAGGTTTGCAGAACACATAAATGATTTCTGAACAATGTAATGTTCTGAGGAGACGAACAACTATAACCCAAGCACATAAACTTATTTTACTTACCTCAAACTAAGATCAGGCGAAGCACAACGCACTGCCACACTTGGAATTTGTGGAACCAGTCGCATAGCACACGCAACCTGATTACGCCACAATCTTAGATACAAATCTTTTTGGCCTTCAGTTGGGATCTTTTTCGTTGGTGCAGAGCTTCTTAGAAGAGATGCTCGGTTATCACTAACCGGTCTGTAAAAACAAATTCAAATGTTAAGTCAGTTTTGATTATAAATCAAAGCATATTGTTCAACATACGTTGGATCAATGACACTGTAAAGGGTGGTGACTCTTGAATAGCATATTGGCCAAGCTTGAGCCACAGTTGAGGGACACTGCTGCAGAATACAGTTACGTTCCAAAAACCCAAATAAACAAACAGACCATGGATCGAATTGTTGTTGGTATGAAGTTATGGTTTGTGATAAGTTCAATGTTGATGTAGATGACTTTGATGACTCTGTTTCGAAATTTAAAATAAAAGACACTCTTATGTATCACCAATCAATTAATTTACCATCAGCAATTCCTGCCAACCATACACCGCTTGAACGTTCAGCAATCCATTGTAAGTCTATAGCATTCGCATTGAGAATAGCAGTCTTTTCAGCTTGTGGCAAGTGTGGTAAACATTTATCTAATACCTTTCAAAGTACAATTAGTGTATGATGAATATAACGAAACATAAAAGGATAGAGTATCTCAGTATAAAAGAATCATTGATTACATACCTGTGGCAAGCATTTGTCAATTACATCTATGACGGGTGGCTCAGTTTCTGGGATTCCAAGAGCTTTCATCAGATTTTTTACCTCTTTCAATATTATCGCAGCAAGCTTTCGTAGAAACGGTCGACAGTTACAAAGAAGCACCAATGCAAATCCTTCAACAAAGTGCAGTGTCGTTACCAAAGGTACTTCGTTCTTTTTTGTGCTTTCAGCTAAATTTATCACAGTTGTTTGAGTAATGCTAGATACACCGCTTGAGGTGATTGTCGACGCACCACTGGATGTTGAATTTGCTCCAGTACTCTTGACATTGCTCGTGCTTGATATTTGACTATTTGTTGTCTCTTTGCCGCTGGCAGGATTCAACGTTACTACAGCGGTGGGAGTTTTTATGTTGTTGTTTCCAGTTGATGCATTATTGACATTTCCGATACCACAACGCCAAATATTTAGAAAAACATACAACATTCTGGTACAATTTTCCAACAACTGCGGAAATGTGTCAAGAACGTCACGGACCAAAAATTGTGTGTAACCATGGACGACATCTTGTCTCCAGTCGGGAAAATCAATTACTAAAGTCTGCAAGGATTGATGGGTAAGCATGCGAAGTTCTTCGTCCATATGAACGGTCAGTCTAGAAAGTAAATCGACAAGTTCCTGAGCAGTCATGGTATCCGGAATGAGGCGAGGTACAGCCGCAACACACGTGCGAAATAAATCAATGCGAGGTTTACGTTCACCCGTCAACATTTCGTCAGGTTCTTTGTTCTGATTTTGAGTGTTTGTCATCATCAATGGACGACCAAGATGAACGTCCAGTGCTCGCAAAATGTCCACAAATACACGACGAACATGTGGGAAATAGGTAGACATGCCAATACTTCGCGCTGTATCATCGGTAAGCATTTTATTTATGTAAGTCTTTTTTACACGTAATGTGTTGCCTGAAGGAAGAACTCCAACAGTACGCGGCATTGGAGGCTCTCCGTCTTTCTGTTGCAATGAATCAGCAACAACCAAGAACGCTCTCAACCCAATACTCATTCGTTCGGGAGTCAGTATAAGCTGCAAATGTTGACGTCAATTTATGTTTTTGATTGGAATTCAAAAGAAAACACTCACCTTTATTGACCTGCCAACACAAAGTAGATCGTATACGATTTCACGCATTGCAAAATCCAGCCGTTCTTGTGCAATAAATTGAATTATTTTGACAAAAATGTTGAGTGGCGTATCTCTTGGTATTACCCCCTTGGATCCTCTACAAACATGTGTTTTTTATTTATCAATTCAATCATGTATTGGAATACTTACTTTGGAAATAGAGAGTTGACAATACTTTGTAAGCGAGAGTGCGTAGCAGAATTTGATTCACATTTTATGCGTATCATGTAGACCCACAGCAGACGATAGAGAGATTCTAAAGCGACACGGCTCATTTTTGAATCACGATTCTTTAAATTGCTTAAACACATGGCTAGAAAATAATGCCAGTTAGTCAAGAAAAATGTCTTCTGTGATACACAAAGCAAGCAGGTGACTAGTGGAAAAAGAGCCAATCGATGTTTTGATTTCGTCGATGCATCTAAAGTTTGCATGTACAAAAGGTCGACAAAATTTTTCACGCAGGGTACGTTGACTTCGTTTTTGACAGCCTGAAAGAATTAAGCAAAATTTTAAAAATCAAAACAGGTTCTTCATTGGGCGAGTATATAGACATAAAAACAGTTATGGGAGCACTATGTAACGACAGTATTAATAGCGAAGAATTTTGTAGTGCCATGACTTGGTTTAGAATTGTAGCTATCTTCTATTCGCGCTACTTCTTTGAAATTGGTAGATATATTGAAACTTTCAATAACTCCAACGGGTAAAAACAATAAAACTCAATCATTGGTAAAAATAACAATGTGAGCTGATACCGATGCATACAGCAATGTAATAAACTCACCAAAGACTTTTTTTTTAAATGTACGCATGCGAGTGGAAAATAAGAGGGAAAGTAAAAAGATAGATAATGGTACTGAACAATTGTGGGCTAAAGTGATAAAGAAAAACGAGTGCAGTAGAGCCAACAAAAGGCTCTATACATTTGACGGTAAGTTCGAAAGAAGGCTCGAGGGTAAATGATCACCTGTGATCAAATGTGCACCGCCAAAGTACATTTGGACATTCCGGATAATTGTATCAAGGGGTTACGATAACCATTATAATGTTATTAACACAGAGATGTCAGACTGGTTCGAGACAAAATCAGGTGTGAAACAGGCATGCGCCTTAAGCCCAACATTGTTTTCTTTATTTATAGATGATATGCTGGATGGACTTCCGGGGGGTGTTCTTTATGCAAATACATGCATTAAGGGACTGATGTTTGCGGATGATGTGGTGTTGTTAGCTAGCTCCTCTGAAAGTCTTCAACTAATGATACACTGGCTTGGAGACTACTGTAAGCTCTGGAATTTGACAGTGAACCAAGAAAAATCCAAAGCAATAATTTTTAAAAAAGGAGAAGATAGAAGAAGTCGAAAGGAATGGAACTAAAATGCGGAGAATTAGAACTGGTGCATGAGTTCAAGTACTTAGGTGTGCTTCTTTCGTCAAACCTCAATTTAAGGAAACATCTCAACCGAAAAACTAGCAAAGGCAAAAGCTGCAATCAATGCGACGTGGAAAGGATGTTTTTCAAATAGAGCAATTGCTCATAGCAGTAAAGGTGTGGGGATATAAAGAACATGAGGCAGTAGAGAAGCTCCTACGGTTCTATATAAAACGAATTTCCTATATTCCTGCTAATGCGCAAAATTATCTGTTGATGATCGAAACAGGACTTTCATCCTTGCTTATAAAAACATTAAAGTTGCAAATAGACTACATACTGAAGGTTGAAATGGCTGATACAAGGCTTCCAAAAATAGCGGCGTTAAAAGCGGTGGAAAACAAGTCAAGCTGGTATGCGGAATGGATGGATCTGGCGCTTCAATGCAAGATGGAGGTTGATCTTAGCATTGGAAATGTAGATAACTGGGGTTCAATTTTATATCAGCTGGTGGAGAAAGTTGAGTTTTGGGAGCATTAAATTCTACTTTATGGTTAACTTTTAAATTATGGTTTACTGAGCCAAAATTCACTATGCTTTTAAGGTTAAAATTGAACGAGTTCAACAAACTTACAGTTTCATTTACGTCACTGAAGAGCATTGAAAAGAGTTCAGGAGCGCGATGAGAGAGGGAGCATTGGACGATACCAGCTTCTTATTCAGGAATTAGTTAAAAACACGTACACGTACAGAAAAATTTGATGTCAAACGCTATGAAATGCCGTCTATTGCAACAATATTTGGTTCAGTAAACTCATGAAGAGGTTGGTTTATGTTTCCCAGTTAGTAAAAACCTGCTGCGAAGGCCATATGTGGGTTGTAAAAGAGCTTTTTTGATTCAAGATGTTTATAATGTGACTATTTATCAGCGTTTCAATGGCTTTGGAAAAATAGGATGTTAGTACTATATGGGTTGAGAGCTAATGTTGGAAGATGACACATTTTTTTTAGGAACTAAACGAAAGCAGTTTTCCTTATTTTACCAGAGTGTCCCTCATTGTTAGGCATATAGAATAGGTTACGGAATGTACTCGCTAATGTGGAATAACTAATCTTTTGAATGGTTAAGTTATCTGTGCTTTAGTTATCTGGTCACTGTGAAAGCAGAAATACACTTGTTCAATTAAGTATTCTTAACTTTCTATTTCTAGCATGGGTAAAAATGAAGTGCAATCAGAAAGTGTTGAAGTGGCTGCAAGTTACAACTTTAATTGCGAACCGCACATTAAAATTGCCCTGAACGAAATAAATGGAAATAATTGTTGGTGGAAAATTTATTTTCCTTCGGCTTTTTTGGTCACTTTAAGTTTAGTAAAGAAACAAGATGGATCTTTTACTTTTTCCCGACGTTTCGGCAAGGGTTGTTGCCTTCCTCAGGGGAACTTTATTATAAAAACAAATAAGTAAAATATAGTATAAAGTATACACAACAATGAACAATCAAAGAAAACTTACATTATAAACGAGATTTTTTAAAACATGTTAAATAAACAAAGTTTGACAAAAATATTTCCGAAGCTGGAATTGCACTTCTCTTTATGAAGATTAGTCTAGGTTTAACAAAATTTAACGGATGGGATAACAGAGTTTATGTAGAGACAAGAGAGCAGTATATGGACGAGATGTTTTGAGAATCTTGTTTACGATTCATGTTGTTCTTGTTGTTGAGGATATGTAAAGTTTCTAGCGTATATCTCTTAGAGATATGTTTCTCGGTTTGGAGAACTTGGGCACCGTCAAAGTCTGGGAGATGTTTATTTTCGATGGCATGTAATGCGAGAGCTGTTTTTGCTGGATTGTTGTTGTTTATGTCAGATTTATGGTTAGATATGCGTTGACGTAAAAGTTGTTTTGTGGTGCCAATGTAGCACAGATTACATGGTTCGTCAGCCTTTCCTTTACAATCAATTTTGTAGATAACATCCGAGCACCTATCTTTTTCTGTTTTCACCTTCAATTTCGAAAAAAGATTTCGAAGTGTGTGGTTGGGTTTAAGGGCCAGTTTTATATCTGGTACATTCTTTTTGACAATTTTTTTAAAATTATCTGTCAGCCTTGGGATGTAGACTAGGCTATTGAAAAATCCATTAGCTGTTAGGTCAGGTTTTTTCCGTGTACTGTGTTTCTGTTTATGAAACAATTCGCGGATCGTTGGGATCGGATAGCCGTTGTCAATCAGGATGTTTGTGATTGTTCTCTCATTTTTCAGGTGGAATTTTTCATCACTGATTGTGAAAACTTTTTGTATTAGATTGGAGGCGGTGTTAATTTTTATGTGGTTTGGATGGTTCGACCTAAAATTGATTAGTCTTCCTGAAGCAGTCTCTTTTTGGAACCAGTCGAAAATAAGTTCGTTGTTGGATCGGATGATTTTAACGTCAAGAAACGATATTGCACAATTTTTCTCCTTTTCAACAGTAAATTGTATCTTAGGATGAAATTTGTTGAGGATCAGCAGTAAGTCATTGATTTGTTGTTTTTCAACTATTGCGAAGATGTCATCAACGTATTTAGCTATGAAGCTTGGTTTTACTGTAGAGGAATCAAAACACTCATCTAGCAAGAAGTCCATCACAATATCAGCAACAGTTGGCGAAAGAGGGTTTCCCATTGGCATTCCAAAAATTTGTTTGTATATGTCGGTTTTGTATTGTAGAAAATTGTTTTCTTTAAGGCAAAAATCAACAATTTCAAGAAATTTGCTTTGGTTGATTTTTGTCCTTTGGTTTATTGTTGCCCATTTTTTCTTTATTATATTGACCGCCAGTTGTGTGGGAATATTGGTGAAAAGCGATACCACATCAAAAGAAACTAAAACTTCAGTCTGTTTTAGTTTAATCGTTTTTACCCTATCCACAAATTCGAAAGAATTTCTTACAGTGTATTTTGTGTTGTTTGTTATACATTGTAAAATCCTACCAACAAATCTTGCGAGTTCATAGCATGGCAATTTCATAGACGATATGATCGGGTCGCATAGGCATATTTTGTTTATGAATTTTCGGTAGTCCGTAGATGGAGGGGAGTTGCGCGGTGTAAGTTGTCATTTTTGATTTTTCTCTATCATCTATAATTTTGTTGTTGTATAACCACTTTACAAGAACATTGTTGCGAGTTTGTAATGCTGTGGTTGTATTCTGCCTTACACGCCAATAAGTATTCCGATCAGATAAGAGTTGACTCATCTTCTCATCATACTCTTCTCGTAGCATCGCAACCGTCACATTGCCTTTGTCAGCTGGAAGAATCACAATGTTTTTATGTTGCTTGAGAAAAGAGATGGCTTTTTTGTTTACATTAAGCACATACTTAGAAAATTGGTCATTGTGTTGATAACGCTGAAAAGAGTGAAGCATATTACAGTATTGTGCTCTGACTATGTCTTGTTCTCTTTCATCCTGTACTTTTCTTATTATTTCTTCGCCATCGGCTATTAATTGAAATATTGGAAAAGTTGTTTTGTCTGCGGGGAGTGCAAATTTTTTCCCCAATGATAAAAGCCATTGTATTTCAATTGGAAATTCAATATTTGTTCTGTTTTCAAACCATTTTTCATGAACTTTTATATTGTACTTTTTCCATAGCGAAGATGTCAGTTGGTCTATTTTCCTATTTATTGTTAATTGTTTTGTCTTGTACATTGCATGAAAAGTTTGTTTTTGTTTTGTTGTAAACTTCTTATATTCATGTGGTGGTAGGTCTTCTTTTATTTTTTCATCATTAAATCGAAGTGTGTTATTGATGCGTTTTATTTTGTGGTACATTTCGGATATTTCCAGGTTGAGAATTTTTTGGTGGAACTTACGTTCAATTTTTTCGTAAATGGAAAGTGATTCTTGGTTTGAAAGGAGATTTCTTGTACTAAGAGATGAATTTTTTATGTGATCGGGAATTAATCCTGACTGTCGGCAGATCAATAAGAATTTTTGAGATTGTTTGTGCGATGCTAATTTTCTTTGGGAGTTGCTATATTGTTTCAAGTTGTCACATACCTGTAAACCATATTTATATTTAATGTGTTCATAATAGTTCTTCATTTTAACATGTTTTAAAAAAATCTCGTTTATAATGTAAGTTTTCTTTGATTGTTCATTTAGGCGCGTTTTATCGAAATTCTATGTGCACTTATGTACACTTCAGTAAAACATCGCTCATGGGAAAACAACAACTCCTTATGTCAATCGCCTAAGTGCACATAAATATCGCAGTAAGCTAACTGCACACAGGGATGGTTGGTAAATTTCTTTTTTTGGCACCCAGAGGTTGGCAGTCTTTGGGTTGTGTTCGTTCATATTTCTGATTTTCGACAACAGATTGAATAAGTCTGTTTCTTTACTTTTTGTGCACAGAAATTTTTTTTTTAAGGAGTGGTTGTAAAATTCTTTCAGAAAATCTATTAAAGAGCGTAATTGTCTTAAAAGTAAAGAAACGCCTTGAACAAACCATTCGCAGCAACGCAACACTTGGAAAAACGTCTGTTTGACAGTTTTTGTATTTGTTTTGGCTGTGCACGATTTCTGTCCACAGAAATTTTGGTGCCGGAAATTCGCAGGACGGGGAAATTTTTTTATTCTCTCGAGAGCACTCTCTTTTTTGTGCACTGCTACGAAAAATCGGAACGGGATTAGACTGACTTTCGCCGAATTTCGGTGCATTTCGTGCGAATTTTCAGTAAAGAAACACACCTAATGGCTAATAGAAGAGTCAGGTGGTGACTTAGTGGGGACATAAATAGACACGCAGTTACTAACACACACACACACACACACACACACACACAAGGGAAGTTTCGCAATCGGTCAGAAAAAAAGAACATCAGACAGAACACATAAGAACATCAGAACCAAGGCAACCAAAAACATGAGTCACAAAATGAATCTAATTGAACACAGCCATTGCGAAAAAAAATTAAAGTGACATTTGTTTGTTTACCTCGAAAGTAAAAAGTTGAAATGCGGCAAATAAATTGAGAATCGAGAATTAAATAGAGAAAAATACAAATGGAAAGTAAAAGGTATGCATTTATATCCTTAGAATGCAAATTTTTAATGTTTCTTATCCTTAGAACAATTGCAAAGGGTGCCAACACTGAAAGTGAAAATTGAAAGTGACGTCCGAAGTGAATATAAACCAAAAAATCGTTTTATTGAAAGTGTACATAAGTGCACATAGAAAATTTTCAATAAAACGCGGCTAATAAAACGCGGCTACTATATTTTACTTATTTGTTTTTATAATAAAGTTCCCCTGAGGAAGGCAACAACCCTTGCCGAAACGTCGGGAAAAAGTAAAAGATCCATCTTGTTTCTTTACTAAACTTAAAGTGACCAAAAAAAGCCGAAGGAAAATAAATTTTCCACCAACAATTATAAATCTAATTGGTCAATACACTACTAAATTAATCATATCGGACGGCCGGCCGAGCAGAACTCAACACCAAAATGAAGAACTATTATGAACACATTAAATATAAATATGGTTTACAGGTATGTGACAACTTGAAACAATATAGCAACTCCCAAAGAAAATTAGCATCGCACAAACAATCTCAAAAATTCTTATTGATCTGCCGACAGTCAGGATTAATTCCCGATCACATAAAAAATTCATCTCTTAGTACAAGAAATCTCCTTTCAAACCAAGAATCACTTTCCATTTACGAAAAAATTGAACGTAAGTTCCACCAAAAAATTCTCAACCTGGAAATATCCGAAATGTACCACAAAATAAAACGCATCAATAACACACTTCGATTTAATGATGAAAAAATAAAAGAAGACCTACCACCACATGAATATAAGAAGTTTACAACAAAACAAAAACAAACTTTTCATGCAATGTACAAGACAAAACAATTAACAATAAATAGGAAAATAGACCAACTGACATCTTCGCTATGGAAAAAGTACAATATAAAAGTTCATGAAAAATGGTTTGAAAACAGAACAAATATTGAATTTCCAATTGAAATACAATGGCTTTTATCATTGGGGAAAAAATTTGCACTCCCCGCAGACAAAACAACTTTTCCAATATTTCAATTAATAGCCGATGGCGAAGAAATAATAAGAAAAGTACAGGATGAAAGAGAACAAGACATAGTCAGAGCACAATACTGTAATATGCTTCACTCTTTTCAGCGTTATCAACACAATGACCAATTTTCTAAGTATGTGCTTAATGTAAACAAAAAAGCCATCTCTTTTCTCAAGCAACATAAAAACATTGTGATTCTTCCAGCTGACAAAGGCAATGTGACGGTTGCGATGCTACGAGAAGAGTATGATGAGAAGATGAGTCAACTCTTATCTGATCGGAATACTTATTGGCGTGTAAGGCAGAATACAACCACAGCATTACAAACTCGCAACAATGTTCTTGTAAAGTGGTTATACAACAACAAAATTATAGATGATAGAGAAAAATCAAAAATGACAACTTACACCGCGCAACTCCCCTCCATCTACGGACTACCGAAAATTCATAAACAAAATATGCCTATGCGACCGATCATATCGTCTATGAAATTGCCATGCTATGAACTCGCAAGATTTGTTGGTAGGATTTTACAATGTATAACAAACAACACAAAATACACTGTAAGAAATTCTTTCGAATTTGTGGATAGGGTAAAAACGATTAAACTAAAACAGACTGAAGTTTTAGTTTCTTTTGATGTGGTATCGCTTTTCACCAATATTCCCACACAACTGGCGGTCAATATAATAAAGAAAAAATGGGCAACAATAAACCAAAGGACAAAAATCAACCAAAGCAAATTTCTTGAAATTGTTGATTTTTGCCTTAAAGAAAACAATTTTCTACAATACAAAACCGACATATACAAACAAATTTTTGGAATGCCAATGGGAAACCCTCTTTCGCCAACTGTTGCTGATATTGTGATGGACTTCTTGCTAGATGAGTGTTTTGATTCCTCTACAGTAAAACCAAGCTTCATAGCTAAATACGTTGATGACATCTTCGCAATAGTTGAAAAACAACAAATCAATGACTTACTGCTGATCCTCAACAAATTTCATCCTAAGATACAATTTACTGTTGAAAAGGAGAAAAATTGTGCAATATCGTTTCTTGACGTTAAAATCATCCGATCCAACAACGAACTTATTTTCGACTGGTTCCAAAAAGAGACTGCTTCAGGAAGACTAATCAATTTTAGGTCGAACCATCCAAACCACATAAAAATTAACACCGCCTCCAATCTAATACAAAAAGTTTTCACAATCAGTGATGAAAAATTCCACCTGAAAAATGAGAGAACAATCACAAACATCCTGATTGACAACGGCTATCCGATCCCAACGATCCGCGAATTGTTTCATAAACAGAAACACAGTACACGGAAAAAACCTGACCTAACAGCTAATGGATTTTTCAATAGCCTAGTCTACATCCCAAGGCTGACAGATAATTTTAAAAAAATTGTCAAAAAGAATGTACCAGATATAAAACTGGCCCTTAAACCCAACCACACACTTCGAAATCTTTTTTCGAAATTGAAGGTGAAAACAGAAAAAGATAGGTGCTCGGATGTTATCTACAAAATTGATTGTAAAGGAAAGGCTGACGAACCATGTAATCTGTGCTACATTGGCACCACAAAACAACTTTTACGTCAACGCATATCTAACCATAAATCTGACATAAACAACAACAATCCAGCAAAAACAGCTCT
Organism: Melanostoma scalare; assembly: GCA_949752695.1. NCBI lineage: Eukaryota > Metazoa > Arthropoda > Insecta > Diptera > Syrphidae > Melanostoma > Melanostoma scalare. The sequence goes on along the minus strand of OX456984.1, from coordinate 209,997,222 downwards.
CGCATTACATGCCATCGAAAATAAACATCTCCCAGACTTTGACGGTGCCCAAGTTCTCCAAACCGAGAAACATATCTCTAAGAGATATACGCTAGAAACTTTACATATCCTCAACAACAAGAACAACATGAATCGTAAACAAGATTCTCAAAACATCTCGTCCATATACTGCTCTCTTGTCTCTACATAAACTCTGTTATCCCATCCGTTAAATTTTGTTAAACCTAGACTAATCTTCATAAAGAGAAGTGCAATTCCAGCTTCGGAAATATTTTTGTCAAACTTTGTTTATTTAACATGTTTTAAAAAATCTCGTTTATAATGTAAGTTTTCTTTGATTGTTCATTGTTGTGTATACTTTATACTATATTTTACTTATTTGTTTTTATAATAAAGTTCCCCTGAGGAAGGCAACAACCCTTGCCGAAACGTCGGGAAAAAGTAAAAGATCCATCTTGTTTCTTTACTAAACTTAAAGTGACCAAAAAAAGCCGAAGGAAAATAAATTTTCCACCAACAATTATAAATCTAATTGGTCAATACACTACTAAATAAATGGAAATAGATTTTTATGAATTTTTTCAAAGATAAAGAGGTTTTTTGTTTTTTAGAGACATTGACTTTTAACTAAAGTTGGTCAAAAAGTGACCATTGATAAGTATAACTTCGGGTAGTCAGTGACTTGATCTTCCTGGGCACTGCCGTGAACTTAGAAAACGAATCAGCTAATGACCTTTTGTTTGGACTAAAGCACGGGTCACACTGTATTAATTGACAGCTGCGAGTCGAGTCGAGTAGCCGCTACTGTCATTCATTGACTAGCTTGGTATGAAGCCAAATTCACCAACTTTGCCAGCAGAAAACAAATACGTTGCAGCGACTGCTAACTCAAAAGATCAGAAACTTAAACATAAAGTTTATAAGACAAAGTCTGTATGCTATTTCATTGCTGATTGAAACTATTGATTATGAGATGATGGTGTGACCGAGCTGACCGGTACTGATTGCTGATGCTACCGTCAGACGATGGTAAGAGAAGCGGCTTAGTAGGTATTTGAAATATACCACCTTATCAAGAAGAACCAAATCATATACAAGAGAAACATTCTACGTGTTAAATGCGCTGTACGGCAACATTAGCCTAAAAAGGAAAAGTCATAACCCAAGGTTAAGATAACTTAGCCATCTAGATCGAATGAACATTAATGCTTCTTCGCGGTCTTCGAAGATATCCCAAAAGGAAGGAGGCGGCGAGATAGACCTTATTTTCGATCAAGCGCATAAATCGGATGTGTTGATGCAAATTCTCATCATGTGTGTACGCAATGAGTTGTTATCCGTGAGAATGTTAACCAACCAACAGAGATAGTCGAGGCCTGTTAAGCTGGACCAGAATTTCTTGGAAACAGGTTGCTGTAGACCAGGTATGTTTCTAAAGATGGCATTGGCGGTTTTACAAAAGATTCGTTGGATTCTGTTGCTCTCTTGCTCTGGTAGTTTGAAAACTGTGGTGTTCGTTTTGCTGAATTCGAGATTTCACTACCTTTTGTGTCACAATGTCTTGGAACCCAAATCAGAGTTATGGTGTTCGTTGAGAAGACTTAGTTTACTGTGGCAGCTTTTCTACTAATTTGGGTTGTGTGACAATGGATGAGATTGCTTTAATGGCCGCCTGGCTGTTTACAAAGAAGACTTCAATATTTTTGTTAATCAATTTCCGCGTATCCAAATGTTTTGCGACTTCACATACTACAAGCATTTTGCTCAAAAGACAATGCAAAAATCGAGGAGCCTTAGTGATCTACTTATGTGAGGATCCTCTGAGAAGATGTCTGGCCTACGCCCTCGACCGTTTTGGAATAAAATAAAAATAAATAGGATGGCTCAATAGAGCGAAAAGCCCCGGGACCTAGCGCCACTTCTACAATGAAAAAGCGTTTTTCATGACAGTGAATTTACTATCGGAGGACTAGCCAGTTACCCGGGAAAGCAGTTTGGAACTGTCGGTGAAAACGGACACATGATTTGTTTTATAACCCTGCTTTTCTCCCAGCATTCTCTGGTCGGAATGATTGTTAGGGCTACCGAATTAAAATCAGTATGTGAGAGCGTGTTTCCCAATTATTGCATTGTTGAAAACAGTTATAAAAGATTCAACAAATCTAAGATACTTTCGGTTCAATCATAAAAGAGAAATCAATTTCTGCTTCTTCACTATTAAATTACTATAAAAAAAAGAACCACTGTGGCTTTCCAAGTAAAACACGACTTAATTTCATAACAAACATTTTTCAAAACAGAATTTTTCTCTTGAAGAAATTGAAACCGTTCAAACTGGAAGATAGATAATCACTTGTTGAATTTAATTCATAGTTAACTCAATGGAAAGCGAGTTGGGAGCAAACAAATTTGTTTTGTCTGTATCAGATAAGAATAAAACCGCAAAACTTACCGCAGCAACAGGAACCAGAATTTCTACAAAGAGTCCAGCCAATGCATGTTTAATGTCCTTCTCTTTAACTTCCAAAAAGTATTGGCCACATTCAATCATGAACTGGAATGAAGCTTCGAATTCTTCAATGGGGACCATCTGCAAAAGAAGAAATCGTCTTACCCTTTTTTATTTGAAAACTCTTTTAAACTTCATTTACCTTCACACGAAAGAATTTCATGCCCATCAAAAGGCTTATAACGCTTTGCGTGGTATGTGGACTTGGTTCTTTCGCACGAAGCTCCTTCAATTCACTCATGAACCGCTTTCGAACCGAAGCAAACCGACTTTGAGCTAAAGCACCAATTACCTCAGCATATAGATCGGCTATCATATGAATATTGTTAGCGTTCGGATTGTTTTGTAGTCCATCCTTAAATTTGAAATGCTTAAAAGCTAGGTTCTCAATATTCCTAATAATATCTTCATGGCCAGGATGTACAGGGAGCTGTTTGAGAATCTCGATTAGAGCCAAGCAAAAAATAAACTCCACTGCAGCTTCACGGCGTTGTAGCTGAAAGTCCATGTCGATAACAGGTTTTGGAGCTGAACTTTTTTCCATGCGTTTCAGATCGTTTTTTATTTCGGCATCGGATAGCTGACGCCTATGCCATGCAAGAATTGTATGCAAAAGCGATGGCAAACAATGCTCAGCCACTGATCCAAGAGCAGAAAGTAACTGATCGAATTGTTGGTCTTCTCCACGTTGCAACAATTTAGCCAGATTTTTATCTGCACTCTCCAACATAACCAACTCGATCTTCTTTTCAGCCTGTACTGTGAAGTCTGTGAAGAGGTTTCTCATTACTATTTCACCTGGACGCAAAGCCATTTCGCTGCTTGTTTGTGCTTCCGGTGAATTGAAAGGAAGTGTGTTTATTATAGATATTCGTGATGGTGCTCCCCAGGGAAGTAATGAGTGGCGTGTCGATGTTGAGACTTGTCGTATATTTTCTGTAACATTTGGTAAGTTATGAGATTCAGTAAAAGACGTATCCGATGAAATGATTGTTGTAAATATTGAATCTATTGAAGAACTATTAGCTGTTCCCTTTGTCAATTGTTTTGGGTTTGGTGTACTTTCAACGAAATTAGTCGAGCTTCGATTTGAGGGGGTTCCTTGAATGTTTTCAATACTTGTCGATGTGTTTTGGAAACCCCCATCATCTAAAGTGTGAGTCTGTGCTTCTAAGCTGTCATTTGAAGTATCTAGTTCTGAAATAAAATTAAAAAAACAAAATAAGTCAACTGCTAACACATTTTAATTTTTCATCACAAAAAAAGTTTTTAACCATATTTTTAAGCTTACTCAAAAGAATTTGAAAGTTGAAACAATGCAACGACAGGAGCTCTTTTTTTACTTAGCAAAAGATGCATGTGAACTAAATTAAATGGTTCATCGATTAGTCAACAGCATTGAGGTGTGAACTTGAACTTCAAGAATATAAACAAAACCGTTTAGTTAAAATTAAAATAAATTGATTCTATGGAGATACTTCCGGCAGTCTAGCGTCGCTTTGTTTCTTTTAGGACAAGGCCATAGAGAAAAGGGGTTGCAAAAACTCATATATTGAGTGCAAAAGCATTTCACCTCTAGCTACATAATATCTGAACACATACATAGTACATAACGGTTACATCACTTCAGTCGATAGTCTTAAATTCATTATCATGCACGGCAGTTTGATTTCAAAAAACATGTTAACCTTCCGTGTTGAGAATACTTGGTTCAGTTAAATGAGTTTTATAAATTTAGTTGAACAGCTGTGGGTGGAGCCGTTAATATCGGAGGAGTTTAATTTGATTATTTTGTATACATTTGTTTATACCCTCGAGGTTCTTATACCTTAACAGATATGATAGTATTGAAAATTTTACAAAAATCAGACTGTAGCACATTAGAGGAAAATCATTTTGACATTACGGAAATACATGGACAACACTCCACAGAATATCGTTCGCGTAATTACAAGTCGCTTATATTTGAAACAAGCTGCTGAGCTAAGACTGCCTAACAGCACTGAAGGAACAAATTCCGCTGTTAGACAGAATGACCATTTCAACTTGAACGCTGGACAAGAATGCCCTCTTCCGGACCTAGAAGTTAGACTGACCATTTATGAAAACTTAAATCAAATAAGACAGGTGCAGGTGGCCTGACGCCGAGCTTTTCAATGCAACTGAAGATCTGTTGAAAATGAGCATAAGTAAGTAGAGGAGCGCAACATATCGAGAAGCACCAGGGACTAGCGCATTTCTTACAACCATGCCTTGTGAGGGAATGAAGGGGACCTACAATTTTCTGCCGGTTCCGAACGGCTAATCGAGAAAGCAGCTTCCATGGCAATGAATTTACTTACGGAGGACTTGTCAATTCCTCGCGAAAGGCGATAACCGTGGAAAAACATTTTGCATCTGTTGCGATTCGAACCACGAACCTCTGTGTTAACACGCAGAGATGCTAACTATCAGGCCACGGGTGAGCATGCACCAGCTGATCTCCATGGTATGGTCGGAAGAAAGCATGGCTGATGAATGCAACTTAAGAATTATTTGTTCAATCCTTTAAAAAAGGAGACCCTCACAATTGCGTCAATTATAGACTATGTAAGATAACTTTGGAGAACTCATCCTGCTCCGTCAAGGTCGGTAAAAAACTCACGAGACCTTTGATGCCGAAAAAGGCTTCGCTAAGGCGATATTTTCATCTCTTTGGTTACAATATCGAACAAAAATGCGTCTGGGGCTGCGATTTGACACATTTGATCTATTTTTTGTACGGAACTGTGAAGAAACGCTGTTGGGCCAACAATTGGGAAACGATTCAAGCACCGAAAGTCAATAAACCAACAACAAGGTCTTGGAAAATAATAAGAGCGCCAGAATGCGCTTCTACGAAGAAAGATTCCACTTGAACGATGTTGTGTTTCATAATCAATGGGAATGTTTGCACTCACTAACAAAGCTATAACACATGAAAAACAAAATTAGATCTGTTTATTTTGTTTCTTTTTTAAAACGAAACTTGTATTTGGCCAACCCTTTACAAGAACACTTAATGTTTTGGTAAAATTTTAAGAAGGAAATGAATACCGTATTATCACAAAGAGGTTGAATTGTGCTGAAGAAGAAAAATTCTCCGAATGATCTTTGGTCCCGTATGCGAAGACAATGTGTGGAGAAGAAGATACAACAACGAGCTGTATGAGCTGTACCGCGACATGGGCATAGCCAGAAGAGTACGCATCGCGAGGCTACGATGGTTGGGCCATGTAGAGCGGATGGACCCAAACGCTCCGGCTCGTCGGGTTTTCGAAAGCACATTGCAACCTCAACCGACTTGGAGTGCGAAACTGGAGAGAGCTCGCCCGAGATCGAAATCGTTATAGAAGGATGTTGGTTGAGGCCCAGGTTCACCCCGAACTGTAATGCCCACCTAAGTAAGTAAGTAAGTAAGGTTGAATTGTGCTGCCTGTCCAGACATTTATGTTCTGGTTCAGACATTTATTTGAATAGAAATGCGTTGCAACTTGTGATGACGACTTCAACTTTGGCTTTTGTTTGTGACCGCCAAAAGCTGAACTAAAACAAATCAATAGAGGGGCAAAAAAGATCTCCGGGAACCCTACTGACATGCGTATTTCTTCATTTTGAGGAATGAAAAAATAAAATAAATAAATAGGGTGGCGCTACAGAGCGAGGATCCCCTGGGCCTAGCACATTTCTCACAACCATCCCTTGTGAGGGAATGGAGGGGACGTACAATTTTCTGCCGGTTCCGAACGGCTAGTCGAGAAAGCGCTTTTCATGGCAATGAATACTAACGGAGGACTTGCCAATTCCTCGCTAAAGGCGATACCCGTAGAAAAAACATTTTTGCCTCTGGTGGGATTCGAACTCGAATCTCTGGATTAACAGGCGGACATGCTATCCATCACACCACGGCACGGGTACCGCGAGAGGAATGAAGGTAGTCTACAATTCCTTGCCGATTCCGAACGACTGAGTGAAAATTCACTTTTCATTGCATTTTAATTACTCTCTAAAGGCTTGCCAATTCCTCGCAAGTCGATATATTCGAACCTGTAACCCTCATGTAACATACAGAAGGCTTAGCTATGGGCACAATCAAATGGTTAATGAGTGTCCAGAACTATCAAGAAGTACTAGAAGTAACTTCACATCGAAAATATTCTAGGTAAAAAATAGTCCTTTTGATTTCTCCGTTAATTTTATTTAACGTATTTGTAACGGAGCCTAGGTTGACCAAGACCAGGCATAACTTGAAGTTATGACTGTCTATTGGGATGTAGAGTCAGACATTCGAATCTGTCGGATTATAGAGTACTGCCTAGCTGATCCCTTGTTTGGATGGAATATTTCCCAAAACTGTACCTAGATATTACTTATTTACTTAGTTGGGCATTACAATTGGGGGTAAACCTGGGTCTCAACCAACATCTTTCTATAATGACTTCGATTTCGGGCGAGCTTTCTACAATTTTGCTCTCTAGTCGGTTGGGATCTTTTTCCACTTGATTGCGCCACCTAAGACGAGGTCTTCCCCTTCCGCGATTTCCCTACAAAATGCTTTCGAAAACCCGTCGAGCCGGGATATTTGGATCCATCCGCTCTAAATTTCCCAGCCATAGTAGTTCGCTTTGAGTACTTTTCTAGCTGTGCACATGTCGCGGTACAGTTCATCCAGCTCGTTGTTGTATCTTCTTCTCCACACATTGTCTTCGCATACGGGACCAAAGATCATTCGAAGAATTTTTCTTTCGAAACTACCAAGGGCTTCCTCATCCACTTTCGATAAGGTCCATGCTTCCGTGCCGTAAAGCTGGACTGGGATGAACAAGGTCTTATACAGGGGTACCTTGGTTTTTCTGAACAGGGTTTTGTTTCTCAATTGCCTTCTTAACCCAAAGAAGCAACGGTTGGCAAGAGTTATTCTCCGTTTGATCTCCGCACCGATGTTGTTTTCCGTGTCTATAGCGGATTCTAGGTAGACGAAGTCCTGTACTACCTCGAAGTTGTGTCTGTATATTGTGACATTTTGTCCAATTCGTCGATGTCTTGTGTCCTTGTTTGATGACAACAGATACTTCGTTTTGCCCTCATTAACCATCAAACCCATTTTTTCCGCTTCTGTTTCAATACTCGCAAAAGCACCTATGACATTACGCTTATTTCTTCCCATTACGTCAATATCGTCTGCGTAGGCGAGTAATTGTACACTTTTGATAGATTGTTCCTCTGGTGTTGACGTTTGAGTTTTGTACAATCTTTTCAAGTATGATGTTGAAGAAATCTCACGACCTAAATGTACCTAACTCAATAGTGATAGGCATGTCGGATTAACAGGGATCGCTGATTTAGACAGCGGTCGGATTACCGGGGTTCCTTGTAGTTTACCCTTGTTAACCATTGAACAATTGCAAAGGCACCTATAATAGGTTTGTTCGTTGAAGCCCTAGGGTCGCCATGGGGTCGCCACAAAGCGTTTTTTGAGAAACCTAAATTCGCACTGAATGTCAAATTGAGTGTTTTTTGAGCCATAGGTTTGCCACAGGTTTTCCCCAAACTCGCCCTAGCTTTTTGCTGTGGCGATTTGAGGGCTGTCAAATGGCATGTGTTTTTATTTAAATGACATGGATGTATGGCGATTTGTGGTTTAGCGTTTTTTGAGGACTGGAAAACCCAGTTTTTTTTGACAACTCATGGGGTTGTCAAGAAAACCTGGGTCAACCCTGGGGAAAGTTCAACGAACAGACCTAATATCAGACTTGCTTCTTCGAACTACGTCATTATCATCAAATAAGGAAGATCAAGAAATCAAAACACTTAAACTTCAAAAAGTGCGTTTCGCCCAGATACGACAATGGCTTATCAGTTAGATGCTCTCGTACACTTCTAAGACATAAACTCGTACTGTGAATTTTAAATCTTCCTTCTTTGTTTATTTAACTCTACCTACTCTAAATTGAAACAAAGAACAATCCATTGTTATTAGCTATACGTCAACAAAGGTTGCGTGAGCACTGCGATAGCCACAATTGTTCGTATGTTGAAAAGATTGTGGCTTTGGTGTTAACTTTTGAGTTTTGTAATCTTTTGTAGTATAACTACTGTCGGCGGACTTGCCAATTTCTACCAAGTCGATACCCATGGAATGCATTGGATGTTTCTGGGAGATTCGAACCTGAAACTCCCACGTAACAGGCAGAAATGCTAGCCACGGGCACCACCAAATCGTTTATAACAATGAGTAAAATGATAAACGAAAACGTTTCATCATTGCCATTCATTTATTCTTTTATAATCATTTGATATTCTTTACTGTTGAACAAGAAAAATATCACTGTGAAGCCGAAACATTTCTTTCTCGCGGTTGTCATCCGTAGATTTCTTAAGTAAAATAGAATCTTGTTGAAGCTTCAATCAATTTATCAATAAAACTTTGATTCACAAAGATTTTTGCAAAGAACTGCAACCAGATCTCAGAACCACCATTCCGCTTCGATAGCCTGATGTAAGATACGATTAAGTTGATGGTTAGATAACTTTCAAATAAATATCAAAGCAGGTGGCCACACGGAATCAACACTCACTAATTTTTATCTAAACTCAACCGGAAAAACAGAATTAGACAAATTTTATGGCAGAAACAGCTCCGGCGACAGTGCTTTTAGAGCCAATCACAAAAATTGCTGCAATTGAATGCAAATAGTCTTCTCTTATCTTTGAAATTGATTGATAACAAATCTATACACAAATGTGAACCGATCAAAACATTTCCAACGTCTATAGAAAGGTAATTATGATGAAGACTAACATGGGAGTGCTGTTTTAGCGAATGTTCTGAAATCACAGCTGGAGCAAAAGTTAGTGCCTGTCAGTAAAAAGAAAGCATTCGCAGCCATATATTCTCAAAGTTACTTACCAATATATGGTTTTTCTTTGCAAATATAAACACAAAATTCTTACTGAACACTGTTTTCTCTTCGTTTTCGAACAACACTTCATACAAACGCTAAGCTATTGAAAAATATATATCGATTTGACGTCACTGTTGTTCTAAGTTCGCAATTGCACCCGAACGATAAATTTTATGATACCAAAACGAGCAAATTTGATTCGGTCACCCTTCGACAAACACACAACATCATTTCAGTTTACTACACCACACTAGCTTTTCAAGACAAAGCTTGAAGGGTTATGTCATCCCAGATTTTGTTTTCAAACCAGCTGATAGGAATCAAAAGTCGGAAAATTTGCTAATTTCAACAATCACAGTTTGAAAGTTTAGTTTTTTTTTTTCTTCTTCACAAAAGAGCATGTCTACGTTCCGATACACGCACCCGGGCACTAAGTTTTAATTTTGTTGGAATTATTTTTGCAGATACACATATCTTGGACTGAGCAGAGCAGTCAGTAGGTGAGTGAGTGGAGTGCGGCCGGTCTACGACTTGTGAAGAGCTATGGCCATTCTCTTATGAGCCCATTTACATTATACAAACAAGTCAATAAGCCGCTTATCTAAAATCAAATAATGTTGATGTATGGAGGCAAGACAATAAGGCCGAAGGGAACTTTAATGGACGATAATGCTAAATAAATTTTTATTTGTAAACAAATTTGTAGTTTCTGGTATAAGAGTGGGAGCTTTGTGGAGAACGAATATCTAATATTTGTTTACAAAATTTGTCGTTTTCAATTAGAATTGAATACAAAGTTTGATGAAACTCAAGAAATCATTGGAAAAAAGTTAATCACAACGTGAAATTTTCTCTATTTGTTCATTTTATTTTAAAAGCACTTTCAATAAGAAAATCAATAAAAATTTACCTCGCATTTCCTGAATGTGAACTTCGTCTAAACTTGTATCAATGTTTTCCATTTTTTGTTTGAGAAACTAACCAAAAACTGGAAATTCGTTAGCATTAAAAATATTTATTTAGGAGAAAACGAACTTCAACGCAGCCATTTTGCTTTTGAGAAAATCGACAACAACAACTTCTGACAGCTTTGTCAGATGTCAACAGCTGATAAGTAGCAAAAAATCATGTGTTTTGGAACAAATTTCAAACTCAGATTTCGATGACAAGAACTATATGAAGAAAAAAACTACTTAACACATTGAAAAACAGAAAGTGAGGAAAATCATTTTCTTTAAATTTTTTAAGATTCATTTGACCCAATATCAATTAATTGGAGTCGAAAGTTTGATGCAAAAGTAAACAAACAACCTGTTGATAGGAACAGGGATGGCCAGACTTCAATTTTCAATTCAAATGTCAAAAAAGGAAGTCAAATTTAAAATCTGTTTCCTTGTAATTTCTTAATGGTATACACACAAATTTCAACAGGAGTGTTCACACCTCAACAAACTTGGAACATGGAATTAAATCGTTGAACCTTCTCAAAAATTCAGCAGCGCTATAAAACAAAATTCGATTTTTTTTGTGCAAATAATTTGGAAAACATTGGAAAAATTTGGAAAACATTTTTCGCAATTAGGAAAAGTAACAAAAAAAACTTATTATTTGGCGTAGATTTGGCAGCGCTGGCAATGAAATTAGAAATTTTGGTGTCAATAGATCGGGAACAATTTGAAAAAATTTGGAAACACTTTTCCGAACTTGGAAAATGATAGTTTTGCTAAAAAATTAAAAATCATAATGCTGGTGAGCTGCTGTACCCTTTCTAAATGCAAAATTGAATTTTTACAATAAGGCCTTGGCCAAACCAACGCGGAGAGTGCGTGCGATGCAATTGCGTTAAGTCAAATCCCAATGCATTAAGTCAAACGTCCATAAGATTACATAGGGATTTGACTTAACGCAATCGCATCGAACGCACTCACGGTATTGGTTTGCGCAAAGCTTAAAATGCTCATAACTTTTTTTCTGTACTTTTCCAAATTACAAAATTAATTTTTTTTAGCTTGAAAAAGGTTTGATTGAATTTGGAAAATCGAAACAGTTCATTAAACCTGTGATTTTGGTACTATCTTAATCAAAAATATTTTTGAGCCAAAACAGTTCATGAAATCTGTGATTTTTTTACTAAAATAGTACCAAAAACACGGATTTCATGAACTGTTTTGGTTTTCCAAATTCAACCAACCTTTTTTCAAACTAAAAACAACTAGTTATGTAAATCAATTCGAAAAACTAGTTGTGAAAATTCAATTTTCCATTAAAAAACGCATTAGAAAATATTTTTGAATAAAAAAGTACCAAAATCCCAGATTTTATGAACTTTTTTGGTTTTCCAAATTCAATCATGTTGCTTCAACAAATCGACCGGTATGAACATCGCCATTCATCTCTCTTTTTAACAGGTACAGCGGCTCAAATGTGTTATGATTTTTTCATTTTTAGCAAAACTGTCGTTTTCCAAATTCGGAAAAGAAATTTCCAAATTTTTCCAAATTGTTCCCAATCGACTGATACGAAAACTATTTTCCAAATTTTTTCATTTTGAATTTTCGTGTTAAGCGGGGAATACACGATACAATTATCGCATGCGACTTGGATTGCATACGATCGAGTTTGGTTTTGAGTTCAAGGCATTCGACACTGCGACACCGGTACAGCGGTTCACTTCATGCACACACACGATACAATATACCATGCGATGTGCGGTTATCGGTACGATAATTGTATCGTGTATTTCCCGCTTTATAGCGCTGCCAAGTTGATGGAGGTGCTTGGCAGCCGCTTCAAGAAAGTTTCTTTGGACAAACGAACCGATCTGGTATATGCGCGGCCTTAAGGTATATTTTCGGGATAAAAAACACTCGTATATTGACACTGTTCTGCTATTTTGATGACAGATGTCAATTCGTTCATATTAAAATTCCCAGCGGAGAAAAACAAGAAAGTTGTCGTTCATTTATTAAATTCTGTGAAAAATAACAAAATTTACTTTGCGAAAGGTGCATACAATAGTAGTTTACTAAAACATCTAATCTATTTTGTAGCAATATGTCTTTTCTTTTTATAAATTACATACAAACCAAAGTGACTATTTATTATTGCGACTCGATTTGTTCTTCGAAGTGCACTAAGCCGGTGGTTCTATAAATTTTTTAAATACATCTAGCCTAATCAATAGATTATTCTTAACATTTTTATCAACTTCATTCTCGTTTGTAAAATGTGATTTGGTTAATGACATCATCTCATTTCTCATAGCATGCAATTTCAACATTCCTATCGTTTTGTTTTTATTAAGACCCATCCCTCTTTAAACTTGACAATTTGTCTTTTCAGTTACTATGGAAGTTCCAATACATCCACTCACCCATGATCCTACAGCAGCATGGAAAGAACTATCCAAGACTCAGAGAGTCATTAAAGTTACAATGAAACCCCCTCAAACAACCGTACCATTTAACAAAGCGCGAATTGTATGTATGAGTGATACACATTCGCTGACGCCGTACATAAAATTTGATATCCCAGATGGAGATATCTTTATACATGCAGGAGACTTCACTAAATGTGGACGACTAGAGGAAGTGATGGAGTTCAACAATTGGATCGGCACTTTGCCGCATAAGCATAAAATTGTTATTGCTGGAAATCATGAGCTGAGTTTTGATTCAACGTTCACTCATCCCTTTCAAAACAAGTCGGTTTCGCAGAGGTAAGCTCAAATAATAAACAATTGCTGACCGGGCGGTTAATAGTTTGTGCCTGTAGGTTGCACAGTTCGAAATATGTTTTTAGAGTGTAAGACTAAGTCATGTAGTGCGGTCACGTTATCGTTTCAACTTAGAAAAGTACTGAGTTTGCAGATTCTATTGAGTATTTAATCCGCAGATCGAATAATAAAGATTCGAAATGCATAGTTTGAGAACCCGAAAATCTCAGGTGAAAATTAAAATAATAATATTCTTTTATAAATGTGGATAGGCTAGTTATTTGAAACCTTTTTTTATTATTTAAAAAAAAAAATCAGAAAAGTGACCATATCCAATAAGGTGAAGAATAAAATGTCAATTGGAATCGAAAATTGAGTCTTTTCGCTTCCACAAAATGTCGTTTCGGTTTTGATTTGAAAAAGGAATAAGTATTTGAATCTACCTACCCGCTACCACGAAAAGCAAATACGTTTATAGTCTTGACGAACTCCATTAATGAATCGATTTAATAACTTTTCATCGGTGCACATGCAAAGGCACACATTTGTTGGTTGCGATATGTATGTAACGAACTTTTTAGTACCTATACGTATGAGGCATTAATTTTCCTTTAAACATAAAACAATTCATTTACAATTCAATTCAACTATTCGTTTATTCGTTTTGTAGAAAATATCGAGTAGCATTAGCAAGTTATAAATATCCGATGAATAAGCTACGTTCGAGTACTTTGTGCACCAAAATCGGCCGTCAGCAAAATTTTAAGGAGTGGGGGTTAAATTTCTCTGAGAGCGATTGATATGTACATAAAAGTAATCGAAAGTTTTACTGACTCAAAAGCTACACATATAACCTTCGCGGTTCCTTGTTATTTCAAAATATTTCAATGGCCAAGAATCGCACAAGAACAACAAGCAATGAGTTTTCAGGTGAGCTTTTTAAGATTCCGATCTTAAGAGAGTTCCATATGAAAAGTCCTCTACTTTGTTGAATTTCTCCATAAACGCTCTCCATTTGATTTTTTGTTTCGGGGTTTTCAGGCCGTCATCGTCATCCGTAATCACATCAATTTTTAAGTTTGGGAAATCTTGTCTGAATGTTGTATAAATCATGCCATGTTCCATGACTTTCATAGCCCAAATTTCTTCGACATCGCGATCGTTTTCAAACTCTTCAGTCGGTCTTTGTAGAACGTCCTATATAGATGCCAAATAAACAGTTTATAGGTTTTTATGAGAATTTCTACAGGTTGCTGTTTAAATATTCTAATTGAACTTACCATTGCTAAAGTATTTGATTCATTAACTTGCAAAAGCACGTGCTTGTGGTATATTTAGGTTTTGTGTTGTTGACAGGTGCGGATCCAGGATTTTGATAAGGGGGGGCAGTTTAGAAAATTAAAAAAAATAAGTTAAATTAGTTTAAAACTGTTAATTAAATGCTAAAATCTAACTTTTTGTTGGAGCCGGTTTTTGAAAACCTTGTTATTACTTTTCAACATCGATCGGGATTTGTCTGTGGTTGTGCATAAGTGCCAGACCAAAAAGATTTTCACTCATTGTGGACCTTAAATAGGTTTTAAGGTGCCGCAATGAAGAAAAAGACCGCTCTGCCGAAGAATTGGTAACCGGATGCGTTGCAAGGATTAAAAGAAAACTTTGTATAATGCCAAACACATCCTTATTGCATTTATCCATCAACTCAAGAGCAGTAACGGGAAGATGGTTGTTCTGCTCCTTTGCCGTTAATCATTTTTCCCGCCACAACACCAGCTCATCTTTGAGCAAAAAACAGACTGTGTCTGTATTTTACTCTGTCTAAGAGTTGACCAAAGCGATTTATTAGCGACTTAACGGTGGTATCCAACTCATCAGTATTACATCGAATTGCATTTCCGGATTGAAAATTGTAAGTTTAAATACATCTTAGATTTCCGGTCGAAATCTTTCATGCAAATCGGTCAGGACAAAGTCAATTAGAGGTGCATATAACGAGATTCTGTAGTATACCTCAGCTGAATCAGTGTCAAAATTAGCTCGGTGAATTTGGCGTCCACCATGACGTGGAATACGAGGAATTCTCAACTCAACATTCAACTGATCGCATAAATTCTTTGCATGCTGCCAGATGTTGTGGAAACTGGTATCTATGTTCTCCCGGCGACCTTGAAGAACGGAAATCGTGTTCTTCACCAGCATTGCGCTGCTATTCAGGTCAAGAGATTTAGATTGTAGTAACTTGCTCAAGGACTGTGTTAAAGACAACACATCACTCAAACACAAAACTGATACAATAAACTGTGAATTGCATAAAGATGTTATAAGTAAGGAAGCCGTGCCAGCCGTGCTTGGGTCACGCCACTGCGATTTCGTTTCGAATGCTTCCACAATTTTGATGAGGTCCATAGAAAATTGAAGTACGCCTTCATGTCGTTCTACTCACCTTGTTTCGCAAGGTGATGTGAGGGCACACCCCAAGGTCTTCATGAGGACAGTTTTTCGTTTCGGATGCGATTTGAAGAAGAAGATAACCTCTTTCATTATTTCAACAGCGCAGCTTCTCGAATGGCAGGTACTTTTGAACTTTGTGAAATGGAGTTATTTAGCTTATGACTGTAGCATGGAGACCTAACAGCATTTTTCGCTTCTCTCTGAATTTCCATGACAGCACCTCGAACTTCTGAAAGCATAACAGCACATCCGTCTGTCCCTATTCCCACACAGCATTCAACAGGAAGTTTGAGCTTTTTCTTCAGTTGCATCAATAAAATTTGGCCGATGGCTTTGCCAGTTAGAGATAACTCCTTAGATATAGAATTTCCATCCAATTTCTCTTCGGCAGCTAGTTTTTTTCTAGTTTCCCTCCAGCTTTCCTCATCAGATTTGTATTCTTCATCAGTTCTGGAATAAGCTAGTTCCTCAAATGCATCCACGAAAGAGATAAAATCCTCACGAATGCTACCATTGTGAACGTAGCGTAATATAATACTCAGTTGGGAGAGGTGAGATGTAGTTGTTTCATCAAAAAGTATTGAATAATATTGTGAATCCCGAACGTTACTCAAAATTTGATCAAAAACTTATTTTTTGTAGCGAATACGTACAGTTTGCTTCAGACTTAACATTTTTATTGGTAGAGAGAGGGCAATTGCCCCCATTGCCCCCCCAACGCTAAAAGGTCAATAAAAGCTGTTGACCAGTAGTCCTGCGACTTAAATATAATTTGTTCTATTAAAATTAAGATTTTAGTTAGTAAATTTATTTGCAATTGAAAAAAAAATTCTTTGAAATGTAAAAAAAAATTTCACACATTTCTGTTCATAGAAATTTCTTGCTAGAATGTGTAGCAGGGGGAAATTGTTTATTCTCTCACGGAGAGAATTTGATGTCAAAAATTATTTGTTTTTAAAATACTCGAACAAAACGTGGTAAAATGTGGATGAATGTGTTTGAGTGTGCGGTTGTGGGTGCGTACTCGAACGCTACTATTGAACAATTTGTCATGTCGCTATTAGCCGAGTTCGCACACTACAATTAGTTGGACAGACTTCGTTTGATGGAAGTTGAATGGTCGGATGTAGTTTGCGTTCAAGCTTACACTGCTACTAGGTTTGTTCGTTGAAGCCCTGGGGTTGCCATAGGGTCGCCACAAAGCGTTTTTTGAGAAACCTTAATTCGCCCTGAATGTCAAATTGAGTGTTTTTTGAGCCATAGGTTTGCCATAGGTTTTCCCCAAACTCGCCCTAGCTTTTTGCTGTGCTTGAGGGCTGTCAAATGGCATGTGTTTTTATTTAAATGACAGGGATGTGTGGTGATTTGTGGTTTAGCGTTTTTTGAGGACTGGAAAACCCAGGTTTTTTTGAATACTCATAGGGTTGTCAATAAAACCTGGGTCAACCATGGGGAAAGTTCAACGAACAGACCTATTATACGGTGAAATTTGTTGCACGAAACTACTTCGAATTCTTCTTTGTTCTGATATCCCGTGTCGCAAGTGTTATTACACGATGAAATCCAGTTTCATGAAACTAGTTTCACATTTCTCTTTATCTTTCATTCGGTGTTTTTATTTTTGGGGAAAAATAGTTATCTAGTAGTGCCTGGTTGCTTCAAAACCTCTTTTATTGGCAATTGAAAAACAAAAAAGTCATTATTATTAGTATTATTTCTTATTTTTGAACCAAATGAAACAGAATAAACAAAAACACGAACAAAGACAAAGGGGGCGTTCGAGATTCGTATCCGGATAGCTTGTTGTTGTTGTTTACGTGTTAAACTTTTAGCAGAGTCACACACCCATTTCAACTAAAAAGACTGCTATTATACGGTGCAATTTGTTGCACGAAACTGTTCGAACACCATAAGTGCAAAAGAGAACGAAAGTTCGAAAAACAGAGGTGAACAATGTGCTACCGTGTGTCGCATGGACTGCTATTATACGGTGAAATTTGTTGCACGAAACTACTTCGAATTCTTCTTTGTTCTGTCATTCCGTGTCGCAAGTGTAATTACACGATGAAATCCAGTTTCATGAAACTAGTTTCACATTTCTCTTTATTTTTCATTCGGTGTTTTTAGTTTTGGGAAAAAATAGTTATCTAGCAGTGCCTGGTTGCTTCAACACCTCTTTTATTGGCAATTGAAAAACAAAAAAGTCATTATTATTAGTATTATTTCTTATTTTTGAACCAAATGAAACAGAATAAACAAAAACACGAACAAAGACAAAGGGGGCGTTCGAGATTCGTATCCGGATAGCTTGTTGTTGTTGTTTACGTGTTAAACTTTTAGCAGAGTCACACACCCATTTCAACTAAAAAGACTGCTATTATACGGTGCAATTTGTTGCACGAAACTGTTCGAACACCATAAGTGCAAAAGAGAACGAAAGTTCGAAAAACAGAGATGAACAATGTGCTACCGTGTGTCGCATGGACTGCTATTATACGGTGAAATTTGTTGCACGAAACTACTTCGAATTCTTCTTTGTTCTGTCATTCCGTGTCGCAAGTGTAATTACACGATGAAATCCAGTTTCATGAAACTAGTTTCACATTTCTCTTTATTTTTCATTCGGTGTTTTTAGTTTTGGGAAAAAATAGTTATCTAGCAGTGCCTGGTTGCTTCAACACCTCTTTTATTGGCAATTGAAAAACAAAAAAGTCATTATTATTAGTATTATTTCTTATTTTTGAACCAAATGAAACAGAATAAACAAAAACACGAACAAAGACAAAGGGGGCGTTCGAGATTCGTATCCGGATAGCTTGTTGTTGTTGTTTACGTGTTAAACTTTTAGCAGAGTCACACACCCATTTCAACTAAAAAGACTGCTATTATACGGTGCAATTTGTTGCACGAAACTGTTCGAACACCATAAGTGCAAAAGAGAACGAAAGTTCGAAAAACAGAGATGAACAATGTGCTACCGTGTGTCGCATTGACTGCTATTATACGGTGAAATTTGTTGCACGAAACTACTTCGAATTCTTCTTTGTTCTGTCATTCCGTGTCGCAAGTGTAATTACACAATGAAATCCAGTTTCATGAAACTAGTTTCACATTTCTCTTTATTTTTCATTCGGTGTTTTTATTTTTGGGAAAAAATAGTTATCTAGCAGTGCCTGGTTGCTTCAACACCTCTTTTATTGGCAATTGAAAAACAAAAAAGTCATTATTATTAGTATTATTTCTTATTTTTGAACCAAATGAAACAGAATAAACAAAAACACGAACAAAGACAAAGGGGGCGTTCGAGATTCGTATCCGGATAGCTTGTTGTTGTTGTTTACGTGTTAAACTTTTAGCAGAGTCACACACCCATTTCAACTAAAAAGCTATCTAAAGGTATCCGAGTATATTTGGTATACCTTTCTATTCAAGTGATCAGCTAATAGAAAATTTATTTTTATTTCTTTTCATGTTCATTTTTTGTTTTGGTGTGCATTTATTTCAGCATAAGAGTCTTTTAAAACTCATGGGAAATCGAAAAAAATAAGTTATAATCGTCTTGCAATGATATTTTGAATGTTTTTCTATTTTCAAAAGTCGAATTTGAATATTTCACAGCAGATCGTTCAAAAAGGTATCCAATATACAGCTATCCGAAATAGGCTATCCGATAGGCTCTCGAACGCGCCCAAAGAGAAACGTGAAAGCTGTTTCACGAAACCACAACCCATGCGACACACGGTAGCACATTGTCCATCTCTGTTTTTCGAACTTTCGTTCTCTTTTGCACTTATGGTGTTCGAACAGTTTCGTGCAACAAATTGCACCGTATAATAGCAGTCATAGCAGTCATGGGTTATGGTTTCGTGAAACAGCTTTGACGTTTCTCTTTGGGCGCGTTCGAGAGTCTATCGGATAGCCTATTTCGGATAGCCGTATCTTGGATACCTTTTTCCTGATTGCTGCAGACAACAGCTGTAAAATATTAAAATTCGACTTTTAAAAATAGAAAAACATTCAAAATATCATTGCTAGACGATTATAACTTATTTTTTTCGATTTCCCATGCGTTTTAAAAGACTCTTATGCTGAAATAAATGCACACCAAAACAAAAAATGAACATGAAAAGAAATAAAAATAAATTTTGTATCAGCTGATCACTTGAATAGAAAGGTATACCAAAAATACTCGGATACCTTTAGATAGCTTTTTAGTTGAAATGGGTGTGTGACTCTGTTAAAAGTTTAACACGTAAACAACAACAACAAGCTAGCCGGATACGATTCTCGAACGCCCCCTTTGTCTTTGTTCGTGTTTCTGTTTCATTTGGTTCAATAATAAGTAATAATACTAATAATAATGACTTTTTTGTTTTTCAATTGCCAATAAAAGAGGTTTTGAAGCAACCAGGCACTACTAGATAACTATTTTTCCCCAAAAATAAAAACACCGAATGAAAGATAAAGAGAAATGTGAAACTAGTTTCATGAAACTGGATTTCATCATGTAATAACACTTGCGACACGGGATGACAGAACAAAGAAGAATTCGAAGTAGTTTCGTGCAACAAATTGCACCGTATAATAGCAGTCAAAGCTATCTAAAGGTATCCGAGTATTTTTGGTATACCTTTCTATTCAAGTGATCAGCTGATACAAAATTTATTTTTATTTCTTTTCATGTTGATTTTTTGTTTTGGTGTGCCTTTATTTCAGCATAAGAGCCTTTTAAAACGCATGGGAAATCGAAAAAAATAAGTTATAATCGTCTAGCAATGATATTTTGAATGTTTTTCTATTTTCAAAAGTCGAATTTTAATATTTCACAGCTGTTGTCTGCAGCAATCTGGAAAAAGATATCTGGATCGTTCAAAAAGGTATCCAAGATACGGCTATCCGAGATAGGCTATCCGATAGGTTCTCGAACCCACCCAAAGAGAAACGTCAAAGCCGTTTCACGAAACCATAACCCATGCGACACACGGTAGCACATTGTCCATCTCTGTTTTTCGAACTTTCGTTCTCTTTTGCTCTTATGGTGTTCGAACAGTTTCGTGCAACAAATTGCACCGTATAATAGCAGTCATGCGACACACGGTAGCACATTGTCCATCTCTGTTTTTCGAACTTTCGTTCTCTTTTGCACTTATGGTGTTCGAACAGTTTCGTGCAACAAATTGCACCGTATAATAGCAGTCATGGCGACACACGGTAGCTCATTGTCCATCTCTTTTTTTCGAACTTTCGTTCTCTTTCGCACTTATGCTGTTCGAACCGTTTCGTGCAATAAATTTCAACGTATAATAGCAGTCATACTCTTCTGATGATATTTTCAAATATGTAGTTCTGAAAATTTTCATAATCTTGGACGACAAGTCTGATAAGTCTGAATGCAAACTTCATACATACATACACTTATGGCCATCTGCCGTTCGATGAATTGACAAAAACAAGAGATTTCCTGTTCAACGGGTTGAAAAAACAGGAGATTTAATTTTTTTTCGAATAGAACGTCCAAATGGACTCGAATGTGTTAGTGAACCTCGCTTACGTCGGTATTTATCAATAACGTGCTGGCATCACCTTAATTCAAATAAAGATTTAGCAATGTTTCTTCTAAATTGTATAAGAATGCTATGCAGAGAGCTGAAAACTCGATACATCAACCTTACAAAATGAAAAAAATTCTAAGGTTTCTGTTTGGTCTCACCAAATTAAACTGGAAATTCAATTATTTATTTTTTATTTATTTTTTCAAAACAAAACTTAATTATTATTCAAAGCAAACAAAATAAATAACTTATAAAATTATCCAAAAACTAAACAAAAAAAATTGATGTTTACGATTACATATTTTTAAATGTATGGCTTACTAATCAAAAAAGAATTAAAAACTAAAATAAAATAGGACAATATATCAGTCTTTTAGTTGAAATTATTATTTAAAATACAATCACATATTTTCTCATTGATTTTTCATTAAATTCAAATGTGTTTCCGTAATTTGGAATGCCGTACAATTCAAATCATCTTCTTATGCGATCTTATGACAGCAATAGCATTGAGAGTCGTATTCCCTAAACAGTTTCGTTTTTTTGTTTTTTCATCGGTAACAATGCTGAAAATTCGCTCACATTTTGCATTTGAGTGTGGCAAACTTAAAACAATCTCAGCCAATTTAAAGATATTTTTAAAAATTAGTTCATCGTTGTAATCTTTGATACCTGCAATCATGTTCCAAAATTCTTCATTACCTGCGTCTTTTACTTTTTGTCTTTCTTCTTCTTTAAAGTACGTAGGCAAACTATGCCACTCGTTTAAAACATCAACTGTATTTATCAATTTTGAAAAATGATTACAAAGAATTTGCAAAGAATTCAAGTTTTGTGTTCTGTTTAAATTAAGAGCTATACAAGGATCTACAAATTGAAACTGTTCAAAAAGTAAACTATCTATTGCAAAACGTTCTTTTATTTCACTGCATCCTTTAATGTAGAAATTTAAAGCATTTTCCCGAATATTTTCAACATCTTCAATCAAAAAAACTGATTTTCTTAAAAATTCCTTACATTCGGCCCCCAAATAAATCTGAGACCAGTTTTTATAATTATCAGCATCTGAAATACCAACAGAAATATTTAATTTATCTGGCCAAATGAAATTATTAGCAGGCAAAATGAAATTATTAGAACTCGAAGTAGAACTTGAACAGGTATGTTCTTTTATAATATCTTTTCTTGAAGATGAAGAATATTGTGGTACGAGGATAAAAAAATTCTTATGAACTTATGATAAATATTTGTAAAAAGTAATAAAATGTTTGACTACTGAGTTACTCAATGTAATAGTTAGAAAAGTCAGAAAAACAGTAGAATTTTGAAAAAAATGCCTTGGTAATTGGACTTTTTTAGAGTTGGAGATTGGACTTTTTTAGAGTGAAAAAACAGTAGTCTACTGTCATGACAGTAGAAACGGCAGCACTGCATACAATTAAGTCATTTTATAAAATTAGGTCTACATATCCATATATTAAATACAAATTACAACGAAAACAAAATTTGTTCAAATTCTAAATATTTACAATCACTAAAAAAACCAAAGCAAATAAATTCCACTATAACAATAGTAATTTCTTTAACAAAAAATCAATAATATATAAAACTAGCTGAGCCGCCCGGCTTTGCTCGGGTCTGTAGTTTTAAGGTTCCCGTTCTCGTTTTTCGTCTTCCGTGGGAATTTGGGGATTAAATATAATCTTTCTTACTGTGGGACTATGTGGCATCCTAATGCTGAAAGAATTTTTGAAATCTGTCCAGCAGTTCCTAAGTTTCCGTTCCCAAGCCATTCCTATTGGAATCATCCGTTCCAGCGGAAATATGTGAATGAAATATAAATCTATTTCACTGAGGGATAATGTCACATCCTAGAGTTGAAAGAATTTTCGAGATCGTTCAAGTAACTTTACTGTTCCGGTTCTCGTTCCTGTTTCTGATCCTGTCGGATTATAGGGATGAAAAATATACCCTAAGTTACTGACAAAGGGTGAAGGGGGATAATGTAGCACCCCTAATTTTGAAAGAATTTTTGAAATCTATCCAGTAGGTTCTAAGTTTCCGTTCCCAACTCCGTTCCTGTGGGAATCTTCTGTCCCCATGGAAATATGTGAATGAAATATAAGTCTATGTCACTGAAAGATGATGTAACATCCCAGAGTTGAAAGAATTTTTGAAATCGGTCCAGAAGTTTCTAAGTGTCCATTTCCAACCCCGTTCCTGAAGGAATCTTCCGTTCCCGTGGAAATATGTGAATGAAATATGTATAAGTCTATGTCACTGAGGGATAATGCAACATCCTAGAGTTGAAAGAATTTTTGCATTCGGTCAAGTAACTTTATGGTTCTTGTTCTCGTTCCCGTTTCTGTTCCTGTGGGGATGAAATATAGTCTAAGTTACTTATGAAGGGAGATAATGTAGCACTCCTAGTGTTTAAAAAAAATTTGAAATCTGTGGAGTAGTTTCTAATTTTCCATTCCCAACCCCGTTCCTGTGGGAATATGGGGCTCAAACCTTGACAGGAACCATCCCTGGACTAAACTATGTCTACCTTAAAAATTTCATAGAAATCCGTTGGGTGGCTTAGGAGCTTACCCCGGACATACATACATACATACATACATCCTATTTTATATATACAGATAGATAAGTGTGGCCCTATAATTAAGTCACCTGAAAAAAATAATCAAAATATGATAAAAAACATAGTTTTTTTAACCGCACCGTTGATATTTCGCAGGATAGCCTTTCTGTTTTGATACGGCGGATATTCTCTTTGGCATGGAGGCCACCAAACCTTTGCATTGCTCTACGCTAATATTTTTCCACTCTTTCTGCAAAATACTAAAGAGAGTAGTCTTGCTGGTTGGTTTTTTTTTTCCGCAACTTTTTTTTTTTTAGAATGTCCCCAAATTTCCAATAGGGTTTTAGTCCGGTGACTTTACTGGCCACCCCAAATTATTCACTTTACGCTCTTCAAGGAAAGATTTCATAACTCTTTACGTGTGTTTGGGGTCATTGTCGTGCTGAAAGATCCATCATTGGGGTAATTGGTTATGGCAGTCGCCGAGAAGATTTGTGTCCAATATATCCCGGTAGTCAATACCTGTCATTTTGCCGTTTGTTTGACACAGCGGGCCGACACCATGGCTTATGAAACACCCCCAAACCATTATAGAATCGCCGCCATGCCTTAAGGTCTTTTTGGTGTATTTTGGGTTCAGCTCAGTATTTCTGGGACGTCTAACATACGGTTTGCCATAATTTCCATAAATGTTGACCTTCACCTCACACAACATTATTTGTTGATGAGAAATGCTGAGCTGAACCAAAAAAAAAAACCAAAAAGACCTTAAGGCATGGCGGCGATTGTATAATGGTTTGGGTGTGTTTTATAAGCCATAGTGTCGGAATGTTTTAAAATTTGGGAGATTGAGGAAGATTTAATTGCTGACCTAGAATTTGTTTGGCTCATGCATACATACGTGTATATTTTATAGGATGCAGTGATCTTCGTACATATAAGGTGTATAAAGTTGCAATTATATGTTTATAGGTGTTGTTTATAAGTGTTGCTATAGACACATTTCGTAAGGTGCATTTGGTGTTCGGTGTTGCTTAAATCTAAGATGAACTAAATAAAACAAAATAGGAAATGTGAGTGAGACCAAACGGTGAAGGAATCACAGAAATGGTTTATTCATCTCCGAGTCGCGCCTGCATGAAAGCTTTTGAAAAGAGCGATATGTATTTTAAAATTCACCCGTATCATCGTAGTCGCTTATCGACATCGAGAGCTGGCGAAGACATCGACATCAAATTTTTTTGATATCTAGGACTAGAAACAGTCAACTGTGTCTAATATATGAAAACAAGTTGTTGATGATTGAATCCAAAAGAGAGGCAAAGCTATGGTTTTTTGAAAAATTTGTGTTTCCCGGCATTAATGGATGCATCTATGGAACGCACATTAAAATCATAACCCCCCAAAAAAATGAACAAACTTTTTGTTAGCCGTCTGCATCTCTAACGGGAGAGTTTAATGTGGCAATTAATGTCTATTCCTTCTTTGTGTCTATTTTTGCCAAGGTTTTGTTGAAACCCTTGGATAAATGAAGTTTTGCTTCCATGAAAGCAACCAACTGCTTATATTGCTTTTTGGTTTGTAATTTTCATCTGAACAATTATTAAGTACATGAATTTGATAAAAAGTCAAACTTTCATGGTAAGTTGGTATATTGCGTTTCGCTGTCGTCACCTTTAAAAAAATCGACCGTTCTCACTGCTTAGTCGCGTCGATTTGTTTTACGATGATTCAGAATGAATGAAGAACGTCGATTTGTAGTAGATTTCGACATTTCTTCGACTCGTCTAGTACGAACAGTATTTTTCGAGACGATTTCGATTCTCATGATTGGGGTGATTATTTGAAACAACAGTTCTAGTTATACAGGCTTGTCTTTTCAACGTAATTCTGTAGTTTCCAAAACTATAAATTACTGCTTCTTCTTATTTTTAAGTAATTTTTTTTACCAATTTGGATGGTTTCACTCATAAAATCGCTGTTTAAAAAACCTTTAATTGCTTCGCTCATTTTTAATGTTTTGTATCTGTGTACGTGAAACAGCCAGCCAGCGCTAGGGCACATAAAATATTATTTGGCATACAAAAAATGTTTCTCGGAGAAAATTTTTTGTTTGGCTTCTAATTAAATTTTCAAAACTAAGCTTTGGTTATCCGAACCTTCCGAAAAGAAGAAATCGTCGTCTTTTTTTTCATACAATCAAGTCGTGGAATTTAATTATACAATTGGAGAAAGTTTTCTTGCGTTACCAAGCCAATCGAAAGGTTAACTGTGGCGTATGAGTTTCCTTTTATTACTGAATAAACATTTTTTGTAATGTAATCCGTATGATTGACCAATTTGGCCATTATAATTAAAGGGAATTGGATGAAACCTACACAACAGATAATTTAGCAAGGACTGGTAGTATTTGAAATTGTCGCCCATTCCGGATTGCGCTCACTGAATCTTTTGACGATTTCCTTTCAATCATTTTCAGTCGCTCCTAAATACGATTCTTTTTTTTGGAATTTTAGATTTTTGCTTACTTACTTTCGATTTCGGAGCTCTGGAATTCTCCAGTTTTGCACTCTAAGTCGGTTGAGGTCTTCTTCCATTTGATTGCACCACCTAAGACGAAGGGTTTCCCTTCCGCGATTTCTATGGAATGTGCTTTCAAAAACTCGCCTAGCCAGAGCTTTGATGTCCAATGCGTCTTCATTCAGAATATTTGGCTTTCGAAACGACCACGAGGGTTTTCTCATCTGCTTTAGATAAGATACAAGCTTCTGCGTCGTAAAGCAGGACTGTGATTTTAAGGTCCTACAAACGGTTACTGTTCTGAAACGACTATAATATAATTCTTCTACTACTACAATGTTCTGATTCTGCAAAATTAATTGACTACTACATTTTACATTTTGTATAACAGTTTGAATTTAATTCAATTCAACACATTATGTACATGTTAACTCTCTCTGCCTGATTTTACATAGTTGTTGCAACAGTTATTCTCTATACTGATTGTGCCGTTGCTTCTGCTTTGGAAACAAGAAAAATCTTTTCACTTGTTTACTTTGACGACAACCACCACGAGAAGCAGAAGCAACGAGCAGCAGCAAACAGTAAAGCACTAAGTATCTCTTTCACACAACATACATATATTTAACCATATTACACAACATATTTAAAAATAAATAAATAAATAAATAGGGTGGCACAACAGAGCGAGGAGCCCCTGGGCCTTGCGCATTTCCCACAACCATGCCTTGTGAGGGAATGGAGTGGACCTACAATTTTCTGCCGGTTCCGAACGGCTAATTGAGAAATCGGTTTTCATGGCAAATGTTTACTAACGGAGGACTTGCCAATTCATCGCGAAAGGCGATACCCGTGGAAAAACATTTTTGCCTCTGCTGGGATTCGAACCTCAAACCTCTGGGTTAGCAGGTGGACATGCTAACCATCACAACACATTTTTCATTCCAAAATTGTACAATATACACTAATTTACACATACAGTCCACATCGTACAAAGCAGTTACCTTGGTTTCCCAAGGGTTTTATTTCTCAATTGCCTTCTCAACCCAAAGAAGCAGCGGTTGGCAACAGTAATTCTCCATTTAATCTCCGCACTGAAGTGCCTGAAGCGAAAACGAAGTCCTGTTCTACCTCGAAGTTGTGACTGACTATTGTGGCATTTTGTCCAACTCTCTGATGTTCTCTATGTTTGTTTGATGACACCATATACTTCGTTTTGTCTTCAGCAACCATCGAACCTTCTGCTTCTGTTTAATTGTTTGCAAAACCACCTATGACTTCACGCTTGCTCCTTTCCATTGCGTCAATATCGTCTGCGTTAGGGACTCTCACATGACTTTTGCACAATGTTTGCAAAAATGATGTTAAAGGAATCGCTCGATAGTGTTTGTCTCACCTTGTCGAAGACTTTTTTTTGACAACAAAGTCTTGGCGAGTTCTTTACAGAGTTCTAACCTTGTCGAAGCAGCGTGAGTTCTCCAAAAACATCTTGCATAGTCGAACGCTATTTCCAGGGATATGAAAACTAGAAAGGCTCCGTATTTCTTGCCTCTTTAAGTAATGTCGTATTATTT
Source organism: Melanostoma scalare (assembly GCA_949752695.1). Classification (NCBI taxonomy): domain Eukaryota; kingdom Metazoa; phylum Arthropoda; class Insecta; order Diptera; family Syrphidae; genus Melanostoma; species Melanostoma scalare. The sequence continues at coordinate 209,969,394 of OX456984.1, read as the reverse complement.
ACAGAGATAGCAGTCTGCAGAAGTGGTCTTCTCAGATCCTCAGTAGCAACTGCTTTTTCCTGCAGGTCTTTACAGGTTTGAGTGCGAGGTTTGCCACAGTAGTGGCATGATTTTTTGAACTTGAAAATAAAAATAAAAGTGACAATGAAATATTACAGAGCTTCCTATCTTAAGAAACAAAGAGTCTACAAAGGCTGTACAACATTGTGTACATATTTTTACTCAAAAAATGTGCGGGATCGTTCAAACTAAAACTATGATTTATTTTCTTTTTCTTCTCTTACAGAACAAAACATTCTGGACCGTCAATTCTCGATGACATGCCTACATTAGGCAACACAAAGGAAAATATTGAAGATGCAGTACAAACTCTCAATATAAGACAGTATTTGACAAACTGTCATTACATCGAGGACGAGCTCACCACTATTTATGGCCTTAACATATACGGTAGCCCATGGCAACCTGAATTTTGCAAGTGGGCGTTTAACGTTCCACGTGGCCAGGAGTGTCTTGAGCGTTGGAATAAAATTCCTGAAGGTGTTGACATTTTAATTACGCACACCCCCCCGGTCGGTCATGGAGATTTGTGTTGTTCTGGTGTAAGAGCAGGTTGTGTAGAACTATTAGCTACCGTTCAGCAGCGTGTAAAACCGAAATATCATGTATTTGGGCATGTTCACGAAGGTTACGGGATAACATCGGACGGGCGAATAATATTTGTTAACGCTTCTACTTGCGATATCAACTACCTGCCAAACAATCCACCCATGGTATTCGACATATCGCTGCCCAAAGGATTTTCGAAAGACGTTTAGTAAATGGACAACCGCATTGCTGTAAGCTTTTTGTATATTTTGTTATTATTTTTTTTAAAAACATCTCTGAACTAGTGATTAAAATGTGAAGAGTTTGTTTAAAAATGATTCTATTTATGACTTGTAGTGCCATGTATATTTAGCAAATGTCAGTTACACACACACACAGTCAATTGCAAAAGCAGCGTCTGCAATGTTTATTTGTATGTAACTTTTCTTTTAGTTTTTTTATGCAAATTTAAGAAAAAACGAAATAGGCTTTATAAGCTTTTAAATGAAATTTATATTAGCTGTAAGTTTGTTCATAAGTAAAAAAAAAAGTATGTAATCCAAACATTGATGAACATATTAATCCAAAAACAAAAATCCCAATATGTTTTTTTTTTTTCAAATATGTTAAAAGAACATATAGCTTTAAATTTTCGCTGTAACTTTAATGAACGTTGTTTTAATGTTGTCAAAGTAAGAAAAGAAGTAACTTTTATTATTGAACGACATGCACAATGTTAGCGTTTTTTTATATAATAAACTTGTAGTTCTATATTTCTTTTGGATATCTGAACAAACAAGTCAAATAAACTATAACAATCGGAAACCGCCTGCTTTCTATGACTGAAATTTTAAACTAAAGAAATACTTAAACGAAAATACTTGAGGCACTTATAAATAAGAACGAAAATAATTGGTCTTTCTTCAAATTTTGACTCAATCGAAAAAAGATAATGTTCACCCTGTTCACATTTTTTTTAATTTCCTACTGTTCGAAATTTTTAAACCATTTAACTATAAAATTCTAAAATCTGTTAATTTAGAACAGGGGTGGACAACTTGTTTGTATATTTATATTTATATTGTTAATCTGAATAAATACGAAAGTGTTTGCTTGAGTTTATAACATTGTATACGTCGTGTTTGTTTGTGCCAAAACCTTCTCCAGTAAAGTAGGATATAAAAAGAAGAAATGCAGTAAAACTACCATAAAAAAGTAGCAGTAGGGCCCTGCGGCGAGGGGATATTATGCGTCCGATTGTTTTTGCTACACCATACTGTACTTTTCAAACAATTATTTCTTAATTCTATTTTCAGCGTAGAAACTTTATACAAAAAGACAGAAAAAGTATATAAAACACGTCGCATAGTGAGACAGAAGTAGTGGTTTTGTGCAATAAATTATTTTGATAAGTTTAAAGTTATTCTTTGTGTTTTAAGGCCTTGTATAAGAGTTTATTAGTTTGAATTTAAGACGAATTTGCGTGGTTGTTAACATATAAACTTACGCGTTGACACGAAGGAAATCGTTGGTTTTCATTTTCGGGATAGTACGATATCCGTGTCGCCGCAATGTAGCAATGAATTTGGCTTAAATGGACCAAAATAAAAAAAAAATGTTAAATAAAATTTTTCGATAGCTCACTTCGTTTTCAAAATATATAGTCTATTGATTATGTCATTTCTTAATGAACTCGACATTGAATGAACTTTTATTGCATGAATCGATGAATGTGTTAATTTTAGAGAAAAACGAAAGTGCTATTAAATTAGAGGGTTCGATTTGATCTCGAGAACGAAGCAAAATTTTGATGCAATTCCTGGGACGTTTTTTCTAGAAATCAAATTTTCCCATCAAAATGTATCTTTTAAAAAATTTAAATAAAATTTTTTTATCCAAAATTATAAAATTCCCGACAAAAAAAGCCAAATTTTACCAATTTTTGCGGTTTGTCAGTTCCTTAATGGCATTTCTTTCTGGTTGTAGATAGGTATAGTAAATGCTTCATAAAAAAAGCCAACATAGACATTTATCGTTGTTTTTCATCCTTTTTATACTGACTGTAGTTTCTTTATATGTAGCAAAGTTGAACCAGACCCTAAGCAACTGTCGTTTCCAATATTTTTGCAAATTATCAAAAAGTAGTTTCGCTGGCACAAATACCACCAACACGCGATGCCATCAAACATCATGGCATAAGAACTTTTTTCCGGGTTAGGGTCAAAATACTCTATGGGTCATAATACTGTATTTCAAACCACTGTATTTACAAAATGCTATATGATCAAAGTACTGTAAGTCAAAATACTGTATCTCAAAATTCTGTATTTCGAAATTCTGCGCACTTTTTTACATTCTCAAAACTATTTTTATTTTTCAGCCTACTTACAGCATTTTGAAATACAGAATTTTGAGATACACAGTATTTTGACTCACAGTACAAGAAATTTTGTGATTTTTGGCATCTTTCGTTAGTCTGTTTTTGTTGATAAATTTCTACTTATTATACTTTACTTATCATGACTTATTAATGTATTCTGATTGTACATTTGTTAAGATTTTCAATAAAAGAAAGACACATTAATCGAGTTCTGCTTTATGTTTAATCGAAGTTTAAGAACGGAATAGTGCAAAAGCACAGTGTTTTTACAAACAGATTTTTGGGATACAGTGTTTAGCTCATACAACATTTTGAGATGAAGAATTTTGGAATTAAAGGATTTTGAAATACAGTATTTTAAAATACAAAATACAGAATGTATGGTTAAATACAGCATTATGAGCAAATAGTATCATACTTCATACAGTATAACACAGTATTTTGACCTTACCGTATTTTAAAACACAGCATTTCGAACCGCTCCCCTTTTATCCAAATCCAAGAGTGGCACGGAAACCACTTATGTAAATCCTCTGAACTGGGGTTGTAGATTAACTTCGATTCGCACACTTGCACCTCCTGCACCAGAGATATAGCTTAAAAAATGGATTGTGGTTGCACTACAGGTTGCCATGGAAACTGTGGGTGCAGAAAACTACAAATTGCTTGTTCAATATTTTGCAAGGAATGTATGGGAGTCAATTGCGATAATATGCAAGTAGCCGATATTGGAGAAGAAGACATTTTTGGAGATGTAGATGTTGATGTCGATATCGACCTTCAAAATGTTATTGAAGAATCATAATAGTACCAGAACTATACACTTATATTGTTGAGCAAAAAAAAACCAAAAATAAAAGGATGAAAAACAACGATAAGGTCCCTATTATGAGCAGCGAATCGAACGTTCGACTGGAAGCGAACGTTTTAAAGAAACTCATTTATTGTATTATTTTATCATTAAACTTCGTCCATTCTCTTATCTGACATACTTTAAACGTTAAAAAAAAAAGTTTTCTACAAAGTTTTTGTTTCTACAACTTATAATACCGCAAAAAAGAAGCTCGCAAAAATATTCGCTTCCAAACGAACGTTCGATTCGCTACTCATAATAGGGACCTAAATGTCTGTGTTCAAGTGGCAATATTTCGGTGAATTTTAAACATAGAAAGTTTTCTGATATAGCATTTTATAGGAATTTTTTTTTTTTTTTTTATGAAGCATTGCCTATACCTGTCTGCAACCAGAAAGAAATGCCATTAAAAAACTGACAAACCTCAAAAATTGATAAAAATTGGATTTTTTTGTCGGGAAATTTATTACTTTGGATAAAAAATATTTTTTTATAATTTTTTAAAAGATACATTTCGATGGGAAAATTTGATTTCTAGAAAAAACGTCCCAGGAATTTGAATCAAAATTTTGTTTCGTTCTCGAGATATATTGAAAAAACGAATGAAGATGGTTTAGAACCCTTAAATATCTCCGAATCGCACCCTCTAATTAATGGCACTTTCGGTTTTTTCTCTAAAATTAACCCATTAATCGATTTATGCAATAAAAGTCCATTCAATATCGAGTTCCTTTATATGCCCTTTTTTACGACATAATAAATAGACTAATAGATACTTGAAGTTGAAATAAAATGATTGCTTATATGTAATTTATGGAGAAATGCCTCAGTATGATAATGAATTTAGCTAAATTGAGCCTAAATAAAACGAAAATGTTAAATAAAATTTTTCAATATCTCGCTTCGTTTTAGAGACATCGATACTTGAAGCAAAAAAAAAAAAAAATAAAACCAAAAAAAAATTTATTTGTCGTTGTCGTTTTATTTTGGACTAATTAAGTCAAATTCATTGTCAGATTGCGGGCTCACGCATATCATATCAGAGATATCCCAAAAAAACAACAATTGACTCTTTTTCAAAATCGTTACCACTTTTTTTCAAAGAGACAAAAAAAAATTATTTTCGACAAAAGTTGCCACTTTTTACATATGCCTAAACTATGAACAATTAACAGACCTGCTTAACTTTTTCCGGAACATAAGATATTAGGCGGCGAAACTCAAACGAAGCTTAGAAAAAAACATTAGTTTTTCAAACGCTTAATTAATTAAAACTTTTTTTTTTCATTTAAAAAAAAGCGAATAAAATGTACACATTTTTACCTTACTGGGACATATTTTGGTTTTTTAATCGCTCAATAAATAACAATGATATTGAAAAAACAGTATGAACGACTTTTTAGACATTTTTCGAATTGCAAATTTCGCACAAAACTAGTCTACTTCGATCGCTTGACTAAAATGGTGCATTGCATTTTTCATATCAGAAATAAAGTATACTTTGTGATAATTAACAGTTGTCTATTGTTTATCCAAAATTTCCAAGTGACCTTGTGCGCACTGACCTTTAATGGAGCTGCCCCAGTTTGCGTCGCACAATCACAAAATGTTGTAGTCCAGGTATGTAAGACGTTCAGCTTAGAAGAATTTTAGGAAAGGGCTGATTTTTGGTGCTATTGGCGGAATGCCGTAACGTTCAAGTAAAATGATAAGAACATCCAATTGTTTTTTTGGCAAGTGCACTGCCATAAAAAGTGATTTATTGGAATCGGCAATAATATGTATGTTTTTTGCCACCCCGACCTCAATTATGTCACCCTACTTTTATTTATCGGATTTAAGTACATTTAAGAATATGTCTACAAAAAGATTTTTTTAAATTTAAGATAAAGGTTTTTTGCTAATGCGCATCCGAACTGGATCGGCTTTATAACGAAACTTTAAACGCTTTTTTCTCAAAACTATGGCTACGTCGAGTTCTTGTGGACCAACTTAACCGAATTTTTTTGAGAGTCTTCTTTGTAGACTTCTCTATGGTTATTCACAAGATTGTTCTATTTTCAAAATATTTGAAAACTCCAAAAAAGAGTAAAAATTTTTTCTTTTTGCAGGCCATTTGTTGAAAATTTTTTGTTTCAACTCTTTACCAACCATAACGACATTATTCTAGATCAGTGTTTTTCAATCTGTGGGTCGCGACCATCTTAGGGGGTCGCCTGCTGAAAAAAAAGTAGAGGTTCTTACACAACAAAAACACAATTTTAGTGAGAAGCATCCGCTTGATTATTTTTCAAAAGTTTATCGAATTGTGGTGCTATTTTTGAAACGTTGATAATTAAATCAGTTTCTAGTTGCAGCCTATACCTCTTCTAAGTTTTAATGCCTTCCATGGAAAAAATTGTCAGTTCACACAGGTATGAAGTGGCGAATGGCACCAATAATTTAAGAGCTTCCTTTGCCAGATCTGGATATTCGTGTTTTCTTTTCATCCAAAATACGTCGACACTTTGCGAACAAAATTCCATTTTAAGCAAATGCCATCTGCAGCCAAATCTAGAAGACATTTTTTCGTTTCTGTGGTGACATTAGCCAGATCTATTGATTTGTCCAAAAAAGGGTTTAAAATCCATCGACATATGTATAACAATATACATAACAAATGCGGAACAATTGGTCGTAATCGAACTATGTCATGTGTCTTGAATGCGATACGTAGGAATTGGGTAATTGTGGGAACTGTGTGTTGTTCTGCGTGACTAAAGGCACAACAGTGTGAATGTAAGCTGTTAATTCTTGTAGTTGGTTGTTGGCACCAACAAAGTTTGTGGCGTTGTCGCAATATATGTTGTGACAATTACCTCGTCTTCCCAGGAATCTTTTTAGGGAGGCAATAAAACCATTAGTGGATAGGTCTGTTACTAATTCCAAATGAACATCCTTTGTTGAGAAACAGCAAAACACAGCTATGTAGGTTTTTTGTGGATGTTTTCGCATACCTTGTAGTTTGTTTTGATTGGCCCACAGAAATCCACTCCAGAGTTGATGAATGGGCGTGCTGATTGGACTCTATTACATGGTAATAGGAGCTAATAATCTGTAATAATTTTTTTTTTACATAAACCTAATTTTTTTTGTAAGTGGGTAGCAATTGTCAAACAATTGCATTTGTTTGAAAGCTTATTAAATTCTCAACAAAATCACATTAAAAAGTCCAAGGTGAGTGGAAGTAAACGGACATTTTTTTTTCACTTTTGTCTATGCTCCAAGAAAAAGTACAGTTTTTTTTGTTCACATGATTAGACGCACCTGTAAAATTAATTATTTGGTCGCGATCTGTTACGTGGATTACAGATAGCTGCAAAGTTTAAGCAATAAAGAAGTGTTTGCCACAGATTTCAGTCCAAAATGTTGGAAAAAAAAGTTTTAGCTTCAGAGGAAAAAGGGAAAATTGACGTGTTGCAATCCGAAAAGTTTTCAATGAGAAGAATTGCAAAAAAAATAGGCCAAAGTGAGCATATTGTGATTAATTTTATTAAAACCAGTGATTCATACGATAAAAACTGCAAAGGAAGGACAAAAATGTCTTTAACTTCTCAGGATAAGAGAAAAATTTTAAAAACTGCATCAAATTCAGCTCTCTCTACCAGCAATATAAAGGGAAAGCGGGGGTAACAGCCAGCACATTAACTGTTCGTGGAGCTATTTTAGGTGCAGTACATCTTCAATTAAAAAAAACAAAAAAAAAAAAAAATGCCTCCACTAAACGCCATAAGGCATAAGAGCAAACAGCGGTTGGAGTTCGCACGCGTTCACATGACCTGGGAGAGCAACTTTGGAAATGAGCTAAATTGGCAAAATGCGGTTTTTCTTACCAAAAAAATTTAACCCAGATGGTCCTGATGGATACAACCACTGTTTCCTTGATTATTTTTTTTGGTCAAATCAAAATTTGGACAATTGCTACCCACACTTACAAAAAAATTAGGTTTATGTAAAAAAAATTTGTGCGTCTAATTAAGTGAACAGCAGTGTATAGTCGTGTTCTCCACTACAGGAAAGATTTTTGGTAAATTTGTACGGTCTCCCGTAAAAGAGTTCGAAAGGGGTGTATTTTGTGGATGAGTGGATAGCGTTATTATACGTGAAGAGGGTTTCGAAAAGGATCTCTTCATGGTCGATTTGTATTTTCTTTTCTTTATATGTAGTTAGGATGATTCGATATATTTCGGTTAAGGTTGAATATAAACGTTCGACAGGTGAATTACTAGAAGTTTGTTGGAAGGATGTTGTGTGGAGATTTATGTTGTATTTCCTACAGAGGTCTTTATAAATGTTGGATGTAAATTCCGATCCTTGATCAGTGATAATTTTTGATGGGGTGCCGCGTAGGCTTATGTATTTTTTGATCGCTTTCACAACAAGAATGCTTGTTCTGGAAGGAAGCGTAGGTATAGGCTGCGGCAAATTTTGAAAATTTGTCTATTATCGTAAGAATGCTTTTGTTGTTAGTGGTGTAAATGTCTATGTGTAAGATGTCTAAGGGTTGAGGGGGGTTTCGGGTTTCTCGAATTCTATATTTTGAGTTTTCCTGTCGTATTTTAATAGCTGACATGTGTCGCAATTATTAATGGTTTCTGTAATTTTTGTTTTCAGGTATGGAAAGTAGTATTTTCTTTTGATATGTAATAGTGTTTTTTCTATACCTCTATGGTTAAAGCTAGTATGGCAGTTCCTAATGAGTTCCTCCTGTTCATCTGCTGTTCTTATCTGTCTATTTGCAACGTATTAGTCGAAATGACTTGTTGGCTGAAAAATATTTAGAGTATACTGCTTGAACTATTCGAAAAGTCTCGTCATTTGTGTAGATGGCATTAAGTTTGTTTGGCGATAAGAATTTTTTGAATACGTCTGTTATTGAGTTTTCTGTAAAGTGGGGGTCTCTTATAACTCTTCTTTGTTTGTTCTTGAAGATTGTTTCTAGAGTCATTGGCGATCCTTTTCCGCTCTTTTCCAGGACGGTTTGAAGGCTATATTCGTTCAGTGGTCTTTCAGCAATTATATGTAGAATGAAAAAGAAACACGACACATTCACCCTTATTACGAATGGCGTTTTAATAAAACGCCAATAAGATGACTTATCTCTAAGTGCCACAATTGCCGTTTAAATAAAATAACTTTTGAGGGAATGGTAAGAGCAATGAGGAACAGAGAGAGGGCTGCACTTATATTTTTATGAAAACAAAAATTATCGCGGCTGGAGCTCTGTCATTTTTTAGGCGTTTTAGTGAAACGCCTATCGTAATAAGGGTGATTAATTTACTATGCAATACTTATATTATCAAAGAAAATATGGTGAACATAACATTAGTTAGACTTATGTGACAAACAAAATTAACGTCAACCTTTGGTAAGTAAAATTACTAACAGGCCGTCGCACGGTACGACGACGCCGTCGGTCGTGCGTCGTTTAAGTTCCAATACCGAATGCCTTCTTGCTCGTCTTCTTCACAGCAGGTACCACACCGCCCACCCGCTCAGGAGTCGGTACCACGCCAGCGCTCTGTTGGCCCAGCTCAGTATCCACGCTCCTCCAATTACTCCTACGGTCAGCAGCAGCGCTTTGATAATTCTCCCCATCGTTTGTTGTTTACTTGTTCATGACTGGCTATTTAAACGTATCTAAATAGATCATGTTTCTTCTCGAGCGTTGCCTTGCATTGACTCATGGTTGGTCGCCGTTGTTACATTGTATTGACTCATGGTTGGTGTAAGGTGGCTGTTGCCGATATTCGATCCCACAACGGGAGGAATGTGCTGATGTTTGCGGGTGGTTCTCTTGTTCGGTGACAACGGTCTGAAAGTAGTATCTGTTTTAGTTTATCTTATTCTATTTTATCTTATTTGAATACTTAACTTAGTGAGCGGTTCTATGGATCCTACATATATACCATCGTTTAGATTGATTTTCCGGTTGATCCACTGGTACCTTGTACGGAAAGAGAGTCGTTAACGTTAAAGTCTATTGTTTGGAGGCTTGGGTGGTTGTCTATCCTGGTTCTACTAAGAGCGTTAGCATTAGTGTTTGCTGTGCCTTTCTTATGTATTATTTCATAGTCATACTCCTCAAGTCTTAGCTTCCATCTTGTTAGTTTTGAGTTAGCGTCTTTTAAGTTCATTACCCATGTTAAAGGTTTGTGATCTGTTATTATTTTGAATTTGTGGCCAAAGAGATAGGGCCGGAAGTATTTCGTTGCCCAGATTATCGCAAGCAATTCTTTTTCGATAGTGGAGTAATTTGTCTCCGAAGCTGAAAGGGTTCTACTTGCGAAACATATGGGCTTATCGCTGCCAATGGGGCCTTGCGATAGGATGGCACCAATTGGCGAAATCGCTATCGTCCGTTGTCAGGTTGAAAGGTTTAGGTTTAGGTCGTGGATGTGATGACGACGGCGGTACTCCTCTAAGAATATCCCTAGAGGAACTAGGTCCCTCTGCGGGGTTCTGCCTAATGGCTTCGGCAAGTGTGGAATCGGCGTCTGAAACAGTATTGGAGTATTTTGCGGTATTTCCTTAGATAAACTGAGTCTTTACTTGAACTCTTTACTTGAAATCTGTCTTTAAATGAACTGATCGTTTATTACAATTTTGTTTGGGTTTTAATATTAACTTAAACTACTAATAATATTTGTGCCCTATTCGAGCACACCAAAGCCATTTTACCTGATTAGGAATATGACTTCGAGTTCTTCGGTTTCGTTAGACATTTTAAGAAAAAAAAGACTTTGTCTATTCAGCAGGTTCTAACTGCGGAGCAGAAGATTGTATTGTTATGCAACGTGGCAGGTTCTATATTCAGTTTTGGCAAGATCGACATGTACTATATTTAGTTTGGGATATTATGAAGGCCCAAGCCGAATATAAATAATGGCTAAAGAGCCTATCTGATTTGATTTCGGACACACATCTGAAGTGTGCCCATCTGCCCATAGGAGGAACACGATTCACAATAAGGTGTGTTTTCCTTATGCGGCAGTCCGCATAAGTGTGGTTGAGCTTACCACAGAAACCACATTTTTAATATTGGAATCGTGTCTTGCACGTATTGGTTCTTTCTCAAGATTCTGTTCGTACTAAAAACTCGGATTTTTGGTTTGGGGCTCAGTATCTATGCGTGTACAAGAGTTGATGGTTGTTTGCTGGAATGCCACCAGCGAAAGTTGGAGGCACTTGTTGATGTAGAGCCTGAAGGCTGAGGTAGAGAAAATGATGGGGGCTTGTTGTGGTAGGGAAAAAGAAGATGGATATTTATTTATTATTTTATTAATTAGTCCCGATACTCCTATAGTATTGTACGTTTTTATAGTTCTGTTGACGTTATTTACCACTATCAGGTGCCAATGTAGTCCCCGGACCTTTATCGGGAACATCAGTAGTTCATAATTGAATGGGTGGCGACTACCTGAATGGCATTTGTAATCTTTCTTATTTAATATTTCTATTACCTCTTCTTGGTAATTTTTTATGTTGTAATTTATTTCTAACTTCTTAAATACGAAATATAACTGTTCATTTGTTATATACTCCATTGTACAAATATTATAGTAGCATTGGTTTGTTGTCGACGCCGATATTCCTCCAAGGTTACGGGCTTTGGTCCTGCTTGGGGCTGCTGCTTAATTGCTTCCGTTATTGATTGGTACTCCATTCTCTAATGGAGAGAACAAAAAAAAAATGAAACATTCTTTTTCTTTAAAAAAAAATAGAAAAAAGAAAAACTGAAACGTAGTAGCGAAACCTTTGGTAAAATTTATTTTCCAAGTATGTATGTATGTAACTTAAAACTAACAGATTATTTCAACTTATAGACTTTCTTTTATAATAACCTTTAACATACATAAATTAACTTACACATTACACAAATTTGTCTTATTAAATAAATTTAACATTTATTTTAATCTGAAGAAATTTTCAATTTACGAAGATGTATGTTCTTAAGTTTCTCTTATTTTATAAATTAATGAATATTGATTAAGCTTACATTTGAAGTTACATATAATAATGTTGTAGTTTCTTTCAAACAAAATATACTTTTAAACAACTTTTTTTTTCTTAAGTTAAAATGTTTTAATTTTACAATTTAGAAAAATTTATTGACACATATTATTACTATATATATATATTTTTTTTTTTTCAAACTTACACGATACTGGAAGGAATTATGGCATAAAATCGAAAATATAATTTTCAACATCCTTTTTTTTCTGTAGTTAGAATTAGAATGTTTTAGTTCTACAATTTATATAAATTTATTGACATAAAAAAGAAAAACGAAACGAAACTTAGACACACGCATACGTAGCTCCCTTGTTCGAATGACGAGTTGGTGCTTCAGGTGCTCTTTTGGTTTTGGTGATTCGTTTTGGCTCGTCATCGCTGATTTGTGACGATTGGAAACGTTTATCCATGCATATGACTGTATTGGCAGCTGTTGGTAATTGGTATCGTATTCTTCCTTCTCCTGACGACTGCCACAAACACGATGATGGCAACGGTTATCACTCCCAAAGTAGATAACGAAAGAAGCGAATATCTGTGGAATGATATTTCCCATGCCATGTTTCTCGTATTTCTTGTGTCTTCCAAGTTTGCGAGGTTTTGATGCAGTTCTTGAAGGGAACGCTTACTATCCAAAATATCGCTGACTATTTTCTTGAGGTCTCCCACTCTGAAATTCCATAGTTTTGACGTAGTTGATTGGCTTTTGACTCTAATTGGGTCTCTCAGGTCCTCCAAGAGAGGGCCATAAAATTCGAGATATATGTAGTTTTAAATGAAAAAAGCTTGATTAAAATTACTATGATCCAATTATCCAATTAAAAGAGATTTTTTAATATTGTTCCATTTTTCAGATAATGCAGAATTAGCAAATTCTATTAAATTTGTCCCGTTTCCTTTAAGTTTCCATATGATTGAATTAGATTCAATGTGATTTGATATAATTTTGATGAATGAATGGGAAATTTCAGCAAGTGAGGAAGATTTCAGTAATTCCTTATGATCTTGAGTTCTAATAATCAATCCAGGAGGAATAATGATCTTGTCATTAAGTTTTATTATGCCATTAATTCCATCATAGAATTTTTCATTCAGGTTTCTACTTGTTCAATTTTTAAAATAAATCTCAATTGTTGTATTGTCAATTCCGATGTGATCATGCTTTGTGTTTACTATACTAACATTAATTTCATCATATAATCCTGTCGCATGTAATATCAGATCTTTTTCACGTTTGTATACATGACCTGGTCCAATATTCACCGGAGTTAAATATGAAAGATCCATAGAAGAAATAGGCATTTTATTTAGCAATTTGCTTATTGTTTCTTGGCATTTTAGTATAAAAATAGTTGCGTCTGTGATCTCCTCCAGATCACTAGTCGACTGACTTCCTGTATCCAATTTTATGGTAGTTTGATCTCCACAAATTGGAAGATTATTAAGTATCAAATCCTTTGTAGTTGCTTTCTCTAAATCAATTTGAAGTTCCAACCATTCACCATCTGAAAATTTAACTCCAGGCTTGTTGCAATACTTAATCTGACAAGAACTTTTTAGTGATTTGTCTTTGAAACCTTCAAATATGTGGTATTGGATCATCTGATCTTTCCACATTCGACGCTGCATACAAGACTGCACTTGAGGCTAACCAATTTTCACAGTACAGTATTCTATCATTGTATCTCCCTATCCACAAGGTATTATCATGAATAGTCTCTGAGAGACTGGAATAAGTTACACCAGATGGAAAAATTGGATCAATATATCCTCCTGTGTAGGGGTCAAATAAGACATCATGAGGTGAACTATAAATTATATCTTGAGAAACCTCATTTGATGAGTTCCAAATGCAAATTTTCTGGAGGAAATGTAGTATCATCCTTTGTTCCGCTCTCAGTTTCTTTAATTGCTGATTTACACTCATCAACTGAGACTTTTTCATGTCTAACTGAATGGGAAATATCATATGAGAAGAAGGCTGCTTGTATTCCGCAAGTGTTGCGAAATTTCATTGGTATGAGAATTTCAGTTCCTTGGTGTTGGCGTCGCAAGGTTGATGTAGTTTGAATATTCCCAACCCCTCTATTATTTTTTTTTTGTAAGTGTCTAGTTTGGTTGCGATGTGGAGCTCAAAGTCGCTTTTTTTTATTTTTCTTTAATAAACAATTATTTTTTATTGGTAGATATCTTTTATTCTACCGGCTGCGCCAAAATGTTGTAACTTTTACTGATTGTACTTAGACTTCAAAACAAAACGACCGCTCTCCTTCGTTAAACTTGCCGATCATTCACGTTTTCCAATTGAAACTTGCCGATGACCAAAACGTCCACGAAGCATTTAGAGGTTGTTTGTTTCTTGTTAGTTTGGAGAACGAGAGTGAACAAGAACAACGTTTTCGGTTTAACGTTTAAAATCAGAGTGTTTTCATTCTTTTCGACACTCCGTACTTATTACCTATGATCGTCACTATTGGTGCCAGGTCAACCACACAATCTGGGCCACACATACTGCAACCACCATATGCAAACCATATGTGCGTGCTATTTCTCACAATTGCTTGGTCTGCAATGAGACACTACACAGTATGTTCCTCGTCGCTTTCTTTGTTAACGTATTTCGGTTCGCTTGACTTGCATTGTTATTATTGTGACATAACCAATGCATGACACACTTATCGAAATCGAAACTATGTCGTACGTTAAAGAAGCGACGGGGCAATTCCTAAGAATTGGGTTTTTGGTTTACAGTTGAGTAATTGGGTGTGGGGCACAACATTCTTGAGCCAATTGATATGTCGCTAGCTCGCCAAGCATTTTCGTGTTGCCCAATTCTTGTGCCAATTGCAAAGGTGACCCTTTATTGCTACATCATCAATGGCAATGGCTTGTTCAATTGGGGAACACGCTTAACGTTTGGCGACCCAAATGCACGCGAGTTAGATATCAGATAGCGTTTTAACTAAAAAATCTTTATTAGACCAGAATGGTCTTTCCAAAACAAGAATAAATTTACAACTCACTTTGATATCCGATTCAAATAAAAATGATACCTAATTACCGATGTGAGTTGCAAGAACTGAAAGCCGTCGGAAATGTACCAGACGCTGGGTCATCAGTTCTTGGGTCATATTGGTATTACAAGAAAGT
This sequence comes from Melanostoma scalare, assembly GCA_949752695.1. Classification (NCBI taxonomy): domain Eukaryota; kingdom Metazoa; phylum Arthropoda; class Insecta; order Diptera; family Syrphidae; genus Melanostoma; species Melanostoma scalare. The sequence continues at coordinate 209,954,368 of OX456984.1, read as the reverse complement.
GAGAAATACAAATTATGCCAATTAAATAAGTGTTTATGTTGCAGGTTATTAATCTGATTGATGGTCGGAGTTGGTCGCATGTGTTGGGGTCAGCTCTATGCTGGAGACGTAACTCACGAAACACCCCGAACTGTTTTCTTTGATTGCTTTCTCAAGTAATTTTCTTTGGAGAAATGTCCTTCACATATCCTAGTCTCGAACACCAAACGAAATTCACTCTGTCGTTCTAAGTTGTGCTCGAAATACAAGTCGGGAATCGAGTTTGCTAAAAAAAACAAATTTATTAGTTAATAGTTGGATTATAATTCGATTACAGAGCTTAAACCTAAACCTTCAATAGAATTTTATCTTTTACTCAGCAACGCAACAAGTTGAAACAGTCCTTGGAATATTTATTAGTTTACTTATTTTATAAATTCAGCAAGTGCGAATACAATCCTTGGAAAATAAATGGATTTGGTAACTTAAGACTATAAGTTACCATGTTGGGTAACAACAGGTTGCTGACCATGTTGTCTGTTATGTTTTGTGAGTTTATGCCCTAAAAAGTGAAAGGTTCTTCGATTCACCGTTAAATTCTGTAATAAGCTTTGTAGCTGTTAACATATTAAATTGTGCCATTTTGTGCCAGGTTCAGTTTTTTTTGTTTTTGGCTTAAGTAGTTCTAAGATTTGTTTTTCTATCACTTTGAAGTGTACTGATATTTCTTCTATTTCCGGTTTATCTGTTATCTCTATAAGTATTTCTTTCCATATATTGTCTATTTCTTTCTTTGTTTTATCAATGTATTTTTGAGTATATTCCCTGTTTGGACTTTTTTTAAATTTGCTAATACTTTGGAAATGCTTTTTAAATTATCCATAAAAGAAATGACTATAAATGTATTTTATAATTTTTTATTTTTTCTTAGACATTACTGATTCTATTTCTTATAATTTGTTTTCTTACATATTTCTTATAGTATCAATGTATTTTTGCTACTAATAAAATAATAAGTATTACTAAAGTGACATTATTTATATTAGAATTGCTGAAAATCTGCTGGCTGCTGCTCAGGTTGTTGTTAATTACTTCCTTTGACTGTTGTTGCCCCATTTTCTTAATTCCGCGATCAATTTGGTTTTTGAAGAATTGTCAGTCGTAATGCTGTTGTTTTTGCTAAATTTTGTGTATGAGGAATTGTTTTATAGTTTATCTTCGACATAAATATGAGCCATCATCCGCCTGTTCTTGGTGGACTTCAATAGTGTTATCCTGTTCCATTTACAGTGAGGTTGGCGTGTCTTTTTTTTTTTTTTTTTTGTCATACGCTATACTAGGTAAGTTCCAATTGTGGATTTTGAAGATTGTACTATGCAACATTTTAAGATCTAAGTTCCGCTTTGACAGGTTCGCCATGTACTATATCTGGTTTTGGGATATTATTAGGGCTTCCCAAGCCGAATATGGATGTTGGCTAAAGAGCCTATCTGATTGCTACACAAAATTAGGATGGCTAAGGAGCCTAATTAATCCCATGAATTCTGACACGGCAAGAGCAAGTGTGCATTGTTATTATCGTTTGTAGTGTATGAGCGCTACAGCAGTTATTCTATGGAGTTCAGCTCGCATCTGTCGTGCCTTTACTGATTTCCCGGCTCTCGGTCTTCTTGTTTTTTTTTTAGGTGCTTCTACGTTAGACGGGGTTCTGGACTAGATGATGATGGTTTTATTTCTTTTGACGTATTCCTCTATTGTAAGAGGTTTTGGTCCTGCTGTCTTCGGCGTTGGTATATATTCTGGAATACTGTCTTCTTGTATCCAAGGAATATGTTCTTCTACTGTTGGTGGTGAGTTGAGATCCTCAAAAAGATCATCAAGCTCTTGATGTGAGTAGCTCATCTAGGATTAAAAGTGGACGGTCGGTGAGGTGAACGTTAAGATACACAACTGATTTTTGGTCCGCTTATTGTTGGTTTTTTAAAAATTAACCGAACAAGTTGGCAGGATAGCCAAGTAACTATATTTAATATTATATAATATCAATTCTTTTTAAATCTATTTTGTGTAGATCCTAATATATTCATATACATGCTTATTTTACACTCAATAACGAGCTCTATGGAAAAAGAAGAAGGAGATACATTGTTAGAGAGTAAAGAGGTTACCTCTGCGCGATTGGAGTTCCATTTGCGCAATGCAAAATGCCCACTCTTGAGCACCTTGTCCACGTCTTTTGCCAAGGCCACGGTCTCTTTAATGCTGTTGCAGTGAGAAGGTCGTCTACGTAAAAAGCCTTCTAGGTGGTCTCTGATAGTAGCTGGTCTGATAGTTGTCCTCTGCACATTGAACCATGGAGCGGACGGATGTGTAGGGACTCGATGCCATGCCATAGGTGACTGTTGTGAGTTGGTACACCGCCAGGTCAGCTGTAGGGCATTCACGCCAAAAATTCGCTGATAGTCATTATGCTCAGGATCCACCAGGATTTGCCGGAACATCTTCTCTATGTCGGCTGATAATGCAATCCGGTAGCGACGGAACCGCAGGATCACATTCACGAGTGAGTCCTGGATTGTTGGGCCAACCAGCTGAGTGTCATTGAGTGAGACACCACTGGTCGTCTTGGCTGAGGCGATGAACACCACGCGGAATTGGTGTGGGATGTAGTAGCAGTTGGGGTGGTCGCCATGTTCTAGATCTTCGTTCTCGCGCAACTTATATTTTATGTGGTAACCGAAAAGAAAAACAACCTTATTTGGTTCTATTATCTTGGGCCACAGGCCTTTACAATTTATTACACAGAAATTAGTCTTCCTGATCAGCCGTCTTCAGCGTCGCTGCAATCAGTATGACTATGCTTGTATTATTAGGCGAATGACTTCTCAATTGGTTTTTATAACCTTTTATTGATGACACTGCAGTCTGATTTCCTATTTTCGATGACACTGCAGTCTGATTCGATTTTTTGTCAGCCGTTGCTTGACCCTCTGATGTTGATGGTGCAATTTCATATATGTATAGCTCGCATGAAGTCGGTGTACTTGGTGCGAATTTCTGGGTTATTCTGTAATCGTCGTTCTAGGCTGTAGAACTGGCGAAGTGCCGAGCGATAAGAGTCTCCCAGAGCGGGGGCGTCGTGCCGGAACGGGATTTGAATTACGTATCGACCGTCTGGCATCCGAGTATACGTCTTCTGGTTATGGCGGTTGCATTCATCTTCTCGGTTGTCATCGATGGGCACTTCTTCCAAGTGCCAGAACTTTTGGACCAAATCTTCTAGTGTCCGGTTGGGGAAGTCTTCCGCTGCCGGTTGGCAGTGCAACGCCCGAATTGGTTGTGTTGACTGCGTCAGGGTGGCTGGGCTGGCAAATACCACCCAGCCCAAGTGCGTTTGTTGAGCGTGTGGCTCGTGAGGTTTTCCATGGATCACCTCTCCTCGTACCAGGGAACAGGGCGCCGAGCAACATGTCGATGGCGCCAGAAGTTCCGTAGTGTCGGTCGGCCAAGGCAAGACCGACCAAATGCTTCCATTACGCTGTGTCAAGCTGCGCTCCGGGAAGATTTGAGGTGATGGTCGGCAGGAGCAACATGTCGATGGCGCCAGGAGTTCCGTAGTGTCGGTCGGCCAAGGCAAGACCGGCCAAATGCTTCCATTGCGCTGTGTCAAGCTGCGCTCCGGGAAGATTTGAGGTGATGGTCGGCAGGACCAGTACCTTGAGCGGGATGCAAAAGGTGGAGCGGGTGGACCGAAGTGACAGCGTCACTTGGCCTTGGGTCATCATTTTCGTAGAAGCGCCAATGCCCTGGATTGCGACTTCTACTCGGGTTTGTGAGAGGCGTAGCCTGTGAACTATATTTTGTGTCACAAAACTTATCTGCGATCCAGGATCGCATAGTGCGCGAACCACTAACTGGTGCTTGATGTCACCGTACACGTGAGCGAGGGCTGTACACGTGACGTAGGTCCGGCGGAGGATTCTTTCCTACAGAGCATCGTGTGGTGTCTCCCGTTGCAGTTCCGGCAGGAAGACTTCGATGGGCAGTCGGGAGCGTTGTGACCCGGGCGGAGGCAGTTGAAACAGGCTCGCTTGTCCCGGGTTTCGTTCAGGCGTTCCATGACCGTCATAGCTCCGAAATATCTTTTTTTTTTGCATGTCTTTTATTTCTTCCTTTTTTTCTCGGTTCGCGATTTGATTCTGCAAGGTCAAAGAAAAAAAATTAATTTTAGATAGTAAGAGGCAGCAGAGTCGTGTTTGTCCCGTTTAGTCGTAAGCGTTATAATTGCAAGCAATCTACTAATGGCACGATTATCTTCCCACCAATTTTCGCTGGCATTGCACAATTCATGTTTGCGCGATTAATATTTTGATTCGCTGGATTTGTTGATTGGCTAATCAATAAATGATGACTTTGCAGTTTCCATTTGGCTTGCACCAGACGGTGATTGATTTATTTTCTATGAAGATTTAATTGGATGTCTGAATGTAGACACGAGTGTTTGGTGAACTTCGGATTAAGCACAGTTTTCCTTATGTCGTCTGTTCATAGTTATATCTCTGTAATGTAATCCCGATGTATCCTGTTGTTGGTTGAACTTATGTTAGATGATTTTTATGGCTATTGGTAATGGTAAAACCTTGTTCCAATCATAAAATGTATCGTATAATAGAGGTACCTTTATGTCAAATATAATCCCTGTTAAACTTTGTACTAATAACACCTTACCACTGGTGGGGGGATAGCAATAGCTTTACGTTTTGCTTTCTTACAAATAATAAGCAATTTCTACATTCTCAACCTCCATCCTTAACCTACATTAATGTAATTTTCTTCAACATATTCCCCCTTTTGAAGTTATTCAACTTCAACCGTGAATCGTTCTCCGGCCTTGACCGCTTGGGATCTATTTATAGTTGTCATCGTTTTGTGGGTTGGTTGTGACCACCAGCGGTAAACTCCATATCCAGTGAAAATCATCAGAGCTCCGTATAATAAACTAAGCTGATGAATGTTGCGTGTTGATATTAATGGCAATATTGAGGGTTCCGCAAGCTTTCCACAACTTTTTAAGTCTTTGTAGACGTTGTTATGTTCAAAAACAAGAGCAGCAAGGGGCCTTAATGTTGAAATTTGATGACCATTTTTGAAAATGAATTGAATTGCCGCCATTTCATATAATCGCCATCGAACTTTGGAATGGTAACCTTGGGTAAATGTAGGGAATTGTTCTTGGCTATACCCACACCAACATTACTGCTGCCATGCTGCTGTATCCTCATAGATAGTGTAACAAATGCTTCTTAAACTCTTTGTTCCATGTTGATGAATTCAGTATGGTTATAAAACCTTCGACTGTTGGGTCATCACTTAGTTCCCATATGGTGATCTTCTGATCATCTTGTTTAAATTTCTTCCATTCGCCTTGGAGTCGTAGAAGCCTTTCTTCACAGTACACCTTTGCATTCTTCGGGTGAATTTTTCATGAAGTTCTGTAGCGTTATTCAATGTGGGATATTGTGAAGGCTTTCCAAGCCGAATATGAATGATGGCTGAAAAGCCTATATCTAATTGTTGGTAAATGGGGATGGCTGAGGAGCCTAATGAATGCTGTTGTACTTTCACTCTCACTGTTTTGGTAACTTAAAATTGTTGAAAATGTTTCGGGATTAAAACCAGATTCTTTGATTTTAAAATCCCACCGCTGCCACCAAATGCTGTTCTTTCCGACTAGTAAGTGAAACAACCTCCTCGTTTTGTCTTTGAAACAGAGTGACCGAACTTCTACTCATCATTTCTTACGCTACCTCTGCTATTGCCTAGATCGTCACTAGTCACCAGGTCACTAGTCACTAGGGAGAGAGAGCCGTTAGCAAAACGTATTGATCAAGAGGATTAACATTTTAATGGATACATTTATTGTTATATTATTTTTTTTTTTTTCAAATACTTTTTTTTTCTTTACAAATTCTTTCTTTTCTTCAGTTTATAAATTTCTTTTTTTTTTGCTCCGCAAGGTGTTATACCCTGGCGTTCCTGTTCTCCAGGTGGTTGATTACGTCGGCGATTACTTTTCGTCTGAAGTGCTGGAGTCCCAAATATGCCAATCCGACTAAAACTGCGGTCACGAACATTAATCCAAGAACAATGGCGGTGTGGTCTACGCGTGTTGGTTCGAGGTTAGATGCGTTCACGATCTGAGGACCCGTGTTAATGATCTCTTCTTTACTTTCCTGGCCCCCTATGCTGGGCTGTTAAGTTGAACAGATTGTGGAACTGTTCCTCTTCCTTTCGTCTGGACGCTTTCTTTGACTTTCGGTCTTCCCTTAAGGATTTTCGGATCGCCTTGATCTCGACGTGGTACTTACGGATATTCTCCGAATCGGTACCAGAGATATTGGCAAGGCGGTGAAGCTCCCGGGTCTTTGCCTTAAGTGTGGCAGTTCTACCTCCTCTTCTGAATATAGGTGCAGGGGAGTTATCCTTGTTGACACGTCTTTTTGGCGTTTAGTTTGCCGCTTCCTGTACTCCTCTATGGTAAGAGGCTTAGGTCCTACCGCTGGACTAGGTGTCGTGGTTGGCTGTGTTGGCTTGATTCTTGACGTCTTCAGTAATCGTTCGGCCTCGGCAATGTAGCTTGCAGCTTTGTTCAGGATCCTCTGTTGCGGTCCTGTCACGGTCGCCATGCAAAGATCTATGTTTTGGTGATCTTTATGTTTGTTCCCTACTTTTAACTTGAAGATTGTTCCTTTTTAAAAAGCAACTCGCTTGGACTGGAACAATCTTGGGCTCTGCTCGCTCTATAATATAGCGTTCGCGCTTATAGAGGTAAACGACGCCGACGGCGTAATAGCCAACGTTTTGAGTGCGAGAGCATTTGGAAGTTAAAAGTAGGGAACAAACATAAAGATCACCAAAACATAGATCTTTGCAACTTCTTCCAGGTCAACCACGCATTCTGATCAAAAATGATTTCTTACATACTAAGAATGATGCGCTGGATTTCTTGGCCACTTGCTAGATGGGCCATCACGCATTCCTTGAATGTTGTCATTGTTGTAGATACGTATGTATATAAAAAAAAATATGAACAATAACGATCAGTTTAATCACGTCGGGGTCACCAAAATATATCGACTCGTTTGTCTACGTAAAAGATATCAAGCACATAAACTTGATATTTTTATTTGTTGAATGAGAAAGCACTTAAGCTTTGTCAACAATGGTGTAACTGATCTCCTCCAACAAAAGAAAACAATTGGTTTGAATTGTGAACAATAAACGGACCCCGGCTCCGTTACATTAAAAAAAACGCGAACGCCAACCCCCGAGGGGTCGGCCCAACAGTTCGACTTACTATACAAAAGACTTGGTTTACGGTTTTAATCGTTTATTATAACTGAATCGCTACGATATCCAAACTGAACTAACTAACTTAAACCTAAATCCCTCACATTACACCTAACGGCGTGCATTGCTCTTCGATGGTGATTCGCCTAGTCAGCGACCTTGATGGTGTCGGTGCATTTACCTCCATGCGCCGTTATATGATATATCCAATAATCATGGGAACAATAATCATTGGAATTCATAATGCTGATTTGGCAAATCATGGTCGCGCATGTTGGTGCAAGGTGTTAACTTGAACATTTGTGTATTGATATTTATTATTATTATTATTCATTTGTTTTATATGTTTTTTTCCGAGGATAATATAAAAAAAACGCGAACGCCAACCTAGGGGTTGGCCCAACAGTTCGACTTACATTCGATGAAAAACAAGTTAACACGTTATAATTAGTTTATTCGAAATCTGCACAATATTGATATTGAATTATGAACTCTACATAATATCTTAATCTAAAAGCAATAGTCGGTTCCCACCAATAATTGCTGATATTGCACATTTCATGTTTGTACATGAGTTTTAGTCTTTGTGCAGCATATTGACCAATGCGAAGGTGTCGGATGTCCGGCATCTGAATTGGCTCTGATTCGGGCCAATGAACTGCTGAGTCAGTGGGAACAGGTTTATGCACGTTTTACGTGCGTCGCAAGGTGATAACTCCTCCCCCTCTAAAAATCTGCGTCCCGTAGATCTTAAGTAACTGTTACTGATGGATGGATCGGCGGGGTGCTGTGCTTAACGTGTATCTTCCGCCAAATTAGGTAAACGATGTCTGCGACAATCATGATGACTGCAGCTTCTGTAAGTATAGAAATTTTAACTTCTTGGGTTAAGTTACCTAAGCGTTCTATGTTTTCGACGCTGAGTTCATGGATATATCCTAAGTCGATCTTTTGTTCCTTGCTGGTGATGTTCATTAGAGCCGGAAGAAGAGCTTGTATCGTAGAGCTCATAGAACTGAAGAACGTCCTGTTTTTTCAGTGGAATGGTTTCGTTGTTCATCTGAATAACGTAAGTACCTGAAAGAGATTTAGAAATATTATTACAGGTTAAGTCACCCTTAAAATTTGTGACGAAAATGGTGTCCTCTTTGATAAGTTCCAGAACTTCGTCCTTGTTCGTCTGGAATGTACAGGCTGCGGGTCCTCCTTTTAAAAGTCTAGGGATGCAGCTATCCTCTGGGATGATATCTAATCTTCGCAGATCGTCGAGTTGTTGATTGAAAGACACTTACCCTTGATACCGTATGTTGTCTTATAGTATATCAAAATCTGCTTATATCTCAGATCTATTTGTTCACCCCTCAATTATTGACGGCCTCGCTATCAGCAGGTTGAACTCCTCTTTTCCCACCTTTGGCATTGAGATAACATAAAGTAACATTGAACCATTGGTGAAGATTGATGGTTTTCCATATTCAATGGCTACAATTTCGTTGTCATACGGTATGGTTTCCAACTCGTTAATGACCATGTTGATTTCTGTCGTGTCCAAAATAGATTAGTGTTTATTAGGCCGCTCTTTGCCATTTGGCAAGCTCGAACGATCTCATTTATCTCTCCTTTGATGACCATGATTTCATCCAGAGCGTCTTGTTCAAATCGTCCCGAGATGACGACTTTTATCCCACCTTCGTATCTCGTGATAATAGAGTTGAGTTTCCTAGTAATCTCCTGTGTTATGCACAACAGTTTTTCGTTGATTTTATACTGTTGATTGTTGTTCTGGATTATCGCTTGCTCACTTCTGAGCACTTCGTTCCAGTCTGTGGCATCAGGGTTTCCGGCTACCCACTTCCATCCAAGCTAATCCTATCCAATCAATGGACCTGGTTTTTCGTGACGACTTTCCTTTTAAAAGGCGGAGGCGATCTTCTGCCTGCCGTACATGGAATTTCATTATACGCTTGCTATCTTCATCTCTAATGTTTGAAGATATCGCGCTCGAAACATCGTCTAACAAAACCTCAAACTGTGTCAGGTCAATTGTATGCACCAGTTTGAAGCTACCGTAGACAATCCATCCTCTGCCTTCTTTCAGGGAGACTATAGGAGTTTTTTAGTTAAAAATCTGGAATCCCTCTGCGACAGCTAAGAAGACTAATAATGTAATAACTGCACACATTTTCTTCTCGCAGGAATCAAAATAATCTAAAAACCGAAAAAAAGAACCAATTTAATTCAAACCGTTTTTAATTTAAGGGGCACCGGCTTAGGAAGGTTCGTGTTAGTCCCGTTTGGATGCAATCGTTGAAATTGCGAGCGTCCTACTAATGGCACGTAACTCTTCACTATTGGATCGTTTATCTAATCGATCTCCAAGCATGTTCTCATGGATATGCTGAAGTTTGTCGCCTCAGAATTGGAATAGTCAGCTGTGTTCTCATGGGAACAGAGACGTGCACTCAGATAGAGCGTACCAATTCGTCTATCCTGTATTAAAGGACCCACGAACAATCGATCAATGAAAAAAATGACAATTTTTTAAGCCGGTCCCTGCTCGGGCGCCAGTTAAATTATCCTTGCGAGGATAATATAAAAAAAACGCGAACGCCAACCTAGGGGTTGGCCCAACAGTTCGACTTACATTCAATGAAAAACAAGTTAACTCGTTATAATAAGGCTAAGGCTTTCAATGACTACTTCGGTAATATTGCAGTTGATACTCTCAACGGTGCTGGCCTTAAGAATTCTTCTAACATGTGCTCTGAACATTGTTTTGGTGATTTACTTCAACAAAACAGTTTTTATTTTGAAAATATATCCTCTTTTGAAGTATTTAAAGTTATTAAATCTTTGGACAGCTCCAATTCGACTACATCAAATAGTGTCTCTAACAATTTTATTAAAAAAGTTTGTTTTAACGTAGTAGATGTCTTAACTTACATTTTTAATTAAAGTAGTATATTTCAAGGTTGTTTTCCCGAATGTTTAAAAGAAGTTATTCCAATTTTTAAGAAAGGTAACAAGAAACATATTCAAAATTACAGGTCTATTTAACTTCTCTCTGTATTTTTTAAAATTCTAGAAAAGCTTATTAAAAATAGAGTCCTTAGATTTCTCGACAACGTTTCTTATTTTAACTCTAATCAATTTGGTTTTAGAGCCCAAAAATCAACTGAAGATGCTTTACTTAATTTCTGCTCGAATGTTTGTGATAGCTTGAACAGAAATAAGTTTACGGCACTATTTATTGATATTTTAAAAGAGTAATGGCTGGTTTTAGAGGTTTTGTTCTAGACTGGTTTTCTTCTTATCTGAAAAATAGAACCCAAAAAGTAAGAGTAGGGAGTCATTTTAGTGAAATTTGTAAAATCAATTTAGGTGTGCCTCAAGGTTCAGTTCTTGGACCAATTTTATTCCTAATTTATATAAACACAATTTTTAGTTTAAACTTAAAAGGTTTACTCGAGCTCTTCGTTAATTGACCTTATTGCAGATATAAATCACTACTTGGAGCTTTTACGTCATTGGTTTGGGGTGCATAAGCTTATTGTTAGTGACAAAACTAAAATTATGTTTTTTAAGCAAAATGCTTTTGAAATTAACCCTCCGGAATTGATTTTACATACCTTTGACTGTGTTGTGTAATTTTTCGTCACACAGAAAGTTTAGAAAATCTTTAAGAACTTTCGTTCTTAACTTAGACGGACACTACAAATGTAGCGTCTTGTCGTCTTTCTTAATTGGGGATTGGGAAAGGGAGTTTGTTTGGTGGGTTTTAAGGGCGCACCATCCCGGAATTCTAGGCTAAAGAGCCGGATTTAATTATACTCACCTTTACTGGGGAAAAGTTTTCCTGTTTTGGTTTACTACTGTTGTATTCGGTTAAAATCAGCAAAGAAAAGTCCTCTTGGTATATCTCACTACTGTGATATCTGAATTTCACTTTATTACTCGCTCTATCATTGATTTTTCATTAACTATTTATACCTTAAAATAGCTTACATAGATAAACTTAAACTATGTCATGAAATGTTGGTAAATTCCTGATGTCGAAATCATGAAATTTCGACATCGGAATAATTTTTCATGTCATACATGTTGTATTTAATTTTTTTTTTTTTAAATTTAGAATTAAGATCTCTTTTTTTTTTTTTATATTGTTGTTAAGTGTTGATTGGAGTTTCCAGTAGTAATCTTTTGTGTCTCCTTAGTTGTGCAATTCAATGTTTTCCAAAATGATTTGTTGATTTGTATTTATCGTTTACAGGATTTCGTCATAGGTGTGCGTCCTTGGTGAGTGTCATGGAACATGGGTCCTAGTCGAATTAAATTTTTGTTTGTCCTGAAAAAGTAATATAATTAGGATGTGGGGATTTATCCCTCTTTTTTTTCAGTTCAGTGGGGGTATTTCCCTCTTTTCAGAAAATTTACTTTTATATTTTTTTTTTCTCTCTCTCTCTTTTTTTTTTTTTTTTGTAATATAATTAATTATACATTTTGAATCGTCTCTATCTCTAGGAGTTCGTCTTTCGATGGCAGGTTTATTCTATTTTTTAAATTTTTGGCTACTGTACATATAAGGGTCCCTTTATCGATAGTTTTTAATTCTTCCGGGATTCTAACATTTTTCAATACATAATCCGGGAACTCTTGATCTTTGTTTTTTCTTTCCCATTCTTTGTTTAAAAATTGATATACTGCAACCATTTCACCAGAGCACGAGACTCCTAGACCGTTATAACTTTTTATAGTTCTATTTTCATTATTGACTACGATCAAGGTCCATTGCAGTCCCCGTACTTCTATTGGTAAAAAGAGAAGTCTGTATTGAAAAATGTTTCTGTCTCCGATCCACCTCGTTAGATGTACATTATACTCTCTTTTTAAAATACGGTTAGTTACAAATTGTAAATTAAAAACAGAGTCTCCTGGTTGGTATTCTAATTTGTTCATGAAGTTGTACATTTTTTGTTGGTCGACGAAGTTGTTTTCCCTCTGAGTTAATTGATTGGTCATTTTGTATGATGATGGACGGGATTGTTTTTGTAAACTTGCCATTGTAACTGTAAGGAAAATTTCATCAATATAGTTGTAATTTTTTAGATCTTTTCATTGATCTAAATTTGTCGAGGTTTTGGTTGTGCTTTGGATTGGTAATTGGTTTTGGTGGTGGTGGTGTAACGGGGGGTTTTAATGTTTTTAGTGGCAATTCATTTGGGTGGTGTATTATACTAATAGGTGTCGTTAGTCTAGGTATTTCGTAGTCTGGTTTGTTGTTTCTTTTGCGTCTTCACAGGAATAATATTATTAAAACTACTGTTGTAAGAAGAAAAATGACTGTACTTAATGAAACTGATGTTATTGCCACAATTTTGTGTTTGTTTCTTTCATTACGTCTTGTCTCGAAGTCTACAATGTTTTTCTCTAGTGTTTCAATGTCCAATGTATTTTCTTTAATCGATTTTTTTGCGTTTACTCCTTTCAATATTATTATTTTCTTATCCATAATCTTATTTACTGTGTATTCACTTGTGTGGTTAAAGAAAATTTTAGGTATTTCTATTTCTAGTTGTTTAAGTGTTAAGTTAATGTGGTCGGTTTTTTCATAAAGTATTGTTTGTTCTCCAATATGGAACATTACATATTAGTGGTCCTATTTTCCATGTATTTCTAAATGAATCTGTAATAATTTCTCCATTGGGAATCGGGTTTACCTCCGAGTTCTTGACTTTTAAGCTGTCCTCATTTTTTATTGGGTGTCTCACTATCTTAATTGCATTATCTAAATTTGACCTAATAGTGCAGTCAATGAAGCGAAAAATAGGGCCCAACCTCCGAATTTTTTTACTGTGAACTGATTTGCATGAAATTTTGGAATTAGGCTCATCTTACCCTTAAATTCAAAAGTGAAAATGATTTGCACACCGCCACCACCCTGGGGGTGGTTGCCACCCCTTCTCGGGGGTGAACTTTTTTTTTTGAAATAACCTCGGATATCGATAGAAGGCCTAATTTTAAGCAAAAAAGCAAATGTAAAGTTTTTTGTTAAGTCCAATACTTTTCGAGTTATTGGCAATTGAAAATTCGCAATTTGTTCGCGTTTTTCATCTATTTATTGCAAATATCTCCAAAACTATACGTTTTATCGAAAATTTTATAAAGAACAAAATTGTAGCAGCTAAAACAGTGAACAATTTGGTTTTTTATAAAGTATTCTAAGAACAATATTAAGCTAGATATAAAAGATCAAAACCATTTTTTATTTTGTCTGAAATTTAATGGTTGTAGTCAATGTCATTTAGCGGCGAGCAGATGCATTTTATGCATTCTAATACAAGAAGATGTTTTGTAGTGCTTGAAATAAGCTTTAAAATGAGCACTATTAAAAGTCTTTTGCACGTAAAATAAGTGAGCTGTAGTGCAAATAAGGGCAGCATCTAATGTTTTTTTATTTTAAATCAATGGCTTTCATAAGTGCCATTTCCACCAAAATTAAATTTAATCGTATTCCGCTTAAAATTAAGTTTGTTATAAAGAGTTTGATAGATAGTATCAGTTTGGCTGCTTTTGGACAATATTTTTCAAAAAATTCACGATTAAAAAAAAACAACAAATTTACAAATTTTTAAAAAATGCACTCTTTTTCATAATATCTCAAAAATGACGACAGATACGTATAAAAAATTACAATAAAAAATTTAGGTATTTTTCTGACAAACAATTTGGTTTTTTAGTTTTTTCTGTCAGACGAAAATTGACGGAGATATGATTGTTTAAAGAGCGCGTGGCAGCGCAATCACAGCCTCTCTTAAGTCCTTTAACCCTTCACCGTTCAAGCAAAAAGTTGTTTACTATATATTGCAATCAAGGATGTTTTAGCTCTCTTAATTACCTTTAATATGGTTTCTTACAAATTGTGATAGCATAAAAATTTAAGGAGTTATGGTCCAAAAACTCATTGATTTAAAAGAAAAAATCATTAGATGCTGCCCTTATTTGCACTACAGCTCACTTATTTTACGTGAAAAAGACTTTTAATAGTGCTCATTTTAAAGCTTATTTCAAGCACTACAAAACATGTTTTTGTATTAGAATAGATAAAATGCATCTGCTCGCCGCTAGATGGCATTGATTAAATTTCAGACAAAATAAAAAATGGTTTTGATCTTTTATATCTAGCTTAATATTGTTCTTAGAATACTTTATAAAAAACCAAATTGTTCACTGTTTTAGCTGCTACAATTTTGTTCTTTATAAAATTTTCGATAAAACGTATAGTTTTGGAGATATTTGCAATAAATAGATGAAAAACGCGAACAAATTGCGAATTTTCAATTGCCAATAACTCGAAAAGTATTGGACTTAACAAAAAACTTTACATTTGTTTTTTTGCTTAAAATTAGGCCTTCTATCGATATCCGAGGTTATTTTAAAAAAAAAAGTTCACCCCCGAGAAGGGGTGGCAACCACCCCCAGGGTGGTGGCGGTGTGCAAATCATTTTCACTTTTGAATTTAAGGGTAAGATGAGCCTAATTCCAAAATTTCATGCAAATCGGTTCACAGTAAAAAAATTCGGACCTAAAATGCTTCATTGACTGCACTATAACTAGTTTATATGCTTGTCCTATTGTATTTATTTCAACATTATTTAAATCTAATCTTTTTTGATTAATTGTATTTAGTATTTTGCAAACTATCTCTTTTAATATGCCCGAGAGCATTATCATCATAAGAGTTATAAATTAGAGTAAATATGCTTTAATTGGGTTGAACATTTGCAAGTTCAATTTTTCTTTTGTTTGTATATATTGCAGGTCTTGCTGCTGTGATTCATTTTCGGAGTTAATTTGTGTTAAAATTCTGAAAAATGCAATCATGCAAATAATTTTTATTTCTACAGGTTCTTAGTCATGGAGAGGTGCTGCTTGCGACTCTTCATATTTATGCTTTTAAATTTTGGGCTGGTGCTTTATACTCAGCATTTTTTTTATTGTTATTCGAATTGCTATTTATGTTTACAATTTCCTCACAGTCATTTAGAATGGATTCTATGTTTGGGACATTTATTGGATTTGTTGACTTTGAGTTCTTCCTGCTTCTTTGAATTGAAATCTAGCAGTTTTACTCTTTCGTCATTTACTTGGACCTTTCGCAGATTTTCCCTTGATTCCACTTTGCGAGGTGAAATTTGAGATGCTTCGGTTTCAGTGTTTGAACAATCCTTCATTGAAGCGGATAAAGATTCGAATTTAGTGCATTGACTTGCATTTTTATACTGCAGTTTATATTTTTCTTCTTGTGAATCCTTAACATTCAATTCATGTCCTGCCTTCTCTTCGTGATTTATATGAGTTTGCTGACAGTTTGTGGTTGCCACATTTGTGTCAAGCCCTGTATAGCAACATCCATTGTGCGAAATGGTTGACTCATGTATGTTGTTTTCAAAAGAATGTACCAGTGGTATGCTATACACCTTCGAGTCTCGCGCCGGTAGTGCTGGAAAAGTTAATAATTTGTTAGGGCCGTCTATGTTACAATAGTTCCCTAGGAAATTATATCCTAGTATTCCATCTCCAGGGATGGCTAGGTCATTTTCCACTACTTGAAAAGCGCAACGAGGAAATGAAGGCATTTGTATAGTGCCAATGCATTCTCCTAACGTAATACCAACACCACAAGGCGTATTAATAGTCATTCTTTTATGTGGTCTGAGGAGGTTTATATCTCTAATAGCGCTCTTTTTTAAGAGGCTGACTTCTGATCCTGTATCTACTAATAATTTGATGTGTTTTATTCCGCCTAGCTCAATTTCAATTTCAATTGAGGGTAAAGAAATTTTATTTAATCTCTCTTGTTTGAAAGGGTGCCCGGAGATTCTCTTTTTAAATTTGTTTTGAGTCGAGTCGGGGATCTTTCGATCGACTATTGGGAGTTTTCCGCTCTACTGTTTTGCCATTTGTTTTTGAAATGACATTGGTCTACTGAATGGGTATACCTCCCACACCAGTCACATTTTGTCGTCATGTGAAATACTCCTGGTTTAGTATTATTTATATTATCATCATTTACTCCAGGTGCGTTATTGTTACTCTGGTTATTACTATTGTTCTGGGAATGCCGTCTAAAAGGATTTTCCTTGTGTTGTTGGGAATTCTGGTTGTTATCAAACTTTCGATTTTGTGTATCACTATTTCTATTGTTGTGAGCATGATCCTGAGTTTTGTTATTATTGTTTCCAATGTAACTTTGGCCATTATTATTATAGTTTTTATTATTTTGATCATTTTTTCTTCTGCAATTTATAGCTTCATGTCCATAATACTTGCAGATTTGGCATATAGGGGTATTTTGTCTTTTAAGGCATTCACTATATGTATGGCCTTTGAGGTTACAAAAGTTACAAATGATGTTTGCTTTCTCGTTCGATATCTGAGGTGTCTGGGGGTTACTCGAATTGGACTCATTTCCCGTGAAGGCTTACAAGACATTGCTGGGATTGTTTCCACCCTTTGTACATGTTTTTCCATGCTGAGAGCAATTCGTATTAAATCTTCAAAGTTTTTATTCTCCAACGTGAACAGATACTGGCCTAGTTGTTTGTTAGATATACCTGATGCGAGAGCTGATTTTGCAAAATCTGATAACTGAGTTTTTACAATTTCTGCTTTTTCCCCATATTTGATTTCGGCTGCATCTCTACATTGTGTAAGAGAGTGACGTAACCTGCTAATGAAGGTATTTAAAGTTTCGAATTGACTCTGGCGACTTGTTATCAAACAATTAACAAGATCGTTGTAGTCTTCTATTGGAAGGTATGCTCGGTTGAGTACATCTTCAAATTCCTTAAAATCTTTTGGTTTTGCCGTTTGAATCAAATCCAAGGCATCTTCTCTCAATTTTGTTTGAAGAAGTTGAAGGAAGAGTTTTTCAACTTAGTTTGGGATATGTTCTATAATGGGCCTTATGCATGTTAAGAAGGTTTGGAGTTTTTGAGCAACTTTGGAATCGGTGCCCCCAGAGAATTCAGGGATGCCGACGGAAAGCTTGAGGAGTTTTTCAAAACCTAGAGACATGTTGGTTGTTTTCGGCTTTTCGATTTTGGTGTTTGCTTTTTCTTCAGTGTCGAACATTAAATTTTGTGAAGAATTTAACTCCTTTAAGTCGTTTTGCAGACGTTGTATGGTGCAAACGTAGTATTTTTTCTGGGAGTTCAATTTTTCGGCTTCAGAGAAGAAATTTAGCTCCTTAGCCTTAAGAAGACGTATTTCCTTTTGCGCTTCCTTTAATTTGGTTTGTAAAGAGTTTACTTGTTGGTTAAACTTCTCTATCGAAACCTCGGCTTGTTCATTTATTTGTTCTGCTTCTGATTGTCTTGATCTCAGTTGAGCCAGAACATCGGTTTGTTTTCTATACTGCAGTTCTAACTCCGAGATTTTTCTTTCTCGTTTTTTCAGTTGATCTTTAACTGCTTCTGCATAAGTAGATAAGATTTCGTCAGTGGTTTCCAGTCGTGGGGACTGTTTACCCCACTGAGAGCTTATCTGGGCAAACCTTAGGGCAAAAACTTCTCTTCCAACTAGTGATTTTAGTTCACCAAGTAGGATGTTGTTGAAGTTCTTTATTTCTTGTGCCTGTTCCTTTATTTGTTTTTGTAGTTGTTGGATTTCACCGAACAATTGTTCAATTTGCGAGAGAAAAACAAAAAATTTTTTTTTTTTGTAAGAAAATAGGAAACTGCAACAACCGGATTTTAAAGCTTCGACAACAAGACAAGAGAAAAATACTTCCACCCAAAAATCCGAAAATTTATTTCAACCACAAGAAAAATACATTTGTATTATTTGGAAATAGTCTTTATTGAATGTTTTATGATATATAGGTATATAAAAGTTTTTTTTTTTTTTTTTTTATATTTTATTTATTTTGCTCTTTAAATTTTTGTTCTTGCTTATCCCTCTTTTTTTTTTTTTTGTTTCATCTTTAACCAGGTCCCGAATTTCCCTGATGTACTGCCTTTTCTTTTCGCCAGTACAGAGGGCCGCCAGTTGGTGGAGTTGGGCTAGTTGCCTCCTTACCCTTACCACGTGACCACCCCTACGACGTTTACTTTCATAGGGCTGTGGTCCTCCTGGCACCTGGGGGGGTTTAGTCTCCAGAGGTGGGAGCGAGGGGGTTGCTGGCTGGTTGCTCCTTCTCCTCCTATATTCTTCCAAGGAGATTGGCTTCGGGCCTGCTGTTTTGTCTTCATCAATTTTTTGTTTAATTTCTTCTAACATCTAAAAAAAAAATTTTTTCTTTATGAAATTTTTTTTTTTTTTTTGATCAGAAATTTTTAAGCGTACAAGGGAAGGTCGAATGGTGTACCTGAAGTGGAGTGATCCTCAGGACTTTAAGTCGGAGTTTAAACTCCAAAGTGACGCACCATCCTACCGGCTGCGCCAAATGTTGTGTAATTTTTCGTTACACAGAAAGTTTAGAAAATCTTTAAGAACTTTCGTTCTTAACTTAGACGGACACTACAAATGTAGCGTCTTATCGTCCTTCTTAATTGGGGATTGGGAAAGGGGAAGGCCAGCGGTTAAAGGCACACTGGGGCCAGTTTGAATGAGAGGCGACGAGGCCTACTTAGCAGAGATACCATTTGGTATCTCTGAATGTACCTGAGAAATTAAAGATTTTGTTATTCTGTTGTAAAAAGAACTTACTTCTTTATTAGCGGCTGTTATATTGTTATATAGATAAAATATACAAAATAAGTTTCTCCAGTTACTTGAGTTTACTCATTACTACTCATTGTCATTCATTTTTCATTAACTATTTATACCTTAAAATAGCTTACATAGATAAACTTAAACTATGTCATGAAATGTTGGTAAATTCCTGATGTCGAAATCATGAAATTTCGACATCGGAATTTCTTAAATGTTTCTATAATTATTCCTCAGTCATCAAAACAATTTGCCCTATAAAATATTCGTCACACATTTTCTTTACCACTCGTCAGCATTATCTGTTTTCTGAGAGTTCATTCCAGTTCATTATTTGTCCGCATTTTTCTGATGACGCTTCAGTATATGAATTAACTGAATCGTCACCCAGATAATTGCGCTTTTTGTTTTGTGTCATACACTTAGCGATCGAATGTTCGTTTACAATTCGAATGCTTTAGTGCTGACCTTGGCCTTGAAGCTGGAATGAAATTAGGGTTGGTTAGGATTTTCGTGTGTTATACAATAATACACAACAACTGTAAACAATTAGTTTTAAATAATTTTCCCTGTAGTGTCTCCAACTATTCCAAATCATATTATCCACAGTTTACTTGTTCTTTGAAATATTTTCGCATTGAACCTGTTTCTGAGTTTAAATATCTTGTTTTAACAATTGACCATAAAATGAACTGGATAGTACATATACTCAAGCACTTAAAAAATATTTACGTTCCTCATCCTTTTATTATGTATCACTTAGGGAAACTTTGCTGCCGGAGTCTCCTTAAAGCATGTGTTGGGATCAGCTCTGTGCTGGAGATCAGCTCTAGAAAGAGAAGAAACGTTTGTTTACAAATGCCATGAAGCTGTGTATTTTTGCAACTTTGGTTTGGAGGATACATTTTTCTTTCATTGTTAATTCTCCAAGTCCTTGAATCTGCTTTGCATACACCTGAGGTCCACACACCACATTGATGGATTGTGCAGACAACGTTGAGAAAATCCTAAATCCATGTTTAATTTTTGAAATTGTATCCAAGCTTGTTTTTTATTTATTGTTGTTTACGTGCAACCTGCGTAGGGATCGTCAGCATGGTTGAAGAAGTTTAGCTTGCAGGGTGAGTTATTCTCTCTGCAGATATAAACTAGATGTCTGCCTGTAGGTACACACAACTGAGCTCCCTAACTGTTTGTGGCTTCCCACATCTAACCAGTTCGAAAGCATCGCCAACCAGTTTTGTGGATATCATACTGACATAAATTGCCTCACTATCCGCTTCTATGCATTTCAACCCTAAGGAACATGCATTTAAGAACTCGTACACTTTCCACGATAGTTCTGGGGTTCGTGCTCCAGAAAACTGCGGAATGAGTTGATGTACTAGCTTGGCGACTGAATCGTACTCCATTGTGGAAGGAAACGTGTTGGCGAGTGTTGTCTATAAGTGTTGCAAGCTTTAGCTGTTGGTTCTCTTTCCGGAACCGTTCCAATCTTTCTGAGTTTTTTAACGTTTGAACACGTACGCTTTCAAACTCTGCTCTAAGATCTGTTTCCGCACTAAGAGAGGCTCTAAGTTCACGCTCAACTCTCAGAGATTTGCCACGGAGAGTATCAATTTCTAAGTTTAATTTTGAAATTGTTTGCTCGGCTTCAGCGTTAATCTCTTCTGCTTCAAGTTGAAAGCGGTCTAGACTAAATCGAACCTTTTTGGTTTTATTAAGCTCAGACTGAAGCTCTTTGAGTTCTCCTTCGTGAGTATCCTTGAGCTTTTGAACAGCTTCGAGATATTCGGCAAGTATTTGATCAGTGGTTTCTAGCCTTGTAAACTGACCCCACTGTGAACTTAGCTGCGAACACTTCTCTGCATAGTAACGATATAAGCTCCGATAACAGAGTTTCGAAGCTTTTACCTCTTCCGCTTTGCACCTGATCCTTTCTTTCCTTTTTCAGTTGTTGTAATGTAGTGAAAAAACTTTGAATTAAAAACGACCTCGCGCTTTGGTGGTTAACAATCGACTCACCATATTTCCGTTGACCTGCCTGGAACTTTTGCATTGCTTAACTTGCATTCTGGAATTCAGCTTGACCTACTAAGCCATGTCACAATAAGTGTGCCCGGAAACTGTTAGTATGCATAATATTGATGAAGCAATAATATGCATAGTAACAGTTATGCTTACTGGCATAGTAGGAAAAGGTGAATGAACCAAATGTAGGTATAACAAATGTTTGATGATTTTTAGATTTAACACAGTTCCTAATGTCGTCTGTTTGATATAGTTGTCTCTTTGTAATGTACTCCCGATGTATTCTGTTGTTCGTTGAACATATGTGCGATGATTTTTAATGGCAAATCATTGACTGTAAATTAAACTACTTTCAGTTTAGAATTTATAAAAAAATATTTTTTTGAGGTGCAAACCTCTTTATTTCACAATCAATTTACAAGTGACTACAATAATGATTTCTAGTTTTAAAGATACCCCAAGTGCATCCAGCGGTTGTTCCCACAGGTGGTGTCGGGTTCGTTTGTCTCCAACGTGCTGGAATGCAGTTTGCCTCTAGTTGTTGTTCGTTGTCAAATGCAGCGCCAGCGAAATTAGTGTGGGAAAGAATGTTTTGAATGCTTTGGAGCCAGAGCCATAAATCATCTCCGGTTTTTAGTTTCTTTCGCGTTAACTTGTATGGTAGACTAGTGAAACTTTAAGTCGAATGTAAACCCTCTGCTCGTAACTCTTTTAGTGACCTGTGTTAGGGAGTATATAATAAATTCTCAGTTCCTTCGATGCGGTGTTAGTTGGAAAGTGTAGCTTGATGAACTGAAGCTGTCGCAGCAGTTAATTTGGTGTTAGAATAACAGAACTTATCCTTCCATGATGAGTTAAGTTATCCCTGGGGGGATATCCTAATTAAACGCGAACGCCAACCAAGGGGTTGGCCCAACTGTTCGACTTACTTAGATAAAGAATTCAAATACCACATTATAATATAATGACATTAGTTTAATCGAGTTAAACTTATACATATGAGTTCGGTCTGCTACGTTCGATGTCCGTTCTAAGGCTGACTTTCCTGTTCCAGCTAATCCTAAGAAACAATAATGAGTTCACAACAATTATTGCAGGTATTGATCATCGTGTTTGTGCGAATTACAATGGGACACCCATGTTGATGATCACCTTCATTTCTTGATAAATCGCAATGTTTATCCCGTAGGTGATGGTCGGGAATCGCTGATGAGAAATGAGAGTAACGAATAACGTGTGATATTTTAATTCTGATTTATTTCATGTAACTTAATTCTATTTATACCAAATTTTTGCTTATTACTATTGTTCGGGAATTTATCTTCCGAGTGCTATATCAGGGGATGGGTGAGCTGAAGAAAGAAGTGTACGAAAGGGCACCTTGCCGAACACAAAAGCCTTTGTTTGAATACGTTTATTTACACCAATTTAACACAATCTTTATGTGATATATGTTATTTTCACCAAGTAACCAAATTATTCCAAGTCGATACTGTGGCTGGCCAGGGTGGCCTTGTTGTATTTTCCCAGCACAAACAGTTTTCAATTTGAACCCATAACCTTTATCTTTTCTTAGAACAACCTTATGACAGAACCCACGAGCTTTGAACAACAAAACAATTATGTGTAATCGTTATTTCTATTATTTTTATTTCTTCAGATCTCAACAGTTTCTGATTATCAAGTCGGTTCTCCCGACTCTTCACCTTTTCGTACGCCGCCTCCCGGCGCGGCGCCTGCAGAACTCGGCCTGGCGAATCTCCCGGGCCTTGGCCAGCAAAACCTTTTTGTCTTTATCGGTTGATAAAGCTACCATCCAGTAAACCTCTCCCAGAGCACGCCTAACCCTCACTCTATGTCTGCTCCTATGCTTGCGAGGCACTGGTGCAACTGGAGGTTGTATGGGTTTCCCTACTTCTTGGGTCTGACGTCGGCGGTACTCGTTCAGGGAAATAGGTTTGGGTCTCGCTTCGGGATTCCGTCTGATAGCTTCGGCAAGGGGGGAGTCGGTGTCTGGGGAATCATATTTAAACGTTGCGTTGGTTCGTTGCTCATACTAAGAGCACCGTCCTTTACTATAACTTGTCTATTATTTCAACTAAAGGTGGATGGGAGGAGGGGAGGAATTTTCCAATGTATTGTGCGCTGCCCACTGGGAGGCTAAAATGTAAGGCCCTTAAAAGACCGATTTGTTTTTATACTTACTTGGAGGCTATGTGTTCATCTTTCTAGAATGAAACGAAATCTTCGTATTTTCCTTCAATAGTTCAGCTTATCTTAAACTAGTCAACTTAATTGACTCTTTTTTATGACACACTTAGCTGACACTCTTTTCACAACCTACTTTGGTTTATATAGCTTATTCTAAAACTTAACTTACGGAACTGCATTTGGCCTCATTACCGCCAGCTGGTGTCATCGTTTTCCATAGCCATCGTTTTTTTTGTTTATGAACCACTGTGCCAATTGCATATTTTTCTGCGTGTAATGCTTTTAGGGTTTCATTTATTTGGCACCTCATACCTCATAGACCTATTCAAACCTAAGCTGAATTCGCGCCAAGGACAGGAATTAGAAGATGGAAAAAAATACAGAAGCCAAAATTCCAGTATTCACCAGCCACTAATAAATTCTCCAAGAGAGATCGAAATTTAAAGAAGCAAAAGAACACTGCCAGTTTCATAAAATTAAACCAAGTCTAGAAAGAGTGCAGATCACAAACAACCACCCAGAAGGACAATTTCCGTCTCTCCAAAACGGAAATTCGACACTTTTTTACGATGGGGAGGAATGTTGTATAGTCAAAATTGATTGTTTACTTTTTTATGTAGATACCCGCAATGTCTTTGTTTGACATGCGGGTCAATCAATTTTGACTATAAGTTAAATTTCTACGGATTAATTTTTCTAAAAAAAAAACTTTACGTTTTTTTTCTTTATTTTCTTATTTATTTATTTCGATTCACAATCGGGCAGCGATTCTGCATTCCCAAGTACAATTGACAATGTTCATTAAATTTCTTACCTTAAATACTTATTTTTAGCTTACTAAACAATACTTCGATTTCCATGAAATCGATGGAATACTTAAATCCAGCTTAATTGACAATTTGATAACATATTTCCCAATTCTACGAAACCATGAAACTGGTGTCGATGGCCAGATATCATGTCAGCGTGAGTGAAACTTTTATGTCGAATGTAATCCCTCTGCTCGTAACTCTTTTAGTGACCTGTGTTAGGGAGTATATAATAAATTCTCAGTTCCTTCGATGCGGTGTTAGTTGGAAAGTGTAGCTCGATGAACTGAAGCTGTCACAGCGGTTCATTTGGTGTTAGAATAACAGAACTTATCCTTCCATGATGAGCGTCTGTAATCACATCTATTATTGCTGTTTGACTTCTGTGAAACAGTGCAAAAATCTTACTTACGATCTAATGTTTTCATGACCTAAAATATGGTCATGCAGGTGACACTTATGAAGGGTGGTTCGAACCAATTGTCTTGGTCCCGCAGCTGCCCGGTTGGGCTGAGGGTGTTATATATAAAATATTTTTTTCCCAAATGAACAGA
Source organism: Melanostoma scalare (assembly GCA_949752695.1). Taxonomy (NCBI): domain Eukaryota; kingdom Metazoa; phylum Arthropoda; class Insecta; order Diptera; family Syrphidae; genus Melanostoma; species Melanostoma scalare. The sequence goes on along the minus strand of OX456984.1, from coordinate 209,929,722 downwards.
AAACAACCGCGCACTTTGATGGTTTAAATATAACTCAAACTTATCGTGTCATAGAACCGATCGCAAACTCCAAGTTCAACATTGGATAGCCCATGCGTTTGAAAACTCAGCACAATTTGATGACTAAAATGCATACACGTTTTACCCAATACAATGCATTGGGCAATCGATGTGCAACGAGTCAACGCAAATTGCGTTGAGTTCAACACATGACGACTTCCTCTGAAGGTGTGGGAAATCAAAGCACAACAACAAAGTTGGCCAGTAGTCAACCAAGTGGGACTCTGCCACCATAACGGATGTTGTATGAGCTCGGTCGCAGTGACACCCCGACTGACACAGTCGGCGGGGTTCTACGTGGTGCGAACATGTATCCTATGCTCGGTAGGTGTGATGTCCAAGATCTGTCTGACCTTATTGGCAACATATAGGGTTTGAAAGTTGAGGTCTCTTTCCGCAACCAGCAAAGACAATGCTGGAATCTGACCAAAGGTAGTATGGAGACGTCCGAAGTCCTAGAGCGCGACAGGCGCTGTCGTATGTTTGGGCCAAGAAGTGAGCTGCACATAGCTCAAGTCGAGTAATGGTAGCGCCCTTGATTGGGGCTACCCTGGTGCGGGCAGTCAGCAAGGAGACGTGAACCCGATCGCCTGCTTCTCTGGTGACTACGTAAATGACTGCTGCGTAGGCACGGGCACTGGCATCGCAGAACCCATGCAGAGTGGTGACATGCTGGCTGCGCATGCCCAACCACCGGGGTATACGTACTCGGTTGAGTGTCTGGAGAGCCTTTGAGTTGTTTGGATTGGTGCTAAAAAATCCTTAAACTGGTTGGATTTTTAGATAGTGACTACTGCACTTGTTTAACGAGTAATAATCATTTTATTAATTTCCTTATGCTATTTATACCATAACGTAAATCAGCTCGCAGCAATACAGTTCAAGCTCATTTTGTCTACCTTCGATATTTGCTTTATTTAATTGGTGACACACAAATGAATTGAATGCATTGCTTGCCTCATTTATTTATTTTCTTATGACCAATTGACTTACTTACATTACGATACTTATGACCAACTTATTTATGTGATGAATACGTAAATAATAACTTATTACTATGTATTGACTTATTGTATTGACTTATTGTCATTTATTGTTGATTTCATCAACAGTGCTGACTTGAATAGTAGTAAGGATTACCTATCCTGTAAATATGCAACACAGGACTACGATGGAAGTCATAAGTCCTTTTCCTGTGGAAATTTGCGAACGACGTACAATAACCAGTGGATTTTAAAGCCATCTTGGATTTATTGAACATATTCGAATTGCAGCATTTTTTCTAGTTTGCATCTGCATGTTGCAACCTCGCCTAGCTGTTGCTGTTGCCAACTGTTTTTAGGTTGAGTTTTCATTTTCTCACACAAGTAAAGGATTTTATTCTTGTTAACATGAAAAAAAATACAATTTATGAACCTCAACTAGTTCTATTGAAACACACTTTTAAGCTTTACAGTCAATTTATTGTTAATCTAAACTGATCACTTCCGTGGTGGAACTGCAAGTGACTTATTCCTAATTACAATTTGGTTCCTATCCTACTTATAAGTTCAACAAACAGTTATTTATTATTTAAAAAAAAATGTTTTTTGGTTAAGAGCAGCTTGTTCACCTTTATTTTTCGACTCTTGACTTCTGACTAACTACAAATTGATTTTACAGGAATTGATTTCCTTATTGCCAAATGCCAACTGCAACCTAATAAAAGAATGCATTACTTTTGCATTTCCCAATAATTTACTTGCGGTGGAAATGACCCAGACGCATGGTCAGCATTTCCGTTGGCTAATGTTACTTTATTCTTGTTAACTTATATCAAGCTAGGTATGTCAGCTACAATATGCTGACGAAGATTCCCATGCAGCCTGTTGCATATTGATCCGCAACAGGTTTCCAGCTATGTGACGAAAGCGCGTGTGCTGTCATAGCACTTTTCTTGGTTGCGGTCAATGTTCGACCGTGATAGCTCACATGATGGCTCGGCAGTTGCTATCATCGGTTTTGAGATTATCCTATCATTAGTACATTGAGTAATCAATTGACATAAGTTTCGGTACGAGAAATCTTTAGTACGCGGGTTCTGCACTAAATGAGGAACATGTTCATAAATCTTCTCGCTAGAGCATTGAGAGTTACTTTTATATCGTGTTTTTAAGTCTACATTTTATAGTTTTAGGTCTACTGGTTCTCTTATGCTTAGTAAACCGGCAGAATCTCCTTTGAGGTCACTGTCTAGGGCTTTATATCTGTAACACTGAGTCGTATTGATCATGGAGTCCTGACTCATTTGGAATTCTGACGGGAATCGAAGTTTGTCGTATTTTACAGGATTAGCGAGGTTTTGAAATTATTAACAGGCGTGGTCTTTTTGCTTCGATCTGTGGCATTAGTTCAATTGAACGTTTTCTGAGCTGGCACTTGTAGATGTGCTGCTTTGGTGGTATTTTCATGGAATTTTGTGATGTAATAAAGTGACACGCTATTTTGATTGGTTTCTTGACTTCTGATGGTTTCCTGTCAGTGAGCCTGAGATTTTGTGTTGTGTTCTGTTGGTTTTTCTCATAAACCTTTTTAGGGGTCTGTAGATTTATTGGTAAGGTATTGTTGTCTATACAAATGCAAACAGCTCAGATGCCTTGTCAGCACAAAATTTGTACGTACTTGTACATTCTACCCGGCCAAGATTGGTCTAGACCGTGAAGTCTGAAATCGATGACAGGGCTTACAGCTTTGCGGTTGTGTCTCTTATCAGAACGGTGATCAGCATCATGGTGATAAAAAGTCCTCCAATCAAACTGTAGTTTATAGTCTGATGCATCTTGTGAGATTTAGTGATGGCAGGCAGTTGCTCATGGTTCTTGAGAGCTGTTATCCATTTCTGAATGGTTTTAAGATCCTCGTTACCGTTTTCAAGGAACACTTCTGGCATTTTCATTGGGATTGAAGTGTTCTGAGGCGTTTCTTGTAGCATCATAGTAATATTTGTGGCTGGTATAAATGCCGTATAAAATTCACTTGACAGGAGATTGTGTGACGTAATGGTCATGTTGTGTTGTTGTTGTCCCATTATTCTCTTTTTGGCCTTCCTTGTGGTCTCCTGTTTCTTCAAGAGGTTTGCTTCCTTTAGGTATCGCCGTTTCTCCTCGCCACGGCAGAGGCCTGCCAACCGATATAATATTCCTAGCTCCTGCCGGACCCAGACTTGGTGGCCCCCTCTTTTCTTCTTTCCCTCGTATCCTCCGAATGGGGTTTTTGGAGGGTCACTGGTTGGTTTGGGCAAAGTCGGTTCGTTGGCTTTGGTTTGTTGCCGACGCCGATATTCCTCCAAGGTTATGGGCTTTGGTCCTGCTTGGGGCTGCTGCTTAATTGCTTCCGTTATTGATTGGTACTCCATTCTCTAATGGAGAGAACAAAAAAATTAAACATTCTTTTTCTTTAAAAAAAAAATATAGAAAAAAGAAAAACTGAAACTAAAGCGAAACCTTTGGTAAAGGTGAATAAGTTCGTAAGATAATACGTTGAAACATGGAGGGTGTTTCATTTAACCATGTTTATTCTCCAAACTGGTCGTATTATCCTACCGGCTGCGCCAATGTTTTCCCATACAACACAACAATGACTTAATCTAAACGCAATCCTCGGTTCCCACCAATAGTTGCTGGTATTGCACATTTCATGTTTGTGCATGAGGATTAGCCTATATGCGGCGTATTGGAGCAATGTGAAGGTGTCGGATGTCCGGCATTTGAATTGGCTCTGGTTCAAGCCAATGAACTGCTGAGTCAGTGGGAACAGGCTTATGCACGTTTTATTTGCATCGCATGGTGATAACTTTGTGCGTTAGGATGAACAGTAAAAAGGGGTTCTGAAAACGTTTTGCATGCTGTTAAGCAAAAATGGCGTGGGAAGCCGTTGTGGAACTAGGAAAAGCCGTTAGGCGAAGGGGAGTATGTGGGGTAACGGGTTAGTGGTTTTGGTGGAGTCTCTGACGTAACTCATTGTATTTGTACTCTGGCCGGAATGGGTAAAGAGAATACCCAAGTATTCATCTTAATTCTTAATTAAGTAATTTTGTCTCCCGGTTGCATAGTTGAAATCGCATTTATGTTCTTCGTTATACGGATGAAACAATAGTTCAATAATAGATATTGAACACTGTTGTAATTCAGTCCTCTAGTGGACCTACAAACCAATTTTCGTACATGTGTATTGCAACCATTCGTACTTCGTAGCAGTGTAAATTCTTTTCTGTTAATTTTTACGAATTCTTTGATTTTCATATTTTTTGCTATAAATTCCTCTTTTATGTTTAATAAAGCAGATTTACTGTATTTTATTAGAATTGGAAAAATATGAATTTGCTCAGTTCTGAATACGTTTAGATTGAATATTGGGAGTATTGTAAAGTTCACTGGTTTCCAAACTACCAAATCGCCAAGCATTCACTGCTGTAGGCTCAAACCTCTTCGCACTAACTCAAAGTTGAGGGATGGAAGTGGAAACAACTTGGAACTACTTTGGAATTGCTTTCGGCTCAATGCTTTATATCAACAAAAACCAGAGATTGTTCTAGATCGAGTCCACGATCACTATTGACAATTTATTATCAGATTCATACAATTTCAATAAGCTCCATTTGTGGTTATCGAACAATCGACCATACTTCGATATCCGATTATAACGCTGCATCATCACATTCTTTTGGTTTAGCGACAATGACCTATATCATAAGCAAATGCTCATACCCAAAGACTATTGCTATGTCATAAACAGCACGAATTATAAGTCGTGGTCGTGTTGGGATCAAAAAAAATTAACTTTATTGTACGAATGTCAAAATGATAATAATTACAGAGTGTTCTTTAGTCTAACATGATAGCTTTTATTGGATAGTTGCTGAGGTGATTTCTAAGAATCGCCGGAAATATGTCAGACGCTGGTTAAGCGTTATTTCCAGAAATTATTAGTTCACCTGAGCATTACAAAGTTTATTGAAATGTTGATAATCTTTATTGAGATTGTAGTGTGCAGAAATATTGCTGGTGTTGCAATGTGGGGTTCGTAACTCGCGCACGCAGTCAAAGCAATATAATCCCTTATTACTTCAGTCGGCTGATGGCAGTGGCCTGCCGTTGGGAATCATATTGTTCTGAGTACAATGCACTATAATGATACAAGTTATTTTACATTAAATTGATTTGACTAAAAAAAAAAATTTTTATTTTCTTTTTTTCATTCTTTATTCACCTTTGGAATACAGGGCAGGTGTATCTGTATAATTTCGCAATTACTATGCAGCTTCACTGCATAACTTAATGTTACTTCTTTCAAATCAAATCATATCATACTTTTTCTTTCTTTATACTCGACCGTTTTTCTGTAGGGACCGCCTTTCCCGATATTCGTCTTCAATCGCTGCAGCTCATCTGTTATCGCCTTCTGCCTGGCAACGATACTGAATATCTTCAATTCATCCATGGTTTAGATTTGGATCGGACTTTAAGGTGATAAGGTTGGTGGTGGTGTTGGATTGTTGTTGATTGGAATTTCTGGACCTAGGTCGGCAGACCGCGTATTTGGAAGAATCCCAAATTTCTGGAATCACGTCTCTGGATCTCTGGAGTGGGTCTCTGGAACTCGTCTCGTCGCTTGGAGCAGAAGAACCTTGTGGTGCAGGAACGCAGGAACTCAGAAAGGCAGGAACTCTGTAGTCGCCTCTGGAACTCGTCTTTGGAGCTCGCGCTTGGAGCTCGCCTTTTGAGCTCGCCTTTGTAGCTCGCCTTTGGAGCTCGCCTTTGGAGCTCGCCTTTGGAGCACAAGAACTTTGTGTAGGTCCAAGTGTTGAAGCCCTTGGAACGCTTGATAACGCTTAGATGCAGGAACGCAGGAACTCAGTAACCCTAGCCTTTGTGTGGCTTGTGTAAGACCAAGTGTTAAAGCCCTTGGAACGCTTGATTCTACTTATGACCAACAGGTTGTGCGTGTTCGATCACGTCGGGGTCACCAATGTTAAAGTCGGCACTAATTTGCACCGACTGGCTGGACAGGGTACCTAAATTTGGCCAGACCGAAGAGGGCAATACAAAAGGTTCTTGTACCTTTGTATGCTGGAGTAGATTCGTAGTTGTGATCTATTAATACTTCATTACCACTGGTGGGGTGAAGTAATAATAACAAATGAACACAACAACCTGTTGATCGTAAATGATAATCTTTATTGGCTTACAATACTATTTATACAAAAGAAATGCTTATGATAACTTATTTACAAAGGTATGCTAAAGGTATGCTTATGCTGAATGTACACAAAATTTGTATTGATTGAGTTCAAAGGAATTATGTTACAAAAGTGAATTCGGCATTAGTGCTGATTCATTGATAAATGCATGAGAATGCATATGGCAAGCAAGTTAGTATTAATTCAATTATTTACAGTATGTCAAGAAAGAAAGAAAAAGTATGATATGATTTGATTTGAAAGAAGTAACATTAAGTTATGCAGTGAAGCTGCCTAGTAATTGCGAAATTATACAGTATCTTCTACTTCCGTTGATTCTGGATGCAATGGTCGACTATTCAAGATTCCTTCAATCCAACATAATAATGAGTTGAATTCTTCATACGTCAGATTGGTTATATTAGCCATTTTCCTCATAAGATGTTTCATGGGTTTGACAGCAGCCTCCCAAAGTCCACCAAAGTTAGGACTGTAAGGTGGATTGAACTTCCAAACAATCTCCTGGATCGCTAGTCTTTCCTTGCAGTTTTTGGTAGCCTTAACCCATTCTTGGTTGATCTTCCTTTTTACTCCAACGAAATTTGTACCATTATCCGAGAGGACCAGGGATGGCCAGCACCGTCTATTCGCGAAGCGTGTAAAGGTTGCTAGGAACATATCCGTACTAAGATCCGAGCAAATTTCTAAGTGAACGGCTTTGGTAACTAAACAGACAAAGACCGCCACCCAAACTTTTATGATTCTATCGAATCGTATTGCGCTTGCTTTGATGGAGAAAGGGCCACACAAGTCGACTCCGATTTTACTAAACGGTGGAATTGAACTTACTTACTTAAAGCTGCTTATTCTATATGAAACCTCTGCTGTCGGTGCAAATGTGCTGACTACCTGTCGCCGGTGTTGGGGTGATTACCGTCGTTGAGGTCGTCTATGCTTGTTTCGGAGAATTGCAATAAATGCAATAAATGCAGTGGAAGTTGCTGCGCTTGGAGTCAAATAATTTTGTTGACGTTAACTTACACAAGCAAGTCAAGTGTTATGCATTTCTATGCAATGCAACTGAATGTGAGAGGACCGGATATCGAGGCACAGCCGAGGGTTGACAACCTGTTAAAAGTTGTAGAGCAATTAATTAAGAGGTCGTTGGCTGTGACTCCTTCACAGTATAATTTTTATTACCAATTTGCCTCCCATGGTCTGTGTTTTGATTTCTAAAGATTTTTCCAATATGTCCGTTAGAGTTTCTTTATTTTTTATGCTGTACATTAACTTATTTAACTTGTCGACCAAAGTTATGCACTCTGACGACAGGAGATAGTTCAAGCGATGCGCTAGAATATCTCTAAGTTATAATGCAATTTATGTTATTTGTTGAAATCAAAGTCTCTTACCACTTGTGGGGGAAAACAATGATTCAAGAAGTAAGACCAGTCAATAACACGATAAAGATATGAATTCACTTTATTATGAGGTGTAGGATTATCGTGAACCAATTCCATGTATAGGTCTCGAAATTGTACCCATTTGGCGAATTCACCATCAAATTTTGGTAGTGTTACCTTTGGCAACTTTACCACCTGATAGCTGACTGCTGCCGGCCCCGAGTTCGATTTGGATCGACCATATAATATTGTAAGTACATCTTGTGCTTCCACCTCAATCGGAAAATAGTGATCTACATCGTAGACCATTGCATCCGGCTCTTCGAGCAGGTTCCAAATCTTTTAGTGGAAACCTTGTACGGCTAACCAGTGCTGTTCAATTGTCCTTAGCCTTATTGTGTAGAAATCTTGTGTGTGGATTACCCTGTCATCAATAAGATGCTTAAGAGACGCCTTAATCGTTGCGATATTCTTACTACCAATTTGCCTCCCATGGTCTGTGTTTTGATTTCTAAAGATTTTTCCAATATGTTAATTGTTAATGTTTCTTTATTTTTTATGCTGTTCTGAGGACAGATTTTCTTATATAAATCTGATAATTCGGGAGACGTTAGTAGAAGTGGATGTACATAGTTGGTTATGTCTAGTTGAATAGATACTGTTACTTACTGTCTACTTTGTATTTCGATAAAATTGTATCTAAAATACTTTGTATTTTCCTTTCTTGTATAATTTTTGAATTTAATTTTTCATCTAACCGGTTTACTTCTTTTATAATCTTTTGTTGGTTATTCTCGATTTCACTCAACGGTTTTTGTAATTTTTGATACGTTGTTTTTATGATACTTATGTTTGTTGTTTTTCTAATTCTTCTAGTGTTTTCGTATCACTTTCTAAATTGCTTAACTTGTTGTAAACCTTTTTTTCGTCGTCGATATCCATTGTTCCAAATAAGTAATGCATGCCTTTGCCAATTCCGTCAAATAAAGATCTTTTATTTCGGTGAGGATTTACTATATCTTCTATCACCATGTTTCTTTGGGTTATGGTGTTGATTAAACCTGTGATTATTGGTGTGTGACTCAGACACCTTTAGTTTTTAAATTTCTTGCATAGAATATTCCAATTTTATTCTGCGGATTTTTCTATGTTTGTGTGTTGGGTTATATCATCTATATTTATTTTCGTTATAGCATTCCATGTGTCATGGTAAAAAAATATTTTTCCTATTGTCTCAAGGACGATTCCAGTGTTGTTCAGTTTTTCCACTCGGAATCCGATCGGTTGTTCGGCTGGTGTTAGGATTGTGTTGAGTAAACTCACGTATAGAATACGAGTAATATTAATTTGATTCATATCCTAAAATGAGAACAAAGTTTGTATCATTTCAAAGTAAAATGTGATGAGTCAATTTTTTCTACACTGCTTCCCTTTTCTTCTATCTATATCTATATCTATATCTATATCGGCCTGAAAATATTTGATTACCAAAGCCTTCTCATTGCATCACATAACAACAAGACACTCGAATGTCCGAACATAAGAACTGTCAATGTTTTTGGCGTGTGCCCTAGTAATCAAAGACTTAAATGCGGTCTTTCTTTGATAAACAAAAATGTTCTGATTACTTGAGCTTCTATATTGTTATAGGTCTGTTAAGTTTTGCCGTGCTTCCTATATAGAGGGAAGAGCAGGTGACAGAGAGTCGAAATAACGAGATACAAGAGATATTTGTTTTATTTGTAATATAGTAAAAGGCCCGCTGTCTCAATGCTTTGGCTGCAACCTTTACTGTCTAAACTCAAATTTGAACTCTGCCCTTCTTCCCATTCGCTTCTCTATTTATTGGTTTCATTCATTACTATTACTTAACCGATGTCGTTTACCATCGTCAGAACCATGTTACTTCATTTAGTTCATCCGAACTATAGGCCACACACCATGGTCACAATTCTTCATTGGTCATTACGTAGAACACGCTTAAACCTTTAAGCCGATCGTATGGTGACCCACTCAAGTACTTCTGGGTGTGTTTTCATCGATCGCAGTTTATAGGTCTCGTATTGCACATTGCACTTGACATACTCTATTGCATAGGCCGGCCACTGACTACACAATATAACTGCGCCAACTGACTTGAGAAAAAATCAAATCGTTTTGATTTTTTTTAAAACAACCGCGGGTAAAGTGCTAAGCCCAAAGTTTATAAGCCTAAGCTATGGAAATTACTTTGGGTAAGTTTTCTCTTGGGAATGGTCCAGAGTTGTTGTTGTGACGATATTGTTGATGCTATGATCATACGTTGAGGGTAACACAATGAAATACCAGATTTGACAGTAAATTATTGTATATTGTTGAAAACAACTCTCAATCGATACAAGAAAACTTACTAAATGAGTAAAATATTAATTCAGCATTCATTGACAGATGAGTCAATAAAACTTTTCGGAACTCAAAATTCTAAACACTTTTTTTTTTAAATTGGAAGTTATTTTTATTGCTGTTTCTTAGAAAATATATAATTGTCTTTTTTTTCTTTGTTTTTTTTTAATTTTCATTTGTGCTTGTGGTTGTTGTTGTTGTTGTCCCATTATTCTCTTTTTGGCCTTCCTTGTGGTCTCCTGTTTCTTCAAGAGGTTTGCTTTCTTTAGGTATCGCCGTTTCTCCTCGTCGCGGCAGAGGCCTGCCAACCGATATAATCTTCCTAGCTCCTGCCGGACCCAGACTTGGTGGCCCCCGCTTTTCTTCTTTCCCTCGTATCCTCCGAATGGGGTTTTTGGAGGGTCACTGGTTGGTTTGGGCAAAGTCGGTTCGTTGGCTTTGGTTTGTTGCCGACGCCGATATTCCTCCAAGGTTATGGGTTTTGGTCCTGCTTGGGGCTGCTGCTTAATTGCTTCCGTTATTGATTGGTACTCCATTCTCTAATGGAGAGAACAAAAAAATTAAACATTCTTTTTCTTAAAAAAAAAATAGAAAAAAGAAAAACTGAAACGTAGTAGCGAAACCTTTGGTAAAGGTGAATAAGTTCGTAAGATAATACGTTGAAACATGGAGGGTGTTTCATTTAACCATGTTTATTCTCCAAACTGGTCGTATTATCCTACCGGCTGCGCCAATGTTATGTTGTTGTATTTTAGATTAAAAACTTCTTTTCCCACAAGAGCTTTCCACTCTGCTAGTAGGGTATTATTGAAGTTTTTAATCTCTTGACCTTGCTCTTTCTTTTCCTTATTTAACTGCTGGATTTCCTCGAGCAGTGCCTCTACCTCAGAGGGTTTAGGATCCATAAACAGTAGTCTGTTCTTTTTTTTTTTATTGGGTGTTTCACTATCTTAATTGTATTATCTAAATTTGACCTAACTAGTTTATATGCTTGTCCTATTGTATATATTTCAACATTATTTAAATCTTATCTTTTTTGATTAATTGTATTTAGTATTTTGCAAACTATCTCTTTTAATATGTCCGAGAGCATTATCATCATAAGAGTTATAAAGTAGAGTAAATATGCTTTAATTGGGTTGAACATTTGCAAGTTCTTTTCTTTTGCTTGTATATATTGCAGGTCTTGCTGCTGTGATTCATTTTCGGAGTTAATTTGTGGGCCTGCAGTGTGCAGTGTCATATTATTTGTTTCGCTTTCGGTTGTATATCGAGTTTTATTTTTATTTTTTGGTTTGTTGATATCGGAGATATCGATAATCATTATTCTATTTATTTCGTTTTGAAGGTTTCTTCTATCATAAGCCGGAACGTCTCTTTGTCTGAGAATGTGTTTTTTCTGCTCATGCGAAGGTACGTTTTGCACATTTTCAGTCATTCTTCCTTTTTGTTTTTCTTCTCTCGTTTTCATTTTGAGAGTTGAACTTTGAGATTGCAAAGCGGAAGTTGAGTTCCAAACATTAAAATTTTTTGAAGATAAGCCTTCAGAGTCGATGTCTAGGCCGGTCGCGTTACAGCGCCGCAAAATACATTGCTCTTCCGGTGAATTGCTTGCAAAATTTAGTTTGGTTGGTTTTGGCTTCACCTTTTGGTCGTGGTTGTTATGAATTATCTGTTTAATTTCATTCGAGTTGTTCACATGCGAGTGATTCCCCGTGAAACAGCTACCATTGTGCGAAATGGGTAATTCATAATTTTCGGTCATGTTTGAATATCTCAGTGGTACACAATATTCCTTCGAATTTTGTCCAAGAATTGTTGGGAATGTTAATAATCTATTAGGACCTTCTACGTTACAGTGTTTTCCTAAGAAATTATACCCTAGAATTCCATCACCAGGGATTGCTAGGTCATTCTCTACGACTTGAAATTGACAAGAGGGGAGCGAGGGAATTTGTATAGTACCAGTGCATTCTCCTAGAGTACAACCGATACCACAAGGTGTGTTGATGGTAAGTTTTTTATTGGTATTTACAAAAATCTTACTATCTATCATTCTTCTTTTGAGGAGACTGACCTCTGAGCCCGTATCTATTAGTAGTCGGGTCAGTTTGTTTTCTCCTAACTCAATTTCGATTTCGATTGAGGGTAGGGAAATTTTCTTTTTTGGTTGCCATAATTTTTTTGTTTCATTGTTTAAAGTCGAGGGAGAGACTTTTCGCCCGACTAACGGGAGTTTCCCGTGTGGTTTGATTGCCACTTAGTCCTAAATGTACATTGGTCGGTCGAATGGGTGTTCCTTCCACACCATTCGCATAGTGCCCCCATATTGTATACTTTGTGTTCATTATTATTAGTATGAACTGTTGTATTATTTGGAAAATTTTGGTTATTGGTTCTAAATGGGTTGATTCGATTTGTTTCCGAACTCACTCCATTATATTGTCGGGGGTAGTTAGTTTTATAATACCCGTTTTGGTTACTACCCCTTTGATTTGGGAAAGTTCTAGGTTCGTTGAGATTATTTAAATTATCTCTCTTAGGTGCTTCATTCCTACTGAATCGGGGATTTGTATTTGCTCCATTGTTTGTGTTTGTTCTGCAGGTCGTTGCTTCATGACCGTACAGTTTGCATAATTGACAAACCGGACAAACCGTCTTTTAAGGCAATCACTATATGTGTGTCCCTTGTTTTTACAGAAATTACAAGTAATGTTTAATTTAATTCTATTTTCTGGGTGATCCTGTACCGATTCACGTTTTTGGTAAGAAATGGGATCACTTTTCTCGTTTGTTGAATATGTCGAGTTACAAGCCATTTGCGAAAATGGTATAGTTTCTACTCTTTGAACATGCTTCTCCATACTGAGAGCCGTTCGGACCAGTTCTTCGAAATTTTGTGTTCCCAGGGTAAATAGGTATTGACCCAACTGTTTGTTTGCAACGCCGGATGCGAGAGCCGATTTTGCGAAATCTGAGAGCTGGGTTTTCACAATCTCAGAGTTATCACCATATTTAATTTCTGCAGCTTCGTGGCACTGTGATAGGGCATGCCTTAACCTGCTTATAAAAGTATTCAAAGTCTCAAATTGGCTTTGGCGACTAGTTATTAAACAATTTACTAAGTCGTTATAGTCCTCAATGGGTAAGTAGGCCCGGTTGAGTGTATTCTCGAATTCTTTGAAATCTACTGGCTTAGTAGTTTGGATGAGATCGAGCGCATCTTCTCGCAACTTTGTATCGAGAATTTGGAGGAAAAGCTTCTCGTCCTCAGCAGGTATGTGATTTATTATTGGCCGAATGCATGTCAAGAATGTTTGTAATTTTTGAGCTACCCTAGCATCGGTTCCTCCTGAAAATTCAGGTATTCCGTGCGACAATTTAAGGAGCTTCTCAAATCCTAACGACATTTTGACTTCCCTTTTCGCGTCTTTGGGTTTGGTAATTTCCAATGGAGGTGTTTCCAATGGGGGTGTGTCGGCTTGTATTGAGGTTTGAGTGACTATGGTTTTACGAATGGTTTTATTTTTTCGTAAACCGACAACTTCGTCATTCAATGATTGAATTTGAGATTCGAAAATTTCCTCGCGCCTTCTTAATTTTTCTAACCCACTTTGAAACTCTGTCTCCTTATTTTTTAAAATAGCTTGCTTCCGTTTGACTTCCTCTTCTCTAGCCTCGAGGATAGTTATACGCTTGGACAGGTCTGAAATTATTTCTTCAGCCTGGCTGTTCGTATTTTCAGCTTCCTGTTGACTTTTCTCTAATTTTTTGCGAGCTCTTAGGTGGTTGTTTAACTCAAGCTTGAGGTCTCGGATGTCTTTTTCAAGTTTCGATTCGAGGGACTTAACGGATTCTATATACTCAAAGAGTATAGCATCCGTTGTTTCCAGCCTCGTGAGTTGTCCCCACTGCAAGCTTATTTGATTGTATTTCAGATTAAAAACTTCTTTTCCCACAAGAGCCTTCCACTCTGCTAGTAAGGTATTATTGAAGTTTTTAATCTCTTGACCTTGCTCTTTCTTTTCCTTATTTAACTGCTGGATTTCCTCGAGCAGTACCTCTACCTCGGAGGATTTAGACTCCATAAACAGTAGTTAGGAAAAGAAAAAAAAAAAAATAGAAATAAAGAAGAGAAAGTTTTCCAAACGAACGAAACGTGCAACAGAAAAATGGCAAGAGTGAATCAATAGTAGGCAACTATAACCCTTCCGAACTAAAAATTGCAAACACACATTTTTATATTTTTTTTTTTTTTGTTTCTTTCTTTTTCTTTGGGTTTTTGTTTTTTTAAACTTTTATGTTTGTGATGGCTGCTTTTGTTGTGCCATCTTTTTGACCTTGTTCGTATATTCTAGTTTCTTCAGGAGGTTTGCCTCCTTCAGATACCGCCGCTTCTCCTCGCCACGGCAAAGGCCTGCCAACCGGTACAGCCTTCCCAACTCCTGCCGGACCCAGACCTGGTGGCCCCCTCTTTTCTTCCTTCCTTCGTATCCTCCGAATGGGGTTTTTGGAGGGTCGCTGGTTGGTTTGGGCAACTTTGGTTCGTTGGCTTTGGTTAGGTTCCGACGCCGATATTCGTCCAATGTAATAGGTTTGGGTCCTGCTTGGGGCTGCTTCTGGATTTCTTCGGTTATTTTAATTAGTGATTGTGAATCCATACTCTAATGGAGAGACAAGAAATTGAAAACATAATCGTACTAACGGAAACCTTGGTAGAAGGTGACTAGGTTCGTAGCATAATACGCTGAAACATGGAGGGTGTTTCAGTTAACCAGGTTTATTCTCCAACTGGTCGTACTATCCTACCGGCTGCGCCATTGTTATGTTATTGATATTCAACAACATGAAATTAAAACCTACTTGGCCCGTGTAAGGCGAGAACCCTAGTTCTGGTCAGGGGCACCCGACCACCAATGTACATTTGGATCCATACACATGGATCCAAGATTATTCAAAATTATAGGGGAAAAGGAAGGGGGAAAGCCAGCGGATGAAGGCACACTGGGGCCAATTAATATGGGAGGCGACTGTTATATTTTTTCCTAACAAGTCAGAGTCAGAACTCATGAACCAACCTCAGGAGCCATGAAATTACCAACGAACATCAATTGCCAACGGGACAAAACCCTCGAGTTAAATAAAGAACGTCAAAACAATTAAGTGTAATCGGTTTATATTTATTCCTATTTCTAAATACATATTTTGTCCTTAATCTCGGTTCTCCCGATTTGTTACTTTATTGTATGCCGCCTCCCGCTGCCTACAAAACTCAGCCATTCGAATCTCCCGAGCCTTGGCCAATAAATCCTTTTTGTTTTGATCGGTGGCTAAGGCTACCAACCGGTACACCTCTCCTAAGGCACGCCAGACTCTCACTCGGTGTCCACCTCTGTGCTTGCGGGGCACTGGTGCGGCCGGGGGTTGTACACCCTTGGAGACGTCTTGAGTCTGTCGTCGGCGGTATTCCTCTAGGGAGATGGGTTTAGGTCCCGCTTCGGGATTTCTTCGGATAACTTCGGCAAGGGGGCAGTTGGTGTCAGTGCGGTTACACTCTTTAGTAGATTCGGGTTTCATGCTAGAAACACCGAATTAATTAAAAATCTTGCCTATTGTTAAAAGGATGGGAATGGAGGATGGGGAGCAACATATTTTACGCAGCCTGTTGCGAGGCTAAAATGTTAGGCCCTTGGTGAGGCCGATTTGTTTGTCATACTTACTTGATTTGTGGTGGATATTGTTCCTTCTCTTATGAAATATTCCAAACTCCGGGTTAATTTTTAAATGCTTTTATTTAACTGTGCTAATTGCGCTACTTCACTGACATAATTTTCTCACTTGCTTTACTGACATAATTTTCATAATCTACTTTGGTTTATATAGCTTATTCTACTTACTTTATTTGGCCTCATAACCGCCAGCTGGTGTCGTCATTCGCCAGTCATCGTTTTAGTTCGCAGTCATCATTTTTGTTTTTCAAACCACTGTGCCAATTGCATATATGGGCTGCAGGTGTTTCATTTAAACCCATGTGTATTTGGGTCATAGTCGATTGGTTGTTTACTTTTTTGTATTCCCACAATGTCTTTTGTTTGACATGTGGGCCAATCAATCGATCTATGACTATACAACACGACGAGGCCTACTTAGCAGAGATACCATTTGGTATCTCTGAATGTACCTGAGAAATTAAAGAAGGGGTTATTTGTTTACAAAAAGAACTTACTTCTTTATTATGATTGATTGATAAAATGTACAACTGATTGTTACCGACTGTTACTGCCTGTTATTGACTGTATCTCACTGTTACTGACTGTTACTGATTGTAATTGACTTCATTCTTCATTTACTATTTATACGAAATTAATTGTCCATGAATTGTTATCGATGTTATCGACATCAATTCATTTTCTGCTAAGCCAAGAATTTACTTTAATTGTTTTGCAAGAATTTGTTCTTTGCAAAAACTAATTTCGTCACTGCCCGACTTTCGTCACTGCCCGACTTTCATGAGTGCAATTCAACTCGTCAGCATTAGGTCTTTGGCCTGTTGTTGGTTCATATGGTGGTCATATGAACCAGCAACTAGGTTTTTATTATTCTTTTTGCCCTTCCGTTTCGGTTTGGCGACAAACCGATGACCGGGCATTTGTGAATTATTAATGGTCTACCAATATTTAAAAAAAAAAAATTTAATAAAGTTGGAATATTAAAAACAAATTATTCCTGTATTGCATACGGCTGTATTACGAAAGCCGTATTAAGAAACACCCCAGGATTGTTAACCGTGTAGTAGGGTATTATTGAAGTTTTTAATCTCTTGATCTCGTTGATTCTGAATGAAGGTTGAAGGTTGGGAATAGTTGTGGTTCTCGGATCACAACAGGCTTTGTATATATATCCTATTGTTTCGAGACCAAAATGCCGATGGTAATTACAGACATCTGTAATTTACCTTTTGACAAGGTATACCTCGACATTGTGTGATCACTTCCAGTTTCTCAAATCGGAAACAAGTTCATTCTAACTTTCCAAGATAATCTGACAAAATTCGTCAATTGGTATGCAATGCCCAACGCCGAAGCTGAAACAGTGGCACACATATTTTTCGAACAAATAGTTACAAGATATAGAATAACTTCGTAGGGAAACTATTCAAACGAGTGTGTAAACTCCTACAAATCGAGAAACTTCAGACTACTGCATACCACCCTCAATCAAATGGCACACTTGCTCACAATCATTTAGTGGAATATCTCCGTACTTTATGTGACGACAGTCCAAGAACTTGGGATCAGTACCTCAGAACTGCAGCATTCGTATACAATAATAGTATACACGATGGAACCAAGCTAACCCCAATGGATTGCCTTTACGGTTTTACTTCTAGTGTACCTTCTAATTTAAAAAGAGATCCCGAAACCCTATACAATCACGAAAATTATTATTATGTCCTAAGACACAAACCTCAAGAAACTTACGCTATAGCTAGAAAAAACCTTTTCCAGAGCAAAATTTCTTCCAAAAACTATCATGATACAAAACTAAGACCCAATATTTTCCATATAGGAGATAAAATCCTAATAAAGAATCCAAATAAAAACCACAATTTGGACGAGGTTTGGAAAGGCCCATAAACAATAGTAAAAATCATCAATGATATTAACAGTGTAGATTAAATAAAGAAAAAACAGGTGACTGTTCATAATAACCGTTTAAAACATTTCTACGAATAACTACTTCTTTGTTGCTTCTTGTACTGGATATATTATAGGAGGGGTATCTAAATTGGTGTTTTCGGCTTCTTCATTGTGTTTTCGCGTTTGCGCTCTAGTTAAAGCGAGAACAATACTGTTTGAGTTTTTGTCTTCACTATTTCCGGATTTAGAAGTTATTTCTGTCTTTTTGTCAAACGTGTGTTCGACCGAATTATTGGGAATTCTACTAAGCGCGTCAGCGTTAGTATTATACTTCCCGGGTTTGTATTCGATTTTATAATCGAATTCGGAAAGTTTGTAATGAAACCTAACCAATCGGGATGTTGGGTCTTTGATGCTAAAAATGCCCTTTAAAGCTTTGTGATCGGTATATATGGTCACTTGTCTCTCTAACAGGTAGTACCTACAGTTTTTGGTTGCCTAAACGATAGCTAAAAGTTCCTTTTCGATTTTCGAATAATTTCTTTCGGCTTTGTTTAGGGTTCTACTTGCGTATGCGATTGGATGGTCTTTATAGACTTCTCCTTGAGACAATACCGCACCAATTGCGTCATTACTTGCATTAGTGGTTAGGTTGAAAGGTTGATTAAAATCGGGGTATATAAGTTAAGTATAGGTGGTGAAATGAGCAGGTCTTTAACTTTCTGAAACGATTCTTGACATTTTTCGGTCCATGTGAATTTTACATTTTTTCTTAGAAGATTTGTCAAAGGTTTACCTACTTTTGAGAAATTCGGAATGAACTTTCGATAGTAATTTGCTAGGCCCAAAAAGGATTGCATTTGTCGAACAGTTTTTGTTACGGGAAAATCTTGTACACAACTGGTTTTACTGGGGTCAGGCTGTGCTCCAGCGGCAGAACATTTATGTCCCAAGTATACCACTTCTTTGCGCAAGAACTGGCATTTCTCCAGCTGTACCTTTAAATTGTGCTCTCGCAACCTATCGAGAGCTAGTTGTAGTTTTCTATTATGATCTACCAAATTCTTTCCGTAATGTCATCTATGTTGTGTATTCTTTTTGATTACACAGAAAGTTTTAGAAAATTGTTAAGAACTTTCGTTCTTAACTTAGACGGACACTACAAATGTAGCGTCTTGTCGTCTTCCTTAACTGGGGATTGGGATAGGGGGTTTGTTTGGTGGGTTTTAAGGGCGCACCATCCCGGAATACTAGGCTAAAGAGCCAGATTTAATTATACTCACCTTAATTGTTCAGCAAAAGCAAAAGTCCTCTTCTTGTTTCAACAGTTTATCAGCAAATAAAACTTCTGTGGTTAACTCACTTAGTGTTTACTTTATTACTAATGTCTCATTCATTTTTCCTTTACTATTTATACCTTAAAATAGCTTACATAGATTGACTTAAACTATGTCATGAAATGTTGGTAAATTCATGATGTCGAAATCATGACATTTCGACATCGGTATTTCTTAAATGTTTCTATACCTATTCCTCAGTCATCAAAACAATTTGTCCTATAAAATATTCGTCACACATTTCCTTTACCACTCGTCAGCATTATTTGTTTTCTGAAAGTTCATTCCAGTTCATTATTTGGCCGCAATAATTTGTTCGCATTTTTCTGATGACGCTTCAGTATATGAATTAACTGAATCGTCACCCAGAGGTTGTTGACCTTGGCCTTGAAGCTGGAATGAAGTTAGGGTTGGTTAGGATTTTCTTGTATTATACAATACTACACAACACCTCCCCCCTTTAAAAGAGATAATTTTTTTTGTTTGGAAGAGACAAAAAATGCTAAGTTCGTCTTTCAAGTGGGATTGAAAATATGTGCGGTGACCAATTATTATTTTGTGCGTTTAAAGTTTGGGAACTTGGGAACTGTCGGTGACTCAGTCATAGGTTATAGGAACATTTTTTTTTTTTTTTTTTTTTTTTTTTTTTTTAAATTAAATAGCAACATTTTTTTTTTTTTTTTTTTTTTTAATTATTTTATACAATTGTTATTGTTTTATCAATTTGTATTCTAATTAATTTTACATATATATATATATTTTTTTTTTTTTTTCATTAATTTTGTTACTTTGCTATGTTTATATACATTTTTAGTATTTCTTATATACTCTAATTATTTGTTTATTGATTTCTAAAATTAGTTTTACATATATCTATATGTTATGTCTATATACTTTTTAGGAATTGATATCAACTTTCATTTAGATTAAAAATCGGTTGTTATAAAATTGATTGGGGAATAAGAATTTTATTGAAAAAAGTTTTTCTGATGACTTACAAGAAAAATATTAACTAGAGAATAATTATATAATGTTGTGTACTTGAAAACAATATGTGTAAAATAAAAATGCCAGTTTACTGAATATTAAATCATAAGGTACAATTTTATATTAAATTTTTTTTTTTTTTTTTTTTTTATAAATTTAGAATTAAGATCTCTTTTTTTTTTTTATATTGTTGTAAAGTGTTGATTGGAGTTTCCAGTAGTAATCTTTTGTGTCTCCTTAGTTGGGCAATTCAATGTTTTCCAAGATGATTTGTATTTATCGTTTTGCAGGATTTCGTCATAGGTGTGCGTCCTTGGTGAGTGTCATGGAACATGGGTCCTAGTTGAATTAAATTTTTGTTTGTCCTGAAAAAGTAATATAATTAGGATGTGGGGATTTATCCCTCTTTTTTTTTTTTTTAAGTGGGGGTATTTCCCTCTTTTCAGAAAATTTTTATATTTTTTCTCTCTCTCTTTGTTTTTTTTTTTCTTTTTTTTTTTTTTTTTTTTTTTTTTTTTTTTTTATTTTATTGTGTTAGGGATTTATCCTTTTTTTTTTTTTTTTTTTTTTTAAGTGGGGGTATTTCCCTCTTTTCAGAAATTTTTTTTTTTTTTTTTTTTATCTGGTAGGTTTTTTAATTTTATATCTGAACTCCGGGTAGTCTTTTATTTCTTTGGTAAGTATAACTTCGAATTTTTGTAATTGGTCGATTAGCGGACTATTGGTGGAGAGTTGATTGGCCACCATACCGCATACTGACCCCTTGTCTAATCCCAAGAGAGATACTGGCGTCTTAACGTTTTTTATAGTGTACTGTGGATCTATTGTTGTTTGGTATATCCTCCTCCATTCTTTACACAGAAATTTATATATGGCCAACATTGCTGATGAACCAGATGCCCCAAGAGTATTATATTGTTTAATTGTTCTATTTCTATTGTCTACTGCTATTAATATCCAATGAAATCCAGGTACTTCTATTGGACACAACAGTAAGTCATATTTAAAAATGTTTAATTCTCCTAACCAGTCCGCACTGTGTTTTCCTTGCAGGATAGGTATTAGGAGTTGTTGGAGGTTCTTAATTTTTTCATTTTCAAGTTTTTTCAAGAAAGATGTGATTGTGTTTATAGTGTAAGTTCTTCTATTTTGTTGGTTTGTTTCATATTCTCTAATTTTATCTTCGATTTCGTGGATTTCAACAACGGCGTTTTCCATGATCTGTTTGGCAATTCCGTGTTTTAGTATTATTGTTGTGTTGGATGTTTTGTCTTCCCCTAATATGTTTTGAACAGTTTTGTTCAATGATAGATCTGGTAATGTAAACTCTGGCTGTTGTATCTTTATATTTGAGTTTTCTGTATCTTCGTAATATATTATTTGGTGATTTATCGTCACGTGACAGGGCTCCGTTATATGTAATATTCCTGTCCCTTGTAAAGATGTTCCATGAAATTCCTGTTTGCATTGTATTTGCACTCTGGTCGGAATGGGTAGAGAGAACAGCCAAGCATTCTTCTGTGTCATCTTAATCAAGTAATTTTGTCTCCGGGTTGCATAGTTGAAATTACACTTATGTTCTTCATCATACGGATTAAATATTAGGGATATTGAACATAGTTGTGATTCAGTTCCTTTTAAAATGGGTGATTCTAGTGGACCTACAAACCAATTTTCGTACATGTGTATTGCAATCATTTTTAGCTGTGTAAACTCTTTTCTATTGATTATTACGAATTCTTTGGTTTTCATATTTTTTGCTATAAATTCCTCTTTTATGTTTAATACAGCAGATTTACTCTCTTTTATTAGAATTGGAAAAATATGAATTTGCTCAATTACGAATACGTCGAGATTAAATATTGGGAGTATAATTCTTATTACTAACTTCCCTCCCATGGTCTGTGTTTTGATTTTTAAAGATTTTTCCAAGATATTCGTTAATGTCTCTTTATCTTTTATGTTGTTTTGGGGACAGATTTTCTTATATAAATTCGATAATTCGGGAGCGGTTAATAGAAGTGGATGTAGCTGGTTTTGTTTAGTTGAATAGATCACATCTAGTGTTACTTGCTGTCTACTTTGTATTTCGATTACTAGTAGTAGAATTGTATCTAAAAGACTTTGTATGTTCCTTTCTTGTGTAATTTCTGAATTTAGTCTATCATCTAACCGGTTTACTTCTGCCATTATCTTTTGTTGGTTGTTCTCCATTTCACTCAACGGTTTTTGTAATCTTTGATACGTTGTTTTTATGATACTTATTTGTTGTTTTTCTAATTCTTCTAGTGTCTTCGTATCACTTTCCAAATTACTTAACTTGCTGTAGACCTTTTTTTCGTCATCGATATCCATTGTCCCAAATAAATAATGCATGCCTTTGCCAATACCGTCAAATAAAGATCTTTTATTTCGGTGAGGGTGTATTATATCTTCTATCACCTTGTTTCTTTGGGTTATGGTGTTAATTAAACCTGTGATTATTGGTGTGTGACTCACACACCTTTCGTTTTTAAATTTCTTGCATAAACTATTCCAATTTTCTTCTGCAGATTTTACTATTTTAGTATGTTGGGTTATGTCGTCTATATTTATTTCCGTTATTACGTTCCATGTGTCATGGTATAAGATTATTTTCCCTATTGTTTCAAACACGATTCCAGTGTTGTTCAGTTGTTCCACTCGGAATCCAATCGGTTGTTCGGCTAGTATTAATATTGAGTTGAGTAGACTCACGTAAATAATAACGTTAATTTTATCCATCCTAAAATGAGAACAAAATTTGCATCACTTGAAAGTAAGATGTGTTGAATCCTATACTGCTTCCCTTTTCTTCTTTCTATATCTCTGTATCTAATTCATTTCAAAATATTTGTTTGTCATACAAATTCTAATTGCATTACATAACAACATGAACATAAAAACTGTCAACGTATTTGGCGTGTGCCCTAGGAATCAAAAACCTAAATGCGGTGTTGCATCACATTTCATATGACACCATGACACTCAAATGTCCGACATAAGAAATGTCAATGTTTTTGGCGTGTGCCCTAGTAATCAAAAACCTAAATGCGGTTTCTTTGATAAAAATGTTCTGGTTACTTGATCTTCACTATTGTTTTGGGTCAAATGAATAGTATTTAGTCAACAATTATTTTTTTTTTTTTTTTTGTTTATTTTGTAGTAGGTTGAACAACATAAGCTTTTTTTTTTGTTTTGAACTTGAGCTGCTTCATTCTGAATGAAAAAAAAAATATTACCCTTGGTGATGTCTTGTAATCGTTGAATATGAATGAATTTTGCTGATTGGAAATTTAACAAGGTGAAGTTGGTTTTTTTTTTTTTTTTTTTTTTATTCGTAGAAATGTTTTAAACGGTTATTATGAACAGTCACCTGTTTTTTCTTTATTTGAACTACACTATTGACGTCATTGATGATTTTTATTATTGTGTATGGGCCTTTCCAAACTTCGTCCAACTTGTGGTTTTTATTTGGATTCTTTATTAGGATTTTATCTCCTATATGGAAAATATTGGGTCGTAGTTTTGCATCATGGTAGTTTTTGGAAGTTAATTTGCTCTGGAGAAGGTTTTTCCTAGCTGTAGCGTAAGTTTTTTGGAGTTTGTGTTTTAGAACATAATAATAATTTTCGTGGTTGTATAGGGGTTCAGGATCTCTTTTTAGATTAGAAGGTACACTAGAAGTAAAACCGTAAAGGCAATCCATTGGGGTTAATTTGGTTCCCTCATGTATACTATTATTGTATACGAATGCTGCAGTTCTGAGGTACTGATCCCAAGTTCTTGGACTGTCGTCACATATAGTGCGGAGATATTCCACTAAAGGCCTATGAGCGCGTTCAAGCGAACCATTTGATTGTGGGTGATATGCAGTAGTCTGAAGTTTCTCGATCTGTAGGAGTTTACACACTTTTTTGAATAGTTTCCCTACGAAGTTAGCACCTTGGTCGGTTACTAGCTGCTTAGGTATTCTATATCTTGTAACTATTTGTTCGAAAAAAATGTGTGCCACTGTTTCAGCTTCGGCGTTGGGCATAGCATACCAATCGACGAATTTTGTCAGATTATCTTGGAAAGTTAGAATGTACTTGTTTCCGATTTGAGAATCTGGAAGTGGTCCTACAATGTCGAGGTATACCTTGTCAAAAGGTAAATTACAGATGTCTGTAATTACCATTGGCATTTTGGTTTCAAGACTTGACTTCATTTTCTGACATTTTTTGCATTTTTTAATGTAGTTGGCTATATCTTTGATCATATTGGGCCATTTATACTTTTCTCGGATTCTCTTGTAGGTCTTAATAACACCTTGGTGTCCGCCAAATGGAGAGTTATGGTAATCACTGAGAATTGTGGAAATTTCTTCTTGAGATCTTATGGTTTCATATCTTTTCTTTGTTGCTTCTTCTACTGGGTATATTATAGGAGGGGTATCTAAATTGGGTTTTTCCGCTTCTTCATCGTTTTTTCGCGTTTGTGCTCGGGTTACAGCGAGAACAATATTGTTTGATTTTTTGTCTTCACTATTTCCGGATTTAAAAGTTATTTCTGTCTTTTTGTCAACCGTGTGTTCGATCGAATTATTGGGAATTCTACTAAGCGCGTCAGCGTTAGTATTATACTTTCCGGGTTTGTATTCGATTTTATAATCGAACTCGGAAAGTTTGTGATGAAACCTAACCAATCGGGATGTTGGGTCTTTGACGCTAAAAATGCCTTTTAATGGTTTGTGATCGGTATATATAGTCACTTGTCTCCCTAGCAGGTAGTACCTATAGTTTTTGGTTGCCCAAACGATAGCTAAAAGTTCTTTTTCGATTGTCGAATAGTTTCTTTCGGCTTTGTTTAGGGTTCTACTTGCGTATGCGATGGGATGGTCTTTACCAACCTCTCCTTGAGACAGAACCGCACCAATTGCGTCATTACTTGCATCAGTGGTTAGGTTAAAAGGTTGTTTAAAATCGGGATATATAAGTATAGGGGGTGAAATGAGCAGGTCTTTAACTTTCTGAAACGATTCTTGACATTTTTCTGTCCAGGTGAATTTTACGTCTTTTCTTAACAGATTTGTCAAAGGTTTGACTACTTTTGAGAAATTCGGAATGAACTTTCGATAGTAATTTGCTAGGCCCAAAAAGGATTGCATTTGTCTAACAGTTTTTGGTACGGGAAAATCTTGTACACAACTGGTTTTACTGGGGTCAGGCTGTGCTCCAGCGGCGGAACATTTATGTCCCAAATATACCACTTCTTTGCGCAAGAATTGGCATTTCTCCAGCTGTACCTTTAAATTGTGCTCTCGCAACCTATCGAGAACTAGTTGTAGTTTTCTGTTATGATCTACCAAATTCTTTCCGTAAACCACGATATCATCTAGGTAAACAAAGCATTCCAGACCCTGCAGGCCGTTTAAGATATAGTTCATTAAACGTTGAAATGTTGCAGGAGCACCTTTTAGACCGAACGGCATCCTTTTGAACTCATAGTGCCCGTAAGATGTACTAAATGCTGTTTTTGCCCTGTCCTTCGGGTCGACCAGCACTTGATGATATCCACTCGCCAAATCTAGCGTGGAAAAATATCTGGCATGTCCCAATTGGTCGAGAATGTCTTCGATTCGGGGTAGAGGAAAAGCATCTCCTATTGTAATTTCGTTGATTTTTCTAAAATCTACAACTACCCTCCATCGTACCTCACCGTTTGGGCCTGCCTTTTTTGGAACTACCAAAAGTGGAGAATTCCAAGGGCTCTTACTCGGTTGCACTATGTCGTTATCAAGCATTTCGGCTAATTGATCATTGATGATATCTCGTTGTTTTTCAGGTAACCTATACATTTTGGTGTTGATAGGTGGTTGATCTTGTTTGGTAGGTATACTGTGTTTTATTGTGGAAGTATACGTTAGCTTATCACCTGGTAGAAAAAATATGTCGTTATATTCCATGCATAAGTTAATGATGGAATTTCTTTCCTCGTCATTTAGTGTTTCATCTAAAATGAGTTGCTCTCTAAGATTCTGTTCTCTGGTATTGTTCGTTGCCACGTTAGTATGGTAACACTTCGGTTCAGGGATACTTGTAATATTATTTGTTGATGTGTTTTCCAAAGGTACGTAATTTTTTAACTCTATTAGATGTAGTACAACTTGTTTGATAGTTGCATTGTGTTCTAGAGTGTTAATGATTGGAACAGACACCTTTTCTCGTCCTCCTGCTACTATGCAATTTCCAAGGAGGACTCCCTTTTGGATATGCTTTGATAAACAAATCATATCTTCGTTGAGTTTGACCGGTAGTTCTACGATCATTTTTGCTCTTTCTGGTATCTGTATTTTTTCTTTTAAAATTATTTTTATTTTACTACTTGCTTCTTCAGAAGTTTTTTCATTTTTATTTTTATTAACCAAACCTCCTAGGGCTGGTTTTTCATTTTTAATTTTGCAGTCAGATCCGCTTTGGGTTGACTTATCATTTACATGAATGTTTGAATCAAAGCCGCGTTGGGTTGATTTTTTATTTTTGATTTTTTGATCAGAGCCGCGTTGGGTTGACTTATTATTTATTTTTGAGTCAGATCCGCTTTGGGTTGACTTATTATTTTTGATTTTTTGATCAGAGCCGCGTTGGGTTGACTTATTATTTTTAATTTTTGAATTGGAACCATGATTAATATGATTAATTTCTGCAAGGTCTATTTTCCTCTTTCCACAAGTGTCTTCTTTACTATGAGAATTGCCAAGATTATTACCAGAGCCTCTACGGGTTGGCATTTGTTTCTTTGTTCTGTTGATTACTAATTTTGTAAAACTTGGTTCATCTTGTGTAACGATTGAAGAGGTCTTAGCCATATCAGAAAATCTTTCTGCAAGGTCTATTTTCCTCTTCCCACAAGTGTCTTTTTCCTGATGGTTACAATGAGGTCCATAGGAGTTATCTCCAAATTTTGTACTTGGTAATTCGTGAACCCCTGTTTTTGAATCTAACAGTGGAGTTATATATTCTTGCTTTGTGGTGATGAATTTTAAAATCTTTTTGGGACCCTCCACATTACAGTGTGGCCCAATGAAATTATATCCCAATATTCCGTCATCTGGAATGGGTAATTCATCTTCAACTACTTGAAAGTTGCAAGAAGGTTCCGTGGGTATTTTGAATTTTCCAGTACATTGTCCAAGTGTTTTACCTGAACCAAATGGAGTATTTATGGATACGTTTCTGGTTTTGTCAATTTTTGTGTTTTGTTTTAACACCTTCCTCCTAATGAGGCTGACTTCAGATCCAGTATCCACTAACAGACGAACGGTTTTATTTTTAGTAAAATCTGTAGGGATTTCAACAGAAGGCAATTCGTAGTTTTCGAAAAACTGTTGTGTTGCAGAATACCCTTTAAAATTTTTTCTATTTATCGTCGAGCCGGGGTTTTTTCGGTCGACGATGAAGCGTTTCCCGAATTTTTGTTTTCCCACCTGAGTTTTAAACTACATTGACTAATAGAGTGTGAGTTTCTTCCGCAAAAATCACATTCCGAGTTCATTTGAAAAACCCTTGCCCTAGGATTTAATTCGTTCCTATTTGGGGCTGAGAAGTTGGGTTTGAAGTTAGGCTCGCTATGAGTATTCCTAAATGGATTTGTGTGGTTTTGCTTTGGAACATACTCGCCTCTATTGCTTCTGTTCCAGTTGTTATCTTGGAATTTAGTGCCCTGATAATTTGAATTATTTTCTCTACGGCAGAGTCGGGTCTCATGTCCGTAGGTTTTACAGTTTTCACATACGGGTGTATTTTTCCTTTTTAAACAATCCTCATATGTGTGACCTTTAAATTTGCAAAAACTGCAAGTAATTTGGAGTTTTGTTTGGTGTTCCTTACCTTGACTTTTCTCGAAGTTTTTATCTACAGGAATCGTTTCCTCTGACAAGTATGGTTGAAACATTTGCTTCTGTGCCGCCCCTTTTTGCAGTTTTTCCATCATGAAAGCTTTCTGTAGCATGCCTTCAAAAGTGGGTTCGGATAACCCTAGTAAATACTGCCCTAGATGGGGATTTAGAACCCCACTAGCGAAAGAGGATATGGCAAAATCTTCCAACTGTGTTTTCACAGTGTCCGCATTTTTCAGATATTTTATTTCTGCTGCTTCGCGACACTGTGCCAACTTGTGGCGAAGTCTTGAAGCAAATTCTACGGTACTTTCTTGTCTTTCCTGTTTGCACGATATCAAACGTGTCACTAGCTCGTTATAGTTTTCCACTGGGAGGTATGTCCTACTGAGGAGATCCTCGGCTTCCCGGAAAGTTTCGGGTTTGGCTGTATCTATTAGGTCGTATGCTTCACCTCGCAATCTAGTGGTGAATAAGCTTGCAAAAGCTTCCTTTTCTTCCTCTGAGAGACAAAACATCACCTGCCTACAACATCCTATGAATGTTTGTAGTTCTTGGGAGATTTTTGGGTGTCTCTCTCCGGAAAATAAAGGAACGACCTGAGCCGTAAGCTTGATAATTTTCGTGTAATCCACCGCCATGTTTAAATTAATGGTCTCACTTTCTGAATCAGAAAAATCTTGGAATTCCAAGTTAGTTTGAGTCTGTTCCGAAAAGGAGATTTGGGGTGGGGTCTTTATTTGAGCTATACGATCAGTCAGTTTAGTACTGCTTTGGTTTAGGAGGATTCCCTGGAAAATCAGAGAATCTGTCTTTAACTTTTCTATCTGTTTTAGCCGTTCAAGCCTTTGTTTTTCTGAGGATGCTTCGAGTTGGTCTAAAGCCAGTAGGGATATATTTCCCGTGGATTGAGCCTTTTCATGAAGTGCTTTAACTTGCTCCAATACGGTCTTTTGTTTGCCGGGTAGGAGAGCAGCAGCTGTTGAGGTTGACGCTTTGTAGATTTTGCGTTGCCTCAGGTTAAGATATGTCTCGTTATTTGACTCTTCTGAGTCCGAATTTGACATTTGTTTGGAAAAAACTGCAACAACCAGATTTTAAAACTTCGACAACAAAACAAGAGAACAATACTTCCACCCAAAAATCCGAAAATTTAACCACAAGAAAAATACATTTGTATTATTTGGACTTTATTTTTATTATTGGAAAAATACATTTGTATTATATATTTTACTTATTTTGCTTTTTCCTGCTTATCCCTCTTTTTCTTTGTTTCCTCTTTGACCAGGTCCCGAATTTCCCTTATGTACTGCCTTTTCTTCTCGCCAGTACAGAGGGCCGCCAGTTGGTGGAGTTGGGCTAGTTGCCTCCTTACTCTTACCACGTGACCACCCCTACGTCGTTTATTTTCGTAGGGCTGTGGTCCTCCTGGCACCTGGGGGGGTTCAGTCTCCAGAGGTGGGAGCGAGGGGGTTGTTGACTGGTTGCTCCTTCTTCTCCTATATTCCTCTAAGGAGATTGGCTTCGGGCCTGCTGTTTTATCTTCAGCTATTTTCTTTTTTATTTCTTCTAACATCTAATAAAAAAAAAATTCTTAAAAAAAAAATTTTTTTTTTTGAGTTTACAAAGGGAGGTCGAATGGTGTACCTGAAGTGGAGTGGTCCTCAGGATTTAAAGTCGGAGTTTAAACTCCAAAGTGACGCACCATCCTACCGGCTGCGCCAAAATGTTGTGTATTCTTTTTGATTACACAGAAAGTTTTAGAAAATTGTTAAGAACTTTCGTTCTTAACTTAGACGGACACTACAAATGTAGCGTCTTGTCGTCTTCCTTAACTGGGGATTGGGATAGGGGGTTTGTTTGGTGGGTTTTAAGGGCGCACCATCCCGGAATACTAGGCTAAAGAGCCAGATTTAATTATACTCACCTTAATTGTTCAGCAAAAGCAAAAGTCCTCTTCTTGTTTCAACAGTTTATCAGCAAATAAAACTTCTGTGGTTAACTCACTTAGTGTTTACTTTATTACTCATGTCTCTCATTCATTTTTCCTTTACTATTTATACCTTAAAATAGCTTACATAGATTGACTTAAACTATGTCATGAAATGTTGGTAAATTCATGATGTCGAAATCATGACATTTCGACATCGGTATTTCTTAAATGTTTCTATACCTATTCCTCAGTCATCAAAACAATTTGTCCTATAAAATATTCGTCACACATTTCCTTTACCACTCGTCAGCATTATTTGTTTTCTGAAAGTTCATTCCAGTTCATTATTTGGCCGCAATAATTTGTTCGCATTTTTCTGATGACGCTTCAGTATATGAATTAACTGAATCGTCACCCAGAGGTTGCGTCATACACTTAGCGATCGAATGTTTGTTTACAATTCGAATGCTTTAGTGTTGACCTTGGCCTTGAAGCTGGAATGAAGTTAGGGTTGGTTAGGATTTTCTTGTATTATACAATACTACACAACATCTAGATAAACAAAGCATTCCAGATTTAAGATATAGTTCATTAACCGTTGAAATGTTGCTGGAGCGCCTTTCAACCCGAACGGTATCCTCTTGAACTCGTAGTGGCCGTATGATGTGCTGAATGCTGTTTTCGCCCTATCCTTTGGGTCGACCAGCACTTGATGATATCCACTCGCCAAATCTAGCGTGGAAAAATATCTGGCATGTCCTAATTGGTCGCGAATGTCTTCGATTCGTGGTAGGGGAAAAGCATCTCCTATGATAATTTCGTTTATTTTTCTAAAACCCACAACTACCCTCCATCGTACCTCACCGTTCGGGCCTGCCTTTTTCGGAACTACCAAGAGCGGAGAATTCCAAGAGCTTTTACTCGGTTGCACTATGTCATTGTCAAGCATCTCAGCTATTTGTTCGTTGATGATGTCTCGTTTGCTTTTCAGGTAACCTAAACCTATACATTTTGGTGTTGATAGGTGGTTGGTCTTGTTTGGTATACTGGGTTTTATTGTAGAGTTATACCTTAGCTTATCACCTGGTAGAAAAAATATATCATTGTACTTCATGCATAAATTAATGATGGAATGTCTTTCCTCGTCGTTTAGGGTTTCATCTAAAATCAGTTGCTCTTTAAGATTCTTTTCTCTGTTATTGTTTGTTGTCATGTTGGCATGGTAACACTTTGATTCAGGTATATTTGCAATGTTATGATTTGATGTGGTATATTTTTTAATTTTATTAGGTGTAGTTCAACTTTTCTGATGGTGATATTGTTTCCAGAGTGTTTATGACCGGAACAGATACCTTTTCTCGTTCTCCTGCTACAATACAATTTCCAAGTTCTTCTTGGATAGTTCCTTTTGGATATGCTTGAATAAGCAAATCATATCTTCGTTGAGTTTGACCGGTAGTTCTACGATTATTTTTGATCTTTCTGGTATCTGAATTTTTTCTTTTAAAAATATTTATATCTTGTTACTCGTTTCTTCAGAGGTTTTTTTATTTTTAATTGTATTATCCGAGCCTCCTAGGGCTGATTTATCATTTTTAATTTTAGAATCAGAGCTGCGTTGGGTTGATTTTTCATTATTAATTTTTGAATCAGAGAATCTGACTTTAATTTGGCTATTTGATTTAGCCGTTCTAGCCTTTGTTTTTCAAAATAGGTCTCGAGTTGATCTAAAGCCAGTACCCAGTAGGGATATATTTCCCGTGGATTGTACTATGAACACCGTCCTTCATTAAGCTTACCTAGCATAGCAATAATAGAGGATATGATGGGAGCAGGGGTTTTTCAGAGTATTTTACGCAGCCCACTGGGAGGCCAAACTGTGAGGCCCTTTTTGGGCCGATCTGGTTTTTGTTTTTACTTACTCAAATTTAATGTAACTCCTCGACAGTTTTTTTTTTTTTTTTTTTTAAATGAACTGCACAAATAAAACTGAATCTTTACTTCTTTGTTGTCTTTAATCAACTAATCCATTATTACAATTTTGTTGTGTTTTTATATCTTATTCTATTCTTAAAATTATGAAACTTTACTTGGCCTAGTAACCGAAAGCCGGTGTTTTGTATTGTTCATCATTTTTATTCGAGTTATTCGTCGTCACTTTGTTGCCGTCGGAACCAATTTAACCATTGGTCCCACAGTGCCGATCGGCCACAGCAAGGCCGGCTAGTTGCGTCCATTGCGACACGTCCATGTGTGTCTCCGGGAGTGTTGAGGTGATAGTCGGGATGACCAACACCTTGAGGGTGAAATATAAGTCAGATTGGATCGACCGGAGTGACAACGTCACTTGGTCTTGGGCCATAATGTGTCTAGAGCGCCTATGCCATGTACGGTGACTTCTAGGGCTGCTGGCTGAAGATGAAGCCTGTCAACTAAATGCGTGGTTATGAAACTTACCTGCGATCCAGGATCGCACAGAGCTCGAGCCAAGCGACACTCTCTTGTTAGACCGTACACATAGACAAGCGCCGTTGTCAGGAGTACGGTCGAGTTCGGATTGGTGAGTCAATCCGCGAGATCTTCAGCGACACCTTCGAAGAGATCCGGAGGACCATGTCGTTTGTTTCGGTATGGATCCGGATACGGACCGGCGCCAGGGTGATTTCTTCGGTTAGTCCCAGCGGACTCGTCACTCCGGCATAGTAGGGTATGATGCCGCGCGCTGCAATGGTGACAGGAACGTGTTGATGGGCATTGCGGCACTCTGTGCCCAGTGCC
The DNA here is from genome assembly GCA_949752695.1 of Melanostoma scalare. NCBI lineage: Eukaryota > Metazoa > Arthropoda > Insecta > Diptera > Syrphidae > Melanostoma > Melanostoma scalare. Next base: position 209,897,088 of record OX456984.1, on the reverse strand, counting down.
GAGACAGTTGAAGCATGCGTTCCACTCCCTTGTCTTCGTCAGACGGCTGTTGATTACCATGGAACCAAAACGCGGACATTGCGTGATAGCGTGCGCCTCCTGGCAACAAATGCACCGTCCTGCGGTGTTGGTGACCGCATGTGTCCGTACTGCCCGGGTGCGCTGATGGTTTGAGGCAGGTTGGACTGCATTTCTTCTGGGTTGTGACTCCTGGCGGAAGGCCGGAGCCGACAGGCTACTGGCCCGTTCCTATCAGGTACTGTAGCAGGTCTTCTACCTGTGGTAGGTCACGGCACGGGTGGTGCAACCGCCAAGCTCGTTTAGTGGCTTCCGGTAGATTGAGCACGGCTGCCATCGTTATTACGTCCCAATGCTCGACGAGCACCTTCAAGACCCGGAGGGCACGGTAGGCTCCCTGGACGGTGTCCACAATTCGCAGGAGAGTGGCCTCGCTCTCCTTAGGCTCCAACTTTAACTGTAGGATGCGAAGAGCATGCGTTTCGGACAATTTGCAAGGGTTGTCGAAGCGGCGCTTGAGCTCCTTCCACAGTTGCTCGTACCCACCTTCGTATGTTCCACCAACCAACCCGACATCCTTGTCGTTGATGGTACTCCGGAGTTTCTGTAGCTTGTAGGGCTCCGGGAGGTCCGCCAAGTGGACCAAGCTCTCAAACGTGTCCCGGAACGCCATCCAGGACTCCAATTTCCCATCGAATGTGGGGATCTTGACAGGGTCAAGTTTCATGTCGATCTTCCTTCTAGATCCATGTTGAGCGTCTCTGTGCGCCGCCCCGCTATGCTCGCTTCCGTGGTGGCTGTCGCGTCGTTCGCGCGTTGAGTGAAGTCGTTGCAGGCGCCGCTCTATCGCGATCTGAGCTTCCTGCTCCTGGGACTCTATCATGGCGTAGAGGGCATCGTGTACTTTGATCCCATTGTTGCTTGACTCGCCCGACACGAGTTCCATGTGAGTTTGGACAAAAGTCGCAAACAAGTCTGTGAGCTTCCCACGATAGCTCAGGAGTGTCGCCAGATCCCAGTCTTCCGCTTCCTCTGCCACGACCGCTGTGCTGAGCCTTTTGATGGCGGTACACAACGACGACCTTCGGTTTAATGCCATGATTTACTATAGTCTTTAGTTATTTTTCACTTTTAGTTTACTGGAACCACAGAATAACCCACGTCACGCGCACGAGAATTAACAATACAAATATGCAAAACCCGAGTGTGGTAACTTCTACCAAACACATTAACTTTAACGCACTTTTCAAGACCTCACAGGGGGCACCAAATGTTCAGGAATGCAGTTCAACTTCCGAAACTAACGAGAGGGGGAGAAGATAAAAAGGGTATTCAGAAAAGGGATCTCAATTCAAAGGGCACTATGCCGAACAACACTTCCAAGTTTTGTATACATTTATTCACTTTATTTTTCTTATGTAGTTACACAAATTTCTTATGGTTCTAATAATTGCGGTTTAATACATTAATCGCCAAGCAATAGTTAAGATTTAATACCAAGTTACTCCGAGAGAGACGACCACGTCGCGATGAAGAACAGAGTCAGACTTGCCGTAGCAACCCCAAGCCACCAACCACCATCCTTCAGTCCACAGCGTCCAAACTGCTGACTTACCAAAACTCCCACACGTTTAGGGAGTTCAGTAACTGATACCAGTGCCATGCACTGGTTGTCCAACGGCACAACAGAAAGAATGTGCCGACCTCTGCAACTAATGCCACGATCATTGGGAGAGACATCATACTGCACACGAAAATAATGGCAGGTCACAGATGCGACAGTATTTATACATCATAAATACTGCCATCGTATGACATCATCGACAGTGGTGTGTATCGGGTATCCACACCAAGTAGTAGATGATAGTTGGGTCGTCAAATGTGGATATTTGATGCGACCGATTATCCATGTTATGAGGATGGCGGTGGTGACTGTTGCCTTCGATTGATAAGTGGAATGCATTGTCAGCATTCCATTGGAGAATTAATTCGGTCATCGTGTGATTGACCAAACAATATGGATGCAATTAATTAATTGACAAAAATATGGAAATGCACAATATGTATTGACAATTCATAAGTATTCAATAGGTCAAATTCAAATATGATGTTACGGCACGTGTTGGGGGCGTTCGGGAGAATGACCCTTAGGCCGGGGACGTAATTCACGCGAGTGGCATATATTTTGGGTATATGTTTATGAATAAAAACAACAGAGCACTTCGGTGTGTCTCGATTGACGGAGAAGTTTTTATTGACTCTTAGTTCCATTCATTTTAACTATAGATTCCTACAACCTACATACTTTAAATTAAAGGTCAATGCATTCAGTTTCCTATGGCCTTCGGATATTGTCAGGTTCACTTCCTATGTGATAAATTAAACTATTTTCAGTTCAGAGTTTATAAAAAAATATTTTTTGAGGTACGAACTTCTTTATTTCACAAACAAATTACAAGTGACCACAATAATGATTTCTAGTTTTAAGGATACCTATTCCCAAGTGCATATCCCAAGTGCATCCAGCGGATGTTCCCACAGGTGGTGTCGGGTTCGTCTGTCGCCTACTTGCTGGAATGCAGTTTGCTCTAGTTGTTGTTTGTTGCCAAATGCAGCGCCAGCGAAATTAGTGTGGGAAAGAATGTTTTAAATGCTTCGGTTTTTAGTTTCTTTCGCGTTAACTGATATGACTGATGCATCGACAATTTTTGGGTTGCGAAGCAACACAAATGTGCCATCGTCAAGTTTGCTGACTTTCATTTGTGTAACTCGCGCAACACCGAGTGTATTGTGTTGTTATACCTTTCAACTGGAATGCTCTAAGTACATCCTTAAGTCGAAGGTCTTTGTGCTCTAACTTGAGGCAAAGGTATATGTCTAAGATAGTTGAATGGAATCTCTTTCAACTTGGCCGTTGACCTCGGATCGACGAGGGGGAGTATTGAAAAGATTTATATCTAGAACTACTACATATCTACATATCTAGAAACTACTTTCGTTATCAGTAACGAGAGTTTCTGGCACAGTATAGTAATGTAGAATCTTGATCATTTTTTCTTTAAGATGAAGGACAGATCTGTTTTTGATATGGAAAGTTTTGCGAACCTGGAAAATTTATCTATGCAGCTTATAAATTTCTCATTTTGTATTAATGGTACATCTAAATTAAGAATTTAACATGGATAAGAAGGAATCGAAGTTGGTTGAAGTTCCGGTTTGATTGGATGTCTATCATACTTGTTTGTGTTACAAATCTTACACACCTTGGTATACTTTTTAATAAGGCTGTTCATTTTGGGGAAATAGTATTTTTCTAGAAGTTGTTCTTTGTTTTCGCGTGGATTTCTGTGCGCTCTTTTATGTTCATTCATTATTAGTTCAGACACACGATTTTCATTGCTCACATCTTCAACAACTCTATGGGCTATGCGCAACTTATATCGAGTGGAGTGTTGGAGTGGAGTGTAAACCTCTTGAAGAAGACCAAGGAAGTTTTCTGTTATCTTAATGCTATTAATGACGTTTAAGTTCAGTTTTGGTCTTAGCAAGGCCGAAAGATTATTGTCTTTGTCTGGGCTTGGAATACCCGCATAATGCCGAAAATATCCTGTGATGTGCGGTTCTTCTTGAGCCTCAAGCCTAGTCTGATTTCTAGAAACGTTTATTGGTGCTTCCACATGTGGAATGAGATCCGTGCTGTCTTGATCAGCATTGTAAATGTTCATGTAAATGTAATTGCTATATTTATATTGTTTTTGCCTATATGTATATTATTCTCTCTCATACTTAGTTCGTTAGTCTATAAGAAGATGTTTGTATCTCTGATTGATGTTAAATAAACTAAACTAAATAGCAGCACTTGATGACTGTATTTCTTCTGCAGTTTGAGTTTCGCTGTTAGAACCTTCGGTTGCTCCTTCAGTCTCAGAATCCTCATATTCCATTTTCCTGGCCGTTTCGGTTGATCCGTTATCGTTAAGACTCGTACTTGTTGCCGTCTCAGTGTGCTCTGAGCCGGACAAGTGGTTTACTTCAGTCTTTAACCTTGAAAGAGCATCTGTCACCAAGTTACACTTACCCGGTTTGTATAAGTTAAATTTCTACGGATTAATTTTTCTTAAAAAAAAACTTTACGTTTTTTTTTCTTTATTTTCTTATTTATTTATTTCGATTCACAATCGGGCAGCGATTCTGCCTTCCCAAGTACAATTGACAATGTTCATTAAATTTCTTACCTTAAATACTTATTTTTAGCTAAGAAATTTGCTATCTAAGTTATTAACTTTGGCGTTGTGTAGGATGTCAAGTATTTGGGATTGTTTTGCAAGAATTTGTGTAGCACATGATGATGCTAAATTTGCTATCTCGTCAAAGTTGTGTAGGATTTTTTCGACGTAAGCCAGGTTTGTTAATTTTTCTGTGTTTTCCGGAAATAGAGTCAAAATTGCTATTTATGTGTTCTTTTGTCTTGTTTAAAGTTAGAAATAATTGTCATTTGGTTTTCCGTTATGTGGTTTAAGTTATTTTGATTTTCCTGAATTGTTTGCAACGTATCATCTATTTTCACCGCGTCTTCAGAATCCATTGTTCCGAACAACAATTTCTCAGCAATTCCTATTCCATTGAATAGACCACCTTCTACTTTTCGCTCCTTTTCGAGCGTTTGTTTCTAAATACATAGTACATTGTCAAGGATTTCGTTGTTCTGATTAATTTCTGTGAGGGAATTTTGTAAAATGTGTAGAGTAATTTTGCAGTGGTCTAAAGGATATTCCTTAATACTAAGCGTACATAGCTCCGACAGGATGTTAAGGTTTTGTTCCAATGACTTTGTATTTTTCTTAATTTTTGTGTTGTTAATATCAAACAGGAATGTCCATTTGGTAATAGATTTCTCCAGGACTCCGATGGGCTCCAGGTACACTCTGGTTCTATTTAACGGTTGTACTATTACCTCTGTCATGATTGTGTTTATGGAGATGGCGAATATGATGATAATGACTTTACTGAGAGTGAAAAAAAAACACAAATAATGTTTTTCTTTTAGTTACTTTAGATATCCTGTATTTGTGTTATGAGTGTTTAGGTTGATGTGTGTGTGTATATGTAATGGTGTGTATTCTAATTTCTTTAGTTGAAGTGTTTTATTAGATTATTGTGGACGACCTTCCCTTTTCTGTCTATTTTTATTTTGGAGTTTTCTTTAGATAAATTTCAGCTATTTCGTATGGTCCTTCAAAAATGGGGGTAAGTTTTTTGTTCGACCGGTTCTTGATTTCTAACTGGTCTGTTTGCAATTTTGATCGTAGTAGGCTTTAGATTTTTCCTTCGCTTTTGTTTGGTTGGTACGAATTAGTTCATATCCGATTTGCATTTTTGACTTCATTTCGGAGACATAGTCATCATAATTGTATGTTGGCTGTACCTTTCTGTTCAAAATGGAGGGAATCGGCGCTTCAAAACCGAAAAGGACTTCAAATGGACTGTCATTGGTACTTGAATGTGGCGTAGTGTTATAGCAAAATATTGCGTACTCGAGGTAGTTGTCCAAGTTTGACTGGTCTTTGCTAGCATAACTTCTTAGGTAGTAACCTAATGTTCGATGTGACATTTCGAGAGCACCGTTTGACTGAGGGTGGTACGAACTTGTTTGAATCTTTACTATTTTAAAAATCTTACAGATATTTTTGAATAACTCAGTAGTAAAATTAGTGCCTTGGTAAGTGAGAATTGTTTGAGGGATACCATAAGTACAAATAATTTTCTTTACTAATGTTTCAGCTACTGTTTGGGCCTCTTGATTTGGTATTGCTACTGCTTGAACGAATTCGGTGAGATCATCCTGGAAAGTAATTTGTTTTCGCTTTCCGTAATAGGGAGTGGTCCTACTTTATCGATGGGTACTATTTCGAACGGAGTTTTCGCTGTCGTAGTGATGACCATTGTGGGGAGACCTTTCTTTTGAATAGAGACCATAACACCAGTTCTAGTCTTACCTTCATAGCAAACGGAGTCCGATTTGTCGTGAAGATAAGACAAAAAGATGCGTATATTCTCAAAAGTTTTTTTTGTCTCTTAGTCCAGAGAGGGCGTATCGCGATTCAGTTGAATAAGTGTTTTGCTGAGTAAGTTTGACTACGGGAGGTAAGAGGGGGTCAATGTATAGAAGGATGATCCTGACCTGGGAGCCTGGGAAGTTTTTGGGTTAAGTATGTGGGAACTGACAAAATTGGGGTATTTTGCTCCAGACGTTAGGTCGAAGCTTGGAAAAGAGGCAGAGATTTGTGGACTTGGTAATACAGGGGAATTAGAAAGAGTAGTTTCAATATTGAAGGACACCTTTTTGGGAAGCGATGGATAAGTGGCGTCTTTGGGTTTGATTTTGGATTGAATTGATTTATGGGGCCTTGGTTGTGGCTTGAGTTGTGGCTTGGGTTGTGGAGCTGGGACATGCTGAGGAATATAGGGAATTTGGAAAGAGGGAACGAAACTTGGCATTATGTTGGTTTTAAAAGACCAATTTGGGTTGGAAGGTGTTTTAGCGGGCTTGGGAACAGATATTAATCTAAGCTTATTACTTTTGTTCTTACAACGTGCTATTAAAATCTTTCCAATTTTCATGGTATTTCTAAAAGGATTTGTAAACAGCCATTCGTAAGATGTGGGAATGCTAATCCGAAATGATGTAGAGTTCGGAGTAGAGATCTTCTGGATGTTAGAAATCTTTATGGTGTAGTTTCGAAGGAAGAAACTTTCTAGCCACACGGTGTCAGCTGATACAGAGTGTGTTCCTCACTGTAAAGATTGAAGTGTTGTTGTTGTTTAGCTTTTTGATCCTTGTATTCCATTCAAAAATAGTCCAAGAGGATCCCAAACGGTTTATGGTGGGCTCGGTGGGAGGGGAAAAGGTAGGTTCCAATTCAGCTACGGAGGGGGCGGTAGGAGCTGTGTGAGATGTTGTTGTCGTGAGGTTGGCGTCTATTAATTCATCAAGTATGGACATGTTTGGTTCAGTTGGTCTTTTCGGTTGCTGATCAGGTGTCTAGCTTTTGAACGAAACCGCTCTTACTTCGTCGGATAGATCTGTGATCAATACTCTATTAAAAGCAAGATCATTGGTTACGTCTACGAATCTATCAGCCAGTTCAGAGAGCAATGAATCATGTTGACACGGAAGGGGAGTGGGGTTAAGTGAGATCGTTTGCAGATGAGATTCGACAGAGTTTACGGCAGTTTTCAGAGAACTCAGCTGATGGATTGAAGAAGTTTGTAACGAGGATAGACATTAGCTTAGAGTTTTGCGAATTTCAGTTTTGAATGATTGAACGCTGTGCTCAATTCGATTGTCGCTAGAGATGTCTGAGACGACCTGAGTCAGAGCGACAAGTTGTTTCTCAATAGCTGTGAGTTTACTCTGGTTCTGCAGTTGAGCATTGGTTAAATTCAACTCGTCGGCATTCTTCAAAACATCATCGAATCTGGCCAGTTCTTGTCTACCCTTACCCCCTTGTCTACCCTTACGAACCGACTGTGCCAAATTTAATGTAGTGTAACTTTAAATTAAAAACAACCGCGCACTTTGGTGGTTTAGAATAGACTCACCATATTTCCGTTGACCTGCCTGGAACTTTTGATTGAACTCCAGAATACATTGCTTAACTTGCATTCTGGAATTCAGCTTGACCTACTATCCAAGTTCATATCCAAGCTCTTACACCTTATAAGGCTAGTTGATCTATAAATATGCTTTATTACAACCTTTACCACAAGACTCCACGAGCCTAACTCATTTTAAATCTCTTTGCTTTACAAATGCATTATTTCTGCTTGAGAGATGTACTAAGAGCCAATCGGGAGCTTTATGCTTTCAATTAATTATGCTGCTCTTCAAAATGTCTAAGACAATAGTATTTTAGACTATGGAATGTATAGTAGCTGTTCAGGTCAACACCAAAACAAAACAGCGTCAGTGGGTCAACCTGCACTCAATGTAATACTGACGCTGCAAAACAAACAACTGGGACAAGCTCAAGTTGAACCCTTTCTTTTAGGTCAAATTGATTCCAATGATTGAAATTGGTTTTCCAAGAACAACAAAAACTCTTTTAGGTACTGATTGTAGCTCTTTAGGTTTGACAAGGGATTGCTCGTACAAGATTCTTGTACCTTGATCAACCTTGCTCACAAGAAGATACAATAGAATGGGGTCCCATATGATGTTGTATCTACGCCAATATTGCAAGGAGCCATTAAACATTCTTGTGTTGTATCATGTAGATTCTTGATGGCCACTGATGATGGTTGTTGCTGTGTATGGTTAGGTTGCCCAACTATCTTTTGCACGAGTGCTGACGTGAGAATCCTGATGTTGTTGTATCTATCTTGAAGATTGGTCAATGCTGTTTTGTAATTTTCTTCGGTCAAAGATAAATGACGAATCAAATTCTCTGCTTCTCCGCTTATAGATGTGTTTTGAGGTACCACATCTTTTGAATATTTGGGATTGACTGTTTGTCCACCGTTTGTGAAAACAAATCGAAAAATTGTCGCCATTTCATGTAGTCACCATCGAATTTTGGAATGGTAATATTTGGCAGGTTGACGTTTGGCTTGATAAATGGGGCTGTATTGATTGAATTCAATGGTCGATTTTGATGTAAGCTCAATCATATAGGATTGGACTTCGTCTTCCAATTTGTAGTATTCTTGAAGGTTGTATCCAAACTTGGTGTGATCTTCAGTTTGCTCGAATACGAATCGATGAGCATTTTGCATTTCCGTCCAATAATTTTGTAGTGCTGTAATTTTGACACTACAAAAAATTGGACTCCATGCTTCGTCGTCCACCTTAGTCAAATTGGCTATAAAGCCCTTAAGTGATTGGGCTATGGCGTTTTGTCTTCGAAGAGCTACGACTATGCCTGTATTCGAGTCCGCAAGTGTTGAGCTTAGTTTGGGCTTGGTGCCCGTCTCTTTATGTATCGACGCACCAGACTTATCGTTTCCATCGGATGGCAGCTCGTGTAGTTTTGGTGTTGACCTGAACAGTAGCTCTAAAAGAGATGTTTCTGTTGCGTTATTAAAATGGCTGTTTGGGTAGAGACTACCAATTTTCATACCAATTTCTCCACATAAATTTTTTGATTTTGTTTTTATTTATTATTAAAAGCTTAATATTTCGAAGGGACGTCTCTCTTTTGTTGGCTGCGTAGTTTTCTTCTGTTTTGTTTAGTGACCTGGAAATGAATAAGATTTGTCTGTCGCCTTGCGATAATACAGCGCCTATATTAGAGGCATCTGTGGTAAGTTCGAAGCTCTTTTTATAGTCAGGGTATGTAAGAAATAAATCTTTAGAAGTTAGTGCTTGTTAAAGGCGTCTAGAGAATCTTCTCTGGAGGGTAATAGCAGCTTTTTTCGATTGCGTTTTCGTTTATTCTCCCTTCTTCACTACGTAGCAAAGACGTAAGTGGCTTTGCCATTTTGGCTCTTAATGCAATGTCCAGACAATCCCAAAATCTTTGAGAGTGCTAGGGATCGGGAAGTTAACAATCGCTTCGACTTTCGCAGGGTTTGTTGCTATTCCATTTGAAGATACAATAAAGCCCAAAAACTCGACTTCTTCTTTAAAGAAGTTGCATTTGTCTAACTGTGCTTTCATGTTGGCTTCTGCCAATGTTTTAAATATTAGCTCCACTTGTTTCATGTGTTGCCCTTTCGTTCTACTAAAGATGATAATATCATCAATGTAGACGTAGCATATTTTACCTATGTGGAAGGGACTGCGGGGCTAGTTTTATTTTAAATTGAAACAACCGTGTTACTCAGAGTTTGAACTAAGACTGATTTTATTCATCTTCTATGTTAAGCTAACTCAACAGGAGACTAGTAAAATATAATGTGTCATCATACATCAACTTCCATAAGGGATACTTGAGTCGACAAGAAAAATGTTTATATTTCAATATGCTAATCGTTGCACAATGGCAACGATCGTTGTTTATTTTTGTTCATGAGTATAAATTATTAAATGAAGACTATTTTTATTATTAAAGAAATATTTATTTTATTCAGAACTTTGATCTTAACACTTCGACTGATAACTTGGAACTAACTTATGACTACCTGAACCCTGAACAATTCGATTAGATTTTATTTTCGCTTTTCTTCTGGAAAGTGCAAGATTGCATTTCCCATGACATTCCTCACTGCATGCGCTGTATTTCCGGTGTCCGTCGTGAGAAACCGTGAAGTGGGAAATGTGTTGAGATATCGTGCGAGAATTTGCTGATATTTGATTCTGCAATGTTGCTGTTGTTAACTTATACCACTAAGTTCCATGGGGGAAACTTGATATTTTTGAAACTTGGCAACAAAAATATAAGATAAGTTTTATTTTATATTTTGAAAACAAAGAGCGGAAGCTCTACTGAGGATGCTTCCTTGTTATCTACTTCTGGAGGGTCTTCGATGTTATCGTTATACATAACTTGCCTTTGGTCACTCGCTCTTTAGAAGTGTAAAGTGTATGTATGTATGTACGTATGAAGTATGTTGAGAGTTTTCAATTATCAAAGTACGAGATAAGAAATGATCACTAATGCGATTCCTTCACAGAAGATCGAAGTGTTGTGGTTGTTGAGTTTCGTTATCCTTGTGTTCCATTCAGATAGAGTCCATGGTGGGCTTGGTGAGAGGGGAAATACCAGGTTCCAATTCGGGTGCAGATTGGGTGGTAGGAGCTGAGAGAGATGTTGCTGTCGTGAGATTGGCGTCTATTAGGTCAGCAAGTATGAAGATGTTGAATTCGGTGGGGTTTTCCTGGTGCTGATCAGGTGCATTGTTTTTGTTAGCGAGCCCTCTTACTTCGTCGGACAGATCGGTGATCAATACCCTTTTTAATGCAAGGTCATTGCTTATGTCTACGAATCTGTCAGCTAATTCAGAGAGCAATGGATCATGTTGACACGGAAGGGAAGTGGTGTTACGTGAGATGGATTGTAAATGAGTTTCCATAAAGCTTACGGCGGTTTTCAGAGAACTCAATTGTTGTCCAGAAGAAGTTTGTATTCGCTCAAAGTTTTTCGAGTTTTAGCTTTGAATGACTGAAAGCTCTGTTCAATTCGATTGTCGCTAGAGATATCTGAGACCACCTGAGTCAGAGTGACAAGCTGCTTCTCGATAGCTGTGAGATTGCTCTGGTTCTGCAACTGTGCATTGGTTGTATTCAACTCGTCGGCATTCTTCAAAACATCATCGAATCTGCCCAAGTCTTGCCTACCCTTTTTGTCGGATGACACCTGGTTTGAATTGCCGCTCAGGCACCTCATTGCCAGGATTATGTGCGACAGCGAGATCTGCTTACATTCATCACAATAGAATGTAAAGTTGTGCAGGTATTCATTTAAGTAAATTTATGACCGTTTACTAACACCAGCATAAAGGGGATGGAAAGACTTTCCGCATAACCGATAACACACAAAACAGTTTTCCAGCACAGCAACGGTTCTGCAGCCCTGTTTCTTGTCCCTGCGACAGCAATTGTAGAAACCTCCATTTATATTCTGTGTCGTAATGTTGTAGATGCATCGTCGGCACTATGGGTCGTTAGCTTTGTTGTTTTATTAACCCCTTTTATGTGTTGGGCATTCTCGTGTTGTTTTCATTGGTGACCCATTGCATAATTTGATGGTACTTGTTGCTGACCCATTGAACAGTTCTCCTCTGGCCTACTAAGAGTTCTAGAAATTTAAGCTGTGGAGCGATCTTTGCCCCATTCTCCCTGAGACAAACCTGCACCAATTGCGATAGTAAGACGCATCAGTGGAGATATTGAATGCCTTTAAGACACCAGGAAAAGCTGAGAGTTCAGATGAAGTAAATAAATTTTCAGATCATTGAATATTCTTAGACAATCCTGACCCAAGAAAATAGGAATATTTTAGCCTGAACTTGAGAATGGTCACCCCTGCTTAGGACTGTCAATGGTTTTGCAACCTTTTCGTAATCAAGGATGAACTTTCTGTAATACGAGGTAAGTCTCAGAAAGCTTCTCAGTCCCTTCAGATTTGTGGGTCGTTGTAGCATTTGTATTCCCACTTTTTTTGTGTCACGTTTTATTCCATCGGGTGTAATTACGTACCCAAAAAATTTTACCTCCGTTTTCATTAAATGGGTTTTTTCTAGATCAACCTTAATACTTACATCTGCCAGTCTTTTAAAAACGGTGTCGATATTTTTCAAATGATCTTCTTTACTCTGGTTAAAGACGATAATATCGTCAATGTATACGTAACATATTTTTCCAATAAATTCCTTCAGCTCATCGTCGATCATTGGTTGAAAAATAGCCGGAGCGTTCTTAAGTCCAAACGGCAATCTAAGGAATTCGTATTTCCCGTTCATAGTTGACAATGCTGTTTTTGATATATCGCTGGGTTTCATTGGAATTTGGTGAAACCCAGATGTGAGATCGAGTGTAGTGAAGAAATTGGCTTTACCAAGGCTTGCGAGGATAGAGTTGATGGTAGTTGATGGTTACAGCATTGAGTCGTTTGTAGTCTATAACCACGCAAAATTGTTTTTCTTCCGAAGGCTTTGGTTTTTTCGGCACAATCCAAATTGGGGAATTATAATGGCTTTTAGAGGGACGGATCGTTCTCTCCTGTAATGGATCATTAGTCTCTTTTTCGACCACCTCCCGCATGCAAGCTGGGTAAGGGTAACTTTTCGTGTAGATGGGTTCGCTCGTGCTTGTATTTATTTCCGCTTTCACACTTGTCTTAATCGTTTCACCTTTGTCAATCGGGCCAAAGACCGGTTCGTGCCTATTGATGATTTCCTGAACTTTTGTTTTCAAGTGCTCGGGAAGGCAATCGTTTAGAACGGTATTCATCTACTTGGAAAAACGGGCTTTCAAAGGAATGGTGATACCTGACTTCAGAGCAAGCGTATTATTTTTCCTATCGATTATCGCTTCTAATTCTCTCAAGTTGTCATTACCAATCATGCCGTTAAACGACTGTGATCCTTTTTAAAACGTAAAAGGTCAAAATGTTATCTATTCCTGACTTTTTTAAAAAGAGACATTTTCGTCGACGATAATGTTACCTGTAGTGCATTTTACTGTAAATGGGTTTATGAGACGTGTAGTCTCTTGGTTTAATGAAGAATTTATGAAATTTTTATTGGTTATGTTTAATGAAAACACGTTGAAGTTGGTCTTGAGACTGAAGTTTATTTTTTCGAAACTTGTACCATAGTTGCTCGGTTCAGAGCTGGGAATGAATCTCTGCATTTGCCGCATTCGGATGTTGAGGCCCTGGTTTAACGGGCAAGTAATCGTATTCGACGCAGTAGATGAGTACCTAAATACTGCTACTTCAGAAGTTGGAGTTTTGCAACTCCAGGCACATCGTATAGGCTTAAGGCAGTCTTTGGTCTTTGTAGTATGACCATCTGTGAGATGCTGCCGTTAAAGCCACTGTTATGTTATGTTATGGCAGGCTCGCCATTTTATGTTTGTATGTATATTTTATTTCCCTTCTTTTAAGCAGGATTATTTTTTTATTGGTAGATATCCTACCGGCCGCGCAAAAATGTTGTACCTTTTACTGATTGTACTTAGACTTCAAAACAAAAACGGCCACTTACGTTGGTGAACACAATTGAACTCGCCGATCATTCGCGTTTTCCAACTGAAACTTGCCGATGACCAATGTCGACGAAGCATTTAGAGGTTGTTCGTTACACTCACTGTTTAAGAGAGTTCTACTAGCGAAATAAATCGGTTTGTCACTTCCTATAATCTCTTGCGACAATACTGCTCCTAATGCGGAAATACTCGCATCAGTCTTGAGCATAAGAATGGTTTTGAAAAATCGGGGTATTGCAAGATTGGTTCGTTCATCAATAAATTTTTACAGGTTGCGAATGCATCTTTAACTGCTGATCTAATTTAATTTCTGCTCCCTTTTTGAGGCAGATAGTGAGAGGTCTCGTTAGCTTAGCTAGATCTTTGATGAATTTCCTATTACGAGACCCAAAAATGCTTTAATTTCTGTTCGAGTTTTGGGTATGGGAAAATTTTTAATCGCGTGTAATTTAACAGGGTATGGTTTAATCCCTTCAGGTGTAATTATATGTCCTAAAAATGCGATTTCCTTACGTAGGAATTCACATTCATACATTTGGATATTGAAATTGGACTCTCGTAGCTTTTGGAAAACAAATTTTGTGCTTTCCATGTGCTCTTGAAGCGATGTTACATAAATAATGAGGTCGTCTAGATATACCAGACAGATTTTTTCAATCAATTCTTTTTTAGAACATTGTCCATTATACGTTGCAAGGTGGATGAAGCATTTTTAAGGCCGAAGGGCATTCTTAGATATTTGTAATGCCCTCCTTCTACTGTGAATGCTGTTTTTTCAATGTGATTAGGATCCATATCGATCTGGTGGAAACCACTTGCTAGATCGAGAGTACTGAAGTATGAACATTTTCACAGTTTGTCCAGGATTTCATTTATATTTGGAATGGGGTACCGATCGGATATCGTTTTGTCGTTAATTTTCCTATATAGTCTATTACAAGCCTCCATTTTTGTTTCCCGCTGGATTCCTGTTTTTTCGGGACAATCCAGACTGGGGAACTCCATGGGGAGTAACTATGACGAATTATACCCTGATCGAGCATTTTTGTGATTTGTTTTTCAACTCCTTGTTTGTAAATATAGGGATACCTATTGCCAGCCCATGCACTTTCCCATGCACTACTAGTTTGATGACCCTACGATGAATCGAGGTAATCTAACAGCTCGTGCATTGCGTGTATTAATGCAGTTCCCATGCATTAGCTCGCTTCAAATTTCCCGGTGGGAACGATTGCCGATGATCGTTTCTCGTGTGCAATGTATTGTTGTTGATTTAGACAGCATTAAAAAGAAACCTAGACATTTATTTATTTACACATATTAACAGTTCTACACTGTTTCATATATGTATGACTCCCATGGTGGATAAAGAAAATAGAGAATATATGTGAAAAGATATTTCCAAGGCCATAAATCTTGCATTCCTCGTGGTTTCCAAGTTTTCCAGGTCTTACTGCAGTTCTTGGATAGATAGTTTACTATCTTGCTGATGATTTGCTGGTGGGTATCCACTTTCAACGTCCATGGTTTAAGGGTAGCTGGGTTACGTATGGTTCTGATTATGGATTTCTCAATTTTGCCAAAAAAAATGTAAGTGGTTAAAAAATGGTTGTTTGTATCCAGCAGCTGTTCTGAAGTACCGTATCCAGGGTAATAGTTGTCAACAAGTAAGCAGTTTCTTACGTTTTATAGTTCTCATGCTTGTTGTCGAGTACAAGGTCTCCCAGTTCTTATCAAAAGATGTTGGTAAAGGATATATTTTCTGAACTTTGTATTGAACATATCCAGGTAAAGGTAATATAATTTTTAGCATCAAGATTCTTGGCTTGGTTTATTATAAGAGGGTTGTTTAACAAAAATCTTCCTTTGGTTGTTATGTTCCTCAGTAGACCAGTGATATTTCTCTCGTCCAATATCAAAGGATTGGTCTTATTTTGATACAAGTCATCTGAAATAGAAAGCTCCAAAGACTTTCGGTTTTGAACTTCCAAAACTTTTGTAGTGATTACTGAAGTCATCCTGTGACTTTACTGTCATGTTAGGAAAGTGACGCTAAGATTCTATATCATCCAAATAAACAAAACAATCTATGCCATGCAATAAAAGGTAAGGCATGTGATTGTTGCAAGACCGCTTGAGTCTTCGAACGCAGGCCTCTTACATTCTGATAATAAAAGGTTAGAGGGAGGTTTGAAGAGGTTGTATTTTTAACGAAAAAACTTGTCATGGTCAGCTGTGCTACGCAGAAGATAGGATATTCGCTTTCAATGGACGTATTGACCAAAAGCTTCTAGATCATTAGCGGCTTTTCAGGAGCCAGATCAAAAAGCTCATGGCACTTGATATATAGCTTCTTTAAGAGTGGGATCATCAGTGGGGAGCCCTTCCTGCTGAATAGAAACAAAGACATTGGTCTTAGTTTTACCTTCAAAGCAAACTATGTCTGACTTATCGTGAAGATAAGCCAGGAAGATTCGGATGTATTTTCGTGTCTTTTTGTCTCTAAGTCTAGAGAGGGCATATCGTGATTTTGCTCCAGATGTCAGATCAAAGCATGGGAAAAGTGTGTTATCCGTAGAATGGGATGTTGAAGGGGTTCGATTAGGGGGCATAGAAGTAGTGTGAACTCTGGGAGTTAAATTAAAAGAAACTCTACGCGGAGGCATAGGTGGAACATGGCTGTGATTCGGTTGGGATGCAAATTGTTGATTTTTGCTCTTATATTGAGGCAAAGACTGTCTTGGCATATGTAGGGGTTTTAACTGGGGCTTATGATGAGTCTTGGGTTGGGGCTGTGACTGGGCATAGGTTGAGGGGTAAGTTGGAAATTTTGATGGGAGAAATCCATATTGTATGACTTTTCAATGCCATCAGCGCAGCGTTTCAAATTTCTTTTACTAAGGGCAAACGTATTTCGTCACTTGAGAGAGTTAAATGTACTGTGTACTCCCAATGGCCAGATACGTTTGTGCACTTTGCTGGGTATACATATTCACTATTAATTTGATGACACGGCAAGTGTGCAGGCTCACGTGTAGTGGAAGAGATCTGGATGGTTGGTTGAGATGGTGGTGGCGATTGAATTTGTGCTGACAGCTTCTGTTAATTCCTCCAATAGTGACGTGTTGGATTCTTGTATTCGGGGTGCTGTTGGGACGTTATACGTAGCTTCTTTAAGATCCTCGGAAGAAATGTTTATTAAGGACCGATTATCTTTTGTATAGTCCTTTAGTTCCTCTAGCTGACACATTATATTTACCAACAGAGGCTCGTAGTTGACTTTAGGGCTGGGCTTTGGGAGTTAATGTCAATGGTGTTACGGGGCAAGTCAATTAAAGAGATTAAAGGGGAGATACATTGCCTAAGTTCTTTTGATAGTGCCTTAGTAAGTATAGGCACTATTTCACAATAAGGGATAGCTTCCCGGGGAGGTTGAGGGCACGATAATTTTTTATCAATGTTCTTTATCTGGTTTTTGAGGTAGGTCACTAATTTTTGTTACTATTAAGTTCATCCACCGATTTGATGAACTCATCAAAATTATCGAACTGGGTCAGGTGATGTTTGTGGTAAAGTTTATTTTTTTCATCATTTGACGCGAAAGTGTCACTCAAGCTTTTTTTTGCCAGCATTATATGCGACCGAGAAATGTTTTTGCACTCATCGCAATAAAACACAAAATTTCGCGTAAGTTCTTTAAAAAATATACGGTTGACCTTTTGGTAAGACCGTCACAAGTGGCATGGAAATGTTTTCCGCACAACCCATTACAAGAATACTAGCTACCCACTCAACAAGGTTGTCGTTGTTGACACAGTTATAGTTCGCGCACTGTTGAGACATATTTAGAAGAATTAGGACAGACAAGCAATAAGAAAAAAAAAACACTGTGTGGATTTGTGAAAATGGATTGGGGATAGTAAAGGAATTGCTCCTTGATAGAACCAAAAAAATACATTTAAGGAACCACAACAGGTTCCATTAAGAAAACACGTTTTAACGTTATAATTAAATTATTTATTGGATTGTATAGTATACTCCGGCTGTCAAACTAGAAGTGTCTTATGATTTATTACCAATAAGTTCAAGTTCCTAAAGATATTCAATTCATGTTGAAAATCTTTACTGTTGAGATTTATAATGACTATCCCTGTCTTGTCGAGATTTGTTGCTTTCTTGAATAATAATGTATTGACATATTTGTTGATTTCGTCAACATTTTGCCAAGGTGATGTTTCCTGGATCTGCAGTACCGCTGTTCTCGGTTGTCTTGATTGGTTTCGTATTTAATTTGAAGCTTTTGGTGTATAACCTTCGAAGCACGAGAATCACAATGATGATGGAAACTAGTAATCCCAGGTAGCCCACCGCAAATTGATGAACATCATTTGTTGAAAGATCGTTAGAAGGCAAGGCCATCGTGAGGTTCTGAAGTTGCTGTTTTAGCGTATTCAGTTCTTGTAGATGGTTTTTGACTGAAAGCGGATTATGTGTTAATCTGTCAAGTTGATCTGGAACAAGTGTGTTAGATAGATTGGTGTGAGGGGAAACGAAAATTCTGGAAAATGATGGGTAGATGGAATGACCCCGTAAGGTAATAAGATTGGTCTTTATTACGCAGCTCGGATCGATACGTAGTTTTCCCGCCCCTTCTAGCGTTGTTTGGGTAACTGTTCCATTGCACACAATATTTAGGGTCGTCCGCTCCTTCAATACGTAAATCCATTCGTTAGGATTGCATAGTTGTATCCAGTGAGGCCCCTTGCTGTTATGGTAGGTTGACAGTCCGGAGATTGCAATCCTTGACTTAGATAAACAAATTCGCATGCACTGATTTCTGCTCATTGCTTGTAAATGGGATGATGCTGGTTGCATAGATGTCTTTCTGTGGTATAAGATACACATTGTTGAAATTCGGCTTCGGATAGGGAATAGTATTGATCTCGATGCAAGGTAACCATGATATACCTTGTAGATCGGTTTATTGTGAAGAAAGTTCCACTGGTGTTACCTCGAATAGTTCAAAATCATCCAGACTTAGCAATGGTCAAGTTATTCTAAAGATTATGTGATCTTTAATTGCTCTGCGTGCGTGCGTGGATGCTCTAAGTCTGAGCATCCACGGCTCATAAGATGGTAAAGCGTCAAAACCTCATCTTGGGAGACGGGAAGTCGAAGTGTTGATGGGAGGCTTGATTTTATGTGGAGAAATTCTTGTCGAAGTTGAGCAGGATAAATTAGTTGAGGATTTATTTTGCCATGCTGAGTATCGATTAAAACATTTATCAAGGCAGTCTGGGTCTTTTGTACTTGCGATAATGCAAGGATAAGTTGCACGGCAATTGCATTGAATAGTTGCCGTAATTGGTCCTCATGATACTTCTGCCTGATTCCGTCAAGAAGTGTAGCGAAATGTTGAAGATCCTTGTCTATTTCTAGAAAGTTGTTGGTAGTTTCTTGTTGTGACTGTTGAAGAATATTCATTGTGGCGTCAATTATTGATGTTTGGTTTTTAATGAGATGTTAAAGATGACCATCGTCTTTTTGAATTTTGTTAATTGATTCCGACATCTTATCCGCATATTCCGAATCGAGTATTCCGAAAAGACCGTTTGCAATGTTTCCAATGAAGTTGAATGCTGCACGGCGAACTCTCACACTGCTATTTGGATGGGGTGATAGTAATTCGTTTCCTTTTTCTAGATCTTCATTAAGTGACAAGATTTGTGGGATAGTTGCCTTACATGTCTCATTTTGATTCGGCAGCAACTGACAGACCTTTATCAGGTTATTTTTATACTGATCTATTGACTGGTATTGTGCCCAATATGTTTTCATGTCATAATAGGCTACAATGTATCAAACGCCTAGAAGAAATTGTCCATAGGTCGCTGGTTCATATCCAGCTCGAAGGACCAATGAAAATCTTTACTGTTGAGATTTATAATGACTATCACTGTCTTGTTGACTGAGTAATAATAAAATTTATTGATTCTCTTATTCTATTTATATCATAATGTAAGTTAGCTCGCAGCAATACAGTTCAAGCTCATTTTGTCTACAGTGCATATTTGCTTTATTTAAACTGGTGACACACAAAATGAACTCGACTGCATTGCTTGCTTCGTTTGCTTACGACATATTCACTGACTTAACTTACGACACTAATTTCTTATGACCTATTGACTTAAATAATACTTATTGCTATTTGTTGATTTGTTGATTTGTTGCTTTCTTGAATAATAATGTATTGACATATTTGTTGATTTCTTAGCAATATGCTGATGAAGATTCCCATGCAGCCTATTGCACGTAGACCTGAATCAGGTTTCCAGGTAACGACGGAAGCTCGTGTGCTGTGATAGCACACGAGCTTCTTTGATGCGGTCAATGTTCGACCGTGATAACTGGACGAATTATTACTATTATTAATTTTGCTTTTGTTTTTTTTTTTTTTTTTCAAATCCGTAATTGTTCTTGTTTGTTGTCGTTTATTATTATTGGGGCAACAGACAATTTGGGGTGATATAAATGTAATTAATTAATGAAAGTGGAGAAGGAGACAAATGAAAATGCGACTGCACTCGACGACGGTTGAACGAAGAAAAAGGCAACCCCTTTCGTTGTCAGTGACTAGAATAAGTGGGACGGTAGAGAAATGTAAGATTTTAATTATTTTGGATCTATAGTGATTGCGGACCTGTCATCATTTATATAAAAAAACTTAGAAAATTTTGAAAACTTGTCAATGATATTCAAGAATTTCTCGTTCTGAATCTCCATTATGTCCATGTGAATTATGTCACACGGATACTTGGGAATGGATGTTGCCTGCAATTCTGGATTATGCTGGTGTCTATCGTATTTGCTTTTCTTACGTATTTCACAAGAGGCTGAGTATTTTCTTATGTGCGCCATCATCTGTGAGAAATAATATTTTTCAAGGATTTGCTCCTTGTTTTCCCTTGGAGCTCGGTGAGCCCTTTTATGCTCCTCTTCAATGCTGGAAAACCTACGATCTTCATTGGCGACATTCTCAACCAGCCTCTGAGATACTATTATTTTATATTTCTTAAAATTTTCTATACGTATACATTTTAAAGCATCCAAAAGTATTCTTCTGGGATCTTAATCCCATTTGTAACATTCGGCTTTAAAGTTTTTTTTAAAGCTTGGATGAGGTTTGTCCTAGACCTAATTGTCTATTGAAGATGTAATGGCGTGGAAAAAGCCTAGATGTGGTTGCTCGTGAGAATATACTCGTAGATCAATACCAATTTTAAAAACCAACTGGTTCCTGAAGACATTTATCGGAACCTTTGAACACGGTATTAGGTCAGTATTATCTTCTGCGCTGTGCATTGTTCCGAAATCTTCACTATGAGAGGGAGATAGCTCTCGAAGTCCTTTGTCGGCTGCAGCAGTCAGTATGTTGTCTGTTGTGTCACCTTCGACCTTCCTTCGTAGGCCGTTGACGTGCTTTTCTGTGACAGTCTTTCACTGGCCGTACCCGTAGTTGTAGGAACACCTGTTTTCGTTTGAGAAGAAGAAGGGCCTGAACTTGAGAGTTGATTTACCTGCGTTGGAAGCCTAGAAAGAGCGTCTGCCACAAAGTTTGATTTACCAGGAGTGTAAATCAATTCGTAGTTGTACTCTTCTATTCTGGCTTTCCAACGTTTGAGCTTTGCGTTATAATTCCTATTACTTATAGTGTATAGGTTAGTGGTTGGCGGTCGGTGAATATCTTGATCTGCTTAGCTCCGTATAAGTAGTTGGGCAAATCGTCTATAGTGCCCAAACGATGGCACGAAGTTCTTTTTCGTTGGTTGCAAATCCTTCTTCTGTTTTACTAAGCGAACGGGAAATGAATGAAATTGGTCTGTCCTTGCCGGGTTCACCTTGGAACAATACAGCCCCAATCGGATAGTCAGAGGCATCCGTTGTCAGATTGAATGGTTTGTTGAAATCGGGAAAACCAATACTTCTGCTGAGGTTAAAAGTTGTCTTAGTACTTCAAAGGCCTTTAACCCATCATCGTTAAGTTGAATCGAAACTTTTTCGATTGATTGGCTCTAACTTGAGAAAACTCACCGCGGGTCATATTAAACTCTCTAAGATGATCTTACTCTGTTTTGCTATAGATGATAATATACACACACATAGCAAATTTTTCCAATCAGTTCCTTAAGGACATCATCAATCATGCGCTGAAAG
This sequence comes from Melanostoma scalare, assembly GCA_949752695.1. NCBI lineage: Eukaryota > Metazoa > Arthropoda > Insecta > Diptera > Syrphidae > Melanostoma > Melanostoma scalare. The sequence continues at coordinate 209,875,205 of OX456984.1, read as the reverse complement.
ATGGCCGGAGCGTTTTTGAGTCCAAAAGGTAATCTGACGTACTCAAATTAGATCTAGTGTCGTAAAGAATTTGGCATCTCCAAGGCTTGTAAGGGTGTTATTGATGTCCGGAATGGGGTAAGTATCGGAAATGGTTACGGTATTTAGTCGTTTGTAGTCTATAACCATCCGATATTGTTTTTCCCCATTCGACTTGGGCTTTTTCGGAACAATCCATATCGGCGAGTTATATGGACTGTTTGACGGTCGAATTATTTTCTCCTCCAAAAGTTCATTTATTTGCCTTTCCACATCTTCCCTCATGCACGCGGGGTAAGGATAGCTCTTAGTTTAAATCGGAGTGTCTGTAGTTGTTTTTATTTCTGCCCTTACGTTCATCTTAACCTTGTCATCATTGACTGGGTCGAACAGTTCTTCAAATCACAGAGCACAGACCTTCGAGTTTCAACTTGGAAGATTCAGAGGCGTTCTTGTTTGGGATTACTAGATTACTCACCGCATCGGATCGTTTGTTTTTTAAAGGTACTCTTATTTTTGAATTAATGGTCACTTAATTTTTTTTCTCTATCATTAATTGCTTTCAACTCTTTAAGAGTTCATCCCCAATAATCCCATGGAAGGAAGTAAGGCCAGGGAGGATAAAAATCGTTACTTCTAAATCACATCCAACAAAAGCAAAGAATTGTCCGCTTATTTTATTTTTTACTAAAATCTCTCCTGCAGGGCTATTAATGTAAAAGGGAGCTTCAGCTAATTGGGGTGCTGATGGTAGTCTTCCCGTCCCGCGTACCATACTCTATATGTGGTACGCTGGAAATGAGGCACCTATCATAAAATTTTAGAAGGAAAATGGCTGTTTTGGAAGTAATGATAGGGACGGTTTGGAATCAGCTTAAGAGCAGCCAAAGGTTTTACCAACAAGTTCGTGAATTTGGAAAAATTTGGGAAAATTATAGTTTTTAAAGTTCGATTTGGATTTGAACTTTTATTAGGGATATAAGATTTTGGAGTATGATTGGGATTTGGTGTTATTTTCGGGTTATAGGGCTTACGTTGGTGCTTAAAATTAATAGTGGAATCACAATTATTAGAAATTGTCTTTATCTGTGGTTCTCTCTTGTTGGAGAGTCATTCATAGGTGAAAGCAGCATTTTATCCAGTTCGATCCCATTTCCGGATCATTCAAACATCCAAATGTATTTAGATGTCGTCATTGAGATGCACTTAGTTAAGTTAATCGAATAACGTGGCTTGAAGAGAGAGCGTACCCAATTAACCTTGGTTGATTTTGGGGCGTTCGTAAGCAGGAACCACGTCCACAAGTTGTAAGGAACTTCCATTTTCGTCAGTCTATTATTCCATTCCGACTCAGTCCAAGTTGATCCTATTTGTTGATCATCTTCATATTAGGGCGGACGGCAGGATTGGGGAAACTAATAAATGTTGATTGGGTTGTAGTCAGTCGGAGGATTTAAGGTTTTATACGCGTTCAAGTATGGAGTTGTTGAAAGCTGAAGTTGTTGGCTGCAGTTGAGCTGGGATATCGTCAATTTTTCTGGAGGTGGCTCTCACCTCATCAGAAATCTCTCCAATCGATGATCTAGTCGCGGCTAAGTCATTAGACAAATCATTTAACACATGATTGAGCCTAACCAGATTGCTATTAACACTAGGTGATTGTAGCTGTACCTACGTCATCCATGTCTGATCGGATTGGTGACGTTACAGCGAGAATATTTTTAACTGAGTGGATCATTTCTTGAAGCAGAGAGTTAATTGATTTCAATGGGATGGCCTTGTTCAATTTAAGGCAAAGTTATTCACTCTTTGCTTCACTGGTTTTATTCAGGTCATTCAAGGAATCGGTAATGTCGGTGATTTTTTTACATAAACTATCAAAATTAATATTCAACACACGGGTAATGTTAAGGACCATCGTGTGAATGTCATCATTCTGTTTAATCAGGTCATCCATATTAAATAACTCACTTTGTATTTGAGGACATTTATCACTGTTGATGTCATTCGCTGACTTAAGGTTTTTATTGGCACATTTAATTGCAAGTAATATAAATTAAACTATTTTCAGTTTAGAGTTTATAAAAAAATATTTTTTGAGGTACGAACCTCTTTATTTTACAAACAAATTACAAGTGTCACAAATAATGAATTCTAGTTTTTAAGATACCTATCCCCAAGTGCATATCCCAAGTGCATCCATCGGATGTTCCCACAGGTGGTGTCGGGTTCCTCTGTCTCCTACGTGCTGGAATGCAGTTTGTTCTATAGTTGTTGTTTGTTACCAAATGCAGCGCCAGCGAAATTAGTGTGGGAAAGAATGTTTTGAATGCTTTGGAGCCAGAGCCATAAATCATCTTCGGTTTTTAGTTTCTTTCGCGTTAAATTATATATGTATGTGACAACGATATTTTTTCACATTCGTCACAATAAAAAACAAAGTTATATCGACAATATTACTTAACAATCTTTTGCTGACGCCTATACAACCTGGGTGAAACATTTTTCCGCACAAACCACCGCACGAGGCACGATCGATGTTAACTTCGGAATTGTAGACGTTGCAGAAGGGCATGCTGATTCAGTTATTGATTAATTTTAATTTGGGTATAGGCGAATTTAAGGAATGGGGAAAAGGACCATTGTTTATTTTCAAAGGCGGCGCGATAAACGAAAACGTCTGGACTCGAGGAAAGTAAAAAAGCACAAACCTCACAATAAAGCGTGTTCTTCCTCAGTCGGCATTCTGCGTAAGTGTGATTAGACTTATTGCAGAATTCGCATTTTATCTGGGGATGTCGTTTGTGTTCTTGTTCGTTTCCTTGAGGAGGCGAAAAATTGAAACTACCGTTCGCAGGAGGCATGGTGGGTAAATTATTATTGACACCGTAAAAATGGGAGGGATTGTGATTATAAGGGTTGAAAACACGTAATGATGTGCTCGGATGTGGTGATTGGGAGTGTGATGTGGGGTTTTGAAGATGAGCTGTTTACTTGCGTGCTCGTGGAGTATTCCGGTCGCAGTAAGCCAGCTGTTCTTGACACCGTGTCTGCTACCGTCTGCAGATCGTTCGCATTGACTATGAGTACGAAATGCCGTAGCGTTGGATCCATTAACCCTGTTTTGAAACTTGCAATGGTAGAGTTTTTCAGTTCAATCTTTAGGGCTACTGAGTTTTAAGCTGCGTAATTCGCAGCGATAATGTCGTAAGCTTTCACTTGCAGACCAGCGGGCGTCTTGCGGATGCCTGAATATCTTCCAAGGACAGTTGATGGAACTGTTTAATCTCGCCTGTAACGTCTTCAAGAGTCATCACAGACATGTACGTCCCCTTAATTATGGTTTCGAGCCAAATAAGCACACGTACTAAAGGAAGTGCGGCTTAAGGTTTCATTACCACGAATGTGATGGTATGTATATTTGTTAGACGCAACTTCCTGACTCATCATTTTTTTCGATGGGGTCATTGTATGTAACTCGTGCGTACAATTTCAAGTTCTGCTTGCCTCATTCATTTAGTTTCTTATGACCTAATGATTTGTATTATGATACTTAAATAATAACTTATTGCTATTTATTGTTGATTTCATCATAACAGAGTTTCGTTAAAAGCTAAATTGTAAGAAGGTGAAGGTTTTAGAAGGTGGATATCCGGGTGCAGTGTTAGCGAAAAAATTTTATTAGTTTCGGATCGGATTCTTTGCAGGTAAGAAATCCTTTTGGATTGAACGTAGCGCTAGACTAAGAGATCTTTGGAAACTTGGAGAGAAGAAATGTTCATGAGCTCGTGGTATTTATTATAGAGTTGCCTTATGTGTTGTGGGTCAGAAAGAAGTCCTTCCTTTTGGAGACCAACTAATACATAGCTTTTCGTTTTGCCATCTGTTCGGGAATTTACTTACTTCCGAGCGCGTCAGGGGAGGGAGGAAAAGCTGAAAGTAATTATGTTCCAAAGGGCACTTTGCCGAACAACAAGTTGTATGGGTTTAAATTCTTTATTACAAAACAAATTATATGTGACGACCACGTCAAATTAACTTCAGAAAAATACTTGAACAATTGCTTGCTAGGAAGCCGACCACGTCGCGAATAGACTTAAAGTTGAACAGAAGACGACCACGTCGGTTGAGAGTAAAGGTTGAACTGTCGTGAAGCCAAGCCGCCAAATCCAACCACCCTGGTTCTCGTTCATCCAGCCATTCGCCCATGAGGAATGTGCAGCGTCACCATAACTCCCACACATGAAGGGAGTCCAATAGCTGATACCAGCTCCAGGCTTTGCCGATCCAACGGCACATGAAGTATAATGTGCCGACTCCAGCAATTATGGCTCCAATCCTAAGTGGCGACATTGTTTACTTCTATTCGTTTGTTGATACTTATTATTCCCACTGCCATAGATGCCACAGTATTTATACAGAATAAACACTGCCATCCTATGGCATATGGGAACCCAAATGTGTATCCGATACCCATAGCCAAGTAGTGGCGATATGGGTCAATCGTCTCAAGCACAAGTATCGTACCAAAGCATTGGCAGATACTCTTCTATGTGCGGTTGTGTGTCCATATACACAATATGCTGCGGCTAGGGTGACTGTTCACGATCGGTCGTCGTGGGTTGTCATCTGAGGTGGCTGGCAAGTAAGTAGATCGATATGTAGGTGGTGAGGGTGGCTGGTGTAGTTGGTTGGCTTGGGTGGCTGACGACTATATGTTGCGTCGTCAGCATTATGGATGCGATGAGTATTCGGTCGTTGACCGAACACCATCCATACACATATCGTCTTGTCTGTCGTAAGATATGCTAGGAACAGACGAATGTTTTCAAACACTTTACTATCTCTTCGTTTCGAAAGAGCATAACGGGATTCGGTAGATTCAATTAGGGACTGTTGCGTAAGTTTGATATTAGGTGGTAACAGAGGATCGAATGTAGATCGAGATTCGAGTGGCGGCTGAGATGGGCTTGAGTTTAAAATATGAGAGCTTATAAAGTTAGGATATTTAGCTCCTGAGGTGAGGTTGAAACTTGGAACAGGGAGCGATTTCGTTTGGTCACAATAACTTAAAAGAGAGGACTGGGGATCAGGATTAATATTGAAAGATACCCGTTGATCAGCATGTTTCTGTTGGACTGCGGATTGCTGTTCTTTGATTATATTTTGATGCAAGGACAGTTCGGGGCTTGGGTTGGGGTTTGGGTAAGAGTTTAGGCTGGGATATAACAGGAGTTACCATATAGTTCAAGCGAGGAATATTAGCTTGTCGAAGGTCTAGCAGGAAGTCTATGGGATTTTGGAGGATTAGCATTGTTTTAGTATTATTGAAAGAAAAGTAGAAATTAGCGAAAATATTATTTTTAAAAGTCCAGTTGTGTGTCATAGCCTTAACTGTTTTTTCGCTGAGTTTAATAATTCCATCGGAGAAAGAAAATAGCCATTCGTATTTCCCAGGAATGTTTGAAACTTCTATTGACTATACGTTTGGAATCAGGAACTGATATGGAATAGGTTCTGGAGAAAAAATCTTGTATACATAGTTTGCTTAGCCTAGCTAGCTATTCTATTCAGCTTTAGTGCAGGTAGTCCCAAATTTAGACAGTAGTGGCGCAGAGGAGGGTAAGGTACAAGATTATGATTTTAAAAAGAGGAAGCAAGTACGAACACAACGACGGTTTAATAACGACTCAATCAGTCAACACATTTTATTTTCCAATTGTCTATACATTTGAGTTTTGGCAATACACAAGAATTGCAAGCATGCAAAACTGTGTTGCGCGTGCAATACCTTAACGGTGGGACCAGACATTTATAATTGATATTATGGATAAACGATATGCGTGAACCAGAATTTATTGAATTGTTCCCACAATTGAAGTATTGCTGACAATACTTTTAGCATATGCTGACAATACTTTTGACAATGATGATAACACAGGATCAGTATTTATGGGAGGTAAAAATTGTAAAGTGGTATTATGCAGGTGATATTCCTTCTCAGCTTCAATTACAACTTCATTGTGATTTTTGACTGCGGTACACAATTGTACTTCATCATGTAAGGAAACATTAAACGAGCACGACGGCACGTTGCTGTTTGACAGCGTGTGGTGGAGGGAAAGTTAGTGTATGATTTAAGATGCTCTCACTGTATCTATCAACTCTTTGACGGTGTCCATGGTCATCGCGAGATCAACCGAAAAATTGGAGATATGCTTTAAATCATCATCAATTAGTGATGATTGTGAGTCATCGTCAGATTGGTGAGGCTGAAGAGAATTGATGGAAACGATTATTTTGTTACCCGATCGGTGTAATTCATCATATGTTATAGTATTTACTGAGGAGAACCGTGAGTAAAGTTACAACTCAATTAAGGAAACAATTAGTTTTCGATTTGTGTGTTGATATTTTGAGCATTCATGTTTCCCGAAATTAATTTGATAACTGATCCCACTCTGTTAAATAACCCTCTTTTGTTTCTTATTGCAATAAGTAAGGGCTACTGCTAGGGAGTTTCCCACCGGCTGCGCCAAATGTAATGTACAGTGAAAAAAATTTCAATTAAAAACGACCTCGCGCTTTGGTGGTTAACAATCGACTCACCATATTTCCGTTGACCTGCCTGGAACTTTTGATTGAACTCCAGAATGCATTGCTTAACTTGCATTCTGGAATTCAGCTTGACCTACTAAGCCATGCCACAATAAGTGTGCCCGGAAACTGTTAGTATGCATAATATTGATGAAGCAATAATGTGCATAATAACAGTTATGCTTACTGGCATAGTAGGTAGAGGCGAATGAACCAAATGTAGGTATAACATCCCTCCGCCGTTGGATAGTTCAAGCCATTGTTGAACTTTTGTTGTCGGTCTGTGCTGGTGGCGGTGGTGGTCGTGTTACGGGCGCTCTTATTTTTGGCATCTCTAGCACTTCGGAATTTGCTGTGTTAAGTTAAATTTCCCTAATTTTGAGTATTTCTAAGCTCTCCAGCCGTTTATTTATCCGAGCACTGTCAAGTGCATGATTTTGAATGAAGTGAAACAATGTTCGTTCAAAGTTAGACTTAAATTTATTCCCAAAATGTATAACCTTATATACTACATTCAATCAATGTTTCTGTTATTCAATTCTTGTTCAATTCTCTGTTTCTTGAAAATTCTCTGACTTACTTGAACTCAAGTGAACTTTAGTTCTCGAATTCTCACTTGCATAGACTGAACCTCTGGTTCAATCCATTCAAGTGCAATATGATTTCATAGTACAATACGTTCAGTGGGTCATAAACAAAGTTACAATATAATGCAGTTAAATAATCCTTGCGAGGATGATATAAAAAAATCTCGAACGCCAACCTAGGAGTTGGCCCAACAGTTTGGCTTACATAGAATCAAGCACAAGTTAACACGTTATAAATTATTTATTAGTAATCCGCACAATATCGAGAGACAAGAGTAAAATCCAAGACGAGTCTTAATGAAGTCCAAACTAGAACTAACTGTCCGCCGACTAGAGTCCCAAGCACTCATTGGTTCCCAACAGGTATCGCTGACCTTGCATTATTCATGTTCGCGCGAATTATGTTTTAAGTGGCTTCCGATGATAAAAAAACACTTTTTTTTTAATTTTACGAGTTTATTATGACTTAAATGAAATACTGATGTTACAAATTTGAGTCACTTAGTCTCTATGAGCGGCCGTCCTTAGCGTCGCTGCACTCACTTTGACTGTATTCGTATTATTGGGCGTTTTGCTTGCTTCGTTAGTTGGCTTTTATAATCTGTTATCGCTGACACTGCAATTATCGATTTGTTGTCCGCCGTTGATTGACCCTCTATTGATGATGTTGCACTTTCATACTTGTCAGCCGTTGATTGACCTGCTACTGTTGACTGTGCAATTTCATATGTAACTCGCGTGTAGGCTGTTTGTCGGGTCATGCACTGGCCAATGGGAAGGTGTCATATGTCCAGTTATTGACCGAGCTAATAATTGCCAAGTCAGTGGGAATAGGTTTGCGCATGTTTCCCAGGCAGGTATCGGATGGTGTTAACTCCTCCCCCTCTAAAAATCTACGTCCCGTAGATCTAAAGCTGACCACCAGGTCAAGCCGTTGGTAAGTTGGTAGGTAAGATTGGTGGGATGCTGGGTTTGGCATGTAGCTTTCGCCACATCAGAAGGACAATATATGCCACCAGAATAATGGTTGCGGCTTCTGTAAGTATAGAAATTTTGAATTCATGGGTTAAATTACCTAAGCGTTCTATGTTTTGAACGCTATGCTCGTGGACGTATCCCAGGTCTATATTGTGGTTCTGGCAGGTTATATTCATCAGGGCCGGAGGAACTGCTTGTACGGTTGACATCAAAGAACTTGAAAATGTCCTGTTTTTCAGTTGGATCGTCTCGTTGTGGATCTGTATAATATAGGTACCTATAAGAGGTCTTGAGACATTGTTAGAAATCAAATCGCCATTGAAATTAGTAACAAAAATAGTGTCCTCCCTCCTTGATTAACTCGAGAACTTCTTCACTGCTAGTTTCGAAGGTGCAAGTTGTGTGTGCTCCCTTCAGCGATCTAGGGATACAACTCTCTTCGGGGATGCTTTCCAACGACTTGTCTTCACAGACTGTGGAGTTGTTGATTATGAGGCATTTGTCTTTAATTCCGTAGGTCATTCTATGGTTCGTCAACATCTTCTGGTACGTTAAGTCTGTTGTTATTTATTTTTATATTTTTTTTTTTTTATTGTTTCTTTCTTTTTCTTTGAGTTTTTGTTTTTTTAAACTTTTATGTTTGTGATGGCTGCTTTTGTTGTGCCATCTTTTTGACCTTGTTCGTATATTCTAGTTTCTTCAGGAGGCTTGCCTCCTTCAGATACCGCCGCTTCTCCTCGCCACGGCAAAGGCCTGCCAACCGGTACAGCCTTCCCAACTCCTGCCGGACCCAGACCTGGTGGCCCCCTCTTTTCTTCCTTCCTTCGTATCCTCCGAATGGGGTTTTTGGAGGGTCGCTGGTTGGTTTGGGCAACTTTGGTTCGTTGGCTTTGGTTAGGTTCCGACGCCGATATTCGTCCAATGTAATAGGTTTGGGTCCTGCTTGGGGCTGCTTCTGGATTTCTTCGGTTATTTTAATTAGTGATTGTGAATCCATACTCTAATGGAGAGACAAGAAATTGAAAACATAATCGTACTAACGGAAACCTTGGTAGAAGGTGACTAGGTTCGTAGCATAATACGCTGAAACATGGAGGGTGTTTCAGTTAACCAGGTTTATTCTCCAACTGGTCGTACTATCCTACCGGCTGCGCCATTGTTATGTTATTGATATTCAACAACATGAAATTAACCTACTTGGCCCGTGTAAGGCGAGAACCCTAGTTCTGGTCAGGGGCACCCCACCACCAATGTACATTTGGATCCATACACATGGATCCAAGATTATTCAAAATTATAGGGGAAAAGGAAGGGGGAAAGCCAGCGGATGAAGGCACACTGGGGCCAATTAATATGGGAGGCGACGAGGCCTACTTAGCAGAGATACCATTTGGTATCTCTGAATGTACCTGAGAAATTAAAGAAGGGGTTATTTGTTTACAAAAAGAACTTACTTCTTTATTATGATTGATTGATAAAATGTACAACTGATTGTTACCGACTGTTACTGCCTGTTATTGACTGTATCTCACTGTTACTGACTGTTACTGATTGTAATTGACTTCATTTTTCATTTACTATTTATACGAAATTAATTGTCCATGAATTGTTATCGATGTTATCGACATCAATTCATTTTCTGCTAAGCCAAGAATTTACTTTAATTGTTTTGCAAGAATTTGTTCTTTGCAAAAACTAATTTCGTCACTGCCCGACTTTCGTCACTGCCCGACTTTCATGAGTGCAATTCAACTCGTCAGCATTAGGTCTTTGGCCTGTTGTTGGTTCATATGGTGGTCATATGAACCAGCAACTAGGTTTTTATTATTCTTTTTGCCCTTCCGTTTCGGTTTGGCGACAAACCGATGACCGGGCATTTGTGAATTATTAATGGTGTTGTGTATTCTTTTTGATTACACAGAAAGTTTTAGAAAATTGTTAAGAACTTTCGTTCTTAACTTAGACGGACACTACAAATGTAGCGTCTTGTCGTCTTCCTTAACTGGGGATTGGGATAGGGGGTTTGTTTGGTGGGTTTTAAGGGCGCACCATCCCGGAATACTAGGCTAAAGAGCCAGATTTAATTATACTCACCTTAATTGTTCAGCAAAAGCAAAAGTCCTCTTCTTGTTTCAACAGTTTATCAGCAAATAAAACTTCTGTGGTTAACTCACTTAGTGTTTACTTTATTACTCATGTCTCTCATTCATTTTTCCTTTACTATTTATACCTTAAAATAGCTTACATAGATTGACTTAAACTATGTCATGAAATGTTGGTAAATTCATGATGTCGAAATCATGACATTTCGACATCGGTATTTCTTAAATGTTTCTATACCTATTCCTCAGTCATCAAAACAATTTGTCCTATAAAATATTCGTCACACATTTCCTTTACCACTCGTCAGCATTATTTGTTTTCTGAAAGTTCATTCCAGTTCATTATTTGGCCGCAATAATTTGTTCGCATTTTTCTGATGACGCTTCAGTATATGAATTAACTGAATCGTCACCCAGAGGTTGCGTCATACACTTAGCGATCGAATGTTTGTTTACAATTCGAATGCTTTAGTGTTGACCTTGGCCTTGAAGCTGGAATGAAGTTAGGGTTGGTTAGGATTTTCTTGTATTATACAATACTACACAACACCTCCCCCCTTTAAAAGAGATAATTTTTTTTGTTTGGAAGAGACAAAAAATGCTAAGTTCGTCTTTCAAGTGGGATTGAAAATATGTGCGGTGACCAATTATTATTTTGTGCGTTTAAAGTTTGGGAACTTGGGAACTGTCGGTGACTCAGTCATAGGTTATAGGAACATTTTTTTTTTTTTTTTTTTTTTTTTTTTTAAATTAAATAGCAACATTTTTTTTTTTTTTTTTTTAATTATTTTATACAATTGTTATTGTTTTATCAATTTGTATTCTAATTAATTTTACATATATATATATTTTTTTTTTTTTTTTTTTTTCATTAATTTTGTTACTTGCTATGTTTATATACATTTTTAGTATTTCTTATATACTCTAATTATATATCTATATGTTATGTCTATATACTTTTTAGGAATTGATATCAACTTTCATTTAGATTAAAAATCGGTTGTTATAAAATTGATTGGGGAATAAGAATTTTATTGAAAAAAGTTTTTCTGATGACTTACAAGAAAAATATTAACTAGAGAATAATTATATAATGTTGTGTACTTGAAAACAATATGTGTAAAATAAAAATGCCAGTTTACTGAATATTAAATCATAAGGTACAATTTTATATTAAATTTTTTTTTTTTTTTTTTTTTTATAAATTTAGAATTAAGATCTCTTTTTTTTTTTTTTATTGTTGTAAAGTGTTGATTGGAGTTTCCAGTAGTAATCTTTTGTGTCTCCTTAGTTGGGCAATTCAATGTTTTCCAAGATGATTTGTATTTATCGTTTTGCAGGATTTCGTCATAGGTGTGCGTCCTTGGTGAGTGTCATGGAACATGGGTCCTAGTTGAATTAAATTTTTGTTTGTCCTGAAAAAGTAATATAATTAGGATGTGGGGATTTATCCCTCTTTTTTTTTTTGTTAAGTGGGGGTATTTCCCTCTTTTCAGAAAATTTTTATATTTTTTCTCTCTCTCTTTGTTTTTTTTTTTCTTTTTTTTTTTTTTTTTTTTTTTTTATTTTATTGTGTTAGGGATTTATCCTTTTTTTTTTTTTTTTTTTTAAGTGGGGGTATTTCCCTCTTTTCAGAAATTTTTTTTTTTTTTTTTTTTTTTATCTGGTAGGTTTTTTAATTTTATATCTGAACTCCGGGTAGTCTTTTATTTCTTTGGTAAGTATAACTTCGAATTTTTGTAATTGGTCGATTAGCGGACTATTGGTGGAGAGTTGATTGGCCACCATACCGCATACTGACCCCTTGTCTAATCCCAAGAGAGATACTGGCGTCTTAACGTTTTTTATAGTGTACTGTGGATCTATTGTTGTTTGGTATATCCTCCTCCATTCTTTACACAGAAATTTATATATGGCCAACATTGCTGATGAACCAGATGCCCCAAGAGTATTATATTGTTTAATTGTTCTATTTCTATTGTCTACTGCTATTAATATCCAATGAAATCCAGGTACTTCTATTGGACACAACAGTAAGTCATATTTAAAAATGTTTAATTCTCCTAACCAGTCCGCACTGTGTTTTCCTTGCAGGATAGGTATTAGGAGTTGTTGGAGGTTCTTAATTTTTTCATTTTCAAGTTTTTTCAAGAAAAAATGCATTTTTTCTGAAGTTACGTATTCCATATTAAAAATTTTTTTTTTTTTTTTATATTTTCTGTAATAATACAAAACATTTCTTATTAGTCAGACAATATGAGTTTTCTTATTTTTTGGGAATTCTTTCTATTGAGAGGAGTTATTTGTTTAGGGGCAGTTGTTGGAATTGGTGGTGGAGTTTGTTTTGGTATATTTTCTGGCTGTGGTGTTATTTGAATAATAGGATGTGATATTGTTGGTAATTCTGGTAAAGGAGTTTCGTATTTATGGAATGGTCTTCTGGAGGATTTTTTTTTTGTTTTTTGTGTGACATTGTATATATTGTTTTATTGCTAGACCTATTATAATCAAGATTGTAATGGCACCTAAAGATGTTGATGTGATTGTGTTTATAGTGTAAGTTCTTCTATTTTGTTGGTTTGTTTCATATTCTCTAATTTTATCTTCGATTTCGTGGATTTCAACAACGGCGTTTTCCATGATCTGTTTGGCAATTCCGTGTTTTAGTATTATTGTTGTGTTGGATGTTTTGTCTTCCCCTAATATGTTTTGAACAGTTTTGTTCAATGATAGATCTGGTAATGTAAACTCTGGCTGTTGTATCTTTATATTTGAGTTTTCTGTATCTTCGTAATATATTATTTGGTGATTTATCGTCACGTGACAGGGCTCCGTTATATGTAATATTCCTGTCCCTTGTAAAGATGTTCCATGAAATTCCTGTTTGCATTGTATTTGCACTCTGGTCGGAATGGGTAGAGAGAACAGCCAAGCATTCTTCTGTGTCATCTTAATCAAGTAATTTTGTCTCCGGGTTGCATAGTTGAAATTACACTTATGTTCTTCATCATACGGATTAAATATTAGGGATATTGAACATAGTTGTGATTCAGTTCCTTTTAAAATGGGTGATTCTAGTGGACCTACAAACCAATTTTCGTACATGTGTATTGCAATCATTTTTAGCTGTGTAAACTCTTTTCTATTGATTATTACGAATTCTTTGGTTTTCATATTTTTTGCTATAAATTCCTCTTTTATGTTTAATACAGCAGATTTACTCTCTTTTATTAGAATTGGAAAAATATGAATTTGCTCAATTACGAATACGTCGAGATTAAATATTGGGAGTATAATTCTTATTACTAACTTCCCTCCCATGGTCTGTGTTTTGATTTTTAAAGATTTTTCCAAGATATTCGTTAATGTCTCTTTATCTTTTATGTTGTTTTGGGGACAGATTTTCTTATATAAATTCGATAATTCGGGAGCGGTTAATAGAAGTGGATGTAGCTGGTTTTGTTTAGTTGAATAGATCACATCTAGTGTTACTTGCTGTCTACTTTGTATTTCGATTACTAGTAGTAGAATTGTATCTAAAAGACTTTGTATGTTCCTTTCTTGTGTAATTTCTGAATTTAGTCTATCATCTAACCGGTTTACTTCTGCCATTATCTTTTGTTGGTTGTTCTCCATTTCACTCAACGGTTTTTGTAATCTTTGATACGTTGTTTTTATGATACTTATTTGTTGTTTTTCTAATTCTTCTAGTGTCTTCGTATCACTTTCCAAATTACTTAACTTGCTGTAGACCTTTTTTTCGTCATCGATATCCATTGTCCCAAATAAATAATGCATGCCTTTGCCAATACCGTCAAATAAAGATCTTTTATTTCGGTGAGGGTGTATTATATCTTCTATCACCTTGTTTCTTTGGGTTATGGTGTTAATTAAACCTGTGATTATTGGTGTGTGACTCACACACCTTTCGTTTTTAAATTTCTTGCATAAACTATTCCAATTTTCTTCTGCAGATTTTACTATTTTAGTATGTTGGGTTATGTCGTCTATATTTATTTCCGTTATTACGTTCCATGTGTCATGGTATAAGATTATTTTCCCTATTGTTTCAAACACGATTCCAGTGTTGTTCAGTTGTTCCACTCGGAATCCAATCGGTTGTTCGGCTAGTATTAATATTGAGTTGAGTAGACTCACGTAAATAATAACGTTAATTTTATCCATCCTAAAATGAGAACAAAATTTGCATCACTTGAAAGTAAGATGTGTTGAATCCTATACTGCTTCCCTTTTCTTCTTTCTATATCTCTGTATCTAATTCATTTCAAAATATTTGTTTGTCATACAAATTCTAATTGCATTACATAACAACATGAACATAAAAACTGTCAACGTATTTGGCGTGTGCCCTAGGAATCAAAAGCCTAAATGCGGTGTTGCATCACATTTCATATGACACCATGACACTCAAATGTCCGACATAAGAAATGTCAATGTTTTTGGCGTGTGCCCTAGTAATCAAAGACCTAAATGCGGTTTCTTTGATAAAAATGTTCTGGTTACTTGAGCTACTTCATTCTGAATGAAAAAAAAAAAATATTACCCTTGGTGATGTCTTGTAATCGTTGAATATGAATGAATTTTGCTGATTGGAAATTTAACAAGGTGAAGTTGGTTTTTTTTTTTTTTTTTTTTTTTATTCGTAGAAATGTTTTAAACGGTTATTATGAACAGTCACCTGTTTTTTCTTTATTTGAACTACACTATTGACGTCATTGATGATTTTTATTATTGTGTATGGGCCTTTCCAAACTTCGTCCAACTTGTGGTTTTTATTTGGATTCTTTATTAGGATTTTATCTCCTATATGGAAAATATTGGGTCGTAGTTTTGCATCATGGTAGTTTTTGGAAGTTAATTTGCTCTGGAGAAGGTTTTTCCTAGCTGTAGCGTAAGTTTTTTGGAGTTTGTGTTTTAGAACATAATAATAATTTTCGTGGTTGTATAGGGGTTCAGGATCTCTTTTTAGATTAGAAGGTACACTAGAAGTAAAACCGTAAAGGCAATCCATTGGGGTTAATTTGGTTCCCTCATGTATACTATTATTGTATACGAATGCTGCAGTTCTGAGGTACTGATCCCAAGTTCTTGGACTGTCGTCACATATAGTGCGGAGATATTCCACTAAAGGCCTATGAGCGCGTTCAAGCGAACCATTTGATTGTGGGTGATATGCAGTAGTCTGAAGTTTCTCGATCTGTAGGAGTTTACACACTTTTTTGAATAGTTTCCCTACGAAGTTAGCACCTTGGTCGGTTACTAGCTGCTTAGGTATTCTATATCTTGTAACTATTTGTTCGAAAAAAATGTGTGCCACTGTTTCAGCTTCGGCGTTGGGCATAGCATACCAATCGACGAATTTTGTCAGATTATCTTGGAAAGTTAGAATGTACTTGTTTCCGATTTGAGAATCTGGAAGTGGTCCTACAATGTCGAGGTATACCTTGTCAAAAGGTAAATTACAGATGTCTGTAATTACCATTGGCATTTTGGTTTCAAGACTTGACTTCATTTTCTGACATTTTTTGCATTTTTTAATGTAGTTGGCTATATCTTTGATCATATTGGGCCATTTATACTTTTCTCGGATTCTCTTGTAGGTCTTAATAACACCTTGGTGTCCGCCAAATGGAGAGTTATGGTAATCACTGAGAATTGTGGAAATTTCTTCTTGAGATCTTATGGTTTCATATCTTTTCTTTGTTGCTTCTTCTACTGGGTATATTATAGGAGGGGTATCTAAATTGGGTTTTTCCGCTTCTTCATCGTTTTTTCGCGTTTGTGCTCGGGTTACAGCGAGAACAATATTGTTTGATTTTTTGTCTTCACTATTTCCGGATTTAAAAGTTATTTCTGTCTTTTTGTCAACCGTGTGTTCGATCGAATTATTGGGAATTCTACTAAGCGCGTCAGCGTTAGTATTATACTTTCCGGGTTTGTATTCGATTTTATAATCGAACTCGGAAAGTTTGTGATGAAACCTAACCAATCGGGATGTTGGGTCTTTGACGCTAAAAATGCCTTTTAAAGGTTTGTGATCGGTATATATAGTCACTTGTCTCCCTAGCAGGTAGTACCTATAGTTTTTGGTTGCCCAAACGATAGCTAAAAGTTCTTTTTCGATTGTCGAATAGTTTCTTTCGGCTTTGTTTAGGGTTCTACTTGCGTATGCGATTGGATGGTCTTTACCAACCTCTCCTTGAGACAGAACCGCACCAATTGCGTCATTACTTGCATCAGTGGTTAGGTTAAAAGGTTGTTTAAAATCGGGATATATAAGTATAGGGGGTGAAATGAGCAGGTCTTTAACTTTCTGAAACGATTCTTGACATTTTTCTGTCCAGGTGAATTTTACGTCTTTTCTTAACAGATTTGTCAAAGGTTTGACTACTTTTGAGAAATTCGGAATGAACTTTCGATAGTAATTTGCTAGGCCCAAAAAGGATTGCATTTGTCTAACAGTTTTTGGTACGGGAAAATCTTGTACACAACTGGTTTTACTGGGGTCAGGCTGTGCTCCAGCGGCGGAACATTTATGTCCCAAATATACCACTTCTTTGCGCAAGAATTGGCATTTCTCCAGCTGTACCTTTAAATTGTGCTCTCGCAACCTATCGAGAACTAGTTGTAGTTTTCTGTTATGATCTACCAAATTCTTTCCGTAAACCACGATATCATCTAGGTAAACAAAGCATTCCAGACCCTGCAGGCCGGTTAAGATATAGTTCATTAAACGTTGAAATGTTGCAGGAGCACCTTTTAGACCGAACGGCATCCTTTTGAACTCATAGTGCCCGTAAGATGTACTAAATGCTGTTTTTGCCCTGTCCTTCGGGTCGACCAGCACTTGATGATATCCACTCGCCAAATCTAGCGTGGAAAAATATCTGGCATGTCCCAATTGGTCGAGAATGTCTTCGATTCGGGGTAGAGGAAAAGCATCTCCTATTGTAATTTCGTTGATTTTTCTAAAATCTACAACTACCCTCCATCGTACCTCACCGTTTGGGCCTGCCTTTTTTGGAACTACCAAAAGTGGAGAATTCCAAGGGCTCTTACTCGGTTGCACTATGTCGTTATCAAGCATTTCGGCTAATTGATCATTGATGATATCTCGTTGTTTTTCAGGTAACCTATACATTTTGGTGTTGATAGGTGGTTGATCTTGTTTGGTAGGTATACTGTGTTTTATTGTGGAAGTATACGTTAGCTTATCACCTGGTAGAAAAAATATGTCGTTATATTCCATGCATAAGTTAATGATTGAATTTCTTTCCTCGTCATTTAGTGTTTCATCTAAAATGAGTTGCTCTCTAAGATTCTGTTCTCTGGTATTGTTCGTTGCCACGTTAGTATGGTAACACTTCGGTTCAGGGATACTTGTAATATTATTTGTTGATGTGTTTTCCAAAGGTACGTAATTTTTTAACTCTATTAGATGTAGTACAACTTGTTTGATAGTTGCATTGTGTTCTAGAGTGTTAATGATTGGAACAGACACCTTTTCTCGTCCTCCTGCTACTATGCAATTTCCAAGGAGGACTCCCTTTTGGATATGCTTTGATAAACAAATCATATCTTCGTTGAGTTTGACCGGTAGTTCTACGATCATTTTTGATCTTTCTGGTATCTGTATTTTTTCTTTTAAAATTATTTTTATTTTACTACTTGCTTCTTCAGAAGTTTTTTCATTTTTATTTTTATTAACCAAACCTCCTAGGGCTGGTTTTTCATTTTTAATTTTGCAGTCAGATCCGCTTTGGGTTGACTTATCATTTACATGAATGTTTGAATCAAAGCCGCGTTGGGTTGATTTTTTATTTTTGATTTTTTGATCAGAGCCGCGTTGGGTTGACTTATTATTTATTTTTGAGTCAGATCCGCTTTGGGTTGACTTATTATTTTTGATTTTTTGATCAGAGCCGCGTTGGGTTGACTTATTATTTTTAATTTTTGAATTGGAACCATGATTAATATGATTAATTTCTGCAAGGTCTATTTTCCTCTTTCCACAAGTGTCTTCTTTACTATGAGAATTGCCAAGATTATTACCAGAGCCTCTACGGGTTGGCATTTGTTTCTTTGTTCTGTTGATTACTAATTTTGTAAAACTTGGTTCATCTTGTGTAACGATTGAAGAGGTCTTAGCCATATCAGAAAATCTTTCTGCAAGGTCTATTTTCCTCTTCCCACAAGTGTCTTTTTCCTGATGGTTACAATGAGGTCCATAGGAGTTATCTCCAAATTTTGTACTTGGTAATTCGTGAACCCCTGTTTTTGAATCTAACAGTGGAGTTATATATTCTTGCTTTGTGGTGATGAATTTTAAAATCTTTTTGGGACCCTCCACATTACAGTGTGGCCCAATGAAATTATATCCCAATATTCCGTCATCTGGAATGGGTAATTCATCTTCAACTACTTGAAAATTGCAAGAAGGTTCCGTGGGTATTTTGAATTTTCCAGTACATTGTCCAAGTGTTTTACCTGAACCAAATGGAGTATTTATGGATACGTTTCTGGTTTTGTCAATTTTTGTGTTTTGTTTTAACACCTTCCTCCTAATGAGGCTGACTTCAGATCCAGTATCCACTAACAGACGAACGGTTTTATTTTTAGTAAAATCTGTAGGGATTTCAACAGAAGGCAATTCGTAGTTTTCGAAAAACTGTTGTGTTGCAGAATACCCTTTAAAATTTTTTCTATTTATCGTCGAGCCGGGGTTTTTTCGGTCGACGATGAAGCGTTTCCCGAATTTTTGTTTTCCCACCTGAGTTTTAAACTACATTGACTAATAGAGTGTGAGTTTCTTCCGCAAAAATCACATTCCGAGTTCATTTGAAAAACCCTTGCCCTAGGATTTAATTCGTTCCTATTTGGGGCTGAGAAGTTGGGTTTGAAGTTAGGCTCGCTATGAGTATTCCTAAATGGATTTGTGTGGTTTTGCTTTGGAACATACTCGCCTCTATTGCTTCTGTTCCAGTTGTTATCTTGGAATTTAGTGCCCTGATAATTTGAATTATTTTTTCTACGGCAGAGTCGGGTCTCATGTCCGTAGGTTTTACAGTTTTCACATACGGGTGTATTTTTCCTTTTTAAACAATCCTCATATGTGTGACCTTTAAATTTGCAAAAACTGCAAGTAATTTGGAGTTTTGTTTGGTGTTCCTTACCTTGACTTTTCTCGAAGTTTTTATCTACAGGAATCGTTTCCTCTGACAAGTATGGTTGAAACATTTGCTTCTGTGCCGCCCCTTTTTGCAGTTTTTCCATCATGAAAGCTTTCTGTAGCATGCCTTCAAAAGTGGGTTCGGATAACCCTAGTAAATACTGCCCTAGATGGGGATTTAGAACCCCACTAGCGAAAGAGGATATGGCAAAATCTTCCAACTGTGTTTTCACAGTGTCCGCATTTTTCAGATATTTTATTTCTGCTGCTTCGCGACACTGTGCCAACTTGTGGCGAAGTCTTGAAGCAAATTCTACGGTACTTTCTTGTCTTTCCTGTTTGCACGATATCAAACGTGTCACTAGCTCGTTATAGTTTTCCACTGGGAGGTATGTCCTACTGAGGAGATCCTCGGCTTCCCGGAAAGTTTCGGGTTTGGCTGTATCTATTAGGTCGTATGCTTCACCTCGCAATCTAGTGGTGAATAAGCTTGCAAAAGCTTCCTTTTCTTCCTCTGAGAGACAAAACATCACCTGCCTACAACATCCTATGAATGTTTGTAGTTCTTGGGAGATTTTTGGGTGTCTCTCTCCGGAAAATAAAGGAACGACCTGAGCCGTAAGCTTGATAATTTTCGTGTAATCCACCGCCATGTTTAAATTAATGGTCTCACTTTCTGAATCAGAAAA
Source organism: Melanostoma scalare (assembly GCA_949752695.1). Classification (NCBI taxonomy): domain Eukaryota; kingdom Metazoa; phylum Arthropoda; class Insecta; order Diptera; family Syrphidae; genus Melanostoma; species Melanostoma scalare. The sequence goes on along the minus strand of OX456984.1, from coordinate 209,855,044 downwards.
ATCTTGGAATTCCAAGTTAGTTTGAGTCTGTTCCGAAAAGGAGATTTGGGGTGGGGTCTTTATTTGAGCTATACGATCAGTCAGTTTAGTACTGCTTTGGTTTAGGAGGATTCCCTGGAAAATCAGAGAATCTGTCTTTAACTTTTCTATCTGTTTTAGCCGTTCAAGCCTTTGTTTTTCTGAGGATGCTTCGAGTTGGTCTAAAGCCAGTAGGGATATATTTCCCGTGGATTGAGCCTTTTCATGAAGTGCTTTAACTTGCTCCAATACGGTCTTTTGTTTGCCGGGTAGGAGAGCAGCAGCTGTTGAGGTTGACGCTTTGTAGATTTTGCGTTGCCTCAGGTTAAGATATGTCTCGTTATTTGACTCTTCTGAGTCCGAATTTGACATTTGTTTGGAAAAAACTGCAACAACCAGATTTTAAAACTTCGACAACAAAACAAGAGAACAATACTTCCACCCAAAAATCCGAAAATTTAACCACAAGAAAAATACATTTGTATTATTTGGACTTTATTTTTATTATTGGAAAAATACATTTGTATTATATATTTTACTTATTTTGCTTTTTCCTGCTTATCCCTCTTTTTCTTTGTTTCTTCTTTGACCAGGTCCCGAATTTCCCTTATGTACTGCCTTTTCTTCTCGCCAGTACAGAGGGCCGCCAGTTGGTGGAGTTGGGCTAGTTGCCTCCTTACTCTTACCACGTGACCACCCCTACGTCGTTTATTTTCGTAGGGCTGTGGTCCTCCTGGCACCTGGGGGGGTTCAGTCTCCAGAGGTGGGAGCGAGGGGGTTGTTGACTGGTTGCTCCTTCTTCTCCTATATTCCTCTAAGGAGATTGGCTTCGGGCCTGCTGTTTTATCTTCAGCTATTTTCCTTTTTATTTCTTCTAACATCTAATAAAAAAAAAAAAATTCTTAAAAAAAAAAATTTTTTTTTTTTTTTTGAGTTTACAAAGGGAGGTCGAATGGTGTACCTGAAGTTTAGTGGTCCTCAGGATTTTAAGTCGGAGTTTAAACTCCAAAGTGACGCACCATCCTACCGGCTGCGCCAAAATGTTGTGTATTCTTTTTGATTACACAGAAAGTTTTAGAAAATTGTTAAGAACTTTCGTTCTTAACTTAGACGGACACTACAAATGTAGCGTCTTGTCGTCTTCCTTAACTGGGGATTGGGATAGGGGGTTTGTTTGGTGGGTTTTAAGGGCGCACCATCCCGGAATACTAGGCTAAAGAGCCAGATTTAATTATACTCACCTTAATTGTTCAGCAAAAGCAAAAGTCCTCTTCTTGTTTCAACAGTTTATCAGCAAATAAAACTTCTGTGGTTAACTCACTTAGTGTTTACTTTATTACTCATGTCTCTCATTCATTTTTCCTTTACTATTTATACCTTAAAATAGCTTACATAGATTGACTTAAACTATGTCATGAAATGTTGGTAAATTCATGATGTCGAAATCATGACATTTCGACATCGGTATTTCTTAAATGTTTCTATACCTATTCCTCAGTCATCAAAACAATTTGTCCTATAAAATATTCGTCACACATTTCCTTTACCACTCGTCAGCATTATTTGTTTTCTGAAAGTTCATTCCAGTTCATTATTTGGCCGCAATAATTTGTTCGCATTTTTCTGATGACGCTTCAGTATATGAATTAACTGAATCGTCACCCAGAGGTTGCGTCATACACTTAGCGATCGAATGTTTGTTTACAATTCGAATGCTTTAGTGTTGACCTTGGCCTTGAAGCTGGAATGAAGTTAGGGTTGGTTAGGATTTTCTTGTATTATACAATACTACACAACAATGGTCTATCAAGCGTGCTCGTTTGTTTATTTACAAACGAACCGCTTGATGACCTTGATTCGTATATTTTATTTGAATCATTTTGAGGTGGGTTATGGTTTATTGTGTTGTTTGAGTTTTTTATGAAACTCTTAATGCGTTTCTCATACAACACAACAGTAGGTTAAATTCCTCTTTCCCCACTTTGGGCATTGAGATAATGTACAGCAACATCGAACCATTCGTAAAGATTGAGGGTGTTCCATATTCGATAGCTTCGATATCATTGACATATGGTAATGTCTCCAATTCGTTAATAACTTGTGTAATTTCTGTTGCGTCTAACAGATTAGTGTTGATAAGACCGCTCTTTGCCATCTGGCAGGCCCGAACGATCTCATTTATTTCGCCCTTGATGACCATGATCTCGTCCAGAGCATCTTGCTCGAATCTTCCGGAAATGACATCGCTTATTGCGCTTTCGTATCTTGTGATGATAGTATTTATCTTCTTTGTTATCTCCTGTGTTATATCTAGGAGTTTTGCGTTTATCTTGTATGCTGATTGTTGTTTTGGACTATCCTTTGCTCGTTTTGGAGGATTTCATTCCAGTCCGTAGCGTCCGGGTTTCCGGCTACCCACTTCCACGCTGATCCTATCCAATCGATAGATCTAGTTTTCCTTGACGTTTTGCCCTTCAAAAGATTGAGACGTCTCTTTGCTTGTCGTACATGGAACTCCAGTCATCGTCTTTTACGTTTGTACAGATCGCACTTGATACACCGTCTAGTAGGGTTTCAAACTGCAACAGGTCAATTGTGTGTACCAATTTGAAGCTGCCGTCTACGATCCATACTTTACCTTCCTTCAGGGATACTACTGGAACTTCGTAATTGAATATCTGGTACCCTTCTGTGATAACTAGGAATATTAATAATGTAGTAACCGCTCACATTCTCTTCTCGCAGGAATCAGGGAATCAAAATAATCTAAAAGCCGAAAAAAACCAATTTAACTTAAACCTTAGGAAGGTTCATGTTAGTCCCATTTAGACGCAAGTGTTGAAATTGCAAGCGTCCTACAAATAGCACGTAACTCTTCACTATTGGATCATTTATCTAATCGATCTCCAAGCATGTTCTCATGGATATGCTAGAATTTGTCGCTTCAGAATTGGAGTAGTCAACTGTGTTCTCATGGGAACAGAGACGTACGCTCAGATTGAGCGTACCAATTTGTCTATCCTGTATTAAAGGACCCACGAACAATCGATCAATGAAAAAAATGACACAATTTACTAAGCCGGTCCCTGCTCGGGCGCCAGTTAAATTATTCTTATGTTCTGCTTCTAGGTTGTCCCAAGATTGAATTAAATCGTCGATACTCTTCTTCCCAAAAATATTGCCAATATTTTAAATATATTGGCAATATTTTTGTGGTTGCCTATTTTTATCGGAAGTAACTCTGGGTACAGGTTCTGATTTCGAGACGCTAAATTTTCTCAACAGTGCTTCTTTCAGTCCTGAGTGGTCGGTCTACCATGGGTTTTATTCGGCTAATGCTTTAGCATGAAACTCATAAAAAAAAAGTTTGAAACCTTTTGCACTTGCTTCACATGGCTGCTTCATTTGCAATATTCCAGAGTCGCTCAGTGTTACTGCATAATTTTGGGTTTCACACTTCACGTACATTGACATTCGTCTCTTTAGCTTTGAAAAGCCATTCGTTGGCGGACGTCATCTTTAGGAATATCGCCTCCGTTGCGGGAATCGCAGCATATTTGCAAAAGTTCTTAGATGATGCCGCGTGGTGTATAAGTTCTACCAGACACTCTATAGATCCCGATGTAAGGATGGGTCTTTCATGCCGAAAATTAGCAGTCCTGGCGAGGGAACCTCCTATCGATACAATTGCACATTGTGCGTACTCTGTTTCGCTTATGATGACAAAGCGATCATGGTTCTCTGCTTCAGCAATGTACTCATGCTTGGTGTCTAGTACAAGGTCACAGTTCTTAAAGGATATATTTTCTGGACCTTGTAGTAGTAGTAGTATGATTTTTCTATGCAAAATATTGATAATGCATAGTAACAGTTATACTTACTGGCACAGTAGATAGAGGTGAAGGAACCAAATGTAGGTTGGTATAACATTAATAACTCCAAGTTTTTATATTCTTCGACATATCTCTCCAAATTAAATCAAATGCGTCACCTGTCAGTCCGGTTGATAGCAAAGAAACGTAAAGTTCCACCTCAATGTGGTTCAGACACTTAAAAACCAACGTTCGAGAACTAAGGAACAATATGGGCAACTACCTTAGATACACCTTCGTAAGACATATTTTTTAAATTTAATATATTACAAGCTGTTGTTGTACTTTTAAACACTGTCTCAACTTTGTCAAGGCTCATTGATTCTAATTCTAATATTTTTTCTTTCTGTTTTGTCTTTACTTTTCGGGGCCAATTAGAGTATTCTTGTTCTAAAACACGTTTACTTGCAACCTCTGCCCTGTACTCTGAATGTATTCTGAGAGAGACTTGAAGTTCACCATGAAATTTTCGGATGTCTGAACGAAGGTTTTCAATTTTTCCTTCGGCTTCAGAGTTTACATGCTCTGCTTCAAGTTAGGAGCGGTCAAAACTGAACTTTACCTTTCGGGTTTTATTTAGCTCAGACTTAAGGTCTTTGAGATCTTCTTCGTGACTCTCTTTAAGCCTTTGAACCATTTTCAAATATTGGATAAGTATATTTTCAATGGTTTCAAGTCAAGTTTAAATTGACACAACTGTGAACTTATTTGAAAATATTTTAAAGTAAACACTTGTCTGCCTACTAAAATAATTTAAAACTTGTACAATAGAGTTTCATTGATAGTTTTAATTTCTTTATTCTATTCATTTCTTTCTTTTTTCAATTGTTGAATTTTTTTTTGTATAAAGTAAATAAAACGACTACCGATGTTCGGTTTTTAATTAGTACTAACCGAACGTTAGGTAACCACTGATCAAATGGTCCACGAAGCGTTTTGAGGTAGCTTGGTCGGGCATATTGTGAAACTGTTATGGATTTATACAATGTCTTTAGCATTAAAAGTTAATAATCTTGAATTTTTTAAGATAAGTAGTTGGTATTGTAAAATTATATTTATGGAAATTTTCCATTTAATTTTTTAATTCTAAAATATATAACTGAAAATCAGACTCGACGTGTTTTAATACTTTGGTTTTGCTAAAATTTCTTAAAATTTTTATTTTATATTAAAGTTTACCAAAAATTTAATTTTTTCGTGAATCTTAATGAAGTTCTTTGGCATTTGACAAACAAAGACAAAAATCATAAACTCTTTTTTGAGGAAGAATGTAACTTAAAATTTTAAATAGTTAAAAAAAAGTGTGCCTTATTTATTAACTTATTTTGTTAATTTAAAATATTTTTAATTAATAAGAAAATATTAAAATTTTGTGTTGTTTTTCGTGAGGTTTTTAAATAATTTCATCACTATATGCGTACATACGAGTACAATTATTTTGCTATAAAACAATTTAGAAAAATATTGATTTTTATTTCGGTTAAATATACATAAATATGTGCTACAAGAATTAGTTTTAAAAATTTATTTGGTTGTAAAATATACTTAAGATAAGTAGAATAAGATATTGTAAAGATATTGAAACAATAAGTGGAAATGTTTAATATTTTTAACTGCTTGGTCTGTTTTAAAATAACTTTGATTTTTCGTCCTTAAAATGTAATAAAAATATTAATTAGATGCCATGCAAGAGTTTTTATTTATGTTGTGTTGGATTAGTCAATTTGAATCTTCCACCTAAATACATTGGAACATATTCTCCGAATAATCTAATTGTTGCTGCTTTCTAAATAAAATTCAGTAACTCAGAAGTTTGCTTGGAGTTCTATGGAGCCCATGTGAATGCTACGGGTTGAATAAGTTTACAATATTCTGTATGAAGCTATTTAATGTGTAAGGTTAAAGCGAGAATTACTATTTTTATAGATAAAAGAAGAGTTTAAAAATCTCAAAAAGCTGAATCAATAGAGCATTAAGGTAAGTGGGTACTCATTTTTATTTTTAATTCGGTTTTAACTTTAGTATTACAAAATCTTAGTTCATTTAAAGAAATTTTAGAGGATGAATAAACTTTCATTTCAAAAACAAACGGGACTCCAACACATTTTTTGCTCAATTTGTTAACAACAAATTTGCTGATTATCGTTTTTTTTGCTCCCAAATGCTACGAAAAATTAAAAAAAAATTCTCCCGTCACTACCTCGAGAAACATCTCGTTTAACCCTCACAAGCATACATTATTTGAACGATGCTATCATCATGAAGGTCTCTGATTACGAAGCCGAAGTCAGATTTTTAAAATTCAAGATGGTGGATCCAATATGGCCAACGCCAAAATTTTAAAAATCAATGAATTTTTCGAACTTATGTGTTCACGTCGGCTACTTTGTATCGACCATTTCGAATTACGCGAATCTAACATCGGATTCGTAATCAGCGACCCCAAAAACCCCTGAGTACAAATTTTTATCAATATTCTCGTAGAGTTACGTTTTGGCGCTGCCCATATTCGATTCGCCATCTTGAATTTTGAAAATCTGACTTCGGATTCGTAATCAGCGACCCCAAAAACCCTTACTCACCAAATTTCCAATTATTTTGTTGGATAGATTCTTCAAAAATGAATTCTTTCGAAAAAACGTCATTTTTTTCAGCTTGTTTTTTTATAAATCTTATATATATATTATAAACAATTATGCCAATTAGAGTGTATTGTTACGTTCTTACATCCCTCAAGTAACTAAAAAGTGCAAAAAACCGTATCTGAATAAGTTCAAACTTAAATAAATTAAAAACATTCAACTAAATCAAAGTGGTAACTTGGGTTACCACCATGCTTCTAAGGGTTTGGAGGCGCCCGTTTTTGGAGGCGGAGTTTAATTTTTACTCGCTCACTTTTGAATATTTGCAATGCAAATTTAGGAGCATGTTGTTCAAATGTTACTTTATTATATGTAATAAATTTTCAATAAACAAACACTACCCGTTACGTTGATGGTTTCTTCGGAAATCATGGAGCTGACAATTATAAGGAATTGTTTGAAAACAGACTTCAGAAATGTAAAACTATGTACTGCTGAATGTCTCAAATACTACATTGTAATTTCTACGAATTTCAAGATACCATGGGTCCGAAGTGGTACCCGTGGCGTGATGGTTAGCATGTCCACCTGCTAAGCCCAGAGGTTCGAGGTTCGAATCCCAGCATAGGCAAAAATGTTTTTCCACGGGTATCGCCTTTCGCGGTACCCGTGGTGCGATGGTTAGCATGTCCACCTGCTAACCCAGAGGTTCGAGGTTCGAATCCCAGCAGAGGCGCAAAAATGTTTTTTCCCGGGTATCGCCTTTCGCGAGGAATTGGCAAGTCCTCCGTTAGTAAATTCATGCCATGAAAAGCGCTTTCTCAATTAGCCGTTCGGATCCGGCATAAAATTGTAGGTCCCCTCCATTCCCTCACAAGGCATGGTTGTGAGAAATGCGCTAGGCCCAGGGGCTCCTCGCTCTGTAGCGCCACCCTATTTATTTTTTTTATTTATCGCCTTTCGCGAGGAATTGGCAAGTCCTCCGTTAGTAAATTCATTGACGTTCGGAACCGGAAGAAAATTGTAGGTCCCCTCCATTCCCTGACAAGGTATGGTTGTGAGAAATGCGCTAGGCCCAGGGGCTCCTCGCTCTGTTGCGCCACCCTATTTATTTATTATTTCTGGGTCCGAAGAACAAGGAGAACGTTTTCATCAAGATGTAATGAACTTTAAAGCAGTATAACGAGAATACGATGGCAGATCACGTTTCGTTTACATAAACCAAATTATTTTACACTTTAGCTTATTACAAATCCTAAATAAAGAAGTCTCTGATATTTAGTGAAAGCTTTTCTGGACATAATTTTAAGTAAAACGATAAAAGTGATCGTTGCCGAAGAAATGAAAAATGGCTCTAGTTTCTATGAACGCAAAATTTTATTAGAAAGAACAAGTTTTTCGTTGTTTTTGGTACAGGAGAAACTGAGATTAAACATTTAAGAGTCAGACCCAAAAATCATGTTACGAGAATGGATCCAAGAAAATATCAAAACGATATGACCGCCAAAATCAGTCGTAAATGCCAGTGAGTATCGTGTAACGTAATGGCAAAGTAACGATAATGAGGGTCTTTTTGCGAGTATCGTTATTTGTAATACGGGCCATGAGTTGTCATAAGCACGCAAAATGCTCATTCATTGCCATTAACTAACGACATTATTTAATGGAAAATATATGTCATCCGTGTTAACCAGGCAATAGTAGAAATTGTATACAATAGATAAAGCATAATTGTTGAGCTGTACTGTGAAAAATAAAGCAAAGCAAGTGGAATATGATTATACGTCTATTGGTACACTTGGGCGTATGCGCAACAAAAAAAAAACTTCGGTCAGAAATAATATTTCACCTTAGTGTTTACTCCTAAAATTGCATTTTCTTGATCTCATTGCTGTACGTTTTGAGACAAAAGAGAGCAGTTACTCATATGCTATAAGGCAACGTCAACTTCAACAAAATGGATAAATTAATTTTCATTGCTATTTTTGATTATCAAATTTGAAATACTGTTTCTGTTAAAATGAATCCGCATCAAAAAAATGGGACACTCTGTGACCAGTGACTCCCAGAGTGGTCGATATTGACCCCTTGCGGTTGATATCAGTTTCCCAGAGGCCGGCAATAACGAAATCTGATTTTGGGGTCGACAAATTCTGCAATTTACCCCCTTTAGAAAAGTTCTTACTTAAAACTTTTAAGATAGTGTTTCGTTACTTTTGCCATTTTATTATAAGAATGATAAGTAGTATTGTTGCACTTTAAAAAAAAAAACTCAACAAATTTTTTTTCGTACCTAAGTACTGTTTCGACGATAGATGATGTAATTACATTTTTATTGAGGTATATTCCGTTTTCGATTCCTAAGCCTTTTTATCTGGAAATAATTGTTGGTAAGTAGTTTAAAAAATATTTACTTTATTTCAGCAAATTTTCGAATGGTGACGTGTGCTACTATTCTCGGAATATGTATTATGACCTGTTAGAAAGTACAGTCGACTCCCTCTAAGTCGAATTTCTCTCTAACTCGAACTTTTTCGCCATATTTTTTCATTCCCTTCAGTTTTCCATACAAAAACCATCCTCTAAGTCAAACTCCCTCTAAGTCGAAATTCCCTCTAACTCGAACAAATTCTTTAAATTTTTGGACTATTTTCAATCCCTCTAAGTCGATTTTTTTCTGTAGAAACGAACAATTTTAAGAATCACTCTCGCGCAGTTCGTATTGTTTTGTTGTTCATACTTCATACGAGTATGTAGGTATCTACTCTTCATAGAAAACATGAGCCATACACACTCGTATGCTTTGACGTTGTGCATCGGTGCGCCTGCGCTCCTATCTACCAACAATTAAACACAATAATGCATCAATTGTAAATAATATTCCATGAACAAAGTTCACGGCAATGTTAAAAAAGAAAGCGCTGAAATTTGCAAACAGCTTAGGATTTGCTCATTTTAAAGCAAGTTGGATAAATAGATTTAAAACCAGGCATAGTATCCTTAGCAAAGTTTTGTCTGGTGAAAGTGCTTCTGTTGATAAAAATAAAGCCAATGAATGGAACAACAAATTTCAGAAGTTGTTCGAGGATTTAAATCGGACGATATTTATAATGTCGATGAAACGGAATTTTTTTTACAAATATTTGCCGACACGTACCTTGGCTTTAAAAGGGGAAAAATGTTTTGGAGGGAAGCACAGTAAAGAAAAAGTGAGGTCCAACATGACAGGCTCAGAAAAGCTTGAGCTCTTATGCATTGAGAAAAACAAACATAATCGCTGTTTTAATAAAATAAAATCTTTGCCAGTTGATTACTTATGTCGAATTCCTTTCAAAAAAAAAATCGGTTGCAGTCGACTGCAAAAAAAAAAAAAAAATCGACTTGCCGTCGATCTCTTTTTTGGGACGGATTTGCACACAGATTTTCACACACACAACAATTTTGACAGAGCGAAAACGGCAAACAAAAACATCAGCATATGAAAAAAATTAAAGGAAAGAGAATTGTTTTGTATTTAGTTGTGAATTTGGAAAACATTTGGTGAAAAAAATATAAAAATTGTGTGCTTAACAATACGAATGTAATTGTTTTGTTTCATGGTACTTGTTTTTCTTCATTAGTCAGTTGGACACACATACATTCATAAAAAAGAAAATCGCTACTTTTTTAATTTCCTAAATACCCAAAAAAGAATCGAATTTAGTAGCGACTGCAGTCGACTGCAAATTGGTGAAAGGAAATCGACATTAGCCAACCAACGTTCTTGGATGACAGCTACTAGTTGCCTTTTAAAGCTCGATGCAAAGTTTGAACGATCAAAGCGCAAGGTATTATTCTTTTACTCCCAATATGACCTCAATAGCTCAACCGGTAGACATGGGGGTTATACGAAATTTAAAAGTTCATTACAAAAGGCGTATACCTACTAACCAAATTTCTTAAGGGTTTGGGAACCCAAAAATAAGGACTATAAGATAGCACTACTAAACTGTGTACACCAGGTTTGAATGGCGTGGTAAAAGGATGTAACTCCTTTGACAATTGAAAACTGTTTTAAAAAGGCCGGGTTGAGACTTGGGACAATGAAGGAGATATTCCGCTTAATCAAATGATATATGAATCTGACGCCAAGGACACTAATGAAATCGAGAGGATCTAGAGCCATATTGCGGGTGTTAATTGGAGGGATTATGTTTATATGATGATGACGGTATTGTAGCCACAGAAATACTGAATAGCGAATCAATTTTGGAAAAAATAGTTCATGCTGAAGAAGAAGCCGAATTAATAAACATCGAAATTCGAAGAAAAGAATATAGGTAATCGAAAATGCAATTGAAATAGATTGAATTGATGATATACAAGATGAGGTCCAACACAGCCTTTTTTAAATAGAATCATTTTTTAAACGAGTGAATACTCCAGCCAATACGATATATCAATCAAAAATGACGAATTTTTTAAAATGTTTTTGTTGAGACAATAATGAATTACAGTAATAAATTGACGACCCATAGAAGTAAGAAGCTTTTGTTTATTTATTTAATTCATTTAGTTATTGATTATTATCTTTCTTATATTCAATACAAAGAAGTAGTAATCTCTCTAACTCGAATTTTTTAAAAACTCCCTCTAACTCGAACTTATTATGACATCCCGTGAAAGTTCGACTTAGAGGGAGTCGACTGTAGATGCATACGTTTTTGCATACCTAATTCAGGTATAATTTGTCGATATTTTCCATAAGACTTAATATGCTGTATATAAGGAGAACGAAATCATCACTTCACCAGAAGAATACAGCACTGTTCTTAAAAATCATGGCACAGTCATTTTCGGAAAAGACTGGGCTGTCGTGAACTATAAGAAGTTGTTAAGAAGCTCATTAAGTCAAAGCTTCAACATAAGTCAGACATGGGTAAAAAGCTTCGAAAAACAAGAAAGAAAAATTACCAAATCTGCGAAGAAAACCTTCAGCGGCCTCCCTACTATGATTAAGCCATTTTAAAAAGAAGTTTTCAACTATGTATGTATGTATGTATTTATGAATATTGCTTAACACGGGTCACACACGGCTGCTTGCCAGCCGCTTCTTTACAGCGGCTGGCAGTAGCAGAAGCAGGCAGTGGTTGGTAGCCCGGTCACACACAGCTGCAGAAAACCATACAAAAATTTATGAATATATTTCTAATTTTTAAAACTATAATAATATAAACCTTCATTGTCCCAATAATACATACATATGTACAAATTTATAGTATTTGACATAATTTCGAATGAACAATTACTAAATAGAATGTGTATCAGTATATTTTATTTTGCCAGCCGCTGCTAGCAGTCAAAAGTTGAACATGTTCAACTTTGCCAGCCGCTGCTAATTACTCGCCGGCTGGCAGCGAGGGTGGTGAATTTCATGGTCACAAGAAGCTGATCAGCGGCTGGCAGTAGCTGCTACTCGATTTGCCGCTGGCAAGTAGCTCTGTGTGACCCGTGCTTTACTTGACGAAGCTACTACATCATAAAACAAAGTGTCCCTTAAAAAGCTGGCTGATGACAAGAAACTCATGAAGTTCTTTACTGTTCCAAAAGATGCCCAGAACTTTTATAACAAAGTACTGTCAGGAATTGCCGAAGACTGTACTGAAGAGAGTGAGGATTTAGGAAGAAAATCTGAAGAATTGAATGACCGATGTTTACTATCAGTCATTTAGTAAATATCTTTGGCATGTTCAACAAAGTCAACTTGCAGCTGCAGGGTGATGATCTGAACTTGATCAAAACAAAATTAATTATATCGGCGTTTGTGGGAAAATTTATTCTATATAAACAAAATTTAAGCGGGAAAGAATACTTCCAGTTTCAACATTTGTCAAAAACATCAGAAATCCTTCAAGGGGACACAGTATGACACCCATGGAAGAAACCAATGTGATTATGCAAGAACCAAGAAGAGTCGATCACCCTTCGTTTGCTCAAAATAGTTTGGGAACCCCTCTGCTTTACACAATTTAAATTCACTCTTTTGGAATCCCATGGCCTACCAAAAAAATTATCACGATTACTCTTATTAAAAACAAGTTGCGGCAACCCTCCCTTTCTTTTGAACCAACACTTTTTAGAGCTTGTCTTCACGAGAGCCACTTATCTTATCTTTGAGTCACAAACACACACTTGCAAAAAAATCCGTTACCACTGAATCGTTGCAGTTTGGTCAAATAAAAAAAAGGAAAAAGCAAGGCTTCCGACTTTCTGCATGTGGTGAATTTTATTGATTATTTTTTAAAGAAAGAAGAACTAATTCTAAGTCTAGATTCTGAAAACCGAGTTTTTTTTACCGTCCCGCCATTGTAAGTGTTAATTTAAATTTAAAAATACACAACCTCGTTCCATAACTTCTGTGCTGCAAAATTTTGGCCACCTGTTAGCACAGTTACATATCGCCGCCTTTCAGCCATTGTCGAAAAGATTGAAGAAAATGGTATGGTGTTGGAAAACATCAGTTTGTCATTTTATTTTAATTTTTCTATTTTATTTCCACAGCGAGAAGTCATCTCTCTACAAATTGGCCAGGCGGGTGTTCAAATTGGAAACTCTTGTTGGGAGTTGTACTTGTTAGAGCACGGTATCAACCCGGATGGATCTAGCAGAAAGGCTGATTGCTCCGACGACAGTCACCACACATTCTTTTCCTTAACTGAAGGTGGTCGTTATGTTCCACGAACAATATTTATTGATCTTGAGCCTTCTGTTGTTGACGACATCAAAACCGGACCATGTCGTAATCTTTATCACCCAGAGCAGCTTATAACAGGCAAGGAAGATGCAGCCAACAATTATGCCAGAGGACACTATACCATTGGCAAAGAGATTATAGATCCAGTCATGAATCGAGTTCAAAAGTTGGCCGAACAATGTGAGGGAATGCAAGGTTTCCTAATATTTCACAGCATGGGCGGTGGAACTGGTTCCGGTTTTACATCATTGTTAATGGAAAGAATCGCATGTGAATATCCCAAGCTTTGTAAACTTCAATTCGCCGTCTATCCTTCACCAAGGGTTTCAACAGCAGTCGTCGAGCCATACAACTCAGTGTTGACCACACATTCTACTCTTGTGCATTCTGATTGCGTATTTATGGTGGACAACGAAGCAATTTACGAAATATGTCAAAAGAATCTCAATGTCGACAGACCGAATTACACAAGTCTCAATCGGTTGATAGCGCAGGTCGTTTCATCTACCACTGCTTCGCTAAGATTTCAAGGATCAATGAATGTCGATTTGAATGAATTCCAAACAAATCTCGTTCCTTATCCTAGAATACATTTTCCTCTGGTCGCATATGCTCCCTTGATGTCCGCAGAGAAAGCTCAGCACGAACAGTTCTCGATTTCTTCGCTTACAAACAGTTGCTTCAGTCCTGGAAATATGATGGTCAAGTGTGATCCACGAAGAGGCAAATACATGTCTTGCTGTATGTTGTATCGAGGAGATGTTGTACCCAAGGACATAAACGCCGGTGTATCCGCAATTAAATCAAACAGAAATATAACATTCGTAGATTGGTGTCCAACTGGATTCAAAATTGGCATCAACTATCAAGCTCCAACGGTTGTACCTGGTTCAGACCTAGCCAAAACAACAAGGGCTGTGTGTATGCTTTCAAACACAACCGCAATAGCCGAGGCTTTCACGCGGCTTAATTGCAAATATGACCTTATGTATCAAAAACGCGCCTTCGTGCACTGGTATGTAGGCGAAGGCATGGAAGAAGGTGAGTTCTTTGAAGCTCGAGAGAATTTAGCCTGTCTGGAGAGAGATTTTGAGGAAGTATCGGCGGATACAAATGACGGTGATGCTGCTGAAGATAATGATTTTGAGTTTTGATCTAAGTGCATTGTTATAATTGAGCGCCGCGCCGTCGAATGTTATTTATTTGTAAATCATTTTAAAACAGAAAATAAAACCAGTACTTATTTTTGTTAGAGAAAGGAAAGTTTTTTGTTTATTATTTAAAATGGCTGGTGTAAGCTGATGGACGATCTTGAAATAAAATGAGTTCGCGGGGAGGCTGTGTAATCGCTAAAGTTTATTTATCGCAAGGGCCACACTTACTAGTCGCTCCAATTGTCAAAAAAAGGATCATTAGAGTAGTTATAAAAAATACACAAAAAACCAGGTCAGTAGCCATTGTTGACTCCCGCAACATGAGCTTTTAGCCAAAGTAAGGCTCGCAAAATTTTAATGTTTTATCTGGAATAACTTTCTATTAATTGTTTGGATTGTCCAAATAACGAGATGTTCCTAAAAAGCTAACCGAAGTTTTTCCATCATTCGATCAGCGCATTCGTTACAATCAATTCAAATGTTTTAAATCCTCAAATCGATTTGAAATACATTCGAATTCCAGAATTGTACATTTATAGTCTTTTTAAGTGTTGTAAATATCCCCATAATGTAAAAGATAAATGAGCAACATTTCATGAGAAGATTCCGATGCGCATTCGTTGGGGTCATTAGTGCACTGATCTTCGGCATTAATTCCTCACATAAGCTTCCATCAACCAAGATTTTAATAAGACCTTCAATTTCGATATAGTTAAAAACAAAACACAAACGAAGTTAGCTAATATGAATTTCCTGAATTTCGGTTGATTTTATTTTCCCTATTATTTGCTTCTTACAAGTACAATTAATTATTTTTCGGCATACGGTCAATGTTACATAAAAAAATAATCTATGCTGTAATAAAGATGATAAATCAATTAACATTTATTTATTTAACACTCAGAACATTATTTTTCCTTTTTTTTGTAACTGATTGCCCCTAACAAACGCAAAATCAATGAAATTATTAAATCCGTTTCTAACACAGATTTTAACTTATTTTATATGCAACTGTATATAAACATGTCAAAAACAATCGTACTTAGTTCCTGGATAATTCACTTAACTTGACACTGTTTATGCTTGATTTTAATTGCATCATACAAAACAAAATTGAAAAAAAAAATGTAATTTAATAATAAAAAAAAAAATAAGAAAAAAAACTAATATGGAACATTTGAAAAAAGATATGAGACACTTTCTCCGTTGTGTGTTCTCCTTACAGCCTCAGCAAACATCATGGACACATCGATGCACTGCAAATAAAGCAAAAAAACATGAAATGTGGTATTTGAAAATGAAGATAAATTATTTAACATTTATGAATACTCAAAAGAATGATAGTCACGACATAGACTAATTATGAATTACGAGAACGGGTAAATAAAAATTTTAGAACGATAACAAAACTACCGCCACAAGCAATCGTAAATGACAGCGAATATCGTGAAGGTAACCATAAAGGGGTTTTTTTACGAGTATCGTAGTTAGAAACACATGCCCGGGTAAAATACACATTAGACTATCTGATAAAGAATGCGGAAATTTGTGACGAGTAACTGCCTGAACAGAATGGTGCAGCAGTAGTAGTAGCAAGCAGCACTGTCAAATCCAAAATCAAAAAGCAACTGAGGATTGTAGTAAAGCTAAGTGTACACGATTGCCTGATCTGCAAATATTGCCAGATCTGTCAGTGAAAAATTTGTCTCGAATGGCTGACAATCGTGTACACACCAAATGAATTTGCAGAAAAACTATTTGGCTGCTAATTTGTAGACAAATATCTGCTAATTAATTTGCAGATATCTGGCAATCGTGTACACGCAAGCTGACAACCGTGTACACACCAAATTTATTTGCAGAAAAATTTGCTCATCAATCATTTTGAAGACAAATTAATTAGCAAATGTGTAAATCGTGTGTACACAAATTTTGTTCATTTTCTGACGCTTCTGCAAATGTCTGGCAATAAATAAATTTGCAGACCCAGTTTCAGAAACATTTTCAAATTTATTCATTGGCAGACAAATCTGAGAAGGATTACAAGCAAAAAAAAAACACTTGAATTATCTCTACAATTACATTGTCAACTACAAAACTCATCGAAAATTTAAAGGTGATTTTTGTTTTTATAGAAAATGTGTTAATTACGTGAACATTTTTTTAGTTATGGATGCTAACTGATATAAAAAAGTTGAGATAACCAGTGAAATGGATGACATGCATAACATCATTTTATTCCTTTCTGTATGTCACTTATGATCTTTCTGCAGAACGACCATTTCCACATGAATCTAGTGTGATTATTCCAGATGGCGGAAACAACTAAACCTAATCAGGATACGAAGCCGTTTGTTGAGGATTAATATCCAAACGTCTTGTTCATAAAAAACCGAGCCAAGCGGATAGATTTCCTGGACATAGAGAAACAAATGCAACACAAAATGCTAAGCCAACCAAACCAAAAAAGCAGAAACCAAAGTCAAAATATTCATTGGTGAAACAGATGAACAAAAGAAGTTCATCGAATGTTTCCGACTCAGAGAAGATTGTTAACTCTTTTTTGATACCAGAAGTCACTGGTAAGTGAATTTATTTTCGGTATTGAATCAATATTCATACCAATGTTTTCTAGACGAAGCTGCAAGTAGTTTTCATTCAGATTTGCAATCTGTAGCAGAAGATCTCAGACGACGAGTATTTATGACACCTCGTAATCAAATTTATAATGCTCCAGGTGAGCTCACAGAGGCGAAAAAGTCTTGCTATGAATTCAGACTGCGGTGCATCAAAAAATTAGCTAAATTTGTATGTAATCCGCTGGCCGGTTAACGTAAAATCGAAATAAAACAAAGGGATATATTTTGTTGTACTAGTATTTGTATTCTATTCTCGGAAATCTAATCTTAACGCTAGCTTTACATTCGGACCGATTGAAAACTTATTTTTTCTGTAGATCTTTGAAAACTTCATGAAAACGACATAAGAAAAAACCTTGGAGTAGTTCTCAAATAATGTTGCTTTCCATTGCATATTCGTATCTTTTTTTGTATATGTGGAGCAACCAAAGCTAAAAGGTGATCAAATTGCTTGTAATCCATTCGTAAAAAATTTCGGTAGAGTTCTGGTTCCTCTGCTCGTAATTCCACCATCAATTTTGCGTAGAATCCCTCCTGCTCACGACGGGCCACCCAATCCTTCGTCCATACCTTACGACACGTCTTTTTCGGCTATTTGGCTCTTTCATCATCGCTGCTTTCTAACAAATACGCCGTCAAAATAGTTGCGATTGCAACGTTTTTATCCATTTATATTATTTTTTGATATTTCACTTTAAGTTGAATATTAAACGATTGAAAACGAAATCTATGTACTATGTTGTTTTCACTTTTAGCTTTAAAATAAAATTTTTTTGACAGATGCGATGAGACAATGAACTGAAAATGAATTTGCAGATCCACAAATGGAATTTGTGTGTACACGGTTTGCAGAAATTTACAAATATCTGCAAATCTATTTCCAGCTATTTGTCCAAATTAGTGTGTCGACATTGTCAGCCAAATAGCTGGCAATAAACTTACAGATATTTGTAGATTTCTGCAAACTGTGTACACACAAATTCCATTTTCACCCTCATTGTCAGCTCATTTGTTCACATTGTCAGACGATTGCAGATCTGACAATGATTGTCAGACCTACCAATCGTGTACACTTAGGCCGGCCACTGACGACACAATAAAACTGCGCAAACTGGAGTTTGCGCAGTTATATTGTGTTGTGAATGGGGTTGTTTGTGCTGTTTGTGCAGTTAACTGTGTAAAAATCAAAACTATTTTGATTTTTGCTCAAGTCTGCAAACTTGTGCAGTTATTTTGTGCGGTGAATGGCAAAAACTGTACAAACTGCTCAGTTGTAGTGTTTTTACACAGAGTGTACATTGATATTTTGCGGAGTTTTTATAAATTATGTCTGAAGAACAAAGCTTTTGGAGTGAGTTTCTCGATGTTTATATGGAAAATCCGGCGCTATGAAAAATAAGTAGTCCGGATTATAGCAACCGCATAAAGAAAAACCAGGCGTACGAACGTCTCGTGGAAAAATTGAAAGAAAAGTTAATTAAAAGATTCAGCCAACTTTTTCCATTCGGTTTCACTTTCAGGTAGCTGCAAAACAATAACATACATAAAAACTTATCTAAGGTAGTGTTTCTTTTTCATACCTTGATGTGCTCCTTCAAAACATTAATTATGGCTTCACATGTTTCCATTACTATGTGTCCAATTCTTTGCTGAGAAATAGCTGTCAAGAATTTTAAATCCTCGTAGCTGTTTCCGCTGGCCAAAAAGCGTAATGTTAATGATAAGCGATGATAAGCGGGTATTGCTTCCCTCATCATAGTGTTTTTTTTCGATTAAAGGTGATACTTTAGAAGACAAAAGTTCCTCAAAAACATCCTTCTCCATGCGCACATTGTTTTTGAAGTCAACTTCAGAAGTAAATTCTAAAGCCTTGCGCAAACCAATGCGGTGAGCGCGTGCGATGCGATTGCGATAAGTCAAATCCCTATGTATTAAGTCAAACGTCCATAAGATTACATAGGGATTTGACTTAACGCAATCGCATCGCACGACTCACCGCGTTGGTTTGTGCAATGCTTAACTCTTTTAACAATGTTGTCTGTCCTAATTTTTGTCTCTTTAAAAAGATTCTTTTACACCACAGACGTTTTCTGTTTTAGATCATTTTTTCTTTTTTTTTCTTCAACGCAATAGCAAGTAATATATAGAGAGCGTGTTTTTTACACATGTTTACAGAGAGGAAACTTTTTTAGACTAAGAACTGTGCAGTTCACTTGTATCGTGTGTGGCGAAATTTGAATTGCGTAAAATGTCAGTTTGCGCAGTTATATTGTGTCGTCAGTGGCCGGCCTTAGACTACTATTATACGGTGCAATTTGTTGCACGAAACTACTTCGAATTCTTCTTTGTTCTGTCATTCCGTGTCGCAAGTGTAATTACACGATGAAATCCAGTTTCATGAAACTAGTTTCACATTTCTCTTTATTTTTCATTCTTTGTTTTTATTTTTGGGGAAAAATAGTTATCTAGCAGTGCCTGGTTGCTTCAAAACCTCTTTTATTGGCAATTGAAAAACAAAAAAGTCATTATTATTAGTATTATTTCTTATTTTTGAACCAAATGAAACAGAATAAACAAAAACACGAACAAAGACAAAGGGGGCGTTCGAGAATCGTATCCGGATAGCTTGTTGTTGTTGTTTACTTGTTAAACTTTTAGCAGAGTCACACACCCATTTCAAATAAAAAGCTATCTTAAGGTATCCGAGTATATTTGGTATACCTTTCTATTCAAGTGATCAGCTGATAGAAAATTTATTTTTACTCCTTTTCATGTTGATTTTTTGTTTTGGTGTGCATTTATTTCAGCATGAGTCTTTTAAAACAGATGGGAAATTGAAAAAAATAAGTTATAATCGTCTAGCAATGATATTTTAAATGTTTTTCTATTTTCAAATTTCGAATTTTAGTATTTCACAGCTGTTGTCTGCAGCAATCTGGCTATCCGAAATAGGCTATCCGATAGGTTCTCGAACCGACCCAAAGAGAAACGTCAAAGCTGTTTCACGAAACCATAACCCATGCGACACACGGTAGCACATTGTCCATCTCTGTTTTTCGAACTTTCGTTCTCTTTTGCACTTATGGTGTTCGAACAGTTTCGTGCAACAAATTGCACCGTATAATAGCAGTCTTAGCTTAATTAATTTGCAGATATCTGGCAGTCGTGTACACGCAAGCTGACAACCGTGTACACACCAAATTTTTTTGCAGAAAAATTTGCTCATCAATCATTTTGAAGACAAATTAATTAGCAAATGTGGCAATCGTGTGTACACAAATTTTGTTCATTTTCTGACGCTTCTGCAAATGTCTGGCAATAAATAAATTTGCAGACCCAGTTTCAGAAACATTTTCAAATTTATTCATTGGCAGACAAATCTGAGAAGGATTACAGGAAAAAAAACACTTGGATTATCTCTACAATTACATTGTCAACTACAAAACTCATCGAAAATTTAAAGGTGATTTTTGTTTTTATAGAAAATGTGTTAATTACGTGAACATTTTTTAGTTATGGATGCTAACTGATATAAAAAAGTGGAGATAACCAGTGAAATGGATGACATGCATAACATCATTTTATTCCTTTCTGTATGTCACTTATGATCTTTCTGCAGAACGACCATTTCCACATGAATCTAGTGTGACTATTCCAGATGGCGGAAACAACTAAACCTAATCAGGATACGAAGCCGTTTGTTGAGGATTAATACCCAAACGTCTTGTTCATAAAAAACCGAGCCAAGCGGATAGATTTCCTGGACACAGAGAAACAAATGCAACACAAAATGCTAAGCCAACCAAACCAAAAAAGCAGAAACCAAAGTCAAAATATTAATTGGTGAAACAGATGAACAAAAGAAGTTCATCGAATGTTTCCGACTCAGAGAAGATTGTTAACTCTTTTTTGATACCAGAAGTCACTGGTAAGTGAATTTATTTTCGGTATTGAATCAATATTCATACCAATGTTTTCTAGACGAAGCTGCAAGTAGTTTTCATTCAGATTGCAATCTGTAGCAGAAGATCTCAGACGAAGAGTATTTATGACACCTCGTAATCAAATTTATAATGCTCCAGGTGAGCTCACAGAGGCGAAAAAGTCTTGCTATGAATTCAGACTGCGGTGCATCAAAAAATTTGCTAAATTTGTATGTAATCCGCTGGCCGGTTAACGTAAAATCGAAATAAAACAAAGGGATATATTTTGTTGTACTAGTATTTGTATTCTATTCTCGGAAATCTAATCTTAACGCTAGCTTTCCATTCGGACCGAATGAAAACTTATTTTTTCTGTAGATCTTTGAAAACTTCATGAAAACGACATAAGAAAAAACCTTGGAGTAGTTCTCAAATAATGTTGCTTTCCATTGCATATTCGTATCTTTTTTTGTATATGTGGAGCCACCAAAGCTAAAAGGTGATCAAATTGCTTGTAATCCATTCGTAAAAAATTTCGGTAGAGTTCTGGTTCCTCTGCTCGTAATTCCACTATCAATTTTGCGTAGAATCCCTCCTGCTCACGACGGGCCACCCAATCCTTCGTCCATACCTTACGACACGTCTTTTTCGGCTGTTTGGCTCTTTCATCATCACTGCTTTCTAACAAATACGCCGTCAAAATAGTTGCGATTGCAACGTTTTTATCCATTTATATTATTTTTTGATATTTCACTTTAAGTTGAATATTAAACGATTGAAAACGAAATCTATGTTGTTTTCACTTTTAGCTTTAAAATTTTTTTGACAGATGCGATGAGACAATGAACTGAAAATGAATTTGCAGATCCACAAATGGAATTTGTGTGTACACGGCTTGCAGAAATTTACAAATATCTGCAAATCTATTTCCAGCTATTTGTCCAAATTAGTGTGTCGACATTGTCAGTCAAATAGCTGGCAATAAACTTACAGATACTTGTAGATTTTTGCAAACCGTGTACACACAAATTCCATTTTCACCCTCATTGTCAGCTCATTTGTTCACATTGTCAGACGTTTGCAGATCTGACAATGATTGTCAGACCTACCAATCGTGTACACTTATGGCATTTTCCATTGGACTAAAAGAACCGTCCAGGAGCGTCCAGAAGCATTCTCAAACCGTTCCATTGGTGCAAAAAGATCGCTTCTCATGATTCTGAGAAGTGACAGCCGCTTCTCGATTTGAAGTGAGAATCGACTCAAGAAGCACTAATACATGTTCCTCAAATGTCAAAAAAAAAATTTTCCACAGGAAATATTTTTTATGTGCAATTGGTGTTTTACTCACACAAAGCCAACACGTTAAGTTGAGCAAAAACAATTTTAGGTGTTCCATTGGTTTTTAAAATGAGTGCTTCCCCGAGTGAAACCAATGGAAAACGCCATTAGCTTAAAGCTCGTCTACAATGATGTAGCATAAGACGTCAATTTTGCTGAGCCATTTTATTTTGTTTTGTTTGTGTGTGAAACGTCAAAATGCAGCACAGCAGCGCACTCAAAAGTTGAAGTTGAGTGAACTTGTGCTGCTGCTGCTGCTAGTACTGCTGCTGCTGCTTCTGCACATTGTGTACACTTTTAAGGCATTTGCTTACTTTTAACTTTGACAGTGCTGCTGACAACTGCTGCACCATTCTG
Organism: Melanostoma scalare; assembly: GCA_949752695.1. Lineage (NCBI taxonomy): Eukaryota > Metazoa > Arthropoda > Insecta > Diptera > Syrphidae > Melanostoma > Melanostoma scalare. The sequence goes on along the minus strand of OX456984.1, from coordinate 209,832,425 downwards.
TTCAGGCAGTAAGTCTACCACAGATGCAATCTTAAACATAAAGATCCTAATGGAAAAACATCCCGATTTCATTGAATTTTTCATTTTATTAGGTTGCCGCAGACAACTAATAGTTCCATGGTCTTTTGTGCGGAAAATTGAGGATATGTAAGGAGCAGCGACAAAGGTTAGATGTCTAGCTTGAGTCACCAAAGGATTCCAAATCAAAGAAGGTATGCACAAAGCGTCGTACGCCCACTGCTTTTTATTACAGTCCTTGACTCCCTGTTCGAAGGTAGGGTACCAGCAAAGTAATGAGTGATGAAATCAGCTTTTAGGTATTTTTTTATTTATTTATTTGATGTTTGGAAAGGAAGCTAGAGGCGTATGATACCAAAAAAGACTGAATACTTGTGTTGGCGGTTTTCTGATGACACATGCTTGTTCCAGACATTTTTTTGAATGAAAATGCTTCTGAAGTGTGAAAAGTTTAAATATCTGGCTCTATGATCTATAGTTGGACAACTTGGGTTTGTAGGGCAGCAGTTATACAGTGCTAAGTCGATAGGCCGAACGCAAGGTCTCAAATAACGTGCTGGTTGTCCTTCCAGTTTAATCTCTACGCCAGACTTTAGTTTGAGAATGAAATAACAACCATCTGTTTTCAAATATTGCTACTCTGTTAGTACAACGGGCGGATGATTGGTCTGAGTTCTTCAGCCTATTAAAACTTTCTTCTTAAAAACAAACTTGTGATGACGACATTAATCATCAAATGAAATAGAGTGGATGAAGTCGAGGGAAGTCGGTTCCATCTTCTGTGATCGAAAAATGATTTTTGAGTTGAACGGAAGAGAATACACTGCGTTTGTTCACCAACACATACGGTCCACAATTTTGGACAAAAAGTAAATGAAAATCAGATGAAAAAACAAAACTGCGAGTACATCATCAAAAATTTGACCTCACCCCTTCAATAATTCAAAACCGGGAGGCTTGTCGACGAGTTCTACCGCTTTTGTATCACTTGTAAAGCAAACAAGAAAAGAGACATTCATACATACTTCAAAAGGAAATAAATATGTGTGAGATTAAAATTTTACAAGAAACGTTCAATAAACGTATCCGAATAGCTTTTTGCTGTTGTTTGTATGTTAAACATTTAGCAGAGACACAAACGCACTTCTTCTAAAAGCTATGTAAAGGTATCCGAGAGTATTTGGTCTACCTTTGTCCCCAACTGATCAGCTGATAGGTTCTTGGACGTACCCAATTATTACAACTATGTTTTGTGGACGATTCATTGCGACTTTCAAATTACATATTTTACTTTTCTGATTTTCTCCGGCAGCAAAACAGTTGTAGTGGCATGTGGCACCCGTGCCTTCCTGTTATGTGGGAGTTTAAGCTTCGAATCACAAAAACAAGAAATTGCTTTCTATGGGCATCACCTTTTGCAAGAAATTGCTACGTTCTCCAAAAATAATCAATTCACTGCCTTGAAAAGCGCTTTGTGGGTAGCCGGTCGGAGGTCGGCTTTCCGAACTTTGCTGCGAAACCCTATTTACTTATTTGGCAAATAACGTAAATTAAACAAATTTAACAATGATTACTTTTTTCCGCTTTTGATTTTTAGGACCCGGTGCATTGATAGAACTGAGTAAGTTTAAACTTAAATCAATTTCTTGTAATTAGTCAGCTTTACAGCCGCACACCTAAATATGTGTAACCATAACCATACACTTCGACAAAACAATATTTGAAAAAACCTACTTTAGCTTCCATCATATTAAATAATAACATACATCGTTTGATTCTGAATTAAAGGCATACCTGAATTTTGGGGCAGTCCCGCATGTGACCGTCCTGGGGTATAGTATTTGTGACTACTACAGCTTCAAAGCAAGCGTTATTAATTCGGGAAATAGCTGGCCCCGAAAATATTCCATGAGTCAAAATGGCATAAACCTATGTAAGTAGATGTATTTTGCAATAAGATTAAAGTTCCAAACACAAAAATATATATTCTTACCTTTGTAGCTCCAGCCTCTACAAGCCTATCAGCAGCATGAACAATAGTTCCGCAAGTATCGGCCATATCATCGACGAGAATGGCGATTTTATCTTTAACATCACCAACAAGAACCATCGACGCAACTTCGTTGGCCTTTTTTCGTTCTTTGTGTATCAACGCAAACTCCACATTGAGACGATCAGCAATTGATGTCACGCTAAGATATTAAAAATATTTATTAATTAAAAAATTGTTTCATTTTAAAAGTTTATAAAGATTTAGAATGTTCTTTAACGATTTGATATTTGTTTTTAAATAAGTGCAACATGTTTACACACCTTTCGGAAGGAAAGAAGAAAAATCAACAAGTTATCTCAAGTCGACTATACAATATACATACCGCTTCGCACCACCAGCATCAGGTGAAACAATAATTGAATTTTTCCATTCTGGAATGTTTTCCTTGATCCATTTTAAAACTGCTGGCTCGGCATATAAATTGTCAACGGGAATATCGAAGAATCCCTGTAATGAAAAAAAAAAATACTTAGTTTGTTGAATATACAGCTTTTTAAAATTCTTGACTTTTTGTTTGAGTTTAAGAATCTAAACTAAGTTTCGTCTCTTTTATTGCACAATGATTGGGTAAGTCAACAGCTGATGGAATTCAAAGTTTAAAGACACTAATGGTAAAACATCGTGATTCCATAGAAGATTTGCAAGTTGTGTTTGTTGACTTCGAAAAGCATACGATCGTCAAAAGCGAGATGACTCTCAGTTCTTAGACAACCAAGCCCTACACGACTATTTACGGATTATCAAGGATATATATGAAAAAACAGGGACGAAGGAAGTATCTTGAGTTCTCTGCTCTTTATTACTTTATTGACTACCTGCTAAAATATAAGGTAATGGGGCCCAACTATGTAGCTTTAAGCCCTGCGCAAACCAGAGCGATAGCGTCGTGCGATACGATTTCTGTAAAAATGAAATACATGTAACCTTATGGAGGTTTGACTTAACGCAATCGCATCGCACGCACTTATCGCGCGCGCTGGTTTGCGCAAGGTTTTATTCAATTTTCGATTCATTCGAAAGTTAATTTCAATTCTACTTTTAAAGGCCAATCAGAATGAAAGTAGAATTGAATCTCCATTCTTCTAACTGCTTTCGACAAAAACTGCCGTTTTTCAATCATTTCGCCCTATTGCTCTGACGACCTTGAGAATACGGCAATCGAACAATTTCATTGTAGAATCGTGTTACATGAGAGACCCTTAGAACACAAATAAGTAGGTACATCCATCAGCTATTCTTTGATGAAGATGAACCCATCATAAGTGAGGATCCTCTAAGAAAAATGGGTTACCGTATATGTAAAAAAAAAAAAAACGCTTTCTGATAAATACATTCCTATTCCAGACACTTATTTGAAGGAAAGTTTGTTGTCCGAGTATGAAAAGTATAAATATCTGGGATCAATAGTGAAGCAACTTGTTAAGACGTCAGCTATCATTAAGTAAGCAAGGGTTGGCTTGAACGCTCCGCCATCATCTTTAACAGAAAAATGCTCTTTGCGCTGAAGGGAAGACTCTACACCGGGCTCACATACGGTTCACAACGTTAAACAATGTGCAAAAAGTATGGGAGTAAGTTCACAGAAACTGAAATGAAAATGCTACGTATGAGGCCCGTGGAACCTTCACTTCAAAAATGCCATCCTAAAAAAAGAGCACGACAGGCACAGTTGGTAGAGTCACGTTTAAAGGAGAGATCCAGAGAACCCTTCCAAAAATATAATATCATACAACGTCCAGGCACGTTCGCGAAGGAAGAAAAGAAAAGGCGGATCAAAACACTCCTGCATGGTACAGACAAATGCAACGACGCATTTATGCATTTGGTTGACCTCCGACATGGAGCAATCCTAAACAGGGAGGTTTGCCGAAGCATTATGAGGTAAACATACCCTAGACCCCACAGGCGGATCACTATTTTGAGGGCCGTTGAAATATTAAATTTTAAATTTTAAATCCTCCCTCCTCCAATAAAACACAACGTAACATTTTTCTGTATCCCGTCTTTCTTTAAATGTTACGTAACATCTAAGTGACCATTTATACATAAAACTCACAATTGTTTTGACGCGTTTGAACAAAGAAAAAAATCACGTAATACGAGTTGCCAACAAGAGAAATTTTAATTCCCTAGCTTTTTATTTAAATAAAAAACATTACGTTACGCGTTGTACCCCGTAACGCAACTGTAACGCACCGTAACGTTTAAATAATTACTGCCCCCTAAATAGCGTCACGTGATACTTGAAAGTCTCGTTGAAACAGAAAATAGGAGAGATGTGATCCCTGCATGATCACGATGCTCGTAACGCCGAAAAATTAAGAAGAAAAAGAGAAGAAGCAATAAAAGAATGAAAACCGAGTTTGCAGTTATTCAACGAAGTTCTTAAACTTTAAAATACCGTCAGTCGTATTTATAAAATTTGCTTAGAACATCCTTAGACAACTGTCCAACTAGACGGTGTCTAAAGAGTTGGACAACCCTTAGCCAATTTCGTATTTATAAATGCATTCCAACAGTTGTCTAAACAACCCCTCAAACTGTCAACTTCGAATGAAAAACTAACTGGTGGCGTTTATGATGTATCCGTGCAGTACCATTTCTTGTGTTTTGATATACGAGTGCAACAACTAAATGGCTCTGGCACTTGAACCAGACCAAAAAAGCAGCTGATTTGACTTTGAGTTACAGCTTTTCCAAGTCTCATAAAACGATGAAATTTGTGCAATTTATAAATTAAATTGTTGAAAGTAGTATTTTTGCACCTCAAACTACTTATTTTTTTCGATCTTAGAGCTCTCAACAGTGTTTTATAACATGTTCAACAAAATGGTTTTTTGCTGTAGCAAATGCAACTTTAGCCATAGTTTAGACAACCAATTTCGGTGTCTAAAGTTAGACGTTCCTTAGACAGCGATGAAAGTGTTTATAAATACGATTTGGAGTTGAACACTGTTCTAAGAGCTGCCCAAAGTTAGACATACTTTGGAATGGGATTATAAATACGACTGCGTATATTTTGGTCTATAAAATATATGCTCTTTCGTCTAAAATTCATTTGCAAATTTCAATTGAACGTCGACAAAAAAATTTAACTTCAACCTGCAATCACAAACCTTTTAGAAGTCAAATAACAAAACACCCAAGTAAAAACGTGCTTAACAAAATAGTCAATCAAAAAATTTGAATGACAAGTTTTATTTTAAATTTATTTTGAACTTTATTTTTTCGGGTTCTTTTGTTTCGTATTTTTATTGAAAAAAAACCATGCTGGCCAAAAAGTTAACAGAAAGCCAGCAGCAAGAGCTTTGGACATGGTTGGATAAATTTTCAACTAAAAAAATGATAACAAGAACAAAAATACATCGAGATTTTTCCGACGGAGTATTAGTTGCCATCATTCTAAAAGAAATGTACCCAAGGCTAATAGATTTGCACAACTATTCACCAAGTTCTTCAGTGCAACTGAAACGAAGCAATTGGGATACTCTTAATCACAAAATATTTAAGAAGCTTGGTATCCAACAGAAATCACATGTTCTCGATTCAATCTCAAAATCTACTCTTGGGTTTATAGAGCAGTTGTTATATGAAATAATGAAAAACGAAGCTTCTATTCAAAGCAAGAATCTAAATCTACAAAATCAAGAAGATGAATTATCTTTTTCAATGAACGACGAAATAGTTATGATCAATGTTAATAAACAAATCGGTGACGCAATAATTCAAGTTCCACAAAAAATGATTTTGTATTCAATTTTTGAACACACTCAAAAGGAGTTAAACGAAAGGAATAACAAAATAGAAGTACTTTACCAGAAATTAGTCCATTTGGAAAATATGGTCGAGCTGAAAAATGAACGCATCGAGGAACTTTGGGGTCAAGTAAATAATTTGTTGATTCATAAGCTTCCTAGTGAAGAATCATTGAATATTCTCAGACGAAGTTCATCGTATATTTTAGACGGAGACGATGGGAAAAGCAAAATTCTTTATTAACATCTTTTTTTTTTTTTTTTTTGAAATTTTAAAACAAATAAAAACAAAACGACAAAGCGAAAAAATAATGTTTTTCTTTTAATTATATTTTATTTAATAAAAATTTAATAATCCGTTGGTCAAACCTCCTTCGTTTCTTGAACTTTGACCAAGGTTTACCCAAGATACATAGAACATAAGGTAATACATTGCTAATGCTGTTAACCCATCTCTTCACTCAATGTCACATTTGCCTCAGCAGAATATACTACTCGTATCTGAAATTTGATAACTCAAATCCGCATTCCCATCTCCTTAACACATTGACTGCCATGGCTATCATATTTGATAGCCAGTTATGTTTTCAGTGGTGCCGTGGCTATAAATATGATAGCCAGGTATGCTTTCATAAAATGATAGGACTATCAAAAATGGTAGCTACTAGGGAGAAATCTCAATACAAATTGGAAACTCTGGCACCCTGTGTTGTGCTAGGTAAACTTGGTTTGAGCAAACTGTGAAATATTCCGAAAATTGGCTTGGCAGTCAATGTGTTAAAAGAATTTATGGCTCTTTTTCTAAAAAGGTCTTAAAATCTACCTTTTTTCCTTACTTCACTGCAAAACAGAGACTTAATCCACCTCTTACCACATGTTTTAAATATCATAAAAGGCTACTTGAAGTGTTTGGAAGCTTAGTTCAATAAATTATTTAAACAATAAACAACTATGAGAAAAGGAAAAACGTTAAACCAAGGAGGTAATAGAGCTACTCGGGAACAAGGAAAATATATCCGTTTCATCACTAGCAAGATTGGAATAGGTGTTAGATACTATACACTGCTATCTTAGAGGCCTAGAAAAGTATAGAAAAACAGCAAGCGATGAGTCATCAAGGCAACATCTTGTCAGGAAAGGCAGCCGTTACAGAGAGCTGCTTCGAATTCAAGGTCCAAGTAAGCAAAATTAACGAAGAAACTGTACTTTAAACTTGGTATATCCAACCATACTCTCAATGAAAACAATGAAAACGACACAACCATTGAATGCGACACGCAAAAGCCAGTGACTTGATTATGCAAATAATTATATAACATAGAAAATGCCGAAATTGAATCCGTACGGATTGAAAAAGTTTGTCCTAGGTCTTGAAATATGAGTATCTGCCATACAACTGACATGTTAATATTAAATTTTTTCGAAAACGGCTCCAACAACGGTTTCGATTAAATTTTGTTTGAAGGATAAGTTAGGTTCTTTTTCTTATGATGTAAGAAATATTTTTGGACAAAATCTATAAACGGTACCACCCATAGACCCTACAGTTCTTTTTCAAAACCGACTCAATGGCTTACACGATTTTGACGAATTTTTGTATTTTAGAGGTCATAGGTTGTTTAAGAAAGATTGCATATCAACATTAGGAAAATTTTAATAATTAAAAAAAAAAAGTTATTTGTTTGAATAACTTCGAAGCTGTATCTTTGATTTTTTTTCAAATTTTTTGTCAAAACAACTTCTACAACTTTACATATTCGACGTTTAAAAAACTCGTTTTTAAAAAGAGTGAAAAATAAAAAAAAATTTTTTTAAACAGGTCCAACGACTCTTATTAAGTTTTCATGGCGTTTTTACTTTTTCGCTAAAAACATTTAAAGTATTTAATTGAATTTTTTTTTTTTTTTCAATATTATATTTGATTTTATTCATTTTTCATAATTAATGCATAGTTGGCAACAACCCTGTACAACCAAATGTGGTATGAAGAGCTAATACTAAAACATGCTACTCAGCCTTAAGATTTTGATACTGTACTTTGTGTGCAATTGAAAGTTCGTGTGACCCAGTAGTGCCCTTTTGTCGCATAGATGTTGGTGTTCTCATAAGTCGCTGTATAACTCAATTCTAACAGCTGCAATTACAGTTAATCTGAATCTAAATAATGTCTCGAAATTGCTCTATTACATAAATGTACTGAGATATTATAGCGTTTCATTGATGCTCGAAATATTTATTCTCAAATCAAGAACTTCTCTCTTTAATGAAACATGTTTTAAGACTTTTTTCCCTAATATTGGAGGTTAAAATAATGTTCACATACACTGCTGTTCACTTAATTAGACGCACTAATTTTTTTTTACATAAACCTAATTTTTTTGTAAGTGTGGTTAGCAATTGTCAAACAATTGCATTTATTTGAAAGCTTATTAAAATCTCAACAAAATAACACCAAAAAGTCCAAGGTGAGTGGAAGTAAACGGACATTTTTTTTCACTTTTGTCTATGCTCCAAGAAAAAGTACAGTTTTTTTTTTTGTTCACATGATTAGACGCACCTGTAAAATTAGTTAGTTGGTCGCGATCTGTTACGTGGATTACAGATAGCTGCAAAGTTTAAGCAATAAAAAAGTGTTTGCCACAGATTTCAGTCCAAAATGTTGGAAAAAAAAGTTTTAGCTGCAGAAGAAAAAGAGAAAATTGACGTGTTGCAATCCGAAGAGTTTTCATTGAGAAGAATTGCAAAAAAAATAGGCCAAAGTGACCATGTTGTGAGGAATTTTATTAAAACCAGTGATTCATACGATAAAAACTGCAAAGGAAGGACAAAAATGGCTTTAACTCCTCAGAATAAGAGAAAAATTTTAAAAACTGCATCAAATTCAGCTCTCTCTACCAGCAAAATAAAGGAAAAAGCGGGGGTAAGAGCCAGCTCATTAACTGTTCGTGGAGCTATTTGAGGTGCAGACCATCTTCAATTAAAAAAAAAACAAAAAAAATGCCTCCACTAAACGCCATAAGAGCAAACAGCGCAGCGGTTGGAGTTCGCACGCGTTCACATGACCTGGGATAGCAACTTTGGAAATGAGCTAAATTGGCAAAATGCGGTTTTTCTGACCAAAAAAATTTAACCTAGATGGTCCTGATGGATACAACCATTGTTTCCCTGATTAATTTTTTGGTCAGAAAAACCGCATTTTGCCAATTTAGCTCATTTCCAAAGTTGCTATCCCAGGTCATGTGAACGCGTGCGAACTCCAACCGCTGTTTGCTCTTATGCCTTATGGCGTTTAGTGGAGGCATTTTTTTTTTTTTTTTTGTTTTTTTTAATTGAAGATGTACTGCACCTAAAATAGCTCCACGAACAGTTAATGTGCTGGCTGTTACCCCCGCTTTCCCTTTATATTGCTGGTAGAGAGAGCTGAATTTGATGCAGTTTTTAAAATTTTTCTCTTATTCTGAGGAGTTAAAGCCATTTTTGTCCTTCCTTTGCAGTTTTTATCGTATGAATCACTGGTTTTAATAAAATTCCTCACAACATGGTCACTTTGGCCTATTTTTTTTGCAATTCTTCTCAATGAAAACTCTTCGGATTGCAACACGTCAATTTTCTCTTTTTCTTCTGCAGCTAAAACTTTTTTTTCCAACATTTTGGACTGAAATCTGTGGCAAACACTTTTTTATTGCTTAAACTTTGCAGCTATCTGTAATCCACGTAACAGATCGCGACCAACTAACTAATTTTACAGGTGCGTCTAATCATGTGAACAAAAAAAAAAACTGTACTTTTTCTTGGAGCATAGACAAAAGTGAAAAAAAATGTCCGTTTACTTCCACTCACCTTGGACTTTTTGGTGTTATTTTGTTGAGATTTTAATAAGCTTTCAAATAAATGCAATTGTTTGACAATTGCTAACCACACTTACAAAAAAATTAGGTTTATGTAAAAAAAAATTTGTGCGTCTAATTAAGTGAACAGCAGTGTATGGGAATTCACATTTTCATGTTTTGTAATTTGTTTTATCCTGCGAATTACTGAATTCTAACTTATTTACTCGTTTCCTGATAATTTAGAAATCACAAAAAATGGCACAAAAAATTGTTTTAACATTTCACAGAACAAATGGTTTTGCCTGTGTGCGTGAATTCAGAGTACAACCAAATAGGAGTAGATCTTTGGCGTTTAAAATATTAACTCTTTTTTTTCAATGAAACATCGAAAATGGGAAAGGAGTAAATCTTTCCACAAAAGGAGTAACTCTTTTCGTCAATGAAAAATACTATTAGCTTCAAAAGTTGTAATATACGGTCATGCACTATTTCGAAAAGTCTCGAAAATAATTCTGAATAGGATAACACATTTTTCAAAGTTCTTAGTGTGCTGAATTCAAATCCAGAGTAAAGTATTGATGTATTGACCTTACTCTGATCTTACTATGATCTCAAGTACCTGATGTGATAGAGTAATTCTGTGACTGGAATCAAATCAAGCACATCCAAAACTGTGTTTTCTGATTCAAATTTCCTGTGTAGACTGCTTCAAAATAATGCATAACCGTGCATTACAACTTTTGAAGCTAAATATATCAGTAATTTAATGTAATAAAGGTATTTTGAGACCATATTTGAATTCAACAGATAACAAATCATCGGAAAAGCAGTGGTTTTTTTTTTGGTTAGCATTTTTTTCATGGGCTCAAAGATAGCAAACACTGAATTTTGGATTTTAAATGCTTAATATCGCGGGGAAACGGGAGCTATTAGGAAAATTCGAAGCTCATATAACTCAGCGAGGCAAAAACCTTTAGAACAATATACTCGTAGTTTGCTCTTAAAGGCATTCAAAAAGGACAAATGTCGACCAGTGTTATTTGTGACATCCATCTTCTATAAATAATAAAAAAAATGCACTAAAGTCAGAATTCATCTGCTCTCTAAAAAGCTTTATAGAAAAACCAAGACGATTTGAGAGCAAACGCACTTTAACTGATGTGTCACTTCACTAACGTTTTCTGAATTCATGTGAAATAAAGGATTATGATTGATAAACAGATTTGATTGATGGTTTTTAGTTATTTATGAAAAAAAAAAAAATTACATTCGTTAGGCATTCATTTGACTTTTGAGTTAAAATATTTCTTCAGCAAAGGTTCGCCGACAACAAACTTTAGGAGTGGAGTCATGTGGGTATCAGCAAAATATATTTTTTATTGGATTACTAGATAAAAAAGTAATGATATCATTCAGATATTGAATTCAGTTGTCTGGCAATTTAATCTGGCGGCCAGTTAATTATGTAAAAGCCATATTATCACAAGGTTTTTTTTTTAAATTTTGTTGTAATTGTGGTACAATGGTTAAAGTGTCGCAATATTTCAAATTTTCACCTTACGCGAGGAATTGGCAAGTCCCCTAAAAATAATAATGAAATAAAAAGCGCTTTTTCACTGTAGCCGTGTAACTCTGAATCTATATATATAAAGTAGGATGTATGTATGTATGTATGTATGTATGTCCGGGGTATACTCCTAAACCACCCAACGGATTTTTATGAAATTTTCAGGGTAGACATAGTTTAGCTCAGAGATGGTTCCTGTCAAGGTTTGATCCCCATATTCCCAGAGAAACGGGGATGGGAACGGAAAATTAGTAACTACTCCACAGATTTCAAAAAATCTTTCAGCACTAGGGGTGCTACAATATCTCCCTTCATCAGTAACTTAAACTATATTTCATTCCTATAATCCCACAGGAACAGAAACGGGAACGAGGACGGGAACCATAAAGTTACTTGACCAATTTCAAAAATTCTTTCAACTCTGGGATGTTACATTATCCCTCAGTGACATAGACTTACATTTCATTCACATATTTCCATGGGAACGGAATATTCCCACAGGAACGGGGTTGTGAACGGAAACTTAGAAGCTACTGGACAGATTTCAAAAATGCTTTCTGCACTAGGATACCATTTAGTCCCACAGTAAGACAGATTATATTTTTTCCCCAAATTCCCACGGAAGAGGAAAAACGAGAACTGGAACCTTAAAACTACAGACCCGAGCAAAGCCGGGCGGCTCAGCTAGTAGGAATATATTTAAAGATGTTTAAATCTTTACTTCTAGACATTTTTCGTTCCGAAACCACATTGCCAGATGTCCCGTAAAGTACCTCATTATAAAGACTACCCAACCAAAGCCATTGTGTAGTTGCGACCGAAAAAAATGTAACTGTCAATTGATGGGTATTTTTTAGAGGTGTGGTTTTCAATCTGGCAAAACTTTTTCAGAGTTGGCCCTTTTAACAAGAATTGGTCACATGATATATGCTCAGTTAGGATTTCCATTTCATAGTGGAAGAAAAGACCACCTCGTACGTTTGGTAGATTGTCTTGAAACGAAATCGCTATTTACGCAGATTTTTACATTATTTCCAGTTTTAAACATGTGAGTTGGAAGAGAATATTTGTCAAGTTTTTGCTGACCAAATGCTGCAAAAAGTGTTCGAAAATTGAGACTCTCGGCTGGAATTGATCGGAAAAACCGCAATCATTTTAAAAATTTAATGTTAAACCCTTATTATTATAAAGATTATAATCATTTATTAAATTTGTGGCCATAACATTGAATTTATACATGCGTTTTATTTCTTCTTGAAAACCACACGTCTAAAAAAACACCCTTTACTAAACTGCACCGGCCTCTATAAAACAATGCATACAATAGACAAACGGCCGGCGACGAGCATGGTAGTTACAGAAATTTATTTAAATGGAAATGCTTCTCACAATGCTGGCAAAGTCGTTAAAGTAAAAGAAGAAGAAGGATGAATTTGGGAATGTTCGGATGAGTTTTAAGTGCCATTGATATGAATCAGTTTTCTATGCTCCTGCTTTTGTAATAACTTTTCTACTAGACAAATGTTTTTAAAAATGTTCAAGTTCCTATAGAATTCTTAATAATTTGATAGAATAAAAATAAAATAAATAAATATTTATGCAGAACAAACTAGTGCTAAGCCAGAGCCCAGTTCATTTCTCTCAACCATTACTGAGTGGTTCCGAAAATTGAATGAAGAAAGCACTTTTTATGAAAAAGCACAAAGCTAATCTTATGGGCTTGTCCAAGCTTTCGAAAGAAGTTATATTTTCAACCTCACAAATATAATAGTTCGACACTCTAACTCTAATACAACGGGGGTACCATCTATTCTATGGGATAAAATCGATTAGTTCCACAAAATGATATTTCTGTTTAATTTCGGGAACTGCTAATCAATTTTTGGTTATTGCAAATTGAATGACAACATTCAGTATGAATTGTTTGTGAATTGTAGAAGACAATATTATATACTGATAAGATGACGTTGGTTTAATTTAAATAGACATTCCAAAAACGTATGTCTCTGGACTGCTATCTATGTTTCTAGGCTTAGACCTTATCAGCATGAATAAAATATTTGTTCGGTACTTTTGCTGTCAACAGTAATGCTTTTTTTTCTTTATTTCAATGACGTGCTTTGAAATCTTAGCTTAATATTAACGTCATATTTTCATGGGGGTCATTTCAAAAGTTCAAAACCACGCCATAGGGGGTGACGGAAAGATAATCACAATATGTATTTTCAAATAAAAACAATGAGAGTAGTTTTTAAAATAAACAAATTGATAAGACGCAGTGGAAAATTAATGAAATATTCTTTTTGTAGGTATTGTTTGCGTTTATTATTAGTTTTTATTAATCATTAAATATTAAAGTTTAGATTCGTCAAAAGACTTTATTTCTTTTCTGTGGACAAGATAATTACTCGTTAAACTGTTGGCAATGGAATTTTTTTGGAGTAAACATCCGTCCAAAAAGGTAAGGTCAATTTGATTTAATGCAATGAATCTGTTGCCATCCGCGCAAAGTTTAATTAAAATCCTAGTTCGATTGACCAAATATTTATATGAGACAAGAGTCACACAAGTTATTATGGGAAAGATCAACGTCACTGCGACCATTATATCGACTTTAAATACATCTTGCGTCATTGAGTTAAAGCATGACTTGGAATAAGGAGATAAAGGGCGGTTTCCAATTTCTTTTCACACAGGAACTGTTCGATTTAAGTAAAATCCGACGAACATAATTACCTCAAACCTCACATTGTAACATGTTTCCACTTTAGCAGAGCTATATTTCTATTCAAGAATTTTAGCAAAGTAAGTTTTGGAATTGGAGTCTTAAGCCAAAAGCAAAACATAGAATGAATTTTAGTGAGTTTGCTTCCTTCCAATTTAGAACTAAAATAAGTACCTTTTATTCAGGAAGTTTGAGTTTTTTCTTGCTTTTGTCACGCGATTCTCTTGCTTAGTTTACTTAAAATAAATAGGGTGGCGCAACAGAGCGAGGATCCCCGAAGCCTAGCGCATTTCTCACAACCATTGCCTTGTTGAGGGAATGGAAGGGACTTACAATTTTCAGCTGATTCCGAACGACTAATCGAGAAGGCTCTATTCGTGGAAATGAATTTACTAACAGAGGACTTGCCAATTCCTCGCGAAAGGCGATACCCGTGGAAAAACATTTTTGGCTTCTGTTGAGATTCGAACCACGAACCTCCCGCGTAACAGGCCAAATTCACATAATTCAGTTAATGTATTAATCGATAATCGATTCGGCAATTCGACCCAAAATTTCAAAAATCAACTTTCCCATTGTACTTTTTGAATGAATCTGAAGTATAAACAAAAACGTATCCAAAAATACAGGAAAGTAAATCGCTTTTGGTGTCTTGTAAGTGTGCTCTGGTAGAGTCATGGTGGTGTAAGAACGCCCAGAACTTACAATTTCTACATCTTCTATACATATAATAAGAACGTAACAGTTTGTTTGTTTGTGCACTCTAATCTCAGAAACGGCTTATCCTATCTAGATGGGGTGTTCAGTAATATATTGTGGCAAGCTTCACTTAACATTTAGTTTTTATTTCATGACAATTGGTTGATAAATAAAAAAAGTTATGCCAATTCTTGCGGACGAAGTCGCTGACACACCTAGTAAGGAATAAACGTGTTCAGTTCAAATATCACTCAAAAAACTTATACAGTTGCTCTAATTGGACTTATAGTCATTATAGAAGGATGTTGGTTGAGGCCCAGGTTCACCCCGAACTGTAATGCCCACCTAAATAAGTAAGTAATTGGACTTATGATGAGTAACCTTAGATCAAACGAAGGCACGACGAGTTATCAAAAAAATAACTTCCTAAAACCAAAAAATAAATAAATAGGTTAGCGCAACTCGGAAGAAGTTAGAAAAGAGATTGGCAACAACATGCATTACTGGATGTATGCGAACCAATTCTCATTTTTACAAAAATAGAAGCAGGACTGGCAACCAACCGTCTCCTCTATTAAGGTCACATCACCTCAAACCCAAACCCAATAAAAAACCTTTTGATAATGGACAGTCTAGAAAAACTCAGCGGTTTTAGAAGGGGCTTGGATGCTACTATCCCCATGTACAACAACTTTAAACTCAACTTCTCCATAGTGTTCCCCTCTAGGGAAGATTGTTAGAACACAAAGTCCCTCCAAGACAAGATATGGTCTGGTATAATAACGGCTCAAAAATGGAAACTGGCACAGATTCCGGCATTTTCAGCGACTCTCTTGACTTTCCTACAACGAACTTTTCAGTAAGTCTTGGTAGTCATTCATCCATTTTCGAAGCTGAGGTGTTTGCCATCAACCAATGTTCGAGAATAATAAGTTCATCGAACACGAAAACCAAAACAATCTTCATTTTCTCAAACAGCCAAGTTGCCCTAAAAGCACTAAACTCATCTGTTATAAGATCCAAACTAATCCAAGAGACAATAACCTCACTCTCCGAACCTGCAAGGAAAACTCTGATATCCTAAACCGGATCACAGCACACAAACGCTATGATGGTAACAAGAAGACAGCTATCCTAGCCAAAGACGGATTATCTAAACCATTCGTCGGCCCTGAACACTTCTGTGGTGCAACTTACAGCCACAAACACACAGCCAAGAACATTTACTGGAAAAATCCAATAAAGCTTGGAATAACTTCTGTTCAGAACAATTAAAAAAAAAAAAAACATCGAAATTCCTTTTTATATTTTTATTAATATCCTGCACTTTTCCGCCATAGAAAGCAAATACCCTAGAGAAACTCAAACTGATTCACCCACAGAAGATTGTTTAGTTCACGCGCTGGAGAACTGCTGTGAAACTTCACATGAGTAAGCACAATATGTTTCATTCTGACACCGCTGCGCAAACTCAACATATTCTAATCTAATCTAGATTTTGACCAAAACCTCGATTCTTGTTAAACCGATTAAGTCTGTGAAAACAAAAACAAAAAAAAGACTTGACTTTTGTACATACCTGAATTTGTGAAGCATGCAAGTCCATTGTAATAATGTGGTCGGCTCCGGCCACTGATAGCATATTCGCAACCAATTTCGCCGAAATAGGAGCACGGCTCTGAAAATAGACACAAACAAAAATAAATCAAACAATTGTCGATGGAATAAAAATTTCAATTTGTTTCTTTTTTTATGAATGGGTTGATTTAAATAATGAATGTTAATATTTTGATGTGTATGATGACACAAACCGAATGAAATTTAAAACACTTTTATTGCCAAAATTAAACAAATTCTATGTAAAAAAAAAAAAAATAACAAAAAAAAGAAAAAAAAAGAAAACGAAACACAAAAGCAAACTGTTTTTCTATTGAAATTTGTATTTCAATGATTCAAATCAATTATGTAAGTATTTGTTGTGAATTAATCCCAAGGCGACGATTGAAAAATATGTTTTTGGAACCCTTTTTTTATGTGGTTATTACTTCCAATATCGATTGAAGTGAAGTAACAACACTATCAATGCAACGGACTAAGCTTTAGATTTGCAAATAAAACTACAAAAGTTCCTAGAAGAGAATTAGAATAATATAAAAGCAAATTTAACTGAAACACAAATGTGGCTGCGCTTCGCGAAATAACTTCTTGGCTATAAAAAACAAAATTCAATTTAAATTAAAAAAAAGAAATGTGACCTCTTACAGTTGCATCTGCCACAATAGCTATCGTTACTAAAAAAAAATTGTAGAAAAAATACATACTGGAAACCTATTTCAAAAATATATATTTATAATTTTTTTATGAGTCGTGGTTTCACTTGATTTTTATATCAAAAAGCTATGAAATGCAATGCTCGTAGAAGATTGATCTTGAATTTAAAAAAAGTGTAAACATAATTTAAATTTGGGGACTTTACATTATTAGTATAGGAGTGACAAAAATAAATTGGGGAAAACTTTTTCATTCTCATGCCTTCAAAAGCTACGAAATGGTATGATTTGTGGCGGTTTATAGTTGTATAAACAAAACGAAACCATACAGTAGTAAAACAAATTAATTATATCATTTTATCGTGAAACTTGATAAAAAGAGGGGAAAAAAGAAAGGTTAAATTAAGAGCAAAAAAATAAATAAATCCTTGGAAACAATTGATAGCAATTTTTGTGTAGGTAGAGGTAAAAGGTTTCCTTCAGCGCAACTGAATTGCATCGATTACTCACAGTATATTGTTTCGATGAAAATTCCTAAAAAGATATTGAAAAGAAAAATAAAATCAAATACAGACATTAAGAAGAAATAAGGCAACTTGCACGAGATCTGTTTTATTTTTTTTTTTTTTTTGTTTTTATTCGTCCGAATTAGAGTTGTCAAAATAAAGTTTGTGCATTTTGAAAAACAATTAAAAAAAGGAAAGTGGTTAAATATTTGTACAAAAATAACCTCTGAGTGAAGAAAAAAATTCTCATATTTTTTTGTAATATACAACAAAGTACACAAAGGGAGGATATATGTATACATAGTTTGTATGTATTACGGTTATTTTCAATTGAAGAATTGCTTTGCTTGTTGTAATAAAAATGATATGCACTTGTAGCATACCTATTTGTATTTACGGAGGAGAGTGTTAAATGAACGAACTCAAGTGATAAGAACATTTGGGAATGTAAAGTTAATTTTTGGTTGGTGCAAACAAAATTGAATCACACTCATTCAAAAAGTAACAAACTAAAAAACACAACCAGCACTGCATCTTATCATATTAAATAAATGCTTGCAATTAATTTTGCTTTCGTATGTTCATCAATCAACTAACAGCTCGGTCATTCCTTGCTAATTAATTAAAACTCAAACTCAAAGGGGGTCTATAATTGTTCCAAACACCATTCTACACAGCTGCATAATGTGGAAGATGCTCTTTGCCGCAGCGGAACCTTTTCTCTTTTTTGATCTCAATTTTTTTCCTTCTCTGTACAAAATTTCGAAAGATGATATATTTAGCCACAAGTTTAAAGGCACATAGATGAATGAAAAAGCGTTTGTTGCAGATGTTAAATTATAAAAGAATGTGAGTGTTATTTTTTTTTAAAGATTTCCTCAACCTTAAATATTTCCAAGTTTAAGTATTTTTTTCTTTTTGTAGATTGTTATAAGAAAAAAAGACAGCATCTGCAGAAGCACGTTGATTTTTTGTGAGTAAAAAATAGTAGGCTTTTATATGCCAGGAGCAATGACTTAATGGAAATACTTTTATGTAATGAAATACAACACATTTTCTGAATAAAACCCTTCACTTACTATTCATATAAAAATAAATAAATAAAGCAGCTTACAAGAACCTATTAAACGTTTCCTCTTATCCACTCCTGGATGTGCGTTATACGATTAAATCCGAAAGTAATTCCAATGCCTTTGAATTTTGTCCTACACTCTATTCGTTAGTATATTAAAGCTTTGTATTTATGCCACCGGGTAACATACTATAAACTAAAACAGCATATCGAACGTAATATGTTGATTAATGTGCAGACAGTCAATCTACCGAACAGGATTCTTCTTTTCGTTTACTTCCTCTAAACTTTTATCGTTAACAGTGTCAACTTGATATTTTAAAATCATACTTTACAGAATAACGCCAAATAGCAAAACCAAAATCTTTTGAAGGTCTTCACAACTACATTCTACCACAGACGGTGATAGATTAGGTCGAACTATAATTGACATTAATATTGCCATGGAAATACAAAACGTGCAATTGCAATTGCGATGTCAACTGAATTTTAATAGATTCACTCATGCCTACAATCGGCAGAAAAGTCAAAGGGAACAACTTCTTAATTCGAACTAAGCGAACGCAAAATAAACAAACCCACATGAAAACAACAATTTCGGAGAAGGTCGTGGCCGTTTAAACGACAACTTACGTGAAATGAGGAGATTGCCGTATCCAAACGTCTTAGATCTTATTTTTCATTCCTTCAGCTGCCTGAAACTTCCTAGCATAAGCTGTTGTGGTTAAACAGGTTTACTTTAACGGTTAAGGCGTTAGCTTACTCCAACAATGCAAATTGTATCCACTTTTGTACGTGGTCTGAAAGATCCGAAAACAATAGCGTTCTCAAGAATTAAGCCGGGGTCCCTTCCACACCACGCAATTTACTATGATTATTTAAAATTTTTAAATGGGAGTTGTTGAATATTAAGGTACAGTACAATCGATTCCGGTACAAAATATTTGTATAAAATCAAATAGATAAAACAAGCAACGCTTTTTTCATTGAATTCGAGTTCGATTTTCTATTTTGATTGCAAATAAACAAACAGTACGGGAACAACAAGCTTGAGGAGAGCAGAATCAGAAAATAGCGCAATTTGTTGTTGTATTTAAAATGAATATAGTGAAAAACACTTCTGAAGTCTGAAGTCTTGTCTTAGATTTGCACTCATGTAGAAAAATATCTCAAAACTATGAGTCCCACTGAAGAGAGCTCGTCATGAATCAATATTGTTGAAGGCATATGTAGTTTAAGGCCCATTCGCACTCAAGATTATAATGAAAAAAGCTTATTTAAACTAATTGGGAGTGCCATACTGAGACAGATCGTGGGGAATCAAACTCGTTCGAGGGGTATGTTGTTTGAGGACTGTTCCCACTCAAGGCATTAGAGACTCCATTGCAGTAACTAAGTAAGTAAGTAAGTCTTGGAACTAATATCACTTCATTAAGTGGGTTTAAGTTAGAAGCTCAAGTAAGGAAACAAATGAAGGGTGTTGGTAAAGTTACAATTATTTTACTGACAATACAAAATGCTTGGGCTTATCATGAAGTGCTGGGCTTTTAGGGGCTAAGTCATTCACAGATTGCCATTGAAAATATAACTAATCTGATAACATTAGAAATAATAACATCACTTCAAAACTATATGAAGAAAAGCCTTTACTTGTTTGTGAAAGCTTTTCAAATGTAAGGACAATATTCTGCAATTTCTTATAGCACAAATAGGGATTACATTAAAAAAAAAACTTAAAACGTCTCGGACTACGAATTTCAAATAGAAAGAACTAAAAATATCTTCGTAATGAATGTTTTGCAATGGATACTTAGAACTTGTTAACATTTTTATCAACAGTTACAAATTTAGTATCAAAAAATTCACTACGAGAGCGTCTATCATGCTTCCTTCGCAGTCCGAAATGGCTGCAACAGGCCTTGTCATAGGGGCCATAGTTTTAAGGCTTTTGCGATTATAAACAACAAGCAATTGTCCGAATTCTACTAGGCCAGTTCAAAATAAAATTATGCCTATGGAACTATGTATTTATGAACTAGCTGTATCTGGAGCTTCGTTTGTGATAACTTTAGAACAAAAATTTTACCTTATTTTTAACATTTATTATATTTTTCTTAGACCGCCATATTGGTGATAACTCTCATTTTAATGAGTGAATACCTTTGGCTATACAAAAGTAAGGTCGTTGGAATGAAAGCAGATTGAAACTAAAAGAAAATTGAAAGTGAATTACATTATTCTATGGAATGAAAATCATGTCACAAACCTTCCTATCGCGAGTTAATTTAAAAAAAAATCAATATCGATGGATTTTTGGTATTTCAATCTTTTATCCTTAATTCAAAAATCTATTTATCTTTCTTTAACTCCATAGTTAATTTGGCCAAACTCAAACTAAGCTTTGCATAAAATTTCAGTCAAATTTCGAACTTTAATATTCATCATTTTTCGGAAAATCAAAATTTTTCAAATCATTTCATCATTGCGGACATTCGACGCAATAAGATAATCAGATTTTCTTGGCCTCTCATTGGTCAGAAGTTCAGTTTTTCGTTTATTTAGTGACTTCTGACTAATCAGAGGATGACAAAAGTTAGATTATTTGAAAAACATTATCTTGATTATTAACTAATGATCCACTTTGAAGTGAAAACTTCTTTAGCATCGTAGTGATTTGAAATTTTATGAAACGAAAAAGCTACAGTAAAAAGATATACACATAAATGTAAAATATTTAACGTGATAGAAAATGAGATAAAAAGCATTAGTCAGTGTTTCTTATGTTCTTATTCTCTTTGTGCTTTGCTAAGTATCCCCTCCAAATTAAAAATTAAATAAATAAATAGGGTGGTGCAACAGAGCGAGGAGTCCCTGGGCGTAGCGCATTTCTCACAACCGTGCCTTGTCCCTTGTGAGGGAATTGAGGGGACCTACAATCTTCTGCCGGTTCCGAAAGGCTAATCGAAAAAGCGCTTTTCATCGCAATGAATTTACTAACGGAGGACTTGTCAATTCCTCGCGAAAGGCGATACCCGTGGAAAACCATTTTTGACTCTGTTGGGGTTCGAACCACAAACCTCTAAGTTAACAGGCAGACATGCTAACCATCACGCCACGGATATCACCTCTACTCGTATGTAAATATAATTTAATCGAAGATGGTTCCTGTAAAAATTTTATGTTCACATTCGCACGGGAAGTTGATTGGGAACCGGAACTTACTGAACCGTTTTCAAAAACTCTTTCAACATTAGAATACTACATAGTCCCTCAGTAATATAGGTTCTATTTCATCACATTTTACATTCGTCTCATTACCTTGAACCCAAGTGATAAGCTGTAGTGATAACTGCAAGCCCCTCGCAAATTGGCAGTATTCCGCGAATTTTTCAATATGTAGTAAGAAAAAACTCGCCGTATTTTCTACACATATCTGTCATGTTAAAAAAAAAAAACAATAAATTCTTTTTTTGGACGTCCGAACAAACTCTGTCCCCTAAGATAAACGTAACCATTCTGGTTGTCCGTCATCAAAAGACTCGGATTTTGCGATCAACTTTCGAATAAAATCGTTTGTTGATCAATTATTCAACAACAATATTATAGGAGCTAAATGGGAAACTTGGTACCCAAAGAAACGCTCTAAGAAATTATGAAAAACATTTTTCTTTTATTTAAAACTTTTTGCTAAGAGAGAGGGAGAGAAACAGCACGTGTTATGCTTAGGGCATTCGAAAATAAATGTGGCCTGTCTACACAAATACTACACTAACTCTTTCAAAAAGTTTCACTTGACACAATAAACATGCGAGTTGAAACAAACGCGAATTCCAAAATGTAGACTAATGCGAAAGCCAGTTTAGAGTAGAGAGCACATGATAAAGCAAATAAAACTAAGCACCATAGTTCGCATCCACCAATTTCCTGATGATTTTCCAAAACCCTTCAATTGAATGTTACGAATTGACACTGTCGATCTTTATCATTTAAATCATCGTAAGAGGAAAAAACAAATTTCATCACAAATAGCACATAATGAATTACAAATTAAAACAGTTAACATAATGACATAAAAAAAAAACCATATTTGCTATTGACACGGCCACAATGGGTTTACAAAATAAAATACTTCATGCAAT
Source organism: Melanostoma scalare (assembly GCA_949752695.1). Classification (NCBI taxonomy): domain Eukaryota; kingdom Metazoa; phylum Arthropoda; class Insecta; order Diptera; family Syrphidae; genus Melanostoma; species Melanostoma scalare. The sequence goes on along the minus strand of OX456984.1, from coordinate 209,809,791 downwards.
CTTTTCGCCAATATACATACATACATATACAAAACTCCCAATTAAAATTTAGGAAACATTTCACAGTTTTTTGTTTGCTTCTTTTTTTTTTTGAGAGAAAATCTTTCGAAATTTTGTACAAAATGAACAAATATGAGAACACAGATAATAATAATAGTTAGTTTCCCCAATTTCAAAATAAAGTTATATAAAAAATGTATACCCTAAATTTCCAATCGTAGTTTTTCTTTTTCATCATGGGGCCCTCTTCACCACCTGTCTGTAAGGAGGCAAAAACAATTACATTGTCTGTTCGTATTGATTATTTGGGATTAATATAAAATTGTATTGCTAACACAGCTTCCACATTAAGAGCATTTGTTCAAGTTTGATATATAAATACATATGAATATCTATATATAAAAAAAAAAGTTAATTAATTTAAAAAATATATATATGTATAAAAATAAAACTAAACCAAACAAATTTTAACTGAACTTTTAAATTAAGAAAAAAAATAAAGATTATTTAAAAATTGCACAAACAACTTAAACCTTTTGTTTAATACACATTAAGAAATATAAATTACTTTGCAGTTTCGACATAAAATTTACACTTTATTACCTTATCTTTTTTGTCTTGTCGGGCATAAGGGAAACAAGGAATTACAGCTGTCACACGCGATGCAGATGCAATTTTGCAGGCATTTATCATAATCAGCAGCTCCATTAGATTATCGTTTATTTCGCCCGAACCGGACTGAATGATGTAGACATCTTCACCTCGAACAGATTCTCCAATTTCAACGCTTTAGTTATAATGAAATTAAAGACAAAATATTCACGGGTTAAGGATAAATTGTAAGTGCCAAACAACTTTATAGGATAGCATTGAAGGCCTGTAAAAATATTTATTTAGTACACACTTTGTTGTACGACTTAGAAACAACAAGAATAAGAAGAAGTTAGGTTATAATAGAAGACATTACGTAGAAATTATGGACTCATATTTGCAGCATGTTTAAAGTTAACAAAACTTTAGGCAAGATTCTTTTTAAGTCCTGTTCACTAAGATCTTATTACGTTCAAATCAACACAATAATTGCACTCTTGCTTCTGATTCGGTTGCATTGAATTAGACTTAACAATCGAATAGAATAAAGTGAAGCTGGAACTATTATATACCTGGACCGTCAAACAAACCGAGGTTACAAAGACCTTTTTGAGTGAGACACAAATTCCAGACAAGCGCTCATAGACCAATCAAGCCCCTGTGCACACTATCGTCGTTTTAACGTGGGGTGATACTGCGGTACCGCATTCGCGTCTTACAGTACTCACAAATGAATTGAGTGGTGCACACATAACTGCAGTGACATTGCGTTTACGCTGTGGCTTCGCGCATCTTTTTTGCGGCAAGAAACACTCGCAAACTTCTGAGATCGAGATCGCTGCGTCTTTCTCTTTTAGTATACATTGTTTTTTATAGAGCAATACACACATGCGTGATTTTGCTGCTTATTGAATTAAAAAAAATGGATCAAGCATGTAAGACCTTGACACAGAATTATTTTTCGTCCCTTCTCATTTAATAAGAAGAATTATAATTTTTATCTCAAAATGAGGAATATGACAAAACTTTGCATCTTTTGGTAACCCTTATCTTTCTTCGAAAAAAAGAATCATCCTTGCGCCAATTGACTTTTTGCAAGTGTGTAAACACTCATTTTGTGCACAGAAATTGTTATGTTTCCAGCAGTGGGGTTAAGTAATTCTCAGAAAGTGACACTGCTCACAAAGTAAAGACACGAATTTTGTGAGAAATCTACAAACAATGTTTTTCAAAATATGAGTTTTTCTTTTTATTCTCTCGTGAGCACTCTCTTCTTTGCACAACTAAGAAAAATTGCCGTGCTGCAATATACGCGAACACAGTACGCAATTCAAGAGCAGCAGGCACTTTAAATGTTTATTTTTATAATTTCTCGATTTTTTTTGTCTCCATTATTGCAATTCAAATGATAAGATTTCTGATAGGAAAGCTAATGTCTGCTTGAAACTATGTAATACAAAATGGAAATAATTTTATTATTACAAAATATTGTCTATGAATTCATCTTTCTTAAAACAAAGTTTGAATAAAACCTGAAGAATTATATTTTACATTCTTTTAGTGGAGGTAAAGAGAGAGGTAAAGTTTTGAAATACAACCGCAGTAACATATGTACGTAACAAGCCGGTAGCAGAAGCTAAATTTTCAGTTATACAGCTGCGGTAAAAAAATAGCACCACAAGGAGAAATTAATGTCTTTTAAAAATAAAGCTTTTGCCAATATTTTGAGGGAAAATGTGAATATGGTTAAAGCTGACATTAAATGAAAACATCACATTTAAAAAAGAATTTTAACTTTTATTCATCAACTGAAAGAAAAAAATTTTTTTTTTAAAAAACTCAAATAAAAACGAGGTAAAAAAATAGCAACACTCGTAAATATTGCAAGAACTTTATAATGATTTTATTATTTTATTATTTATCCACCAAGCTGTAATATTCAGCTCTTTTTTGAGCTCAGTTGCAGGCTTAAAGGGATTTTTATGGGTTTCTCGGACAAGGCGACTGATGAGAGGTGTCGTTATAACGGCTTTTCGTCCACGAGTTTCGGCTTTAGGTGTGAATATTAATGCATTTCTTATCATTTTGTTTGAACAGCAAACAATACGCCGAACTTCTGCGTAAGTTTTACATTCCGCGATCATATTTTTAATAATTTCACGTTTTTCGTTGGTACAATGCTTTCCATGGCCCATTGTCTTTGAAAAACTGTAAACTTTGTGGTTTAATTGAAAAAACCAACTAAACATAAACAAATCTACACACTTCACCGCATTACCTTGAAACATCCGCAGCAAAAAGTTTTTTTCAACGAAATCTGAAATCGGTGCTATTATTTTTACCGCCCAAAAAAGGCAAATGTTTCCAATATGGCCTGGTAAAAATAAAACCGTTATCATTTTTATGCCAGAGATACACAAAAGAAAGAGACGACAGTTCAAGCAATGATATATTACAGAGGCTGTAAATATTTTTCTCTTCACTTATACAAAGAAGTTAAAATGAAACTTGTACCAGTGGTGCTATTTTTTTTACCGGCACTGTAGCTTCAATATCACTTAACACTTTTGCTTCTTAGGAGGATACATCAACATAACTGATGTCCCGATTGTTGAACCTGGGTAAACTGCATATTGGAGTTGAGTGCACTTTTTCTTCTTTAATTGTGATTTTCAATCAACCTCAACCAAAAATAATAAGTTTGTTTTTTTATTATTATTTTTCTTTGTTCTCAACACTTTGAAGATATTGTTATCAGCAGCAGCAGCGCCTACTTGATTTGAATGCAATAAAAACCTCCCCAGCACTAGCAAATAAGTTAAACCAAACTAAACTGATATTCTGATGTAGGCGAAGTAAGTTTGTTGCCAAGCCAATACAAGGCGGCAGTGGTAGAGTGTTTAATTGATAGGTCGGTCGAACGCGTGTGATCGCATCCCGAGCTATGTATCTACTTTTCTTTCAGTCTCCCTAAACAGAACGGACAACTACTAACTTAACTTGTTTAAAATCACTATGCCACAAAAAGGAAAGGTTTCCACTTTTTTATGACATTACATTACATTACATTACATTGGGCGCGTTCATCACAAGTTAAATTTGCAGATTAACTAACTTTTCTCGGCCTCTGATTGGCCAGACGTTAAGTTTTTCAGTTGACAATTCATCAGCTGTTAGTTTTTTTCAAATTCAGGAAAAGAAGGCTGAAAATCTAGATTCAGTTTATTAAGCTTTCAGATACGATAAGTGACATCAAAAAATTATATTTGCCAAGTGATGGTGATTTTGCTGTGCGTGATTTTTATTGAAAAAATACAATTAATTAATTCTAACTCTCAACACTGATTGTTTTCTACGCTAATGAAATGTTTATCGCAGTAAAGTCAACAAGTTAATGAATTTTTTACATATAAAAATCAATCGCACCTACATATCTTTTTATATTTTGAAGTAAAATTGGAGAACTGGACTGGCAGATGTGTTAAATTTATCACTTCAAGTCTCCAATTCACTACAAAGTTTACTTTTGAATAACGGAAATAAGAAGTTATGGAAATCCTTCGGAAGTTGCGACATAAGAAGTGTAGTAAAGAATCCCATGATTCTGAGAAGTGATAGCCACTTCTCGATTTGAAGTGAGAATGCACTCATGAAGCATTCATACCTGTAACTCAAATGTCAAAAGCAAAATTTTACTTTAGGAATATTTTTTATGAGCTTTTAGTGTTCCACTCACACAAAAACAATTTGTCAAAACCGAACAGAAATAATTTAAGGTGTTTAATTGCTTTGCAAAATAAGTGCTTTCCCGAGTGAAACCGATGCGACATAAATCTAAGCAAGTTTATGCATCTGAACTTCAACATAGAGATGCAGTTCTCCTCATAACTCGGTACTGGACTATCCGAATTGTTTTCCCCAAGTAACGTTGTTAAGGTTTTTCCAAATTTTAATTTTTCACTTTTTGTGAACATTTTCAAAGAGAAAGACGCGATTTTTTAAATTTATTTTTTGCAAAAAAAAATCGGCGCATTTGTTATTGTAAAATAAAAAATATTAATAAATCTTTTGAAAAAAAAACCTCCAGCGTTACCTCGTAAATCATGTTTAAAAATAGTGTTCCAAGTTTCAAAAGGAGCGGTGCAGTAGTTTTGAAGTTATGTGGGGCACCCACTTTGAAAATGTGAATTGTGGGTTAAACTGTTTTAAGCTTGCAGGTAACTATAGCGCGCTCAGTAGGGCGTTCCTTTTATCCTTCGATGTTACGCGATGCTGTAGTGTCAAAATCATCGTTGTTGTTGTGTATGTTTGACTATGTTACAAAATCATGATTGCATTTTTAGGAACGACTCGATGTTACACTTTGCTGGTCTGTCAAAAATATGAATAAAGTATTTCTTAAAATACGAACCCAGCTAAAGGAAACTCGTTATTGATGAAGAAAAATGAATTCTGAAATGAACAAGATTGAAAATCAATAGGTGTGTTTCTTTACTGAAAATTCGCACGAAATGCACCGAAATTCGGCGAAAGTCAGTCTAATGCGGTTCCAGCACAGCGATTTCTCGTAGCAGTGCACAAAAGAGAATGCTCACGAGAGAGTAAAAAATTTCCCCACCCTGTGAATTTCTGCCACCTAAATTTCTGTGAACAGAAATCGTGCACAGCCAAAACAAATACAACAATTGTCAAACAGACATTTTTCCAAGCGTTGCGCCGCGCCGGTGGATACATAGATAGCTTTCAGTGACCGTTTTTGTTTTCGATAGTACTATAGATTCCATATACAATGGCAAAACCGATCCAAAATTGAAAAAAAAAAATTACTTTTGCAAAGTGGGTTATTACATTCAGACTTTCTGTTGCTGCGTGTTTCATACATTTTCTCTCTTTTCTCTTTCTTTCTTCTTTTCTCTTTCTCTTTCGCACTTATTTGCGTCTTCCTAAAAACGCCTGGGTGTAATAACCCCAGATCAGATAAAACAAATTAATTGTTTTTCCAATCGAAACCCCCTAAACAGAGCCATTGGGAACCAGCACAAAATTGAGACAAATTAAAAAGGTAAAAAAAAGTTTGTATAATTTATAGTTAAATGATTAACATTCATTTTTTATCGATCAATTTTTAAATTTATTTTTGAAGATTGAAATACCTATAGTTGTAATCTTACAACGCTAATTTGCATGGAAGCCTAATCATGGATCATGGTTTTATACAAATAGAGAAAGAGATACATAATACGTATAATTTTTTTGCAGATTGCCAAAACCTACAACAACCGCCATCAATTCAATTACAATGCATACGTGTAAATAGTTAGGTCGTCGTCGTATATAGAAGTATCAATACTGATTAAATCATATATTCAGCTGTATTTGCTTGAATTTCTTTATCGCAATTACAACCGGTTTGCAAATTTACGCCAATGGCTTGTTTTGATAACGCCTCTACAAAATGATCTATTTGAATCTACAAATTCATACATGGTCTGATCGTGAGTTAAAACCAAAAGCAGTCTGAAATTACATCATCTTTCTTAAGAGTACCTACCTACCTAGATAGTTTTTTTTTTTTTTTTTGTAGGGCATGTAGGTATAGAACCAAAATTTGCACAAACCAAATTTACCCCTAAGCCTTGCAATAACAATTTAAATTGACATCGAAGCAAACTCTATCTACCTAGCTATGTACTCAAGATTGATTTAATCTGTTTTTCTGTTGTCAACATGTTCTCAACTTGCAGACCTTAACACGATAAGGTTTTTCTTCAAGAATATGCAAGCATCACTCGTCTACAAAAAAAAAATTAAAGATTATCATAATAGAAAATTGAACCTTTCAGATTGCCTTGAAGTCTTTGTTATTGATTCTTTTCTCATTTTACTACACCTAGTATAAAAAAAATATCATATTGCGAAGTTATAAAATGTTGACCGAAAAAAGACAATTTACGTGACAGCATTATGTAGGTACATTTGTAGAACAAAAGCCATTCAGGGCAAATTGCCAATGATAAAATGACAACAGCTATTGGCGGCTTTCGAATAAAAACATTCTTTCTCATTTAATATTACTTGTTAAAAAGCATAACGTTCAAATAAATCTACATTCCTTTTTTTTGTTCCCGGAACGACATATGTATGCACTGAAACAATAAAAAGGTTTAAAACATTCATTTCCACGTGGAAACAACTTTAATTACAACACCATTCAGCGCGGCGTACGCATTCAATACAAAACAGCTGACGAATGTGTTAGAATCACCACGAGGTTAGAAGAACATATCTATGTACATTGAATATAAAACGCCTCGGGAATGGAAAGTTTTTAATAAAGATTTGTTTTAAATCTCTTGCGCTTCGCGTGGCCACTAGTTCGTTCTGAAAATCAAACAATAGCCTGAAGGAATCTGTACAATATGAGACAATATGAAAAACCCCTAATTTAATATTAAAGTAGGTAGTTATAGCTTGTAGGTAGGTACCTACTCATATAAAAATCAAATAGATAGAAATGAATATACCTACTAAGTAAAAAAAAAAAAAACAATTTAATTAAAGAACACTTGTTTGTGATTTTCTTCTTTATCTCTCGCTCGTGCCTCCCTTTGAACAGGGAAAGACTAGGTGGTGCAATTTTATGGACAGGAAAAAACGTGACAGCAACAATATCGTACAATCATTTTAAAAGTTGTCTTCATAACCTTAAATTTGTAGGCAATTTTTTTCTTTATTCCGACTCACATGCTTGAGAAACACAAATTAAATTTTTCTATTCAAAATAACAACACCATCCTCAAACAAATCGAAACTGAATATTTAACTTGGCTGACATGCAAACAATTTTGTTTTGTGTTTAATCGATATTAGGTAGGTAGTCGATGATAGTTGTTGCTTTGAAATTAAATTATGTCACATTTTCTGTGTATCATTTTTTTTAAGTAGATAGCACTTATCTTCATTTTTCATAGGACAAAGGGATAGAAAACTCAGCGAAAACACTTTTAATTTTTAATTTGAATGAAAATCAATTTGACTTACCATGTTTCCAAATTGCTGAATTTTTTAGTAACCACTTTGCCCAAGTCAATGCCGAGTCTATCGACAATCCGTTGGGCCAAATCTGGATGAGAGGTACCCGAAAACACTTTTATGTTTGGCATTCTGGAGTGTAATAAGTTCCTATTACCAGCCTGTTTCTCCAAATTGTCGCGGATCAAACTTTTAGCGCGTATCGGATTAGCAGATCGAACTGGCATCACACAATCTACGGGTAGAAGTTTTATTATTTTTACTTTTGGTTCTTCATTGAATGAAAAAATTTTACACAATAAAATGTTTTTGTATGTTTATGTGTGTGACACCCACCAAGCTCACCAACCATCAAGCAGTTGTAGCCTCAGCCTCAGTACTCACTACTCTACTCAGTTCTCAGTGTTGTTGTTTGCAGCAGCAACACACCAACATAATTAAACTTTAAGTAAAATGGTATTTGAATTTGAGTTCTGTTTCGCTCGCATTTTTGCTTTGTTGCTTGATGATGTGCAAAATCGATGAGAACGAGAACAGCGGAGAGATTCTTTTCTGGAATCTACAGTCTACACTGAGAGAATATTAATATTGATATGAGTGAGCGCAAAGGCCAAATAAATATGATACGACATAGGACCTATAAACGGTAAAACACTGTTTAGATTGAGGCTTTTTTGGGTTCCCAAACATTTTTAAGTAAACTTAGGGGGGGGGCAAGGGTAGTCGTGAATTGGGGCTGCAAACAAAAAAAATAAAAATCAGCCATGAAGTTATCACTACGTCCGATGTTATGCTTTTTGCCCCTTTTGTGTAGAAGCTTTTGATTGGCGACGTGTTAACATCAATGTTGTTCATGCACGTCAGCAATCTGAAGATTTTTATGGTCAAAGTAAGATGTGATGCTTCATTTATTTGTAATTTGAAGCACAATTTGTGGTCAAACAAAAAATTACAACTTGACAGGAAATGTCTTGGCTTAGCTTTCCTTCGCTTTTTTTTTTGTAGAAAAACTGTTATAGTTTACAATTTAAAAATGACTTTAGGTTCTTGCTTGTAGAAAACTAGGCGCCTATTGCCATAACGGAGAACGTGGTAGGCTAAGCCCAAGACGCCTTCGAAATATTCATCGACGTAATGAAATAAGTGCTTTTCAGGGCGCGTTGTGCTTTTAACGTTATCCTGCTAACACCTTGTGCCCAGATGTTATTATTCCTCAACCAAATTCTATATTGTGTGAAAAATCGTATTTAAAAATATACGGGTTATAAGCATAACCCGTATGGACACGAAGAGTGTACTGCTCAGGCAGGAAATTCAGTTTTCATCTTGAGCATACGGTTCCTTTCTTCCTCGTCATGAGCATAACACTAAAACACTGAGCCCCATAAGTACCTTCTGACTATTTGCTTAACCGTACAAAATCAACATTTGCATACTTTCAGGGTAGAATAGACAAACATGAAGCCAAGTTCAAAAGAACCCTTTTTACTATTATATTATTTTCTGGGTGTCCTTTCTCAATATTTTAAAGCTTAGACAAAAGAAAAAAGCCCTTTCAGTGTTTTTTTAAATCAATACAAAAATTCCTTTCTGGTAACTCTGTAAAGAGAACGTGCCCCAAAGCCATGCTCCAAAGCTGTATACTTGTTTGATACGCATTTGAGTGGAGACTTATTTGATAACGAACAACGTAAGTATTTGTTTGTTTGCATGTGCGTGGAACGCGGTGACCTATCGTCATCGTCACTGAGAAAGATTCCTAAATAACAAAATTGTATGTACATCACACCGTTAATAATAGAATAAGTGCAATAGTAACTAAATTCCGTTGTTGATAATAAAAAATAAAAAAAAGACATGCACACTTAAATAACAAAATTTATAAAACTCCAACCTCTTCGACAATATTTTTTCCTTTGACGTAGTTGAGTATACACTACGTAAAAACTAAGACCATGTGCAAAACAAGATTTACTGAATCTGTTTTCCAAGCTAAGAAATGATCTGATACCGAATTTAATGGCTTCAATAAATATCATTAACTAGTTACCTACCACCAATTAATTTACTTAATTAAACAAATTCGGTAACTAGATTTACTTACACAATTATTATTTTTAACTTATACACACTTCAGTACACCAAAACCACTGAACATACTGCTTAAAGCACGAATTTGAAAGAACTAACTGAAAAAGAAAATGCAAGGCTTGAGTCAATATTTGGCGCACATCGATCCGAAGAATGGTGACTGGTGAGTGGTGATCCCACGTGCGGTTTTCCTAGAACCTGTCTTTTATTCATGTGTGTGTTTTAAGGTAGAGGTAAGAACTTCGACGATGTTGATGGAAGTCCGGCTCTTGTTGTTTATTCTTGAGCAAAAGAAATTCAGACGTAGATGGAAGCGCTTACCTGTGCGGTTGTTGCCTGGCTGAAACTCGGCGTCTCACGAACTTGTTTATCGTGAGAATAGGATACTTGCTTACATTCGTTTTCAATAAAAGAAAATTATATACAAAGGATTTGAAAAACGTATACAGAATTCAACAAGAATTGTTCGCTTCTAGGAATGACATGAAAAACCTATCCCATAGATGACCTTGAAGGGTAAAACATTACCTGAACCTAGTTTCATCCAAACCCTAGTGCGGATTCGCAGAAACAAATTTCACACAGCTATGTACATAAGTAAAAAAAAAACTCATTGAAGGTAATAAACTGAGACAGACACCTTGAAAATATTTAAATAAAGGTTTAAAGCATTTCTAGTTTTGTTATAATACAAAAGTAGCATTTGTACATACCTATTCATTGTCAGAAAATGCAAGGCTTCTGCGCAACGTTTTTGTGGTTTAATATGAAGAGTGGAAATAAGGTTTAGCTTAAGATTTTTGTGTTGGAACTCCAATCAGAATGTCGAAGTCAGTTTAGAGTTATGTCTAGACCTCCGATTTTTACAACGAATTGCAATTTTCTTTTTTTTTAATGAAAATCTGTTTTTTAGACTTTAGCTGGAAGCAAAGAATCACAGGAGCAGGAGGACAAAGCTTAAATCGTCAAATCAAAGAGTTGAGAGAAATATGTAAAACCAAATGCAAATATTTACAAAAAAACACTATGAAAATGCAAATCAAACAAAAAGATTTTTTGTTTTGTTTTTTATATACATACAGGATCGATTTCCAATAGTTGAGTTTAAATGGAATTTCAACTCAACTCTAGGCACATTTAAATTTTATGCAGGTATTTCACCACTGGAACTCAAAGTTTAGGAAGCTTAGTTCAAAAAAGGTGAAAATAATAACCTAAGGAATTGTGTTAAGCATGGATCACACGGGGCTGCTTGCCAGCCGCTTCCCACCAGCAGTGAATGGCAGTCCGGCCACACTACTCGCCAGTCGCCACAGCCAAAAGTTGAACATGCTGCCAGACGCTGCTAAATACTCGCCAGAAGTTTGGTGAATTTCGTGGTCACATAAAGCTGATCGGCGGCTGGCAGCTACTCGACTTGCAACTGGCAAACAAACGTATGTGACACTTATGTCACTATCCATTGGACGAAAAGAACCGTCCAGGAGGGTCCAGGAGCATTCTCAAATCATTTCATTGGTGCAAAAAGATAGCTTCTCATGATGGGGAGTGACAGCCGCTTCTCGATTTGAAGTGAGAATTCACTCAAGAAGCACTAATACATGTTACCCAAATGTCAAAAGTCAAATGTGAAAAGTTTCCTTAGGGAATATTTTTTATGTGCTATAGTAGTTTCACTCAAACAAAGACAACACGTCAAATTGAGCAGAAACAATTTTAGGTGTTCCATTGGTTTTCAAAATGAGTGCTTCCCCGAGTGAAACCAATGAAAAGTGTCATTATAATACTTCACAGGTGTTGCAAAAAAAGTGCTCAAGATACAGTATTTTGAGTACTTCATGAAGTTGCTTTCGAAAAAATTCAAAAAATATGCTCAAAAGCACTATTCTAATAAAAAGAGTGAATTTTTTAAAACGATTCCATTAAACCTCTTCGTTGCCCTTGCTCACAGAGTAGAACCAAAAAGTCAACTGTGGCAAGGTAGTGCCTATTACTGCTGCAGTAAACATTGTTTGCCGTCAAAGTATAACTGCTCTAAGAAAAATGGAAATGACCTCAAATGAAATGGACTCAATTACAGCCTGTTATAGCCGTTATCTATATTGGTCGATTTGTTGAAGCAGTAAAACGACCAAAACGATTATATTGTTCAATGAATCGACCACAATGCCATACACCTACAAATTAAAGTAACAGAGAAGGAAAAAAGTTGCTTTGACGATGTTCATTTGTTGAAGCAACAATTACATTGTTAAACGAATCGATCGCAAGTCAATACCGACATTTTGGTGTAACAGAGAAGGAGAACAAGAAAACAGATGCATTTAATCACACGAAGTTTCAACACATCAATCAATGTTAACTTCGTCTTTATTCGCACGAAGTTTCAAGAGTGCGTGTTAATTTGATTTTGGGAATCACTTTTTCAACTGCCCTTCCTTACCTCTTTTTTCCTTAGAAACTGTTACACAAATTGACCAATGAAAACATACCCATTTCATACCTTATCAACACATCCCATCCAAAAGTGACAAATATTTGACATTTTACAAGGATTTCTCTTTCATTGCGAGAACGAGAAAAAACTATCTTCATTGCTAGAAAGAGAAAGTTGGAAAACAATTTTTGCGAATTTTACTTTTGGATTTAACAAATTAAAATTTGTTCCATTTTTATTTATCAAGAAAGTAGGTACCTTTCAATTCTAAAAACAAAATTAATTTTAAATTATACTCCAATCTTATAAAGAAAAGCATTGAGCCTTTTATTTTATAACTGAACAACAAAGCAGCTTGACATTTCGCGCAACACAATGAGAAACAAATTCATGCATAAATAAATGAAAACTGCTCCCTTCGAAGTCTTTCCCCGTCTCTACAAAAAATAAAATTTAAATTCGATTTTCAAAAAACAAAAAAAAAAAAAACATTTAAGTTCAATTTATCGAACAATTGTTATTCTGTAGGAATAATCAAACACAATCAAGGATGGCTGATATGGCAGTATCCCGCATCAAAAGGGAATTCAAGGAAGTGATGCGAAGTGATGAGGTAAGTTAACTTATTTATTTCCTTAATCCATAATTCCACATCCTGAATCATATGTTTGCGAAAATAAACTTATTTTTGGAAAATCAAAGATTTCTAGGAGGCGGCTTGACCAATTTTAACCTTAAATTTACACCTGTTTCTGTTTTCGTCATTGAACAATACACAAAACATCACGATTTACGTAAACATTCTCATTTATAAAGATATTGAAAACGAAAACTGAACTACTTGCCAGAATCACTATCACCAGATCTTAGGTTTTCACTTATGCCGCTGTCCACAGTTTCACTTCTTTTGCAATTCATTTCTTAAACGTTTAACCAATGAACTAATCCTTGTTGGTTAGCAATAGTTATGAATTTATTTGTAAACTAAAATAATTTTTGTTTTTAAAAGTCAGTTGACAAAAATGTGGCGATTCTAAATTTAGAACAAATCAATACATATGAGAAGCGAAATAATTCCTCATATTTTGTATAACAAACAGCGCGACGGTTGTTTCTTCTTGGCTGCTTTTGTTTTTGCAGCAAATCTAATTACACTCTGACCTGCTACTGGCAAGTTTTGTCGATAAGCAATTTAAAACATTTCGGTTAGTCTATCGCGACATACATCTACATGCATTTGCAAATAAAGTAAACACCTACCTACTAATTTGTTAATACTTTTAAGGGGTATTCTGGCGTAGAGTCATGAAGTTCATGCAATTTTCGATGTGTCGTAAAAAACCAATCAATATTTTTACTATCCATTTTTTAACATTCAAAAAACATAGAGAAAAATAAAAAAAGTTAAAAATTAAAAAGAACTAGCAGCTGATAAGTCGGCAGTCTCAAAAAGTTGGCATACCCACGTTCCCAACCCTACTAGCAGTCGGAAAAACATTATTTATCTGATAATGTCACTTTCTGGAACTACAGAAAAGTTGAAAAAATCTTCACAAAATGGCGCTGCCTAAAAAAACATTTTTTGTATCACTTTTTTGGGTTTTATCGAATTTTTTAAATAAAATTGGAGAATAAGAATAGTTTTAGATATAGAGAAGTCTTTCAAGAAGACTCTCAAAAAATTTCAGGTAAATCGGTTCAGTAAAACTCGAGAAATCGTGAATATGTTCATATGCCATGACTCCCCACTTCATTAGCTGCTATTTTTCTATTTGTTTGCTGCGTTCTTTAAATACTAAAAGAAAATGGATAGTTAAAATATTGCTGGCTTTTTTTACGGCGCGGCGCTTCAAAAATACCCTGACATTCACGCCTCTACACCAGAACACGACCCTTAAGACTAAAGGTTTTGTGTCAATCTAACGGGCAAATTCTTACAGATAGTTCAATGTTCAATCAAAATTGAATTAATTCATGACGATTGGACGCAGCTGAAGGGAGAAATAGCAGGACCCCCAGACACACCTTATGAGGGTGGGAAATTTGTTCTTGAGATAAAAGTACCCGAGACTTATCCATTCAATCCGCCCAAGGTAAGTAAGATTTAAATATGTAAACAACACAAATTTTGTATAAAATATTGACTTTTCAGGTTCGATTTATTACAAAAATCTGGCACCCAAACATATCGTCAGTAACTGGAGCTATATGCCTGGATATACTCAAAGACAATTGGTAAGACCTGCAAAATTTATTATTATTATAATTGTTATTGTTATTGACAAGTACTTAAAAGTAGATTGACAATGTTAAGATTATAGAGCCTAGCTGCGATGGCTATTGGGCTCTGAGTGGCAAATTTTTATCAAGTTTTAAATTTCAACTAACATATAATATGATTTTTATATGACTGTATTTAAGAAAACATATTTATGACAGGAACTATGTTTCGGTATATGCCATTTATATGGCTCTAAAATCGTTGATATATATATGGCAACATACAAATACTGCCATTGTATATGGCTGTCACACTTGTATGCCATATATATTTCCTGAACTTGTCATATTTATATGCCACCTTGTAATACCACCTTAAGTCTATATTTTTTTGATCGGATATTTTCAGGAGTTCATATATTGATGGTTTGTTAGTTGTTGCTGTTAAAAGTTTTTTTTAGTAATTTTACAATTTTTTAGTAAATGATCTAGATTAAGTGTAACTCTACAAGTGTTGCATATTGGGTGGCTTTGTTTGTTGAGGAGTTGTTCGTGTGTTATAGATGTGTGTCCAAGTCTCAGGCAGACAAAGTTTGTTATTTTCGTTTTCAATAGCAGGGATATGGAGGTTGAATACTTTCAGCGTTTAGTTCCTTATAGCGGTGGTGGTAATAACTCCAGTCGTTCAGTTGTTTCTTTTTTAATGAGTTTTTTTTTACGGGAGAATTTTTTGTTTAGCTTTAATTAATTGGCATCTTATTTCGGTTATTAGTTCTGAGCTATTATTTAGGTTGGCGATAGCTTGGAGTACAGACATACTGTCAGAGCAGATTATGTTTATTTTTATCGAGCTTTGATGCTTTCCAGGCTGCTTGAAAGATACCAAATGCTTCAGCGGTAAAAATCGATATGAAATCAGGAAGGATTTCGATGCTGATTATGTAGCCATCTTCTAGTCTAACTGCAAATGATGTGTTTTCTGGGGTCTTAGAGCCATCAGTAAAGAATTATCTCCATCCTTGGTTGCGGAGGGCCATTACAGAATCAGAGAATAAGGCCCGTTAGGAAGCTTGGCTTATGTTGTCTTTTTGTACTGGGCTAGTGACATAAAGATGATTTCTGGTCTAAATACCCAAGGTGGGAAGGAAAGTCGAGGATTTGACTTCAGAGTTTCAATTGGTTCGGTTTGAGTAGTATTAATCCTTTTGCAGATGGAATTCGTTTTTTAGATTTTTGCTTCATGGCCTATGCAATGTCTTTGTCGATTACGGAGTTTTTGGAGAAGATCAATTTTGGAATCAGTCAGTTAGTTCTTCTAATCGATGTTTGATGGTTAGAAGACCGGCTTCGACTAGCAAGTTTTGTGTAGGTGTAGGAAGGCATTAAGGCATCTTTTTACAGCTTGATGATATGGTGGTTTAATTATGTTCAGCGAAGATTTTGAACATCTGCCGTAGACGTGAATTCCAAAGTCAATTTTGCTTAGTATTAACATTTGAGTTATGTTGTTTATATGAACATTACTTTTCTTACAGCTTAAATATTTATTAACATTCCCTCTCGTAGCTAGGGATTTTCTTAATTCAATAACAATGATCTTTCCAATAACACTTATTACTAAAAACTAAACCTAAAATACAATGTTTCTACAATTTATTTTGCGACAGATGTGTAGAAGTTTAGATTAATATTTCGTTATTTAAAACAGGAAGCGTAATTTTTTAATGGAATTATGAAGTTTGGAATGGAGGTACACATTTTATTAGCTCATCTTTTTACTGAAAATTATCTAATCTAATATATTCTTGGTTTGTCAAAAAATCAGATAAAATTATTCGGCTCGTTAGATTACGTTGTTCTGTCCACCGGACAGATAATGCGATTGAGTAACTAAAACACATAAATTGGAGATTGAACTCCGACTTCTCAGGAAATAGTCCACCACTCTAGCCATTACACTTAAATAAAAAATTAAACAGGGTTGTAAAGCAAATCTCGTGGAACCTTGGGGTCTTATGCATTCAAGAAACTGCAATTTTATACAGATTTTGAATGGCTAAGTGAGAAAGCTCTAGGCAGTTTAATTACTTTCGTAGTGTTAGCCAAATACTCGCGGAAGGCGGTACTTGTGTAAAAATAATTTAAGTTTTTAGGATTCAAACCACGAATTCCTAAGGCAGATATGCTAACGAAGTAACGATTTGACTTCAAGCGATATCCAGGTCAAAACAATTTCTGTTTCTGGGATTCGAAGCTCTAATTACTACGTGGCAGCCAGACATACTAACAAAGTGAAGACAACACTTCAAGCGTCACAAAAAATAACGTAAGTTAGGTTTAAAATTTATACATGATATATTAAAGTATTAAGTGGTACCGAAGGTAGTGAAGGAATGTGACATGAAAAGGTTGGTCCAGATTTCTTTAAATTCATGTGACGGAATTTATGGGTGCTCTCTAAAAGTTGTCATGTCATAGTCATTGTCGTCGTAATAAGGATTGTTCGTTGAAGCCCTAGGGTCGCCCTAGAGTCGCCACAAAGCGTTTTTTGAAAAACCTAAAGTCGCCCTAAATGTCAAATTGAATGTTTTTTGAGCCCTAGGGTTGACTTAGGTTTTCCATCAACTCGGCCTAGCTTTTTATTGTGGCGAGTTGAGGGCTGTCAAGTGGCATGTGTTTCTATTTAAATGACTGGGATGTGTGGTGATTTTCGTTTTTGCGTTTTTTGAGGACTGGAAAACCCAGGTTTTTTGACAACTCATAGGGTTGTCACGAAAACCTGGGTCAACCCTGGGGAAAGTTCAACGAACGGACCTATATATTCAACTTTTGGCGCAGAATGCTAAACAATATCTTAACGAGGTCTTCGCCTTCCGCGATTTCCCGCGTTGATTTTCATCCGTTATACATGTCCCAGCTATTGTAGTATTGCAATGCGTACTTTTATAGCTATGCCCATGACGCGGTACAGCTCATACAGCTTGTAGATAAGTTCAATGCTTCCTCGCAGGACTGGGATTTTCAAGATCTTATAAAGGGTTTCCATGTCTATAGCGGATTCTAAGTAGACAAAGTCATGTACATTAGAAGTTGTGTTTGTCTATTAGGTATCACATATCCTACGTTGCATTTTTTGTTAGTAGTTTTATAATTAACGGTAAATTTTGTTTTTATGTGATTGTTGCATTTCATGCAGAGTGTGTGTTTCTTATTTTTAATTGTTGATTTCATAAAAAAAAATTGAGGTGTTAATTATCCTTTTTAAAATTTTTCTCTCAATTGTTAAAGAAACTAAAAAAAGAAGACTCATAAAACATTTTTTATTTTATTTTAAAGGGCTGCAGCAATGACTCTCCGAACGGTTTTGCTTTCTTTGCAAGCGTTATTGGCGGCGGCTGAACCAGATGACCCTCAGGATGCCGTTGTAGCTTCACAATACAAAGAAAATCACCCACTATTTGAAATTACTGCAAGGCATTGGACAAATGCATATGCTGGAGGTAATTTTATGAATAAATAATTGCGTTTGACATTTTTAAAGTTTTTGTTAAATCATCACACATTAATTAAAAACTAGATTAAAGAGCGATTCACATTGTGTTATATTTGTAGTCAGACCTTATTCTAAAACAAAATTATAAAAAAACATTTGAAAAGTTTCAACAGTGCATGTTATATAATATCCCTACAACTAACCTCACTTACAATCTCGCCCACAAACATGATTTCCACTAGGAATTAACATTTATTTTTCATTGATTAGCAAAATTTCTAGGTTAGGGTTAGGTAGAATGGGCTGACGGTTGATCTTAATTCCGCCACACTTAGATCAATGTAGATCCATTGTGATACCCTGACGTATTGTAACGTCCTTGAAACCTATGAATTTATGTCTATTCGGTGTTTAGCCATTTTGTGGCCTTAGTGAAGTTTAACAGACTGCTCTTTGAAGCGTCTGATAATTCCTCTAGTTCATTGAAAAAATAATTGCCTAGAAATTTTTTCCTAATGTGACAGAGTGCTGGGCAATGACAAAGGAAGTGAGTTGTATCCTCGTGTTCATCTTCGTCATTGCATCCTCTACACAGGTCATCGGTGCAAAGACCCATTTTCTTTTTGTGATAACCTAGTAGGTTATGTCCAGTTGTGATACTGATAAGCATTCGCAATGAAGGTCTATTCAGTGATAGCAGCTTTTCAGATTCTTTCTTATTATATTTCGGCCATATTTTCCTGGAAGTAACACAGGAATCTAGGCCTACCCATCTTTCATTGGATTTTTCCTTTATTTTATTTCCGATTATCTGTTTAATTTCACAGGGTGGGATCCTGATTGATTGATCAATGAGAGAAGGGTCAAGTGTTGATCCTTTCCTCGCTAGTTCGTCCGCTTTTTCGTTTCCCGGTATACCACTATGACCAGGAACCCAGCAGAGTCTAACGTTATGCTGCGTGCCAAGAACCCTTAGCTCTTCGCGACAGCAAGAAACAAGCTTTGATTTGATAAGAGTGGCAGAAATCGCTTTTATTGCTGCTTGGCTATCAATGAAAAAGGTGATATCATCATGTGATAGCGCCATCATGGACACCTGTTTTGCAGCGTGTGAGACTGCCAAGATCTCGGCTTGGAAGACGCTGCTGTGATCTGGAAGTCTGAATGAACTCGCTAGGTTTAGGCTTTCTGAAAAGAAACCTGCCCCTGTTCCAACTTCCATTTTTGAACCGTCGGTATAGATTGCTATAGACGTTTCGTAAGGTGTTTCATTCTCCCAATCTTGTCTATTGGGGAGGCTGGTTGTGAAGGATTTTTTAAAGTCCAGGTATGGAGTTATGTAATCCGTGCAGATATTGTTATCTGCGTATCTTGATAAAATCTGTGCGTGTCCTATTTGGCTGGTTTTCCAGACATTGCATTGGTTTAGTCTAAGTGCACTATTTGCTGCTGCTTCTTGAACGTAGAGATCAAGAGGTGTAAGGTTGAGGATTACTTCCAAACTCGCGGTCGGTGTAGTCCTCATTGCACCAGTTACGCAAATACAGGCAGATCTTTGAACTTTGGTTAGGGTTTTTAAATGCGTGGATTTTTCCAACGCCTTCCACCACACCAAATTGCCATAAGAAAGGATAGGTCTAACAATGGCAGTATACATCCACAGGATGATCTTGGGATTTGGTCCCCAGTTTTTGCCAAAAATTCTGTTGCACGAGTACAGTGCTATCATAGATTTTTTATATCTTTCTTGTATATTGGAACTCCAATTTAGTTTTTTATCTAAGATCACACCCAGGTATCTGGCTTGATCAGAGATCTTAAGAGGGGTCCCATTTAGTCTTGGTAACTCAAAAGTAGGTATTTTTCTTCTGTTTGTAAAAAGTACCAGCTCTGTTTTGAGGGGGTTCACTGTAAGGCCGCACCTTTTTGTCCAAGCGCTTACCTTGGTTAGTGTATAGTTCAATTGTGCGCTAATAGTGGAAGGGAATTTCCCCGTTGCCAGAAGAGCTAGATCATCGGCATAGGCGACCACTTTTACGCCATCATGTTTGAGAGCTACGAGGATCTCATTCATGACCAGGATCCAGAGCAGGGGTGAGAGGATACCTCCTTGTGGGGTTCCCCTTGACACACACTTTTTCAAGTTCGCACCTCCCAGTTCGCTGTGGATCTGACGTTTTGTTAGCATATTCATGATCCAATTTGTAATTGTATCTTCTACTTCTAGATCATTCAGTGCCTTCTTAATTGCACTGTTTTGTACATTGTTGAAGGCTCCTTCAATGTCCAGGAAGGCTGCCAGAGTGTATTCCTTATCCTGCAGCGTTTTTTCTATGGTTCTTACTACACAGTGAAGTGCTGTTTCCACGCTTCTTCCTTTTGTGTAGGCATGTTGAAAGGTGGATATTACTTCCGGTTTCATAAAGCTACGGATGTGTAAATCAAGCAACCTTTCAAAAGTTTTCAGTATAAAGTAGGTCAGACTTATAGGTCTGAAGTCTTTTGCTTCTGTATGGCTGGGTTTGCCGGCTTTCGGTATGAAAACGACTCTAACTTCCCGCCATAATTTGGGAATGTAGCCCCATATGAGGCTATTTTCAAAAATGTTCTTTAGATGTGGGATGACTTTCCTGCTGCTTTTTTGCAGCATCATAGGGAAAATGCCATCGTAACCCGGAGATTTAAAAGGTGAAAAGGAGTTGATAGCCCATTCCAACTTCTCTTCCGTTACGATATCTGCCGGGATTTCATGTCTAGAAAACCTAGTGTTTTCTATTTCACTGTTCTCTATAGGGCTGCATCCAGGGAAGTGTGACTCGAACAAAAGTTCCAGACTCTCGACTGCGGATTCAGTCCAGTGGTTATCCGCTTTTCTCAGAGAACCAAGTGGTATGGTCTCCTTGGAGAGGATTTTCCTTAGTCTGGCCGATTTGTTCGTACACTCGATTTCACTGCAAAAATTTCTCCACGAGCAGCGTTTCGCTCGCTGAGTTTCATTTTTGAATTTCCTTTGGCTGGATTTGTAATGTTCCCAGTCATTTTCGGAGCCGGTTCGTTTGGCAGCATTGAAAAGTCTTCTGGTTTCTTTCCTAATGCTGCTCAGCTCGTTATTCCACCAAATTGGTTTTTTGTTCTTTTTTACCGTTGTGATAAGAGGACAGCTTTTATCCAGGGCGTTTCTCAGAATCCCTGTGAGTTCTGCAGTCAACTTATCAAGGCTTTGCGGTTCAAGGTCCCTATTAGTATTGAGGGAATCTATATTATCGTCTACTTCCCTACTAAAGGTAGCCCAATCTGTACGTCTATTATTACGAAAAGGTTTGATTGGGCGATCTGTAGTGGGAGTGATAAAGTTTATCAGACGATGGTCTGAGAAAGAGAGATCATCTAGTACTTTCCACTGCTCTACTGGACAAGTGTCCGAGTTATTTGTGAGGGTAATGTCAAGTACTTCTTTACGGTTTTTTGTAACAAAGGTAGGTGTGTTACCTCTATTTATAACCAAAAGATTGTTTCTTAAAATAAATTCAAATAAGAGTTCCCCCCTAGAATTCGTGTCGGTGCTTCCCCATTGCACATGGTGTGCGTTGGCGTCGCAGCCCATAATAATATCTAGTCTACTCTTACTTGTGTATTCTACCAGTTGGTAGGTGATATCAGCTGGTGGTCCTTCAATTCCATCATGTGGCATGTAGAAAAAGCAAAATTTTTGCTGAGCATTCAGATTCAAAAACGAAATAATTCCCATTTAAAAACAAAAGAATACTGTTTCAGGGCACCTCGACTTGAATGAGAACGAGATCTTGAATAAGTTGACTAAAGTCGGGTCATCATTCGAAGTCAGGCAGATATATAAGTACTTCAATATCAATTCAATATATTTTGCTACTACAGCAACAAAAGAACAACGGTCCGATTATGCATTTCTAGACGAATAGTTTTTGGTGACAAAATTGATATTTGGTATTCTTGTTTTCGCTTTCGTCTCATTCGTTTTATATTGGCCTAGTTATCGAATTCGAAATGTCTGTTAGCGTATGACATTTGACTGCTATTCTTTGGCAGATTGTGTTTTCGATATAATTGAGTGTTTTCGATAGATAGATTTTATTGCTTTTATTCAGCTGTTCATATGTTGAAGATATAAATGGGATTCAAAAACCGATGCAAACGATATTTTTAAGACAAAAAAATATATATTTCCTATCATATTTCGAGTAAAATGACTCGAAATATTGGGAAAATCGAGGCGAGTCGATCGAATTCAAAACGATTTGCCTCGAATTCTATAATCCGGTCGCATTATTTACCAAAACTTTACAAAAACTGCCTGTGGCAGGTAGCCATATTTAGCACCTTGATGAGTTTGTAAAGACCCATGTGCAAATATTTCAAGAAAGAAAACAAAATTTCTATTTCAGCTAAGGAGGCTTGGACTTCCTTTGTTATCTGCCATCCTCACGGGTCACAACTCATTGGGTACCTTGATGATGTGAGAGGCAAATACACACAAACTCAATTTAATGGGATAACCTTTACATCAGAACAACGTCTTAGAACGAATGCTTTATTAATACTGCCTGTAAAATTACATAAGTGTCATTCAACAAGAGCAGCTTTTTAACTCTTTATCTGTTTGTTACGGTAGATAAAAAAAAAAAAAAAAAAAAAAAAAAAAAATGCAAAGCAAGAAGCTAAAGTATAAAGAATATCGTATGATCATTCATTGAATACATGAATACATTCTATGTCTATGTCTTAATCACTTTAGAAACAAAAGCTTTTACCTTTCTTTCGCGGTAGCGTAGCAACTGCATGAAAAATCAAATGGTTGGTCATTGTGATTTTATTGAATACATTTTAATATATGATCATTTACTGTAAGAACTCATCCTTGGCTCAAACCAAAAAAAGTATTCCTCAGACAATGCATTTGGCGAAGGGGGCGACATTCCAAAATTGTAATTGAAATTTATTCAGAACTCCAGGTGGTTCAAAGAAATTAAACCTAGTCTGATTTCAACGGCGCAACATGCCTATACAAAAGGTAAATCAGTGGAAACTGCACTCCACTCTCTGGTTTGCACCATTGAAAAATCCCTGCACTACAAAGAATACTCTCTCGTCGCATTCCTAGACATAGAGGGTGCATTTAATAATGTTAAAAATTCAGCAATCACTAATGCTCTTGATGGGCTGCTCATAGAGGAACACATCAAAAACATGATAACAACAATGCTCAGCAGCAGAATCATTAGTTCCGAAATGGGGAACTACAAAACAAGCAGAATGGCCAATAGAGGAACCCCGCAGGGAGGAGTTTTATCTCCCCTACTGTGGAACCTGGTCGTTAACAAATTGTTAATCGACCTAGAGGACGAAGGTTTCAAAACAATAGCCTATGCCGATGATGTAGCAATTGCCGTTTCAGGCAAGCACCCACAAACCCTAGCTGAGCTGCTACAAACAGCACTTAACAAGCTTAACAATTGGGCTGCAGAGTGTGGTCTGAACATCAATCCACACAAAACGGAATTAGTTCTCTTTACGAGGAAATACAAAATTCCGGACTTCAGACCCCCAACTATTAAAGGGGTAACTCTCACACTGTCAAATCAGGCTAAATATCTAGGTCTCATTTTTGACAAAAAACTGACCTGGAAAACCAATATTGAGGAAAGAGTAAATAAAGCCAACGTTGCACTCTTCTCCTGTAAAAAAGCCATTGGCGGGAAATGGGGTTTCTCCCCCCAAATCACCCATTGGCTGTTTACATCGGTAATTAGACCGATACTCACATACGGGGTGATAGTCTGGTGGACAGCACTAGACAAGATGATCAACTACAACAAGCTGGCCAAAGTTCAAAGAACGGCAAGTCTGTGTATTAGTGGTGCACTGAGGACAACTCCATCGGACGCCCTCAATGTACTACTAGATCTCACACCCCTAGATATCTTCAGCAAACAAGTCGCAGCTAGCTCAGCTACTCGACTCAGAGCTACATCACAGTGGACCAATAATCAAATCGGCCACACTACCATTCTAGATAACTTTAGATTCTTACCGAATCGATGCGACTACACCACCCCCAAGTTGGTGTTTGACAATAATTTCCAAGTAACCATACCTTCAAGAGAAGCTTGGGAAAATGGCGCTCTTTTGGAAAATGAAGCAATACACTTCTACACCGATGGTTCAAAAACCAGCGAAGGTGTGGGAAGTGGAATCTACTCAGAAAAACTGAATCTCAGTCTTTTCTTCCGCCTACCCGATCATTGTAGTGTGTTCCAAGCCGAAATTCTGGCGATTAAGGAGGTGCTGTCTTGGCTCAAAGAAAACGTCATATCCTCCACGGATATTCGGATCTTCTCAGACAGCCAAGCTGCCCTTAAATCTCTTGCCTCTGTCTCTACAAAATCCATCACGGTCCAAAATTGTCAGATGTCTCTGAGGGAGATGTCAAATCAGTTTAACATTCACCTTTCATGGGTGCCAGGGCACAGGGACATACCAGGCAACTGTATGGCAGACGAACTAGCCAAAAAGGGCACGACCACTTCCCCACGCTCAGAATGGAACAACATAGGTGTACCTATCGCTACATGTAAACTCCTACTTAGACAAGACGCTTCAAGGATAACAAACACTAGATGGACTGAGAGTAACAACTGCCTTGCAACCAAAAAAGTTTGGCCGTGTGTTGACTCAAAACGCTCGAAGAGTTTGTTGGCCCTGAACCGTCTGTATCTAGGTTCTACCATAGGTGTTCTTACGGGACACTGTCTAATAGGGAGACACGCCAAAAGACTTGGTGTGTTTTCCAATGATTTCTGCAGAAGCTGCATGGACGAGGAGGAGGAAGAAACCGTTCAACACCTTCTTTGCTCATGCCCTGCACTACTTCATAGGAGGAAAACTCATCTCGGTGAATTCTTCTTCGATGATACTAGCGACCTAGCTTACATAGACCCTAAAAGTCTTTCAAAATACATTAAAAGTTCCACGTGGTTCGACTAGCAGGTGAATAACCGGCTAGTCCCGTAATGGAAGATTAATAAGTGATCAACTCGTTAATCTTACATCGGGTTTCTGAGATCAGTAGGTGATTAACTTGCTGATCTCTGTGGTATCACAATGGGCCCTTGCGGCCTAAGTGTGTTAGGCAATGTACTCATTGACTGACAGCCACTTCCACCTAACCTAACCCACCCAGGTGGTTCAAAAATGCTCTCTTCTCCTAAAATCTTGATCACAATTAATAACGCACTATTCTCCCTACACTATGCCGGGAATTACGGCTCTTTTGAGATCCGCGTGAGTTGCTGCTGCTTGCGACGACAATCCCAAAAACAAACTAACCTAAAGTGCTCTTTAATTTTTTGAAATAACCAAGGAACGAAAGGAATATAAATCCTATTAACAATTTAGGCAAAAGACTTAAAAATAGAGGAAAAATGAGGCTTACGGATATCCTTTACCAAGGAGGTTCTAGGGTTTCGATGCTAGAGTGCAGAACAAAAACAACATTCGTCATTCTCTTTATAATGCCCACTTTTCACAATTGATAAGTGTGCACTGTATTTAAATCATAATGAGGTTCATATGCAATAGCCTTTGAACATGCGTAGTGAAGTTAATTTTAACCATTGCACTTTATTTTATTTGTTACAACCTACTTAGTCCCTTGTACATCCTGAAATGGCTAGTACTGGTACTAAGCTGAGTACAATGGATTGATTGATACAATGTGTTTTTTTTATTTAATTTTAATTTCTTCATTTAATATCCAAAGTAGTTTGAAATAAATATATGGTTCACAAAACTGAGCATTCGCGTTTACTGATGAAAGACTTTTCTGGCCTGGAGAAAAGACTCAAAATTATTTGAATTCAGTAATTTTTGAGTGCCCACTCTTACATTCCGCCCTATTCACCGACCTTCATGAAGTCCACAAGCCAAGATAGTCTTTCATGAGTATTCGAGGATGTCTAGCTTACGTTTAAGTAAAAGCAGGTGTATCAACATTTTCATTTTTTTTTTTCAGGTCCGCATAAATTTACTGATATTGATGCTAAAATTCAGCGCCTCAAAGACATGGGAATAGATGAACATGATGCTCGAGCTGTATTATCAAAAGAGAACTGGGATCTAGAGAAAGCAACTGAATATTTATTTAGATAGCTCGATTAAACTAACAAACAAACACACACACATCATGTTCAACGTAAAAGTCTCCAACGGAACACGAAAATCTTCTTTTCTTTTCAAACAGGAACTTAAAAAGCAGTCCTGTTATTTATTATAATTTTATTTTTTTATTTGCTAAACTTTTTATTTTCCAACCACTAAATTTGTTTTTGAATGTTGTCGTTATAAGGTTAAACCGAAGAGTGTTATACAATTTTATTTTTAATCTTTCAGCTATAAAACAAACCCATATTAAATCTATAAAGTGAAGCAATTAAAGTAAAAACAAGAAAACACTAATAAGCAAGCACTGGAGGGTCTGATATTAAAAAATAAATAAGGCTTTCGATTGTTTTTTGCTAATAAATTAATTGGTTATGTGCTACGGCTTTCGGGCACCTTAACCATAACATTAAACAAATACAACAACGCATTTAGTTTGTTTTGACTTAAAAGAATCAAGAAAAACCATTTAAATGTATTAACAGGCAAAACAATAGATTGAGACAAAAATTTCCTAGCAATTGCTTGCGAGATTCAAAATTTGTAAATTATAAAAAAAAATAAAAAAAAGTAAATAATATTTGATCATTTAAATGTTCTTTATAAATTACACATTACGATTTGTTATTCGGCAGCTAACTTTGAATTTACTTAAATTTTTGTTTGGTAAAATTTTTTTGCTTCAACTGTTCTTTCCATTCGGCTTCCAGTCGAATGTATGTTCCAGCATTTATAGAGCTGCTCTGAGTTGTAACGGTGTCGCCTCCGGTCTTCTTCCCAACAGCAACCGTTACTTGCTTCATTATTTTTTCCTCAAACTCTCTTTGGTGATCTTGATTACTTCGAGCCGATAGCTCACCAGACCAAAACCTGCCAGAAAACTCTGGTTGTCTGCGAAAATAAACCACACTCAATACTCGTTTCGTTTTTAAAGCTCTTTTTGTGAATACCTTCGTGTTCGTTTTCTGTGTACTCTTTTAACACTGCTACTATCAGACTCACATCCATCGCTGCTTGTAGAAAAATGTCGAGGTGCAAATTTTTTGATTTTCTCTGGCGTGTTACTGGTATCTGTTTCGCTACTCGATTCAGCAAATTGGGAAGCTCCTTGACGCAGTCTTCGAACCAATTTCGTGTTGTTTTCTATAACAAATTAGGAAATCATTTAGGTAATCTTAAAGTGCACTTTTAAAAAATTACCTTCTGTACTTAATGTGGGTAGTAGACCAGGTCTACATTTTGTTGGCATGAGACACAAACCACTCCATTTGGGATCCACTGAATTTGTTGAAATTTCTTCTCTTAGTTTTGAAGGTGGACTTTCAAAAAGATTGCCTCCTTCAGAAGCTATTTGTAAGTGAGTCAGGATGGCCCGATCGCGGTCGTTTTCTATAAGCACACTGTGCTCTCGAAATTGACATCCCTAAATATTGTAAGAAAACGTTAGACCTTAAGTTCAGAATGCGAAATTGATTAGATAAACAAAATGGAATACATACATTTGGACCTGGTAGAGTTTCATAGCGAAATGCCTGCTGGCCACAACACGGATAGCGGCCAGCTGGCCCAGCTACGCGACCTTCTGTAACTGGTCCCAAAAATTGAGCTCCTTCTGAATGGAAACGACACCAAGTCATCTAATGTTAAATTGAATTTTCTTTTTAAATTTTATCGAATGCAAATTTTTGCTCATACCTGATAAACGGGAAAATGACTCTCACAAATGCAACAATATAGAAAATGGCAATGTCCCCATAGTTTCCAGTAAACCCTTCGCCAGGACTTAAGCTCTTTAAACAATACAGATATGTAGTTAGATAAATCCCAAGACAAGTCTCGCGTATGTTGGTTAACCAGCTGTCCCCACCTGTTAAGGCGGATATTAGATGGTAGACAACTGATGTATGAACTCAGAGTTTGAGTTAAAAATTTGCAGCATCTGTAAGAGGTTCTTAGAAATATTAAATTTTTCCCGTTTATGGATTCCATTTACTTAGAACAACGAAATAATCCAGCTAGACTAAAGTAATGACCACGAAGTGCTTGCGGTTCTGGTTCGCAAAGGCTTTGAATTAGTTTGGTCCAAAGTCTCGGAGTGACGCGTTCTTTTTTATCTTTTACAACTTCTAATTCGAGATTTGTAAACATGGCAGCCAATCTGGTGATAATTGAATCGTTGAGACATGAAAGATTTGTCGATGATCGAACAACATCACTGAGACGTGCATGACAGAAGGATAAACAATCCAATAGAAGAGGTTCCATCTACACATGAATCTATTTGGAATGGTTGATCATAAAATAAAAGGTGTTCTTACCTGTAGAAAACTGGCCGAAACCAAAATGGGTACAACATTTGAGGCATCTAATTGTGGAAGTGAATCCTGCTGATCAGTGTCTTTCTTGATCCATTTCATAAGCCACTCGAAGATTTGTATATCGCAATGAACAGAAATGTCCATGTCTTCCAGCTTCTGTCCGGCTGTTACATCAGCGAAATAGCCCATTTTACTTACTAAGAGCTTCTGTGGACATGTGAAATCGCGGGAAGTGTTCTTGATCTCGTCACAGACATGTATAACGACTTCAATACTTGAAAGAAAAAATGTAAGAAAACAGATTTATATACAGAGATTGTCTATAAAAGTGTCATAGTAGCCGACCTTTATTTGGCCATGTGGAATATTTTTTAAGGGAGTTCGTAGGCTGTGCTGTCATGTTTTGGAGAGAAGTAGCAGCAGGTACATATTTTCCCTTTTTTGAAAAATAAAGGAATACTATAAATTTAAAATAAAATGGGAAAGAAGTTTGCAGACTTCCGGATTAATTATACTGGTCAACGAAATTGCACTCTTTGAATGCCTCCAAATGCCTCTAAATGCAAATTCTATATTTATAAATTGTTTGCCTCACTGAAGCCAAATCTGAGCTTAGAATTCACTCGTTTTCGAAATATCAAAGATTTAAAATTGAAAAAAAAACAAGTTTTCGCTATGTTTGAGCCTATCGTTTGTGATAAAAAAATATTAGCCAAAAACGAGCCATTGCTTTTCCTATGATTTGTTTAGGATCTGACCTGAAAATGACTTTACCACATCAAATTACTGAGATATTAAGGTTCAAAAGTTGTAAAGCCCGGTCATTCAATAGAAACGGAGTCGCGAAAATAAATTTGAATCAGACAACACATTTCAAGAAAATCACAACTTTTATGTACATGTTAGATCTTTTTCTGCTCTCCCAATGGAAGCCCAGGCATTCCGAAACATCCCAAAAATTGTTTCTTTACTTTTTTCTGAAGTAAATGTGGCAGAACTTTCGGCAAATCATTCGGTTTAGTTGAAATTTTGTTTTTGTTTTCTAATAAAAACAGTAATTTGTTATATTATGTAGTTTTGTGATTATAGACCTACTTTTTTAATAAATAACTTTTACTTCTACTACTTTTTACTTTTTGAATTTCCTTTTACTGTTTTTCAGTGATAATGATGAAGGCATTTCATTGAGGTGAATAAGTAGGCAGCAGTATTCGTCTTCGAACAATCCGACTTCATATCCGAAGGCAGACCGGGTTCCATGGTTGGGTGGGTTGCAGCTTGCAGGTCGTGCAATAATACTTGCAGTTTTAGTGCCTGAACTGTTTTGAGTTTTTGTGGTGGTGTTTTGGACACGATTTATATTTGCAATGTGGTATCAGTCCCGCAAAGGGACTCGATCTCCCCAGGAAGGTGAGCTAAACTGTGTATCGCAGAGGCGTGTCAGGGTCGGGTGTCGAATCATTCGAAATTTAATTTTGATTCTACTTTTAAATGTCGATAAGAATGAAAGAAGGATCGAATTTGAATTCTTCCAACTGCTTTCTATGAGACAAGCACTCAACTTGCCACAGCAAAAACCTATGGCGAGTTGAGGGAAAACCTAGGTCAACCCTAGGACTCAAAAAACACTCATTTTGACATTCAGGGCAGCTTTTGGTTTCTCAAAAAACGCTTTGTGGCAACCCTAGGGCTTCAATGACTCGATTATAAAGAGTTGCATAGTATATGGAACCCAGGGGCCTACTCTTTAGAATCGAGTTACATAGTAGGCCCTTGGATTCCGTTACTTTGTAGAGGATCTAGAGGATGTCATCCAACTGTTTATTGTTGTTTATATCGTAAAAAAATTGTTTTATTTAACTTTGCTTTCAACGATTGAAGGATAAATATTTCACAATTGTCTTGTAAATTTTTTACTACCTATATAGAATTTGGACGGTGGTTGTCTTGAAAGTTATACGGAATTCGGGGGCTGGCATCAACGTCATGAGTCATGACACTTCCTCTTACCACTATACGAGTATTCTGTTCTTCTTTTTGATCTTTTGCATTTTTAATCCGTTAGCTTCTTCGAATAGTATACTCTCATATTTCTGAAGAGTTGTTCTTCAACACTAGCAAAACCACTGCGAAAACTTTTCATAAGTTCAATTTATCTGCCTAAATAGGCAATTCTTCTCCTTTCCCTGACTATCAACCAGTTGCACTTATACATACTTAGCCCCCTCTCAATAAGGTCATAGACGCGGATCAAATATGAGCCTAGGCAATATCTTAACGATCTTGCTTGGGCGCCAATTAGTGATGCGGGATGGAGCCTATATGGCTGTCTAAAGAAAACACATAAGCTCCGGTCGTGAAGTTCGATCCTTTCATTTGTTTTAAAACTATTGCAAAGTAATACAGTACCGATCGAGGTAACCGTCGGAGGGGAGTTTTCTCCGCAACGCATCCTTTTCCGGAAATTCAATTTTGCTTCGAAGTAGTTGTCATCGTAAGAAGTTTTACGCAAATGCGACAACGCATCCCAAAACCAATACTTTCCGCACCAAAAACTTATCGGAGGACTTCGGATTGGCCGATCGGAGAGAACTACCACGAATCAAAATGTCTCCGAATTCTAGGAAATCGGAGAAAACTCCGCTCCGAATAATAATAATAAAACGTGATAATAATAGTTCCAACGCTAGTCAAATACTGTCATCAACAACCAATCGCACGAAAATACTTAACCTCGTACTTTAAGGAGATTCAGCTCAAAGCACATCAAAAACTCATGGGGTTTTCAAGCAGACATGGATCTACCAGTGAAAGAACGAAGCCTTGTATACCCTTTTAAATCCTTTCCTATTTTCTTAACGCTCATAGGTACTGTGTTTTACTTTTAAAGGGTAGTCAAAAGCTGAAACCCTTTTAATACATGTAAGAAATCAAACAAATAAACGAAACCTCTATTGAAATGGTATTTAAAACAAGTTGAAAACACCGTTCAAATGTAAGATATTTTTATATCATTTTCGCAGATGACCAACAGAAATTTTTTTGAAAAGTTATAGATTCATTCCATGATTTTTGCTATAAAAGCCACTTTGTGGAAGCTCTTCACTTTATTCTTTTTGATCAGCGTATAAACGTATAAATAAAAAGAGAATAATGTTCTTACTCACTCATGCTTCTTTTCAAGGCTCATTTTTAAACGAGGTGTTATAGAAGACTTCCTTCTTGATATAAGTCTAGAATCTTTTTGGATCATAAGACTTCCGTTTTCTTCTGTTGTTGTTGCAGTGGTTGCCACTTGTATTTCTTTTGAATCATCACAAGCCTTTGCTTCTTCACATTCAGCAATCACAGAATTCGTCGGTTTTGTAAAAGCACTTATTCTGGGACTATTTTCTTTTGGCTTCAACTTACAACTGACTTTTTGTTGTGTTTGATTATGGCTCATGTTTGAAACTACTGGACATACAAACGGTAGTACAGAATCTAGAACCCCTTCTTTAATTAGATAATCCAATTTTTCGATTAACTTGGGATGTACTTTGGTTTTTAATTCAGAATCCGAAATGCTTCCTTTTGAGAATGTTCTTTGCTTACAAAAATTGCTAGTCGATTGCCTCGAATGACACGGTCGACAATCCCTACTTGTTTTTTCTGATTGTAGTTCACTTATTGTGGATGATGGATTTTCCATATTATTCGAGTTTTTACATTTGGTCAGACCGTAAAGACTGCTAACAATTTTGTTTGAAGCCAGCTCGTCAAAATCGATAGGAACGGAATTTGAATCTTTTGAATCACGTATTAAATCGTTGACGTGGCAAGCTGTTTTTAGGAATTTCAGAAATTCGTTTACTTCAATTTCTTTTTCGGAATTTTCCATAGTGAAACACAATCGTTAATAATTCAATAAATTTACTAACAACTGATGCAACTTCGTTGCACTAGTTTTAACGAGAAATAGTTCAATCAAAATAACTCTTGCCATGGCAACATTACAAGAGTTGTTTACCTAGTAAAGAATATTGCAAGTTTTCTTGCAGCCATTTCATTTAAGTTTTTATGTATGTACATGTACATTGTACATTCTTATCGATCAATGAACTCTGACATATTTACTTTTAAATTCTGGTATTTCACTGGACATGGGAACAAAAGCCGGAAGAAAAATATTTTTTTAGCATGAGCAGCCTAATTCTGCGGAAACAGGGTTCAAATAATGAACCCCGCGAAGCGGGCCATGCGGAAAGCTGTTGCATACGGAAATTATTTGCTATTTTCATATTTAGCATGAGCAGCCTAACCCTGCGGAAACAGGGTTCAAATAATGAGCCCCGCGAAGCGGGCCATACGAAAAGCTGTTGCATACGGAAATTTTTTTGGACCGATTTAATTTCCGTATGCAACTGCTTTTCGCATGGCCCGCTTCGCGGTGCTCATTATTTGAACCCTGTTTCCGCAGGGTTAGGATGCTCATGCTAAATATGAAAATAGCAAATAATTTCCGTATGCAACAGCTTTCCGCATGGCCCGCTTCGCGGGGCTCATTATTTAAACCCTTTTTCCGCAGGGTTAAGCTGCTCATGCTAAATATGGAAATAGCAATTGTTTTCTGTAAGCAAAATGTCTTCCCCCACTTCAAAACATCTATTTTTATACTATAAAATAATCCAGAATTGTTAGAAATTTTTTTTGGACCGATTTGGGCTGGAGCCCCATTTCTAAATATTTACCGTTTTCTTGTTCTCTTTCTCTGTTACACCAATCTGTTGGTATTGACTTGCGGTCGATTTGTTGAACAATGTGATCACTTTGGTCGATTTGTTGCTTCAACGAATCGACCAGTATGAACATCGCCATACAATTCTAATTGGAAACGTAGTATTAGTGAAATCTAGTAAATAAGGCTGCTAGTATTTAACAAT
Organism: Melanostoma scalare; assembly: GCA_949752695.1. Classification (NCBI taxonomy): domain Eukaryota; kingdom Metazoa; phylum Arthropoda; class Insecta; order Diptera; family Syrphidae; genus Melanostoma; species Melanostoma scalare. The sequence goes on along the minus strand of OX456984.1, from coordinate 209,776,494 downwards.
ATTTATCATGATCATCGTTAGTTGGCTCTGGAGATCACCCGGTATCGCTATGAAGGTTCTTGTGGAGAAAATCCTTTGTTTTTTGAAGTAGGTTTCCATTTTATCTGTAAAATGGAAGCCTAATTTTTTTATCATAAATTGGAAAATGGGAATCTATACTCTCGTTTGCTAAACATCGCAAGACATCGCACATGGGAAAACAACAACTCAAGAGAACAACGTAAGTGGACAAAAATAAGTCACTTGCAGAAGTGAACAACAGGGATGGCTGGTAAATGGAGTTTATGGAATAAAATGGCATTAGTGAGCGTTTTGAGCGTCATTAACACCGTTTTATTGAGGCTTGTTAGTGAAGATGACTATAAAGTTTCCATAAAAACACGGCTTTTATAAGTAAGACTATCATGTTAAGTGTTTAAGAACTTGGAAATGTTAGTTAATATCCGTGTTTTATTGGGAATTTTTATATTCACTTCACTTGCGAGTATCAATAAAACGCTTTTTTTGCTATATTCACTTACCAAGTTCACTTCAACATAAACTCCATTTACCAACCATCCCTGTTGTTCACTTCACAATAAGTGAATTATTTTTGTCCACTTATGATATTCACTTAATAGTTGTTGTCTTACCATGAGCGATGTTTTGCTGAAACGAATATAAATTCCCAATAAAACACGGCAAATCTTATAAAACGACAGTAAAACTGTAATTCTTGAATAGCTGAAATCGATGTTAAATGAAGTAATCGACGGTAGAAGATTGGACGTTAATTGTCTGGAAGGTCCCGTTTTTCAAGAACTGAAAACTTTTCTTTTACGAAAAATAAGTTCATATTTACCAGATGAAAAATGAACCATGTAACGTGAGCCAAAAACATCGAATTATTTTATCAGAGCTGCCACCTGTTGGGCAGATTTGAAGCAAAAAGTGACTATTGCAATAAAAAGATCTTTCGTAAGAAAACTTTCATTTCGACGTTTTTTCGGCAGACCATTTGTATTTTCTTTTCCGGTAAATACGTCCGCCATGGTAGGTGTCATTTGTCAAAAAATAATTAAAAATCTCGAAATTTTATTAACATCCTTTTACATGATTCTGTTTCGAAATGAAATTTTATTTGACAAGTGCTAACTCCTTATAAAAAATGTGAACTTTTGGGTTTTTGTGTTAACAATTTGTGTTTTTGTGTCCTAGGGTCGCGTTAGAACAAAAACCATCAAGAAGGCCGCTAAGGTCATTATTGAGAAGTACTACACCCGCCTTACCTTGGATTTCCATACCAACAAGAGAATATGTGAGGAAGTGGCTATCATTCCCACCAAATCCTTGAGGAACAAGATTGCTGGGTAAGTCGCAATACTTCTCGTCAAACAACATTGATACATAATGATAATTTTTTTTCCATTGCAGTTATGTTACACATTTGATGGGACGTCTCCGCCACTCACAAGTGCGTGGTATTTCCATCAAATTGCAAGAAGAGGAACGTGAACGTCGCGATAACTACGTTCCAGCTGTTTCTGCTTTGGAACAGGACATCATTGAAGTCGACCCTGACACCAAGGAGATGTTGAAGCTGTTGGACTTCCACAACATTCGTGGATTGCAACTAACCCAACCCGCTACAAACAATTTTAACCGAAGGAACTAAGAAATGACTTCATTTTTGTATTGAATAACGACTAAAATACAATTTTTAATCACAAAGTTGAAACAGTGGTTATGATTTGACCAAGTGTGTCGCTGTGAAAAATGATGGGCTAAATTATGATCATCGTTCAAGTGTTTATTGGAAAAGTAAGTAGTTTCGTTTCAGAAAATGCTTAGAAGCAATTTAAAGTAGAATTTGTCATTGATCTTAATTGATCGGGACACTTGGCATTGTTAATTAAACTCAATACAAAAAGAAAATCTTCAAGGAAATCTTTCAAAGTGCTTTATAGTCATACTTACTCCGCTAGTCGTGAAGGGCTGGAAAACTTGTTAAGTAATTCGAAAAAGATTTCCAAACTCACTCTTTAAATCTCTCGCTTTGTATAGTTATAAACATTTACGAGTAATTGTTTATAAGAATGCTTGGCTTTTTCCACTAGTAGGTAGTTTGAAACTTAAGTTCTTGTTCTTACGGTTGATCTTTCTATTTCGTCTGACAAGCTTAGAATGTTGTTTGTTTTTTGATATTCTCGAATGTAAAGAATCTTGTGGAAGTATGTAGATATTTACGATAATCTCCGGTTCGATTACTGCAATCATCGCGGCAAACGCTTACACTCCAGGAGTATTGGGGTGGCGATAGGTCTCTATGCTGTGCTGTGATAGAGAGCAAATATTTTCATAAAACAAATGTTGTATGTTGCCGAATTACTGATATGCTACAGAAAGTTCTTTCCCTTCACTCTATTCAAAGAACTTTTTCGCTGTTGTCGTTTGGTCAACGTGTGGCCTAACACCATTTTGTTTACATTCTGTTGCGCTCTTCTCTGATGAGTTCTACTTCACAAATGCAGTGATTAGTGTCCAGCAAATCTTAAGGATATTGGTTTGCAAAAGCCTGTAGAATCTTCTTTTTCCGGAGTTACTAGCATCGTGAGCTCGGAGGGATTACAGAACCTCTATTTGAACTGCATCACACTAGTTATTCCGTACGCCGGCCTTGTTGGCTTAAGAAAGCATCGGTTTTGGATTATTCTGTGTCTGAACACAACCAAATGTTTTCCCGTTTGTCTGTACTCTGTACCAGGAGTGTTTTGAGGTGCCTTTCTTTTTGTTTTTTCACTAATAAAAGCCTTTTAAACACTCAAAGGAGCAACACATATTTTACTTTGGATTTGTAGACTTTCAGCTTGGTAAGTAGCGTAATTATGGAGCTACACACGCACTACCGTTCGGAATTGGCAAAAAATTGCAGGGTCCTTCTGTTCTTTAGATGGTTCTCCTCACTTTTGCCGTACTCTTTTTATTTATTTATTTAACCCAGTCCACACAAGGAGAAGACGTTCCAAGCGCGAGATTTTTTACCACTGGAACATTACCTAGTTCAACAACTAGCTGAACCTCTCATTGGCAGAGTACAAATGAATGAAAATTTTCATTTAATATCCTACAGCGTTTTAATTCACTTTTGAAGTCTTCTAATGTGCAGAATTCAATTTGCTATATTACGTCAGAGTATTTTTTTTTTTAACTTACAAGATCTATATCAAAGCTTAATTTTAAAACAAAATTCGACATGAAGCAATTTCGTGGCTGGCTTTGAATTCACCAACATCAAAAACTTTCAGAAATGGTTGGTTTGCTTTAATTTTTTTTCGAATCTTTACGTGAGTCTAAAAATAATGCATTACCGCGTTTTGCAACTGCTGTTTGGGTTAATCTTAAATATTAAGATATACTTTAATATTAGTTTAAGATGTCGAAGAAATAGGAAAATTCTGTTTTTCAAAAAAAGACGGTTGCATATGAAAATTAAAGTAGTCTCACAGTACAGAAAACTTTTTAATAGCTTGGAACCTGTTACACAATACTGTTTTATTCACCATTTCATGGTAAGTGTCACAGGGCCAGAAGCATCCCAAAATGCGTTTCTTTACATTTCATCAACTAGACGACTTTAAAAACAACATTAAAAAGCTCGTGTCCGGACATTTCCGCGGACTTTTTCCTAAATTTTGTCTACAAAGAAAAGAAACTGACTGTAGATTCCGTGTACGTAAAACGTATTTAAGACCCAGAAAAAGTTAGGAAAATTTGAAAAACGATAGTCACACTATCAACCACTGAAAGCAAAATTACATGAAACAATCTTTTGACGATGCAATCGACGATAGATGGCTGAAGCATAATCGTCTAAATAGTTACGGAATGGAATGTCTTAATTTGTATTAAAACTACGCCTCAGGCAGAATATTCATTTGTCGTGAGCAGTAGTCTCTTTGCTTCGTCGGTCTACTAAGCGATTGATATAACGTTATGAACATAATCCGCTATGCAAGCTAAAGTATTTTCACACGACAGACATATTTTTATAATTTGGAACCCGTAACTATCAACCATAACTATCAAAGTAAGACAAAATGACGGTCAACTATCACTTTACGCCATTCCACCCCAGTATTTGATCGAGAAAAGGTAGAAAACGTAACAACATCCTAGTAAATTCGAAGAAATTCGTTCCTGTCCTGTTTTCACCATTTATCGACGCATTTTATCAAGACGATAGTTACAAACTATTGGCCCTGCTCATCTAACCTTTTCGAGTGTACCTCAGAATTTTATATCATAAGCTCTACATTATCACTAATGGTAAGGTAATTTTTCGAAGCGGCCAATAACTCTGCCTTTAGTTTGCATCAGCCCTTAAACTCAATCTAGTACGAAAACAACAAAAAAAAAAAAACACAAAATATTTTCGTGTCTACCTCTACATGTTGGCAGTACTTGTTGTTGTTCTCTCGCATCTCGGCGCAGACGTCAACATTTGCTTTTTCACTTTTCCACATCTTTCGTTTATCGTTTTCCTCAAAGGCCAAAAGCATACATTTAAGATACAAAAATTGTTAGTTCTTGACGATTTTCCGACTCATTCGACTGAATTCTGCTACGAAATAATTAACTTACATTTCCCGGTATAACAACCTGGAAGCTGTTTCAAAAACAAAAAAAAAAATCATTGTAATCCAAGGCATTTTCGTTGAGTGTAAACAAACTGTTTTATTTGCTACTTTAAATAAATATTTATTTTTAATTCCTTTGCATTTGGGTTTGAAATACCAACACACATTTTGTTTTTTCTTAAAATCGATATTTTACAATTGAAACAGTTTTGAATGTGATTAAATGTAAAATTTGGAAGTGACGATAAATTTAAAACTGCTATACCCATATCTTGGTGCTACTGAAGTGTGCTTAAAATATTTAAATTGATAAAACAGCTACTGTTAAGGTATGTATGCATGTATGTATGTTACTTATATGTTCATGGTTCTAAAATAAAAGATTAGATATTTTTTCCCTTTCAATAATTCACCAACCTATGTGGATTTATTATGTATGACCATGTTTGAATTTAGATTCCTGGGATGCAACCTCTTGTAGAATAACTTGATGATCTCATTGATTGAAAAAACCTTCATTCGCCTACAACTTTGTTTTTTTATTCTGTCTTAAGACGGTAAGTGGGTGTTCTTCGAATGAACATACCCATGTTCTATAGAAAGGTAATCATTGCCTTTATAATACCAAATTTAGTAATGAGAAGTTTGAGAAGTGCATGTCTACATGTATGGTTTTTTTTTTTAATTTTTTTTTTCTCTGTGGGATTAAGTCCTGAGTCATCAAAGGCGGCTCCTGAAGTTCACGTGGGTATAACTACTATAAACAGATGCTGGTGTAGATACCTTGATGCATTCGTAAATCGATGAACAATGTCGGCATCTTATTTTTCCAAACAATTTTCTTTTATAATGAAGTCAAAAACATTTTTGGAAACTTTATTTACTATTTAAAGAAAAACATAAAAAATTTACATTTCAAACTAAGATTGAAATTTGAAAACAAAAGAATTTGAAGAGTAATTTCCTTTGCCGAACTACCGTTCATCACCCTTTACATTTACATAACAATAAATTCTTTTTAAAAACTCGAAATAGCGGTACATGGATAGGATTTGCCCTTGGTCTGACTCAAATTGTAGGTATTTAAATTTCAAATTTCATATAAAAAGACGATACCACTTAACCCGGCTTTTCTTGAATTTAATTTGCTGCCATAGTTTTCTACCTTTTTGGTATTTAAAAATATTTGTGTGCAAATAAAGATGTCAATGTACTCTGCAGATAGGCACATGGTTAGATATTACATATGTGTTTTCCTCATTTATTTTTCAATAAAAAAAAAACTGGCTGTTGCATTTCTTTCTTATTTTCTTTTGCTTTCTTACTTAAATATTTTCTGATTAGACACAAAACTTGTAAACAGGAAGTCAATCAATCCAAAACATCTACCTATATTTTTCCTTTGTGTTGTGTTCGTCTTGGGTTTGTACTGAAGTCGCCAAGGCTTTTTTAAAAAACCTCAACTCACACTGATTTTCAAGCTCAGTGTTTGCCACCTGAACTAGTCTTAAACTAGATTTAGGCTTTTGATGGACTTCCGCAACTTTTAAAACGACTATCTTTATAATTCTAGGTACCTACTAAAAAATTCTGTTTAAGAACCTGAAAAGTTACCAAAAGACAATAGAAGAAAAGGTATCCTTCAATCGCTGTAAGCTAATAGCGTTTTTTATTGAAATTCGAAAGATTTATGTCGAATTCCTTTCACAAAAAAAATCGACTGCAGTCGACTGCAGTCAATTTTTTTTTTGAAAGGAATTCATTTAGGAGGAAAAAAATCGACTTGCCGTCGATCTCTTTTTTGGGACGGATTTGCACACAGATTTTCACACACACAACAATTTTGACAGATCGAAAACGGCAAACAAAAACATCAGCATATGAAAAAAATTAAAGGAAAGAGAATTGTTTTGTATTTAGTTGTGAATTTGGAAAACATTTGGTGAAAAAAAATATAAAAATTGTGTGCTTGACAATATGAATGTAATTGTTTTGTTTCATGGTACTTGTTTTCCTTTATAAGTCAGTTGGACACACATACATTCATAAAAGAGAAAATCGCTACTTTTTTAATTTCCTAAATACCCAAAAAAGAATCGAATTTAGTAGCGACTGCAGTCGACTGCAAATTGGTGAAAGGAAATCGACATTACTCTCAAATCGAAAACTACTCCTTTAAATGAAACATGCTTTTAAGTGTGCGTTAATTCAGAGTAGATCTTTTAACCAAATGGGAGTAGATCTTTAGCGTTTAGAGTAGGGTTAGGTTAGGTTACAATGGCTGTCAAGAATACACCTGACACACTTAGACCAATACTAGGTCCATTGTGATACCACAGAAATTATGCGAGGGAGTACCTCACTTAACAAAACCATTTGGAGCTTTTAATAAAGCGAAGGAGATGCAGGGGATCTGTATTCGCCAGATCGCTTGGATCATCGAGAAAATATTTCCCCAGATGCCGCTTTCTTTTAAAAGAGAGTGCAGGACATGAGCAGAGGAGGTGTGGGTTTGTCTCCTCCTCCTCCTCATCTAAGCAACTTCTGCAGAAGTCATTAGAGGGAACGCCAAGTCTTATGGCGTGTCTTCCTATCAGACAATGTCCGGTAATGACATTGATTACGGAGCTAACTTGCAATCTGGTAATGGATAACAAATGTCTTGTGCGTTTTGGATCTAGTCCTGGCCATATCCGTTTTGTTGCCACGCACGTGGTGATATTGTTCCACCTGTCATTTGTTCTGTCCATTGCCTCTTGCTTTAGCATAAGTTTACATGTAGCGATTGGTATACCAATATTCAACCTGCTGGTTGAGATCGGTAGAACGGTTCCTTCTCTGGCGAGTTCATCGGCTTTGCAGTTACCCACGATATCTCTGTGCCCCGGCACCCAAATAAGGTGAATATTGAACTGTTCAGCCATCTCCCTAAGAGATAGGCGACAGTTGAGGGCGGTTACTGAGTTCGTAGAAACAGCGCCGAGTGATTTGAGGGCTGCTTGACTATCTGAGAAAATCCGGATATTCGTTGAGGATATCACGTTTTCTTTTAGCCATGACAGGACCTCTTTGATCGCCAGAATTTCCGCTTGGAACACGCTACAATGGTTTGGAAGGCGGAACGAGAGACTTACGTTAAGTCGGTTTGAGTATACCCCGCAGCCTACCCCTTCTTCGGTTTTTGAACCATCTGTATAGAAATGAATTGAATCATCTCTCAAAAATTCTTCGTCTTCCCAGGTCGTTCTCGGTGGGATTGAGACTTGGAATTTATTATCAAAAACCAATTGGGGGATGGTGTAGTCGGAGTGGCAAGGGATTGATCCGAATAAATTCAGAATTGTAGCGTGACCGATGTTATTTACGGTCCATTGGGAGATAGCTCTCATACGAATGGCTGCACCGGCGGCCATTTGTTTGCTGAAGATATCTAGTGGTGTAAGGTTAAGGAGTGTATTTAGGGCAGCTGAGGGTGTTGATCTCAGTGCTCCGCTTATACACAGACAGGCTGTTCGTTGGACCTTGCTTAGATTATCGCAGTAGGTCCTTTTATCAAGAGCGGTCCACCATACCACTACTCCGTATGTGAGTATTGGTCTGATGACCGCGGTGTAGAGCCAGTGAGTGATTTGGGGGAGAAGCCCCATTTAGTGCCAATGGCTTTTTTGCAGGAAAACAGGGCTACGGTTGATTTCCTGATTCTTTCCTCTATATTGGCTTTCCAATTTAGCTTTTTGTCTAGGATTATACCTAGATATTTGACTTCGTTTGAAAGTACAAGTGAGATTCCATTTATTGATGGAGTTATTAGTTGAGGAATTTTATATTTCCTGGTGAAGAGAACGAGTTCAGTTTTCTGAGGGTTGACCCCTAGATCACATTTTCCCGCCCATTTTACAAGTTTGTTTAGAGCGGTCTGCATCAGGTCCGTAAGGACGTGAGCATATTTGCCGGACGCGTTTAGAGTAACTCCGGATTTACTCGTTTTTCAATCAAACATGGAAAATGGAAAAGGAGTAAATCTTTTCACAAAAGGAGTGAGTCTTTTCGTCAATGAAAAACGCTATAAGTAACAAGAAACAATCTTTTGATGATACAATCGCAATAGGCGATTGGATGTTAATCATATAAAAAATTAAGGAATGCAAGCACAGAATAGAGTTTTAGAGTTTCCAGGGCGACCCTAAGGCTTCAACGAACAAATCTATTACCTTTCTTACTTAGGTGCGTATTATAGTTCAGAGTGAACCAGGGTCTCAACCAATATCTTTGGCTAACAACTTCGATTTTGGGGGGTTCTTTCCAATTTTGCACTCTAAGTCGGTTGAGGTTTTCTTCCTTTTGATTACACCAACTAAGACGAGGTCTTGCTCTTCCGCGATTTCCCCGCAATGTGCTGTCGGAAACTATTGTTTAGCTATCAGTAATTCAATCCCTCTACCAAGTCTTATGGCACTTACCATTGGCTAAATATAATCTTCCGGGAGCTTGCTTTTGAGAACATAAATCAGCTTTTGAATTTGAAGTCAGAATCCACTAAAGGTAGAATATGTTTTAGGCACCACAGAATATTTTTTATACCCATAAACATCATTAACACAAAGCCTAATATCACTTTCCATTAGTCGAAATGGATCGCGCAGGAGCATTCTTAAACCGTATTATTGGTGCAAAGAGATTACTTTTATAGTTTCGATTTAAAATAAGAATTTATTTAATAAGCAATATTACATTTTACGGCTATAACATGGCACATTTCTTACAACACATACGTCCATATCTTGTGAGGGAATGGAGGAGACCTACAATTTCGCTGCCGATTCCGAACGGCTAATCAAGAATGCGCTTTTTGGGAATTCGGAGATGAAATAAAGCTTATGTTACTTAGGTATAATGTAACACCGGTTCAGTGGTTTTTGAGTTCCCAGTTGCCGTTTCCTTGGGAATCCAATATTTTTAAAATTTATTCTGCTATTTTAGGACTGAGACAAATATAACAAATCAAAATCTATAAAAATCGGTTCAATAGTTTTCGAGTTGTAAACGTTCGAACAAACCCGTCTGTATTATATGGACTTTTTTTTTAAATATCACAATAAACCGTCTTATTGGAAAAACCAGCATATTCATACATATTAAGCGTTTTTTTTTTTTAAGCCAGTAGCTAGTACAGCATTCGATTTAAAAAAAACTCTCTATCGACAGTGTTTTCTATTACATATATTTCAAAGTTGGTGCCAGTAGATCTCAATGTCAAAACTTGCTGTCATTTTCCAAACGTATCTGTAAAATATAAGAAAATACAAAAGCATGCTTTGTTTAGTAATTCATTTTATCAAATGAACATTTTATCGAATGAACATTTAATCAAATGAATAACTACACAAATTAGGTATGAATTTGTATTTTTTCTTATTTTGCATACATAAGATCCTTTGTTCTCCTTTTACAATTTTTGGAGTCATCGTCTAGAAGTGACGAAAGCTCTGTGCCAAAATCTGCTGTTCTGTTCTGTTCTTTCGGATATGTTCGTGGAGTACCTATTTAAAAAAATTTAAAACTAGTCCTGAAAATTTTCCATTTGAAAAAAGAATTAATTTATTTTTGATCTAAGTCTGTGGAAAATCTATTTTTACAAGATTAAAGGCACTATAAGGCAAGTTTTGCAATAGTGCAGAAAAAAATTTTGCGATAACAATTAAACATGACGGTGATAGAAAATACGAAAAATGTGGGTCCTTCAATTCTCTCTGTCTGTCTGTCCGTATATGGATCTACAGCTTGAACCGCTCGATCGATTTTCTTCAAAATTTGTAGTTAGGCTCTGTGAGGCATCCTACAAAGGGGTTTTTATAATTAAGTCTCTAGGTCTTGAAAGAACTGTGCAGTGTACATGTACATGCCAAAAAACCGATATGAAAATACTTATTTTTCTCGAAAACGGCTCCAACGATTTCGATTAAATTTTGTGTGAAGTATTAGTTTCAGGTTGTCTTTCTTATGATGTAACAAATTATTTTTTGAAAAAGTCGATAAACGGTACCTCCCATAGTACGGTTTTTTTTTTTTTTCAAAACCGACCGTTAATGGCTTACACGATGTTGACGAAATTTTGTGTTTTAGAAGTCTTAAGTAGTTTGAGGAAGATTGCATATCATAATTTAAAATTTTTAATATTTGAAATTTTTATTAAATTTATAAAAAAATATTGTTTTTTTTTTTTCAATAACTTCAAAGTTGTATCCTTAATTTTTTCGAATTTTTTCTATCAGGATTTTAAACTTAGCAAACTTGACTTAGAAACTCGTTTTTAAAAAAAGTGAACAATAAAAACCCGTTTTATTTTCAACTGGTCTAACGATTTTGACTATGTATATTTTCAGCGTTTATAATGTATACTAGCAAATGCAAAAAAATGACGCTACTAGATTTGCGCTCAAAACATTTGGAATATTTAATTAAATTTTTTTCAATATTATGTGTGCTTTTATTTAATTTTCATAATTAATGTGTAGTTGGAAACCCTGTACCACCAAATCTGTTATTAAGAGCGAATTCTAAAACCTTGTACTCAGCTTTAAAATTTTTGTAATGTAATTAGAATACAATCGCAAGTTCGTGAACTTAGTCGTGCCCATATTTTTTTTTATAGATTTGAATGGAAAATAAATTTATTCTTTTTACCAATAGACCGTGAAATTGAATTATATTACCGCGTAAATAATACACAGTCGAAAGTGGAAATTAAGTGGAAATACGTACTCGCAATTCGAAATATGAATTTTTATGTGGGGAATGTTTGATTTTCATATTGATCATTTTCTACACATTTGCGATAAGTCAAAAAAAGTAGTTTAAATTTAAGACATGGGGGTGTGCCCTCGAAACTAATTATTCAGGTGAAGTAATGAATATCAGTTGTATTTATAGGTCTGTTCGTTGAACTTTCCCCAGGGTTGACCCAGGTTTTCTTGACAACCCCATAAGTTGTCCTGGGTTTTCCTGTCATTTAAATAAAAACACATGCCATTTGACAGCCCTCAAATCGCCACAGCAAAAAGCTATGGCGAGTTTGGGGAAAACCTATGGCAAACCTATGGCTCAAAAAACACTCAATTTGACATTCAGGGCGAATTTAGGTTTCTCAAAAAACGCTTTGTGGCGACCCTAGGGCAACCCCAGGGCTTCAACAAACAAACCTTATAAATTCGGCAGTATTTTCTTCCTGATAAATCACGTGGGTTGGTCATAATTGTATGTACAGTTGCGGTCAAAATAATAGTAGTTTGAGTAAAAGCATTGCTCAGATTGGTATTTTTCCACTTTGTATTGCGTTGATAGTGAAAACCCGTTACACTTTAATTGTTTTAAGGGGTGGAAAAGGATCTCGTCAATATGTAAGAAGACCTCCAAACACCGAATATAATCCATACTTTACAACTATAATGGTATGGGCATGTTTTTTCTTCTACGGAGTTGGACCCATGATGCGGATTGAAGGCATTATGGATCAGCATCTCTATGTTAGGATAATGCAGTAAGTAATGCTATCGTATACTGAATTTGAATGCTACTGTAAATGAAATTGCTTCTTGCTGAAATGGGTCTTTCAGCAAGAAGCAATGGTTCCAGGAAAGTAAAGTAGATGTAATGGAGTGGCCCGCACAGTCTTCGGACTTTAATCCCATTGAAAACCTATGGAGCGCTGTAAAAAAAATATGCTTCTAGATGTAAACCAAGCAACAACACAGTCCTTTGGGAAGCGTTACAGCAATCATGGAGTTCGATAAGCACAGGAAGGTGTGGAAACCTGATAAACTCTATTTAACGTCTTTGTACTGCTTTTATAGCTAACTAGGGACATGCAACTAAATACTAATTAAAGGTACGAACACTCAGCCACATATTGTAATAAAAACCATAATGACTTAATTTTTCGATTTCGTAACATTTCAAGGTAGATTTTCCTATCACTACTATTTTTTGACCGCTGAATTTCAACATCTGTTCAATAAACTTGCAACTATCGGATAGTAATATTAAACTAATGTTTTTTTGTAAATAAAAGTTTAAAACACCACTTTGAAAACCACGTTATTGGTTTTTTAAATTAGAATTGACGGATAAGTTTTTTTTTCAATTTTGTTGTTTCTTATGCTCTATACTACTATTATTTTGACCGCAGCTGTACATATGTATGTATATACTATTTATTTAGTATAGAATACTATTTAGGTACAAATAGTTAAAAATTTTCAAATAACGTTAATTTTGAAGTTGATATGGAAAAATCAAATTGCAGGAATTAACATTTTAGTAATCATTCATTTGTCTAATATAATTGATAAGTAAACTCTTGAAAATATTTATATTGGTTACTTTTAATATAATTGGGCGTTTCATTAAAAAGTTTTAGGCCTTTATACATAATTGAATTTTGAATTATAGAGTTTCGAAATGCTTGCAATCTAAAATTTAGCTTGGATCTAAAATGGTATGGTTGAGCATCTTGAACCAGTAATAGCTGGGATGAGAGATATTCGGGAACTAGATTATTTTTCATCTTGAATAAAAACACGGCAGGGTTGAAAGTTATTCTCTCCTTGATACTAAGCCATTTTAGGCGGGATCCATCTGATAATTTGCACTTAAATATTGTTCTCATCGCTTTGTTTTGGACAACTTGTAGACGGTTAATGTTCTCATCAGTACCCAAATATAAAACAGTTGAGCAAAACTCAACATGCGGTTTGAATATCTTGTTATAAATATTTATAGCACAAATTGTCGTTATGTTTTTACGTATTCTTTTCAAAAATCCGATCTTTTTTGATATTTTTTAATTATGTAACTTATGTGGTTATTAAAGTTAAGTTTACTGTCTATTCATACTCCGAGATATTTCATGTTTTCAACTTGTTCAATACATACTTTCATTACTAACTTTTGAATTCGCGTTAAATTTAGCATTTATGACCATAAACTTGTTTTTTTATGTTTATTTTGAGCTTGTTTATTGTTAACTGTTCAGGAGTCTTTCTTAGTCACGATTCATTTGATTCATAATCACTGATTCATCACTACCGCTAACGAACATACAGCAGCGGCAAAATAATAGCACCACAACGAGAAATTAATTTCTTTTAAAAATAAAGCTTATGCCAATATTTAAAGGGAAAATGTGAATATGACAAAAGAGCTGTCATTAAATGAAAACATCACATTTAAAAAAGAATTTTAACTTTTATTTATCGACTTAAAGAAAAAAAATTTTTTTCTTCAAAAACTCAAATAAAAACGCGGTAAAAAAAAAAAATAGCTCCACTGCTTCATCATACGAGTATCATCATCATATTTTATTATTTTGAGGTAGTCCACCAAGCTGTAATATTGAGCTCTTTTTTGAGCTCATTGGCAGGCTTAAAGGGATTTTTATGGCTTTTTCGGACAAGGCGCCTGAAGAGAGATGTCGTCATAACGGGTTTCCGTCCACGAGTTTTGGTTTTAGGTGTGAATATTAATGCGTTTCTAATCATTTTGTTGGAACAGCAAACAATACGCCGAACTTCTGCATGAGTTTTAACTTCCGCGATCATATTTTTAATAATTCCACGTTTTTCGTTGGTACAATGCTTTCCACGGCCCATTGTCTTTGAAAAACTGTAAATTTTGTGGTTTAATTGAAGAAACCAATTAATCATAAACAAATCTACACATTTCACCGCATTACCTTGAAACATCCGCAGCAAAAAGATTTGTTTTCAACGAAATCTGAAATCCAGTGCTATTATTTTTATCGCCCAAAAAAAGCAAATGTTTCCAATATGGCCTCGTAAAAATAAAACCGTTATCATTTTGATGCCAGAGATAGACAAAAGAAAGAGATGACAGTTCAAGCAATAATATATTACAGAACAGGTTGTAAATATTTTTCTCTTCACTCATACAAAGAAGTTAAAATGAAACTTGTACCAGTGGTGCTATTTTTTTTTTGCCGGCACTGTAAGTGCATTCTGCAAAACGCGATATTGAGCAATGCTGCACTTATAAAAATAAATAAATAAATAGGGTGGCGCAACAGAGCGAGGAGCTCCTGGGCCTAGCGCATTTCTCACAACCATGCTTTGTGAGGGAATGGAGGGGACCTACAATTTTCTGCCGGTTCCGAACGGCTGTTTGAGAAAGCGCTTTTCATGGCAATGAATTTACTAACGGAGGACTTGCCAATTCCTCGCGAAAGGCGATACCCGTGGAAAAACATTTTTGCCTCTGCTGGGATTCGATCCTCGAACCTCTGGGTTTGCAGGTGGACATGCTAACCATCACGCCACGGGTACCACACTTATATAAATGATAAATAGTAACGGGCCGATAATAGTAAAAACTAAAATTAAATAAATAAAAAAGAGTTTCAAAGATCAACGGTGGTGCCATCATTATTTCAGAGCAAGACAATTTTTATCTACAGTAATGCCATCCCGGTTTTTACTGTGATAAATTATGACAACAAAATGCTTTGTTGTTAGTTGTTGTACCCCAAGGGAAATTTTACTGTACTATCTACTGGCTTGCAAAAAAACGTTAGAAAATAAAAAAAAATTTAAAACGAAAAACTCTCTATACTTATTTAATTTAAAATCTTTTTCACTCAATGAAAATGTTTTTATTATTCTTTTTGTTTAAAATGTAAACTTTAAATTTTGATTGACCAACTATTCGTTACTGCACTAGCTAGTTTGTTCTTGAACGCCTCAATCGTCAGCTACTATTTTGAGGATTGTTTGCCCCTAAAAGTATGCAAAATTAAGGAAAAGCAACCTGCCAGGCATACAGTGCAGCGTTTCGAAATCAACTATTAAAGTAATGCCTCCGTAACGAAATAAACCTGACATCTTCCGCTCACCAGTCGATATAAATATAGTCATTCAGTGAGTCATTGACAGTAAATATAAGTTAAAGTGATGGAACAATTTTTTTTAAGTACCGTCAGTACCTATTAGCGATTTACAGCCCGATTCTGCCCAAAAGTCATAATCATAAGACTCAAGGTTGTGCTTGTGATTAGTATTGACTGGGAAATTGTAACTTGACGGAAAGTTGAGACTAATAGGCTTCAGTGCCTTCGGGCAAAATGGGACTGTTAAGCTATAAGTAGCTAATTTTTTTTTACAAACTACGAGCATTGTGATCTTAGAAGGATCCCACTTTATGGTCTCATACTAGTGATCCGCTCGTGGTGTACGCCGACGAACTTCTGGAAAGCGAATAACATTCCAACTAAATTTCATTTCTTAAAATTTTATAATATCTAAGTACTGACGGTATCGGTAGAAAAAGAAAACAAGCAAAACTGTGCAACTACTCGCAAGTTATTTTGATCAAGAAAAAAGAGTAAACAATTAGGAAAGCTTTAAAGAGATTAAAATTCAAATAATTGGGCTCTTTGAGATTGTTCAACAAAAAAATCGAAGACAAACACTACAAACGAAAAATTTAACAGCTGTTTGGAATTTTTTATCGACTTCACCAGGAATGCTATAAAAAGATCTGAATACCAATAAAAACATAAACAGTTAAAATAGAAAAAAATGGTTAAGATAACAACGCTTACCTTCATTCTGTTTTGTCAGCCTTAAGTTATTTTTCTTTTTAGACCAAGGCATACTTTTAACCGTATAAAAGGTTCTTAAACAAACAAAAGAAGTCTGTCCATAGAATGTAAGTTCAAAAAACCCCAGCGAAGAGCAATTAATGCTGACAAAAACTTAAAGATACCATCAAAAATAAACTCATAAATCATCAAAAGTTTTCTTTTTATGTTTTCAGTTTTATTTATATTTAGATATGTAATATTACAAACTTATTCAAACCATACTACTACACAACTTTCATACAAAGCCTTCCACTCTGAAACAATCAGAGAACAAGTTATTACTATTTGCATACAACCATAAATGTTGCGGCTTTCGTCTTGTGAGAATTTAGTTCCTAGATTATATCAAAAAACTTAATTACAAACAATGTCTTCCGGAACTTTGAAACAATTCTGTGTATTACAGGTACAAAGTGTGGTTTTTAAACACGTATTGTTTTTTTTTTTTTTTGCCTTTCAATGTTAAAACACAGTATTTCACTTCAATTGGGTCAGTTGAGTCTGCATTTAAGACAAATGGCCTCGTTCTGTGAGGTTGATTGAAATTTAAATTAAACTTGATTGTTGTTTACTTTGAACAATGGATTTCAATCGCATACATAAATAAAAGATTGCGCGTTGGAAGGCTTGCTAACTTACGAGTTAATTTTTATTCTAATTATTATTTTTCTTTGTTTCCCTTGACAATGTTTTTTTTACTTCACTTTTTCTTTACAATTAAATGCGCTCTTTTACTTACATTATTATCAATACTACAATATGATTACATATCTATTTTTATCTATCGCGTTTGATTGAATTTCTATCTTTAGTTTCATTTAAACATAATACATTTTCTTGTATACTGGTAGTAGCACTCATTACAAACATATACCTTAGTCTAATTGTGCATCACATGTTTCTCGGATCCAATCTAGTCGAACCAAAGCTGATCAAAATTCGTAACATAATACTGTGCTCTGTTAAAGACTTCATTGCGCACAACATTGCCTCCAAAGCCGATAAAGTAATCAGCTGGTGGTACAGCTTCTAAATCAGTCGCTCCGTCTCCAACCATCGTTACGATAGATGAAGGAGTGTTGATCCGTTTGACTATGGAGACAGCTTCGCTCTTACCTCCTGTTCTGGATGTGGGCTGGGTGGTATCGAAATCGGCGTAGTCTCCGTTTTGATCGAATAACAACTTGTTTGCAAAGACATTGGACATTGGAATGCCTAGTTCAGTAGCAACAGGTTCAATAAGGCAATCAAATCCACCAGAGATCAAGTACACTTGTTTTCCCTCTGCCCTGAGGTGGCCTATGAATTGTTTCACTCCATAAGTCAGTACGCTAGGCCGAAGTTTGATGAAATCTGCTACTTGAGTCATACTGGGTCTTATGATGTTCAATCTGATTTTGAGGGCATCCTGGAATGTCATTGAACCTCCCATGGCTTCTTTTGTAACTCGTGAAACTTCAGATCCTTTTCCACAGAAGTCGGCCAATTCGTCGATACCCTCCTCCTTTATCACTGTTGAATCGACATCGAAACACACTATATTCGAATCCCTAATTATCTTTGCTGCCATTTCTGGCCTTTTCACATTGTTGTTGCTATTCATTATGGAGCAGGAGAGTTTGTTAATGCCAAATGAATCTTTGGCATGTAAAAGCGCTGCACCGTTCATAGCACAACCGTTTGGCGTATTTCGCACAACTGCAACTGGTGAGCGATTCATTTTTATTTATTTTTTTTAATTTGCTATTTAAACAACAACGAGGAGAGAACACAACACAATCTTGTTTGATTAAACGAGGCAGACTTTAATTTAAAATGTCTTTGTTAAAACACAATGTATGAGAATAAAACGATCCTCTTGAATCGAGTTCTGTTGAGAGACTGATTTTATAGTCTGTTGAACGATTGTAAAGAAAGTTATTTTTCATGCGATCGATTATGGTCGGCGGCAGCGGTCGGGTTCCTGTTGGTGACGATGACGTTGACATGTGTGATAAGAATGTGTTTGCTGTTTGTTCTTGTTGTCACACTGGCATCGGTTTTCTACTTTAAAAAAAATTCCACTTTTTTTTTACTTGGAGTGACAATCTTGTTTGGGGATATTTGGGAATTATTTTGCATGTTTCATTTATCCCACACAAGAGAGCATCAAACAAAGAAACACTAATTGTTATGTAATGTAAGAGATTATTCAAGTGAGCTGACTTGGAAACATGTTCGTGAAGCGCTGGCCGCTGGCGAGAGTAAATAAAATTGAGCTAGGTAGGTATATCGTATATGTATACAAAATGAAAAATGTTCCATTCAAGTGTGAGTAGGCATTTTTTATTTTGTGTGCAGCACTCATTGTATTCACGTGCGGTCGTTGTCAGGCAACAGCATTGAATTAGTTTAATCATACCTCCTCCAGTTCTATTCTAAGCTGATATTATGCTGAAAACAGAGAGCACATTTCAACAAAACTGCAAAGCTGATGAGTAGATGGCCAAAGTACTCTTTGTGGGCATTCTTTTGGTAGGTAACCTAAATTTGTTAGAGAATCATGTGACTTTGTTTTGATTTTGGTTCGAAGGGCCAACTTAGTGTAATATTGGACTATGGAGTGATTAGGCAATGTTGATGAACTAGTTTCTATAAAAAAAAAAATGGTAAAAGAAGTTCATAGCTGACTTATTATTATCATTTATGAGTGTGTAGGTTTCCCTTCTTTCTATTTCGGAACACATCAATGTAAAATTGTGAAATAGGTAATTGAGTTTTGATTTCTGCACTTAAGAAAACAGATAATTTTTTTGAACTTGTTTTTTTTGTAGGTTTTTCAGAGAAAAATTGATTTGAGATGAAATTTAGTTAAATCATAAAATTGATAATAAAAAGAGGTTTTCTCAAGATTTTGCCCAGTTATTGTAAATAAATAAACAGGAGAGCGGGCAACCCTGTGGCCTAAGGCACTTCCTTTAATCATACCTTGTGAAAGAATGGAAGGGGCCCTAAACATTTTTGCCGAATCCGAATGCCGAACGTCTAATCGAGAGAGCGCTTTTTATGGCAACGAAATTACTATTGCAGTACTTCCTTGTGAAAGGCGATACCCGTAAAAAAAAAAACATTTTTTCTTTTCTGTTGGGATCCGAATCTCGAGCCATTTTCTTATTTCTTTTTTTATTTTAAAAAGAGGAGGCTTATGCCATTCTGGAGCACTCTGACCTAATAAGCAGTCCATCGTACTACCAGGGTAGCAGTCTTCCTTTTTTTGTGGTGCATTAGATGGAAATAAGGTGGTTGCAATTTTACGTATAACCACAAGGGGGCTTCCAGATGAGACTGGGAGGCTGAAAGAAAATTAGATACCCAGAGCGGGATTCGAACCCACGCGTTCGATCTATCTACTGAACACTCTACCAATGCACAACGCCCGCCCTATAAAATCTCGAATCTTCCTCGTAACAGACAGGCACGCTAACCATCAGGCCACGAATACCACGAAGGGATTAACACATATGTAAAACGCGATGCCTCACTCAGTTTTCCCAATATGTGGCAATCAGTGTTGCCGATTTGGCGCTATGCTGCAATTTGGACTACTTTTCTTTTTAATGGGATTATGACATTCAAACACTAAATGTTACACTCTTTGATTCTGCTTTTTTTAAGTAACACTTGTTCCACGTACGAAAATACTGATCTTATTAATTTCTTATAATCTACAACTAAATCATTCCTCAGAAAATCAGCCGATTGAAGTTATCTTCTCATCTGCCACAATATTCTAAACTTTTTAATTTGTTGATTAAAACAAAAACTAAACATGTTTTTGAATTTGTAGATTACATTTTAACATATTCAGAGCATTTGAGAATGTCTTTTTAAAGTGAGACTGGTTAGAACCCATTTTTTCCATAACTACTCTAGGTAATCAACGATGGCAACGCTGGTGGCAATATGGAATAGCTAATCGGTTCAGGTCACTGTGCTTTGTCGAAAGTAAAGTTGAAGCTTCGGCTGATATGATAGGTAACGTAATTCTTAAAGTTTCACAAAACTATAAGCAACATCTTAGAAGAAAATTCGTTGTTTGTTTTTGGTTGCAAGGAGGTGATTAGGGATAGAAAGGCCCTGTTTTTGGAAATGCATTGACGACCCTACAACAGAAAACCTAAATATGTTTAAGCGGCCAGGAGTATTTATAAAGTTAATCTACTGGTAGCTTACATTGTTGCTAAATATATAAACCCCTCCCGAGTTTGAGATGTAGATTTTTTTCGTACAAGCTCTGTTGCGAAAGTCCTCAAAGATCTCAATATACACAAATCCGCTGGTACAGATGGTATACCCGCCGTTGTTCTGAAGAGGCAAAACCATTGCGTAAGTTCTTCTATATCTTTCCTATTCTTCTGGGCTCTTCCCGAGCAGATAGAAAATTGCATAGTCCTTCCCTAAAAAGGCTAACCTTCCTTCCCTTCCAATTACCGTCTAATTGCACTAACGTCGCTTCTTTCCAAGGCAATGGAAACGTTGAAACATCTTGAAAATCGAAAGTTTCTAACCGACCGATAGTGCGCCCCTGGTAACAAAAGGGCCACTGGTGGGTGATTCGAAGGCATATCTCACCGATAAGTTGAACCAATCTTTACACTGTTTTGCAGAAAGCAAGATTATTGCTCTTAATATTTCTAAGGCATTTAATAGAGTTTAGCATTTGATAGAGTTTGGCATCAAGCTCTCTTATCGAAAATTCGGGCTTTTGGTTACCGATGTGTCTCTTCTTCGTTAAATTAGAAACTACCTTTCTGACCGTTCAATACCCATTATATAATTGCTGATGTGCCCCAGGACTCCGTTTGGATTCGAACTTTCTTACTTATCTTTATTAATGATTCTAATACTCTAAATTGTTTTGCTGATGACTCAACTCTCGGCTTTTCATGGAAGATGTGGATGTGGATGTGGAAGAGATCAATGATCTCTTTTGTCGTTGAAGCTTAATATTTCCCTTTACCGTAATCCATGAGTGGTACCTTAATCAACGAAACCGAAAAACTATCAGTACTTGGTATGTTTGTTAACCACGATCTTCGTTGGAATGGCCACATGTTTGAAATTGCCAAAAATGCGAGAAAATGCTTATAGTTTCTAAGACGATGTTAGGAATTTTCCACCTTCAACCTATAAAGCCTACATCCGACCAAAACTAAACCCATATTTAGTTAGGTGCTCCCCAAACATCGCTGCGAATGCTTGATAGGGTTCAAAGTAGAACGCTAAGACTGTTGGCGATAGTTCAATTGTAGAACTGTTAGTCTAGCTTGAACATTTCCGAAACGTTACTTGTCTCAGTCTCTTTTATCGCTTTTTTCACAAACAGTGTTTTAGCCACTTGCATCCTTCCTCTGAAACACTTTAGCTGCAACAGCCGACTCGCTAAGAATGCTCATCAACTAGGAAGTAGCACTCCTATGACCGGACCTTTACAATAATAAAATTTCTAGTTGTTCCCCTTTGCGTCCACAGTTGACATCGCCCCAATGTAGTAATTTAAAACAGGGTCATTCCATTGTGACGTGTGGGACATTTATACTCATTTTTTGCCTACGTTTTGCTTCATTTGTGTCAAACGGCAACGATTTACGTACTGAATATGACATTTTCACATACTTGAATAATTATTCCATACTGTACCATCGAAAAAGGTATGAAAATATCATTATTATTCTGAGAAATTGATCGTATAAAAAGTGTGACGCGTGGGACATCAAATTACCTCTCCTTTGCGAGTTGACTTATACCAGTCGCAATAGGCAAGAAACTATGAAACTTTTGTTAAAGAACCTAATTTTATATGGTTCCTGATATTGTCCAGATTAAGTATTAGTATAATTTACGCAAATAAATATCTCGTAAAACAAAAATAATATGCTTCTCAATGCTTGTGACTTGTACTTTTGTGACGGGTGGGACGAGTAATAGTGTATAAAGTTTTTTTTGAATTTACTTTAAATCAGCTCTTTAATGAATTATTTAAATGTTACTTAAGTAATCTTTTCATTTCATAAGAATTTATAATGTTCTATTCTCCGGACATGGATTTAAATATAAATTAAGTTATTTATTTTGTATGCGTACGGTGTCGGTCGCTGGAATGACCCTTCAGTGTTTATGTTAGGTTTATACTTAAGTTTATACTCTAAGCTTGACTAATGCTGTTATAGGACTTAGCAATAAGAATCTCCGTTTCCTATTTTGTGTCTACTATAAAGTTTCTCGAACTATCCTTCTATCTTTGTGGACTTTATTTGGGTTAACATTTTTTGAATTTGGCAACTTGGGTACATTTTTGTTGGGTCATTTTGTCAGTACACTCGTAAAACAACGCCAGAGCTTACGTTTGACCGACTATTGCAGCAATGTCGTACGTTGCTTTCTGTGTTTGTTTAGTACTAAATTTAAGTGTATGCAATAGTTTAAGAGGTGTGATGTATCCAGTTCCAGTAACGACACCATTCTGTTCAGCAAGTAATTTCTAGAGAATTTAGTTTCGTTTTGTTAATTTTTGTCACACAATAAAGATGGTCAAGTTACTGAGCGAAAACTAAATCTTTTTGAACGGAAATAGTTTTTATCTTTCCATAGAATGGAAAAAATTCAAGAAAAACAAACTATGACCTTATTTTGTTATCTGAAGGCTATTGCATTATTGGTACAAAAAAAAAAAAAAAAACACCTACCTACCTGCCTTACCCTTCATGCCCTTGCTAATCTTATCTTCTATTGCTAATGCCTTCATAAAGGTAATATTTAAAGAACCCACAACTGCCACTCTACAACACGGAAACTTCTCAGAAATTCGAGGGCGTTTTCTTATTCTTTCCATTTGTTTTTTCCAATTTTTTTGTTTTGTAGTATTCATGAAAGAAGGAGTCATCAAATATGCCTTCTCATAAACGTGAGAACTAATCGAACAGGTGTTTACTTCAGTTTCATGGTCAATTAGTTTGTTTTCAAGAAAGGTTCTCTCAACTCTTTTAATTTGTTGCCATGCTTGTGGGACAAAGAAAACGATAAAAATGTTTTTGTTATTGAGGGCAAAACCGTTGCGCGCATTTATTATATTTTTAAAATTTTATACAAACTGACGTAAACGACCACGTCATTTTGTTCAAAACAAAAATGGAAAAGAAAGCTATATTTATTTGCACTTGCTACCAGGGGGGTATGTTTTTGTTTGTTTCGTTTTACTACTCGTATCTGCTGTTGACGACGCCTGACATTCATCAAATGGAAATCTTGCTTTGAATTGCGTAAGCCAGTATATGCTTTAATCAATGGAAAATAAATTTGCAAGCTCATAAGAGAAAACAACAAAATTATACTTTTCGCGTTGCTAGATGTACTTTTTGAAAGCTCATGAAAAATGTGGAATTAAAAATTGATATTGGAAGCGCATGCAATCAACTTTGAAAGGAATGTGTATTTTTTTTTAAAAGTTTTTACAATGTGTAAATTTTAAGTTTTTTAAAAATAAATTTGTTTGATTGAATATTGAAAGAGTACTGGGTTCTATCAAAAAATTTAATTGAATGTTTTTAAAAATTTTGTGAAAAGTGGTAGGCGTACTTTTAGAGCTATTAGCGATAACTTCAGGAATTACCAGTCTTAACGAAAGTAAGACGTATAAGATCAAAGCAAAATACCCTTTAATCGACTGTTGATTTCTTAACATATTTATTTGCCAAAAACAAAGGAATTGTTTCATTGTCTTCAATCGACAATCTTAAAAAGTAGGTTTTTGTTCAAACAGATAAAGGCGAATCATCAAAACAAAACATTTTAAGTAGACTGAAAATAACTGAAATTTTTAAAGGCAATTTATTAGTAAGGTATATGCTGGTTTTCTTTCTTTCTTAATTCTGGGACATTTATAAAAAAGTACCCCCGCCACGCATTCGTATTTATGTCACTTAAGTACAAAACTCCTCCTTGTATATCTGGGATAGAAGGAGCTATTCCAGATCTACAGAATACAAATGGCACATGTTTATCTGTCTCTTTCTCAATGTGACGTCAATAAACTCCACAAGAGAATATACTATGAATTTGAAGTCTTTTAAATAATCATATTCAGGGTGTTTTGCATATGGTGCGACAAAACCTCAAAGCGGATAGGTTGGGGCAATTTAAAAAAAATTACTAAAAATCAACGAAGCCTATCACATACTAAAGTGTTTTTGAAAGCTTATACCTTGTTCTTTAACTAACATTAAAGTTCAAGTTGAATTAGTCAATAGCTTTTGAGTATTCAAATTTCAAAGTCAAAATTTTGAAAAAAAGGAGATTTTTTCCTTGCATTTTTTTTTTAAACTTCACTTCACTGAGGGTCACTTTTTCTTTACATAATCAATGCTCTTATTAGTTTTGAGTCATACACAGAACACCTAATGAAAAATCTGTCTTAGTTTTTGAAAAATTAAATAAAAACTTTGTCCAGAAAACCCCTTTCGATTTTGTGGAAAGAAGTAGATTTCATTTTATTTTAGTGTCTCGAAAGCTAGCAAAGATTTTCTCGTTCGTTAATAAATAAAAAAAGCATAAGGCAAAATTTAAAAAAGAATTTATTAGTAGAAAAATTCTTTTTTTTTTCAGTTTTGACTTTCAGGCTTGATTACTCAAAAACTATTCACCACATTGATTTGAGCTAAATTGTTTATTAAAGATCAAGGTATTGACTTTCAAAAACAATATAGTATGTAGAAAAAGTACGTGGTTTGGTTGATTTTTAAAAATTTTTTTCTTAAAATAGAATTAAAATTTAATCCCAGCAGAGGCAAAAAAAGGAGGAATAGGCAAGTCCTCCGTTAGTAAATTCATTGCCATGAAAAGCTTTCTCGGTTATCTGTTCGGAACCGGAAGCAAATTCAAGGTCCCCCCTCCATTCCCTCACAAGGCATGGTTGTGAGAAAAGTGCTAGGCCCAGGGACTCCTTACTCTAATGCGCCTATTTTTTAGAATTTAAATTTAATTTAAAATCCCAGTCCACTTTATCATGTGACTTTTTGTCAGTTTTTCCCATCGGCGCATAGCTAAATGTCTCTAGTTTTAGAGTTCCTGTTTTCGTGTCGGTCCAGTAGTTTTTATTTAAAATCCTAGCCAACGTCATCATCGTCTGTGATGGAAAAATAAAAAAAATAGATCACGCCCGGCTAAATTTGTATTGTCTTGTTCAAAGTGATATCCAGAGAACCCCGTCATAAACTCAAAATCATATGTACAACTTTTAAACACGAGGGCGAAGAAACAAAAAGGAAGTCATAATTGGTAACTTGTGAAGAACACAAAACAAAACTGTTTTCCACGGGTATCGCCTTTGGCGAGGAATTGGCAAGTCGTCCGATGGCAAATTCTTCTTTGCCATGAAAAGAGCAAAGTAGCTCCTCGGAATCGGCAGAAATTTGTAGGTCCCCTCCATTCCCCACACATGACATGGTTGTTGGAAATGCGAAATACGCTAGGGACTAACGCTCTGTTGTTTTAACTAGGGTCTGTTTCCCTCCGTTTAGACGAGAAAAGCAATTTTATAACAAATTGACGTTTTTTTTAATAGATAGAGTGATCCAAGAGAAAGATTTATATGTTATTTAATCACAGAACGGGAACGCTAACTTAGAAACTGCTTGACCGATTTCAAAATTCTCCAACTCTAGCGTGCTATTTATTCATTTCTTTATTCCCACGAAAACGATAACCAGAACTTTGTGTTTGTATTGAAAACTACTGAGCCGATTTGAATGAAATTTGGAACAAAAATGGTCTAGATTCTAGAACCTGAAAAATGATAGGCTATATCCCCTTTACATATGCCTTTAGGAACGTAAATGGGAATAGGAACATATTCGGGAACTTGAAAATAACTGGACCGATTCCCAAATTTCTTTCACCGTGAGAGTGCTTCATATTTCATATATTTCATTCCCATTTTCCTACTAGAATGGAAACTTGGAGACTACTTTATTTACTCAATTCGATCATCGCAGGGTCCAAACCACGCCGAGCCATGCCGCCGGGTCAGCTAGTGAAGCATACTTCTTTCCAGACAATCCTTTTTGGGGTTTGTCGTGATTGAAATTTATTTCTCTTGATTTTCGGAATTTTCTATACAACTCATACTCCGCCGGATGCTAAAATTTTAAAATTTCACAAAAATGTCAGAATAATGTTCGAAAGAATTATTCGGAAGAACACTTCGAGCAAAAATCGTCCGATTTGTTTAAAATCGGAACATCGAACAAACAAGAGTAAGACGAGCCGTGTACACTTGCAGTTTGAGTTTCTAAGTGTAAAATGTTTAAAAACAAAAAAATAAATGAAATTAGTAGAAAATGATATTTTATCTGATCACAGTCCGATCGGCCAAATGCTGAACACTTCTCAATGATTCTTTTTCTAGCATAGTAAAATATTATTTTCCCACAGTGCATCAATGTTGCTTTGAAAATTTTAACATTTTGAACCACCATATGTTCCTTTTCATCTTCCGCTGTTGTTTTAATGAAATAGAATCTATTTGCAAAAACAAAATTTAATCAGTTCGTTTATTTTGTACATATATTCAAAGTGTTGTGACTGAGAAGAGATTGAGACAGCTGATGACAGCAAAAGTATTGCATCAGATCTATTTGCTATTCAAAGGTTTTTGTAAACTAATGTGTTAAGAAGCTTTGTGCATTGCATCACTTCAAAAACTTTGGGCTAGGGAATGCTTGACTTTGCAATGCAGTATTGCAGCACAAAGTCAGCCAGACTCAACGGATGATTCTAACTTATCTTGTTCAACCTCAAACAGAAAAACATATTACAACCCTGTGTGCAAAGATTCCTATCTTAATTCTTTTTTTCCAAACTTCAAAAACATGTTGCAATGATTAACAAATCTTCTTCTTTTAAATTATTCTTTCCATAGATGTATCAGCCTTTCAATATGCTTCCTATTTTTTTGTAATCATTTGCCCTTAAACTAGTTTAGTTCCAGTTTTGATTTATCAGCTGTGGATTTACCGAAGACAAACTCATGCAAAAATATCGTGCCAAATGTTTTTAGTTTGTGGTCGAAAACAACATAATATTAATAACTCAACAAACAAGTCAGTTTTTATTAGTTATTTAAGGGTCATCAATGCTCAGACAATGGAGCAGGAAACGATAAGGCTTGGCCTAGCTAGACATTTATTTTTAAAGATGTCTGGTTCAAACTGGTTCTTAAAAAATCTAATTGTCCAAGTTTCTGATAAGTTATCAGTAATAACCATTGCATTGGCACACTGGCCGCCTACACCAGTCTTTATTCATAAATTATATTTTTTTATAGAATTATGATTCATTGCTCTCATTTGTTTCTATAGTTGCCAGTACCATGCTGGTGATCGGGTTTTGCTTTGCAAAAAAAAAATTAATTTGAGAACTTTTTGAAATCTATTGATTGATGGCAACGATATCGATATGTAATGTGGTGGCAAGTCCAAATCTCATACATCTCAAATATTTATGCTTTCTTCAACATAATGAATGAATTGGCAGATGGTTTTTCATTTGAAAGAACCTAATTGCCAACTGTACTTGTTTCAAAACCTTTAGTTTAAAGTTTAAAAATGAAATATCATTAATAAAGCAACTTGTAATAAAGCGGTAGGCGTAGTAGCATGAAAAATGCCCCCTTAGTGTTTGTGCATCGCGTAAAACGGTTCCATTATTTTACAATGAACAAAAAGTATGAGAGTAAGTTGACAACATATGAGATAAAGATGCTCGGTATGACAGCAGGAGTAGCCAAGCTTGATCGTATTAAAAGTAACAAGATGCGTGGAAGTCTTAACGCCAAAAATACCATTTTGGAAAACATAGAGCTTTGTTGGTATTTTTATTTTCAAAGGAGAGATCCAGAGAACTCCGTCAAAAAGACAATATCGTACAACGTTCAGACACAATGGGGAAGAAACCAAAAGAGTCAGACCTGGAGTCCTGGTACCTCATCTGCCTTTGGTTGGCCTCGGACACGGACCAATCCAAAACGGGAGTGCTTGTTGAAGCTATCTGAGATCCACGCGGGTAGATCTATAGGCCTGCGCGAAAAAACCTCCGAAAACGAACTCAAACTAGTTGATTTTATTGGTTGTTTGTAATTAGCACACGTTTCCTTCATCTCAAAGTTCATAATTATATTTAACGAACTCCGGTCAACCAAATTGACAATTTTGCGATCGACGCAAAAACTCTTCCAGTGATATGGATGTCTAAATTTTCCTAAAAGCCTAATTTGACTTGAAACCGAAACCACCATGGACATTTAAAAAAAATCTATCAACACCGACCTTCAAAAGTTTTCCAAAGCATCGACAAGCAACGTAGTCTACAACAAATTATTCACCGAAATGCTATCGGATTTAAGAAATATCCAATGGCGCCTCCATTACACCGACGGATCAAAAAACGATTTTGGCATCTCTTTCGCAGTGGTGGACGAAAATCAAAACACTTTATCAAAGGCCTCCTCCCTAGCACGTCCTCCATCTTTACAGCCGAAGCATTTGCAATTTTAAAAGCTACAAGCTTCATTAACAGCAAAACCGCCATTTTAACTGTTAGTCTCCACCATCACAGCTATCTAAAACCCCAACAACAAAAAGGACATAATCCAGCGTCTTCGTGATAAAATCATCGGCAACGAAAACACAAAAATCATCTGGGCCCAGGACACTTAGGAATCGCAGGTAACGAATTTGCGGACAAGATCGCTAAAAGTGCACTGCAAGAACCACTGCTAACTTATATTCAACACCTTCGACAAAAAATGATCTTTACTGAATATGTCCACCAAATTCAAATCAAGCAACTGGTCACAATACGACCACCACAATACGACCACCACACTATTAACCCGAAAGCAACAAAAGCTAACTGCCCTGCAAATCTGCCGCCCAATATTCTTAGGTGCTACATAAGACTGAGACTAGGACACTCAAATGCAACACACTGCCATCTTTTAACCAAAGATCGCCAGCCGCTCTGCCACCTCTACTCCTCAAACGAGCCTTTCACCATGAAACATCTAACATATGACTGCCAATACGTCAAATCAAGACTTCAAAACATCAACCCATCTTCCAACACATTATCAAACCTTCTCACCAACCCAACAAAGCAAAACATCAAACACCTTTAAACTTTTAACTATACTTAATATGCATAAAAACATTTAATGTACACTATGGCAGAAAGCCCCGGTAGCTATTGCCAACTTCCTTATTATTATTAGCTATGTAATTTATTATATGTTAATAAAGCCATAAATAAAAAAATAAAAAATAATTATATTTAACGAACTCCAGTCAACCAAATTGACCATTTTGCGATCGACGCAAAAACTTTTCCAGTAATATGGATGTCTAAATTTTTCTAAAAGCCTAATTTGACTTGAAACCGACATACAAATAATTATATCCTGAACTAACCATTGACAGGATGACATCGGAAATCTACAATCCCCACAGCCATCCAAGCCTTTTCCAAGCGAGTGTCACTTTAACTATCCTTGAAATCTATGAATCCAGCATTATTGATTACAGACCAGAGCCATCAGAAGCGCAGCCTCTAAAGTTCACTCGGTCCCAAAAGCAAGCAAACAAATGCAGCCAAGCAAAAAGCACAAAAAATGTTGATGCGAAAGAAAATTAGTTGGACAGAACATTATAATATCAAACAGAAAAAGAAATAGCATGAGAAGCACTCGTTTGAGAGAGATGCTATGTTAGGAATGAGATTGGAAAGGTTGGTCAAGCTCGATCACATGCCTTTTAAGATCAGTAGGAAAACGTAGTGGTATAGTAGTGACTCTTGTCAAATCCTCGCGAAACCGATACCCGTGGAAAAAAATAGAATAATGTTTTTTATCACTCGAATTTTGAAACGTAATAAGCAGACAAGCTAACTGTACAGAGCTCGAAAAATCTGAGTCTTAGGTGAAAATATTGTTTGAGGCCGAGGTTCACCCAGAACTGTAACAAACAACAAACTGCATAAGTATAAGTATCGAAAAAATGTTTTTGTGGACAATGGACATCAAGGTCGTATATCGGCAGTAAAATGCTGTTTTCCAAGTAGTCAATCGTCAGTGTTTCATCGGTGTAGACTAGCGATTTTACCTACCCATGTACACACGATCTTGGGGCTTACTTACTAAGCTATGCTATGCTAATCTTAACTAAAAACTATGTGAAAATCGAGAGCAACAAGGATGTCTTCTCAGGCCCATTCACTGAATGTAAACTAAAGATAAATCACAGAGCAAATGACAAAATGGCTGCCAATGAAAACAGTGCTGCCAATTCAAAGCTCTATAAATAAAGAATAGGGTGACGCAACAGAGCGAGCCCCAGGGCCAAGCGCATTTCTCACAACCACTGCCTTTGTGAGGGAATGGAAAGGACCTACAATTTGCTGCCGGTTCCGAACGGTTAATCGAGAAATCACTTTTCATGGCAATGAATTTACTAACGGAGGACTTTCCAATTCCTCGCGAAAGGCAATACCCGTGGAAAAACATTTTTGCCTCTGTTCAAAGCTCTATACCAATAGAAAACACCCTGTTCAATCTTCCAATGTCGTAAAATTAAAACGTTAGTCATAAGAAGCTCGTTCGTTGAACTTTACAGACACAGAGTTGACCAAGGTTTCCTCGACAACAATATAAGTTGTAAAAAAAACTTTCTGTTCACAATAAACCATAGGCTTCGAGATCATCATACATTCCTGTCATTTGAAGAAAAATACATGCCGTCTTACAGCCCTGTTCCTTTGTCTGAACTCGCCTCAACCAAAAACCTAGGGTGAGACCAGGGAAACAGAGAGTTCGACATTCAGGGCGAGTTGCACGCAGAGCCTCAACGAAGAAAATTGCAAAACTTTTTATTGATTTTTTTTATATTGAATGGGCGAACAATAACCTCTTGTGAACTTTTTGTAAGAAAATGTAAGTGCCTATCCTAATGTACTGCAAATTGTTCCTGTAAGACCATGTGACAGACATGTTTACTGTTTTGTGTTTTCTGAACCTTGAAATCATTTGCTCAATTGTTCCTACATCTACATCTTGGTTGGTTGTAATTCAAATGTTCCAAATGTGATTTTAATGTACAAACATAGAAAGAAATAATTTAACTTTATGCTCTGCTGGTCGCATAAAGAAAACGGAAAGATATTCTAATTTCACAGTGAATAAACAAACAATATTTTTGATAATTCGCTACTCACATAGTTATTTTCTTTGTTACGAAAGGTGCCTCAATTTGTTTCTTCATAAATAAAAAGAAGTCCCCCCTATAATCGACAATAACAACTGAATTGGAGGGGAGATATAAAATAATGTATATCCCCTTTCAATGATGTTGTTATTGTTTATCTTCTTTGAGTATAAAAAAAAATAGGTTGAATGCGTGCAACCGTGAGTGATGTCTAAGGTCGAATTAAACACACGACACGCACTATCAATAATCTATGTTTGATTACCTTCTTCAATCTAAACAACAACAAGACTGAAAAAATAGAGTTGAAGCTGTGAAAATATTAATCCTAACTTTTTGAAGTGAGAATAATTAGGTGAAATTTAGTTAACAGCAATCGGAGTTACTTTGCAAATGTATAATCAGATAGTTGCTAATAACAAAATACACTTCGATTTAAAGCTTAAGATGGTTTGAAAATAGTTAGTGAAACAATTGGTAAACAAAGATATAAAATTTTTACTTATTAACCTACGGAAACTGCGCATAAGCTTTTTCTTTATCCAAGAGAAAAAACACATTGCAATTAACTGGGCAACAGAAACACCAAAACAAGCAGTAAGTATCGCGAAAAGTGGGGAAAACTGAAATTGTTATCAATGTGCGACTAAAAAAAATAACGGGGAGAGTATCAAAAACTAGTAAGTCTAATTGTAAAACTTGACTACCACGCCATTTCTCAAGATATACACAAGACCTTTATTTTATATTTTAACCATCAAACATAAAATTTAAATTAAATAGCGGACCCGAAAGACGTTGACCTGCATGTCATTTCAAGCGATAAAGTCGATTCAGTCTTAGATCGAGCAGTATAGATAAATAACATAACATAACACAAATACCAACTGCAGCCCCATCTACCGGGCCATCCAGGGCGTCATCCAAATGCATACAAAAAGTTCATTCAAATCGGTCAAGCCGTTTAAGAGGAGTTCAGTGACACGCAAACGTACAATTAGAAGTTTATATTTATAAAAGAAGAAGAAGAAGATTTTAGAAGTCGAAGTGCCTAATCAAATTTAAAATTGAAATTTTAATTTGTGTGTTTTTATTCTTCTATTTCATGTTCGGCAAAGTAATCATCATCCATTCCCTCACAAGGCATGGTTGTGAGAAATGCGCTAGGCCCAGGGGCTCCTCGCTCTGTAGCGCCACCCTATTTATTTTATTTTAAAGTAATCAAGAACTCTCCCGTTTGTCTGCTCCATACAACTGATACGCCTTATACCTTATACGTAGAAGGTATCTTCCCTGGGAATCGTGAGCCATCTACACCCAATGTCTCCCATATTTTTTGCAAACTTATATGGTGTCTCGTCGGGCCCAGGCCCTTGGCTTTCTTGAAGTTCTTATCTGGCTCACTAACATCTTCGATTGTTTCTTAAAAAAGTTTTTACAACACTTTCGCTACCTGTGTAGAATTTTGCCGTCATTCACAAGAAGCTGTTCTTGAGCGTAGGTAATGGACTTTGGGGAACGGTTATCCTGAGCGTTTCTCTTTCTCTGAGCCACCAT
The DNA here is from genome assembly GCA_949752695.1 of Melanostoma scalare. Taxonomy (NCBI): domain Eukaryota; kingdom Metazoa; phylum Arthropoda; class Insecta; order Diptera; family Syrphidae; genus Melanostoma; species Melanostoma scalare. Next base: position 209,743,381 of record OX456984.1, on the reverse strand, counting down.
TTTCAAGGTTGTTGGTAACTTATCCAAGTTGATTTGTCGTATTTTTTGTGTCAATTCAGCCGCCGCTCCGATGCAGGCATTTCTTCCAGCTCCTGATATGTTCCCTTTGTGATTTTTGCTTGGAGTTGAACGCACTTCTTCTTCGCTTCTTTCTTCCAGCGCTTGTATTCCGTTTCGAGGCAAGCGTTTTCGTCTCTTTCATTTGAGGGGAATTTTAATCGTGCTTTGAAAGCCTTTTTTCTTGTTTATTATTGTTTTCGCTTCATCATTTCGTCGTCATATTTCTTTAGATTGTTGGTACTTGTCTGTTTTTAAGCTTGTTTTAGGCAATTCCACAAACTTTGTGGAATGCGTTCAGCATGTCTACCTGTTACGAGGGAGTCTGAGGTTCAAATTCCAGAAACATTCAATTATTTTTGGAAGGGTATAGCTATTCGCTATGAATTGGCAAATTTTAAGGCAATGTTTTCACTACATCTATTACCGTTCGCAATTGTCGATCGTCTCTTAAATGTAGATGACATTCGCTTTTTCTGTGTGCCATGGCCAGAACAGGATCTTCCATGGCAATTTCATTCATTGGCATGTGCAAACTTATGCTAAAACAAGATGCTTAAGATATGCAGACATGAAGTTGACAATCACTAGGTAGACAAACATTATCTGTTGGTTACCAGAAAAATTTGGACAAAAATGGATGCAAAACGTTCCATAAGTTTGTTATCCGTACAAGAATACACCTTTGCTCCGTAATCATTGTTTAACCGGAAACTGCCTCATGTTTAGGCATTCCGCAAGACTCAATGTCCCTTCAAATGACTTCTACAGAAGCTGCGTGGATGAAGGGGAACAGGATGTTCAACATTTTTGCTCTGCACATATCCTATCCTCTCTCAAAGAAGTAAAATATATTTGGGAGAGCTCTTTTTTAACGATCCAAGTGATCTTAGGAACATAGACGCCTATAATATTTGTCCCCTCATAGAAAGTAACAAAATTGCCCTATTGTTGGTCTAAGTGCGTTGGTCGTTTTTCCGACAGCCACCTTAAATTAACCTAACCTAACCTTGTTTGTTCGATATTCTTCACCATCAAAAATTGTGTCTTCGGTAGATTGAGTTACTGGACTACAGCTACAGCTTCAACGGATTATCACTGTGACCTGAGACTTCGAAAAAATTGTCAAATGGTGACATGGTACCGGATGAACATCGTATTCAATACGATAAGATCTTGTGACTTACGAAGGGGTCCTGGTGACTTCCATGACAGTCTTCCTGGTTTATGTCTCCGAAATGTCTGTGGAAAACTCCACCAACAAACAAAATATCTTCTTTTTGTATATCATTAAGAAGCTTCTCAAAATCTAACCGAAATGCATATTTTTTATGAACATATCCTTTATTTTTTATGAACATACACTGAATATTTCACACCTTTGCTTACCTCGTGTAGAGTTCAAGCCCCCTCTTCTTTGTTTCCTATCAAAATCCATATTTTCCATATGATTTTATTTGCGTAATCAAGAAATTGCAAATCAATTAAAAAAAAAAACTTCTATTCATGGGGGTTCTTTGTGATTCATACGAAATTATTGTCAATAAAAGCACGCAAGATCGTAATCACTGACCCGCACGTGGAACACTGTTTTTGAGTTTCAAGTGAGTTGTTGTCAAGATAACTTAAGTGAAAGTGTGTTTCAAATAAACAATTTACTTGCTTGCTTCAAATTTCTCTGTGTTGAAATCATTTTTATTATTTTGTTGATTACAAAAAATTCTAATTTCCGAGACAGAGGATCACCGCTCCTAAGCATTACGTGAAACTTTAACGCCCCCGAGCTATTCGTATGTTAAAAGGTGAAGCAACCTCAATATTAATTCAATTTTCGTTTTGTATTTTTGTAAGTTGCTTTCTTTTTTGCAGGCAAGGTACGTTGATCCGTATTCTAATCGCTCTTTCGATGATCGATGCCGCTGAAACATTCACAAAAACGAAATTATGTGGATACGTTTTTTTGCATTTCTATAGCCTACAATATAAGATTGTCTACTTATACAGGGTGTTCCGTAATTCGTGTATTATCCTTTGGGGTGTGATTCTTGATCATATTGTAAGAAAAAAATTGTTTTATATTAAAGTCCGTTTCTCAACTTTGACATCACTTTTTGACAATTTAAAAAAAGGCTAACTTTGGTGTACCCTGACCTGTGTTAAATTCGATATCTCTTTCAATACTGATGATAGAGAGCTAATCTTAGACTTAAACATTCACAATGAAATTCAAAAACGGGCTCTGGCATTCAAAATGAAGGAGGGCACTTTGAGCACTTGTTATAATTGTATTTGTATAAAATACATAAAAAAATTACTAAAGGTGCCCATATTATTGTTTTATTCAAACAAACCTCAAAGCTAAAAATGTATGTACAAAGAAGAGGGGTCTTGAACTCTACACGAGGTAAGGAAAGGTGTGGAATATTCAGTGTGGATATGTTCATAAAAAATATGCATTTCGGTTAGATTTTAAGAAGCTTCTTCATGATATCCGAAAAGAAGATATTTTGTTTGTTGGTGTAGATTTTAACAGACATTTCGGGGAGAAAAACCAGAAAAACTGCCATGGTCCCAATCGTTAGTCACAAGATCTTATCGTATTGAATATCATGTTCTTCAAACAGGACCGACACCTTGTCACTCATAGCAGTGGTGGAATTGAAACCTCATTGACTACCATTTGGTATTCAAATTTTCAAAGTCTCAGGTCAAAGTGATGCACATGCACAGTTATACTCAGTGAAGCTAAATGATTACAGTGACACATATATCTGAGTACTTAAGGGTGAAAAAACTCTTGAAGAAAAGTGCATTATTTCACAAGCTTGAAATAAGCTGTTCTGATAGTGTACAAAAAACACAATCTACTGCAGACACAATTTTTCGGAGACGGTGAAGAATATCGAACAAACAAGGCTAGGGTATGTAAGTTTAAAAATGTTGTACCCGTTTTGTATTTTTTCAAGTATCATAAAATTTATGGGTTTTTGAGTGCACTTATTAATGAGTTTTTTTTTATTATTGTTTTGTTCATCTGTAAAAAAATAAAGAAACTCTATGTTTATAAGGCATTTTCTAAAAAAAAATGACCTCAAAGTCATAACTTTGTTTCGGGAAGAAAATTTGAACAGCACTTAAAATTCAAAATCTGGTAACCCTAAGCCTATGGAAGCTCAACTTAAATACTGACTTAAAGGTTGTTATTTTTACAAAAAATTAAGTCTAATATTAGTTCTCTATCATCAGTATTGACAGAGATATCGAATCTAACACAGGTCAGGGTATACCAAAGTTTGCCTTTTTTTAAATTGTCAAAAAGTGATGTCAAAGTTGAGAAACGGACTTAACTGTAGAACAATTTTTTTCTTAGAATATGAACAAGAATCCCACCCCAAAGGATAATACACGAATTACGGAACACCCTGTATATGAAATAACAATATTAGTTTGCCACTCTCGAACTCCCAGAAAAGAAGAAGCGTAAGACTGAGAAACTACGGTGATCAAAAGATATTTATAGGATAACTCGGCATAGTTGATTTTCTAACTTCGGTTGTTAGTATCAAAAGCAGTTTCCTACTAACATTGAAAGGTGTTTCTCGTTATAATCTTAAAAATTCGGCAGTCTATCGATAAGCAAACCGCAGTACGACATTTTTATTGGGGGTGAACTACATTGCTAAACACCATTCATAAAAGTGAAAGTAACAAAACACCAGGAGATGATTGAATGTCGTTTGAATGCTTCAGAAGCTCTATAGGTGTACTATTTCAAAGTTATGTCTGGCTATTGCGACGATTTGGTCTATTCGTCGATGTTTTCTGTCCTTGTTTGATGACAGCAGGATCCAGATTTGCCTTCTGTTTCAATTCTCGCAAAAGCACCTATGACATCACGCTAAGTTATTCCATTGGCCAATATCGTCCGCGTTATTAATTAATTGTACAGACTTTCGAAATATTCACCTCTATTCTCTTCAAAGTCATCCTGCATTTTGGTGTAAGCTTTGCAGGTATGCCAAAAATAGACATGACTCTGTACAGCTTGTCTGTAAATACTGTCAAACTCGGCTTTGAAATCGATAAAAAAATGTGGTCCCTTTTTTTGCAAAATCTGCGGTAATTTGGAAATTGTATGGATTGTTGAGTCTTTTTTGCCTAAAACTCCATTGAAAGGACCTATCAAAATGACAAAACGTCACAATAGACAGACATAACTTCGAGGTAGTGCAGATCTTCGTCTACCTAGGATCCGCAATAGACACGGAAAACAACATCATATTGCGGAGATCAAACGGAGAATAACTCTTGCCAACCGTTGCTTCTTTGGGTTAAGAAGGACAAAACCCTCTCCAGAAAATCCAAGGTAACCCTGTATAAGACCTTGATCATCCCAGTCCTGCTTTACGGCGCGGATGCATGGACCTAATCGAAAGCGGATGAGGAAACCCTTGGTCGTTTCGAAAGAAAAATTCTCCGAATGATCTTTGGTCTCGTATGCGAAGACAATGTGTGTAGAAGAAGATATAACAACGATAGGGGGTGAGCTGTATCAGCTGTACCGCGAAATGAGCATAGCTAGAAAAGTACGCATCGCAAGGCTACGATGGTTGGGCCATGTAGAGCGGATGGACCCAAACACTCCGGCTCGACGGGTTTTCGAAAGCATATTAAATCAAGTGGGAGAAGACCTCAACCGACTTAGAGTGCAAAACGGGAGAGAGCTCGCCCGAAATCGAAGTCGTTATAGAAGTATGTTGGTTGAGGCCCAGGATCACCCCAAACTGCAATACCCCCCCAAAGTACTATCAAATTGTTGACGTGGGGCTTCAGACGTGCTCATATTACAGCAGACAATATCGGATCGGACTAACGGTAATGAATTTCTATTCATCGGACATACTTTTTTCCGACCATATCATGCAGTTCAGCTGGTGTATGCTCCGTTCCAACTGATCTGCAGCTGCTTTTGAAAGCTCAGCGTCAAGGCCATTTACACTTGCAGTTATATTTGGTTTAATTTTAAATATGACAATCCTTACTTCTTCTAGGTCGGGAATTCTTGATCGTCTTCCAAGTTGAATGGGGCATTCTGCGCCTGACAGTAAAATTTGTGTCTTCACTGCCGTTAAGCAATCTGCAAAAGGGGCCTTTCCGGATCTTCAGTAGCGACTGCGTATCTATGACTATTTTTTCGTGCTGGTCTTTACAGATTTGAGTTCGAAATTTTCTACCCTGGTGTGATCTTTTAACCTTTTGGTAAAACTTTTGAATTTCATTACTATCATAACATCTCTCAATTTTCTGAACGAGAGCTGCTATTGCCGCTTTTTTCCTTTTAAGAATTTGGTGTTCTTCCCTTTTCTTCTTGTAAATTTTCTTGTACTGACCATGTCAGTGATAAAAAGTACTTTTCTAGTTTCTAGTGTATTAGAAAACCATTTAATTGGTTACATACAACCTCTCCGCAACGTCCGCAAAAAGGCTTACTAACTGCAAAAATTGCGTTTATGTATTTTCGCTAAAAGCCTTTGGAATATTTAATTTGATTATTTTTTAATATTTTATGTTATTATTTTATTCAATTTTCATAATTAGTGTGTAGTTGGCAACCCTGTAACCCCAAACATATTATAAAGGGCAAATGCTAAAACCTTTGTACGTAACCTTAAGATTTTAGCATGCAGTCCCAAGTTCGTGCCATTTATTTATTTTGCGAAGAACTAGTATAAAATGTTGGTTGTGTTTTATTTTATTGTGTAGTTAAATAGTATATTTTTTATAATTTACTATATTAAAAATGTTTTCTCGTGACTAATTTTCTGACTTCTATCTTAAGTCTATCCTATATTTTTTGTTGAAGAATCTGATTCCTCTTCGGCTTTTTGGTCATTAGTTAACGCAATGAAATTTATTTCATTTACTTTCCCGACGTTTCGACAGGGTTTGCTGTCTTCCTCAGGGGATCTTTATTGAGAACATAAAATTAGTTGAACAAATTTGAGATTTTACATTGAATAGGTAGACTTACGTTAAGAAATTAAACACGTTATTTTAACAAATTACATAACAATAAATATAAAATATAAACCTTATATTTCGTTAACAGAAAATTGAAAAAAGAAGAACAAAATAGAAATATTAACACTTCCTTTGTTGGAATTAGTCTTAATATGAGTCATGGATCTGCAAACTATTAAAACAAAAACAAAAACAAAACTTAAAATTTCTTTGCAGCGACGAGAGAGCAATATATGGCTGATATATTCTGTGTGTCCTGTTTCCTACTTAATTAACAAAGTGCTTACATTGAGTGATACAAAGTTTCACTCTGAAAACGAAACAATAGTTACAAAGATCTTTTCCAATAACAGTTTTCCGAATACTATTATAAAAAGCTTAATTTTCGACCGAAAGAACACACCACAAAACGTAATAACTCCGATGGAAAACACTCATATATTCAAAAGCATGCAATATGTTCCAACTTTCTCCGAAAACTTCAAAAAAATAGTCGCAGATCAGTGTCAAACCACAAAAATCGTGTTCAAGTCAAATTCTACCTTTAGACGACATTTCTCCGTCCTTAAGCCAAAAACGGAAACGGATAAAAAGACTGATGTGGTGTATAAAATAGACTGCAAAGGCAATGAGTCTGACAATTGTAACCTTTGCTACATAGGCACCACAAAACAATTATTAGGTAACAGAATTGCCAACCACAAATCTGACCTAAAATTAAAAAACACAGCCAAAACCGCATTGACAAATCATTGTGTCACCTCAAAACACCAACCCGATTTTGAAAATGTCAAAGTATTACAAACTGAAAAACATTTTTCAAAAAGGTATACTCTGGAAACACTTCACATTTTAAGAAACAGCAATAGTATGAATAGGAAACAGGACACACAGAATATATCAGCCATATATTGCTCTCTCGTCGCTGCAAAGAAATTTTAAGTTTTGTTTTTGTTTTTGTTTTAATAGTTTGCAGATCCATGACTCATATTAAGACTAATTCCAACAAAGGAAGTGTTAATATTTCTATTTTGTTCTTCTTTTTTCAATTTTCTGTTAACGAAATATAAGGTTTATATTTTATATTTATTGTTATGTAATTTGTTAAAATAACGTGTTTAATTTCTTAACGTAAGTCTACCTATTCAATGTAAAATCTCAAATTTGTTCAACTAATTTTATGTTCTCAATAAAGATCCCCTGAGGAAGACAGCAAACCCTGTCGAAACGTCGGGAAAGTAAATGAAATAAATTTCATTGCGTTAACTAATGACAAAAAAAAAAAAAAAAAGCCGAAGAGGAATCAGACTCTTCAACAATACATATAATTCCAAACTTGGTCAATCCTTATCAATTCTATAAGTCTATCCTTTTAAGGTTTCAAACCGTCTGCCACGAAAAGCGTTTTCTAACTAATCCATTCAAAATCGACATAAAAGTAGTAAAGTAGTAAAAAATTGCTTTAAAATTTTTTCCAAACTATTTTTGCTGCTACAAATAAATTTCAAAGATATTTAATGTTACGTTAAATATAACAATAAAATTCATTTTCAGATCACAAACAACTTTTTGGTGCCACATCTTCTGAGTACTTAAAAAGCAACATCAATATGGTGGAATTCAGATTTGATATAAAGCCCTTATTTCCTCAGCCAATTGTGAAGATAACTTCCAACCTGCTGCCAAACACATTCCGAGGTGATCGACGCATGGCGCTGTAAGTTTTTATTTTAAAATGTTTTTGTTTCAATTTAATTAATTCATTGGTGGTGTTTCTAATTTCAGCGATACAACCTCTAAAATGTCGGAAATTATTGATAGACTTGGCGAACTATCAGCCACATCACAAAAACTATCGAAAGCAGTAACTACATCTCAAAGGCTTCGCATGTCTGACAACCAAAAAATCTATTTATTAGCTGACACTGAAGCGGGCCACAAGTAAGTAACTAGATATTAACAAATATTATACTTAATATATTTATGTAAGAAGCTAGTCCTGCACACATTGATTAATTTTATTTTTAAAGGAAAGCATTTTAAAAATACGTTTTCTGTTAAGGCTGTGGTTTTGTAAATTTTATTTTCATAAAAAAATCAAGAATTAGAAAGAAAATACTAACTACCAAATTCTAATTTTAAAATTAACAAGCGTTTTTAATTTGTTTAGTTATTTATCCTCACATTGCAGTATTTTAAATTATTACTGTCAAAACTTTCAAGAAAAAAACAGCTTACAATCCCTTTTCGGAGTAATAATTTTATGCCTTTTGATTCCTTTAGTTTATTTTAAGAAACATTATTAACTTTCAAAGGTTGAATAGATACTCTTAATTCTTTTTTTATTTCACCAACAATTTATGGCTTTTGATAAAACCATTAAACGTGTCAAAATTTGTTTATTTATTTATAAATTGTTTGTAGTGGTGCTGTAATTGGACTCCTTAAGGTAGGCACGAAATCGCTTTATTTATTTGACGAATCCGGAGAAACAAAAAAAGTCGATGATGCCCCATGCATACTTGATTTCTATATTCATGAATCCCGTCAAAGGGCCGGTTTGGGCAAGGATTTGTTTGAAGCCATGCTAGCTGAGGAGAAGTGGTCTCCCATTAAGCTTTCTATCGATCGACCATCAGAGAAACTTCTTGGTTTCTTAAAGAAACACTATGGCTTGGAAAAAACCATACCCCAGTCTAATAACTTTGTTCTGTATGAAGGTTTTTTCGGCGCCCCAAGCACTGAGAATAATAATGAACGACATGCAAACGGTTTACACATAACCGACAGGTAAGTTAGAAATAAAAATAAATCAGCATAATTAGGAACTTCAAATGGCACGCAATATGTTATAATAAACACACAACTAAATTTGCTTACCACACGCGACACATCTCATTTCCTTTTGTTTTGACGGGAAAATCACTTTACATGAACAAAAAGACAAAAAAAAAACTAAAATATTTATACAAGTTTACCTTATGTGCCTGAATATTTAACTTAACCTTAAACTGTAATTAAGTATCTTTAAAAATTATTATTAATGATATCATAAACAGCCCTAACACCGCATTATTTGGACCACATTTCATTGGGGATGCTAACAAAAAGAGAATGAGGCAACTGGATGCTACTTCACCCAGCGCTCAAGTTACACAAATATCTCCAGTTGGGCGTTATGCGGCACCGCGCCCAACTTGCAGCATGGCAGAGGTACACATTTATTTTCTAAAAATGCTTTCTTATTTATGTATGTACAATGTACATACTCGTACATTTCATAACTCATAACGTAATATGTATGTCATTATGACTCATTGCATAGGACAAAAAAACTAACCTTATTACTGTAAGCCTTTAACCTGGTGGTGGGTGTAGAAACATGAGAAGTATCTAACCAAATACCGGCATTTATATTGTAGCCATATCATTTTTTAAGTTTAATATTTTATACATTCAAGAAAATGTGGAAAGTGTTAACAGGACGTCCTCTGTGATTTTAAAACGGCCTGAAAAAATCTATTTCAGTTTTTGTTTTATCGTAATGTTGGCCAAAACTTGAGATTTTAAGTATCGTGTTTACTAATGTCCTTTTTCTTTGTGTAATCGGGAAGAACACTCCAATTTGGGGTTCTAATGCATCAAGAAAACACACCCTTTTTGTCGCGTGCAGTAAAACAATTAAAGATAGCTGACCCATGAATTGTGAATCATAAAATCCATAAGCAAACTTTTCCTCCATGAAGGAGAGGAACTGTCGTTTGATGCAAATGAATCACTGTTAGAAGCATTCAAGAGGCTACAAGTGGAGCAATGGAAAGCAACGTAAGACACCTAGCGCAATAAAAATTGGAATTGTGTCGTGCAAGTGAAAATAATTGTTATAAAAAAGAAGGAAAATACATAGAAAGTCCCATTTCATTATATGTGACCGAGAAATACGTACGCCTTAATGAAGGGTATGAAATATCAAAGTTTTCAAACAGTGTTTAGATAAATTAAGAATGGCAATAAGAAATCTAACAAAGAAGGTTAATGCTAACAACACTTTCAAATGCAATGTCGCTTATTGATACAAAGTTTGAGATCAAAATTGAAAAGTACAATGTTCAAGGCATTACTGGACCACTATAGAGTTCTACAAATAAGAAAACGAACACCATGCCAAAAAAAATGATATTTCGCAACCAATAAACCACACACTCCATGGGTTTCTAAATATTTGGTCAGCCGAACAACTTTCGTAGAATGTTATCAGGAGTCTATATTTTGACATGGTTCCGAAACATACAATCTATGAATGACACTTACCAAAAAAGATAGAAATAGTTATCAGAAAGCAGCCACTAGGTAATAGTCGTACAGCAAATGCCACATACAAAGGTACTGATTTTTAAAATCACATCATGTATATGTACAGGCGTGGTAAAATTAAGTAGTGAATTGTATCCACTTATCGGCCTATTATCTGTCCTAATGACAAAGAAATTTGAATTACTATTCATTAGAGGTGCTCACGGTACCAAATATGTTTGACAAACTTGCTTAACGGATATTTATTTGATGGTTTGAAGCCATTGTGTCCATTTTCGTTAAAAATGTCGTCAAACATTCGTTCTCTTTAAAAAAGTTGTTAGCCATTCTGTTTTTTTTTTGCTCTTCTCCTAATGCGCACTTTTTCGAACAAAATTTCCTTTTGGTTTGACAAGAACTCGTTCCCATTACAGCTTGTCGAACCACCGAAATATGAAAAATTTTTGATATTCATCAAGCATGTTTAACAAACCATTTGATGGAGCGTTCATATTTTTAAATTCGAGTTCATCAAACCAATTTGTCAAACATATGTGATAATGTGAACCCGGTTTTTCAAAAATCTTGTAGAGCGTTCAAAAAGAGGTTTCTTTCGATAATTAAATAAAACGAGTATTTTTCAAAGGAAGTCATCGGATGTTTATTTCATTTTAAGGAGGCATAAGGTTCGTTCGTTGAAGCCTTGGGGTCGCCCTGTGGTCGCCACAAAGCGTTTTTTGAAAAACCTAAACTCGCCCTGAAATGTCAAAGTGAGTGTGTCTTGAGCCCTGGGGCTAACCTGGGTTTGCCCTCAACTCGCCATAGGTTTTTGCTGGGGCGAGTTGAAGGCTGTCGAATGGCATAAATTTTTATTTAAATGACAGGGATGTGTGGTGATTTTGTGGTTTAGCGTTTTTTGAGGACTGAAAAACACAGATTTTTTTGACAACTCACAGGGTTGTCAAGGAAAACTGGGTCAGCCCTGGGTAAAGTTCAACGAACGAACCTATATGTGCAGGATTTCTCGTTTTCGTCAATTATCCGATGGAAATCTTCAAAAGATGATTGTTGGGAATCGGTACCAGGTGCGGCATTCACTAAAACGCACTAAAACCAACGAATTATCGGGACCAATCCATGAAAGATCGAAAAATGATTCTTTTTTCTTAAATAAATAAAAAAATAAATAGGGTGGCGCAACAGAGCGAGGAGCCCCTGGGCCTATCGCATTTCTCACCACCATGCCTTGTGAGGGAATGGTTTGCCCGTTTTCCACATTAGCATTAGTCTCCGAATTCATCCATTAAAGATTTATATTTATTCTAGTGTTCGTATTCCAAACCATCAGGTTACTGTGGCGTATGAGTGCTTTTTTTATGAAAACTTTAACATTACAAATACAAAAGGTTGCGTCAAAAATTTTTTGCTGCTTGCTAACGAATGACAGATTCTTTTTTCTTAATACACATATAATTCGCATAAGGTGAAGTTTTAATACTTTCCCGTAGCTTCCAGACCATTAGCTCATAAAGTTTGGTTCTTCTGAATCTCCAAAAATTGTTTCATACAGTTAAAAAGCTCTCCATTTCGGAGTTATTATGACTTTGAAATGTGTGCCTGTTTTCATGTCTGCCCGTTACGCGAGAGATTCGTGGTTCGAATCCCAACAGAAAAATAAAAATATTTTTCACGGGTATAGCCTTTCGCGAGAAATTAGCGAGTTCTCCGATAGTAAACTATTTGCCATGAAAAGCACTTTCTCGATTGTTGGCCTCCTTCATTCCCTCATAAGGCATAGTTGTAAGAAATTCACTAGGCTGCGGAGCTCCTCGCTCTGTTGCGCCACCCTATTTATTCATTTATTTATTGTTCAACATGTTTCTCAACCACTCCCATTTCCACCATTTGAGGTTTGCGATGTAGATAGCTATTTGTTACATACCAAGAGGCATTTATATTACTCCACATAATGTCCTTGCTTTGCTTTTTCTTAATGGCATTTATAATCTACGCTTGCAGGTTCATATTCTTTTCATGTGATTTTCAATCAGAATTCGCATATCGATAACATCACGAATCCCATACTTGAGGTCTTGGATCGATTGTGGGCCATTGGCATAATCATTATCTTTCACGAGCTACAAACAAAGAAGTCAAAAACACAAGATTGCAGTGGCCAATTTTGATCGCCTCTTTGATTAATCGCACGGTCAGGAATCTTGTTAACGCAAAAGAGTGATGGCATCGTTACGTGTGTGACACGTAGCGCCGTCTTGTTGATAATAATAAACTTTGCTTCGCCTATCTTATTAGATACAATTTAAGGCCATACAAAATCATCATCGTTCGATATTGCATTCCATTCACCATAAAAGTTGCTTCAGTATCATATTCGAAAAGATAAGCGGAGTCCAAAAATCAAATTAAACAGCCATTGTTGAAAATGGAGCAGCTTTTGAAAAGATCTTTGGGGTTTCAGAGCCCCAAATGCGACAGTTCTGATTTTTTAAAGAAGCCTCCGCAGGAAAAATTTGCCTCATCACTCAAGATTATTTCTATAACTTCAAAATCGCTTTCCTCCTACTAACTTTTGGAAATTACATTGATTTTAAATTTTTATTTCAAATACATAATGTTTTTGTCTTTTGGGCTCAAGCTTTGTTTTCATGGGAATGTAATTTGACACAAACTTACCTTCTATACTCGTACTCTGTTTGCTTTGTTACGATTGGTATCGTCTAAAAAACTATCACGTTCCTCGATCATAGAAGATCAGGCAAGTTGCATCGTAATCTTTTTTTCCCCATTAGTCTCCCAATTCATCCATTTAAGATTTATATCCATTCTCGTATTCCAAACCATCGCCTCATTTCCCCATTTTTGTAAGCACTCGTTTGCTCTATTAAAGTTTAAGTTGTGCGAAGAAAAAAGTTTGACATTTTTTTTTTATAAAGTCAGTGGTGTTTTCTAGTGAATACGCTCGTTGAATGACCTAAATGTTACTGTCCGTTTGTTTAGCCGTGCCTAAATTACTGTGGCGTATGAGTGTTTTTTTCTAAAAACCTTAACATTACAAATACAAAAGGCTGCGTCAATAATTTTTGCTGTTTACTAACGAATGACAATTCGCTTGCGAGAAACACTTTCCATACAATTTTTTGAACAGTGTGAAGGCATAAATAAATAAATGGGGTAGCGCAACAAAGCTATGAAAACCTCGAGGCCTAACGCATGGACGCATGGACCTACAATTTCAAGGACATGTCAATTCCTCGCGAAAGGCGATCCCAGTGAAAATATTTCTTTTCGGACAACGGCCTTGTCAACCGAAAAGAGTCGGTTCCCATTAGAACACCGTAATTAAATCGGAATGAGCGCTGTTAGTGACAAGATGGGGGACCGTCCGTAACTACTGCGTGCTGTTGTCATGTGTTATTTGTTCTATGTAGTATTTGTGTAGTTAGTCTTGTGATGTATCAGCCAAATGGTCATTGTCGCCCGGCTGCAACCCCCCCTACTCCGCAGATTTATGTGTGGAGTAGGTTTCATGTAAATGTAAATGTAAATATTTCTTTTCGATGATGTTTCTGTGATTTGAAACACGAACCTTTCACGTAACACACAGACGTACTTACCATTACGCGGCAGGCATTTCAAGGCATGCAAAATTCAAATTGCGATTCCGTCGTCAATTTATTTTTACTCACTTCGCCTAAATTCTCAATATCCTGACGTAATGAATTTGATTTATTTCTGTTTTATAAGACAAGTTAAGTAAAAAACTCTGCCAATTCAAAGACCTAAAGGAATTTCTATCAAAAAAGTCTAGAATTTTTAACGTAGATGAATTTTAAACAATACACGTCTGATTCCTCCGTAAAAAGAGCTTGAGACAATCATGTTTTCACCAGGACTTCGTCCAAGTTCTCTCAAGCATTCCTGTTAACCAAGAAATGTTGGAAGCTTGTAACATGGCCTAACAATTTAATTTCTTGGTATGTACTTGTAAATGCATTTTTAAGAGTCGCTCAATTTTTTGCATGCCAATTGGGCAACTGGAGCACATATGACTCTGGGCTAATAAGTCAAATCTATTAAATAGTTTAAGCTCTGTTATCGAATTGGCTTCAACAAAACAGTAGTCTTATCAAAATGGGAGCTTATCTAGCCCTGGTGAAATTAGAATGCATATCAATAAATTTGAAGTATTGATAATGGTATATTTAGGTCACTACGAGCAAATTCTAGAACACACCCTTGGAATTCAGTTGATTAAATGATAGCTAAAGTTTTATTTCCTCTGTCGGTTTGTGAACAGAGATCTGTTCACAGTCAGAAAAGATCCGTCTTCGTTTCAACAGAAACAAAAAAATGTTTTTCCATGGTCATCATCTTTGGCTAGTCATCCGATGATAAATTCATTGCTATGAAAACGATTTCTCGATTAGCCGTGCGTAACCGTCACAAAATGATAGGTCACCTCCATTCTCTCACAAGGAAAGATTGTGAGAATTGCGCTAGGTCCCGGGGGTACCACCTCTGGTTCCGAAGGGTTTTGAAAGACATGTGGTTTTCAGTCTGGCAATACTTTTTTCGGAGTTGGTATTTTTGACAGCTATCACGTGATTTATGCTAAGTTTGGTTTGCCATTTCATCGTTGAAGAATTGAAGCCGCACGACTACTGGGCACTGTTAACGTTTGGTAAATTGTCTTGAAACAAAATCACTGTTGACGCCAGTTTTTACATAATTTCGAGTTTTAAACCTGTCAGGTACCTTCAAGATCGGTCGATTTAACACCGCTGGACTATTTTTTGTGTGGGGTTATAATGAAGTCAATTGTCTACGCAGATAAGTCCGAGACGCCAACAACATCCGACCAACCGATTTGCTTCAATCCAAGTCTGTCCGACCAGTTCTACGGTGTAAATGTTTCTATACTTTGCCAAGTTGTAAATACTTTATCAAAATAATCATATGTCCGTTGAGATTTTTGTCTGCAAACATTTTGTAGTAAATATACAAAACATATACACCATACATATTTTTTAACTACGTTACAAGAGCCAATTCCATTCAATAAAATACAGGAAGTCTTTTTCGCACAATGAACGTAAGGTTTGCAATTGAAATAATGAATATTCTCATCAATTTTTGTATTTTTTTTTTTACTTACCCACAACTGCAAGACAAGGGAAAGTGAAATAAGTCTCACTCCTAGCCAAGTCTCAAAACGTGATAAATCTAAAGTGGTAAGATGATTTGATGTGTTTGTTTTCCTTCCAATAAAACAAATTTTTTGTCAGTATAAAAACCCATTAGATGCAATTGCAAAACCCCCTAAGATGAAAGACCTTGCTGAGAAACGATCGGTATTTTGTGTTTTGTTGTAATTCCATACAATTTTACGTCAATAATTCCTTTTGCCATCTAGGGCCTCCAAGATGTGACCGAAAAAAATTTGCCTCCCTTGTCTTCAATTCCTCAAAGAAATTTGGTACTAAGTTTTTTAAAAGTAGCGTTTGGCTCCTTGTAACTTTCTTTATTTTTCAAAAAATTAAAGGACAGTCATTCAATGGAACAACATTTGCACAACTCAAACTTCGTTCAAGGTGTGCGTTCAAATGAAAACCAAATTTCGGTATTGTAAATATCCATTTTAGAGTTGAACGAATATATTTAAGCTTTTTTTTTTTTTAATTAGAATTCTGCAGTAAAAGGACAAGTGGAAAATGAATCCAAGGTAAAAATGGGCAAAAGTTGCAAGAGTCTAAATAAAAAAAATTATTTTAGGTTCCTCCGTCTGAGCCACATTTTGGAGTAGTTTCAAACACGGCCAATGTAATCTTAAATTCGTATTGGTTCTTAGCTATTTATAAATAAATTTAATTAATCAACGACAGGATGTAACCAATAAATATGAGAATGGAACTTGTACGTTTTGCCCAAACTGCTCGGTGAGAATTCTACTCGTACCAGAATTCGAAAATAGATTACACGGAGATGCCTAAATACAAAAACCTGACAAACAATCACAACTTAAAAGAATATTAAAAGGAGGTAAAGCGCATATGGACAAAATCTAAAATTCCCAAAAAATTCTGAGTTTGTTGTGTCACACTTACTATTACAATTTTTGGCCCTTCAATGCGTCAACATTGTTTGAACTTACCAGAAAAATATAAAAATTATACACCTTTTCTACGAGAAATAAATCCGCAACGATAGATTGTCACTTTAATTTTTATTTACTTTCCATACCTTCAAAAAAGTCCTCGTAAGAGAAAGATTGTAATGGCAATGCAGTATTGCCACACAATTGGCCGAGTGCCAGTAAACTTTCCCCGTCGTCGGTCGTTTGTGCTCAATACCAAAAGAAAAGTAAAAGTTCATTGTACATTGTCCGTAAAAATTCGCTGTGAAATTGTCGTTAAAAGTGCAAATAAAGATTACCAACAAACAAGGAGTGCTGAAAGTGTTAAGGTAGCATGTTTTTAAATTTACGATTTTGGGTCAATGATAGGTCATTTCCGGTTGTAAAGTGGTTAAGATAAAGCATATGAGATACGGAATTGCAAAAAAGAGTTCAGAAGACTTTGTATGCATGTTTAACTTCCGTTCGCGTACATTTTAACTATTTCACTGAGTAGTAGCAACATTTTTTCTTTAATCCAATGATCCAATAATCCGTACAAAAGAAGGACAATCTTTAATCTGGCGTCTGATGAAGTAGTGTCAGGCAAACAAAAAATTATGTTTGGCAATTTGTCTCTGAACTATTTCTCAGTATTTGAACCAACAGCCAGTGATTGGTGTGTCAGGCTTATTAGCCTGCCTTTGCTGGAATGCTAAACCTAAACGAACACTCAATAGGGTGGTTCACATTATACAACTTGTTGACGACCAAGACTGTGTAATGTGAATCCTGGATGAGTTTTGCATATTTTTGACAGACAAGTGTGATAAGTCTGAACGCAAATTATATCCGATATCCAACATCCATTAGCCAAAGCCTGTCTAATAACTAATTCAACAGTGTAAACCTAATACTAACCGTATCGTAATGGCTAGTGGGTCTGCTAGCTAGACGGGAGGTTACACTTGTAAAGCCTTTCCTAAGAAATTGGCAATTCTTCGTTAGAAAAGTCCTTTCTGGGTTAGCCGTTCCGAATCAAAAAAAATTGTACGGCACTTCCATTTCCTCACAAGGTATGGCTGAGAGCACTAAGCCTCGCGGCTCCCTGTAGCGTCACTCTATTTATAACTTATTTTGAACCATCCTCATTTTGAAGTCGGTCAGACAAATTTGATAATGTCTATCAAACTTGAGGAAAACTGAAAAAATTTGATGGGACAAAAATAAAATAATAAGTAGGCTTGAGGAGCACCTGACCAAAGATGGGAGTTATACCCTAGTTGGATGTAGCCAGATCAGGAGGGGATTTCCTACATCGTCTCAAAAGCCATGGAAAGAAGGGACGTTAGTGCATTTGGACGGTAATTGAAAAGCCAGGAAGATTCACCTTTTTAAGGGACCGGCTGGATAAAATCAGTTTTCCATCTGCTGGGGAAAAGCCCAGCAGAATAGGAAAGATGGGAAAGTTTACGCAGTGGTTTTGCTAGCGTAGAAGAACACCTCTTCAGAATGACGGCGGGGATACCATCTGGATCAGCGGATTTGTCTTATTGAGATCTTTGAGGACTCTCGCAAACGAGCGAGTTCGAAACAATATCTGCTTCATCACAGAATTTACAGGCTCAAGCTGAAGTGGAACCAATATGTTATCAAAATAACAGGAAATTGAGCTGCTAGCAAATTGGCTTTGTCAGTGAGCCAGTGAAGACGAGCGTTGAGACCGATGACGTGGTCGAGTTTTTAATGTTCTTAACAAAAGGCGAAAAGTTTTTACTTCCTTTTAGACAGAACAGTATTGTTTGCCTTACTTTACGGTCATGCAAAAACTTGGCCTTTTGTACATGAGCATTACAGATATTTCTAGCCCGTTTGAACAAATTTCGGTTTTCTACAGTAGGGTTAACTCTAAATATTCGAAAACTTCTTTCTCTTCGATTGGTGTACCATTTGTTTTTCAATTCTAAAAAAAAAAACATAAATACCATTCCATTTGGAAATGTTTCCCGATTTCCTGACCCCTATGGCTAACCCCTTAAGTGGTTCGTTGCGCAGAATGTTGGAGTGTGTAAATGCTCTATCTGCAGCGTACGCCATCACGATTTTCACTATGGGTCGTTTGTTTATTTGTCCCGATGAATGCTATCTGCTCTATCAACTTTTTAAAATGTAAGCGGCTTAAAGCACGTTTAAATATCATTTTTTTCTTCCTGCCGAAGATTTTTAAAATACTAAGGTGAGGACTCAAACCTAATTACCGGTCCATTGTTACACCAGATAGCAACCTTCTTTTTTGTTACAGCTTTCCAGATATTCGGAGAAAAGCCAGACGATCCTACCATAATTAGGAGCCTTGCCAAGAAAATGCAAGTCATTCACAAAGGAAGTGCTCCGCGGTTTCGTCATTTTCTAGACAGAATTCACAGAGTGTGGTATTATTTGAGTTTAACACGTTTAAATGGTTGTCAAAAGAGAAGTGCTCCGTAAAAACGCCAACAAGCTTACTTATAGTCTTTTCTGATTCGAGATAGCAAACAAGTCGCAATTTAACGTTATAGAGCATACAAGTCAGCTACGATAATACAGATCCAATCATTGATTGAAGCCCTCACTAAGAACCCCGTACAACTATCTTCTTTTGAGAACCTTGCCTTTCAAGTTCATCGGCGACCTCATAGCATTTCTGCCTGGTGACCAAGAGGTTTGTGGTTACAATCAACAGAGGCAAAATGTTTTTCCACGGGTATCGCTTTTCGCGGGGAATTGGCAAGTCCTCTGTTAGTAAATTAATTTCATTCACATTGAAAAGTGTTTTTTCTTTTAGCCGTTCGGAACCTGCAGAAAGTTGTAGGTCCACTCGGTTCCCTCACAAGGCATGGTTGTCAGAAATGCGCTAGGCCTTGGAGCTCTGCATTCCTGGATCACTTTCGATGTAATTAGATGGTTGTTCAGGGCCTTAAGCATAGCTTGGCTGTAGATGCAGGTACAAATACTTCATCCAGCCATTCTTCATAACTAAGCTTATACCCATTTAGATAGCACATGCAAATGTTCCTAATGAGGCGTGCATTCAAGTTTCGTGTACTTTTCAAAACGCATTCAAGAGACATACATATGTGAATTGATAAATTTTTCAATTACTAACAAAGAATGAATGAATCTATGAAACATCTGTTGATTTTGTTTGTTTCCTGAAAAGAACTTTTTGTGCTGCCATTTTGGAAATTTTATGCTCGCACAAGTTCATCGTGGCTAAAATTTGAAACGTGTTGTCCTTTGAGGGCATTTTGTTCGGATATGAAATAAAGCTTTAGTTTTTGTTAAAGTAAATTGATGAAGAGATCACACCTCCCCCACTTAACTGCTGCACACTAGTGTGATATACCGCCGCCGCGCCGGCGCTGTTAATCTATTTCTCAAATTAATCTTCTAAATTTAAATTTTTTGATAGTTCTCTTCAAATATGAAATCATTTTCCACGTTACATGAGGGGGATGAAAGAAAACTAATCTAAATATACATTTTAATGAAACAATTTCATATTTGTTTCTTGACTAAATTGAAATTCTGTTTTTATCGTGTAGGTACATAGCTTGCATTTAAAGTGATCAAATCATCATTTGTACGCTTATCACCAGACAATATCTTTCTGCGTTTAAGCAATTCACGAAAATAAATATAATCAGGCTCTGGATTTTGAACCGTTGCTTTGACACACGCTTGATAGATCGATATCTTTGTCAGAAGTATTTATGAATACTCCAGTTTGATCTGGATGGTATATGTTTATAGGTTATCTAGATTTTTAATTAATTTATTTCAAACTCGAGAAGGGGTGTGGTATAGCTCGCGTGATTCTTAATTTGTTCAAAGTACTACCCCGTCGTTCGATTTCTTGGAGTGAAAGAGTTTAGATTATGACGGTTTGTTTACTTTTTATACCAAATGGTGTCAATTTCCAAAAACCTCAATTTGGTAGAAACCCAGTTTAAAATTCATTCCACTTAACCCAAAAAAAAAAATGGAATTAAGGTGAACATTTCAATCACTGGCAACAAAAAGTCCAACAATGCTTGAATTCGATATCCTGATATGTTTTTACCCAGGTGGTTTGATACATTGGTGAGGTGCGGGGCAGATGCAATTTATATTATTGAATTAGCTCGAAAAACTCCAATCGCTCTACTAAAAAATAAAAATAATGCGACTACAACGATTGGGCTACATCTCTCGAATATTGCTGTCGGTGCTCGGTCTAAAGCTTTTATGCTGAAGCCCCAATTTGAAATGAACCCCACCAACGAACGAACGCCGGCCGGCACGCCATCGTATTATGTTATTTACTATAAACTAATTTAACGTTTTCATTTACTTTGAATGTATTCTGATTGACTTCCTTTTTAACCACTCCAGACAGTCCAAAATTGCACTTGATTAAGTTTCGTTTGTCCCAATGCGAGTGCAAATGTTTAAGTTGCGTTGATTATTTTTAGTAATTGCTTCCTTACAGCAGTGTAGAGCTAGCCAACAAAAATCATCGATCGACATCTCACGCACACACAACAGAGTCGAGTCATGTTTTTCTAAGCTGCCGCACTGAGGTAATATAATCAAATACGAAATTAAGAAGAAAAGAGTGGTGAGTGAAGCTTGCCGGCAGAACTCGTCACGTGACATCTCACTCATATTGTAGATTTGAGCCTTTACGTGTGTGCTATCACATAATAGAATTATGACGTAGGTACTTAAGAGTAAAACTATATAAAGTACGAAAATCGATAGTTTGGTCGGCAGCCTCGGTTCGTGTCTCAGTGGCATTCGAGTAGTTAGACTTTTGATAGTCATATGTAGAAAAACGGCTTTAACTTGAGAGGTACACATCCAATCAGTCGTATGAGGTGTCATAAAAAGCTAACACGAAATAAAACCAATTGAGCCACCATACATCTGTGAATTTGATTTACCTTCCGAAAATAAATCATTGGTTTTTTATAGTTAGCTGTTTAGCACATAAAAAGGTTTATTTTTAGTTTTAACTTTTTTCGTGCAGATACTAGGAAGGATTGGGCAGAGTTAGGCTCTTAAATTTTACGATCGCAATAATAAAGGTCTTAATTGACTTGTCTACAAAAAAAAAAGCTTTAGAGCTACTAAATTCTAATTTTACGTCCAATTCTGCGTCACTTTTTCGAGCATTGTGGCCTGTATTCCAAGTATTACGAGTGTTATGTTATCCTGTAAGGGTTCAATAATTGTGTTCGGTTTTTCCACATACATAGGCTAACGACTTTGCGTACCCCCAGAAGAACTGATCAAGAGGCTTTAAATTGCATGATTTTAGCGGCGAACTCACAGGGCAATTTTGAGAGATAAGCTGCTCACCAAATTCATAGTTCAACGTATTCGTTGTTTCATGAGCTTTGTGGCATGTGACACAGTTTTGATGACAACTCAGCCAAATGGTCGTCTTTGAACAAAAATTATCCGATGATGCCACCAGCTCTTAAACAACACCAAACTGTCGTTTTTCGGGATGTATTGGTAATTCTTGTATGACTTGTTTTAGTTATTTTCGTATTCCTTGAGCCAGAATTGAGCCTCATCGCTGAACACAATTTGTCGATAAAACAGTGGATTTTTGTGGAACTGTTCTAAGGCCCATTCACCAAAAATTAGACGTTGTGGAAGGTCATTCGGCTTCAATTCCTGCAGAAGTTGATATCGACAAGTAAAATTTTTCCTTGTAGTTGAGTATGACATGCCCGAACGGTGACGAATTGACTTTTGACGATCCTCATTGAACGCTACGACTACAATATTCTCTTCAAAACGTAATGTACGCATGTTGATGATTTAATGTCCAGCAAAAAAAAATTTGGTGCGAAATTTGGTGATAGCTTCACGATCTGTTGGTTCGTCAGGTCGAATATGACGACCATAATATGGTCGTAACAAACGATGCATACTTTTTATGCACGAATTTTACTAATAAATTTCAACAATTTGCAATCGTTGCTCTTTTTAATGGCATTTTCCATTGGACGAAAAGAACCTTCCAGGAGCGTCCAGAAGCATTCTCAAAGCGTTCCATTGGTGCAAAAAGATCGCTTCTCATGATTCTGAGGAGTGACAGCCGCTTCTCGATTTGAATTGAGAATCGACTCAAGAAGCACTAATACATGTTCCTCAAATGTCAAAAAGAAAATTTTCCACAGGAAATATTTTTTATGTGCAATTGGTGTTTTACTCACACAAAGCCAACACGTTAATTTGAGCAAAAACAATTTTAGGTGTTCCATTGGTTTTTAAAATGAGTGCTTCCCCGAGTGAAACCAATGGAAAACGCCATAAGTCTCCATCAAATGGCAAAATATTGACAGATGACGTTTGGACGCCATTTTAAATTTTATCCTTTTTTTAGCACAATAAGAAAAGCTCCTTCAATTGTTTTGTTCGTTCAACTTTAATAAGGTTTTCTTGACAACCCTATGAGCTGTAAAAAAACCTGGGGCCGAATTACAGCACACGCTATCGAATAAGTCATATCGGAATTATGGGAATTTGGTATTACCGCTCACGATATCGAGTCATCTAGTACCACAATTCGGCATTCTCTCATCAGTAATCGATCGGAATTTCATTCGATGCATAAAGTGCTCTCTGATTCATACATGAAAGACTATCGAAACCATCTATTATCAATAATTCATTTAATAACACCATCCGAGTGTATTTTATGTCTAAATTTTGCGAAATTCTTACTAAATATTGTCTTTTTTTTACAAATTCATAAATTTTACCTACCAAAAAATAATGAAATAAGTATAAAGAGACACCAGCGACATCTATGAATTAATAGAAATTCGAAATTTGCTAGTGAATATTCGATGATACTAGTACAATTTTAAAGAGCAATACGATACGAGAGGTCACGTATGCTGTAATTCTAAAATGGTTACTAACTCACTCGATCTCTAATGCCACTCACTCACTCGATATCGTGAGCTGTGATTCGGCCCCTGAGTTTCCAGTCCTCAAAAAACGCTTAGCCACACAGCCCTCAACTCGCCCCAGCAAAAACCTTTGGTGGGTTGGAGCAAACCCAGGTCAACCCTAGGGCTCAAAAAACACTCAATTTTACATTCAGGGTGACTTTAGGTTTTAGGCGACCCCAGGGCGACCCTATAGGGCTTCAACGAACAAACCTACATAGTGTGGAGCAACAGAGCGGGTAGCCCCGGAGCCTAGCGCATGTACGTTAATGAACATTCAGCTTCATTGTAAGTTTCACTCGAAAAATATTTCACCTTAAAAATGTTCGCCTTCAAAAGTTGTTGAAGTAAAAATTCCCAAATCTTTATTTTGCATGAAATTTAGCCATGGTGCGAGTAATACTTACCTGTATAAATCTTCGAATAACTCGTTACATAGAATAAATTTAAGAATGACTCTTATGATTGTTTCTTTGCAGATAATTCATAGCAGTACAAAACCAAGCAGCACAGGAGAAGCCGGCAGGTAAATAAAATGATTCTATGTACAAAGCTTATCACCTCATAGCTTTCATGTTTTTAATTTTTAATTCAGCTTTTTTCAAAGTTTTGTGTTTTATTTTATTGTTTTATTTTTTATTTCAGAATATCGTAATGGTCAACATGATTTTGTGATTGGATTCATTTAGTTCATTGTGTATTGTAAATTTGATTTTCATCACCATTACAGATAGGAGAGTTTATCATGTGAAAATTGTTGATACAACAATTAATTATTTTTATTTTACAAAAATGTGCTGCTTATTTAAAAAACTCACTCATAAATTTGTTTGTAGTGTTAAATTTTTTGTTACGTCCACGTTAAAATTTTATTTACGAACATTAAAAAGACATTTATTCTAACTTCTCTTTCGTTTTTTTTTTCTAAACCGTCTCTTTAGTTTTATTTTTGAATTCGGAAAGTGCATTGAATTCTGTTATTACTCGATAAAAGTCAGGTCTGTCTTTTGTGTACAGTTTTATTTCATTTAAATATTTTGAATAACTTTCTACTACTTTTCTAAAAACTTCGCAATAGTAATCCCACCACCAAAATCTTGATGTTTAAACTTGGAGCACTTAAACCATTTCACCTAAAACTGTTTACTATGACAATAAAAGAAAAACTTAATTATTAAGTCTAGATTTTATTATTCATATTTAAGCTTCCAATTCACATGTTCTTTGCGAGGGTAAATAGTTTTCTAGAAGAAAAACTTTCAATGAATTATTATTTTCTTCATTTTCGACATTTTTGTTTCTGCAGGAAGAATAGTATAGATGCACCAAAACGTCAGAGCGGTAAACTTGGGTCGAGACAAGAAAAAAGATAGGTGTCATTCTGGCTGATTTCAACATATTTGAAATGTTACTTGAGCCAGCTTTCGTCCGTGAAGAAGTTGGTGAACAACTTAGTGTCACTTTTGCTCAGTTTAAGAATTTCTTTCAAGCGCTTTTATGGTACGTCGATGAACAAGTTTTGGCGATAACCAGTGGCGTCGATTCAAGTTTCAAGGTCGGCCCAAGTTATCGGTCTACCTACATAGTCAGTTTATGTTTAATGTTACTAATTGGGGGACCACATTTGGCTCCATAGCCTTCGAATTGGGATTAAGATCCTAGTCTAGCTAGTCAGTCAGTCACGTCATGAATTGTACACCTTCTTGTCCATTAATCCATGTGAAGGTCATATCATTTTTTGTGGTTAATTGTACCAGACTCTTCAAGCAGTCCCATACTAGTTTCGATTATCGTTGCATGTCTTTCTGGGTTGTCTGAATGTCAGAAAGTTGGTATGCGTACGGTCACCAAGAAATATAGGGGATTTGAATTGGTGAACAAAAAACCCTGCACCTAATCCGTTGTCAGTTTTTGAGTCGTCAGGTTTGGAAGTTTCTAGTAAAAATTAAAGGTTTCTTCTATTCTCAGTGACTGGGAAAGATCACTTTTAAGAAATGATTTAACAGAAATCGCCTGGGTATAAAGTCTAACGAGTGAGATGTCATTAAAATAAAAAAAAATAGCGCAACAGAGCGAGGAGCCCCTGGACCTAGCGCATTTCTCACAACCAATCCTTGTCAGGGAATGGAGATTATTTGGATGTATATTGGAGGATACTTATGTGCTTATTTTCTTCCCTGAAAAATAAAGCTTTAGTTATCAGTGGTCATCTCTATTTTAGATGTAGCGGAAGAATAGACTTTTAATCACTACTATTGAGTTGGTGCTCGTTGCACCGCTGACACTTAAAAAAGTTAATCTTTGTGTCGTTTAAGAGGCAAACCATTGCACAACGGGCACCACAGAGTTGATCTTTACAACGAGTTCTAAAGCAAGCATCAATGTTCTGTTAATTTTGAATTGTTTTTTTCTTTTTTCATTTGAGGTCAGCTTGAAAGTGGAATGCTCTACATGACTCTGTTTTTCCCCTACAATATAGATTCACAAAGGTTTAAAAGAAACGTGCATCGGTGTCTCCTTTTAAATCCCCTCCTATTTTCCTAAATACTCGCACTGTGTTTTAGAACATTATAAAGGTAATCATAACCCCTTGATGTGCGCGTTAGTTATACAAAAAAAAAAAAAAAAACCGTGGACAGAGACTCCTTCCATACAATTTCTTTCTCGTCTTGGTGCATCTTAAGGAATTCACCCTGCATATGAGAATTTAAAAGGTTTCCCATTACAAGAGTCCTTCTCAAATTTTCATTTTTAGAAACATTCATTATAACTCGACATTTGTGTTATGTTATGGTTTAAAGTTGAAAGCTTTTTGTCTTTTGTTTCCCATTTCGTGCTATTGTTTTTTCTTTCCTTTCTCAAGATATATATTTAAAAAGCAAAAAAATATCGTACCACAAATATTTTACAGCAAACTAAGTGATGTTGAAGATATAAGAGAGGAAATTACAGTAGATTCAGTGTGTGAGGATTTCCAATCCTTACAGACTTGTCCACAAGAAGAAAATATTGTTCAAGAACATAGTCTGGATTCTATTGGTCAATCAGAGATGGAGATTCGAAAAGAAAAAATCCTTGATTTGCCACTGAGTTTAGTCAATGACGAAGATAGAGTCGACCCAGATGGCGTTTCTGACAATTTTTCCCAACATAAAAAACCATCTTCATTCCAATTGAGCAAGCAGCATACTGGTTTGAAGAATATATCTTTCAACGTTGGTATGGCAGTAACACCAACAAACAAAATGGAATTCGATCAGGAACAAACTAACGAATTTGGAATCGTTAAAATAAATCGTCCCCCGGGTAAATTAGTCTCTCCACCGCCACCAGACAACACTGATGCCATGTCAACAGTTTCATCCGGAGAAGGCTTCACAGATCAAGGCTATTATGATTTAAAGTTTTACCATAATAAGCTTTGGTAATTCATAACATTCCAATGCTCGATTTGTCAAAAATTTATTATTCTAGTTTAACAAAATAATGCATTTAGCCCGAACGTAGATAACCTACTGGCAATATTTAAAACATGAATACATATGTGTAAATATGTATGTAGCGTAATTTATTTGGTTTTCTCTTTGTTGTTTATATTGTTTAAAGAAGTTTTTTATTTGCAATTTGTTACAAACTGCGCACACGCACTGATTTAGATAATTTAGTTTAAAGTTAACAGATCAAATAAGTTCACTTGTTATTTTACAGCTCCTCGGTTAATAAATATTACCAAAACTTAATGCTATAGGACATATAATTATATTCACAATAAACGAACACAGCATCTTAGCGGAAATGAAGCTTCATTTATCATACTCACAAACAATATATTAACATTTTAAGAGCAATTTAAATTTTAGTAATGTGTATGTAAATGTATCTTTATAGAAGACCAAATAAAATCCTAAATTGAAATACATAATGTGTGACGTAACACTTCCCCTTCAAGGAAACTTCCAAAAAACAAATTCTATATAATAAATGCATGCCTAAATTAATAAATCTTTATCAAGCATTTAATTTAAAATGGCAGGATTTTAGTAGGCATTTATGTTAAAATTATCAATTTATTATAGACAAGGCAAAGAATTTGAAATTCAAAATTCGATCCAGAAGAAACATATAAATTTTTGTCAATCTTACCAAATTTTATAAGAACCCATATTAAATTTGATACAAAAACAAACTTCACAAAATGATATTCGTAGTTTGCTAAGAAGAATATTTATTATTTTATGAAGAAAC
The DNA here is from genome assembly GCA_949752695.1 of Melanostoma scalare. Taxonomy (NCBI): domain Eukaryota; kingdom Metazoa; phylum Arthropoda; class Insecta; order Diptera; family Syrphidae; genus Melanostoma; species Melanostoma scalare. Next base: position 209,715,640 of record OX456984.1, on the reverse strand, counting down.
TTGTACGAAAAAGCGGTGAAGTTTTCTTTCGCTTTCGCAAATAAATAAATAATTTATCAAACAGCTGAAAAGTTTTATTTTTAATATATATTTTTTTTTTTAAATAAAAGAAGACAGGAAGTCCCTACATAAATCTACGGAAAAGTAGTATAAATAATAACTTGGAAAATGAAATAGAGTTTTTGTTGTATGAACTGTTGTGACTAATATTTTCCTTTTTTGGAAGGCTAGATCTAAAGGGAGATCTAAAGTAAGATTTCTCGTATCAGTTTTCAGGAAATATGTATGTCGAGGAAGTAACTCTGTTAATTGACACAAATTCATTTCAGTTTATGGTGGATGTGTCAATTGCTTTGGCAGCTACTGCAGATCCGATTGATAAGTACGTAGTACTATCAAGGCTCCAGATTAATAGAAAATTAATATGATAAAAAACATTTGAATTAAAAAGACAAGCATAGCATAACAACATACATATCTGTTTGGGAAAAGTTCGTGCTCGAGCTTTTTGGTGTTTTTGTAACGTTATTTTGAAATGAAAAGTAAAGAAACGCATTTTTTTATGTTTCCGGCTTTGGAACATTTACCATTACTATCTCTACTGAGAAACATAAACATAAAAACAATTTTGTTTTAAAATCGTGAATATTATAATCGGCCCTATCGAGCTAGCCGTCGGAGCGGAGTTTTCTCCGCAACGCATTTTTTCGGAGATTCAATTTTGCTTCGAAGTAGTTATCGTCGTAAAAAATTTTTCACAAATGCGGCAATGCATTGCATTCCCAAAACTAAAATCTCCGCAATAAAAACTTATCGGAGAACGTCGGATCGTCCGATCGGAGAATTACCACGAAGCAAAAATATCTCCGATCGGAGAGAATTCCGCTCCGATAGGGCCGAATATTTACATTTACTATTTTTTGTTGGTACCCGTGGTGCGATGGTTAGCATGTCCACCTGCTAACCCAGAGGTTCGAGGTTCGAATCCCAGCAGAGGCAAAAATGTTTTTCCACGGGTATCGCCTTTCGCGAGGAATTGGCAAGTCCTCCGTTAGTAAATTCATTGCCATGAAAAGCGCTTTCTCAATTAGCCGTTCGGATCCGGCATAAAACTATAGGTCCCCTCCATTCCCTCACAAGGCATGGTTGTGAGAAATGCGCTAGGCCCAGGGGCTCCTCACTCTGTAGCGCCACCCTATTTATTTATTTTTTATTTTTTGTTTAGCAATACAACAAGCAGAGGTTATACTTTCCTTTTTTTTCGTTTAATGTCAAATATAAATTTTAGTTGATTGAATAAATGTTTCCCGTGCGTGTGTGAGTAATAAAAACTGACCTAAGTACTACTAATAAAATAATTTTCTAAGTGAGTGCCTTAATATGCGGATCTTGTCAAGTAAGTATTTTACGAATCAAAAGTTAGACCTGGGCTTATTATTTGGTTATTTTATTCTTCACGTTTTTCATAAAAAAATTAGGTCCCATCAATTTACTTCACAAAGTTATACGATGTAAAAAGTTAAGCATGGGTTTGGGCATTTAATGGTGTGGGGGTGTAATCGGTAAGATGCATGGGAAATTCGGTGTTTATAGACGGTATAATGAATAAGAATAAGAAATACTATTTAAAGATTGTGAGAGAAAATAAGACAAAGTGCTGAGAGAATGTTTATTTTAAGAAGGTTTAAATTTTACCAATTCAACGACCCAAAGCACAGGGCACATGTCACAGAATGGCTACTTCATAACTGTCCTAAGGTTATCCAAAGCACTACACAATCTTGGAACCTGAACCTAATCGAGAATTTGCTTGATGAATGGGTGGTTGAGTTCTTGAAAACCCCGTTTCATCAATAAGTGCACTGAAGATACGGCTACAAGAAAAATTAAGATAAAACAACCCAAAATATACCCTTGCGACTGTACGTGGTTTTAATCAATAAAAGGTATCCGACAAAATATTAAATGAAATGTTAAAAAAGATAAACGAACAATTATCATATTATGTATGAATGGGTGGTTGAGTATGGTTTGGGGTGCATTTTCTTGGAGTGGTGTTGGTGTTGGTTGGTGTTGGGTAGTAAGGATAAACGGTCAAATGGATCAACACGTTTATAAAGGCATACTTTAGAATGTCATAGAGCCTTTTTCATTCCCACACATGCCCATCAGTTATGTTTTTCAGCAGAACAACGACCCAAAACATACTGCATACTTGTAAGGCAGTGGTTTGCGGGTTCAAAAACCAGTGAAAAACACTTTTCAACCTGGAGAAATGTCTTTTAAGAAAGTTATGCATACTTATATTACTATATGGGTGCCGTTTCTGATTGTGTGGCCACCACTGTATGTAGTTTTGTTAAAGACAACTCATCTGATTTCGCATAGAATTGGACATTTTCCTATGGAGTGTAGGCCATCTTTACTTTCGTTCAGATTACAAAGATTGTAATAAATGGGTAAGTCCTCTCTTTGCGGTTTGAAGCGAAGTCATATCAGTTTTCCTCTCATTTTGAAAATGGTCGAAAGAAGATCAAAATCGTTGTAGGGGTGGATAAGATATAAGGTGGACAAAGATTACCTATGGTTGAGGCGGCTGTAAATCTGTCTAAAGATAGAAGATACGGTGCTTTGCTTATGAACTCGGGCCTTAGCTGTGTATTAGTCTTAGAAATTATTTCAAAATATTCGTTTTTATTGGGGCTTTCATTTCCTTCAAACAATCGAAAACTTAACTAGGATGTGTTTGCAAGGTACTCCCACTTCTTATACCAATGATGTCGTTTTCGAATTGTTTGAAGTGCCAACATTTTTGTAAACCTTTCATATGGTAAATTCATAACCCTTACGATATACTCTGCATGAGATGATAGTTTTTTTTTTATAAAAAATGGTGTTTCAATATTGTTTCGATTGGAAGTCGTTGTTGTTATTGAAAGTAGGTTTTTTGACTGCTTCGTATTTTATGAAACCCCCGGCTTGAGCTGCCGCAACAAAGCGATTTTTGAAAAACCTAAGCTCGCCCTGACTGTCAAACTGAGTGATTTTTGAGCCCTGGGGTTGACCTGGGCTTGCGCTCAACTCGCCCTAGGTTTTTGCTGGGGCGAGTTGAGGGCTGTGAAATGACATGTATTTTTATTCAAATGACAGGGATGTGTGGTGACGTTGTGGTTTAGTGTTTTTTGAGGACTGGAAACCAAGGTGTTATGACAACTCATAGGGTTGTAAAGGAAACCTGGGCCAACCCGGGGTAAGGTTCAACGAACGAACCTAATAACTAAACTAGCCTGAAAGTGATCTCAGAAACATAGACATTCATAGTCTTCACCGCTTTATAGAGAGCTCAAAATGGTTTAAATAAGAGCAATTCATCAAATTTCTTGTGGTATCACAATGGACCTATTTTGGTCTAAGTACGTCGTCGGTCGTTTTCCGGACAGCCACCTTAACCTAACCTAACCTAGCCTATGTTAAACAGACATTTTCTGAAAAAAATTACCTCAAAGTCAAAACTTTGCTGGGGGAAAAAATTTTAATACCATTTAAAATTGAAAATCTTGAAATCAATTTTTTTCGTAGAATATGACCAAGAATTACATCAAAAAGTATGTAACTCGAATTACGGGACCCCCTGTGTACTACCTGGGACCATTTCCAGCAAATGGCTGATCTCAGAGTGTTTCAAGACCAATCACCTGCAGCAGTAGGTCAATTACGTCGTTCTCAAAGAAAATCGGTGCCTTCGCTTTTCTTATTTAAAGAAAAACCCCAAGTCATTCCAAAAAATTAAAACACATTTAGATCGTTAAATGCAATGCGCTCCCAAATATGATATGAATTTATTTATTTCTTTTCGATCATTTTGTACTTGTTAATTACAAAATCGTGTATACACGGGGTGTGTTAATGATGAGCAATATAATGCTTATTTAATTTTATACAAAAATGTGCAGCAAAATGTTCATAAAGTGTTCCATTTTGGAAATTTATCTAATATTCTTTAATGTTATAAATTTGTTTAAGGATCTTATAAAAAACAGAATAGCTTTCATTTGTTGTTTATGCCCATTTTTCGCTCTTCTCTTATTTTTTTAAATGCATCAGTTTTAACGAAATCCACCGAGTTGTAAACTACACTACTTTTGACCGGAATTCTTGCAGAAGGATCGGCAGATAAACCAAGTTTTGAACCTGTCGCCGTCAAATTGCTAGTACTCATGCTGGCACGGTTAATTGCTGGAGGATTCGAAACATCCAAATCGAAATACTGCAGTTTGTGTTCGTTTTTCTGCGGTTGTGGGATTGCTTTGCTAAGTGACATAGCCCGGTTTACTGTATTGCTATAAACACTTGACATATGTCCTCGTGGCTGGCGTGGTAATGTTCGTGTTCCCATGTCGTAAGTGTCGCTTTCATTTTGTAGAACCATTGACGTGGGAATGCCCGATCTTCGAGTTGTACAACCAGAAGAAGAAAACGCGTGTATCTAAAATATTGATTGATTGATTAATTGGTACTACATTGACTTGATAACTTAATGATTCGAACATACTTTAAAAGCATTTGGCTTTGAATTTCTGTCAACCGATGGTGGATTCAGAATAGGATTTTCTCCACTGCTTTGCATGGTGGTTGTCATAAGTTTTTTTGTAAGCTTTGTCATTGTTCCTTGTAAGGGACTGTTTTGCAATGGCGGTTTTGCAGCGAGCTCTTCTGGGGGTTTATCTTCCAGACTTACTTTTGGTTTTAGTTTTCGATTTACTGGAGGCAGAGCACTCTAAAAAATATTTGTTAAAATTTTTTTTTTAACTTTCTACGTTCAGGCATTTCTTACCTGGTCTACAAAATCATAGCGAAACACATTTCCTTCCATTTTAGTAGCAGCTGCATTGGTATAGCAATGCGGTCGTGGCAATGTTCGATTCGAACTTGTTGCTGACAATGGCTCTGCTTCTAGCAGAAGATTGGGCGTTGATGCCGCAACAGGATTCTCCGGGCTACTTACTTTATCAAATAATTGACTCATATTGTAATAAGGCAAATTGTGAGAACGAGGAATATCGTAACTCTCTTCCACGCACTGAAAAAAATTTGTTACTTGAGATTTAACATTTTTATTAAATTCAATACCGATGATGCATCTCGCGGCCCAATAGCAGGTGAAGTATTCTCAGTGTCCGAAAACTGAGGCAATTCTCTCAAAACTCTAAAAGAGACACTTTTTTTATTGTATGGGTTTTTTTTTAAATTGTATTTGCAAAACTTACTTTTCGTGTTCGTTTGTTATATCCAATGATAAGGTTTTCTTTCGTTTAACGACTTTTGATAAATTTTCGACTGCATGTTCTATGCTTTCCTCGTCTTTATTGTCACCAGGGAGTTTTGAAAATCTTTGTGAGTAGGTAAAAACGAAGGACTCATTTTCAACCGAACTATCTGATGGACGAGTGTTTCGATCTAAAAGAAATTTACAAAAAAGTACTTGAGTCACACGTTTGTATAAAAAAAATTAAGAAAAACATTGACTGTTGTTTGGCTTGTTTAGAATTACTTTGTGAAGTTATTTTCACAAACTGTTGTTGCAAAGGAAATGTTGATTTTTTTAAAGGATACTCTATTTATGTTGCTAAAAAACTGACAATTTCAGGAGCATAATGACTTCATAACTCTTCTGTTTGTTTTCTGCATCTGATTTGCCTGTGGGGTTCGCCACTAAATAGTTCACTCTTATTTTAATGACCTGTGTCTTTATTCTTTGATTTTTTGTGTGCTTTTCGCATCGAGATGATTTGAAACCAAATAAGTTAACAACTCATTGGATGCTGAATAAAAATTAGAGAATTATGAACCTTCCGAGATGATGTTCTTTGTTCTACATTTGACCTTTCATAAATTGCAAATTAGTGTAATTTGGTGGTTTGTGTAATAAATCGCTCAATTGACAATCACAATAATTTTCAATGTGTTTTTTTTTTAGCTTAGCGGAAGCTCATATTACGTACTTATCTGCGCTTATTATCATAAATGCACGTGCCTATTGTAAAAACGACAAAGCAACAGCAAAAAATTAAGCAAAAAAGTTACTTTGTTTTAAACAACACACAACAAAAAAAATATACAAACAAGCAACGATAAGGTAAAGATAAAACGTACATGTGGAGCAGTGGCTTTAAATTTTTGGTTTAAAATGTTTTTATTAAGTTTCAAGTGGAATGACCAAAGCTTTGAGTTACATAAACCGCTCATGCATGCCATAGTTGTTTTTATGCTCAAAATAACATATTATCAACTTTCAATCACGTAAATTGTGAAATTAGAAAGTGATTTGCTTTTCAACAAAAGTTAATTAAAGAATAGGAGAATATTGGGAATAAGTCATTGGGATAAAGCCATTAATCGTAAAAGTTATATACGGATGAAAATTATAAGCACCTTTTTGCTTTTAAGCCCCTGTCCACACGTCGTTATACTTATGACGTTGAATTTTTCATTACTCGACAAATTCAGTGAGACAGCGTTCGAATTTGCTTAGAAATAGATAATATACCATTATTTCCAATGAACAATTTCATAATATTTATATGAAACTAGACCTCAAATAACTTTAAGGGATTTCAAAGGAACACTACCAGCAAGTCAAAGAAATCTGGTGACGTAATGAAGAAGAAGTGGTCGAAATTCCCCCAAAAAACTTAAATGAAAAATCAAAAATCTGTAGGCCCCATTCATCTACATATGTACACATAAACCAAGGTACGGCAGGCCCCGGTATTTCCCGATCTCTTTTGTACCTACCTACTTATTTATTCGTTTTTGATCCAGAAGAGACACAATAAGGGTTTGGCAAAAAGAATGAAAACATTAGATTTAGATTACGCACGATTTTGATCTCCAAGCTCGTAGATGATAAGTCTGCCTCAGTAATGGAGTGCAAGTTACTTTCGTCCAATGTACAAAAGAAAGTGAGGTATACGAAGTTGCCATCTAATAACCAATGCAAAGTTTGTCGAGTGTGATTCAATAACAGATACAATCCTTATAGAAAAATAACCACAATATCTGATATGGGTCACCCTCACACGACGAGGAGTACCAAAAGATTATTTGAATGATCGAGAATATGGTTCACCTTCAGACAACGAGGAGTTCAAAAAGATTATATGCGAATGATCGAGAACATGTATGAAGGAACTGTGATGCCAAAAGTAAGTCAACGAAGAATTGCAAGACACAGTAGGTATACACCAAAGAAGGGTCGAGATCTTCTGCCTTTAGAGACCTTGACAGAAAACCAAAGTAAATCAACTGTTTTATACTCTGGATAGAGCCATCATAAGAGAGAACCCTACATTGTTCCAACGATCACTTGAGGTTTGGGTAGATGTTCTTTAAGGAAGTAGTTTCTCTATCAGTACAAAAAAAACAATCATTTGTGTTGCTCACTCTCTGAAAGAAATCTTTCTGGACATCTGTTTGAATGGAAAAGCTTCACATTGGTTAAAAGTTAAAACGTCTGGGATCTATGATCAATAGTGAAATAAATTTTGAAACGGAATCATGTCTACCACATGACGAAAGGGAAATTCTTTAACTTTCAAAAATGCCTTCCAAGCTGTAGAGAAAACTTTACATCGAGATTGTACGTTCAGCACTTAATTACAACTGCTGCTGCATGGGACCACTTGTGGAACTCGAAGCGAATCGTTTTTGTTTTAGAAACTGAGGTTTGGTATTATTAATTTCGCTTTCGTCTCTTTCGTTTTATGAAAGTCCTATTATCAAAATCATAACCGATTGTGAAACGATGTTTCGCTTTTTCGATTTCAATTGGCGGAATAGTTCTTTCGACTGGCGACTGGATTTTGTTGGATTCATGAAACTTAATAAATGAAAGACATAAGATGTTTTCAAACAAGAAAAAAATATTTTCCTGAAAGTTAACTCTCAAGTGACCGGAAACATGGAAATAATTATTTTCGATTCGCCTCGAATCTGATATTTCGGAAAGTCGATGCGAGTCCAATGACGATATCGAATTCAAAATGACTTCCCTCGAATTTCATAATCGGGCTTCCAAACAAGTGGAAGAGCTGTGTTTCCTTTAGGGTCCCCGCAAACCACAAACTTTTTATCGGTCGATAGTTTGGTCGGGTTGGGCTGTTAGCGCGCACACCACGCCAACTAAACAGTTGGGTTGGTGGTGAGCGCGCAGACTAGACAACAGTCAGCCGACTCTTTTCAGTTGCTCGTAGTACAATATTGTCGAGAAATTTTATAATTGCTCTCATACAACGGAGGAGAAAAATCAAGAATAGAGTCCGAGAGTATTGCGGACATCCCATCCACAGTGAAAAGCGCCAAAACTCGGAGCGAAATGAACCATCGGCCGATTATACAAACAGTCGGTGTGCTCCATACTGATCTAGCAGTCGGACCTGCATACATCTTCATACTGATATGAGCCCAAACTATCTGCCGGTAAAAAGTTAGTGGTTTGCGGGGACCCTTAAGATCACAACTCTCATGGACCGACGAAGGAAAAAGAATTGGGATGAGCTGGTGACACGTGGCTCATCCTTACGAACTAGTTCCTATGTGATAATTACAAAATTTGAAAATTCAAATGGCAAGGTACATATGCGATATGGTGATCAGGATCGCGACTATTTCTGAACGTAGATTGCATTATAAGGTTTTTCGACAAGGTGATAAACTGTTGTGCGATTTCTTTAACATCATACTCGAAAAGACTGTACAACACTATAACGTCAAAACCAGAGGAATAATCTTTCAAAAGTCTGTGCAACTACTTGCTTATGCAGACAATATTGACGCAATATGAAGAAGCAATCGTGTTGTCACGTGTGCTTTTGCGAGCATTGAAACCAATGGAAAAATAAAAACTGCTCTAGAAAAACCAATCCCAGTCCTGGACGCGGAAGCATGGACATTATTTAAAGAGGATGAGAATAGCTCCGAATGATCTTTGGTCACGTATGTGAATATATATAACTAGAAAGAAGAGTACGCATCGCGAAACTACGATGGCTAGGACATGTAGAGCGGAGAATATCAACAAAGTTTTTTTTTTTTATTTCAAATCCATACACAAAATGAAGTGCAGCAAAATTCACACTATTTTAAACACACTAATTTAAACGCTATTTGTTGTGATGGTGCTCGCCCAGACATAATATGCTCATGCCGAAAAAAAGAGGGAAACTTCGTTGTCCCATGAAACGACCGATATGTTTCTGTTTTTGCCTCAGTAGTGCAGTTTCAATACAATTTCTGACATTATGCCAACACAAAATGGAAAATTTGGAGCAATCAATAATAACAACGTAGACATGGTGTGATGGATAGCATGTCCGCCTCAGTCGTTCATCAACTGCGAAAGCGAGCAGACGTGTTGGCGACTTTGGCAGTGTTCAATTTAGTTCGGAGTGTTTAAATAAAAATTAGAGTCAGTGTTTTTCATTAAAGGCAGTAGCCTAGGTGGTAGAGCAGTTGACTACAGCGTGGAAGGACCCGGGATCGACCCCCACGCGAACCTAAAAGTTCAACTTTTTTGGTTAAACAAAATTGCGCAACAGAAGGAACGTGAACGTTTACTTAAAGAGATAAGGGAGAAAATTGATGTGATGGACCAATCAGGTCCATCAGCATCTGGTGAGGCGAGGTTGGCAACAACAACAACCACAGCAGCGGCAACAACCGCAACAATAACAGCGGCAACAACCGCAACTAAGAGAAGGCGACGTATTCAAGCGAAGCCAAATCTAGTCCGTCGCAAACAAAAGGCGGTGGAAGAGAAGGAGGTTGAAAATATGTCAACAAGTAGTGATAGCGAGGAATGCCTGAACTCAACGTATGATTACGAATCAAACGGTGGAGAAGGCCGCTATACAGGGAGCGGTAATTCTTTCGCTGCCCTAGCAGATGACCAAGAAGAAAAAAATAATAGTAATGAAGATAAGCGAGTTCAATCACTTACGTTAATTATACAGCAGCTTAGTAAGGAGATAAGCGAAATAAAGGCAAGGCAAGAGGCCCGCAGAAAAAACGAAAGCGAGGCAAGACATAAACAGTCTGTGCCGAAAGAAAAAGCATTATCTGGAAACAAAACTGCAACCAAACAGCAGTCAATAGCAGCAAAACAGGCTGTTAATAAAGAAACTGCACCCGTGCAGCAACGCGGGACTTCAGGTAAAAAAGCTGAAACAAGTAAAAAAACTGCTACCGATGAGCAGCCACGAGGGACCGCGGCTATAAAAGCCGCGACAACGATCCCCAGACATCAGCAGGAGCAGCAAGCAGAGCAGCAGAAGCAGCCAGCAGAGCAGCAGAAAGAGCCACAGCAAAATCAACCAAAGAAGACCATAAAAACCAGAGTGCCCCCCATAAATACCCTCAACATGGAGATGAAATCCACCAAAAATCTATGTAAGTCCGCCATTGGCGACAAATTTAAAATTAAACGATTAGGTCAAGATCGACATGCGATCCAATGTGAAAACATTGGTGACCATAAGATCGTTCGGGCGTTGTTGAAAGAGACATCCACCGAACATTTTAGTTTCACTCCTAAAGAGGAGAAACCGAAAACAATGCTGTTGAAAGGGGTAGAGCCTACCTCTGACCCAGAGGAGCTCTTAGTTGAACTCCGCAGGTTGGCGGGCGACGATCTCGAGTTCATCGGGGTCAAGTCGTTCACCACGGCCAAGGCAAGACGGGAGAAGCGGCTATTGCCGATGTTCCTCGTCACTTTATCACCCAATAGCCGTCTGGAGAGTCTAAGGAAAATCTCCGTCCTGGACTACCAGATGGTAAGATGGGAAAAATTAAACAGGCACGGGGACATTTTACAATGTCTTCGTTGCCAACGGTTCGGTCACGCCGCATTCAACTGCCAAATGCAGTCGAGGTGCGTCAAGTGTGGAGAGAACCACAACGACAAAGAGTGTAAGCTCGGTGAGACAAGGGTCGAAGACAAGACCCTACTGAAGTGCGTTCTCTGTGGTGGAGATGGGCACCCTGCTAATTATCGGGGTTGTCCTCGATACCAAATTATAAAAAAATCAAAAAAAGCTGCTCCTACAGCAACTAAGGATGAGGGAAGGCAAACAGCCAGACCAATTCCAAGGGCCGTCGTTCCCGAAGTCTCTTACGCCCAAATGGCGTGGGGGGCTGGGAAAACGGTACAGCCTCCTCAGAAAGCGGCCGCACAGCCATCTGTGTCTAAGGCTGCGACTGGGGAGTCAGAGGTGATGGTCGCTCTGCGTGTCATTCAGGCACAAATGAGTGAACTATCACGGCAAATAAGTGAGCAGGCGCGTAGGGTGGACTTGATCTACCGTGCAGTGCCGTCGCTTGCGCAATTTTTGGGTTAACGGGCGCGCTGCCGGAGAGGCCTTTCAAGATCCTAGCCGTGAATGTGAATTCGCTAGTTAGGGTAGAACGACGAGCCAACTTCTCTGAGTTGTTAAAAGACCAACGTCCCGATGTGTGTATGGTTAGCGAAACTAGGCTAAACCAGCGTCACAATTTGACGAATAATAATTACATTATCGTAAGGAGGGACCGACCCAACTCGACTTTCGCGGGTGGGGTTGCGATCTTCATACGTAAGGGCATTGCTCATAAAGTAATATATAGTGGTGAAGTACGCCGATTCCAGTTGCTTGAAGCGTGTATCGTATGCATCCCTCTCCAACAGGGGAGGCGGTTGTATGTGGTCGCGATCTATGCGCCGGAGGCTTCTCAAAATTCATGTTTTATAACAGAGCTTGAAACACTTTTTCGATGTCTGGAACTGAACTCAGAAGAAAACTATTTCCTTTTGGCCGGTGATTACAATGCTAAACACCAAGATTGGGGAAATCAATTAGCCAATCCAAGGGGGACCCAGCTATTCAATTGGCTGGGGCTCCACAGCATTGAGTATAAAGTCGATCTGTTGGCTACTGACAGGCCTTCATATCCTCGAAGTGGCTCTTATTTGGATCTATTGCTTTTAGACTCAAGACTGAAACTGACCGACGACATTCTTCGACGGACGAAAAATTGTTTGACGACGGTTGAGTACGACAGTGACCACTGTGGACTCGCCGCAGTCATAATGCTTCCGAACAACCTTGTGGAACTGGAGGAGTACGTGCCGACGCACTCTTACAACTACGGTAAGACACGTTGGCCGCGCTTTTCCGGTGCCGTATCAAGGGAACTTCGATCGAACGGTATTGCGCCGCCATGCAACAGGAATCTGTCGAACGTTGAGATCGATGGGTACCTGCAACGTATGGAGGATGCAATCCGTAGCACAATGGACAGGACAATTCCTAAATATAGGCAACATGACTCTACGAACATGTACAGAAACGCGACAATAGACGCACTTTACAAACAAAAAAGTAGACTCCTGTCGAGACTCAAATTCTTGCACAGGAGGTTTACTGACCGACACGATTTGGAGATTAGAACTCTGAAGTCACAGATCAAAAATCTCCAACAGCTAATTAAAGAAAATTACAGAATCTCTATATCGCTTTTCTGGAACAACAAAATTCGGGCTGTACAATCCAACAACCCGAGTATGTTTCCGGAAATAAATAAAATTTTTAGGAGAAAAGATCAAAATGACCTTCAGGGTATTAAACTCCAAAGGACGACAGAAAACAAAAACTTACTTTTGACAGTAGGGATAGATCCGGATGAGGCCATCTTGGATGATGACCACTTTATAGTGGAAGATGCTCAGGAGAAGGTAGAGACGGTGGGTGCTGTTTTCGAGCGAGTATATAAGGTGAATGAGTGCATTCGCCCGAATTACGACCTTGAGAATAGAGCCTTCGTTGGACACTTCTATCTTAGAGACGAGATCTCGCATTGGCGATCCGAGAATCCTGGTTTCACTAGGTTCAATGACGATCGACTTGCAAATGCAGTCATCGCCCAGCGAAACGGGGATAACACCCTGTTCGTTTCTAAGATGGACCTCGTGGACATCTTTCACAAAATAAAGAAAAAGAAGTCAGCAGGAGTCGACGGCATACCCAATGTTGTGCTGCGAAACCTCCCTGCGGAAGCGGTGGACATATACACCACGTTGTTCAACAATGCGCTGAATAATGCATATTATCCAGTGCGTTGGAAGACGGCAGTGGTCCATCCTCTCCTTAAAAAAGGTAAGGATGGTTCCAATCCAGCAAATCTCCGGTCAATTAGTCTTCTTCCGAGTATCAGCAAGGTATTCGAGAAAGTTCTCAATAGAGCTCTGTCCACATGGGCTGAGGACAAACATATTATTCCTGAAAATCAGTTCGGTTTTAAGGCGGGCCATGATACCACACATGCCGCGTCTAAACTAGTATCAGATATTCAATGGAACAAAGCTAAAAATCAGTGTACGGGTGCATGTCTGGTTGACTTGGAGAAGGCTTTCGATACCGTTTGGTTAGACGGTCTTTTCTATAAGTTAATCAGATATGGCATGAGTAAACCACTGCTTTATATTCTAAATGACATGCTTCATGGTAGAACGTTTGTTGTGAAAAGTTGCAACACAACTTCTACCAGAACTTTTAAAATACAGAACGGTCTACAACAGGGGGCGGTGAATTCGCCTATTTTATTTAGCATTTTCACCGGCGATCTAATTGGTTCTCTTCACCATGCTATAGCGTACGCCGACGACCTTATTGCGTACAGAACAGGTCCAAAGATCGAAGTCATCAGAATACTTTTGCAGCGTGACTTCGATAAGATCCAGCAATATTGCGATGACTGGAAGTTGAAAATCAACGTCCAGAAATCGGAAACAATTGTGTTTAGAACCTCGTTGGCTCGGGCCTCATGGGATACGAGAAAGAACTGGCGAAAGCTGGTGATCGTTGATCTACATGGCCACCCACTGCCAAACAAAGTAGTAGTCAAGTACCTTGGCATCTGGCTAGATCAGTATCTATATTTTAACAAACATATGGATGCGGCTCTGGCCAGGGCTAAGGGAGCTTTTGCTCTGACAAGGCGACTGTTTCACAGCAGTCAACTTGATAGCAGAGTGAAGGTGATTTGCTACATGGCCCTCATAAGGCCAATGATTGTCTATGGGTGCCCTGTGTGGTTCAATGTTACAGCGTCTCAAATGGAAAAGATTTGGGTGTTTGAGAGACAGTGTCTGCGTACCTGTCTTGGATTGCACAGAACACCAGAGTCGGAGTACAGAAAATATTATCCTAATGAGGTCCTTTACAACGGGGCTCAAATAAACAGGATCGACAACTTCATTATAAAACTGACTCGTGGTCACACTGCAAGAGCGATGACCTCGACCAATGGCCTGATTTTTGGGGCTTATTACCCCAACACTGAATATATGGAGAAAACGCGCTTCAGTGGATTTGTCCCACCGGAGGCTTTCCTCTATTTTGATATGGTAGGGTTGATTCAGGATAGATTGGCGGTTCCGCTAATCTACCACGTCTGCCGTAAGTCCGTGGAACGACGGCTCCTTTACAACCGAGACGTCACCGCAGTAGGCGGAGAAGCTGTAGAGCTCCTCCGGTTCAGTAGGGCGGTTTCAGATCGCGATCGTCGTGACGTTGTTAAAACGTCGAAAATGTTCTGGTGGTTGTCGGAGCAACAACATGAATTGGATATTGATAGCGAGTCGCCAATGGCTGGCTTACACAGGTTTAGCGTGTAAGTCTTAGGGTATAGGGGGTGGGCACAGTGGCAAACAAAAAAATCACAAAATCCGAAAAACAAAAAAAAAAAAAACTTAAAATCAAAAAAAAAAAAAAAAAATTACAAAATCTAAAAAACCAAAAAAAAAAAAAAAAATACAAAAAACAAAAAAAAAAAAAAAACTAAAAGCTACTGTGGCTGCTCTAGTTTTAAGTAGATTTAAGTAGTTTTAATTAGTTTTAATTAGTTTTAAGAAAACACAAAAAAAAAAATGATCCTGAAAACTAAGTTTTTTTTTTAAATTTTCTTAGTTTTAACTAGTTCTAGTTTTTAATTCATAAGGTATTTTAAGGCCGAAAGGCATTAGTAGTAAGATATTGAATAATTTAGAGTACCCGCCTAGGGTCAGTAAGTTAATTAAGTTATTAAATAAGCTAGTTTTACACATTTTTGTTAGCATGTAAGTAGATATAAGAAAAGTTAAATAAAAATGAATTGAAAATGAAAAATGAAATGAGCATGTCCGCCTGTTAATCCAGAGGTTCGAGTTCGAATCCCACCAGAGGCGAAAATGTTTTTTCTACGGGTATCGCCTTTCGCGAGGAATTGGCAAGTCCTCCGTTAGTATTCATTGCCATGAAAAGCGCTTTCTCGATTAGCCGTTCGGAACCGGCAGAAAATTGTAGGTCCCCTCCTTTCCCTCACAAGGGATGGTTGTGAGAAATGCGCTAGGCCCAGGGGCTCCTCGCTCTGTTGCGCCACCCTATTTATTTTTATTTTATTTAGACATGACATCATGACCACCATGAGCTTTACTCAATTTGAAAAATTCTGCAATTTGACTAAAATCAACTTACCAACGTTTTCTCGAAGTGGTAAAGGGTGCGTCCATTCGTCATCGTCTGTGAAGACACTTTCCGAGTCAGTTGGACTGGAGCGCCCACTTCGTGTCTTGGTACTCGTTTGCTGCAAACAAAAACAAAACAAAAATCTTAAATGCTTACAAAGCTTTTGTACAAAGCAATCTTACCAATCCACAGTTTGTTATCTTAGGCGAGTACGACTGATCATTTGTCAAATTAAGGCCTATGTTGTTATGACTTCGTGGAGTGTCATAAAATTTTGGATCGAGATTATTTAATGGAGTGGTAGGATTTCCGTCCACCTGAAATTGTCAAAATTTAGAGAAACATTTCTTGTGCATAGGAAGTCCTCCTAACTTACCATGAACTTTGGACTGCCAGAAAAGCATTCACTTATCGGGATGTAAGGCCCAGAAGATGTGCTTAGTGCTGGTGAAGGTTCAATGCTCCCTTCAACTAAATTCGTTGCACTCAATACTAAATTTTCGGGAATCTTTCGCACCACACCTTGAGAACTGACAGCCAATCGAGATGAATCTGAATTTTTAACGTTCGATGGTTTTGAGCTTCGTGCCTCTGGTTGAGATTTTGTGGAGTATGGTGATCTATTGTCACACACCATAGTTTCCCTATTGGTGTAGTCTGTGTTTACATATGAGCAATCATTGCCGCCGGGATGAGTGTTGCCAGATGACGATTGCCTCAGGCAATCAGAACTCAATGATGATTGTCTTGTCAAAGATGTTTCGTGTTGAGAGCCGGAAGTATTTACCGTGGTACTTGTCGTCTCAGCCGATGGAACTAACTGTTCCGTAAAATTTTTATTGATATGTATTTTTTCATCTGTAACAATCAAAGATTATTTCACGTGCATTTGTGTCACACAAAGAAGTTTACCTTGTAAATCGTTCGATTGTTTTGTATCATGCAAATGGCATACTTGGCAAATGCAATTTACCCAATCACGCATATCTGCTTCTGTATCAGCAGCCAGATAATAAGTTCTTCTCGGAGTTTTTATGTCAAACATATACTGGAATTTTTGCTTTCTGTTTTCCAATCGCAGTCCACAGTCAACTTGCTCACACTGGTCTAGATCTATGACACCTTTTAGCTTTCGACAATTTCTGTCGGTGTAATATTCGAGACAGAACTGCTCTGGAATTTCACCTTGCTTCAAAGTAAACCAACGACGTCTCCAGCGCTAAAAATTAACAAACAATGTAAGTAAAATGCATTGCTTATGGTTGAAGTTACACAAGCACAGACATTGATTTGAATGGAATTTGATATTGAGAAGCATACGAATTAGAATGTCTATGATTCATACCACAGTTCACTCGATGCGATTGTGAAAGTTCCGAAGTACGATTAGAATTTGGTTTGTTTTTTGTGTGAATTTATTGCAACTGAAGCAAATCTTAAGGTAACAAACAACAAATTGAAGAGTTTTTGGGGAACAATGATAGTGGGTATGATGCAAATCAAAGGCTACACCCTTAGCCCTTACGAACAAAAATAATTTTACTCGATGCTCATAACCAATTAGTTTTGAAATTTTGTGAAGTAGAACTTTTTTCCCTAGTAGCTCAGAGTAATTTGATATGATTTGATTTAATTATTTTTAAGTCTAGCAAAACAAAATGACTCACAGCTCTCCATATCCTTTTGGTTGGTGGTGATTTTATCAACCAGCCTTCGTAATGTACCTCTTTGTTCATTGCAACTTCATCAGCGCCAACGGCAGCCAAATTCAATCACAACTTGAGATTATTTGCCGGATTTTTACATAAAATAATTTGACGACACTTAAAGCTCACTTTAAAATTAAACAAATTAAATAATATGCACCCATTGATAAAGGAAAAAAAATATTTAACTTATGTCGATTTCCTTTGCAAAAACAAAAGCACTCTAAAAAAGTGCTTTTTTTTCGTGCTCACTGGAAACGAAAAGACAAAATTCTTTTTTTATCATTGTATGTGTGCTATTTTTGACAGCCAACTCTTCCCGTTTGTTTTATTTTGCAAATTATATAGAAAGAATGTTTTCGAAACTTTATTAATAAATGCACTAGGAAAAAACCTCCTCATCCGAATAATTATACACAACACTTTCAACAAAATTATTCACAGAATGCCTTTCGTTTTGTCCAAGCAATTTTAGAACATCAAACACTTCTTCGTCAGAATCGGAACTAGACGACGACTGATTATATATTTGTATTTTGATAAATTGCAGCAAAAATTGAGCGATCCATTTTCACAAAATAGTTTATTGCTTATTTTTATTATCTCTCTTTCACAGTCCTTTAACCAAAAATGCAAAATAATCAGACTGCAAACTGGTAAACGTCAAATGTTTTGTGTTGGTGTGCGTGAAAGTGCGTGTAAATCTTGCCTCTGAATCGAGATTCGTAAAAGTGCTTTTTCGGGGCAAAAAAAAAGTGATCTAGTGCCTCAATGTAACATATTTCGAGCAAAAAAGCACTTTTAAAAGTGCTTTTGTGTACCACTGGAAATCGACATTATGATTTCACTCACGATCTATTTTCCATGAAAAATTGTTTTCAGCTTCTGTCAAGATGCTATTTAGGGATGGGCATCAGTTGTGAAAATAATGTAATAGTTGCTGAGTCGGTATGGTAGTAGAGCTACGAACGCGGCCGCTGGTGATGTGACACCATTTGACTTTTTTTTTTATATTCGTTATGCACTTTTAAAATTGTTTTCATATTAAATACTTCGTTTCCACTTTGAATTGAATCACACTTCAATTCGAATTAGTGCCAGTATATATACCTACATCGAATTGAAATAGGATTACCCGATCCGATACAGCTCTAGTTGCTGGATCGATTCAAAAGAGTGTGTTTTATACCTAGATTACTCGATTTAGTTGGTAAGTAGAAACCTGCATCGAAATCTGAATCATAGTCCGATTCTAACGGCCATATTATTCACTCTTTAAATTTAAGCCCAACAGAAATAAACCCAGTTGTCAATTTTTTTTTTTTTGTTTTTTATAGTGCACGAACGGACCCAAAATACATCCGGATTTAAATACATAAACCCAACAGCACAATGCGGTTTAAATCCACTGGGTTTATTAGGAGTGAATAATATGGATTGGCATTTGACAATTAGGTTTATGCGACTTTACATCCGGATGTAAATTTAAACCCGGATTTATTGGGTGAATAATATGGCCGTTGGATCCAGTGAACAAATTCTATACGTACATCTTCGATAAAATTCGGTGGTACGGTGAATTTGAAAATATTTAGTTCCGGTTGAGACCGTTTCTCAATGAAATAATAACGATTTGAAGTGTGATTGATTTCTTATTCGAAAGAAAATATACAAATTACATTCTGTTTTCACCGTAACTCGATCGATAGGTACATTTTTGTCGCAACATAGCAATCCTATAATCAACTCACGTTGCACTGGGCGGCCGGTTCCCGGTTATAAGATAAACCTGTTGCCCCCTGTTCTGTAACTATCGCCTCGATAAAAGCAGGCGATAAACTGTGGAAATTGAACGAAATCCTATTAAATTCATAGAATTTCGTTCCATTTTACACCGTTTATCGCCTGCTTTTATCGAGGCGATAGTAACAGATTCAAATCACCAGGGGACCGTTTGCTACCAAAGCCGTACTGACGGTTGTAACGAAGCGTTCATGCTACTTCTTACTTTTGATGCCTTTCTGCTATCAAGTTTTGATACCATCGTACAACCGGAGTCGACAGCACTGAATCTCGAATGTACAACGTATCATCGCCAAACCACGCACACAACAACAACATTAATGCATGAAGGCCCCGGCCCATAGAACGCGGTGCGTGCGTGCGGCACCGCTTTCAACTGACAGCTCGATTAAATACACACGTTCTTATGAGAGGTGACCCATAAGCACCGCGAGCAACGCGCCGCACGCGCCGAGTAGCCGAACTTCTATTTTGCCGCGGCTCTCACGCGGTGACAGAAGAGAGACATGCGCAGTCACAACCAATTTGAAGTTTTCTCTTATTTAGAAAAAATGACAATGGGCGCGTTCAAGAACCTATCGGATAGCCTATCTTGGATAGCCGTGTCTAGATACCTTTTTGAACGATCGACAACAGACAACAGCTGTGAAATATTAAAATTCGACTTTTGAAAACAGAAAAACATTCAAAATATCATTGCTAGACGATTATAACTTATTTTTTTCGATTTCCCACACGTAAACAACAACAACAAGCTATCCGGATACGGTTCTTGAACGCCCCCATTTTGACTAAATTTATCTGTCAAAACACCGCAACGGATTCTATGGGTTAAGGCTATGGCCCAATCACTCCGTCACGCGTTCGACTTCAGCGGCCACAACTGACAACTCGATTAAAACACATGTATTCTTATGGGGAATGGCCCATAAGCAACGTACGTGACGTCCGTGGCGGCGTTGAGATTAAAACATTTTTAATATCAACGCACTTAACGACTTTGACATTTGCTATTGGTATTTTTTGTTGGTTGGTAGACACACATGCTCACACACATGGTGCTCAGTGTAACAAAAGCGCATTAACCCGACGGATTCATTGGGCCATCCAAAATTTTTACATATTTTAAAGTTGAAGTTGAAGTTAAAGTTGAAGTCTGACGGAGTCATTGGGCCATAGCCTTCACCCCTATCAGTTGCGCGCGGCAAAACCCACCGCATCAGTTGCCGCGCCGATTCTACCGCACGCACCGCGTTCTATGGGCCGGGGCCTTGAGACAGTAGTGTTTACTCGCCGAGTATAACTCACACATGGTTCCTTCCGTAATATTTATATAGGCAACCTAAATTTCGTGGAAAAAAGACTTGAACCCGCCTCCGTCAACTTATAGTAAGCAGCCATAGGTAAGAAACTATTTTAATTACATTATATTTTAGCTGACTGAAAACCGTCCGACCATTGCATACTATAGGATTTCCGTAAGGAATCCCTCAGTTCGCAGCTACTTAACCAGCCCTATTCTGCTATTCATCGGGGGGAATTTTTCTTGAATTTTCACTACAAATCTGTATACACAGATTCACTTCGAATGAATAGCAGAATAGTGATTAGATTAGTGAAAATTCAAGAAAAATTCCCCCCGATGAATAGCAGAATAGGGCTGAACGTCCTCCGTGCTACCAGGGGCCGTACATAACATAAACCTGCCGATCTACCAGAGCTATTGCCTGCTGTTTTTCCGTGCCACAAGGGGCCGTAAATAAACCTTCTGATCCACCAGAGCTATTGCTTGCTGTTTTTCCGTGCCACCAGGAGCCGTACATAAACCTACCGATCCACCAGAGCTATTGCCTGCTGTTTTTCCGTGCCACCAGAGGCCGTAAATAAACCTGCCGATCACCAGAGCTATTGCCTTAAATAAACCTGCCGATCCACCAGAGCTATTGCCTGCTGTTTCTCCGTGCCACCAAGGGGCCGTAAATATACCTGATTTTCTCTATTTGTTTTAGGTCAAGGCGTTATCTACAAATAGGCATCTAACCGTAAGTCCTTACGACTGAGGACCATCCGTACGGACTGTACGGCACCGTAGTTAGTTTTAAGTTTATAATTTATACTGTGTTTATTAAGAGTAACTAGTTGTGTTTGTAATAAAGAGTTGGTACAATTAAGGTGAAGACCTTATCCTGAAGTTTCGTGTTTTTCTTCAGAAAGACCCTGGCTAATCCGACGAGCAAAACTTCGGCTGGAAAGCAAAAAGCACGTCCCATGGTCATTAAAAAGCTTTCGTTCTTCAAAATATTTCATAAGTTGACAGTTTACCAACGTTTCCATGACCTTGGAAAGAAGAGACGTCAGTGCAATTGGAAGGGGAGGAAGATTCGCCGTTTTTAGGGACCGGCTGGACAAAAGCAGTTTTCCATCTGCTCGGGAAAAAACCCAGCAGAGTAGGAAAGATGGAAAAGTTTACGCAGTGGTTTTGCCAGCGTAGAAGGACACCTCTTCAGAATAAGGGCGGGGATACCATCTGTACCAGTCATTCATTCATTCAACCGAGCGAGTTCGAAAAAATATCTGCTTCATCACAGAATCTACACACTCAAGCTCGGAAGGAGCCAATATGCTATCAGGTAGTGTTGAGTTTGCAGAAAATTGATCTGCTAACAAATTGACTTTATCGATGGAACTGACATACGGAGAGTCATTGAAAACGAGCGTTGGGACCGATGACGTGGTCGAGTTCTTAATGTTCTTCACAAAAGTCCAAAAGTTTTTGCTTCCTTTTGGACACAACAGTATTTTTTGCCTTACTTTTTGGTCATGCAAAAACTTAGCCTTTCGTATTTGAGCATTACAAATATTTCTAGCCCGTTTGAGAACAAATTTCGGTTTTCTACAGTAGGGTTATCTTTGAATTTTCGAAAACTACTGGCAGATTTTGTTGTTTACGTGTTAAGCATTTAGCAGAGGCACACACCCATTTCTATCAAAAAAATGAGTTATAATTGTTCACCAACGATATCTTGAATTTTTTTTGTTTTCAAAAGTTGAATTTTTATATTTCACAGCTTTTATGGGCAGGCAATTTGAAAAAAGATATATGAAACGTTCAAGAAGGTATCTAAGATACGGGTACCCGGCATAGCATATCCAATAGGTTCTTGAACGTGCTACTGAAATATATTTATATTATAGTCTGAAACCCATAAATATTCTCTAAGGCCTTTTACAGGACAATAATTCCACAGCTTTTTCGGACCAAGCGTTGAGATGGTTCCAAAACAACTGCGCGATGTTTACCACTGGTAAATCTTATTTGGTCCATTCTGTATCTTACTTAGGTGGGCGTGGGCATCACAGTTCGGGGTGAAACTGAGCCTCAACTAACATCACTTTGTAGCTAGCTACATAGAAATCATAATAAAGTTTATTTCTACACACATGTTCTTAAGTGGTATTGCTACTTTTATTTTAAATTAATATTTTACACTATAGTATGTTTATTTGTTGAAATAATTAAATTACACATTAACGTGATCCATCAAGGCAATTGGTCTTGATGTTGAATGTGTCTCCATATTAATCTTGTATGTCAGTTTATAGATTTAAAAGGATTTCCTGGTGAGCATTAAGTAAAATTCTCTCCTTTAATGTGTTGAACTTTGTTTTGCTTGTCTTCTCCCTTGCGCTCCATTAATTTCATTCATCTTCTTCGATCACTTTACACTTTACATATATATAAAGTTAAACCTGAAATGCAAATGTTTTTCTAATTGCATGGTTTTTCGTATGAATTTTCGTATCATTATATAAGTTTAAATAAATTACCTGCAGAGCGCTTGTGGTAACGAAGAGATAATAGGACCATACCCCTGTGAGTTGTCGTATAGCTCAAAAAGTGGCGCAGCCACTAGCTTGTAGTTCTTCGGCACGGCAAACAATGCTAAAAAACCAATAATTTTCTCATTTAGTAAACAGACAATGATATCATTTCAAAAGGGGTTTCTTATCATTAAACATCTAATGATTTCACAGATCATCTACTTTTTTTAAATATCAAAAATTAAAACGAAAACAAAAAGAAAAAATAATGTCTTATGTGTTTATACAAAAAAATCAATACTGTTTGTGTAAAGTGACCAACAATGTCTCTCAGTATAATTTAACTAATTAGCTGTAGTAGGTATAAAATGGCTGCTGCGACACTTTTCACAACAGCAGTTCTCAAATTTACAATACATACATGTTTTAATAAAGAGTAGTAGTTAAATGAATAGAATTTTTATTTCCTATCAAAAAGTTGTTACAAAACTCAATCGACTAAAGTCCCATAGGTAGTAGATAGTAGTGGTTGTTGTTACAGAAATTTAATAAGTGCGTTTAAATATTGAACATTGAACACAGGTCTATTGTTCCTTTTTTAAATCTTTGTCATTTACAGTCTCTAAAAAACAACATCTGTAATTTAAAGTACAGATTTTAAAATAACTTAAAAATGTTTGGCCATACATAAATCTATAGCAAATTCTTTTACAAATTTATATACAAAAACATTTTAGTTTCTTTATTCAACAACAACAGATTGGAGGCAAAAAGAATTCGTATAGTGGCAAACATAATCTCTATGTGTAGATAGATTCGACATAGTTTAACCAAATAAGATTTACACTTTGTTTGGAGAGCAAATAAATTTAAACGCGCGACTTAGAATAAGAGTAACAATTCAAAGAGGTACGTTGTCGATTCTAAATGTTTTCATAACGAGCAGCAGAAAAAGGTTTAACAAAAATGAAAATGCTGAGAAAAAATAATAAATTAGTTGTTTTGCTTTTACAATTTCTAGAGCTAACAAACATAACAGGTATATGTATTTATATATTTGTTAATAATCTCCAAATATTTACTCTCATATGTATTTATAAAATAAATTACAATTTGTCATTATTATGAAACATTACCCTTTTCGTGAAGTTGTACCAAAAACAATCGTTTGTGTTCCTTGGGTTTGGTGATATGCGGTGGGATGTACGGGTATTGGGGTGGTTCAAAGTTCGGTCGCCACCAATTTCCTATAGTGTCCTCGACAATCCATTCTTGCTTAACGCCATCTTGTCTGCCTAATGTCTAAATAAATCATACAATCATATACAATCTAACATAAATTACAAATTTCAACGCTTTTACACATTTCATCACATCTATTTTGTAGCATGTTAATCATTAACAAATATTTGCATTTTATCTGCACACGCATCTGCACTTAAATATAAAACAATTTATTCATTTACATTCTTTTTTTTTGTTTGCATTGCATACTGTTTGTTGTCCTCATTAACAAATGACAGTGTATCTTGGTGTTCGTAACAGTCTCGAACAAACAAAATAGCTTCCTTTTTTTTTCTTTTAAACAAATGAGCGTGTTGGTGTTTTTAGTGCACTTACCTCTGTTAAAAGTCTTTTCAGACCTTCCACTTCATCTTCGCCAGCATTAAGTTCACCTCCGGGAAGTTTGAAAAACGTTGTACCTAATTGCAGAAGCAAAACATGGGGCAGACCGTGTTCGTGAACCAAGAGAACGCCTTCTACCGATCGGCGCATTCCTATTCTGTCGAATTCATCTCGCATTCTCTGGAACCGGGCGGGCACAGATGGGTCCTTTTCAAACAGTGGTTCCTTTGTGCCGAATGTGTAGTTTGTCAAAGGATATCTACGATTCGTAAAATTTTTTATTATTCAACGTTCAACTAACTAATTATTATTTTTTCAAAAATATATTTCATGCTCTTTGAAGAACTAAAGGGAGTTTTTTTAGACGTGTGGTTTTCTATCTGGCAATACTTTTTTAGGAATTGGTCTTTTTGACAGCTTCACTTGATTTATGATCAGTTTGGTTTGCCAATTCTTCGTAGAATAATTAAAGCCGTACAACTACTGAAGAACTTACGAACTAAGTTCTGTAAATTGTCTCGAAAGGAAATCGCTGTTGACGCCAATTTTTACATAATTTCGAGTTTGAAACTTACGAATTACCCCCAACATCGTGGGATAACGTGAAATCAAATAAAACCGAAACGATGGATACCTTGCAAGAGAATATTTGGCGTGTTATTATTGAAATACAATCCCAAATGCTGCAAGAAGTGGTCTAAAATTGTGCTTCTCTGCTGGAATTTATTCGAGCCAGCCACGATGACCACTCATTTTAAAACATAATATTAAAGTATATGCGTTTTATTTCTTCTTCTAAATACCAATACAAATTTAGAATTTAAAAGTAATTTCAAAAGGAATAAATAAATAAACAGCGCATTTATCTAAACCATAAAACTCATGAGGAATGGAAGTACAAAATTTTTGCTGATTCCGAAAAGTTTAGTAAAAAAGCGATATCCCTTTTTTCAGTGCAACAGGCTGCGGAAAAAATTACGAAAACTATTTCGACCTCGAGAGAAAAAGAAATAAAACTTCCTGCACTTTTAAACCGTCTTAACAGCAATAAAAAAAAATCTGTGAGTTTCAAAAATGATTCACTAATGTCACTTTCCATTGGACGAAAAGAACCGTCCAGGAGCGTCCAGAAGCATTCTCAAACCGTTCCATTGGTGCAAAAAGATCGCTTCTCATGATTCTGAGGAGTGACAGCCGCTTCTCGATTTGAAGTGAGAATCGAATCAGAAGCACTAACACATGTTACTCAAATGTCAAAAAGAAAAGTTTCTGCAAGGAATATTTGTTAAGAGCCATAGGTGATTCACTTACACAAAGGAAATTACGTTAAACTGAATAGAAAAAACATTGGGTGTTCCATTAGTTTTTAAAATGAGTGCTTCCCCGAGTGAAACCAATGGAAAGTGCCATAAGTAGATTCTTCAAAAATTTGCTCGCTCCTCTCTCTCTTTTTCTGTTTCCCCTACAGTAATATGCAAAACGTAACTCTCTCTCTCTTTCTTTCTTCATAAACCTATATTGTTCTTTCGTTCACCTCACCCGATCACACTTTTTGTAACGCATTTACCAGTGTGCTTCCCAAGTAAAGCGTGTGCATAAAAGTTTTACTTTAAAAATCACCAGGATACCATCTAACAACTTCTTAAGTTTTGAAAGAAGTGAATAAATGTAGCCTAAAACTTAGATATGTACCACAACAATGCAAAATTGCAGAAGTCATTGTTATTGTAAGCCAAACAGAAATACCATCTTACAAACCAATATCGCTTCCACCAATCATTGCATAAGTTTTCAAAAAACCATATGAAAGGACTAAGCAAAGTAATAGATGAAAGAAGATCAATTCCAAAATATCAGTTTGGTTTCAGAAAAAAACATTTCACGAATAACCAAGTGCATCGATTTAAAGGGGTGTGTGAAAATTCACTTGGCTTTGATAATGTTTGGCACTAGACAAGTACAACCTACTCCAAACTTAAGCAAATTGAAGAAAGTGTCCTAGGGCCAAAGCCAACACTGTATCTGTTGCATATAAGGAATTTTCAGTGTAAACCAACGCGCTATCATGGTCAGGACCACCGTTGCTGATGATGCTGCAATATTGCCTACGTTAGGTTAGTTAGATGCCGCTTGCGGCAGTACCTCACTTGGATCTTAAGGATCCATTGTGCTCCCCGGATAATAGGGGATGAGGAGGTAGAGGAGAGGGGTGGCAGAGGATCGGGTTCGTGACTGGGTTACTGTGGTTGGGAGCCCCCACTGAACCATTTGGAGCTCTTAATGGATTTAAGTATGCTGTTTAGTGGGAGGTTAGATTTATGTCGCCCAGGTTGTCGAAGAAGTATTCTCCGAGGGTTTTTTGCTATTATAGGCCAAGCTAAGACACTCACAGAGGAAGTGGAATGATCCCCCCTCGTCTTGGCATCCCCTACACAAGTCGGATGCGCTAATGCCCATTCTCATCATGAGTTGTGACCCGTCAGAATGCCAATCAACAGAGAGAGTCGAGCCCTGCTGAGCTGAACCAACAATTCTGTTTTTTCTTGGAAATATCTGGCCAGAGGTTTCTGGAAACCCGGCATGTTTCTAATAATGACCCCCTGTCATTGGCGGTTCTTAGAAAATTTTGGTATTCTGTTTTTTTCCTTGTTCTAGTGGCTTGAGAGCTGCTGATGTTCGTTTTACTGGATTCGAGCGCTGGCCCGATTTTAGCCAGCTTATCCGCCATTTCGTTTCCTGTTATGTCACGATGTATTGGAACCTAAATTAAATTTACTGTGTTCGTTGAGCTGAGCAGACTTATATTACTGTGACAGCTTTCTACTAATTTCGATTTTGTGAAAATAGATGAGATAGCTTTAATTGTCACCTGGCTGTCTATGAAGATGGCTATATTTTTGTTGATCAAGTTTTGCAATATTGCCTACATAACAAATGCAAAATGCAGTCGATAAAGTGATTGGACGCAAAAATGGTGTATCAAATTCAACGAATAAAAATCGACGCATGCAAACTTTAAAATCAAAAAAATGTTCCAATTTTTATAAAAAAAATTCAGTGTTATCTTACTCCAATACTGTAAAATACCTTGAAATGACTTTAGATGCAATTCTCAAATGGAAAGAGCCCATCAAAAAAAGAAAAGATCTAAGCTTGAAGAAGAGAAAAAAGTTATGGTGAATAGGAAAGAATTTGGGCCTATGTACTTAGAAGAAACTTATTTAATATAAGCAAGTATTGAAATCCGTTAGTACATCCGGCATCGCACTATGGGCTTGTACAAAGATGAACCAGCATCCAAAAGTCCCAAAGCAAAGAAATGCGATCTACTTTGTGATCTTCAAATTGTTACAGAAGTGGTTAACAAACACGCTGTAACATACAATCAGCGACTGCAAAGTTATACCAACTCCGAAATGAAGACTGTCTTAAATTTCGGAGACTGGGAAGAACCAAGCTTCATGAGCGGATGGTCTAAAAGCTATGGGAAAGTATTTTAACTATAAATTTTCACCAATGTTATCTATTGTCGTTTTCCAATAATAATTTCACTCCTTCACTCCATTTTCGTTTATTTATTTATTAATTTATTATTAAATTAAATGCTTCAAGGAAGACTAAAAATCGTTCACTTGAATGATTAAAATTTCAAGTCGATCTGAGTAAAAATGACGAAGAGTATTTGAGCGTCTATTGCTCCATGCACACCGCAAACCAACTTTTTTTCGAGGCGTCTCCGGAGTTTAATTTTCACTCGCTCAATTTTGAATATTTTGCAATGCAAATTTAGGAGAATGTTGTTCAAATGTTACTTTATTATATACAAATTTTTCAATAAACAAATACTACCCGTTACGCCAAAAAAATCTTAATATTTTTTTTTTCGGCCGAATGAACTTCCTCCCCCCTTAAGTGCGGTAAGAATTACACACCATTCGGAACCGATTATTACCGAGGGGTTTTAGATCGGAAAAAAAGAAAAATAAAAAATTTATCAGTGATTTAAAAAAATAAAATGAATAGGGTGAAATTATTAGGATAATTAAATAAAAAAAAAAGACTAAGCAGTTGTGTCGCCTGTTTTTTTGGTCCTGACAAGGCTGTTCCAAACCCTCGGATTTTTTTTTCTGTTGGAGGTTTTTAAAATACCAGCTGGAGCACTCAGACCTAAATACCGGTCAATTGTACTACCAGTTAGCAACCTTCTAAAAGACGCTGCCATGATAAGGAGCCTCTGTACCTCATGGCCTCTGTACCTCAGGAGTGTCTGTAACCTCATGCGAGCAAAAGCAGGACATTCACAGAGAAAGTGCTTGTCCTCATCTTCTCCAGAAGATTCACAGAGCGTGGTATCACTTAAGCCTAACACGTTTAAATGCTTGGCAAAAGAGAAGTGCCCGCTCGCAACACCAATAAGCTTTCTACAGTCTTTTCTGCTACGAGCTAGCAAAAATGTTGCAGTCTTTTTATTTACGTTGGGAAGCATACGTTTGGTTTGGCATCCATCGTCTACAAAATTGAGCACGACCGGTTCAGTTGGTATTTCCAAAGGAGAGATAGAGACTCAGAGAATTATGTCAAAAAGAAAATATCATTAAAAGGTAGACCATAGCACTGTTTCCTCAGACATACAAAAAACCATGAGCGCTAAGTAAAGCTTTCTGTGGCCAACGCGCTGTATCACACTCTCAAATCACTAGCGCAAAGCAGAAAATTAAAAGAACTGTAATCAAGATCATTGTAATGACAAAAAGGAAGAAGAGTGTAAATACAGAATAGGAGCCCCGTTGGGACCTAGCACCCTTCTTCTCTCAAACAAACCATGTGAGAAACTAAGGAGGACATACAATTTGTTGGGGTAATTAAATCGCAGTGTAAACTTTCTGGAAAAATATAACATACTCGACATACAACAGATGATAATCGTGCAAAAAGAATTTGATGTTTTTGAAATTCGAACCCATAACAGGTATGCTAACCATTACGCGACTGGGATTAACAGATTTTCCATTAAGTTTTTATCTTTTATTTTGCGAATCACAAAACTATGTGAAACAGTTTCAAACAAAGCGGTCCCCTTTTTACTATAGTACTGTCTATAGCTTAATTACAATGTCATTTTACTGGGGCTTTAATAAAACACCTATTGCCCTAAGGGTGTTTATTTTGAAGATTGTCTAACTTCTTATAAAGGTTTTTTAGTAGTAATTCAAAAGAAAAGCTTAAAAACGCCCATGAATAAATAAAAAAAAATGCTTTTCTCTTTAGTTTTGACCGCTTTAATACTCATTTCCGTCATTTTAGCCCAAAAACTTCAATTTAGGTTATATCAAGTTTTTGAGGTAGGCGTAGAAGCTCACTTCACGGCCGTTCATTGCTTTAACTCTCTCTTTACATGGTTAAGTCATACCAGGTCGCCAGGCAAGCATCTTAACTCCCTGCAAATGTTTTTTTTTTTAACTTCAAAATATGTAGTGAAATGTGTACGCATTTTAATTGAAGTGCAAAATGGTCGATTTCTTTCCTTCTTTTTTTCAGAAACTTAAAGAAAACTCTCCCACTTGGGTCATTTAACATCCACACTAGTGATGCGCCTGTGGGGGTTTTTCCCTGTCGATCGAAGCATTTTGAACTGCACCATGTTTGATTGTAACAAATTGATACTTCCGTTGCATTTGTTTGTATTAAGAGATTTCGGGACAATAATATAAAAATGGAAATTATGTTTGTTTATTTTTCAAGGGATGCATTTGTTGTTCGAAATTGTGATAGGGGTGAGCATTTCTTTCCAAGATGCAAAAGGGTAATTAGGTACATATTTAGAAAAAAAAGAACAACAAAAAATAATTGAAGGCAGCTAAAGGAGTGAGTATCAGCAGACGGGCCGTAATTGACTTTTAAGAACGAAAATCTGCGGTTTTTGGCTCTTTCACGAGGTTATGAATAAACTTTGACCTTAGAAATGAAAAAAAAAATTAACCAAACACTTTCGAAGGGAACCAAATACTAAATAGAAGCCGGTGAGTACTCACAGAAAGTGTGGTTATTAAGAGCTCATAACGAATAAAATAAAGCTACCAATTCCTTAATTATGTAGGTACTTACAAATTAATTGTTCGATTAATCGTCAACGACTGATTTAGATTATTTTTGGATCCTTCAATTTGCCCCTGGCTGCTCCGCCGGGGCCAACCTGTTCCAGCTTTGTTTGCAACTTGGGACGCCATTTTTTTTATTCAAAAAACTATTTTCAGTCTTTATCTTTTTTCTTTTACAATTTTCAGTTTCTGAATTCACCAATTAAATAATCGAAATTAATATCTTTAGATAGAAATACTTTATTTGTACAAATGTCGTTTAATTGATTAGCAAAAATAAATTAGAACACTGAAAATTTGGTTGCAACCGGAGCAAAATTTTGTATAGCTTCTTCACTTCACGTCACATTTATTTCACTATTCACAATTCACTTTCAGATTTCAGTTTTCAGCACTTCTTCAACTATTGCCTTGTGAACTAGCCACAACTATCCAGTAGCACCAACCACCAACGTGAAATATGAAACATTGGGAAAAGCATTCAGTCAAATAAATGAAGTACAGCATTCAGTGACTCGGCGGGCGTGGGAGAAGAAGCTGTGTTCAGACACGTGAATGTTTTAAATGAGATTCATTTTTGTTGTAACTCAGCTCACCTACAATAAGCTCAGCTATGGATTTCACCACTGAACACAAAAACAAATTAATATTGGATATGTTTAGCTCAATATGATTTGTTTTTCCGTTCAGTGGTAAAGTTCATTGACGAGTTGATTATACGATTGCTGAATTGCAACAAAATCACACTAATAACAGCCGTGCTTTATTGGGAATTTTATAGTCATCTTCACCAAAACACCCAATAAAATGCTGTACTCACCAATGCAACTTTATTACACAAACTCCATTTACCAGCCATCCTTGTTGTGTACTTTTGAGAGTAGCCGAGTTTTATTGGGAATTATTATATTAAGTGTGTTTAATGACCTGGTGGTCAATTCCCGATCTGTGAAGCTGTGAAGTGAAAACATTTATCACAGCTTCACCAAAAATTCGATTCTCGATTAGTGAAAATCCAACCTCAAATGTCAATTTTTTTTCAAATGATAAATTTCTTTTCATTGCCGTATGAGTTGGTGAAAAATTCAATTATGAAAAATGGTCGCAAAACTCAAACGATGAAAAATCCAATTGGAATCCAATTGAAATGAGAGAGAAAATGAGAGAAAACTGTCAGAATTTATCATTTAGAACGTTTTAGTACTTTTTAGATCCGGAATCGCTTAGAGTGGGTTCGTGAAGCGATAAAATGAAAAAACTGTATGAAAACTGAAATGATATTTTTTTTTCACTTCACAGCTTCACAGATCGGGAATTGACCCCCTGCTCTAGATCGATCTAGAGCAGAAAAAGCAGCTTTTTGGTGTTTAATGACAATTTTTCTACTCCGAGCAAGAACTTTTTGTGTTTAATGACCCTGCTCTAGAGCTTTTAGAGCAGCATTTTCTGCACTTGCTTTTGAGTAAGAGTAGAGTGGAGCAAAAGTGTCAAAATCAGCTGTTGACATTTGATTCAAATATTTTTGTTTATATTTTGCGTTTTGCAATCTATTTGAAATCGAATTTAACTTAAAATCAATTGAATTAACATCGCATGTTAGTTATGTAAGTTTTGATTCCAATGTTTCCGAATGTAGATTTTTATTATAATAGGATACCAAACATAATTTTGCAAACTAGCTAAGGTCACAAAATGTTTGTTGCTTTCTTATCAGCTGACTTTTGACACCAGCTGTTCTGCTCTAAATTGACTGACATTTATCTCATTTCTTGCTCTGCTCTGAGCTACGCTGCTCTGCTCTTTTTTTCATTAAACACGCCTATTTACTTCACCTAGGTGCTCAATAAAACGCTGTACTCACTTATGCAACTTTATTCCATAAGCCCCATTTACCAGCCATCCCTGTTGTTCACTTCTGCAAGTGACTTATTTTTGTTCACTTACGTTGTTCACTTTAGATTTTGTTTTTCCATGAGCGATGTTTTGCAATGTTTTGCTGAAGTGAATATAAATTCTCACTGAAACACGGCTAAGGTAAGCAAATGGAAGTTGCGGGGCAAGAGAAGTATGTAATAGTTTTCCCTCTTGTTCTTTATTCCTCTAAGCCCAGAGGTTTGTGGTTTTGAATCCCAACAGAGGCAAAAATGTTTATCCACGGATATCGTCCTTCGCGAGGAGTTGGCAAGTCCTCCGTTAGTAAACTCATTGCCATGAAAAGCGCTTTCTCGATCAGCCGTTCAGAACCTGCAGAAGATTGTAGGTCCCCTCCGTTCCCTCACATGGATGTGAGAAATACGATAGGCCCTGGGGCTCCTCGCTCTGTTGCGCCACCCTATTTATTTATTTATTTTATTTATCTTCAAACGTTTTGTTGCTAATTTTTTTGTAAAAAATTCTTTGATGCAGCATTTTTTTCATTTAGTTTCTTTTTTTTATGGCGGATTTTCTAAACCTATCTGTTACCAAGGTGCAAAAAATTAAAAAAAACTCAAAATTTTTTTTTTGTACGGGACAAATTTTCTTTTCTTTTGTAGGTAAGAAATTTTCTTATCCTCTATCCAATTTGTAACCTGTAATTTAATAACACTCAGAGTTTTTTTTTTTCTAGCCCGTCGTTTGATTCCTGTAAAGAAAATAATTTTGAGTTCCAAGCTATAGTTGCCTTTGTAGTCATTGGATTCTTATGGGCAGCAATCTTTTGTGGAAGCTCCCGAACGACCGTGGATATTTCGTTCAATGATGGCAGTTATTTTCAAGCTTGAAAATGTCGTTAGTAAATTAATAAAACGGTTTCCATCCATTTATTTAATTTAATATAAAATCAATCCTCATAGTATGTGGACATGCAAAAGTGTCTCATAAAAAGGTAAAATTTTTCAATCCTCGCAAACTAAAATAACTGGATTAGACTCCATCAAGAGTATATCCTGCTCCAAGCGCTTCAACTCCTTTTCAAGTTTGGTTTTTCTTTGTTTCTTCGAATTTGTATCAGTAAAAATAGGCAGAAGTTGATATGTTCTTTCCAATTCTGCATAATTTTCTCGCAAACCCTAAAAAAAAGGAAACGATATATTGAAGTTGAGCAAAATATTTATTTTTAACGTTTCTTACCATCAAAATTGTATTTCGTTCCGAATTGCCAAGCACAGTCACTCCTCGAGAGGTTTCCCGATCTTCATTGCCTTTGTAACACTTGCTTGATTTAAGTGTCTCTCTGATTGAGTTCAAATAAGCTGGAGTCTTTCCGAATTTTTTTGAAAAAACGTACTTCGGAATCAGACCGGTACCATCCAAATTGTGTTTCTCTCCAACAACAGTATCCACATATTTGCAAGGCACACGTTGTGGCTGCGCTGTCTTTATGCGCCTAATATTCCTTTTAATGAAGTTCACATTGTTGCAACATTCGTGTCTTGTTATTTCGCATTTCGGTATCGGTGGAAGGTTTTTATTTGGAGGACAGACATGATCGTTCACCCGACGCCATTTGATGCCACCATCTTTCTTCAGATACTTAGAGGGGTCGTCCAGAGGAGTTTCAGCATAACCAAAAGTCTTATGTGAATATTTCTTTGAAGCGGAAATGACCTTTTTTCCTTCTCGGCCAACTTCATTGACAGGTGCATCTTTAACAGCTTTTCGGTGAATGGATACATATTTTGGAAATTTATAATTTTTGTCCGCAGACGTTTCTTTTTCTATATCATTTATATTTTCGTTGTGAAAAGTTATGTACACTAGGGACATGGCTTACAGAATAATGAAATTTTTCGAATTTGTTACTTTTTATTGATCAAACAAGTCGTTGCAGTAGAGTTGATTCGATGGTTTTTTATGTAAAAGTTGTAGTTCAGTTGTTGTTTATGACAACACTGACGTGTACAAAATAAAAGTTTAAGGAATTACGTATGTATACACATATGTAGTAATTTTAAAAACAAAAACAAAAAGCTGTTTAAGAGTGTGACTTTATTTTCCTCGTATTATAGGTCTGTTTCTTTACTTTCTGGGTAAAGTTTGGGCTCGAGCCCATTTCGTTTGTTGTAGAGCACGCATGAAAAAGCTTTGAACACTCTCCTGACATTGAACTTCCTTCTACGTTGTTCAGATCTCAACTCTCCGCCGTACTTTAATCATTAAAAAAATTGAGGGAGCTAATAGAAATGGGACTCAAATATTTCGCGTTTTAAAAAGGTGTTGCATTTAACTAACGATCGAAGATAGTTTTCATGGTTTAAAATCTTATGGAGCTCTTTTTCTTCACTTCAAAAACTCCATCTTGGAAAAAATAGACCACTAAAGGGTTAGTTGGTATTGTGATGTTTAAAGGAGAGATTCAGGGAACCCCTTCAAAAACCTTCAAACACTACCGCAAAAGAGAAAGAAGAAAGGATAACCAAAACGGAAACGGACAAATGAAACAAGATCTGCATTTTGCTGGCCTCAGACATGGAACAATTCTTATTACAATTGTTATTTACTACCCAATGTTAGGTACTATAAAAGACTAAGTCTTATTTGTACATTTGAATTGTTAATAAATTGAATTGAAATTGAATTGAATTCGAACTTGGGAGGATTGCCGAAGCATTCTGAGGTCAACACGGCATAGCCCATGAGCGGATTACTTCTGTGAAGCAGTTGAGTTGGAGATCTGCGATAGTTTCGAGATCACAATGCTCATAACATTGGAAAAGAAAGAAAAAAAAAACTTAAAGTTAATTTAACAAAATCTTTATTGGTAATGTAAATTTTTTTTAAGAGTCAATTAACGTTCCGCAAAAAGTGCACTTTATTTCTTCAGTTTCTATGAAAAGACTTTTTAACAGCGTTACGTCGTCTATTAAAAGCCTAAAACAGCTAGAACAGGATTTTTTGGTAAGCAATGGTACCTGAAAAACAGAATGTTAAGACAAATATCTTAACGATTTAGAATTAAAAACAAACTACCTGAAGATACGATATAGAACATCTGGGAACAGCATGTGAACTCGCACACATCAAAGTTGAAAAGTCAACCGGTGACTCGCAATAACTACAATTCTCTTCACCTTCATCAAACATTGATCGCAAATCCATCAAATGACAATCGCTTAGTGTATTGAGATTTTCTCGCACGTTTCGAAACACATCTTCTTCGGGTATTAGTTCAGCATGTAGCAACTCAAGTCTATACTTCATACATTTTCCAGAAAGTAATTGAAACGGAGTATGGTTCTTAAGAGCCCGAAGATGCGTCAATCTCAAGTTTATGTATATGTATTCAATAATTTTAATCAAAGATTTGATTTCATTTACCAATACTTTCTTTACGTGGTTGAATTTCATCCTGAAAGGTTAGCACAATTGTCGATTGGAAAGCATTACGATGAAAAACAAAAATTAACTCACCGTTGGTATCCCATTGCCGCATTCAATACCAATAATTTCAACTGAAGTTTTCTAAAGAATTGCTTGTCGATTTTAACATCTTGAATACAAATGTTTTCGAACTTGTCTGAAATGTTGTCTTTCAGGATTTCCATCCGTATCACTTCAGCGCAATCAAGAAAAAAATAATCAGGACCAGTGTCTTGTAGCAGCATTTCAAATGAATCTTTTATATTCAAACGACATACAGACATGATTGCATCTTTGGCCGAGTACATTGCAGTTTGGGTGTACGGTTTATTGTGAAACATTATAAATGTCCAAACGACTCTGTTTGGCGATGCCACCAAGCCTAAAATTTGATAGTTGGCGTGATCAAATTCATATTTTATTTTCTCCTCGTGGAGTTCCACATTTTCTTGGACAATTTTTATTTTTACCAATTTAACACATCCAGTTATAGTAGCGAAGATATACTCCATTGTGGAGAGCATGTCAAACCCTGCAAAAGAACAATTAACACAAAAACGTTTTCAAAAGGATTTCAAATTACCTGTTATTTGAATGTTTCCCAAATATTTTGTTTGCTTGAGCAGGACCTTGCCTTCGACTGATAAGAAAAATACAATCACATGGGAGCCTTTGGAGGTCACAACAATCCATTTCTTTATTTTGGTACAAAAAGACATGTGAATTTTCTTGCAAGGAACTCTGTCTGCTTTTGGCCACAACGTATCACACTCTTCTATTTGATTGTTGTTTATTTTAAATATTTGTATTATCCCGTTCACAGAACAGGCTAGTATAAAGTTTCTCATAAAACAGACATAGGAGATTCTACCCAGAGATGTTTTGTGTTTGGCATAACACTTAATAAGACCGTATTCTGTAATTCCAAATAGAAGAATCCAACCAACTGCGTTTGTGGTCACGAAAATAGGCTGTGTGTAGGTAGGGTCCAGGTTCCATGAAAAGTAAGTTGTACACATATTTTCAACCGCTTCTCTAAGTTCATCGAATGTGTTTTTAAAGTCTTGTGGAAATGGAAATATTTCATTATAGATTTGGGTAAAATTACAAACAAGTTCATTCCACTGTCGACTTATTGCCTCCCGGTGTCGCAGCTCACAATTACCATCGTTAGACACTATCGCTAGAGTACTTACTCCAAATACATGTTTAGGTGCCCAGGCTATTGTGACAGGCTGGATTTTTACAAGTTCCTCTGATATTTCAGAAACATATGTAGGGTCTAGGGCAAAATACTGACGATTTAGAATTGGTGTTTGGGAGTAAATTTCTTCCAAGTTAAATTTACGAACTATTTCAGTGGTCGGGCGTGTTTTTGGAAGTCTAATAGTTTCTACAGCATATGGAAATGTATGAGTTCCCAATGCGGAGTGCTTCATTTCAAGAACTACTGCCTCGGATGTAGACCCCAACAGCGCCACATTAAAGTCTGATGATGTTAAGTCGAATGCATGAATAGAGTTTTGCTTGAATTCGCAATTAGTCAGCTCCTTGAATTCCATTGCACCGAATTTGTCATCTTAAAAAAAAAATTCCAATCAATAACAAACGAGGATAGTTTTTATAGTTTTTACCAAGAGCCGGCTACAACAAAAATTTCCCGGTTGTTGTCCTTTATAGTTAAACAAAAAAGTCTTAGATCTTTGAGTTGAGTGTTCTTATGAAGGATAACATTACATCTTATCAAAAACCAAGCAATTAAGCAAGTTAATACTGCTTCATCTGTAGTAAATTAAGTTTTTGTTTTCTTTTTAAATAAAACAACAAGTTTGTTAAAATTTGTACACAAATTTCACAGCTGCAGTCTGTCAGCTGTAATCGCAATAACCGGCGAGTTCACAATAGTGTTTCATGGTATTCAAAATACTCAAAAACTTGTAATGTCAAGCACCCTTTTTTGATTATCAGTTTATTTGTTCTTGAAATGCTTATCCGTAAATTCACGCTGTATGTATACCTAAATTTTCAAGAAATTGCTTTACAGTCAACAGATATTGTGCTATCATTTGTTCTTTCAAAAATAGAAAACATTCAGAAAGTTAGATTGTTTCAGATAAAACAGCACATCTTTAATAAAATTATAGCTTTCACTATTCACTGAGGTGTCTTCCAACGATGAAGATATGCGAAAGCCCAGCACTCATCTCCATGGAGTTTTTTTGGTTTCTGAAGGTTGCATTACTTATGTCGATTTGCTAAACTAAAATAGAGAGTTAATTGGAGAGTTGGAGTGACAGATTTGACATTCCTTGTATAGCTTATCTGTCAAAAAAATCACTCCAACTCTCCAATTCACTCTCTATTTTAGTTTAGGAATACCGACATTATACCGGTTTCACACTGCGCCGAAATCCGGATTTCGAGCGAAAAAAGTAATAAAAAGCCGAAATCTCAAAAAAATCGACTAGTTTCTCCATACAAAATTTACATTTTTTCTAGTCTATTTTTTTCGGATTTCCACAAAATCTCCTCCAAAAAGTAGTAAAACTGAAAAATGGTGAAATGGAACGAACCTCAGAACAGCGAACGAAAGTGAACTCTCAGAAAAAACAACAACAATGCTTAAGAAACCTGACACTTGTCATCGAAAATTTGCATTTTGTATAGTAATCGAACACTTCAAATGACGACATGCGGTAGTGTCACAGGAGTACATTTGTTTTTAGAAAAATGTTTCTCTTGTTGTAAGTTTTGTTGCTAACTTTTTATATAATTAATAGTGTTGATGTTGTTTTTTACAGAATCTTTGAATTGCTCCAAAATATGCGCACATAATGTTGGTTATTTTTAGTGTAAAACAGGCCGCAATTGTGTTGTCTCCGTTTTCTGGTGTAAGTTGCTGTTCTGTCCAAAGAAGTCTTGGTCGACACATTTCTGTTGTGAAGTCAATGGGGCAGGGTTATTGGTGCCCATCTGTTGTCAATTTTGATAATAATCTTAATGCCCACGTTGCAAACAGTATATGGGAGCATTGTTTATTGGATTCAACTGGTAAAGCAACTGCCAGAAGAAAACCGTCACCAAAAAAAGTCAAATGCGATGCATGTAGCTGCGACATTTGGACAAGCTTCGCAGATTTAGTTGCTTATAATTAACGGAGCCGATCTGAACGCAATAGATTTAAGTGGCAGTACAGCATACGAAGTGGTCATGACCAACAATCACAACACTATCGCATAACAACTAGTACAGGCTATGTATGATGTCACTGTAGTTTTATCTGACCGATTCTTACAGAATGCAAAGCACATCAGCATTCCCGTTTCGAACAACTCAGAAATAGCGGGCAGCTAAAAATCGCTCGCGGTAGACTTCAACTTGTGCCAAACAAAATGATCGAAGAGCTTGTTATGGACTTGTGTGACAAAGAAGGAAATATAATAAAAATTTCGAAAAGAAAAATAAGATTCGATCTCAATATTTTCTTCAAAACATTATTGAGAATTTTGTATCCGGTTAAGATATAAGTGCAATATTGTTATCGTCAATGGGAGCGGGAATACCTACCAAAATTCTCATTGGAAGGCATCTACAATTGAATCCGAAAATGTATCCTCATTCTTTTTATTACAGTCTTTCAATATTTACGGGAATAATTAACACAACATTTGCGATAACATTTGAATAAACCCTTCATATTTATTTTTCATAAATAAGTTTTAATAAATGGTTACAACCAATCCTGACAAAGTGTGTTTATCAACAGATGATGGAGCATGGAGCATGTTCGCTGGCCACTATTTTTTTTTTGCAATCTCTTTTGAGGACTTCGTTGTGGTAGTAAGTGGGTGTTGTTGCTGCTGCTGTTGTTGTTGTTGCTGATGGGCAGAATTAACTTTTTGAAGAATTTCTGTTCAATAAAAAATTGAAAGTGAGTGAAATCTCTCAACAGTTGTGCTCCTCCTTACCTGAAAGAAATTACATTGAATATTTATCCACAGTGATGTCCTAGATTCGATCACGAGTACCATCATCTTCAGCATTAACCTGCTCTAAAGTTTCGATATAGGGTCATATCTCGCAATCATCATCTGGGTTGTCCAGACTGAACGCAGTACTAGCTGGCGGTGACTCAGTTGGTCTTTTTGGGTGGTCAACGAAAAGGCGTTGAATGGTTTCTTGCATCGGATAGTTTGTGATCTGTGCAGCCACCATTTGAAAAATTTTAACTAAAGTATTAAATCGGGTTCGGCAGCTTAAGACGAGCCAATGGAGTTAATTAATTCACTTGAACTCGTCATATTCGGGGCCATTTTCCTGAAATGAGCAAGAAGTGAATAACACAATTCTTCAAATCTTAGGCATTCAAACTCATACCTAGAGTCATTGGATTGAACCATTGATGAATCTACATCGGAGCAAGCTCTTAGGGCTTCGTGTAGGTAAGCTTTGTGACCCAATCAATCTGTGCGTTGCGGTCCTTGTAGAATGGTTCCAGTTTCTCCTCCAATTTTTTGATGAGATTTCTAAAAGCACTTTTGTGAATTTCGATTCGGAGACAAGAGTAAAAATAAATTTAGGTATGTAATACTCTTTTTTTGTATGATTTGTTTGGTTTATTTTTAATACCACTTTCCATGTTAAAGGTCTCTCGGTTCAGGGGATTGATTTTTAAGGTAAAATCCTCAGTAAACTCTATTAATAATTTTAAAAAAATCTCGAAACAGCAAAAAGCATTTGTTTGTTTATTGAAATTATAACGACAACTTGTTTTTAGCCTCCCGGTTTCCAAATTTGATTTTCGCTTGCCGGTTTCCAAATTTGATTCTGCTCTTGCTGGTCTAACAATACACTTTTTAAATTTTTAAAACTTGTGGACAAAATGTCCACTTTTCACTTTTTTCTTCGCGAATTATTTTTATTTCTTGAGAATAATTTTATTTTGATTTCTAATAACAAAGAACAAAGCCACAAAATTAATTCACAGGAAAATTTAAAGAGTGAAGTTAGTGTCAGTGTCAAACGTCAAACGAAATCTACTCTAGTACTTCGCCGCAGTGTGAATGGGTTGAATCCAGTACCACCCAAATCAAAATCA
Source organism: Melanostoma scalare (assembly GCA_949752695.1). Classification (NCBI taxonomy): domain Eukaryota; kingdom Metazoa; phylum Arthropoda; class Insecta; order Diptera; family Syrphidae; genus Melanostoma; species Melanostoma scalare. The sequence goes on along the minus strand of OX456984.1, from coordinate 209,674,611 downwards.
AAATCTGGATTTCGGTGCGGTGTGAAAAGGGTATTATATGCTAAAAACTTGTCCCATAAATATATTGCTTTACTCCGAAGCACAGAAACTTATAACTAAATAAACGAACCTTGCGATTGTGAATTATAAAAGTGAACGTCAAATTAAATGTCAGAAGAATAAACAGAAAATATTTTCAATCACATTTCACTGTTCCGTAACAAAATCTTATATTCAATTAAAAATACTAGTGCAATGTCTGGAAAGAAAGGTGTAGATTTCTTAAAAACTGTTGCCGATTTCATGGTAAAATCTAAAGGATATGACAGTGTCATGAAAAAGGTTAGTCTGAACAATTTTAAAAGTCACTTAAGTTGTAGGTACATACCTATAGAAGAATTATGCAAAACAACGTAAGAAATTGGTAGTTCACAATAGTTTCAGTCGGGTTAGAGGGTGTTTCTGCTTTTTTGGTTTTTTTTTATTAAAAATCAGCGTCAGCTTTTGGTTTCATAAAATGGTTGGAAAATACAAGTATACAAGTATTTTTACAAAAGAGAAATTATGCATTACGTATATTGAATTTTCTGCAAATTCAAAGCTGCAAATTCTATTTTCAAAATTAAACAAAAAAAAAAAAAAAATCCAGCGTTATCAAACATTTGCAATTGTCTCGACGGCAAAAATCCTGACAACAGCGTTTCTGCGGCTGCCACCACTTCAAAAACACTTTAGTTTTATTTAATGTTTAATGGCAAAGAAACATCTGGTGCCAAGAGTCAGCTAAAAAAAACTTACATTTTATTTTATTAAAGTAAAAATACGTAGGGGGAAGGCGGACCACTTGAGCCACTTTTTTTTAAATCGTTCAGAAAAACTTGTATGCATTAGTACATCTAAGTCGCATGTTGCACACACAATTTTACAGATACATCCATCTTTTTTAAGATTAGTCTTATAAATTTGATCAACATGCAAGTTATTTTTGCCAAATGATAATAAAAGCCTGGAGACTTGACCACCCTCTTGGGGACACTTTAACAACAAAAAGAAATATTTTATCAGTTCATTTTCAATTAGAACTAATTTTATTTTATGTACACACCTGATCTTGATTTGCTTTGCAGGAGTTGTGTGACCAATTTCTTTCGTCTGCTAGAACCTTCTGGCATTTTTTATCATGAGTAGGCATATCCAGTTTCGTCGCAGATATGAATGTTCTATTACTCATAACTTATTTTTTCACGCACTTCTTTAAGATTTGCGATGAAATCCGTTACATTTCTTTTTATTAGTTTATGAGCTTGTTGCTTCTGGCCTTCGCAAGTTCGATGTTCGATTACTTTTTAAAAGCATCCGAAATCAATCAAAAGCAACGCCCAATTTTCGACCACTTTTTGCAGCATTTGGGGACGTATGTCAGCAAAAACTGACCGAATGTTCTCTTCAAAGCAAAGGCGTAAGTCGTCTTAAGGCCCCGACCCATAGAATCCGTTGCGTCCGTTCGCTGCCGGATTCAACTGACAGCAGTGAGTTTTACCGGACACAACGGATTGGGGTGACCCATAGAATCCGGGCCTTTAGGCTTATCTGCGTAGAAAAGCGATTCCACATAAATATTCGCCCGATCTTAAGGTAACTCAGGTTTTAGAATAGAAATTACATAAAAATCGGCGTCAAAAGCGATTTTATTTCAATAAAACAATTTGACAAATGTAAACAAATGTGCCAATGATCGTGCGGCCAGTGTTACCGCAGCCAAAATTTTTTCAGAGTCCCCCAGGGCAAAAAAAGAGTCATTTTGAAAATAAATGTGTCCCTTTCGAAAAGTCCACTTGTTAGTGTTAATAATTTTTTTTATTTCATAAAACACAACGTTTTAGCAACGAGAATTGTCAAACGAAAGTTTCTGGAATAAATGCATTCAGTAATATAAATTAGTTGGCCGTGCACACGATGTAATGTGCCGACAAATACTTGTTTACACCCGTGTTTTAACAGATTTGAGCCAAATAATAACTCAAGACATTTTTTAAGTGAGTATAATAATTAAACGAAAACAATTTCAATTGGATATTTGACTTTCGTTGATTATTGTTTTAATAAACTCAACATTCTTTTAGTTCGAATGATTGTGGAAAAAATGTATCCCTTTTAAAAAATATGTATCCCCGAATCCCATAGGGAAAAAAGAATCCCCCGGGATACTATTGTATCCTTGTGTTAACTCTGCGTGCGGCATCAAATCTTCCACGTTGAAATGGCATATCAAATTGAACTGAAATCAAGATACAGCTGTCAAAAAGGCCAACTTCGAAAAAAGTATTGCCAGATTGAAAGCCACTCGTCTACAAAAACATCCTATACTAAGGTTGCCTACGTTAAAACCTTTATAGAAAGCTGGTTTCCTTTTCTTTTACATAACTTCCATTATAAAAAAACTGGCGCATGGTAACTAGTTAAAAATTTGAACTTCTATTTTCATATTCTAGGTGACTAAAACTTCATTTCAGAATTTGTTTAAAATTGGTGATCAAAAAGATTCAGGAAATACAGTAATCCCCGGATAAATACACCCCGCTTATTGACCTGAATCCTAGGCAAACACGAGATTTCATAAGAAATATACCTATAATTTCCCGTTTAAATGCATTCCGCTTAAATGTTTTTCCCGGTTAAATGGTCAGAAAATCAAAACTCTCAATTCAATTTGAAGCGAAATTGCCCGGTTAATTGAACGAAAAAAACCAAATCATGGAAATCGCTTTTTGCTTACATCTTAAATGAAATTAGAAGCTAGTAGTTTGGTCGCATTGTTGCGCGCCTCCAAGTAAATTTTCGAATTGACATGAAAGCCCTGGGGTCGCCACAAATCATTTTTTTGAGAAACTTAAGGTCGCCCTGAATGCCAAATTGAGTGTTTTTTAGCCCTGGGGTTGACCTGGGTTTTCCCTCAACTCACCCTAAATTATGCTGTGGCGAGTTGAGGGCTGTCAAATGGTATGTATTTTTATTCAACAGGGATGTGTGGTGATTTTGTGGCTTAGCGGTTTTTGAGAACTGGAAAACCCAAGTTTTTTTTTGACAACTCATAGGATTGTCAAGAAAACTTGGATCAACCCTGGGTAAAGTTCAACGAACGAGCCTATTGTTTGCTGAAACATCAGAGTTTAGCGACTGCAAATTAAAATCTTGAAACTGTGTAAGAAAACAATGCAGGCGAAAATTACAGATTCTTCCCATGATATAATGTTCTAGCCAAATAAAAAGCAAATCTGCCTAATTCCCTCTTGTACGCTTGCTAAACATATACGCACGCACTATGTACCAATTCATAATTTATGTGTTGTGTACATTATGAAAAATTGTTCCTTTTCAATCATTCCTAGGCTGAAACTGTTTTGTTCTTTTTTTATGTCTTACCATTTTATTTAAATTTTCCGTTTAATAAAATTTTGATTTTTTTTAAAAAGGTTCTTCTTGACTTTTTTGCCACAATCGTAAAAAAATCGTTTTATTGCGTTTTCAATTCAATTTAGCGGGGTTTTTCTAAATGGGACAGCAAATCAATCAAGCGGGATTCTTTTAATTGCGTACCCCTGTTAATTGCGTCTAAAGTTGTGCACTTAAGGTGACGCAATTAACCGGGGATTACTGTATACCTATTCCTTACTTTCTGAGTAAAGTTAAGGAAAGAACAGGATATGAATATTGTTCGATCAACTGATTTGACAAGGAAGAAAGTGATGAAGCAAATTTTTCGGGTTAATTCTTGCAGTTGAGGATGTGAAAAAAAACGAGACAAATCAAAATCTTAACCACATTTCCGTCAGAAAAAAGTAAAGAAATATTCTTTGAAATGTTTTGGAAAACCTAAACTTGCTGAGTGCTTTTTGACCTTTTTGTGTTTGCCCTCAACTCGCCCTAAAGTAGCCCTTGATTTTTACTGGGTCTACTTCAGATATGACATTGATGTGTAGCGATCAACGGGCTCAAGCGTTTTTTGAGAAGCGAAAAGCTAAGTTTTTTTTTTTGATAACCGAAGAGGTTATGTCAAGCAAACCTTGGTCAACCCTGGGCAAAGTTCATCGAAAAAACACAGTCTATTAATTTTTTTTTTAAATCTTCTAAACTCAAAATATACTACCAGCGCCTAATATTTGATTATACTTATGTTTTATTCTAGGTTGTGGTGACGAGTGGTGGCGAAGGAAAATGTACGGCAGAATTCACTGTAGCTGAAGAACATCTTAATAGGGGTGGCGGACTTCATGGAGGTTTTACAGCAACACTTGTCGATAATGTTACAACATATGCTCTCATGTCAAAAGACAGCCATCCTGGTGTTTCGGTTGATTTACATGTTAGTTATCTAAAAGCTGCAAAAGAGGGCGATGAAGTGATAGTAGATGCAAACACTGTAAAAGTTGGCAAAACATTAGCTTACGCTGAGTGTGAATTGCGGCATAAAAAGGACGGTTCAATAATAGCGAAAGGATCGCAAACAAAATTTGTTGGCTTTTGAAAGGCAGAACCATATAATTAGTAACGGCTATGTGATAACTAAACCACGGGTGCTTTAATAAAATTCTCAAGATTGTAAATTTGTCAAAGATGGTTGTTTGCATGTTTTTTTGTGCACTCTCTTTATTACACGTATCCACCGCAATGAAATCTGGAGTCGAATTACCGCATCAGTGATCGAGTGAGTGACTACTTTTTTTCTTTCAAGATTTGTTCTATATTACACATCAGCTTCAGCCTGATGTTCATTTTTCGAAGTCAACTCGCTCAAACACTGATGAAATAATATCAAATTTTAGTACTTTAGTACTCGATAACGTGAGAAGAAATGCCAAAAACTCATAATTCAGTCACGTATTACTCGATTACGTGTGCGGAGATACGGCCCCTGATGTCAGATTTTTGACTTGCAGTTTAAAGATGACATAGTTTCACATAAATACATTACTTACTTCAATTAATTTCATTAAAATAAATAAATAGGGTGGCGCACAGTGGCGGATCCAGGATCTGGGCATGGGGGGGGGTCTATTACTCAAAATTTTATTTATATATACGAGGTTTAGCAGATTCAATCAGAAATTATTTACATGATGTTGGCGTCGATTGCTCATATATGTATGGCCAAGGATTCGACGGAGCTCCGGCAATGAGTGTCCAATTTATTGGTGCACAGGCTCATCTGAGATCGTATTTCCCCCTGGCAATTTATGAACATTGCGCTGCACATAGCTTTAGTTTGGCAGTCAATGCAGCATGCGAAGTGTCAGGAATAAAAAATGCGTTAGGAACTATCGGAGCGAATGAAGCATTTTTTCATTGGCCTAAAAGACAAGACGTTCTACACCAAGAAATTTCAAAAAATGACAAACAAAAGTGAGAAAAAAAACAAAAGTTGAAGTCTTTTTGTCCTACTAGGTGGGCTCAGTCTCATGAAGCAGTTGGAACGTACGTTGAATTGCAAACGGCTGTTATTGAATCTTTGGAAGAAATCAAAACGTGGAAATATCGAGATACTTCGCAAAAGGCATTGCATCTTTTGACAGCGATTTCGACGGTTGAATTCCAAAAATAGCCTGTCACATTATGGAATCAGTTAATTCGATTGTTTTGCCTTTGAGTCGGGAATTGCAATCTAAAAACCAAGATCTGTGTGAGGCTACTAAGCTGGCAGATGAAGCTTTGAATGAATACAAACGCGAAAACGCAGATTCTACTTTCCACGTTATTTATGAGCATGTAGCTAGAATTTGTTCTGAATACGAAATCACAATGAAATTGCCACGCCGCGCCGTTGCAATCAACAAAAAAATCGTTGCAACGTTCAAGCACAAAGTATTGAAGACTACTACAGAATTTCATTCTATATTCCGTTTCTTGATACGTTCATCTCTCAACTAAAAGTTGGTTCTCTGAATTTTCAGATCCATTTTCCAAAGTTTCGGGCAAATGTTTCTTAAACAAGAATTTAACGAAAAGAAAAGCGCTGACCTCTACACATTTTACGAAGATATATCGGATTGTTCGAAAGAAAATTTTCTGTCAGAAGTCAAGATGTGGAGACAACGAATCCACGCCCAGAACATCCAAAATGCGCTTGATGCTTTACTGGTTAATATCTTTCGATCAAAAATTTATATGTAAAAAAGTTTATATGTGACGCGATCCGAGAAAAGGCACCTTTTAGGCAAAAGTGAAAGCTACCACAGCACGATCTGAAAGGCGCTGATGTACCATTCAAACCCATCTAAAAAATCGTTTCTCTGAATTTATATTTTGTGAAATAATAGCGATGTTACAATTTCTGATTGCGCTTCATGAATATTCAGTAAAAGAACTTGTGTAATCAATCATGATCCAACAACCGATTTTTTGCCTAGTTAGTCCCTTTTATCGGATCGAGTCACATATGCAAACATCAATCTGACGATATTTTTCAGGTTTATCAATAGCAAGTCGTTCAAGAATGTCGATTATATTTTCATAATCAATAAAGTTCTTGAATTTTTAAAATAATAATATTACTTCTCCTTTACTTTTTGTCTGACTCATGCTATATTTTTCCGTCCCTTAACGAAATTTGAACATTAGGAGACGATAAATGTTACAAATAACATCTTTTATTTTCCCGATTGGGGGGGGGGGGGGGGGGGGGGGGTCCGGACCCGAAAACCCCCCCCCCGTGGATCCGCCTATGGTGGCTCAACAGAGCGGGTTGATCACTAATCTGAAGCAGATATGTAAGTGGGAGAGTTGTGATTCCTTCGAGATCGCGGTGCTTGTTCCGCCGCACCGGCCATAAAAGACGAAGAAGAACAGAGAAGTATGGAGATATTTTGTCTCTGCGTTGTTGTCTTTATACGTAAGCTTTGTTTTTATAAACTCATGGGCACTATCCGTTTTACAACTTAAATGAAGTTTTGTAATTTTTTTAACCTTGGGTTTGCCCTCAACTAGCCATAAAGTAGCCTATGTTTTGGTGACTTCAGGTAACAAACACGACTGTCAAATACTACGTACTTTTTCAAATGGCAGGGATATGTAGTGATTTTGTAAACTAAACGTTTTTTGAGAACCGAAACCCAGATTTATTTGACTTGAGCCTGAAATACTAGAGCTGGTTACCTTTAAGGCTCTCCGAAGCCAAAGCAGTTTTTTTAATTTACGGCATTGCTGCCTGTTACGTCTTACGTGGCAGTTTCGAAGCTCGAATCCCAACAGAAAACAAAAATAGGAATTTTACTCCAACGGAAAGCTTTTTCTCGATTAGCCGTTCGGAATCTGCAACCAATTTTAGGTCCCCTCCATTCATCACAAGGTGTGGTTGAGAGGAATGCGCTGCTAGGCCCCGGGGCTTCCCGCTCTGTTACAAATTCATATGTGATGTAAAGTAATGTTTCAATACATACGAAAGTTAATGTTTGGTCAACGCTGAGGCGGCAAAAACAACAACGCCTTTCAGTACTTTAAAAGTTGTGGCGTTATAATACTGTCAACAACGCTGCAACTACAAAATCACTTTCTTTGGGAGAGTCCTTACTTCATTGAAAGTTCAAAGCCCTGCGCAAACTAGAGCGGCGCGGCGTACTATTGCGATTTGTGGAACGTATTCTTATTTGTACGTTACGCAAACTCCAAAAAAACTAACATAATTGGTTAAAATCTTTATTTATTTTAACGATCAATTTTTATGTGAAATAAAATATGGTTGCAACATACACTATATGAGCATAACGGATACATTCTAACAAAATACTAATCACTTAATCTTATATTAATTCAATGGTTGTTTTATACTGAGGGTTGGTTAGGTAAAAGTTAACATTACACTCACTCTACGGACATCTTAGTCCCATTGGAAAACATAAATTTCTGAACTCACTGCACCGTCGCCGTCGTCCTATGATAGAGTTTTTCCTTTTTCATGTTTGAATTACAAGTTTGTTCAACAATTTCGATTTTCTTTCGCAAGTGTTTCAGCTCAGCCTGGAAACTACTTATGACTTCTTCAAGACCTCCTATTCTTTCATCGTTCGTCTCCCAATAATCATCGTCCCTGTTTTCTACGTCTGGTGATGTTAATGACCGTTTTTGGCGTTTCGGGTATGTCTGCGGTACATAGGATTTGAGTAAGGCTGGAAGTGATTCACAGTTACCACAATCTTGCCAAAAATATAAATTTATGCCAGGAATATCGAGACAGCTCTTGTAGCCTTCTTGTTCTTTAGGAAGTATGAACACATCGTCAGTGATTTCATTGATGTTGTCACCGTCATCGCACAAAACACGTGCCAAGCTAGTTTGTTTGATTTCCCGAAGTTGTTCGGGAAGAAAAACTGAAGGATTTTCATAGAAAAATCGATCACCATCACGAAGTCTTCTGAACTGGTCGACTATGATGCATTGGAAAAGCGGACCAATCTTACCCCATTCAACAGGATCTTCAAGAATACCTCCAACAAATATATCAATGTTATCCGGATGGCCGTAGAGTTCTTTTAGCTTCATTCTAACACCTTCATCACTTATTTCTTTTGATAAATCGTCAAATGTTGTTGCCACTGTCATATTGCAGAACTTTCGGTAAACATTGTATCCGGGTATTCCATGCTCCCTTCCTCGCTGTATGTTCATGGCTGCTAAATCAAGTGCAACCGCATGTTGTGTAATGAAAAGCTTCTCGGTAAGCTCTGTGTTTAGATTTTGATCGGGTTTTTTTAGCTTGGCAGGTATTGTGAAGAAGCCACGCATCAAAGGATCTACACCACCTTCATAAGCAAGTCGCCATGGTGAGAAAAATGCTTTATGCAATGGCAAATGGCCTTGTGGTATTGGCTGATAGGTTTCGTTGAGTCTGTGTAGTATAGGATTTATTAGCGTGTGACCGAAACGGAACGCTGATGTAGCAAATTCGTTAGCGATCGATGGATTAACGGAAGGGTTATAACCCTTATACTCTCCTAACTTCTTCATTCCACTGGGACCGACAACTATTGGCAGCCAATGCTTGAAAGTTATGTGCTGCATCTGGGCTCCTACAATTTTTCGAGCTTCCTGATACAAAGAGTCACCGTCCCAGTGAGGGTTTATTTCCTTCAGTTTGAGTGCGATTCTATTGTGCTCTCTCATCCAAATTGTATGCATTGCTAGTAGACCTGTTTGTTCATTGGCACGAATATCACCGGCCACGAAACAATTCATGTTGTTCTCGTTTAAATTCCTCCTGCAATCGATTCCGTCTTGTGGTGCTGCAAATGGCAACATGTCCTTTTGATGTGGAAAATGAACACCAGTTCTTAGCAATCCGTTGTCGCTGGTCAGGTTTCTAAGCTCTTGAGAGAATTCAAAAGTGAAGCCGTATACTTGGGATGCGTCGATGTAAGAAGTCAACTGATTGATTTGTTCTCTGGGCTGAACAGCATCAAAGAAGACTGAAGTCATTCCCGAACCACATATGGCACTTGATCTAATTAAGTCAATGCATCTTCTATTCTTGACGCGCGGATCATTAGGTGGAACTTCCATGGGATAGCAGGGAGGGGAAAACTCACAAGTTTTCTTACAATCAACTCCATCCCAGCTTTCAGAACTTACCGATGGTATAGCATGATCCAAATCATGATCCAAGAATTGTCCCCACTGCATAACCATGTGTGTGATGTGCTCATCTGGAGTTATCTCCTTTGTTGATATCAGAGTAGTCGATACTAAACGGGCAATGGGTTTCGGAAAACCTGAATATAATTTCCCTTTTGTCCATCCAATTGGCATGCTGAATCCGTTTTCGTATATTGGCTTTTCGATGCGCCTGAATGCCGTCAATGAAGCTCCCCACGTGGGGTTATTGAGGTTGTTACATGTACCGTCGACACTTCGGTATTTCGAATGATAGCACATATCTGTGCAATTTGGCATTTCACGATGTTCCATACAGCCGGAAAGTTCGGCCACAAGTCGTAGATGTTCACGTGATAGCAGATCTTTGAACTCATACTGGCTACTGCTGATCGATAGATTGTGATTTTCTTGCACATGCCTTCTGATGTTTACTAAGGTCCTTTCATAAATTTCAGCAGCACGAGCCAATTGTCTTGCCTCGCCTTTGGGAAATCGGAAAAGTCTGAGAAGATCGCCGTGATGCAGGGGATTAGTTGGTTTGCGATCAGTAAACAGTGTCTCAATTGTATTGTTGATGGCTACATCGATCTCCCTGGCAGCTTCGGCAAATGAAACTTGCACATATCTATCGCCTGGGGCCAAGGCATCGTTACTCCTAATGAAAATAAAATAAAAAGATTGGCGTTTTTAATAAAACATGAATGAAGAGCTGCGTCGAGACTAATTTATTTGAGAAAAGCGATTGTAAAAACGATAGTTAAGGAAATTTGGTCGAAGGTACAAATTCCAAACTCAAGCCTTTTAAGTCGAACAGAGAATGTTACAGCAGAATTTCTTTCGTTGCTAAAATGGCAAGAAAACATTGCAATGCAGCCAGAGATCGACTTGTAATGGCGTTTCGGTCGACGATGACACAACATGTCCTAATTTACTTATAAGAGACTGTGCTAAACATTTCTTATCTTTTTCAAGAAGTTTGAAGACATAACAGATAAAAGGTTCGATCGTTGAACTTTACCCAGGGTTAACCCAGGTTTCCTTGATAGCCCCAAGAGATGTCAGAAAAACCTGGAATTTCCAGTTCTCAAAAAAAGCTAAGCCACAAAATCACCACACATCCCTGTCATTTATGACCCCCCGCAAACGAAAAACGGACAATGATTTACGCATTTGCACTTGGAACGTGCGTACGTTGAATAGGCCGCGCAAAGCTGAACAGCTAGCCGAGACCCTCGCCAGCCTCAACGCTGATGTAACAGCCCTCCAGGAGATGCGATGGGATGGACCGGGCCTGAGAGATACAGATGACTGTACTTTCTACTATGGGAATTGCCAACTTGATGATTGGCTTTTCGATGCGCCTGAATGCCGTCAATGAAGCTCCCCACGTGGGGTTATTGAGGTTGTTACATGTACCGTCGACACTTCGGTATTTCGAATGATAGCACATATCTGTGCAATTTGGCATTTCACGATGTTCCATACAGCCGGAAAGTTCGGCCACAAGTCGTAGATGTTCACGTGATAGCAGATCTTTGAACTCATACTGGCTACTGCTGATCGATAGATTGTGATTTTCTTGCACATGCCTTCTGATGTTTACTAAGGTCCTTTCATAAATTTCAGCAGCACGAGCCAATTGTCTTGCCTCGCCTTTGGGAAATCGGAAAAGTCTGAGAAGATCGCCGTGATGCAGGGGATTAGTTGGTTTGCGATCAGTAAACAGTGTCTCAATTGTATTGTTGATGGCTACATCGATCTCCCTGGCAGCTTCGGCAAATGAAACTTGCACATATCTATCGCCTGGGGCCAAGGCATCGTTACTCCTAATGAAAATAAAATAAAAAGATTGGCGTTTTTAATAAAACATGAATGAAGAGCTGCGTCGAGACTAATTTATTTGAGAAAAGCGATTGTAAAAACGATAGTTAAGGAAATTTGGTCGAAGGTACAAATTCCAAACTCAAGCCTTTTAAGTCGAACAGAGAATGTTACAGCAGAATTTCTTTCGTTGCTAAAATGGCAAGAAAACATTGCAATGCAGCCAGAGATCGACTTGTAATGGCGTTTCGGTCGACGATGACACAACATGTCCTAATTTACTTATAAGAGACTGTGCTAAACATTTCTTATCTTTTTCAAGAAGTTTGAAGACATAACAGATAAAAGGTTCGATCGTTGAACTTTACCCAGGGTTAACCCAGGTTTCCTTGATAGCCCCAAGAGATGTCAGAAAAACCTGGAATTTCCAGTTCTCAAAAAAAGCTAAGCCACAAAATCACCACACATCCCTGTCATTTATGAACAAAAAAACATTTTATTTGATAGCCCTATTCATTACCTATTCATTACCTGGTGGGCAAAATCGCATCGTTACCTCCCCGCGGTGCCCGCTGGATAGCCGAAAGGTGAACTAACGACGAGCGTTGGATCCATCGGATCCATTGGTTGTTGATACCTGAGCTCTCTTTTCAGGAACTAGGAACAGGAGAGAAAAAAATTCGCTCTGAATATCAACACGATCTACACGTCATGCACAGGCCTCACAAGCCGGTCATGAAAGGGAAAATAAAAGTGATGAAAAATAAAAGATATGCCTCGGATGACCAAACCAAAAATGTTGACGACCCCCCCCCGCAAACGAAAAACGGACAATGATTTACGCATTTGCACTTGGAACGTGCGTACGTTGAATAGGCCGCGCAAAGCTGAACAGCTAGCCGAGACCCTCGCCAGCCTCAACGCTGATGTAACAGCCCTCCAGGAGATGCGATGGGATGGACCGGGCCTGAGAGATACAGATGACTGTACTTTCTACTATGGGAATTGCCAACTTGATGGGAAATCGCCCTTATTTGGATGCGGATTCGCTGTCAGAGGAAGACTTAGGCAAAAAGTCTTGAGCTTTCGCGAAGTCAGTGAAAGAGTGACAACGATCCGCATCAAGGCCAAATTCCACCACCTAAGCCTCATAAGCGCCCATGCCCCTACAGAAGAGAAAGACGACGCTACCAAAGAAAGTTTCTACGAGCTCCTCGCCGAAACTTATGAGCAGTGCCCCAAACATGACATTAAAATCCTCTTGGGAGATTTTAATGCCAAAATTGGCAGGGAGGACATCTTTGGTAAGACGATCGGAAAGCATAGCCTGCACGACACCACTTCTGATAACGGACTCAGGCTCATCGATTTTGCAGCGGGAAAAAACATGGTAATAAGCAGCACGCGATTCCCACGTCCCGACATCCACAAGGGCGCATGGCGATCCCCAGATGGTCGAACCTGCAACCAAATCGACCATGTTGCGATTGACGGAAGACACTCCTCCAGCATCCTGAATGTCCGTACCTTCCGAGGAGCAAACATCGACTCGGACCACTACTTAGTTGGTGCAAAACTCAGAGTACGGATCTCGATGGAAGCTCTTAGGCGATCACCAACTACGCCGAGGAAATTAAATGTTGGACGACTTCAATCGATAGAGACCGCCGCTGCCTATGCCGACCGCGTATCCCTTGAGCTTGCGAGGAATCCTTCGACTGATGACATGAACCCGGAAGACCAATGGCAGCTACGTCAACAAGCCATAAGAAATGCTGCGTCAGAGGTATTAGGTTTCTCACAGCCACCCCCTAGAAACCCTTGGTTCGACTCCGAATGTGTTCAGGCAAACAAAGCAAAAACGGAGGCATATAAGTCATGGCTCCAGAGAGATACTAGAGCGTCCAGAAATCTCTACGTTGAGCGAAGGAAAGAGGAAAAACGCTTACTCAGGAGGAAGAAAAAGGAACACCAAAAACTTGATTGTTTACTTTCATGCAGTTCATGTATTTTTTTCTCTAAGAAATAACTCAGTTTAAATTGTCAAAAATAGTGTTTATTATTATATGTAACAAACAACAAAAATCATATTTAATAAAAATTCCCCTGAAGAAGTCGAGAAGTTACGACGAAACGTAGGGAAAAATATGAAATAAAGTTTTTTATTTGCATATTCAAATGTAAGTGACCAAAAAAGCCCAATTCAATATAAAAACAAACAAAAACGCGAAGTCGAGGAGATGCAGAGATGTTTTAGTAGGAAAGAGGTGCGAAACTTCTATAGAAGAGTGAGACAGTCAACATCCGGTTTTACAAGTCGCCCTGGACCCTGCAAAGATCAGGATGGAAACACCATAGTGGAAACGCAGGCGATGTTAACCATCTGGAGAGACTACTTTAACCAGTTGCTAAATGGCGATGACAGCCAAAATCCCGCCCAAGATTAACTTGTGCCAGTTAATCTAGATGACGACCACGAACTGCAGCCGCCCGACCAAAATGAGATCAAAGTAGCCATCACCAGACTAAAGATGAACAAAGCAGCTGGATGTGATGGTCTACAAGCGGAGCTTTTTAAACACGCTGGAGATGACCTGGTCAGGAGCATACACCAACTCATCTGCAAAATATGGTCGGAGGAAAGTATGCCCGATGAGTGGAACCTCAGTACCATCTGCCCGATCCACAAAAAAGGAGACCGCCTACTCTGCGCCAACTATAGAAGCATTAGTCTTCTAAACATAGCCTATAAGATCCTTTCGAGCGTATTATGTGAACGTCTCAAGCCGTTTGCTGATGATTTGATAGGTCCTTATCAATGCGGCTTCAGACCTGGAAAATCTACCACCGACCAAATATTCACATTGCGCCAAATCCTGGAGAAAACCCAAGAGTACAACATCGACACCCACCACCTGTTCGTCGACTTTAAAGCAGCATACGATAGTGTTAACAGAGTTGAAATGTATCGTGCTATGTCTAACTTTGGAATCCCTGCTAAACTGATACGCCTTATCAGGATGACGTTGGAGAACGCTAGCTGTTCCGTCAAAGTTGGTAGAGACTCTACTGAAACCTTCGAAACCACCAGAGGGCTTAGACAAGGCGACGCACTGTCATGCAGCTGTTTTAACATTGTGCTTGAAAATGTAATACGTAACACCCATGCCAGTACATCGGGCACCATTTTCAATAAAACAACACAATTACTTGGGTTTGCAGACGACATAGACGTGATAGGAAGAACAAAGCGAGCAGTAACTGGTGCATTCACTACTATGGAGTCAGCAGCAAGCCAAATGGGGCTGAAAATAAACGAGGACAAGACGAAGTATATGCTATCATCAACAAAAGTCCAATCCCACCACCGACTTGGTCAAAATGTCACCATTGACAGGTATAACTTCGAGGTAGTCAGTGAATTTGTCTACCTGGGCACTGCTGTAAACTCAGCCAACAACATCAGCGCTGAAATCAAACGCAGACTAACTCTTGCTAATCGCTGTTTTTTTTGGGTTAAATAAGCAATTGAGGAATAAAGCCCTATCGAGAAGAACCAAGGAGACACTTTACAAAACACTCATCATCCCGGCCCTGCTATATGGTGCAGAAGCATGGACCCTCACCCAATCGGATGAAAAGTCACTTGGAGTCTTCAAGAGAAAAGTTCTGCGTACGATTTATGGTCCTGTTTGCGTTAATCGAGAAGAGAACGTTAGGCGAAGAAGCTGTACAGCGACATAAGCTTAGCCAGAAAAATTAGAGTCCAACGACTAAGATGGCTGGGCCATGTAGAGCGAATGGACATCAACGCTCCAGCGCGTAAAGTCTTCAACGCCAAACCAGAGGGAGTCAGAAGCCAAGGTAGACCTCATCTTCGATGGAGCGACCAGGTAGAAGGAGATCTCCGCCAACTTTGGAGTGCAAAATTGGAGACGGCAGGCTAGAGATCGAGCCGGCTGGAGGGGCATATTGGACAAGGCCTAGGAGCACCACGCTCTAGTTGAGCCACCTAAAGTAAAGTAAGTATTCATTACCTGAACTCGCCCCAGCAAAAACCTAAGGGGAGTTGAGGGAAAACCCAGGGCTCAAAAACACTCAATTGAAATTCAGGGCGAGTTTAAGTTTTTCAAAAAACGCTTTGTAGCCAGGACTTCAACGAACGAACCTATAGACAATGCCAGTGAACTGCATTGCGAAGTTGAATAGGATGATAGTTGAATAAGAGGCTTTTAATCCAAGCGGTGTATATGTTCGATACTCAGTTAAGGCTAATGGACAAATTTTTACGAAACAATAATATCGGTTGGCACCTAACAAAGGAATCTAATGATACCCTTGGTAATTTTAAATTAGCTATAATTCGTTGTTCTGTTGTGATTAGCTCGAATAAATCCATTCACTGGATGTGCATAAGACTGATGCACATGTTTGTTTTTTTTTTTACATTGGCTCAACCAGGGCCTTGAGAACCAGACTATTCGATGCTCTGTGAGCTTTTCTATGGCTAGCTCTTCTATAGTTTTTCATGAGAGAAGTAGTGAGCGCAAGAGCACTACCAAGCCCTACTCCAGTCCACGGCGTGGACGCATGGATCTTATCTTAAGAAGATCAGTATACCCTTGGACGTTTCCCATCCAGTGATCTTTGGCCCCGTTCCTGAGAACGAACGAACTGCATTAGTTGTATCCCGACGCAAAGTAGACGCATAAAGTAGGGGAATAAGTATAGAGAGAAAACAATGGCTGGGTCTCGCGGAGCGGATGGACTCCAACATTCCAAATAGTTTTCGAGGACACAGTGCTGGTAGATAGCGGAAAACCGAAACCTGCGTCTAGGGTGGCACATTCAAGTGGAAAAGATGACCTCAGCCAACTTGAAGTGAAAACTGAGGAGAGCTCGCACGAAATCGATATTATTATTATCGATAAATGTTGGTTTAGAGCCAAGTTCGTCCGGAATTTCAATGCCAATTTGATTAAGTAAATTAGAAATACCGTCAAAGGTATGCTGGGAGGAAGACAGAGTTGTAAAGTAAAGTAAATCCTGTCTACAAAGATGAATAAAAACGGACTGTTTTGTGTCAGGCATCATCATCACAGATTACTTTCCCATTTCTAATAGAAGCTATCTCATCCAAAAACACAATATCAAAATTGGTGAAATAAAAAAATAAATAAATAGGGTGGCGCAACAGAGCGAGGAGCCCCTGGGCATTGCGCATTTCTACAAGCGCTTTTCATGGCAATGAATACTAACGGAGGACTTGCCAATTCCTCGCGAAAGGCGATACCCGTGGAAAAACCATTTTTGCCTCTGTTGGGATTCGAACTCGAACCTCTGGATTAACAGGCGGACATGCTATCCATCACACCACGGGTACCATGGTGAAATACTGTCGCAATAATTTAGGACTCCTGCAATACAAGGAGCAGCATCATTCTGATATGGATTCTAGGACACCGTGAGTAAGCCAGCCGAAGTCGGGTCACTACTCGTCCCCAGCCAGCCAAATACTTATGCCACTAGAGCAAAAAAAAGAGCAGTATTCAATACTTCCGCAAGAAGTTCGTTGATTTTCCAAGAACACATACTCAAACACTTCAAGAGATAAAACAGAATTTTTAATTTTCTTCGTAAATTGGTGCCTCACAAACCATAGGGCACCCACATATGAGATTGCGGGCATAAGCACATCTGATACTCGTACGAGATGGTTCAGGGAGGCGCTTAATATTAATACCCCAATCACTACCAATCATTCCGCACCTTTTGCAATCCCCTAAACGCTTCTATACATCAGAGCTTTCAATATGCCCGGAAGCTCATTGGATTCTTTGAGATCCGACCAATTTAAACTGACCTTGAAAATTGTTTACGCTGATCCTCAGCATGTGTGTCCGTGGTGTAATGGTTAGTGTGTCAGCCTGTAACATGAGAGGTTCGAGGTTAAAATCCCAGAAACATCAAGGGACAAAAAACTTTTTTTCACGGATGTCGCCCTTGGCGATGAACTGGCAATTTCTCGGATAGTAATTTTATGCCATGAAAAGCGCTTTTTCGTTTAGTCGTTCGAAATCCATTTTATCACAAGGTATGGTTGAGAGGAATGCGTTAGGCCCCAAGATTCTCCGCTCTGTTGCACCACCTTATTGATTTTCATTTTGATCGTCAGCGCAATCAATTCCGGCCGCAAAATCTGACAGTCCTGATGAAATTTTTAGCGCATTCGATTGGTATACGGAAAAGATTGGACGCACAAGTTGCAAGGATGATTAAATCACAAAAACATTTATACAAAGCAGAAACAATTCTGTGATCCATTGGTTTTTAAAACGAGTACTTCCCAGGTAAAACCGATTCAAAGTGACATAAATAAATAAATAGGGTGGCGCAACAGAGCGAGGAGCCCCTGGGCCTAGCGCATTTCTCACCACCATGCCTTGTGAGGGAATGGAGGGGACCTACAATTTTATGCCCGATCCGAACGGCTAATTGAGAAAGCTCTTTTCATGGCATGAATTTACTAACGGAGGACTTGCCAATTCCTCGCGAAAGGCGATACCCGGGAAAAAACATTTTTTTGCCTCTGCTGGGATTCGAACCTCGAACCTCTGGGTTAGCAGGTGGACATGCTAACCATCGCACCACGGGTACCACAAAGTGACATAAGTCATATATTTTTTTTGACACTGAGAGATGCTTCCCACTCCAAATGTTGACAAAAATTCAGTATCTTGTCTCGTCGCTTAACTTCGCTGTATACTTGAACACCGTTGGAAAATATTGAGAGCTTTCGAAATTCAGTGCTGTGTAGGTCAAACCGTTTGTTTAAAAATAATATGTTCGTTCATTGAACTTTACCCAGGGGTGACCCATGTTTCCTTGACAACTCTATGAGTTGTGAAAAAAAACAGAGTCATCAAAAAAAAATAGCTAAACCACTAAACCTCTACACATCCCTGTCATTTGAATAAAAATACATGTCATTTGACAGCCCTCAACTCGCCTCAACAAAAATCTATAGCGAGTTGAAGGCAAACCCAGGTCAACCCCAGGGCTCAAAAAACACTCAGTTTGACAAGGCGAGTTTAGGTTTTTCAAAAACAGTTTTGTGGCGACTACAGGGCGATCCCAGGGCTTCAACGAACGAACCTAAAAATTGGACTACTCGCACGTTATTGTCGAAAAGCTAATTTCATCCACAGAGAGTGACATTTTGTTGCGGATTGTGGAATAAAGGCGACATTGGACGATTTTCTTATAAAATGAGAATGGGAACAACGTTCCGGTTAACAGTGCCATGTTCATTGAAGTTGATGACATTGGATGACCTCTGCTTAATGCAGAATAACACGACATGACAAACAGACCATACCACAATCGATCTTTTGCGATCCAAATTCCCAAATTATTATTATTTATGATTTTGATATCAGCCGTCTTAGCGATGTCGGAGGTGTGATTTGACCTGCTTGGAATTTTTTTGGGGGAGCCATAAAAAACAAGCTATAACCCAAAACCATCAAAAAGGTCTTGTAATGCCCTTCTGTGAAGCAAGCCGAAACGGCCAATTAAACGACGAAGCGACGACGACGTCATGTTCCATACAAAGCCTTACACATGTAAAAAAAATTAATTTTGTTCATTTGATTGTATTTTTAAAAAGATATTTGATATTTGGCCCAGTTAACGCACTTTCGTCTCTACATTTCCGCCTTTCACAACGTTCTCATACAAAACTACTCCCACATATTGCAGGGAAGCGAGTGGAAAGATGTTAGACGTCAAAACTTGATGTAAAGTTGTCGGAAAGTATTCATTGATAAGTTAAAAGCATACAAAAGCGGGAAAAAACAAAGTACCTGATTGTGACCAATCCTGACGCAGTTGCCCGACCATGCTCGTTCTTAATAGAACACTCGTATCGCCCTGTATCGGATAGCGTGGCATTTTTGACATACAAACTTCCGGAACTGCTAATTTGAAAACGTTCGTTGTTGACAATAGAACGCCCATCCTTCTGCCATTTAATCTACACAAAAATAGTGACTTTATTTTGAGTTTGTGTCTAAAAGAACATTTCTTTGCCAAACCTGTACAGAATCATCATCCCCTTTACACGGCAGCTCAATCGTTGTACCAGAAAAGGCTTCCAAGTCATATGGGCTGATCAATAAAGTTGGTGGACTATGATCACTCTCCACTGAAACTGTAGCCTGCGCTTCAGATTCTCCATTCTCGTTTTTGGCAATACATGTGTAAACACCTTTGCAAAATAAAACCAAACATATTTGAAAACGAAAATCTTTAAAAAATACAATGACTTACCTGAGTCAGAGACCTCGGCATCTTTAATGATCAACTCAGTATTTTCATTGTCTAACGTGATTCGATCACCAGGAACAATGGTCTCATCGTTCAAATACCAAGTAATAGCTGGCAGCGGATTTCCTTCAGCATCACACTCTAGCTCAATTGATTGTCCTTTTTTTACTGTTTGACTCTGAGGCGCCAATATAAAGACGGGTAGTTCTTCAAAACAAAAAATACAGAACACGCTCCACGTAGGTTGTTTATCTCTTACCTTTCACTTCGACTTTTGCCTTAGCATGTATACTTCCCAAGGAGTTACTGACTTCACATTTGTATGTTCCAGCAGCTAGTAAAGTTGCTCCCGATATTTCCAAGCTTCCATTCGAAAGAACTCTTGTTGTTTGAGTCGATTGAGACACTAAACGTCCGTTAAAGTACCATTGTATTTCAGGTTCTGGCGAACCGGAAGCTAAGCAGTCGAGAACAGCAAAATCGTCCAGGCCAACCACCATGTCCTTCGGTTGACTGATGAATTGTGGTGGCTGAAGTTGTGTTGCATTTTCGTTCACAACCACTCTTATTGGTTGAGATTTAGCTTCGCCTACGTCATTTCGACCTATGCATTCGTATATACCAATTTCGTTACTGTCTATGGATGATATACGCAAATTTCCTGAAGGGAGTATCCTCATTTTTGGTGAGTAGCCATCGGAAATTTCGTTTGTGTTGTGCATCCAAAGGACTTCTGGTTCCGGATCACCTACAATTGTGCAAGGCAGTTCGACGGTTTGTCCAGCCGATGTCTGCATATCGTGTGGTGATTCAACCATTTGGGGTTTTTCTAGAATTGATAAGAAAATGAATGATAGGATTGTGTACATGTATGCAAGGGTAAACTTACTGCAGTGGAAGTCCTGCTCAACCAACTGTGAGAATGACTTTTTGTGTAGACTTTGTGGTGCAAAACAAATGAGTGATATCGCAATATGTTCTCTTTCATTTTTTCTTTGAAGACTCAGCAACGATTTGATGCCACAATCACAATTAATGGGGTTATTTTCAAGACGTAAGCGTCGCAGTCTTACCAAATCATCGAACAATCCCACAGGCAAAGTTGTTATTTTGTTTCCATAGAGAAATCTAATTGGAATTAAGGTTTTACTCAAGATAAACACTTTTAGCCACATAAGAAAACTTACAGCCTGTTGAGTCTCCATAGACCCGCAAACGTCATTGGTTCTATTTGCCAAATATCATTGTTTTCCAGGAATCTTAAAGTAAAACAGTCACTCTAGAATCAAATGAGTTGTATTTAGGCACTTACAGTCCTTCAAGATAATTCAGTCCTTCAAACGAGCCTTTAGCTATCTCACTAATCCGGTTGTTGTTGAGATATAGATATTTCAAAGCCACCAATCCGGAGAAAGAAGTTTCTTTGATGTATCCAATTTCATTATCACTTAAGAAAATTGTGTGAACTCGATTCAAGCCCTTGAAAGCGTTAGATGGAACTCCTTGCAGTTGATTATATCGAAGATCTCTAAAAAAGAAGGGAAGTTTAAATATTGATAGAAAATGCTGGAACGTAACAGAGTAGAAGGATTTGATGAAGTATTTAAAAACATGGTGCCATCAGCTCGAAGGAGTTTTCTTACACACACTGACTTGTGCATTGATACAATATTTCCTTACATAGAATATTATGATCATCAGTTATTTCGATGTCAATATCCCGTATTCCCCAAAATTGTAGATAAAAACATTTGCCTGGGGGTCTACTATGTAACTCGATTCAACAATAAAACAATGCCAAAAATTCCCCTTCCGCAATTCTTAAGGACGTATAAGGAGTAAGTGAAAGAAACTTTGAAGTTTCTGAGGAAAGGAATTGGTAAATGTTATACTCGACTGGACTCTCATTCTTAATGGCTTTTAAAAGTAGAATCTGAGATAACTTTCGAGTGATTCGAAAAGTTGGATTAATGCCCCCTGATGGTTTGATTTTCCAATCAAGAGGCATACCTCTCCAATTTTTTTTTCAAATATCCTTCTCCGTGGCCTTTCAGCCATTAAAGATTATTTATCAAATGAAGTTTTAGACAATTTTTTTTTTTGTTCCTGAATCGGGTTAGAGGTTAATGTGGGTTTTAGTTTATCTAATGGGATAATCCTCATTATCAAGTGGCCACTTTTTATGGTGGAACAACCCCGGACATTTCGTAAGCCCTTCAGTAGACGCGTGGTCTAAGATCGTTGTAAGGTAGCCCTAAACGACGGACATGATCGATGAGTATGTTCGTGTTTGCTATGATTTTCTCGTTTGAGGTCTGGTTCGCAAGCTGTTCGCTGTTGACGAAAACTTTCACTTTTACCGCGTTCGTTGGTTTCGATGTTCATCGAACATACCCCTAGTTCGCGGGTCAAACCTTGTTTTTGATGAAATTACCATATGCGCAACTACTTGCGCTTCTTCGTCGTATATGTTCACATTGTGAAGAACCAACACGAATTGAATGTTCGCCAAATGTGTTTGCCGTGTAGCACTAACGGACAAACGGTTAACATGTTCGTCTTTTAAAGCTGACGGGTTTCAAAGATTTCCTATTGAGATTCACAAGGCGTTTTGTTGTTTATTGTGGCATCAAATGTTTAGCAAGTCAAGCCAGAGGAGGTTTGCCAATAGTGCAGTCAATGAAGCATTTTAGGTCCGAATTTTTTTTACTGAGAACCGATTTGCATGAAATTTTGGAATTAGGCTCATCTTACTCTTAACTTTAAAAGTGAAAATGATTTGAACACCGCCATCACCCCGGGGGTGGTTGCCACGCCTTCTCGGGGGGACTCAAACTGATACTATCTATCAAACTCTTCATAACAAACTTAATTTTAGGCGGAATACGATTAAATTTAGTTTTGGTGGAAATGGCACTTATGAAACCCATTGATTTAAAAGAAAAAAACATTAGATGCTCTGCTTATTTGCACTACAGCTCACTTATTTTACGTGCAAAAGACTTTTAATAGTGCTCATTTTAAAGCTTATTTCAAGCACTACAAAACATCCTCTTGTATTAGAATGCATAAAATGCATCTGCTCGCCGCTAAATGGCATTGACCACAACGATTAAATTTCAGACAAAATAAAAAATGGCTTTGATCTTTTATATCTAGCTTAATATTATTCTTAGAATACTTAATAAAAACAAAATTGTTCATTGTTTTACCTGCTACAATTTTGTTCTTTATAAAATTTTCGATAAAACGTATAGTTTTGGAGATATTTGCAATAAATAGATTAAAAACGTGAAAAAATTGTGAATTTTCAATTGCCAATACATGACTCGAAAAGTATTGGACTTAATGAAAAACCTTATACTTGATTTTTTGCTTAAAATTGGGCTTTTAATCGATATCCGAATTTATTTTGAAAAAAAAATTCGCCCCCGAGAAGGGGTGGCAATCACTCCCAGGGTGGTGGCGGTTTTCAAATCATTTTCACTTTTGAAGTTAAGAGTAGGATGAGCCTAATTCCAAAATTTCATGCAAATCGGTTCACAGTAAAAAAATTCGGAGGTCCTATTTTTCGCTTCATTGACTGCACTACAAGGGTCGTTGAATTCTTGAAGTTGTATTTTCTTAGCCGTTTTCCTGAAGTGGTTTTTCTTCAGAATGGTTCAGGACCGACAAGTAATATATAGAAAAATGTCAGACTTTTGGCTGCCGTGGCAGTCTCTACTGCAGAGCGAAGTTTTCGCATGTAAATTCAGAGAATAACATGAGTATCTCCTATACTAGTTTATGAACGCGGAGTTGAGTTCATGGTTATCTGAGACGATGAGAATTGTTTTATTTATTGTGTTTGAAAGAATTGTGGAATTCGGACATTGAATAATGACAAAAGCCTCAGATGATAGCCAAAGCTTACTGAAAAGTCTGATCTAGCTGATTCACCAGAGATTTCAGAGCCAGTACCAGTTTCAATTTGTCAACCACCAGTATACGAGTATAGAAGAATGAGTTGTGTGCAAGAATCTTAACATGAAAGCTCTTACTGGATGTTTCAAAATTTTCCAAATTGTAACTGAGCGAAATGTCACTCTTGGCTTTTGAAATCAGATTGAAGTTGTTTTGGTGAAGGAAACTGTGAAGGCCTAGTGGTTGTTAGCCCTTGAAGTTTTTCTAGCCCTTATACTGCCGATAACACTTTTTTTTTGCCATCCAACCAATGCTACGTAGGTTATCGCTGCATACTTTTTTTTGCTCAGTATCTAAAGATTGTAATTTATTTTGTTTCAAGCCTATTGTTTTTGAAGATGAACAGAGTGGCCGAAAGATCCCTCGTAAATACGTAAAGAAATTTTCATCAAAATGCTTCAAAAATGATTCAGTTTGGATCTTGGGCCTAGCTCTTTTCTCGGAACCATATACCTTGTGGAGAATGGAGGGACCTACTACTTTTTTGCCAAATCGGGACGGAATCAGAAGAAAGGTACTGCTGTAAAATATACAACCCATCTGAGGAAAACCGGATTAAGTCCAATGTCCAGATTAGACAGAGCAAATTCTAATATGTACACACAAAAAAATAAGACAAAAAGTACAACAGTGTCCAACAAGCTGTAAACATTTTTAGTCATTTGTAAAGAACGTACGTAATTCCACAGTTGATTCCTACGCTTGTATCCAATGACACTCCCGGTGGTAAGCTCTCAGGAAAAAGCAAATTCGAAGTTCACTGCTAACTCAAGGCTTCCATCAAGAGTTTAACCCGTCCTGCCCCCTTTACTCGCGGATCATAACAGATCAGTGCTACAAATTCAAACTTCTTTACAGAAAAATATCCGCTGGGCCACATAGTATCCCCGCTATTGCTGTGTAGAAGTGTTCTTATGCATAAGCTTTTTGTAACTTTCCGAGTGAACGGAAAACAGCTTTTATCAAGACTGTCCGTAAAAAGGCGAATCCTCATGGCCCTCAAACTATCGACCGATTGCACTTCAGTCGATTTTTTTCCAAAGTCATGGAAACGTTGATTTATCAGTTAAAGAAATACATTGAAGATCGAAAGATTCTTAATGACCGGCAATACGGTTTTCGCAGCAATAGGTTCACTTTTGATTTGATTACATATCTTACCGAACAGTGGAACAAATCTATACATCGTTTTGGAGAAAGTGAGATTATTGCGCTTGATATTTCAAGGGCATTTAATAGAGTTTGGCATCAGGCTCACTGATCTAAAATGAATACTTTCGGTTTTGATAAAACTCTTCTTCGTTGGATTATATTACTCATAACTTCCTTTCGAACCGTTTATTTGAAGAAGTGTAGGAAATAAAAGTCTGAAAATTTCAAAACCAATGTCAGTGTACCCCAAGGCTCCATTTTATCGGCGATTCTCTTTTTAATATTCGTTAATGATCTCTTGTCTTGCTTTAGTGTGCTTTTTTGCTAAGCACATTAAACTCCGACCTTGACAGCATTCAATGGGCAATTATAAACCGTGTAAAATTTAATGCTTCGGCAATCGCTTCTCTTCCCATTCCTCCCGCCCACTTTCCATGTGTGGCGCTTGCATTACCCAAACAGAACGGCTTTCTGTTCTCGGTATGTGTATCTCAAATCACCTGTTGTGGAATGATCACATATTCAACGTCGGAGAAATGCAGTAAAATGTTCGATTTCCTCCGCCGATGTTAGAAATTTTTCTCCTCACCTATTAAAAATAAGGCCTATATTCGAAAAAAAAACTCATACTCATTTCTGGACTGGATTACCAATTACTCATTTGCGTCTATTACAATCCTAAGTAAATAAAAATAAATAAATAGGGTCGCGCAACAGAGCGAGGAGCCCCTGGGCCTAGCGCATTTCTCACAACCATGCCTTGTGAGGGAATGGAGGGGACCGGTTCCGAACGGCTAATTCTCAATTAACCGTTCGGAAAGCGCTTTTCATGGCAATTATTTTATTAACGGAGGACTTGCCAATTCTTCGCGAAAGGCGATACCCGTGGAAAAACATTTTTGCCTCTGATGTGGGATTCGAACTCGAACCTCTGGGTTAGCAGGTGGACATGCTAACCATCACGCCACGGGTACCACCTATAATCCTATATAATCCTAAGTAGACCAGTAAAAATGATTGGAGCAAGAACCACAAAGGAGACATTTGTGTTTCACCTGAACAACGTGGAAAATCTCCTGTCGATCCTTGCAGCTGTTTGCGAAATTTTTTTAAGCAGTGCTCCAATGAAACGGCAAGTTACATTCCTCTCTTTTCAAACGATTTAGTCGTAATACTCTTGCATTCAGGAATGCCTATCAGTTTACCATTGAATCTAACTCTGGAAGTGCTATCAAGCATAAAGATTCTTTTCTAAGTCGAACAACACGAATATGGAACACCTTAACGAGCTCGGGTTTTCGTATCGGCATTACGATATTCAGGCCTTCAAAATCCATGGGCATCGGTATCTCATTTCATCTCTTATCCTATCCTTCTAAACGCTCGTAGTGTGTTAAAAGATATTAAGGGTATTCAAAACCCTTCTAAAAAGGTCCACATATATAGAAAAAAATCATAATTAAAATTGCGTGGAGCTGTGGCAAATTGTTTTCCTTGAATATAATTAAAAGCACCCATTGCGATGCACTTTTTTTGTTTTTGCTCAATCTTGTTGCTATGTTGTCAAAGTATTTACTCCTCAATGTTGCGCGTAAACACATTAATGTAAAAATCTGAGATCTTCACACTTTCTTAAAGTGTCATTTAAAATGCCTTTTAGTGTTTCTACAGCCCAATGCAATTATTTAATTGATGATGCTATTCCACTTTTGTGATGTCATTCTGTTTATTCTTCAATGCAAGTGCTTAGGTGAAGTATCTTTCAGATATGTGTATAAGCAAAATGTTCTGCTAATTAAAAAAAACAACAAAAATTGAAATGTGATATTTCCAAACGAGCCGAAGTTACTTTTCTCATCCAAGCCTTTGTGTACCTTTTGTGTTATATTTATGTTTGAATTATTTATTGAAACAACAAATTCCCGCGGAATCAACAAATACCAATAAGTTCTCAATCATGATTTAGCCAGACATAAAAAAAGGCAAATTCGACAAGCAAAGGAACTAAACTAACCAATCTTAAAGAACCACTTTGATACAATTGTTTACTCAGACTTAAGGAATAAGCAACTGAGTGAGTAAATACATAAAACACTGCTCAAATTATGTGGTTAACCAAATTATCTTGTGTTTGCCTTACTGGCCATTCAACAACTTCCATCAATGTTGAGTATCCTTTTTTTTGCTAACAATTTTTACTGTCCAACGAGTATACATACATACTTCTTATCTTATAATTTACTAAAACACGTTGATAGAAGTTCCCTTTCAAGTATTGAGGAGTTTCTTAGGTTTAAAATGAGTTGGTTATGTTTTGTTAGATATTTATAGCATGGGGTGCAATAAAAAAGAGCAATTTCAATGTGTGAACTAAGCCTCCTTTCGAGGACCACGAATAACGTTTATCTTTGTTTTAAGTTTCGATGTAGAAAAAATGTACGGATAAATTATGCGAGTTATGGATGAGCTAATCTTTCATTGTTATGTCTTGCTATGAACCTGATGATTTGTTATTTTACTCACATGATTGTAGTGTCGATAGGAAACTTCGGAATTTCTTGCAGCTGTGAGCGAATACATCGCACTGTTTTCTCCAGACATGTACAACGTTCAGGACACTCACTTTGAGCAGCTATTCCACAAAATAAGAAAGCCAGCACCAGCAGCCTTAAGGCTGCAAACATTTTTCTCATTTTTTGTTTTTATATCTTTTCTACTTTGTTACTTTTTTATTATGTTTATTTTTTATTTATTCACCACTCCGTGATCTTAAAACTTTTCCACCGAAGTATCGCGAAACATTGACTTCTTTATAGGCTGGCTGTATCTGCACAATTATCACTCACACAGTCGCTTCCGGTTTTGTTTTTGAATTTTGATAAAAAAAAAAGAAACCACAAAGCAAACGATCTTCAATTTGAAGCCGAAAAATCCTTCATCGAGAACACATTTCTGAATGCAAGGTCCAGTAGACAGTGCCGGGGATATTTATAACCAAATTTATTTTACACCACCATAAGCCAATCCCAATAATGAATTAAATTCAATCCAATCGGTGTAGCTACCAACCGCCGAAATTTCTATTAATAAAAAAAAAGACGTGTGTAGCGTTTTTATAACTAGGTATTTCACATTTTATTCCACTGATAGGACGTGACCCAAATGAAAATTGATATCTTAAAACTTCTAAGCATAAATTGCTAAGAAAATTATTCTGTTCACAAGCCAAGTTTAACCGGCACACTCTGATCTACGTCCGCTGAGATTTAGCGAGCTTCTGAGGAATATTCTTAAAGTCGGAGATGTTTGCGGCTTGGTTACACAAATGCAGTATGATATGATTTTATAATTGTGTTGATGTGAATATTTTTCTCTTTCGGCAACGTAATTTCAAATCCGAGGTTCAAAGATGACAAGGAAGCGC
This sequence comes from Melanostoma scalare, assembly GCA_949752695.1. NCBI lineage: Eukaryota > Metazoa > Arthropoda > Insecta > Diptera > Syrphidae > Melanostoma > Melanostoma scalare. The sequence goes on along the minus strand of OX456984.1, from coordinate 209,646,302 downwards.
CAGTTGGATTTATGTTGAAAAAAGGGTTACCACATGGAATTTTGGAATTTCATGTAAATAAGAAAGTTTTTACAATGAAATCGAAGATGGTAATATTTTGACATTTCTCCTTTTTCAGACAAACAGAAAAAGAAAAAACAATTATAAATTAATAAGGTCTAAAACTTTATACAGGAAAAATTAGTTTTAAATGAAACTTTTGAACGTAATTCAATTGATAAACTCAGTTGGCTTTTTGACTAAGAGAAAAGTGAGCTCATGTTATCATGCCTCTCCAAGACGCATTGCTATAATTGCGACACTGATATCAATATCGCAACGGCAGTTCGCATTATACAGAAGTAATTTTGCTCACGTTATTGCTACGCAATATGCTAAGGAACTGCCTTAATGGCGGGAAATTCGTCGCAATTGCAACGGAATCGCAAAGATCGTTATCGCTACAGAGTTTTTTAACCTTGGCTAAATTATTGTAATCGCGACAGAATTGTCGTCATCGCGAGACCTCACTGTCACGATATCGATAGTAATTTGTCACAACTACGATAGTTTTGCTTTATCACAACTCTGACAGCACTTTCGATATATTACAGCACCTTTTTATCGCGACTACGACAGAGTTGATGCTATAATGACAGTGTGTCGTGATTGTGACAGCGTTTTTGCTATAGTTTTTACTAATGCTGTTCAAATTACGGTAGCTTGGTGGCGATTATTACAGCTTCTTCCAGATAACAGAAATTCTGTATATAACAGTGGAGCGGTTCCGAGTTCCTTCGCGGTTGTGGCAAGACTGTTGCGATTGACAGGCTTGTCGTAATAACGGAAATTTTGTCGTAATTGCGACTATTTTGTTCTAGTTGCGATTTCGTCGATAGTTTTTTCATAATTGCAAAAAATTACCTACTTTACTTACTCCTAAAAAATTCATCTTTACGTCAAGTGTCCGTTGCTTGATTGGAAGATCTTTGCTCATGAAGCTTCGTAGTCAGCAAAAAATTGATGAAAAGGAATCAGGATGTTTTATCATAAGGATCTTTATAGACTGAATTGAATCCACTGTTGACTCACCCGCAACTAATCATCAAGTTCCTGCGACCCAGTCGTGCCCATTTTTCTCGCTGGTTCCATACCTTTCGCGAGGAATTCACAAGTTATCCGATAGTATTTTCATTGCCACGAAAAGAGCTTTCTCGGCAAGCCGTTCGGACTCCATTCCGTCAAAAGGCATGGTTGTGAGAAATGCCCTAGGTACTGGGGCTCCTCGCTCTGTTGCGCTACCTTGCCACCGAGCCGCTCGTTGTTGGCGAAAAATTTACGTTTTCTATTGTTCTTCTGCTTCGATGTTTGCCTTTGAATCATAAATGAAGAAAATTCTTCACAATCATGCTCCTTTGCCTTATTCCCTACACGGCAAATACATTTGGTGAATTTTCATTTCGTAGGGTAACCCCAAGTGACGAACATGCTTATTTACTGGGGGCTCCTTAATCCTAGAAATATTATTCACTTATTTACTTACTTTCTTTCTTGGTACCCGTGGTGTGATGGATAGCATGTCCGCCTGTTAATCCAGAGGTTCGAGTTCGAATCCCAACAGAGACAAAAATGTTTTTTCTACGGGTATCGCCTTTCGCGAGGAATTGGCAAGTCCTCCGTTAGTATTCATTGCCATGAAAAGCGCTTTCTCGATTAGCCGTTCGGAAACGGCAGAAAATTGTAGGTCCCCTCCATTTCTTCACAAGGGATGGTTGTGAGAAATGCGCTAGGCCCAGGGGCTCCTCGCTTTGTAGCGCCACCCTATTCATTTTTTTTTATTTACTTACGTTCATGTCATTGTATCACATTCGTTCAGCATCCAAAACTTTCAACGCTTAGGTTTCAATCCATTGTAAAAGGTAAGAAAAAAACATCTCCGATTAAAAAGTGTCAGCACTGTATCAGCTCCACTGATTTTATAAAGTACAAACGCAGACGAGTACGAAAAACAAAAACAGTATTTTTTAATAGAAATGTCTTATCGTTTATTATTAGTTCATTTTAGTTTTCCTACGGGAGTGGTTCGCACGTTTGACACTAACGTTGTTTGTTTTTCTTCACAAATAAAGTACATTCCTTCAAGTTAATAAATCCCAATCTAAATATGCCTAATGTGCCGCTAATAACACAAAATGATGGTACGAAAATACCGGCTATTGGTTTAGGAACGTACACTGTAAGTACCTACACACGAATTCTGATAATATAAAGCGATTCTATCATTTGGAGTGATAAGAACAAATAGTTATAAGAAGTCTTGAAATTAAATTGCTCGTTGTTCGTGAAGGTCAAGAAGAAATACCGATTTGAATATGGAATACCTAGCAACAGCAATTAAATTTGTAAGCCACCCACGACTTGCAAGTTGCAGTTTGCATCTTTTTGCTTTGTATACTACCGGTGTAAGACGTAAGTTTGTCGTAACTGCAGTTTAAAAAAGTCATCACGTAATGATGATAATATATTATATTATATTATGTATATAATTTCATTGCTTATTGCTTCGAAATTGCTTGGCGGCGTACCCCACAGGCGGATCACTAGTGTGAAGCAGAAAAGTGGGAGAGTTGTGATCGCTTCAAGATCACTACTCGTAACGCCGGAAATGAAGAAGAAGAAGAAGAATTGCTTCGAAATTGCTATCATCAAATTGGAGTATGCCTTTGAAAGAGTTATTAGAAGATTTAAAAAAAGGAAAAACCTAGGAGACAAAATGAAGAGAACACAGAAGAATTTGACTCAGAAGTCAGAAACCAAATATTAAGGTGGGACAACTGTGTAGACAACTGTTTTTTTTTTTTAAATATCTTTTTAAGTTTTTAGAAAATTTAAAGCATTTATTGAAATAAGGAAAGTACATCTTTTTATTATCATTATAAGTTGTCACTACAATAAAAAAAAAATTGCAATGTTTATAATAATTTCATCAAGTTCTTCGTCTTTCAACTTAATTTTAAATAAATTAAGTTGAAAGGCAAAGAACCTGGTGATGAAATTTTAATTTCGAAACGCGTCGAAAACAAATTATAAAAGTTGTGATACACCACAAGACTAACTACACAAATACTACATAGAACAAATAACACATGACAACTGTACTACTGCGTGCTGTTGTCATGTGTTATTTGTTCTATGTAGTATTTGTGTAGTTAGTCTTGTGGTGTATCAGCTAAATGGTCTTTGTCGCCCGGCTGCAACCCCCTATTCCGCAGATTTATGTGTGCAGTAGGTATCATGTAAATGTAAATGTAAAAGTTGTGATAAGTTTATTTAATAAAATAAAACAAAAGAAAATTACATATATTACTTTATTTATATTTATATTTTGTATTTTCCATATAAAAACAACTTTAGACCAAAACCAACATGAATATTTATTATAACAATTGATTACAAAAAAAAACAAAAACAAAAAAATTTTAGTCAATTTTCAGCAGGCTGTATTTCAGTGAAAAATGGTCCTACAGGAAATAAAAGAGACAAAGCTTTTTTTTGGAGCATTGGTAAAATTGCAATCTTTAAATAAAGTACGAAGAAAAATTTTTGGATTTAAATTTGTTAAGCAATCTAAAAAAAAAACACACACACAAAATTGAGTAAAATGTAAAAAAAATAAATCTATCCAATATTAAAATGACTTGGTTAAGTTTGACAAAAACTTTGTTCCCTTAATTTTTTTTGAAAACCAATCGATCAGTCGATAAAAGCCGCAGAACCAATCGATCTAAAAATTTAAGGGTTCTTTGGGGTACATTAGGCTAAAATTTTTTCCAATGACTCAAGCTTTCCCCCCAATTTTGAAGGGAAAATAACATATTTTCGTTCTTTTTTCACGCTTACGTTAGAGGTGGAAAGAATTTTTTTTTTTCAAATTGACAATGGCATATGTTTGTAGAAAATTTTTTTTTTCCCCTTAACTTTTGCGAATAAAGTAGTTTCAGAAATATTCGTAGAAAATTTCGAGTTAATCACTTCATTAGGTTTTGAGTTATGTTGCACGGCAAAAAGTTGTCGTTCGTGAATAGTAAAATTTATAGTGATTTATGCTTACTTGGACTCACAAGCCACATACTTGTCAGAAGTGTCCCCAGTTACCAATCAAATAAACTAAAACATTTGTGCGCTCAAGACGTACGTACGTAAATGGCGCGCACGTATTTATTTACTGCATAAGATATGAAACCTATCGCAGTTTCAGGACTCTAGAGGCTTTTGATGCCTCCTCAAACTTTTTGAAATGGTTAATTTAGATCATAATTGAATTGTTTGAGCAATAAAAAAAGGGGAAAAAGGTCCAGACAGTTAACCTCTTTTAAAGAAATGCGATTATGCAACCATTTTTAAAGCAGTGATGTAGCAATTGCTGATCGATCAATTTGTTGTCTCAAATATTGCCTGTCGTGGTTTAGTTAAGAGGGGAAGCTGATTTAGAATTTTGAACAAACCGAAGTTTTTTTTGTCTTAAAAGGTACTTTAGGGTCTTAAAAATAACTAAGGGTCTTAAAATGACTAAATGCCAAAACTTTCCATTCTGTGGCAGCGCCCCTCAGGTATGACATATGATTTTATAGTACTTACAACTTTAAACGCGTTTTTCTCGAAATCACTTTTTTTGAACTGGCCGAAGACAAAACTCGAGCAAATCTTCACTGATCTATACGGAATTTGGACAGTACATTCTAAATACCTTTCTCCGGAGACGTACGTAGGATTTTTTTTTTATTGCATAGTTTTTTTTGATCAACAATTTTGTCGTTCCTTTATAGTGAACATTTTAATGTTTTGTTCAAACGCGCACCATTTCGCGAAAAAACAAAATATCGAAAAAAATTGTTATATAGAAACTAAAAATTTTCGGGATTTTGTTCCAGGACTAAAATTAAGGAGGTATAAAAAATAAGGCGCCTCCGAAGAAATGCTGGGCATCCGTCTTTTTGAATTTATTTGACACGAAAAAATTTGTATTTTTATATTAAAACCTAAATTATAAAAACTCTTTCACAGATTTTCGATTTATATTTTTGTTGACTCACAAAAAATTCATAAATTATGCCCATTTTTTCACGCTCTAACCAGCTTCCCCCTTAATAGAAGTATTAAACATGCAGTTGTATGGTTATAATGAATAATTCAAGTTCTGAGCTAAATGGTAGCAACCAGAAGCTAGTGTCAAAACCCATCGCAAAACGTTCCGTTCCGATCAGGCTACCGGTGTCTAAAACCAATAGCTTGGAACGGAGAGTACTAAGTTGAACCGAAGACAATAGGTTCGCCACCAGTTCAAATGTCTACATAATCCTACTATAGTTCACATATATACACAATGGTATCAGAGAACTTTTGGTTTACTTAACTATCCAAGTTATCAGCTGATAGAAAGTGTCAAAACCCATCGCAAAACGTTCCGTTCCGATCAGGCTACCGGTGTCTAAAACCAATAGCTTGGAACGGAGAGTACTAAGTTGAACCGAAGACAATAGGTTCGCCACCAGTTCAAATGTCTACATAATCCTACTATAGTTCACATATATACACAATGGTATCAGAGAACTTTTGGTTTACTTAACTATCCAAGTTATCAGCTGATAGAAAGTTTTTTTTTATAATAATTTTTATCTCTCTGTGCCTGATGTCTTGAAACGATATCTGAATAGTTCAAAAAGGTTTAGATACGGTTATCTGATATAGCCTATCCGATAGGTTGAACGCGAACAAAACTGAACAATATTAAGTTTTTTAAATTTATAATGACATTAAATGAGAGAAAATATTTTTAAATGGCTACCCTGGAAGGCTTCGCTTAAAGTAGTAGATTCTTTCACTGTTACTTAAAAAGGCCTTGTTTATAGTATCGGACTGAAATTCACGGATTGCTTAGATGATATCGGCCTTCAGAAATTCAATCGTTTTCGGTTTGTTGATATAACCACTTCGTTCGTTGAACTTTACCCAGGGTTGAACCCGGTTTCCTTGACAACCCCAAAAGATGTAAAAAAACCGGGGTTTTCGATTCTCAAAACACTATAAACCGCGAAAATATCACACATCCCTGTCATTCGAACAAAAATACATTCCATTTGACAGCTCTGTTCATTACCTAATTTGAGGGAAAGCCAGGGCTCAAAAAACTTCAGTTTGGCATTCAGAACTGTATGGCGACCACAGGGAAACCCATGGCTTCAATGACCAAACCTAACATCTTTGTTTCACGGTTCCCCAAAAAAATTCGAAACTGGTCAAATCACAGCCAAGAGTGCTGATAACAAGATTTCGGAATTCGGTGAATGAGTTACCGATTTTTTTATGTACTTTTTGGCATGCTTAGCCGAAGAGATAGAAATGCCCCTCGTCAGAAAAGATGATTGATCGTTCCAGCGGTTCTAAAGCATAAACTTCGAAGCGATTACGAACGGGATGATGGTGCCCTTTCAATTGCTAAGTCAATTCAACTTTATAAGCGAATAATCGCAGATCTTTCAACAAGCTAGTGCGTAAAACGTTGAGCTGTTGATTTGATGTTCGGAAATTGAGTCTCACAATTTCGCTACATCATCTGTCTGTGCGTCCGTCGTGCCGTAGAATGACGGGAACCTTGAGTGTTGTCTAGTAGCATGTCAGCCTCACGAACTTTTTGCACAAACTTCTCTTGCGTACAACAGGTGTGGTTTGTGATTCTTTTCTACCAAAACTTATTTAAAAAAATAAAACGCTCTGTCGCAATTATTCTCAAGGTTGGCCAAGAGTAAAGCAGCTTAGTTCGTTCCGCGGGAGTATGATCCTGATTTTCGGTCAAAATTTCAATCGATATACAGTTGTGAGTATCAAATAAGACGCGTTCAAGAACCTATCCGATAGTCTATCTCGGATACCCGTATCTTAGATACTTCTTGAACGATTGAGATATCTTTTTACAGATTTCTGCTCACAACAAATATAAAACTGAACTTTTGAAAACAGAAAAACACTCCAGATATCGTTGCTAAGCGATTGGAATCCGTTTTTTTTTTTCGAGTTCTCAAGTGACTTTAAAGGCCCCGACCCATAGAATCAGTTGCGTCCGTTCGCTGCCGGATTCACCTGACAGCTGTGAGTTTTGCCGGACACAACGGATTGGGGTGACTCATAGAATCCGTTGCGGTGTCTCAACTCAACAAGACCACTCATGTTAGCAGAAGAGAAAATTTCAAATTGGTTCTTACTGCGCATGTCATCAGAGAGAAAATTTCAAATTGGTTCTTACTGCGCATGTCTCTCTTCTGCCGGACGCAAAAAGTTAAAAGTTGGGCTACTTTTAGCGTTGCGTCCGTTGCATCCGATGCTTATGGGTCACCTCTCATAAGATCGTGTGTATTTAATCGAGCTGTCAGGTGAATCCGAGAGCGAACGGACGCAACGGATTCTATGGGTTGAGGCTTTAATTCTGAATTACACGCAAATAAAAAAATCAACATGAAAAAGATACAAAAATAAATTTTCTATCAGCTGATCACTTGAATAGAAAGATACACCGAAAATTCTCAGATACTTTTTGGGTGTGTGCCACTGCACGTAAACAACAACACAGAACTATCCGGATACGATTAGATATTGAACGTTCCCAATAAACTTTGATTCAAAAAGATACCATCAGATGGCCCATCATTCAACGTAAGGCCGCTGTTGAAACGTATAGTTGTCTTTTCGATATTAGGTTCGTTCGTTGAACTTTCCCCAGGGTTGACCCAGGTTTTCTTGACAACCCTTTGAGTTGTCAAAAAACCTGGGTTTTCCTGTCCTCAAAAAACGCTAAACCAGAAATCACCACACATTCCTGCCATTAAAAAAAAGTATATGCCATTTGACAGCACTCAACTCGCCACAGCAAAAACCTTGGCGAGATGAGGGAAAACCTAGGTCAACCCTTTGACATTCAGGGCGACATTAGGTTTCTCAAAAAAGCTTTGTGGCGACCCCAGGGCGACCCTAGGGCTTCAACGAACAAACCTATTCTTCGGTATTTTCTTCACTTTTGAGTTTAATAAATTAGACAACATTTGAATGTTTTGATCAAATTGTCATTTTTTTCTGTAATATGAAGATACACAGTTTAGAATATAGCTTTAGTCATACAAATTCATATACAACACAGCATAAATTTCGATATTTATGTAAACTTGTTACTTGTTATTTTAACAGTCTCTCAGTGGCGATTGCGAACGATCTGTGCGAGATGCTATCGATGCAGGATATCGTCACATCGACACCGCTTTCTTTTACGAAAATGAAGCCGAGGTAGGACAAGCTGTTCGTGATAAAATCGCCGAAGGCGTTGTCAAAAGAGAAGACATGTTCATTACTACAAAGGTAATTTAAAAAAATTTTGATGCTGTCTACCAGGTTCAAGTTGATTTGTTTTTAATTTATGAAGCTATGGTGTCACTTTCATGAACCGGAAAAAGTTGAGTACGCTTGCCGAAAATCTCTTGAAAACTTTGGATTGGATTATGTGGATGTGTATCTAATGCACTGGCCATATAGTTATGTCCACAGGGGGGACAATGAACTCATGCCTACTAATGCCAGTGGTGAAGTTGAGTTGAGGTATGTTTTGAGCTTTGGTAATCAAATAAAATTGTATGGATTTAATTTTTGACTTTGAATAGTGATGTCGATTATCTCGACACTTGGAAGGCAATGGAAAAACTTGTCGGCTTGGGACTAACCAAAAGTATCGGAGTGTCGAACTTCAATTCAGAACAATTGAAACGGTTGCTTGCCAACTGCACCATTAAGCCAATTCATAACCAGGTAAAGAAGAAATGCATTTGCTTACCTAAACAAGATGTCTAAAAAGCCTCTCATTTACATGTTGCGTGTTTAGATTGAGTGTCATCCAGCTTTGAATCAAAAGAAGCTTATTGCTCTTTGCAAAGAACTTAACATAGTTGTTACAGCATACTGTCCACTAGGCAGACCTGATGTTGCAAAGAAAACACCTTCATACATATTTGGGGATGAAGTAAAAGCAATTGCGGAAAAGCATAAAAAGTCCCCTGCACAAGTGGTTTTGAGATATTTGGTAAGATAAGAAACACAATATTAAACACACGGACATATTTTATATTCTTTAAAGATCGAAATAGGAACAGTGCCAATCCCCAAGACCGTAACCAAGACTCGACTGATCGAAAATATTAATGTTTTCGACTTCAAGCTAACTGCTGATGACCACAAAGTCATGGAAACATTTAACACTGGTGAGCGGCTCATACCAATGGAACATGCTGTTAAAAGTATTCATTATCCGTTTCATTTGGAGTTCTAAATTGGTTAAATAGAAAAAATTTAAATGTTGTTTGTTGAATTAATGAAAAAATTATAACTTTTAACTAACGAACTAGCGGTGAGTGATCAGGGTTTGTCATCAATGTTAAAACTTTGCAAAATGGCTTACGTTTTTTCCTTTAATGAAAAACGTTATTCAAAACTGTGACATAATAATGATTGCAAGAAATATATTTTCTAATAAAAATTAATAAAGCTTTGAAAAATTTCACGTTATACATAGTTGGCTACTATTTTTTTTCTTGCTATTTATCTTTTCCGTCACCATTTCTCTTCATGCAACGTTGAATTTGTTGCAAAGTGAACAATTTCCTCGAACGTTTTGAGAGTAAAGCTAAAGTTCTTGGGCGGGAAAAATGTAGTCCTTATTTAAATAAATAAATAGGGTGGCGCAACAAAGCTATGGAAACGTCTGGGTCTATTGCTTTTCAATGACCTACAATCTTACACCGACTACGAACGGCTAAAATGGAGAGTTTTTTCCATTACAGTGTATTAATCTCGTAGGAATAGCCAATTCCCGGCGGTATACGTAAGAAAACAATTTTATTTTTCTGCTGAGATTCGAACCCGAAAATGTAGTTAACATGTCCGGGTCGAAAATATAGCCAATCGCATAAAGCAGCTACCCACATTGTTCCTCTTGTATTTGAAACCAGTAAGCCAATCACAAAGCTAAAATAAATTTTTTCTTCAAGTCTAGGACTTAATTATGATGCTATTTTATTAACATGGCTAGATAAATCTATTCTAGACAAAGAAATACTCTGCAGTTCGTACCAAACCTTTCGGGTGGATCGCTCTAATCTTACAAGCAGTCAAAAATCTGGTGGTGGAGTCCTAATTGCCAACCAAAATTGCTACAACTCTAAAATTATTTCATTACCCTCTACATGCGTGGAAATGGTATGTGTAACAACTTTACTCAATGGTTTTCATCTATTTATTGTCTGCATCTACTTTCCACCAAAAATGTGTTCTGAACCTTACGACCAATGCACAGTAAACATTAAATATATCGTTTCTGTGATGAAACCCAACGATCGCTTATAGTACTTATTGGTGACTTTAATTTACCTGACATTGAATTGGAGGTTCTTGAAGAAGACGACAATTTTTATCAGCAACATTGGTTACCTCTGAAGAAAGTACTTCTTTCGTCGACTCAACGAGTTCTTTAGCCTTAAATCAAATAAGCCCGTTTAAAAATGGCTTCTTTCTCGACCTAGTGTTTACGGATGACGTTAATGGATTAACTGTGCAAAGATCTTGCCTTTTATTGGATGATGTTAATAGGTTCCACCCATACTTTGAAGTTTTATCAGAAAAATCTAGCAATGCTGTGCAAGTCAATACACCCATGGCTATGAGTTTGACTTCAAAAAAACTGATTTTGTAAAACTGAATATGGAACTTTCTCAATTTCAATGGGATCTTGTTTTCCATGATATGGATGTCAACAAAGCAACAGATACTTTCTATGACATTTTACATAACTACTTTTCGAAAACAGTACCTGTTCGTCGCATCGAAATTGTTGATAAATGTGTTCCTTGGCTCACACCTTTCCTTAAGAGGCTTCAAAATAAAAACAAAATATACTACACAACAAGCTAAAACTCAAGTGTCTCAACTGTTCCCATTGCTCAGGAGTTCAGCAGATTAAGAAGGGAGTTCCAAATACAATCTGCGGCTACATATAGAAACTATATTGGTTCCATAAAAAATGATTTGCTGCAGAATCCTTCTTCTTTTTGGAAATTTTTCAAAAATAAAAAAAAGTTTCGGAATTTCCATCTTAAATGAATTTGGATCAAAGATCTTCAAATGATAGTGTAGAAATCTGTGATATGTTTGCAAAAATGTTTAAGGGTATCTACAAATGTGATAATGGTTTGACTGCACAGCATGAAATTAGTTCTGGCATCAACATAATAAACGATTTACCATGTATTCAGGAAAGTGATGTCCTAAGGGCTATTGAGAAGCTATTCAGCTCATTTTCATCTGGACCGGATAATGTCCTGTCCTGCATATTAATAAATTGCTGTCAGTACATGGCTCATGCCTTATGTTATTTATTTAACTTGTTTCTAACGTCTTCTGTTTTCCCACGAGCGTGGAAGTCTTCATTTATAACCACATCAAGAAGCCGATGCAACATGCGTGACTATAGAGGAATTGCAAAAATAAGCGTTATTCCTAAGATGATGGAATCCATAAGAAACGCAAAGTAATAGCAAAGGTTAGAATAAAGAATACTTTCAAAAATGATTACTTTATAAGGGGCCAGTTATAGCGATCAGGAAAACGAATCAGGAAAAATTTTTAAACGGAATAATAACTATGTTCTCGTTACAATTGAATAACAAATGTTATACCAATCGATGGCAAATCACTCAAAGAATTTTTTGTGCCCAAAAGAGATATAATAGAACAAATATTTGTTATTTAATTTGTATTTTTCTATTTTCCTGTTTCAATTCCATCAGGAAAATAGAAAAATACAATTTTACGGCAAAGTATTTGTCCAATTGAACACTTTCTTGGCAAAATAGATTCTCTGGGCTGTTTACTATTGATTGGTATAACATTTGTTTTTCAATTGTAACGAGAACATAGTTATTATTCCATTTGAAAATTTTTCCTGATTCGTTTTCCTGATCGCTATAACTGGCACCTAAGTAACTCGAAACTGGAAAGAGTAAGTTATTTTGTTGATTTGGGAATTACATTTGAACCGAAATTAGACTTCAGAATACATATCGATTCCATAACTGCAAAAGCTTCTTTTCGTCTGAGAATGATTAAACGTTGTGTCAAATGTCACAAAAAGCTTATTCATTGGGTTGGTTCGTTCGGTCTGGGAATATGGATGCCAAGTGTGGTGCCTCCATATCACTCGAGACTTACGCTGAATGGTTTTAATACCCTTGAGGACAGGAGGTCATCACTTAACACTACCTTTATATTCAAACTTTTGAAGGCTGATATAAGTTCACCTCATCTGCTTTCGTTACTAAAAATAAATGTTCCACTTCGGCAAAGTCGAAATTTTAAGATTTTTTGAACTAATTAATGAAACAACATTAAATTATTTGAATAATGAACCTTTTTCTCTCCCAAGTATAGAATTTAATACTTATACTTCTTAGTTCTTATAAATTCAAAAAGGAATTGTTGCTTTATAATCTGCTCAGGCATTAACTATAATTTTTAAATTATTATGCAAAATAACTGTGAACAATTGTGGATCTGTAGTTATAGTTAAATAAATAAATAAATAGATAAATAAATCTCGGAGTAAAAATAAATTTTGGAGTAAAAAACACAAAAAAAAAAAAGAAACCAAACGTCAAAAATGTGGCGCGGACATTCTGTTAACAAATGTTCTCCTTTATTATAGACGGTCTAGCAACTTTTCTCTGCTTTTGTTTAGTTAATGTCGCGTTAAAAAAATGCTGGTTGCTTCTTAAGTTTGTCAGCTTTGAATGCTTAAGGTAGTAAAAGTGTCTCGTGGCAACGCCATTCGATTTTCTGCAGTAGTTTTTGCTAAGGGATATAAAAAATGTTACAACTTTTTCTTGTTAATGTTGGGAAACATAAGTTTAGTCTGTCTGCCTCTGCATCCCACGGAGGCATGTCATTACTCAAGAATCCCGTTCCCATAATACCAAAATATTTAGAGTTTTTAGAGAAGTCCTACGTCCCTGTCACTTTCAAAATAATTAAAGTAGGTTTCGTCGATCCGTTAGCCAGGTCACACAGGGCTGGTTGCCAGCACCGAATCAATCAGTCGCTATAACTAGAAAGTGACCAGCCTGGTGTGAACATGAAACTGACCACATACACCGCCAGTCAGCGAGTATTTAAGCGACAAGCAAAATTCAACTTTTGACAAAATAAATAAAAGAAAATTTCTAAATAAATAGAACACCAATTGGCTTAAAAGCAAATTTTTTCAGGGTTTCTGTTGCTGAAAGTGCCAAAAGGAGCCCATAGTTTGACCGATTCTTCGCAATGTAGCTTATAACTTACAGCTGTTAGAAGTATTTACTTCGAAGACAGACGAGTATGTGCCTACTGATATCTAGAATCATCGCTCTTTATGAAGGACCAACGCCAACGGTTCTTGAAACATTCGCGAATGTTCATTAACTTGAAATGAACTCAAAACTGACCGTGAATGTTCGACAAAGTTTAAGTCTGCAATTATCGTAATCCATTAGATGTACATAATTCAAAATATATGCTTTTTTGGAGGAAGTTAAAGTTCCAATGCGAACTGTGGTAGAGACTTCTTTTCAACAGAAAATGGTCTTGAGAGTACATCGCATGGAGTAGATTTCAAGGCGAGGAACAATCACAAGTGTTCTGAGAGCAACACCTGGTGAACTAGATAAGACTCTAACCCAAACAAGACATATACTTCTTTGGTGAAAGACTGACACTTAGGAGATTTTTGGTCTCATCATAGCCAAACTGTATAAATCATCAAAAGGACAAAAGTCATGTCTTTCCAAAAGTGCCCTTACTGCCTGACAATTCTTTGGCAGGAGCTTTCTATCCACAGTCTCTGACATGCTTGACGTCCTTAAAGAATTTTTTTTGCGGCAAAAGCTCAAGACGGACAGGTTTTGCCAAGGCAAGAAAAAAATCGGAATAAGATGGGAGGGTCTATTTTCCTCCGTTTAGACGGGAGAGCTGTTTTATAAGAAATTTACTTAATTTAAAAAGAAAAATTACAAAAACAAACAAAGTCACTTACTACAACAAACTATAGTGTTTTTGAAAGGTAATACTTTGTTTTTCAATTAGCAAGTTAATTTGGAGAACAGTTTTAATCAAGGCCATAATTTTAAACGGTTATAAGAACTGTCCGGTTAAGGGAAAGAAATAGAAAAACTTTTTAAACTCGTTTCTAATTTTTTTTTATTAAATATACATCACAAAAAATATTCCAATCTGGAAGGGAAGGGCCAATTTCAGTTCACCAGATAACCTTCTGACAGATATTTGACTTATTTTAACCTTTCATTTCAACGACAAAACTAATGTCGATTTCCATTGGTCGTTCGGAAGCCTTCTGAACGCTTCTTAAACCATTCCATTGGCATCAAATGACAGTTCCTCTCCTGGAAAAAAAAAAATTAGATTCTTTATTTGAAGAGAGAAGCGAAACCAGAAGCACTCACACACTGAAACTGCGCACTGAAAATAGCGCTTGACGTTTCACACCGTTACACAAAACAAGCAACGAAACTTCAAAACAAATAAAAGTGTTACTTTGGGATCCCGGATCGGAGAGTTTTTCCGGATTACCAATGGAAATCGACATAACAATATCTTCAAAATCGCGCGAGCTCTGGCAACGCCAGGAAATTTTCAACTGAAACGACTGCAATTGGGTGCGTTCGAAAAAAAATGGATACCTTTGTATCCGGGTAAGTTTTCGAACGACAAGGGTGGTATTTACCAAGAAATCTTAAACTAAGTGCATCATAAACCTATTCACCGACCACTATTAGTGCAGATTTATGAGCGCTCATAACACTTAAGAGTGGTCGCTACCACTCTTAAGTTATGAGCGGTTGTTATTTTAAATAACTTCGAAAATTCGAAATTTACTGACAGCGTCATTTGTGGTTGTTATTCAAAAATCAAAATGGAAGGAGAAGGAACGTTGAAAAAAATAAGAAATTCAAATTATGGTTTGCAATACAGAGAATGAATTAATTTTACGTTCTACCTTTTCTTAAAATTCAGAAAATTTTTTCTGTTTTTGGTTTGCTTAACAGCTGATTTTGACAATTGACACTGAAATTTTCGAAGTAGTTCGAAAAGTGTGCGTTCACAGGCTCAACACTCTTATTTTTCGAATATTCGAATTAGCTTAGACTAGACCCTATTATTGCTTGGTGAATAGCACATCCAAATTTAAAACTAAGAGCCTCTTAGCTTTAAGAGCGCTCTTAAGATTGTTTGGTGAATACCACCCTAAGATTAGGTATCTGTCAAATCAGAAACAGCTGATAAATCGAAGTGAAAACAAACCAAACCAAATGTGTTTTAAAAATTGCAAACAAAACGTACCACTTATTATTCGATTGCAAACTTCTTCACAATCGTTTACATCGTAAATAACGTCGTTTAGATTAATTAGGAGCACCATATTTTAAATTTTATGTTTACAAAAAACAATTTTGCAACAAAGCACTATGACAGAAAGCAAAACAAAATGAATCCAAGTCAGCTGTTCTCAAATTTCAAAATTGGGTAGCTTGCTCTACCATGATTTTTAAGGTACCTTTGGATCGCTTTCCCCTCAAAAGATGTTTTGCAGTCAGCTGCTTTTTAACATGGGATTACACTAACAACAAATGTCACGAAAGGAATCTAGTTCGTCTTAAGGTAAAAATCCGAACGCAGCCATTGGTTCTCTTTGAGAGATTACTCAAAAATGCGGTGTAACTCCAACTACACCGTGGGTGCATATAGAAACGTCCATATTATAATTATTGGACAATAAATGTACCAAATTTATTTCATGGTTAACACTACATAAGCTACGAGGATTTCAACTGGAGGAAGTAAAACTAAAATTAAAGTTAATTTGACAGCTTTTACGTACTTCTTACTAAAGCAGCTATACCCACCACAGAGTATCTCTTCTGTGAGCCATTTGTATATTGTTGTGTTGTTATCGCAATTCGTAATAGCAAACAACAGTTTCCTGACTCAAACGAAGTCGAGTAAACTTTTCAGAATGACTTGTCAAACTACGACTACGACAGTACCTATTCTCTACCTTGTTAGGTTTCCTTCTTTGATTTGAGCTTCTATCTCTAGTCCATTACGACAAATATGTAAACACCGCACTCGCGCATTTAACAAGAAAACTATTCGAGAGAACTTCATCGAAATCACATGGAAATATTTTTAGTTTTCTTTTTCGTCAACTTGGCGATAGTCGCTTTAGATTTCGCTCTCCAACTTCTCGTGATAACACAAGCCTTTCAGATTAGTCTCCGCTAATCTCTAAACATCTAAGAAAAACTAGCCAATCTCAAGTGTAAAACAAAGAAAAGTTAATTTTCCTGTTCATGCTATTGATTTCTAGAGAGTGAGTAATTATTGCTGCCAAACGATTAGATTATTGCATAAAATGTCTGCTGTGCCAAAAGTGAAATTGAACAACGGAATGGAGATGCCAGTAATCGGGCTGGGAACATATAAAGTAAGTGCATTAATAAAAGAATAAATTAATGTAGAAATGCAATTTATTTATTATTGAATGAGTTGCCATAATTATCATTTTATTTATTCACATTGCCGCTTCAATTTCTGTCGAGAGCTTTTGAACAGCTGCATGGTGATAAATACATACATACATATTCATATCAACCATCAAACCGAAACGTCAAACTGAACGAAAAAGCTTTTAATCATATTCTGTTATTTGTAAAAGTATAAGGTGGGATTGTGATGTTTGTCCAATTCGCGAAACTTTCCTTAAAAATTCTGAGTTTTGTTATTGACTGAATTTGAAATTCATGATAGTAAATTAATACTGAAGTATTGATAGGGCCATCGTTATGGGTGATTAGATTACGAAACAGTTACAGTCAAACCTGGATAAGTGAGAACTGGATAAGTGAGAAAACTCTATAAGTGAGAGTAATAGCCAGGACCCGACATTTTAAGCTCCCAAAACCTCTATTAGCGAGAAACAGAAACCTCTGTAAAAGAGAGTCGTTTTTCCCTCATTAACCTCCGTAAGTGAGACTGCTACTTAACTATACCTCTCTAAGCGACAGTCGACTTTCGTGGAACTTTTTACCATTGTTTTTGTATTGTTTTCTCGTCAATATTGTACCCATTCTATTTCGTGGAACTAAAATTTTTTTTGTTATTTTATCGTATTCTTTTCGAATGGACACGTGTCCCTGTGTACCGTTCTGCCGACAGTCGAGCTTTATTTACAAATTGAAGGTCCCTATTATGAGTAGCGAATCGAACGTTCGACTGGAAGCGAATGTTTTAGAAAAACTCATTTAATGGGTTATTATCATTAAACCTCGTCCATTCTCTTGTCTGACATACCTTAAACGTCGAAAAAAAAGTTTTCTACAAAGTTTTTGTTTCTATAACCTTTAATACCGCTATAAAAGAAGTTCGCAAAAACATTCGCTTCCAATCGATCGTTCGATTCGCTACTCATAATAGGGACCTAACATCTGCTATTTTATGACTCGTTTTTAACTTTCGTGGAACTTTCTACCATTGTTTTTGCATTGTTTTCTCGTCAATATGTATTGTACCCATTCTATTTCGTGGAACTAAAATGCACATAATTTTATCATTATTACATAATTAACTACATTCGTTCTTGCTGTCACTTGTTATTGCTGCGTACCTCTATAAGTGAGAAACGCTACCCATGTACCTTAATTAGAGAAAAACTCGGGTTAGTGAGAAACCTCTATAAGCGAGAATGAGATTGTGCTCCCTTGAACTCTCGCTTATCCAGGTTTGACTGTATATGTCACATGTACAAACTACAGACAGGTGTCTTTATCATAAGCAGAGTTCACACTGTACAATTAGTTGGACAGTCTTTGGTTTGAACGACCAATGTTCGATAATGTGAACCCTCAGACGACCGCTCGTCCAGCTTGTTGGATGGTTTTCAAATATTTTTAAAAATTTTGAAGTTGAACGTAGCGGAGGAATATATGACATAAAATTGGAGGACAAATCTGATAAGTCTGAACGTAAACTACATCCGACCATCCAACATCCATCAAACGAAGTCTGTCCAACTAATTGTACAGTGTTTTCTATTCATTAATTTTGTTTTTTTTTTTGCAAGTTAACAATGATTGGTAATTAGTATCGAGTTTGGAATCCAAGAAACATCCAGTTCTTTTCCACGGATAACGAATTTCAGAAGGAATAGGCAAGTCCTACGGTAGTAGTTTCACTGCTTTGAAAAACGCGTTCTCGATTTTTCATTTGGAATCGGTAAAAAATTGTAGGTCCTTTTCTTTCTTCCCAAAGTTTAGTTATAAGGGCCCTTACTAACTATACTGTTGCTGATTTGTAAGCTTTGTTGGCTCATTGGATGTTTAAAACTAGTTACTATTCTTCCATTTTTACTTTCTATTATAGGAAAGTTTTGCAACCGTGCAGACAAAATATTTTGAGATTACAATTAAATATGACATTACGATGATAGGAATAGGAAATATGAAAAAGAGGGTCCTGCAATTCTGTCTATCCGTAAACTTATCTACAGCCTGTACCGCTGGACGGATTTTCTTCAAAATTTGCAGTTAGGGTTTGTGGGGCAGCCTACAGCGCAGTTTTAAAACTGGAACTGGGTCTCTCGGTCTTGAAATAATGGTACCTGCCATACAAATTATATGATAATACTTATTTTTCCCGAAAACGACTCCGATTTCGATTTCGACTAAATTTTGTTTGAAGGATAAGTTTCAGGTTGTCTTTCTTATGATGTAAAAAGCATTTTCCTAAAAAGTCTAAAAACGTTACATCTCATAGTAACTACCGTTTTTTTAATATCGACTTTCACATTGATTGGTTACAGGATTTTGACGAAATTTTATATTTAACATGTCCAAGATAGTTTGAGAAAGATTGCATATCAACATTTGAAAAATTTAAATTTTTGAAATTACAATAAACTTTAAAAAAATTTGGAATTTTTGAGATAACTTCAAAAATGTATGATTGATTTTAAAAATTTTTTTTTGTCAAACAAATTCTAAGAAGATCTTAGACTTTGCATACTTGATTTTTAAAAAAATCGTTTTAAAAAAGTGAAAAATAAAAAAACAAATTTTATTATAAAAACTGGTCCAACGATTTTGATTAAATTTTCAGCGTTTATATGTATTAGCAGCTGCAAAAAATGGACTTTTTATTTTTCCGCTAAAAACCTTTAAGATATTTCATTAAATTTTTTTCAATATTTTTTATGGTTTTCTTTTAAATTTTCATAATTAATGTGTAGTTGGCAACCCTGTTCCACCATATAGGTATATTATGAAGAGCGAACACTAAATCCTTTTACTCAGCCTTAAGATTTTGGTATAGTACTTAGCACACGATCGCAAGTTCGTGCGACCCAGTCGTGGCCATTTTTTTCTGTTTCAAACACAACAAAATGTTAATAGGACAGGATTCAAATCCCAGCTCACAATATCAAAATTTAGTTGTGGGTGATCGAACTTGTTTGTTTCTGTAAGAATGAAATGAAAAAGAATGAATCACTAGAAGTTTTTGTTTGCAATTGAACCAATTTCATTCAAAACAGCATACGTTCATAGCTTCATTGAGAAGTCTCAAAATCGTTTTTTCCTCAATGTACACTTTATGTATACTGAGTTCGGAGGCATAAACTATAATATTAGCCGCGTTTTATTATTGATCTGATCCGGATCAGATCATGGGTTTATTAGCGTTACAACAACAAAGCGAAATCCTGCTTTTCAGTTGGATCTATTTTTGTGATCTAAAAATTAGTTCTTCTATTTCACACAAGAGGAGACTTTCCATTGAAACGTTGGTATCATTTCCAATATTTCCAATAACAACAGTATTGCCACATGAACATTTTTATCTGTGTGAAATGAAATATATTTTAGATAGATACCGAGAAACTTCACATTTATTCATTTTTGTATAATACATGACATAATGAGAAAGTTTTACAAAACAAAACATATATTCGTGAAATTAATAAGAATAAGTGCAAAAAATGTATATTTGACAAAGTGGATGAATATCATTTTTCCCTAAAAAAAAAGAACAAAAAATTAACCATTGAAAAAAAGGTTCGTAGGGCAACTCTGCAACTCTTTTGAAATTTCATTTGAGAGAGCGAGTCTCTCACAGCTTCCAACTGGAAATATGATGATCTAAGGCTGTTTTATTATCAAGATCTGATCCGGATTGGATCATTGTGATAATAAAACGCGGCTATTGTATCAACTTTACGAAAAAAATTCAAATATACTTCTTTTGTAGGAAACTTTATGCTCATTCGAATAAAATTCGCCCTATTTATGCATGAGTTGTTTTTGAATGAGATGTAGACAAAAACATCTAGTGATGCATTCTTTCCCATGTTATTTTTATGGAAAACAAAAAATCTCAACGAGCCACCTGTAAAATTGATATTAGTGGCGATTTTGTAGTTTCTTGGCGATTCTTAATTTAGCTCAGCCATGCACATTTCCACTGAACACAAAAATAAATCAATTCTGGGCATACTAAAGTTCGCAATTGACATAAGCAATGCAAAAGTTAATGCATTCCGAAAATGTAGGTTTTATTGAGGGAATATTTTTTAATTTATTTCCCAAACATTCGAACCTGAAAGAGGGATGTTTTCAAAATTTGCTTTTGACTAATGGGCTAGGATATCAAGCTTTAATTTGCGGAGATGTAAGCCCATAACACGAAATGCTTCACACAGGTGCCACTTATATGAATCTGATTGCTTCAAAATTCAAAATTCAATTTGGAATGAATTTTTGCTATACGGCACAGAAAAAACACTTCACGATATAGCCCTTATACTAGTCAACCACGTACCTGTGTTTTGGCACATTTCCAATAAAATAAACCAAAAAAATGTTCATCAACGACGAATTTGCGATTGACTGAAAAATTGATAGATATCAAAAATGTTGAGAACCGTAATACCGAACAAGCAACCAGAGACGTTCACAATAGATCGCAAAAAAGCATTTCATTCACAACTGATCAAAAGTTCCGATGGTTGTTATCCGTAATACCACTCAACCAATTTCATTGATAGACGAGCAAATTTATCAAGTATCGTATTGATATTTGACAACCATAATAAGGCTGATAGTTTATTTACACAATGGTGGAATAGAACATCGTTTTTTCATGGGGGCGTGCAATAATCGTATCCAGCTTTTGTATTAACAATTAGTGTGAAAAATTTGAGGATGATCGATTGAATCGTTTTTGAGTTATCGCAGTCACCGACTTCAAAAAAGTAGTTTTGAGATAATCGCATTAAAAGTTTCAGGTTGATGTAAAACATAAATAAACGCACGCTGTAAACAACGTAATTGTACTACCGTTAACCGACGCCGCCATGGCCACTATATACAGTATGCTGCTGCTGCCTACAGCTGCTTGCTAAAAGTTGTCGGTATTTTCGTTGGTCAACATTGTCGTACCATTTTCACTCACCAAGTGGCACTGACTCGAACGAAAGGCGCCAATCTCAAACGGCGGTAACTCGGAGACTATTGATATTGATCAGATCGACTTGAAATATATTTTTTTGAATCGATTTTTTTTGTCACGAAAGTCCCCTTAATTTCTAATCTTTTTGAAATGATAATTTGAATGTTTCTAATTCGCAGCTGATGTCGGCAGCAATCTGTTAAAAGATATCTGAATCGTCCAAAAAGTTATTCATGATACGGGTTTCCGGGATAGCCTATCCGATAAATTCTTGAACGTTCCCTAAATAATTACCGAGTTGCGAAAACGAAAAGTAAATTATAATAGTTTCATTCTGATGTAGGCTTAGGTTAGATTTTGTGGTTCGTTAAGAGTAGCTATGGGCATTGTGGTGTCTATATGAAACCTATTGCGGCAATGGTTTAGTCAACTCCTACGCTCAAAAAACGATCGGCCATCTTGGATAACCTGTAATAATAAAAGCTATCCAGATATTTGTTCTTCAACACGAAATAAAAACAATCCGAAGCTATCCGGATGCGTTTCAGTTGACTTCTTGAAGAATTGATTCTAAATACCACTGCTTGAAACACAATTCTTCAAGTTCATTACATATTTCATTTCATTTATTAATTACAGGAATCTTTTACAATGGGCTTCAAAGCCTTTAAGTTAGTAAAAGTTAAGTTAATTGTTCTTTACATTACATACGCAGGATTTCAATTGAAATAGTAAAAGAGTTTGACGGTCTAATTTATTTATATTGGTATTTGAGAGTGTTTTATATTTGACGATACCCATTTCAGACCCCTCCTTGAGCGGATCACTTGTGTGAAGCTGTTGAGTGGGAGAGCTTTCATTCCTTCGAAATCACGATGCTCGTAACGTCAAAAAGAGAGAAAAAAAAAAATGTGAAAAGTGTTCTGTATATTTAATTGACGCTTAACTACTCTGGTGTATGAGTACTTTTTTTCAGTTTATATTGTATTTTTAATTGTCAATGCTTAACGGTCTTCGATCAATAGCACTTTATTGTGTCACATTCTCAAACATTTCAACATCCCTATAATGTTCTCTACATATTCAGTTGCTTGTACTACAAGAATATAACGTCATCGCAGCGAAATCCCTCATCCAACTTTTTCTTTTCCATTTCCATCCATTTTCGACGGAACAGAGTGAAGGAAGTTTGTTCTCGAACAAGGAGAAAGTCTATATTTTTATCTGAATGACTTTCTTGTTTCGGATGACTACTTATGTGAGGCGCAAAAACTTATTTCCTGTAACAACTCTAGAGCTGTATTTAGCTACATACTTAAAAAACGAACCATGCAAATAAATTATCTTTGTCACAACAATCTCGGAATGGGCCAGGGCCTAGATCATTTCCTTCAACAATTCCTTTGTGGACATAAAGGAACCGAAAACATTCCACCATTAACAAACTTTTAACAGTGAAACCACTTTACATTGTATTTTTATTTTTGTAATACTTGCCAATGTAATCAAGGAAAACAAATGCAAGCAATAACCCCTAGTCGGAGTAGGACATTGGTGAGTGCTAGGAACTAGGATCCTTGGTATTTAATTAATACCATTTTATCATTCTATTCACCACCTATTTTTCAGAGTCGTCACCAATCGTGACTGTGCTAGTGTTTTTGTTTGAGGTCTTATATTGTATTCAAATTAAAAAAAAAGGAAAAAGAAAAGACACAACATTTCCAAAATTTTACGTATTTAGACGTTAGATTTTTGGACTGCAGAAAATATGTATTAAAATCTATGAACACAATCTAAAGGCTTAATAACCATACTCCAATTATTTTTCAAAGTTTTGCTAGTACCTAAACCCAAACCACATAAAATACCTATTTATTTACCATAAAATGTTTTCTCTTCCAGTCCACGGCAAATGAGGGCGAAGTAGCGGTTAAACACGCTATTGACATTGGCTACCGCCACTTTGACACTGCGTTCTTTTATCTAAACGAAGAGGAAGTAGGTAAAGCTATAAATGATAAAATTGCGGAAGGTGTCGTTAAGAGGGAAGACATTTTCCTTGTCACCAAGGTACGTTACAAATTCTTTAATATGATAAAAAAAAATTCACATCAAAGTTTCGAAATTAGCTGTGGAATGTTTACCATTCCCCTGAAAAAGTGGAGCCCGCATGTCAGAAGCAATTAGAGAAGCTCGGATTGGGGTACATCGATTTGTATTTAATGCACATGCCAGTTGGTTATGTTTATATCGATGAAGAAAATCTCTTGCCTAAAGATAAAGATGATAAATTGCTTCTATCGTAAGTTGATGATAAACAATCACTCGGCTTATAATTTTTTATGTTAATCAAATTGAACAATCTAACAGCGACGTGGATTACTTGGATACTTACAAAGCAATGGAGCAACTAGTCAAAAAGGGTTTAGTTCGAAGCATTGGTGTCTCGAACTTTAACAGCGAACAGTTACAACGTTTGCTTGATAATTGTGAGATTAAACCGGTTACAAACCAAGTAAGTGAAAAACTTTTAGATTGAAAAAGAAATGAATCAAGGAAAATTTGTTTGCATAGGTTGAAGCCCACCCTGGACTGAATCAGAAGAAACTAATCGAATTTTGTAAACAGCGTGATATCACTTTGACAGCTTACTGTCCACTTGGTCGGCCTAATCCAGAACAAAAAACACCAGACTTTTACTATTCTGAAAAAACGAAGGTCCTTGCCGATAAGTACAAAAAGACACCGGCACAAATTATTCTTCGTTACATGGTAACTACTTATTCTAAAAATAGCTTAAATTTAATACAAAGTCATTGATTTAACTCAATTGTGTTTCTAGATTGAAATTGGGGCTATTCCGATACCAAAATCGGCAAACAAAGATCGGATTAGTGAGAATTTGAACGTGTTCGATTTTAAATTGTCATCTGATGACATTGCTGTGATGGATTCCTTCAACACCGGGAATCGTTTGGTGCCTTTCTTGCTAATAAAAGCATGTAATCATAAGTATTATCCATTTAATATCGAGTTCTAAGATAACATATTGGTTTCGATATATAAAACAACGTGGTTTCTTTTGTTACCTTAACAAGTTGATATAAAGCAAGTTTTAATTGAAAACAAAAATGGAAAACGCTTTGTTGAGTTATTTATTTTTTAGTGCATCTGTGTATGTATATTGATGGATACGATTGGCAAGGTACGTTCTTTAGGAAAAGTAGTGACAACTAAAGAAAGGAATTTTTTGCATTGCTAAAAAAACACCGCTATCGCTCGGTTTCCGGGTTTACTTTCTTTTGATCTCCTCGAATTTGCAGAAGCACATATTTTTACTTCGTTGAGAAACACTTTTTACTGACAAATTTCAATATACCGGAGTGATGAAACACCTTTCTTTTACTTTAATTTATAAAAAAATATTAAAGCTATTTAATTTTCATATGAAACTGCCACAAACTGGGCCTGAGTCATAAAATGGAAACTACTCTGCATGTTTTGAATTGTTTATAAAAATTTTTAGATTTCATTTAAAACTTATAATTCGAATTTGGTTATGTTCAGTCAAACTAGGTTTTGAACTTTGTTTTGAAATTGTCGACTTTTGGTTGATTAAAAAGTCAAATTTTTTAACTATGCACTTCAAACATAAAAGTATTTTCGGAAATTTAAAAATCGGAAGATTGATCAAGATTTCGACTGATCACATTATTTCTTTCTGCACGATTAACAGAAACTGAATATTTCTTTTGGTGCACATCCACAGCCTGCTGCCAACCGACAAAAAAATGTCGACGAAAGATTCCGGTCGTGGGTTTTCGGTCTAATTTAGTTTGTAGTCAAAATGGCTCTACCTCACCGCTGTTGATTCTGTGGTAAAACCAGAGACTCAACTACTGCAAGGTAGCGCCATTAGACCGCTAAACTTCGTCGTCACTTTTTGTTGGTTGGTTTTCGGGTTTGTAAAGTTGACCAGCGGAGGCAAAAATGTTTTCCACGGGTATCGCCTTACGCGAGGAATTGGAAGTCCTCCGTTAGTAAATTCATTGCCATGAAAAGCGCTTTCTCAATAAGCCGTTCGGAACCGGCAGAAAATGGTCCCCTCCATTCCCTCACAAGGCATGGTTGCAGGAAATGCGCTAGGCTAAGGGGATCCTCGCTCTGTTGCGCCACCCTATTTATTTTTTTATTTTATTTATAAAGTTGACAATGTTGAAAGCTTCATTTGAAACTGCCGCAACTACATTATTTACCATCAAAACGAAAACTACATAAAAAAAAGTTAGAAATTCTTTATGACCTGACCCTTTCTGTGTTCAGCTGTGTGTTGTGTGTGGGAAAATAATCTTCCCTTTCGCGAGTGAACTGTATTTTTTATTTATTTAAGATAACACACAGCTGCACACATCTTTTATCTATCTTTAATTTTCGTTTATGAACAGAAATAATGAAGCTCAATCAAAGCAGGATGTAGCAGTTAATTCAAATAAGACGACGGCGACGCCGCGCCGGCCGACGCGACGCACGGTTTCTTTGATTTCACCACAAAAATAATTTGAGGGTGTTTCAGGCAAAGGGGCTACGAGTTGACTTTTTGTATTATCTACTCTGCGCGCTTGGGTATGCCCTCAACTGGATCTAAACCAGCGCTAGGTTTTTGCTAAGGCGAATTCAGGTAACAAACAGGGATTTCAAGCGGCAGGGTTTTTTCTTCAAATGACATGTACAGCTGCGGTCAAAATAATAGTAGTATAGAGTTTAAGAAACAACAAAATTGAAAAAAACTTATCCGTCAATTCTAATTTAAAAAACCAATAACGTGGTTTTCAAAGTGGGGTTTTAAGCTTTTATTTACAAAAAAAAAAAAAAACATTAGTTGCAAGTTTATTGAACAGATGTTGAAATTCAGCGGTCAAAAAAATAGTAGTGATAGGAAAATCTACCTTGAAATGTTACGATATCGAAAAATTAGGTCAAAATTTGTTATTACAATATGTGGCTGAATGTTTGTACCTTTAATTAGTATTTAGTTGCATGTCCCTTGTTAGCTATAACAGCAGTACAAAGACGTTAAATAGAGTTTATCAGGTTTCCACACCTTCCTGTGCTTATCGAACTCCATGATTGCTGTAACGCTTCGCAAAGGACTGTGTTGTTGCTTGGTTTACATCTAGAAGCATATTTTTTTACAGCGCTCCATAGGTTTTCAATGTGATTAAAGTCCGAAGACTGTGCGGGCCACTCCATCACATCTTCTTTACTTTCCTGGAACCATTGCTTCTTGCTGAAAGACCCATTTCAGCAAGAAGCAACTTCATTTACGGTAGCATTCAACTTCAGTATATGGTAGCATTACTTCCTGCATTATCCTAAAATAGAGATGCTGATCCATAATGCCTTCAATCCGCATTATGGGTCCAACTCCGTAGAAGAAAAAACATGCCCATACCATTATAATTGTAAAGTGTGGATTATATTCGGTGTTTGGAGGTTTTCTTACATAAATTGACGAGATCCTTTTCCACCCCTCAAAACAATTAAAGTGTAACGGGTTTTCACTATCAACGCAATGCAAAGAGGAAAAATACCAATCTGTGCAATGCTTTTACTCACACTACTATTATTTTGACCGCAACTGTATGTGTCGTGATTTCGTGGCAAAAATTTTTTTTGGCAAGTCATAGTCAAGTTTTTAAAGGAACCTTGGTCAACTCTGAGTAAAGTTCAACGAACGAAAATTTTACACGGTCGATTTACAAACTCAGATTTTTTACTGAAACCTTCATAGAGTAGGTTAATATAAGCCAACAACATGCTAAAATAGAACCCAAGTTTTCTTCTATAAATCAGATAAAATCTTCTAATGAAGAATAACTGTGTGACAATGTTAGACCGTCTCCGTTGGCTATTAGTTTGCTTTTTAGTTTCAATTGAAAATTGAAACTGATCAATATAAGAAAATGAAATGGTCTTAGCACTGATCCCTGGGAAACACCAATGATAAGACAATTAGAAAATCCGCAGTTATACGAACATGTTGTTTCCTACCGCCAATGTAACTGGTAATACAACGACAAGCTGCTCTGAAAACTATTTTATATAATTTTGTCATCAGCATTTAGTGACTAATCAGTATACATAATGATTGATTACTGAGATTCTGTGGATTTTACGTGATGGTTAAAACTAAGAGTTCGTGAAATCTAATGATGATTGCAGATTAATGTTAAAAGAGACATTAAATTGTGAGCTACTCGGAGATTGTCTATAAAAGAATTGATTAAAATTTTTACTTTTACTGTTGTATGTTTTCAAATCATCTGATCACCCTGCCATGAGGCATCATTTTGTTAGCTCGTAACTCAAGTATTACGATCTTTTGATCATTTTATATAAGGTGCTTTTTTGTCCTTGCTCAGCAAATCATTAATCAAATCAACATGAACACAAAAAATAAGATAAAAGTTAAGCTAAATAAAGCAAACAAAAAATTCATCTCAGAAGGCTGCTGAAATAAAACTGAAAGTTTTTTGAAATGGGACTCAATACGAGGAAAACTTTTATTATCCAAATACTCGATTCAAAAAATAGTTTTTACTTACAGTCGATGGCAAAATTATTTGCACAATGTGTTTTTCATACTGTATCTCCTCAACAAAGTGGTATTACTTTAAAATAAAGTTGTTTTTAGATAATTGGGTTATTAATTTATTAACTCCAACATCTTCTTGATGTGGTAAAAAAAAAAATAAAGAATGAAGTTTCATAAGTAGCGGTTAAAATCCCAAAAAAGAAAATGGCAAAATTATTGTGACATGAAAAAAAGGTGGCAAAATTATTTGCACAAGGGCATTTTTCTTCCAGTAACGCTTCTGAAAGCAAAATAAAAGAAATTTTCTAGTAAAATCGCAATAGTTTCATTGCCACACTTTTACCTAATAGCTTGTTTTTCCTCCTTTTGCAGCAATAACCTCTGCAAGGCGTCTTGGAACGGAATCTAATAAGTGTTGAATATGCTCTGCAGGAATGGTACTCCAAGCTGTAATAAAATCTTTCCACGTTTCATCTGCAGATCTTCCTATGTTTTGTGGAATTTTGGATTTCACAAGATGCCAAATATTTTCGATTACATTTAAGTCGGGACTTTGGGGAGGCCATTTCAAAGTTTCTTGACCTACTTCCGAAAGATACTTTTTGATGTTCCAGGCGGTGTGGTCCCGATGAATGTAGAACCTGCCACCAGTGCAACATCATTTAGTATCTCTAAATAATGTGACTGTGTCATATGATCGGAGCACCTTACAAGTGGTCCCATACCACCATATCATAACTTTCCATCCATTGGAATGTCTAGTGGGCTGCGTGATGGGTTTCTTAGCTTTTGTTCTTGGATCGGAATAAAAAAACTTTCGCCCATAAGTACCATCCAAAGAACAAGCAGTCTCGTCAGTCCAAAGTACACTCCTCCAAAAATCTGATGGCTTACTAATATGCTCCCTTGCGAACTGCAGTCTTGCGCTCTTGTTCCTTGGTGTAATGTAGGGCTTTTTCTGGCTGACGTAGGCTTTAATTTTGTTTTCCTTTAACCTTCTACGTAATGTTCTTTTGCTGAAATTGTTCTCACGAGCCTTAACTCTTTTAACACATTTCTTACCTTTCCGCAAGGGTTACATTTAAAACAACGAATAATTCGAGTGTCTTCCCTATTCGAAGTAACTCTTTTCTTGCCTCCCCTGACTCGGATTTTTTAGACTTCCACACGTTTTATCTTTCTCAATTTGATAGTAAACTGTTCTTCGACAGCAATGGTACTTAGCAGAAAGTTTTCCAACCGAAACTCCGATTTTGTACTCTACAACAATCATGGCCCCCGTCTCTATTGAAATTTCTTTGGATCTAGCCATTCCAATAAAGTTATTTGAATGAAAGGTGACACTTAACTAATCATAATAATAACCTGCATAATTTGGGATTGATCAGTCAGCACGCTTATCTACCGATTCATTTCCGAAACCGTTAAGTACAGTTGTGTAAATAATTTTGCCAGCTTTTTTCAATGTGACAATAATTTTGCCGTTTTCTTTTTTGTGATTTTTACCGCTACTTATGAAACCTGATTCTTTTCTTTGGGTTCACCATTTGAAGAAGATGTTGGAGTTGATAAATCAATAACCCAATTATCTAAAAACTGCTTTACTTTAAAGTAATACCACTTTGTTGAGGAAATACAGTATGAAAAATACATTGTGCAAATAATTTTGCCATCGACTGTATATTCATACATTTGAAATTTACATCAATTGAATATAGGACAGAGTCGGATAAATTACATAGTTCTCACTCTTATTGAGAAGTTCAGTTCGGCATATACCAACATTTATATGTAGATGTATTTAATGTATTAAAGTTAATTTTTATTTCATTATCTTACATATACTTACATGCCAATGAAAATGTGTGAAACAAATAACTTAACTAAACTATCGACAATTAACGGTTACCTACTCAAAATCATTGTTTATAGATGTTCGAGTGTATTTGTATTTATGAACTCGCATTTCTTGCAACATCCAACACAAAATACTATTTTTCTTATTTGGTTTGTGGAAGCGAAAGTGATACAAATTCAAAATGTTGCACTCTATAATCTATACATAGGTATAGCTTGATGACACACAACGTATTCTTACAAACCATAGGCTTGGCTTGAGTTGACCTTTATATCTGCTAAGACGCTCGTAAACAAAAATTTTAGAAATATTTTGAATAAATTGATTCGTTTCCAGCATTTTTCTCGATTGTTCATAGCACATTTGAATATGTTCAATTTGTTTATGAAGAACGCCATCCAAAATAGACTAACTTGACTTATAACGATGACGAAAATGGCAATGCAAATCAAAATGAAGAACAACGAACTGAAAATAGTATTCAGTTTATATAATTTTGCATACAAATTACATATTCAGAGCTCTCGGTCAGTATATTGATGCTCCCGGAAATTTTGACACCAAAGTTCATTTTAAAGTTTTTGCGGCAAGTTTCTTGTTTGGCCTTGCAAATGGTAAACAAGACTTAACTCTATTCTGCCATGTGCGCCCTTCAAACTTGGCATTTTTAAAAATTCTACTACGATTATAAACTTTACGATAAATCATTAATAGAGGATCGATTTTAGGACCGTAACAAAATCTAAACGACTTTTCGATCTAAGAAACCTATTGTCATTATGGACATTGGGAAACTCGTATGGCACATTTCGATCACGGAAGCTGGAACTCAAATCTATTTTTTTTGTACAACAATTTGAATTTTAAGTTACTTCTGAAAGGTTAAAATGAAATAAATCAGAGTTACGAGCACAATTAAAAAGCTTGTTACGGAAACGTAATCACTTCGACCTTTGTAAAGAATGTAGCTAAAGCTAATGCATACAAGTAAAGAATAGGGTTCAACAGTCATAAAGTGAATTCCTGAAGCATTTGATGAAGAAATATCCTTTAATTCTCGGTTTATTTTTGGCAAAGCAGATGGAAAAGACGAGGGTTGAGGTCAGTTTTAATATGGAGCTAGGTTATAGCAATCAAGCCAGGGATAAACAGCTCACTTTCGCTATAGAGCGATTCGGTCTCCTTGGTGAAGGTAACTCTGTTTTCTTGAGCATGACTTCAACATACACAGCACTCGCCAGGATTCAAAAGTGAGGTTAAAATTTGATCATTCTGCCCTTCGGATATGAAGCAAACAGCTATGAAAAAAATGTGCGCGCCTAATAACTAATTGCTTTTTACGTTGTTGGGTTGTAAAACATAGAGGCAATATATTTCTTTGACAGAACCCACCAGAAACTCATCCACCACCATCTTTATTTTAAAACACTGTCCTAGTATCATGTCGAAGTTGCTCATTCAAAGGTTCCTGATTTTTGACAGCTGGTCAACTTTCGCACTTAACTTTTTGGCCAGTCCGTTTGGGTTAGACCAGGAGCAAGAAGTAGTTGTGGCTAGGGCAATGAAAAACGTGTTCAAAAGCCCGAGAGAAGAAATTACAATTAAGAGGCGATAGTATAGGTCTGTTCGTTGAACTTTCCCCAGTGTTGACCCAGGTTTTCTTGACAACCCTACGAGTTGTCAAAAAAACCTAGGTTTCCCAGTCCTCAAAAAACACTACACCACAAATCACCACACATCCCTGTCCATAAAAAAAAAATACATGCCATTTGACAGCCCTCAAATCGCCACAGCAAAAAGCTAGGGCGAGTTGGGGGAAAACCTATGGCAAACCTATGGCTCAAAAAACACTCAATTTGACATTCAGGGCGACTTTGGGTTTCTCAAAAAACGCTTTATGGCGACCCCATGGCGACCCTAGGGCTTCAACGAACAAACCTTATAATAGCTATCCTCCAATCTCGGAAAGTGAAGGTACATGAAAGAACTTTTTGACGAAGTGGTCGACGATGGAGTCTAAAAGGTTGTGTAATCAGGCCCCTCGGCACCGCTAAGTTGAAACCAAACAGAGTCTATTCAGATAACACAAACCCAACCACAAAACATTTGCAGAGCAGTTGGAAAGAAGCTTGCACCAGCTGATCTTCATGAAATGGTCGGATTAAGGCAAGCGCGATGAATGGAAACTCATTGCTTTTTATCTGATCCTTAAAAAGGGCTAACCTTACAACTGCGGAAATTACAGAAGAATATGCCCCATCACGTAGAATTTTAGATCTTAGCTCCACGTCGACAGTTTGATAGATACAATCCTTTTTTCCTGTAGTATTCGAGCCAAGTGGTTGTGCTAAAATCTTGCAAACATAATCTGTTTGTGCGCGTTGTGTCCCAAAAGACTAACCTATCCAGAATTTCGTCATCAGGAATATTGTTGAAGCAGCTGCTGTAAGGGATATCTCCGAGACATTCATTTGAAAGACCTATGTTCTGCCTAAACTCTACGCCAAGTTACATTATTGCGTGTCTTGCGCTATTCACTCCAAGGTGGCTCGTAATGGATCAAAGCCAGCCAGACGTTTAAGGACACCTCCAGTAAGGACTTTCCTCAAGGACATGCAGCGTCAAAACAATCAAAACAGAAAGTAGAGTGCATTAAAGATAAAATGGTTTGCAAAAATTTAACTTTAACTGTGAAAAAAAATCTGGTTTTAAATAAGCAAACAATTAACCAAATCTTCTCAATACTATGAGTCATCTTTTTATCGGTTTCAAGGCTGTGTACGCTCATACTTACTCATACACACGCATGTATAGTTTTGCAATTCCTGAAAAACCCGGACGACTATGCAGAATGACTTCGAGGCCTTTTATGTCTTTAAAGACCTTCGACAGAGTGATTCACTGTCAAAACTCAAATGTTAGGCAGAGGCCTAATATACTTCAATCGTCTTTATAAATACATTCTGACTAAAGCAGGCGTTACTGACGCTATTTAAAAAAGAAACCTGATGTCATAGGTGCGTTTGAACCACAAGAATGAGCTCAATGATTTACGAAAGTAAAACGAAGTGTATGCTATCATCAAAAAAGGACGACAAACCGTATTCAGCGCCCCAAAAGGCAGATAGGTAGTCAAGGACTTCTTCTCCCTAGGGTCCGTCAGTCATAAGCACGGAAAATAACATCACGGGATGAAAATACTTTGAGTCAAGTTGGCAATTAAGAAACAAAACCCTCGAAGAACCAAGGGAACCCTTAAAAAGACCTTATTGACCATCCCAGTCCTGCTATAAAGCGCAGACGCATGGACTTCATTTTAAGCGAATAAGGAAAGCCTTGGTCGTTAAAAAAAAAAACTAATCCGACTGATCTTTCGTTCAGCTCATTTGAAAAATGTGTAGATAAAAATTCAGAAATGAACTGTATCAGCTGGTCTTTGACATTAAAACAACTAAAAGAATACGTAGAAGGAATTGACATTAAAGCTCCGAAGTGACAAGTGTTTGAAGGCATGAAACGTCGCAGAAAGGTGAGACCTTATAGCTCTCTAGAAATCGAAATTGTTATTAAAAGTATTGGTAAAGCGCCAGGTTTGCCCTGACCTGTAATTCCTACCTAATGCTAAGTCTCCACCTAAATGTCCCACAGCAAATGTGGCTGATATAGATAGTTTTCATTTTAGCGTGGAAGAAGTTTTGGAAGCACTGAACGACATATGTAGATGAAAACAAAAGTGAAGGTCCTGACTGTGTTTCTCCAAAGTTGTAAGAAGATGTGCTGGATCGTTCGCTTTATCATTGTGCATGATTGTCAATGCCTCTCTTAAAACTGGACAGTTTTTACAAGAATGGTAAAAGGCTTTTATAACTCCGATTTTTAAATCAGGTTCGAAGCCAAATTGTGCAATTATTAGTTAAAT
Organism: Melanostoma scalare; assembly: GCA_949752695.1. Lineage (NCBI taxonomy): Eukaryota > Metazoa > Arthropoda > Insecta > Diptera > Syrphidae > Melanostoma > Melanostoma scalare. Next base: position 209,612,312 of record OX456984.1, on the reverse strand, counting down.
TTGTAAATTATCGTTAATTCCAAAATTGTTCGAAAAGATAATGATAAGATTAATTTTCTTACTAAACAAGTCATATCTAACTTACAGAATAGATTCGTTCTAGGAAGATCTACAACCAAAAATCTTATAATTTTATGTAACTCAGTGACAAATGGTTTTGCAGAGAGTTGCCAGACTCAACTTATATTCACTAATTTTCCCGAGGTTTGATAGGGTAAATCATGAAATCTTATTATACAAACTGTCTAAAATAGGATTCAGTTCGAATTTTTTAAAGTGGATTTGTTCATATCTTTCAAATCGACTGGAATACGTTAAGATAGGTAAATTTATGTCAAGATGTATTAAGGTTACTTCAGGAGTTTCACAAGGAAGCCACATTGGCCCACTATTGTTCAATTTATTCATAAATGATATATGTATCCGATGTTTTTAAGCATTCTAAACATTTAATGTATGCAGACGATCTAAAAATATTTAAAGACATAAATACAGTCTGTCTTTTGCTCTAGAAAGACTTAACGAAGCTTGCTGAGTAAAAATCAACTTTTTCCAAATGTGTCCAAATGTAAAATTTTTATATGTTGCAGGAAAAAGTCGTATATAGTTTTTGATTACACTATCAATAGTATAACACTAGAAAAGGTTAGTCAAAAAAAGGACTAAGAAGTTATTTTAGACCCCAAATTATCTTTCACACTTCACACTGATTACATAATCAATAAAGCATTTAAGATGCTTGGTTTTATAAGACGGAATGCAAAAGAGTTCTCAGATCCTTTCACACTGAAAACACTTTATGAAGCACTTGTTAGGTCTATTCTTGGATATTGTTGCGTGGTGTGGAATCCATATCATAATTCACATTCTTATAGAATAGAAAGAATTTAAAAAAGCTTTACGAGATACGCTTTTAATAAGCTGAACTGGCATATTGAAAGGCCACCATACAATGTAAGATGCCTACTTTTCGACATAGGAACACTTGAGCTAAGAAAGAAATATTTTTCAATATTCATAATAGCAGATGTCATTTATGCCCGTATAATATGCCCAAACTTTACAGCAAGTTGAATTTATTTTTATTCTCCTAGTAGGAGTATATCCGCTCACCTATTCATTTCCGGGAGACATTCATGCGCACTAATTATGGTAGAAATAGACCAGTAGCTCGTTGCATTATGCGACTTGCAAACATGGATGCGTAACACGTTTAACGCGGATTATCGATTGCATACTTTTCGGCACTGCTTGCAATTCGTCATTCAGCCAGACGATTTAATTGTTGTGAAATGTGTTCTTCGGTGGAAGTTTGCATTGTTTTCGGAGAAAATCAAATTGAAACTAGTTCTTTGTTCTTTTTAATGCGTTTAGTATATTTGTAATTCATTTCTTAAGAAAAATCTCAAGATCTCAATAAATTCTTCTATATAATTTTTCAATTTGTGCCGTGTGTGTGAAAACCGTGTCTGTGCTTGTAAAATCAATTTCAAATGCTTCATTGAAAGTAGTGTTGTGTTTTCTTTTCTCCTCAAATGAAATAATAGAAAATATTTAATACTTAGTTTTTAAAGTGACTTTTTTTTTGTTCAAGATATTCTTTCAAGAAAAATGTCTTGTTAGCATTGCAAACGCTCTAATAATTTTTCATTTATAAACTAATCACTATTTTGTTAATTATTATTATTGTTACTATTATCTTATATATTATATTATTTTTTTAAATCTAAATTTGGTGATGAAATAACTAATAACTAAAATACACTAAACATAAAGTTAAACTAGATTTTACTCCAGGATAGTAGCAGTGCTTTGATCTAAGAGAAAGAGTTACGAGTTGATATGTTCACCGTCTTGGACTTGGAAATCTTATAAAAATCTCTTACTATTTTTGTTGAGCTATCTTAGGTCGTGTTTAATCTTATCATTTATCTCTACAGTCTCTAAGGACAATGTAAAAGTGAACTAGTCGGTTTTTAAACAGTCAATATTTATTATTTATTTCATAAATGCTTGTTAAATCGCAAAGCGATGCATCATTGTGCATTGCATCAAATATTGCCAAGTCATTTAACAATAGATGCTCCACTTATCAGACTAGGCTGAAGTATTGACGGTTTATTGTGAAACGGACAGTAGGCTCTCTAAGTATCGTGATTTAAGAAACCGAAGTGGTAACTCATTTAAATTCTAAACATTTGTCCAATTTTAATCAACTTGGCTTAGGTACTTATTCTTTAATTGACTACTTTGATAATCATACGCAAATGTTTCTATGCTTTTATAACCCTACTTAATTCGATGTTGATTGTTCCACACCTTTGAACCAGAATTAGTATGACGGAAGAGATCTTAAGCAACTTGATAGAATCAATATAAAATAACAATGTAATACTCACTTCCCCACTACGCCTTTTAGATCCTTAAACCCATTTAAATATGGTAACAAATTTATCTACGTCAGACGAACGCTAATCGAATGGAACTTTATTTTAATTGTCCTACGAACCAAATCGGTTTAATGTATCGCTAATCTTTTTCACCGTTCAGTAGTTGAAATGATTGCTTTAATTATTGTTGTTTTTTCTTATATAAGAGGAGGGCAATTTACAGAAATATGATTAATCAAAATATTACCAAAATATTGTCCAATTTTTATCAGATCTGGAAACAACAGAAATGAAAAAAATAAAATATATACTAATTTCCCAGCTGATGGGTGCTTGTGTTTGTTCATATGATAGTAGTCAGATAGTCGGTATATAGAATCTCCGACTGATGATTTGATGAGTTCACCATGATGTTTACATGCTTAGCTTAACTCTTAATTCCTTCATGCTTCAAGCTCTGTCCATATCTAGTGAAATTATGTGAATTTTCATTCGATGATGAAGCTACACTCATACCAACTTAAGTGCAGCTTTTATAGGCAATGGTATTGGCCCAGCGCTCACTTTTCTACCAAAGCGATTGCCAAAATTTTCATTATGAAAGATTAACACGGGTGACGCACAGAAACCCATTAAAAGTTTTTTTTTTTTTGTCAAAAAAAAGTACTGCAGACTAAGAGACCAAAGAGACGTATAGTGGAATCTGGAATCACCTTGCTGTATACGATACACGAATGAGCGATCGCATCATTTGGTATTACACGTTCGTATATAAACATTGGTTGCGCGTTTCTACGTGTATAAGCCTGGCTCAGTGGTGGGAAGCATTTTTAAATAAAATTTCAACAACTTTAAAAACTTCAGTCCGTCGTGGTTCTTCTCATCATTAACAACGCGTTGGGATTTACGCTCCGGTGTATTTTTTCTTTCGATCAATTGATTACGAAATAGTATATTTACTTTTTGTTTCGTAAGTGCAGCGAAGTTTCGACAAAAGTGAGTTGTGATAATAAAAAAAAAGATTTATTTTGCTATTCCATTCGATTCGTGATAAAGACTCATTATGATGTTATATTTATGCTAAAGTAAAGAAGAAATTACTTTTCTTTTCGAGAACAAGCAATTCTCTCATGGGGAGTTTCGTTTGTCCTCCTTATTTGAAACCGAAAAGAGATCAAAATGATGATTTGAGAAACGCTGTCATACTTTCATTAATCTTGTACTTGTTTCTTGTTTTGTCTTCATAATGGATTACATAAAGAACAAAAAAAAGTTAATAAATTAGCGAATGCTTGCAACAGGAAAAATTATGTGTTATTAACATAATTACCGAATCTGATCGAGTGGCTTCGCGGAGTCGTTGTGAGATTGAATTTTCTTTAACCGTCCAGGCGAAGTTATGTACAGACAGACGAAAGGAAAAAAATAATGTACAGAGTACCTATTCGAATTCAACCCGCCAGTAGTTACGTCGGTCAAGACAACTTTCGCTTTCTATTTGAACTCGGTTTTGCAGAAACCAAACTACTTTTCGGAAGAGATCGCTTTTCGTTGCGTACAGTTGTTATAAGAAGTTCACTGTCTTACTGTGTGATGTAATAATAAATAATGCAAATGGATGTGCTTCCTATTATATTTCAGTCTGACGAGTAATTTGAACTTGAATTTGTTTTATTTGGCACTGTTTTGTGTGTAGTAATGGTTTAAAAATTTTCTTTCTCAACTACTTGAAAATGACGGTTTGTTAGTTTATAGTAAATTCAATTTAATCTGGTTAGTCGAATGTAATCCAAAGCACCACCAAGATCAAGTGTCTTTTTTCTTTTGAAAATATAAAAGAACGACGGGTTCAAAACGAGGGGAATTTTCCAAATATCGAACGCTTATACAAAACCATTCAATTGTCAAGGATTATAGATTCAATGACAGTTCTACAACAAATCATTGCAATAGCGGTTTTATTGCTCACAGAGAAAAATTAAACACTACTTTATCGACAAAGTAGGAAGCCTTTTTTGAAAATATAAAAGAACCGCAAGCTTTTTTCAAAAGCAGTTTCTCCTTTATTGAAACTAAAAATCGGTAAAAATGCCAGAAATCTAAGCATACAATGTACAAGGTTCTCACTTTTGGAGCTTCTTATATTCCAAGCGTAATGTTACATAATGAAGCCGAAAAATTAAGTGTTGTACAAAATCCATCCATAAGAAAGACCACTCTAAAAGAAAGCAGTGGGCTTTCTTGTCAATCACAGTGTGCTTTTTTTGTCTATTTCTTTGTGTTGTTTGTTTGAGTTGTAAAAACTAAACTCACACGGACTTTTGACAACAAAATTTTAGTTATGATTTTTTTTTTTGCATCCGTAGCCTAATCGGATTTTATTCGTATCAAAAATGCAAGATCCGGTTGATAGATCCGGAAAGATTTATCGGGAATCGAATGTAGTTTTGGTTGGATTAACCTCGAAGGCTTTGTTTAAAGACAAATAAAAGAAATTGATTTATTTGAGTCTTTTTACACGCTAGAGAATTTGCTTTCCGATTGGAGATTTATAACACCACTTTTAAAACGCTAACATTTTCCGCTTGTTGTGGTGGTGTCAGTGGCGTAATGGTAAACATGTCTGTGTGTTACGATCGATGTTCGAATCCCAACGGAAGGCAAAAAACGTTTTTCTACGGGTATCGCCTTTCGCGAGGAATTTACCAGGCTTTCGAGAGAAATTACTGCCATGACGCTTTCTAAATATGCATTGGCATAAAATTGTTGGTCCTTGATATGTGTAAGATTCCGAGGTTTCTATAGCTGTTTTGTGCCACCCTACTCAATTATTTGTATTTATTTTGCTGCTTGTGATTATGGATTTATAGTAAAGACAAGAAAGAAGCAAAGTGAAAAAATCTCATTGACACAACTTTTAAAAGTCTTTCACACCTGGTTTCATTTGATGTCAATCAATTTTATGTGAAGCTCTCAAAACAGGTAAAGTGGTGCACTACATTCTTTTAACTTGTCGCTGTTCCACAAATGATCCAAAAAAAGTGTTTTGAAGGAGGGTAAGGTAGTGTTGATACTATTTCCCATTAAAATAATGTTGTTCCACCAAGAGGGCACAAAGCCCTACTTTAGGGTCATTCTGTCTCAGAATGCTTCACTTAGACTTAAGATCCAACAAAAAAGGCGTAGTCAATCGTAAGCTATTATCACTTTTTAACGAAAAGTTTCCTTGCAACACATTGAGCGGGCAAGATACCCAAAATACACTTGATCTAATTGCTCAACATTTTTGTATCACGTCTGAAAGATGGGAAATCATTCGCACTTTAGGTACGCACCAAAGGGAAGTGAAAATTGAGCAAAATCTTAAAGTCTTATTTCATAGGTTCACAGCATGAAATGCTTGTGTTCACTCATTTGCGTAGAGTGCCCTACTTACCATTCTAAATATTATCGTAAAGCCATTGTATACTTAATTACTTAATATTAACTTAAGGACCCTGTGGAACTCATACCTGTTTTGCATATTCAAAAGAAGTTTTGATTTACTGACTTTGTAACACAGCAGATGAACTTAGACGAAGCATTGAACACGCTGAATAAAAAAACCTGCTGGGAAGCACTTTCGACTTTTCAGAAAGAAGAACATTGCATTCCTGAAAAGTTAGTAGTAGTTAGGGACACCTGTACACATGTTTTATCTAATGTAAAAAAAATCCAATCCAAGTCAAATATTTCAACGGTCAAGGCCTCCATGAAAAGCGGAGTACACACTGTACAATTAGTTGGACAGAATTTGTTTAATGGACGTTGGATGGTCGGATGTAGTTTGGGTTCAGGCTTATCAGGTTTGCCGTCCAACATTGTGTCATATATTCCTCCGCTCCGTCTAACTTCAAAGTTTTTAAAAATATTTGACAACCATCTAACAAGTTGGACAAGCGGTCGTCTGAGAGCTCACATTATCCAACATTGGTCTTTCAAACCATAGTCTGTCCAACTAATTGTACAGTGTAAACTCTGCTAGTAGGGTTGGCGTAATCGAGAGTGAGACAGTTAGATATTTCTCAAGTTTTTTTTTACGGAGGAGTGCTAATTCGTCGAAATTATAGCTTTTACTAACAATCCTTTTTTCAAAATCATATAGGCTTGCAGGTATTTTATTCAATCGTTCAAAAATTACGCTTACTTCCAAGACTTTTCTAAATAAGCCAGCTATTTGAGTCCCAACTCACAATCACCGTGTCTTAGATTTACCATTTGAATTTCGAGGTTCGATTCCCAACGGAAAACAAAAAATGTTTTCCACTGGTATCACTTTCACGAGGATTCGGCAAGTCCTCCGATAGTGATTTCATTGCCCTGAAAAGTGATTTCGATTAGCCGTTCGAAATCGGCATAAAATTGTAGATACCCTCCATTTGTCAGGTATGTATGTTTGAAATGTTTCTGATTTGTACTTTGTAATTCTGTTCTCAAAGATTTAAAAGTCTGCAGGATTCGCATTTTTTACAATTTGCAAACCATGTTTAGCAAAAAACAGCTGTTGTATTATTGTTTCAGGTATTTTAATGAATTGTAGATGCCTCAAGGCGTTTTCTCAGTGAACGTTTGGTACCACAGATTAGAAAATAATAATAATTTGAACATAAATATTCATGAGGCCTCCGGAAAACCTCGTTGTCTGAGGGCCTCTCATTCATTTGAAAAGCCATTTTTAAGTCAACCAGCACAACATGCAAATCCACTAAGTCTGAGTATGATGGCTACACAGACCACTGAGTTGCAAGACTTCATTAATTGAGTGAAGCTATTGAGGGATTGCTTTTAAAATGAAATAAGTATTTTGTCGACTACTCATTAGATAAGTTCAGACAATATCTCTTCGATTCAATTTATTATCGCTTAATGCGTATGCACTCCAATAACGAATATAATTTAAAAACTACTGCCACAGCTTCATTTGGGGCAAAACAACGTATTCTGCATGTGCGAGATGAATACCTGGTTCGAACGATAGCATAAGTGGCGGCGTTTTCACAAATTAATGGTCACTTTCCATTGGGAAGAAAAACCTTTTCTTTATTTACTTTAGATCAGTTTTCCCATTTCCTAGCGAAATTTTCGATGTTTTGTTCAAACGAAATTCAATCTCAGATAGACATTTTAATCTCAGATAGTTTTATTTGAATCTCTGAATCTGAACTATGTACGGAATGTAAAATACATTTAATTCAACACATAGTGGATGTCAATCCAGTTTCCTATCGACAAATATTATTTCTTTATCTTCTGATTCGTCATCACTATCTCTGATGATTTCTTTCTGTTGATGGATCACAAGAACCAAAGACTTTTTGTTGTTATGACTATAAAAAGCCATAGTACTGTCATACGGAGCACATAAAATAATCTCGTTTTGCACTTTCCATGAGACACTAGAAAACTGAGATCAAAATCAGCCAATCGGGATGGAGAACCCCATAAATAGACATGTGTAGCTCATAAGTTTAAATCCCGGTTTTATTGATTTGTTTACATTTTGATTTGGATAAGATTTAGTGAATGTAAAAACCCTTCCAACACAATATACAACAAATAACCGCTGATTAGTCACACGCATAAGAAATCAAAAATCAACCAGAAACTAGTTTTCAATTCCCCATTGAAATAAGCCTATTATTCAAATGGTGCAATTTGAACTAAATTCGACAACAAGTTTGATAAATTAAAATTATTAAAATTAAAGCAGTTGGCATATATATATATAGCTTATGATAATCACCTAAAAATTTTAAGGAACGTGACGTTTTGCAATCAACAACCACTATAATTTTTATTAACCAAGTCGGAGTGTTTGGTTTTCATGATCAAAAAATATCGTTAAATTTTTATGATTAGAATAAAAAATGGCAAGATGGATGGTTGATTGCGTGGTTTCGGAAAGTGCGTTTCTTAAATATTTTAAGACCGGCAAGCCTTTTTTTGAATATTAGAAGAAGAGCCTTTTTGTGAAAAATATTGCAAACTTTTATTTCAACATAACCCAAACACATATCAAAATTTTTTCTCTTTTATTTGTTAATCGGGACAGAGCTGTCATAAATTATTTTTTTTCCTCCAGTGTGCATAAATTGCATATAGCTATCGAAATGAAGTCAGGCTGAGCTCGATGTTTTTGTCAATTCATCAGCCATTTCATCAGCCTTTTCGTTACATTTCACATCACGGTGCCGGTGTCCTGTGACCCATTATAGGGCGACAGTGTTTATTTTTTTGAACACTCTTGAAATAAGGCACCAATCCATCAATTTATATTTCTTGAATATGGATGAGGTGGCTTTTCTATTCACCTGGCTGTCTATGAATGACCAAGCAGAGAGCTTTTTGTGCCTTCACCAGCTGCAAGTAGGTACTTCAGTTGTAGGTAAAACGCTGCAAGTTTTATTGATCAATTTAAAGAAGGGTTATCTGAGAAAATGCGGGATGGATCCATTTTGGATTGTCTGTATAGACTCACATATCATAAGTTCCGATTGCCCAGTCTCCCTCCTAACATCAGTCCCTCGACAGTATGTCTGTTAGAGCGCCACAGGGTTGTAGTCAATATAGGGTAAGGGGTTATTTGTTTGAATGTCTGCATCAGTGTGGTTCATTATGATTCTGTTGCCTGATAGATGACTTTGCCAACAATTGCACTAATTGAGCCGCAGTAAAATTGTATCACAATTAATTTCGTGAAAAGATCGAGGGAAGTTTGCGACATGAGTGCCATCAGAGCTGTGTTTGTTTTAGGTCTGATTGAATCAATGCTTTCAAGTCTTAGAATAACCGTCATGCTTTTGGGGATTGTTCTCCCGTTATGATAGCAATAAACCGAACAAGCGTTTGGCGTTGAGGGACTGGTTGTGTATATCCAATAGCTCGCTTTAGGTCCAGATCCCCATATTTTGGCAGGAATGCTTCTATATAAAAAGTTATTAAAGACATTTCTCCCTTTTCTTTAGATTTTCTTTCTAATTCGATTTGCGATCAAATAAGAATCCAAGCCTTTTAAGCGTTCAAGATAAAACATAAAATAGTGTACCATAAATGATGGGCGGGGTTCTTCTTCTTCCTTTTAACGGTGGCATAAGTATCGTGATCTCGAAGGGATCACAAATCTCACACTTTCTTTCTTTACACTAGTGATCTATTAGTAGGGTACGCAGTAGTGGACGTTAACGTTACGCAAGGAAAATAAGGTCGTTCTTTCTAATGCGATTGTTTTTTTTGGGTGGTGTACTTAAATAAATAAATAAAGTAACATAAAATTTCTTGTAAGCTATTTGGAGAACAAATACCCTCCATAATGCAATTTTACTCAAAAGTTCATAACTAAATGTTGCTCCAATTTAAATTCCCATTCTCTTTAAACATAACAAGTAACAGCGTCCCATTCAAATCAACATTTTGCTTTCAATATCTTCTCCAATTGTGATGTGTTTTTCAGCAAGCGATATCATTGCGACTTGTCATTTTGATGAGGAATTCGGCATTTGATATATATTTTTTTTTCTGTGAATCAGTTTTACTGTTGATATTCTGCATCTTTTATTAGATTGAAAAAGAAAATCGTAAATAATTGCTCCAATTCACTTATCTCTCCTATATAATGTGTTCCACTTAACTTAATTTCAAGCTACAGTCTCAGATCGAACTTTAATTTTACCTTGGGTTAAGTACCTGATTACATTTTGTAACATACGAAAGATCAAATTACTGCAGCACAGTATTTTTAATTGAATTTGATTTGGTTGAAAAGAGCTCCTTAGTGCAGTGTAAAAAGACTTATTGTGGAAACCACGTGAAATATGGAATTGCATTTTTAATTGATTCTCTACAAGTGGCTCTGATATTGTATATACTTCGACGTTGAACGATTGATTCAGCTTTAAAATCTCAACGACCTTGTAGTTGTTGAGCGTAAAGCTGGGCCGTAATGAAGAAAAAGTTCGAGATTATTTGAATTCCTCAACTAATAAATGCGCACCTTGTAAAATCTGCCCATCTCCTAATCTTCATGAACCTATTTGCTCAATTTAGGAGTGCTGTTCAAAAGTAGTCGAGGATGCGCAGCTTAAGTTATTAATTTTAAAGATCAAATTTACGCAGGAACTATATTCACTTGTATTTTGTTATTTTATTACTTTTGCTAGCCTTAGGCATCCACGATTTTTGCTTAACGACACTTTTGTTTTGGTTAAAAAACCCTCATGAAGACTGATGTCAGAGTGCGCACTCATAAATTCAAATTCAAATAATTTTGAAGTTTTTATTCACACGAGGAGTGTCTTCTTCGAGTGAGGGTTATTGTACATGAACATCTTGTGATTGCAAGTCATCTTCAGCCATTATTTGGACGTACATATATATTTCGAAAAAAAAAATTGACCTCAATAGCTTTAGAACCCCGTGACAAACTGGTCATTTGCAGGTTTATAGGTGAGATAAATAAAAAGTGAAGTATAAAGTGAGAGATATTGAATGTCTGCCACATAGTAGAACCAGATCTTAAACTGTGGTAAGGTAGTGCCATTTTTCCAACAAGCATAATTCGATAGACAACCACCGACCGGGATCCCCATTTTGCCAGTCGGTGAAATTTAAAAAAGTGAACGAGCTTCTGAGCATTGAAGAACGTAGAAACCTTCATTCATATGCCATAATAAACATTACTGGCCATCAAAAAGAAAACAATCAAAAAAATGGAAAAATGAATATATGTAGCTGTTCAATCAAATAAAACACTTAAACGCTGTCTTCGATTTCACTTCAGAAAAATTTTTAGGGTGTTTCAGGCGAATGAGTACAAAGAAGAACCAGAGAGTCAACTGCGACAAGGTAGTGTCATTTGGCCCACAAACTACTCGTAAATTAGACCGACAACCTCGCCACCGTTTTGTTGCCAGTTGGTTTGAAATCAATTTAATGCTATGTCCGCACCTGAAGTTAAACTAGACTTCATTCCAAAATGGTTTCAGTTAACCAAGTAGTGTCCACATATGCAAAAAAGTTTTGAGTTTATCTTTTCGTCTTAAGTTAAAAAGAGACAGATATAAAGTGTGAGCAGAACGTCAACGATGTATGAGAAAATTAATTCTCTCTCCACTCACTTCCACTCTCTTAAATGTCAAATTCAATGGAATATTGGAAATAGTGCAATCAGTGCACTTGATTTCGAGTAGGTTATCACGAAACCCAGTGACTAAAAAGGTTTCATTTTGTATGGCAAACCACTAGGTTATCATGTGGGTTTGGGATTGTTTTGAGTTAAACAATTTTAACTCTCAGGTGCGGACATAGCATAAGAAAGATACCATGTTTTCGACATCTTTTTTAAAGTCAAAAATGTAGAAAGCTTCATTCAAAACTTCAGCAATAAACATTTTTTTCCATCTTAGTGAAAACCCAAAAAAAATAAATAATAAGACTCAACACTCAATTGCAGCCGGATAAAGCCGCTAATTCAAATAAGACGCTCACTTTGATTTCACCATAGAATAAAATTGAGCGCATTTCAGCTAAAGATGGTACAAGTTGGTCCACTGTATTATCTATATCTATTCTGTGTGAATGAAGTACGACTTGACTCACTGTATAACTGCTGTGTGACACCGGCAAAGGAAAAATTCTGATGGTGAACGAAGAGAAGTTTTTTTTTACTATAGTTGGCCAACTTCTTTGCCTTGTCTTCAATCTCTTTATTTGCTATTTATTTAACTCTGCGACTTAGACGCTCCTCTTCGACGTGACATTCTTTGGAACTACTTTACGTTAGAGTGGCATGGTATCGGTCCTAAGATCCTATTTTAAAATATAACAACGAAACCAGTAATAAATAATGGAAAATAAGTTTTCGGTGTTGAAGAGATAAATTTACGATTCATTTATTATATTAGTTATTTTTAGAATGAAAAGTGTAAATATTTGGGTTTTATTTCGGTAAGGAAAAAGTTGGCATTTGTTTTTTTTTGCTTTAATTTTTATCAGCGAACAAAAAATAATAATCACTTCAAAAAGGAATGTCACTGTTGATACGATTTTTGGGAAACCCAACATAATTCCAGTTCAGATGGCGGTCCCAAAAAGCTGGGCAGGGAAAAAGCAGCTGTTGGTGTGTACCTGCTTTTTTTTAAATTTGTTTATAGTAAATTAAGTCCTAATCTAAATGAAGTCCAAAGACTCATACCACTCCACTTACAAGTAAAGCTTTTAACAATACAAATTCAATGAATGAAACTGCACCCTTAAAAAATTTATTTCACATAATTCAATCACGTACAACAGTAAAAAAGTTGTTATCGATGAAGATTCAAAAATATTTTTATTTCTTCATATTAATACGCACAAAAGGAATGAATTAATCCCCTCGTTTCTTTGCACACTCTCATCAAATATTTCAATATTTCAATTAAAACAATTGTCTTTCATTTGCTGTTTTCTGTTTGTGTACTAATTTCGCAAAACAATTCAGTTTCAGTTGTTTGGATGTACATAAATGCAGAGAGAAAGGTTTTCTCGGTAAGAAGTGTGGAAAACATTGTTTCTTAATTGTCAGTATTGTCACAATACATACACATCTATTACTGAAAAAAAAATTGTCAAGGAAAATAAAAGTTAGCAAATACTAGGCGCGTATATGTGCCACACTGCGTCAACCTTAAATAGCTAACATTCCCTAACAATTTATAAAGCGGTATGTGTTTTATTGATTTAGCAAGACTTACTATTACTGTGCTTTACTCATTTGCATTTTCTGTTTACGATGCTCGTAATGTCTTGACGGCAACAATCAAGTTCATAACATGACAGTGTGTCTTGAATACGAAATTTAGTGCACTTCCGGACGATATCACTGTAAATAGTGTAACCAGGTCAACTCATTTTCTTTTATCTATTTGTCGTTCAAATTCGTTTTACTTATTTGCGTCGAACGATTTTCTTTGAATATTTCTATTGGTAAAACCTGAATGTTGGTGCGTAATACGAGGTTTTCAATGTAAAGCGGTTAAGACTGGAGAGAATAGTTAGCACTCCAACACTTTGTTTTTAATAAGAAGGAAAGTTAGACGAAGATTAGTTAAACTAAACGGCAACCAGATTGAATTTTTTAATTTAATAAGTGCTAAACTTGGCTTGCGTTAAATTTATTGACAAAGCTATAATTTTTGAAAATATTTTTTTATGTTAAACACAAACTTTCAGAGATCTTGTTTCTGATAAACTTTAAAACCAGCAACCCCAAGATTAAAGGCAAATTTGATATTTTTTTTAACCACTTGTTAAACTGCACACTGCACACTGTTGAGCAGCTTTTATCTACAAAATTTGCGAAATCTAAAAATTTCAATGTTTTTTCAAGAGTATCGCCTATGAAAAAACAAGCAAGTCTTCCGGGAGAAATTACACTGACATAACAAGTAGGTACTTTTTAACTTAGCCATTTAGATTTGGAAAGAATGGTGGCTCCCTGAAATGTCTTAGGCCCCAAGGCTACCCGGCCCTGAGTCCCTTTTATTTATTTTACTTACTAAAGCCGTGTTCTATTGCGAATTTTGTAGTCATCTTCACTAAAGAGCTTCAATGAAACGCTTTTTTCACTAATCAAACTCGATTTCAATTTTATTTTCAAAGTTGGTACCCATGGCATTATACATATGTCAAAATTCTCACAACAAATCTAACCAACAATCACGTAAAATGTACAACGAAGTGAAAAGAGTTAAAATAATAAACTATTTTATATCATTCTTCTATTTCAATAATTATTTTCTATTAGTTCTTACTTTGGTACATTGATTCATCGTCAAGCAGTGAAGATAGTTCTTCATCCTCGGAATTAGAGAGTTCTGATAGTTTTTTTTCGGTTGCAGACAAACATGCAATCATTTCCAATTTCATCGAAATTATAGATTCTTACAGCGAGTCTGATTTTAAATCCCATTTCCGAATAAATCGCTCCACTTTAGAACAATTAACAGGTTGTCAATGCTTGTGGCGCACATATGTAAATAAATAGAGAATATTGGTACTATTTTCTTCCCATCAACCCCGAATACTTATGGAGGAAAACAGAAAGCGGCTAGCTATTGAATTTCTGTTGTCGATATTCAGAAATATTGGCGAACACATCCTAAAGTCTGCCAACCTCTCAAAGCCATTTACTTGCCATCGCTGTTGCTCACTTCTGAACACTTTTTTATTTATTTATTTTTTGTTTTTTTTTTTTAATTAAACCAAGAACTGTTTTGGATATCAATAAAATTATTTATTCCTCTGAAAGTACGTTCGATGCCATTATGTATGGAACTCGATTTCTTTTGCATGGCCACCACGGGCACGTTTGCAGAAGTCCAGACGCTGAACCCAATTTCTGACGATTTTCAAGCATAAATCGGCCGATACTGCTGCAATTTCACGTTCGATATTCGTACAATGTTCATCAATCATCGCTGGCTTGGTGGCATAGACCATAGACTTGACGTAGCCCTACAGGAAATAGTCTAACGGCGTCAAATCGCACGACCGAGGCGGCCAAGCGATTGGACCATTTCGTGAGGTAACACGTTCTCCAAACTTGGTTTCCAATAAATTGATTGTGACATTCGCTGTGTGGCTTGTGGCGCCGTCCTGTTGGAACCACATGTCCTCCAAGTCCATGTCATCCAATTGGGGCCAAAAATATTCGGTTATCATTGAACGGTAGCGATCTCCATTCACAGTAACGTGCCGGTCTTGATCATCACGGAAGAAGTACGGCCCATAAACCACACCAAACCGTAATTTTTTTGGGATGCAATGATGACTCATGGAGTACGCTCCCTGACCAATACCGCATATTTTGTTTATTGACGAAGCCATTCAGCCAGAAGTGAGCCTAATCGCTGAAGATGATTTTTAGATGAAAATCCGAATCATTTTCAAGTTGTTGCTCAGCCCAATTCATGAACATACGACGCTTCTGGTGGTCAAGCGGCTTCAGTTCTGGCGTCAATTTAATCTTGTAAGGATGAAGGCCAAGATCTTTTTGAAAAATTAACCACAACGGCGTCACAGAGATGCCCAACGCTTGAAAACGACGTGTGAGAGACACATTTGGGCTTTCTGCAACTCAAGTCTCAGCGGCAGCCATATTGTCGACACTACCGGCACTCCTCTGTCTCACTGGCACGGGAATATTTTGTACTAGACACTAGACGCTCAATTTTTGATCTGCTAGGACGATTATGTGGTACCCGTGGCGTGATGGTTAGCATATCCACCTGCTAACTCAGAGGTTCGAGGTTCGAATCCCAGCAGAGGCCTTTCGCCTTTCGCGAGGAATTGGCAAGTCCTCCGTTACTAAATTCATTGCCATGAAAAGCGTTTTCTCAATTAGCCGTTCGGAACCGGCAGAAAATTGTAGGTCCCCTCCATTCCCTCACAAGGCATGGTTGTGAGAAATGCGCTGGGCCAGCGGCTCCTCGCTCTTTAGCGCCACCCTATTTATTTATTTTATAGGACGATTATGACGACCATAAATTGGACGTAGTGCTCTTAACGTTGAGGCCACTGACTCCGAATCTCGGTAGTAAATTTGAATAATTTTGACTCGTTGTTGGCTCGTAAATTGCACACAATTTTCAACATCTATTGATAGCTTAAAATAAATCTTTTATCATTTTGCAGTAGATTTTAAGTTCACACTTTCTTAGAGTCACTCTATAAGTTTAAAGAAAGTCAAACCCCATTTTGAATACTTAAAGCCCTGCTCTAACTCATCTGACGTTTGTCATTTGCTTGACATTTTGTGTAATTTATCTTCGAACCAATCTTAGTTCTGTATTCAAGTTTTTGTAGAAAAAATCTTGATTTTTATTCAAAATTTTAGTTTTCAAGTAAAATTTCCGCTGTTTTTCACTACTGAACTGAGTTAACTATTTCTTTTACTTCTTAGGTCTGTACTTTTGCCCGAACTGTTGGTACTGTTTACATTGATTTTAACCAAGTTTACTTCAAAGTCGTCACTAGTTAGTGAAATGTTTATAAATCGTTTGTATTTAGTGACCCCATTTCAAAGTTAGAGTGACATTGACTAGAGCCGACACCTAAAAACGAGTTGGCTATGGAGATGCGCTACTATGTTTCAAGGGTTAAGCTCCAAATAGGAGGTGTAACGCACTGTGAAGGGCTACAGTAGATTATACCAGTTAAATATGACACCCTGTGTTAAAAAAATTAATATGGTGTTTAAAAACTTTTTTTTGGCTTCCAAATAAAACCTTAAACTGTCTTAAGAGTTGGGAATATCTTCAAGATTGCATACGATCACTGAATATCAATTGGGTATGCATTTTACTTACTTTGGGCTTGTATCTACACCTAAGTACACGTATTTTTGCCAATGGTACGAATATCGACCTTCCAGAGTATAAATAACACGTCAACTTTTGGCAACACCATTTGTTGTTTGTTTTTGCAAAAGAGCTCCACAAAATGTTTGGTCGATCATTGCTGTTTTATTTAAACAAACTCAAAGCCAAAAATTATTTCTTATTATTTTGAAAAACCACTTTCAGTACGAATGTTTTCTTAGTGTTTTTCTCATTTAAAATCAAACATCCTCCTTTACCCTCATTGCGCTCACTTTTTTTATAACTGAACTTTTCTTTCCAAATACACTGTAGGTATGATAGAGTAGATGTATTTATTTGTTTACGAAATATTTATGAAACTGGTTTTCAATATTGACTCGCGGTTTTGTCATAGAGACAAATAAACAAATTTCATTAACGATTTGATTATGCGATGGATGCCGAGAGCCATATACTTTCTTACCAGTATATCATTTGTAGGTTCATTTTTTACTATCAAAACGTTGGTGTTAATACTGACCTTGAACTGATTTGGTGAATGCCATGCGCATCGACAACCCATTGGACATCTTTCAACTATTACAACATCTACAAAATTTAATTGTATACCTTTAAATGGCCTACAACTATAGTAAGTTATTATATAGCTTTCAGTTTTAATATTATTTGTTTTCGTTAAAGTGTTCCCACTCTGTGAAAGAGTGAATATGATTTAAATATTTTAATCGGACATTGCAGCTACATTAATGTGTGCTAATTAACGTCACGTTCGTTTTGTTTGTTTTTTTTTTTGTGGTTGTCATGATGGGAGACAGCTTAAGGCGGTAATAGTTTGTTGGGTTTTCAGCCAAAAGCAAAGGTCTTTGGGTTGGGAAATTTTCAATTTTGTATGCACAAACGATGAGTATTTATTGCGCAGTAAATAAAACAAGGTTTAACTGAGTTATATGGTTGGTAAGCGTTGTGTTGTAAAGTTGTTAGCAACAAATTATACAGCTTTTTCGATCACCCAATCCCAAGTTAGAAGAATCAATCTTATTAATTATTAGAAGATCAATTATCGAGTAAGTTATAATTAAGATACTTTTCTGCTGCATGAAAGGCGGCTGTGATATTTGTGATCTTGACAGAGTGTAAGCAAAGATGTTTATAAACTGACAGCAGTTCTCTATGTAACATGAGTGTGCGTTTAGAATGAAAGCCATGATTTTCATAGAGAATGGTTTATTTTTCTTTTTATAGGAAAAAATTCTTAATAATAGAATTTGATTGAAAGCCTGGGGGAGACTGAAATTCGACGTCTGAGTATTAGCGTTCTTGGTGAACTTTTCTTAATCGAAAATAAGCCCTTTGATGACGCTCAACCACATATCTTTTAATTTAGGTAGGTATTTTCTATCTCATGTACATGCGGTATGCGGTATATGCGTGATGGCTAGCTAGCTAGGTTCTTCGTTGGAATACCAACAGAGGCAAACATTTTTTTCCACGGGTATTGCTTTTTGCGAGGAATTGGCAAGTCCTCCGTTAGTAAATTCATTGTCATGAAAAGCGGTTTCTCGATTAGCAGTACGGAACAGTCAGGAGAATGTAGGTCCCATCCATTCCCTCACAAGGTATGGCTGTGAGAAATGTGCTTGGCACTGGGGCTTCTAGCTCTATTGCGCCACCTTATTTGTTTTATTTACAATGTACATGTGCATGTATAGCCTGATAAAATTTAAAAGAGAGCTTAAACGGAATGAGAATGATTCGTTAGATTAAATGGAAAACGAAAACTAATGTTGCAATAAATAGCAAATTTTTATTCATCACAAAAGCAAACAGAATTTTCGTTCTATCTCTATCTCTATCTCTATCTCTATCTCTATCTCTATCTCTATCTCTATCTCTATCTCTATCTCTATCTCTATCTCTATCTCTATCTCTATCTCTATCTCTATCTCTATCTCTATCTCTATCTCTATCTCTATCTCTATCTCTATCTCTATCTCTATCTCTATCTCTATCTCTATCTCTATCTCTATCTCTATCTCTATCTCTATCTCTATCTCTATCTCTATCTCTATCTCTATCTCTATCTCTATCTCTATCTCTATCTCTATCTCTATCTCTATCTCTATCTCTATCTCTATCTCTATCTCTATCTCTATCTCTATCTCTATCTCTATCTCTATCTCTATCTCTATCTCTATCTCTATCTCTATCTCTATCTCTATCTCTATCTCTATCTCTATCTCTATCTCTATCTCTATCTCTATCTCTATCTCTATCTCTATCTCTATCTCTATCTCTATCTCTATCTCTATCTCTATCTCTATCTCTATCTCTATCTCTATCTCTATCTCTATCTCTATCTCTATCTCTATCTCTATCTCTATCTCTATCTCTATCTCTATCTCTATCTCTATCTCTATCTCTATCTCTATCTCTATCTCTATCTCTATCTCTATCTCTATCTCTATCTCTATCTCTATCTCTATCTCTATCTCTATCTCTATCTCTATCTCTATCTCTATCTCTATCTCTATCTCTATCTCTATCTCTATCTCTATCTCTATCTCTATCTCTATCTCTATCTCTATCTCTATCTCTATCTCTATCTCTATCTCTATCTCTATCTCTATCTCTATCTCTATCTCTATCTCTATCTCTATCTCTATCTCTATCTCTATCTCTATCTCTATCTCTATCTCTATCTCTATCTCTATCTCTATCTCTATCTCTATCTCTATCTCTATCTCTATCTCTATCTCTATCTCTATCTCTATCTCTATCTCTATCTCTATCTCTATCTCTATCTCTATCTCTATCTCTATCTCTATCTCTATCTCTATCTCTATCTCTATCTCTATCTCTATCTCTATCTCTATCTCTATCTCTATCTCTATCTCTATCTCTATCTCTATCTCTATCTCTATCTCTATCTCTATCTCTATCTCTATCTCTATCTCTATCTCTATCTCTATCTCTATCTCTATCTCTATCTCTATCTCTATCTCTATCTCTATCTCTATCTCTATCTCTATCTCTATCTCTATCTCTATCTCTATCTCTATCTCTATCTCTATCTCTATCTCTATCTCTATCTCTATCTCTATCTCTATCTCTATCTCTATCTCTATCTCTATCTCTATCTCTATCTCTATCTCTATCTCTATCTCTATCTCTATCTCTATCTCTATCTCTATCTCTATCTCTATCTCTATCTCTATCTCTATCTCTATCTCTATCTCTATCTCTATCTCTATCTCTATCTCTATCTCTATCTCTATCTCTATCTCTATCTCTATCTCTATCTCTATCTCTATCTCTATCTCTATCTCTATCTCTATCTCTATCTCTATCTCTATCTCTATCTCTATCTCTATCTCTATCTCTATCTCTATCTCTATCTCTATCTCTATCTCTATCTCTATCTCTATCTCTATCTCTATCTCTATCTCTATCTCTATCTCTATCTCTATCTCTATCTCTATCTCTATCTCTATCTCTATCTCTATCTCTATCTCTATCTCTATCTCTATCTCTATCTCTATCTCTATCTCTATCTCTATCTCTATCTCTATCTCTATCTCTATCTCTATCTCTATCTCTATCTCTATCTCTATCTCTATCTCTATCTCTATCTCTATCTCTATCTCTATCTCTATCTCTATCTCTATCTCTATCTCTATCTCTATCTCTATCTCTATCTCTATCTCTATCTCTATCTCTATCTCTATCTCTATCTCTATCTCTATCTCTATCTCTATCTCTATCTCTATCTCTATCTCTATCTCTATCTCTATCTCTATCTCTATCTCTATCTCTATCTCTATCTCTATCTCTATCTCTATCTCTATCTCTATCTCTATCTCTATCTCTATCTCTATCTCTATCTCTGTTTTACACTCAATAAGAAATGAAACAAAATATAACTTTTTATATTTTTAATCTATGTAATTTATTTATTGAAAATATTTGTTTTACATTTTCAGTGCTTGAAACTCAGGTCATCCACACGACAAACCTATCAACCACGCCAGATGATTATGATCCATATGTTTGCAAGCTGAGTCCTGAATTGCGAGCAGTTGCTAAAGAAGAACTTCATGAGGACGACAATATTAGGAAACAAGCTCTCGCCCAATTCCGTGAATGGATCTCCAAACACCCGAACATAAAGAAATGCCGAACAGATTCAATTTTTTTGCTGAGATTTTTGCGAACCAAGAAATTCTCTGTTCCTGCAGCATGCGAGATGTTAGAACGCTATTTGACAATTCGACAGCTTTTCCCACAATGGTTCACTAAATTAGACATCGATGACCCGGCATTGAATGAGATTTTCGAAAATGGATATCTGGTACCTCTGCCGGAACGTGATGAGTTTGGACGTCAAGTTATTTTCTCCATTGGTGGCAAATTTGATCCTTACAAGTATACGTCGGTGCAAATGGCACGCATACATTCCCTAATCTGTGAGGCCTTATTGGATGATGAAGAATCTCAGGTGGCTGGATATGTTTACATAAATGACGAGTCTGGAATGAATATGGGATTTGTAAGTCTCTGGTCGCTAACAGACCTGAGGAGTATCATCAAGTGCATACAGGCAAGTATTAGACTCTTTGGATTGAGCAATGACGTTTTCAAAAACGTTTTTTTTTCTTATTTTAGAACTCAACGCCGATGAGGCACAAGGAAACGCATTTCATAAATATTCCACATTACGCTAACCGAATAATTGAAATAGCCGTGTCAATGCTCAGTGATAAATTGAAGAAAAGAATAATGGTGAGTAACGCATCGTTACAATGCTGTTGTATGAAATCTTTCAATATCGTTATAGTAATTCTTCCTTAACCTTAGCAGTAGCAAGTTTGGGTCTAACTTAATCTAGTTAATACAAGAGAGTGTAAAAAATTAACGATAACACTCCTTACACGTGAAAAACACAATAGAAAATAGAAAAAGCACATAGTTGAAGCAAAATATGCGGCAAGGTAGTGTCATTGTCTCCACAAGTTGTGGGTAGTGTCATTTTGCCCACAGGCTAAGTGCAACCGACAACCTTCGGTCAGTTCGCTTGAAATCAATTTAGAAAAGTGAACTTTTTTTCGATATTTTTGCGTTTGTGATAATTTAAAATGTAGGAAGCTTTATGGTTCTCTCAAACCAAAGCGTTTTTTCAGTTTCGGCAGCGGCAGAAACGCTGTTGTCATCATATTTGCCGTAGCGACAAAACCATGTATGAAAACGCTGATTTTTTTGGCGTGCCGGTGTGCTCATGTGTCGCTGTATAACAAACACAATTTTGACAACTGCAACTGCCGCTGCCGCAACTGCAAAAACGCTTTAGTTTGGGAGGTCCTTTATTCAAAAAGGTGTAGGTGAAGTAAAACTACACTTAAAAGAAATTTTTGACTTCATCAAAGTCAAATTTTGTTGTAAACGGGGGTACGAGCTGATTTTCTATATTACCTACATACAGTCATAAGTCGTAAGACTTTTACCTACGGTTTCTGAAAGTTTGATGAACTGCTTTTCCCACCGGTAATCCTCGATATTCAAAGAGGAGCTCAACGTTCTTATTGCTTGTAGCTATGCTTAATACATGTGAAAGAAATTTTTATATGAGTGTCATATCGAGGCACTGCCTTATGTGGAATTATGCCGCAAAACCACGGTCTACATCGAATTACTTCCGCAGTGCTGCAAGATTAAAGAAAAGAGTGCTCTATATCAAAGATGCAAGATCATATTCTCATTCTTAGTAAGACTCAAGTGATCTTAATCACATAAACGCAGTTCGTCTTATTGGCTTGATTGCAAATTCAAATGATTCAACTTAACAAGAGAATAAAAAGCGCAACAAGGCAAATGTTAAACTTAATAAACATTAAGACAAAAAAATCCTTAACCTGTGCTCATATATTATAGTATCGATTCTAGCTCATACAAACATACATACATAAGATGAAGATGGCCTAGAGAATTGCTCACAACAATACCTTGTAAGAAATGGAGGCGACCTACATTTTTTTGCTGATTCCGAACGGCTAATCGAGAAATCGTTTTTCATGTCAATGATATTACTTTCTAAGGATTTGCCATTTTCACTCGAAAAGCGATACCCTTGGATACACATTTTTGTGTGCTCATTTCTTGTAGGTATAGTTCGGAGTTTATTTTGTATAACAGCTCTAACAGTGGAAACATTGCCAAAAAACTAGTTACAAAGCACTTTTTGAAGAGAGTTGTACAAATACATCTAAGCACTTTTTTTACAAAAAAAATATTGTGATCAAAAACCTCCTTGAAAACTGTTCGGGTTGACTTTGACTCACTGTAAAATTGCTAGACAGAACAATAAGAAGGCTATATGTAGATCAAACGTCCAAGAAAATTCCCTACTTTCTTGGACGTTTCGCTGATTTTATGTACAATATGAAATAAATCTTTACTATTCATTGTTTTTATCTTTTTTTGTTTCAATGAATAAGAATAGTGTCAAGACAATGAAAAATGAGACACAAAATCACCCAACTAGAGAAGCTTATAATTTCGGGTCTTAGGAGCGCCATACTAGCCTTCGAACTTTACTCTAAAAACACAATAAATATAACCTAGACAGCATAATTCGTGAGCTCCTTACGCTTGTCCTACCAAAACAATATAGATACTTGGTGTTTTGCATAAAATACGACAAAAGCCAAGAACGTACAGGTTGGGTTACGACAACACACAAATCGTATGGGAGTGGGGTCTTCTTCCCTCCGTTAAGGTGGGAGTGAGAGTTTTTTAAATAAGTCACTTACAACAAGATTTTTTTCTTGTCTTGAGCTAACTTATCCCTCCTAGCCTTTGTCGCACCGAATGCAAAACACCCTGTATATGTTAGGTCACACAACAACGGTTTGAAGCTCCTTTACGTCGAGTAAGCTGTGATAGTCTACCAATCGGTAAGAGAACATTCAAAATTTGAATAAGAAGTGTCCTAAAAACGACTCCGCATTTAATTTTGAAGATTGATCTAAAAAAAATTACTCAAACATCGTATAAAAGGAACATGAATCAGACGTCTCAATCAGCCAGTCTCAAAATAGGATCGAGTGACCATTTTATTACTCACTGCATTTCTTTTCAATCATACGTCCGATGCACTCTCTTCAACCAAAATTTTTTTCCTTTGACGTTTTTCCGTGGCAACGTTCTATTCCCGACAAAAATTTAATCCTTTTTTGAGGGTCTCATTACTTATGTCGTTTTCCATTGGTTTCACTCGGGGAAGCACTCATTTTAAAAACCAATGGAACACCCAAAATTGTTTCTATTCAGTTTAACGTAATTTCCTTTGTGTGTGTGAAACACCTATGGCTCTTAAAAAATATTCCTTAAAGAAAATTTTCTTTTTGACATTTGAGTAACATGTGTTAGTGCTTCTGAGTCGATTCTCACTTCAAATCGAGAAGCGGCTGTCACCCATCAGAATCATGAGAAGCGATCTTTTTGCACCAATGGAACAGTTTGAGAATGCTTCTGGACGCTCTTGGACGGTTCTTTTCGTCCAATGGAAAGTGACATTAGTGTCCCTCTTTTTCTTTTGATTGAAAAATTTCTTGGATGACTTTTACGTGTAAGTCATGCGAATGCATTCTGTTCCTGGATCCCGTTTGGGACACGATCAATTGAAATATTGTTCCGAAATTCTTAAAATGTTAGAAAATCCTTGTACATCACGACCAAAAAAAAATGTCGGCATCGACCAGCATCTTTATGATTGCTTTAGCTCGAATTTCGTATACTGAAGAAATTAGTTAGTGCGACATGGTGTGGTTTACTCCAATTTTTAAATCTAATACTTAACAGTTGTAACAGAAGTGTCCAATCTAGTGCTATACCTACCCCACTTAAGAAACGCCTCTGCCAAATTATTTTGGATTGTTAGACAAATTCCTCTGTCTACAAGAATTCAAATGGTAGGTACCCATTTGAATTCTTGTAGACAATAAACATAAACTGAAACCGTGGAAATGTACCTAACGAAACAAAAACAAAAAATATTTCAACTTTTATGCTAATTTCCTACTCTCTATTTAACAATCTTCATTAAATCTGTTGATAGTAAAAGCATTGTTATTTGATTGTTGTACCATTTTAATTTACAGGTCCACAAATCCGTCGACGCACTGAAAAATAAGATCAATCCAGCTATACTACCTCTGGAATATGGAGGCACTGTTCCACTTTCCGATATGATCAAACAGTTCAAAGAGAAACTATTGCAACGACGAGCGGCAATTTTGGCCTTGGACGATATGCAAATTCAAGTTTCAAAGGAGGCAGTTAATTTTGCTGGAAATGATATTGGCGACATTGATTCCGGGGTTGTTGGAAGTTTTAGAAAGCTCGAAGTTGACTAAAAACCAACAAAGGCAAAATATGATGATTTTAGAATGATTTTAAAATGAGTTTTAGGTTTTAATTGTATTAATTTGTATTTTAACTAAGCTAAGGGTAGTTTTACATTTAAATAATTTTTGTCTTTAACAATGTTTTACTGTTTTTGATAAAATAAGACTTTTTAAGAAAACTTCTGTTGCATCATTAAGTTTTGGTGACTTATATCACATTTGCTATTTATTTTTTTTGGTCCTGTTTTGAAACAAATAAACGTTCCCTAAATCAATTACATGTATTCGAAAAGGAAAATTCAAAAAAAAGACTTTTTACTTATTTTTATTTTGAAAGTTGGGTGGGTAAGAATTGCACATTATGTGTTAAAAAACAAACAAGACTGAAGAAGCAAATCAAATCATAGCAGCAAAAGTAAAATTTGCAATTCGATTACAGCATCCTTTTTGAAAGTGAGTTAAGTAAGGGGCTGACCCGTTGAATCCGTTGCGTCCATTCGCTGATGGGTTCAAATGACAGCTCTATTAAGTACACAAATTCTTATGAGAGGTTATCCATAAGCACCAACTTTTAATTTTTCAGTTCGACAGAAGTGATGGCATTAGATGTCAAAACCAATTTGAAGTTTTCCCTTTAGCTAGTGATGGAATGGGATAAAATGGTACCTCAGAGATATGACTTAACTTTAAGTAAGTAAGTAAGTAAGTAAGTAATTCTTTATTCAAATTTATACAAAAATATGAAGTTAGACTACAATAAATGTACAATGAATAAGTAGTGATATAGTTAATTTTAAAAAAATTAGTATGAATATCACATCAAAGTATGTATAACTTAATTGAAAATACAATCAAATATGTTTTTGTTTAATATTATAATAAGTTTTAGGTATTACTGTGGGGTGAACAGTTATTTTTTAATTTTATCTGTAAGCAGAATTAGTTCTTTAATAAATTTCATAATAAGCATTGATCAAAAAAAAAAAAAAAAGAAGCAAATGATTTATATTATTTTCGATGTTTAAACTACATTCATGAAAGGTATAAGAGGGCATTTACAATTTCATCATGGTTAAAATTTAGAAGCCAGAGCTTAACTTGCTTTAGAAAAGGAGATGTGTTTCTTAGGAGCCTTAAGTTTAAAGGCAGTGTATTAAATAATTTACAAGCGACAACAGTGCAAGAGTTTCGAAAATGGGTTGTACGAAATAAGGGTATATTGACTAGACATGCTGAGTTTCTTCGTAAGTTACGCGTATCAGTAATAGGACTTCGGAAATATCCACTTTTAATAAAGAAAATTTTTAAAACCTTATAGTAGAAGAGATGCTTCACTGGAAGAATGTTCAAGTTTCTAAAAAGAGACATAGATGGGTTCATACGATTTACACCAGCAAGTAAACGAATAGCTTTTTTCTGTAATAGAAGCAAATTTTGTAAATAAGACGTAAAAGTGCCGCCCCAACAAGAAATTCCATACTGTAGTTTGGAATGGAAAGTTGCATAATATACCGACCTTAAGGTTTTATTACTCAAATACTTTTTTAAATGAATTAGGTAGGTGGCGAAGAGAAACACGAAAATGTTGTTTCAGGTATGAAATGTGTTCTAACCAATTCAAATTTCGGTCAAGGAATACTCCCAAGTATTTGAACTTATTTACAACTTCAATTGTAAAACAATCTGAACTACAACATAAGTTAACATTGAAACTATAGTCATTGTTGTGCCTGTCACAATTACAGTTACAATCAAAAACAAATTTTTTGCAACCACAAGAGTGGAAACAAAAGTCTATATCAGGAGCCTCCATTTTACGCAAATTAAAAAACATTAATTTGGTTTTATTATTGATAACTAACTTGTGCGTTATTAACCAGACACTCAATAAACGAATATCGTGGTTAATATCAGCGAGCAAATCTAGGGCGCTAGAAGAGTTATAAGCAATCCCAAGGTCATCCGCAAAAGCTGTAAGATTTCCTCTGAACCTTTGGGAGAACAGAGAATTGACAAAGATAAGGAAAAATATAGGGCCGAGGACTGATCCTTGGGGTACTCCTTTATTTATGAGCAAAGAATCACTTAGATGCTCGTTTATTTTGACTTTTTGCGATCTATTCTTGAGGTAAGAACTAAACCAACATAACATGAAGCCACGAATTTCAGCATGATATTATAATTTATCAACGAGAATGTCGTGGCCTACCATATCGAAAGCTTTTGTAATATCGACGAAGAGTCCTGCACAGAATTTTTTATCGTCTAACCCCTTGTTAATACAATAGCTGAAAGCCAAAAGAGCATCTTCAGTTGAAATACCCTCCCTAAAACCAAACTGGGCGTTGTTGAAAAATTGCATTTTTTTGAGGTAATTAAGTACTCTGATTTTTATAGCTTTTTCAAAAGTTTTAGATATCGAAGAGAGCAAAGAAATTGGCCTGTAGTTATTTTTATCTTTTTTATTTCCCTTTTTGAAAAGAGATATAACGTGGGCGCATTTTAATTTATCTGGAAAAACTCCTTCATAAACACTCAAATTAAAAAGATAAATTAACATATCAACAAGATTTAAAGCAATTTT
This sequence comes from Melanostoma scalare, assembly GCA_949752695.1. NCBI lineage: Eukaryota > Metazoa > Arthropoda > Insecta > Diptera > Syrphidae > Melanostoma > Melanostoma scalare. The sequence goes on along the minus strand of OX456984.1, from coordinate 209,584,546 downwards.
TTTTAATGTTATATTTGAAACTCCATCGCAGCCACAAGAGTTAGAATTATCTAGGCTATAAATTATTTTCAAAATTTCTGATCCAGCGATGGGTTCAAAAAAAAAGCTTCTGGGAATAATTCTGTCTTCAGATAAACCAGAGCGTGGACAGCCCATACATAAATTATTAATAGTTACGGAATCAACACCAACAGAAGAAAAATAACAGTTTAAAATGTTGGCTACTAAGTAAGGATCCGTAACATCATTATTATCACTATCTAGTACAATAAAAGAATTTTGCTTAGCTTTAGATTTTCTATTAGTGGTAGAGTTTATTACTTCCCAATCCTTTCTAGAATTACCTTGAGCGCTTCAAAATTTATTCTGAAAATAAGCTTCACGGCATTTTTTTATTTCAAGTTTAACTTTCTTATTCAAAGTTGTATAACGATTTTTTAAACTTCTATTTGACGGATGTTTATGACACCTATTACACAAACTATTTTTTAGTTTGATTAGTTTGAGAACGTTCGGAGAGATCCACGGCTTCAATTTTTGATCCGATTTCTTTTTTACATAAGACTGTGTACAAGCTTGCCTCTGCAAAATATTCAAAAAACAATTGTATGCATCATTAATATTTTCTTGGGCATGCACAGTAGACCAATCTTCAAATAAAAGTTCACTATTTAACTCTTCAAAATTAATTTTTTTTAACTAGAGCATTCTCAACTCTTCTTGGAACAGTATCTTTCACGTCAGCTAAGACAATTCCAGACATACAATGATCAGTAATACCTAAATCAAAATTAAGTTCAACACACCTCTGAACTGATAACTTCGCAAGTCTAGCAAAAACATGGTCCAAACATGAACCAGAATCCGGTCTAGTAGGTTCATTTATGAAACTTAACATACCATTCTCAGACGTCAAATTTAAAAAGGTATCAGATACAAAAGTAGATACCAGAATATCGATATTAAAATCGCCGACAAGAATTAAGTTTGATCCTGGTTCAACAAAGTGAAGTCTATAAAAACACATAAAGTGAAAGAATTCATTGTTAACCTTACATGATACTTTTAAAACATCAGCACTACTAAACCTCAAATACGAAACCTCATGAGCGAACACGTCACGCACAAAAACTCCTACACCGCCCGCAGAATAGTTTTCATTTGTATTGGCAAAAAAATTATATCCTGTAATAGAAAAATCATCCTTTTCACACTCAAATATCCAAATTTCTGATAGAAAAATAATATCTGGCAAGTAAGCAAAGGCTTCCAGATTGCTTAGCAATATATCAAAGTTCTGTCTCATAATTCTAATGTTTTGATGAATAACTATAAAAGATTTCTCATTTCTATAGCTCAAATTAAAATTATTGATACTGTTTAAAGTAAAGTTACAAGGGTCATTGCTGTAATGATCATGGATGTTGATTAAGCTAAACATTTAAGATTTTTTTTTTTTTTGTTTGAAGACGATAAGAATTTAGTTTTGACTATAACTGAAATAACAATTAATTCTGCCGGAATCTTATATCAACAAAGTTTTTCACTGTAAATATACATACATATGTACATTTATGTTTTGAGCGAAAGTTGCTTATGGCGTTTCATACTTTCAAAAAAACGACTTGTAGATTTTATTTTGTTCCTATCACAATTTGAAGTATAAATAGGTTCTCGCATCATACAGAAAATAAAAAAATGTGCAATGTTTTAATTCAAGAAAAATTAAGGAAGTTGGTTGCGTTTTTGAATGGCAGAGGAACTAATGTCACTTTTTTTAAAGACTTTTTTGGCATTTCTTTTGTCAGTTAGTGAGGTAGGCAGGAGTTTTTAGTAATGTAAGGGTAGGTATAAGTGCAGTACACGGATGCAAATTTTACAACAATTATTGCCTCTCTATCGTCCTCTATGTATTAAGCTTTGTTGTAACCTATTTTGGGGATTTCCTCATTCTGATGATAAAGTTCTAGCTCTAATATTGGAAAGATGTATTATTGCGATATCTTAAAAATTGTGCAACCAATTTCAAGTTCCAACTTGGTATGGTAAATGCTCTACAATTATGTTTCATTTTCAATGCACCTGTCCTTGGATTTTGTTATAACTTGTTACAGGTTGTTGTATACCTAAACCACTACATTCTGGCCAGACAACACCCGAAGGCTAATATGTTGAGATATTCGCTGGGCTTAATCATTTAACTCAACTTGTTGATGAGCCCACTCGGGTTCCAGATATTGAAGGCCATGCGGCCAACACTCTTGTCCTGTTTCTAACTTCTCATCCCGAAAAATGCAGGGTTATAGTATCATCTCCTCTAGACAAAGGCGGACCATTGTGTCAGATCGGTAGATTTTTCGTTTTCCGTCACGGTACAGAAAGATAAAGTCCCTAAAAAAACTGTGTGGCTATAAGAGAAAGTCAACTGGGACGGCCCGAATAATTTCTTTCAAAACTTTAATCGGTCATTGAGCTTTCTCAACGGCCGGCATAAGATACTTTGTTAATCACAGAACAAAAAGTATCATCCCCAAAGAGAATTCGTGGTTTGAATCGAGCTGCAAAGAGGCGATTAGGGACAGCGTTGCCGCTGTGCCACTTTAGTGTCAGATTGACACTTTTTTTAGGCTGTGCCACCGAGCCACCACCGAATATTTTACACATAGGCTGTGTAAGTCACTCCTTAGCTTAAGTCAACGAATCAGCGGCCGAGGTTTTGCCGCAAAATATAGAGGAATTTCGTCGAAGTGTTTCTGATGGTTTTAGGCAAGGTGACAAACTGTTATGCGATTTCTTCAACATCATACTTGAAAAGATTGTAAGAAACTCAAACGTCAACACCAGAGGAACAATCTTTCAAAAGTCTGTACAATTACTCGCCTACGCAGACGTAATGTGAAAAAGAAGCGTGATGTCATAGATGTTTTTGCGAGTATTGAAACAGAAGCGGCAAAAATGGGTTTGAAGTTCAATGAGGACAAAACGAAGTTTATGTTGTCATCAAACAAGGACACTGAACATCGACGAATTGGACATAACGTCACAACAGACGGACATAACTTCGAGGTAGTACAGGACTTCGTCTACCTAGGATCCGCTATAGACACGGACAACAATATCAGTGCGGAGATCAAATAACTCTTGCCAACCGTTGCTTCTTTGGGTTAAGAAGGCAATTGAGAAACAAAACCCTCTCCAGAAAAATCAAGGTAATCCTTAATCATCCCAGTCCTGCTTTACTGCGCGGATCCTTATAGAAAACGGGATAAAGTGCATGCTTCCGCGCCCGTAAAGCCGTAAATCCTTGGTCGTTTCGAAAGAAAAATTCTGCGAATGATCTTTGGTCCCGTATGCGGAGACAATTCGTGGAGAAGAAGATACAACAACGAGCTGTATGAGCTGTACCGCGACATGGGCGTAGCCAGAAAAGTACGCATCCTGAGGCTACAATGGTTGGCCCATGTAGAGCGGATGAACCCAAACGCTCCGGCTCGACGCGTTTTCGAAAGATTATTGCAGGGAAATCGCGGAAGGGAAACGAAAATTGTGTTGTAAGTCAAGGATTAATGGAAAGTGAACTTGTTGAAATTAAAAAAAATATTCTAAGCTATTATAAAATACTTTGGGTTGAAATTTTTAATCGATTTGACATCAAAAATGAAAAACTTTCTATTTGGAGGCATTAAGACCCCAAAGTAATCAAGTCGAAATAAGAGTTCACTTATTTTAAACTAGTTTCCGTTCTTAGTAATTCTACCATAAGTCCCGAAAAGGTAATCGAACAATATAAATTTTTTGGTTTGAAATAGGTAACATTAAAAATTGTTTGAATGAATACCTATTTTCCGACTTACACTGTCAGACAAAATAAAGTGCAAATGCACTTGACTCATTTTAAAAATGCAGAGAATAAACAATGAGGAAGATTAATCACTCTATTTAATGTTACTACGTTATATTTTGTCATTGTTTATCAAACCTTTATAAATACTCCGTTATTTTTGCTCTCTTTTAAACATGAACTGCATTAATTTTCAAGCAAATGACATTGAGCTCGGACAAAATAAAGTGCAATTTTTTAATACATGTGCAAAGTATAGCTAATAATAGTCAAAAATAAAAATTTAAGCCAAAATGATCAGAAGGTGAGGTTATCTTATGCCCGTTTGCAAAAATTTTGTTTCAAGTTGAATTTTATTTTCATAAGCTTTGACATGGAACAACTCTCACCCGAATTGAAAGAAGTTTTAGTTTCGGACCGTTGACGTGGGTTGACCTTCCGTAAATTAAGTGAAAAATATAGTTTGTCAATTTCTGGAACCAAGAAGGTTTATTTGAGCTTCATTAAACGGTGATCTGCTGCCAGTTTTAGAAGTCAAAGTGGAAGAAAGAGGAAAACAACACCGCAGAATCACAATAGAGGCCAGAAAAAACCGTTATCCACAGCTAGAAACATTGAAGAAGACCTACAATTAGACGTAAGACCAAGGACAGTCCAAAGGTGTCTTAATGAAAGTGGGCTACGGAACTATTTGGCAAAGAGAAAACTTTTGCTATGCCAAATAATTATAAAAAAAAGACTTGCTTTCGCAAAAAAGTATTTAACGATACCACAATCGTTTTGGGAAAGCATAATTAGGCTTCATGAGTCTAAATTTGAGCTAACAAATTCCAAATCAAGGAAAAGAGTTTGGTGCAAGCCCAAGGAAAGACTAGACCAAAGATGCATTAAAAAAATCGTCAAACATGGTGGCGGGTCTATTATGGTTTGGAGATGTTTTCCCTTTGGTGGCGTTGGGAATATTGTCAAAATTGACACCAAAATGACGGGTTCTCAATACGTCAACATTATTAGAGAAAACTTAGCTTCTTCGGCAACAAAAATATCGCTGGACAACTACATTTTCCAGCAAGATAATGATCCGAAGCATACTTGCAAAGTGGCAAAGCAGGTTTTCTCAAAACAACGTGGAAGTATTGGAATGGCCACTTCAATCCCAAGATCTCAATCCGATAGAGCATCTTTGGTCCATATTAGATGACAGAATTCCGTTAGATGGTCGGCGAAACATACCATCTTTTTGGGAAATCCTCCAATTTGAGTGTGAGAGGATTCCATCTGAAATTTTGAGAAATCTTGTTCGCAGCATACCAAAACGACTTGCTGCTGTTATTCAAAATAAAGGAGCAGTCCAGTCACCAGTTACTGATTTCCTATATGAAAATATATGTTTTTTGCTGATATTTTGAATTTGCACTTTATTTTGTCTTCTCTTTTTTCATGATTTGTTGCAACACATATTTTTTGTTATTTCAATTTTGGTTATATTTTGTTTATGAATACTGATATGTTTGTAAAAGAACTTAAATAAATTAAATAAAATGACTTTTTGAAGTACAGTTCATGAAAACAGTACAAAATAAAGTGAGTTAGTATCTTAATTCCGGTTTGCACTTTATTTTGTCTGACAGTGTATATGAATTTGTTGCAAAAATATGAACCTTGCCTCATAGCAGTGCCTGCGCTGAGAAGGTTTCTTCCAAGATAACTTTGATGAAAAGTAGACTCACCAACAGATTAAAAACTGAAACTTGCGAAAATATGTTGGATTCCTTAAATTTAGTAAGCAAATGTGACACAGCTGAATGGAGAAAAAAAAGATAGAGGGAAACAACCATCACAAGAGAGTTAAGTGTAATACGAATTCTTTTAAATAAATTATTATTTATCTCTTTTTTATTATTTATTCAAACTTTTATTTATTTATTTGTGTAAGTTATCAATAAGAAATAAGCTGTTAAATTTTTAGTTTTTATCTTACGTTGCAATAAACCTTAAAATGATTGTTAAGGTTATGTGTTTTCTTCAAATCCTATGAATTCGTTGGGATGTGTGAAATTTGTTCACACATTATTATGGTGTTGTTTCGTTTTTAATTTTAAGTGCCACCTTTTTTTCTCGTGTGCCACTTTTCCAAAATATCCAACGGTAACGCTGATTAGGGATAGAGAAAGAAGTTTTCGAATTTATAAATATAACCCTACAGTAGAAAATCGAAATTTGTTCAAAAGGGCTAGAAGTATCTGTAACGCTCACATACAAAAGACCAATATTTTGTATGACCAAAAAGCAAGGGAAAAAATACTGTTGTGCCAAAAGGAAGTAAGAACTTTTGGTCTCTTGTCAAAAACATTAAGAAATCGATCACGTCATTGGTCCCAACGCTCGTCTTCAAGGACTCTCCATATGTAAGCTCCATCGACAAGCCAATTTGCTGGCAGCTCAATTTGCTGCCAACTCGACACTTCCTCATAGCATATTGGCTCCACCTGAGCTCGTGTCTGCAAAGTCTGTGATGAAGCAGAAATCCGATGGTCCTGAAGATATCCCCGCCGTTATTCTGAAGAGGTGTTCTTCTACGCTGGCAAAACCACTGCGTAAACTTTTCCATCTTTCCTATTCCGCTGGGATTTTCTCGAGCTGATGGAAAACTGCTTTTGTCCAGCCCGTCCCTAAAAAAGGCGAAACATCCTCCCCTTCCAATTACTGTCCAATTGCACTAACGCTCCTTCTTTCCAAGGTCATGGAAACGTTGATAAGCCGTCAACTTATGAAATATTTTGAAGAACAAAACCTTCTTAATGACCGTCAGTATGGCTTCCCATCCACCCATTGCCATTATACATGAATGGTACCTGCATCCAAGAACCCGAAAAGCTGTCACTACTTGGCATGTGTATAAACGATGATCTTCGTTGGAATGACCACATATTTGAAGTCACCAAAAACGCTGCTAAATGCTTAAACTTTTTGAGACGATGCCGGAAGTTCTTCACCCCTTTTGATCTGGCTACATTTTATAAGGTCTTCATCAGCCCAAAACTGGAGTATTACCTGTCTCACTCTCTCTTATCACTTTTTTCACAAACAGTGCTCTAGTGAAATAGCCAGTTGCATTCCTCCCCTGAAACAATTTAACAGCAACACCAGCCTCGCTAAGAATTCAAATCAGTTCTACCTTGAGCCCAACTACGGGCGTACAGTCAAGTACAGAGATTCTTATTTTAGTCGCACCACCCGTGTGTGGAATGCTTTACCTGGCTCTGTATTTCCCCTGCATTACGATTCACTAAAGTTCAAAAGCAATGTGCATCGGTGTCTCCTACTAAATCCTCCCCAATTTTCCTAAATGCTCGCACTGTGTTCTATAACATTATTAGGGCATTCATAACCCCTTGATGTGCGCGTTAAGTAAATAGTTAATTTATTGTGTTCTACAAAACAAGGTTTTCTAAACTTTGTCAAAGTTTGTCACTCACAATTCATTAATCTGCTGTTGTTCGCTGGCTCAAAAATTCAAAAAAGTTACCTTAACACAAATCTTACAAAATGTTATGACTTATGAACAAAGACCAGTTTTAAATGTAAAAAATTAAATGGAAACATCACTCATCTCTAGTTCGAGTTGAATAATCGACTCACCGGGCCCTTAAAATGAATAATCAGTAAAACAGCACCAAAAGAATTGCAGAGCAGCTGATTTGTCTCAAACGTTCCTTGTGCATAATGAAGGGGGACCGACAATTACTTGCCGATTCCGAAAGGTTAAGTTAGGAAGCTCTTTTCATAGCCGTGTAGTTACTCTTTGAGGATCTACCAAGTCCTCGCTAAAATCGATATGCGAAAAAAATTGGATATTTCTGTGACTCAAACCTCCCATTTAACAGGCAAACATGTCAACCATTACTCCACAAATATCACCGAAGATGAAGAATTTCTTTTTCCAAAATGTTTCCATTTAACTGTTTTACCCTGAAAATAGTTGTGAGTTCAAATTAATTACAACGGACCCACTTTTCATTGCTTTAGTTGCGAGTTTGTGGCATTTGTCAAAGTCATGCTTGGATTGATTTAAATTGCCAGGTTCAAGTACCCCACCTACCTAATCATATTAAGTTTCTCAAAGACTTTAAGATATTCACCTACATTTACAACTAGCACTACTTATGTATTCAAATGAATCTGTTTCACTTGACATTAAATTAGTGTACTCAATGGGAGATTTTTCAAGTGGCGCGCATTCGAATTTTCCACATCAGTTGCATATTGCGTGCATAATACGAATACCTTAGTATGAAAAAATCTATTGAACAGAACACAGTTAGTTTCAAAAATGCGGGTTACGGTTTTAACGGCTGTTTTAATAACAGTCATTGTACTGCCAAGTGGATTTAGTGATCAGTTCGACACTTTTTGGAAGCGACATTTTTTACCAGCTATGGTATCTGGATCGGATAGTTGCAACATTACAGCCTGTGAAGCATTGAAAATTATAGCTCAACTTTTTGTGATTAGTAAACAGGCCAATAGTGTTAAGGATTCAGTGGAAAAGAAAGAATCGAATGTGCCAGATATGGGGGCTTTTAATTTGGAAAGTGGTTTGCAGAAACGAATTAGGCAAATTGAAAGCCGACTACGTTCGGTTGAGCAACCGATTTGGAAATTAACCCCGGGCAGTAGAATCGAATGGAATCATTGTACGTCTGGTGTATGCCGTTGCAATCCTGATACGAAAAGTTTTGCATGCTGGAATACAAATCTGAAATCTGTGCCAGCTACTCAAGTTATTCCAATGAACATGGTTTTTATGTAAGTAGAAATTTTATATTGTCGTTCAGATGATGGAGTTTCAAGTGGTTTTGCCAATTAGGTAACTCAAACGAAATAAATATTCGGATTCTCATAGTGGATAGAAGGTGGATATTAAATAGCACATCTCTGTTTAAGACAAGTAAGCATATTTGTATTCAGTGCCCATGTCCCGCAACTATCGCCTCGATAAGATCCAGCGATAAACGGAGGAAACTGGAACTAAATTCTGTGAATTTAGCAGGATTTCCTTCCGGTTTCCTTAGTTTCTCTATCTATGTAATCGATGCGATGGTTACAGAACAGGGTGAGCCCCTAGGAAGCTAAGAGCTAAGAAAAGCTAAGAAAATCTCGTAAGTGGCTGAACTTTGCAGGAACGGAAGTCAAAAAAATTCACACCCCGTTGACTTGGTTTATCCTCCATTTGCATACTTTAAGGGGCCTTAAACCTCACAGAGTACATAATACAGAGAGTCAACTCGTACTTTTTTTGCCCAAAACATCTTCAAATATTTTCTGTGCTTAAATCAAGTGTCTTATTTGAATTAACGGCTACATCCGGGTGCAAATAAGTTGCATCATATTTTGCACTTTTTATAAGTAGTTCATACTTTGATGACAAATAGTGTTTATTGTGCCTGTTTTGAATGAAACTTTCAACATTCTTCACTGATAAATACACAAAAATTTGAAAAACACATTCGAACTTCCAACTTTATTTGAAACCAACCGACAATGGCGACTAAGGTTCCCGGTCTTATTTAGCTTGGGTACAAAATGGCACTACCTTGCCGCAGTTGGCTCTTTGGTTCTACTCTGTGCTTAAACGATTCAAACACAGCTTCACCTTTTATTCTCCATACTCATCGTGTGTTTGCCCCATATCGTCTGAGGGTGGAATTAGATACAGATTAAGAAATAAAAATGATTCATAAGTCTGAAATGTTAGCTTAAAATGTATATTTTCATATGGCGTATACATATTACCTACGTTCATTGATTTAAGGAAACTATTTTTTTGTTTTAGAGATTTATCACGGAATTCACTTTCAACTCTACACAAAGACACTTTTAGAGGCCTAACACTGCTAGAAGAACTCGACATATCTAATAACTTCCTTGATTTCATACCCTACGATTTATTCCAGGATTTAGATAGTTTGATTCAACTGTGAGTTGAACGATTTGATAATATTTTTTGTTTGCTTTTGGAATGAGTGTATTCTAGGCGTTTGCAAAGCAATCAACTTGAGGAATTGGATCAGAGGACATTTTGGAAACTACGCAATTTGAATTTACTAGACATGAGCAAAAATGTTTTGACCGATATTCCAGAAAATTTGTTGAATCATATGCAGCGATTAACGGTCATAAATTTATCGGACAACAGAATAAAGAACTTCCCTGTGGGTTTGTTAAAAGAACAAATAGTTTTGGAAGAATTGGATATGTCAAAGAACGAAATACCAGTCTTAAAATCGGGTAGCCTGCGGTTTTTGGAGAAGCTAAAGATACTTGATTTGTCGTGGAATATGATTGGTGAGTATTATTATTTTTTAATTATTTTTTCATTTATTATTTAGAAGAAACTATCAAAGTAATGAGCTGCCTAGGCGGTATCTATTTTAAAGATATCGGAACTTTTTCATATTTAAAGTTTTGTTCTTTTTTTTTTGGATTCTATTCTAACTTCGTCTTTGTTCAGGGATGGCCAACAATAAAATCAATAACTTAGAAAATTGATTTTTTGAAAATGGCTGTGATAAGTGTGCTTAGCATCTAAATAAATAAATGTTAATAGGATCGCACAATATATTGGGGATCACCGGGGTCCGTGTGAGGGAATGGAAGGTACCTACAATTTTTTGCCGATCCCGAATCCAGAAAGCGCTTTTAGTAGAGTATGAAATTACTCTCGGAAAAATTGCCAATTCCTCGTGAAAGCCGATACATGTGGACTTGATTTTCCTCGAACGTCATTTAATTTCGAAAAAAAAACAAAAAATAGAAAAATAATAGTGTCCTAATAGTTATCATATATATTCCTATTTTTTTCTATGAAGTGCTATTATTTTTCTTATTGCCTTATTATTTAGTTGAAATCCGCTGCAATTTAGTACTTAAAACATTTTCTTTTATGAATTTAAACTTTCTGCAACTCGCCGCTGAAAACGAATTTTCATTATAAAATTTTTATAGTTTACTAGTAACGCCATCTTTTCGTAAAGCCGTGTATTATTTCGCTAGTATGATATGTAACCTTCAAGGCACAGTGAGTTTAAGGAAAAAAAACAGCCTGAGTTCAAGTGGTTAAGTTAAGCATATACAAATTAATTCAACTATTCGATGAATTTCACCCCAAAGTGTATTTGAAAAAACTTAACTTGCTGAATCTTAACTTCTGATTGTCAAGCAGTGTTTTTTTTTAGCGCGGCGCATTAAAAAGTTAAACATCGAAATTTTCACTACCTTTAACTAAGTTTACATTTTAATATGTTTTTCGATACCCTAAATCTGCCCCCGTTTTGCTCTATCGGGCTATAACTAAGAGTAAATTGCAAGAAATATTCCAACTATTCGCTTTCTTCTGCGTTTTGTTGTGTATTTAACAATTCGAACGATATTCAAGACCAATTGGGGTAAAACGGGCTCTGGATCGGATTCAGAGGATCTGTACTAAAATCATTTACCAGATTCTTTTAACGCCGGCGCGGCGGTGCCGGGGCCGGTCGGTTTTATTATTTATTCCCGAAAAGAACTTTACGAAAAGCACAATTGAAACATTGAAAGACATCGAAATCTAAACAACAGCCAAAAGGATTAGAAAAGTGCTCTACTATTTTTTTTACAGTTTTTTATTTTCAAATGTAAATTAAATATCGAACATGATAATAAATATAATTATTTAATTCATTGTTTCTTTCGGTTCATTTTTTCCCAGCCAATATATCTGACGACTTTTTCATTGGTGTCAAAAACCTGAGGACTTTGATATTGCACAGTAACCGCTTGAGTCATATTTCAAGACAAACATTTGAACATTTACCGGACCTACTGACATTGGATCTTACCATGAATCGTATAAGTGTGGTAAGTATTCTCTTGGGGTGCCTATTGTTTCGTTACTCGTCATTATGTTTTTATTCATTTCCCAGTTCATTTATTCATCAGTTTTTGATTCCTTTACTTTGTTCCAGAAATACGATGTTAATACAAATTCTTGCCTTGTTTTAGACTTATTTCGCTTTTTCGTTAGAAGTGCATTGAATTAATTTCGTTTGGTTTATCTCGCTAGACGTTTTCTTTGTATTTTGACTTTATTAGAATCTATTGTTTAGATATTCGATCACTTCACATTTAGTAGCAGTATTTATTAATTATTTGAATGATCATGGCTTCTAAGGACCAAGGATGATAGATATTTGTTTAATTTAAGGGAAACTTTCTGCTACTCTTACACCCTTAAGGTTTTTGAAACTCGATAATAATTTTAAGTCTTGAATCAAAATTTGAATATGATGATAGATGGGAAGTGTCTTTATGCAGCCACGGTATGGGTCGTGTAAGGCTGTGTAACATGACTTCAATCGAGTCATTTGAGGGGTAAAAATACATCGTGTGAGGTGTGACTCGTGACTCGTGTGGGTTCGTTTAAAACGAAACCATTCAGTCATTTCCGGCGCTCACCCACAGTTGAAAAAAGTTTTCTATTGACTATACTAAAATGAGATTACTAGAGTCGTTTAAGTTGAAAATCTAATGGTGTTGCCAGAAGTTATGCAAATTTTAAGCTGTTATTGTTTCTGTCATTGAAATGCAAACATTAAATTCAGGGTAGTGTGTGTTTTGAGGCCAGGTTCTTCTAATAAATAGATCTTTTTCTATGAATTTTACGCTTATAGTACACAAATTAAAATTTCAAAAAAGGTTTCTTTTTCAAAATGGCGGCTCCAGAAGTAACGTTCAAGGTTGTCCTCTTTTTGGTTGTCTGCAGGTTTACTCCGATATGAAACATATGAATCATAATCTGTAAAGATTAGGGCATCGCGTAAACCTGCCACTAAGATTTTTACAAAGAATTTAAAAATTGATAAACTTTTCAGTTTTTTTTTAAATTTTTTTTCACCTTAAATTGTATATAACTATTGTAAGTATCGTACATAATTTTAATTTGAGATTTACGCGATTGCCAGATTATAGAGGAATAGAATGCCGCTTGAATTAAGTCAATCGGTCGAGTAGTTTTGAAGAAAAAATTACGACAATTTGAAAAAGTACTGTTATGAGAAAAACGTGTTTAAAGTTTTGATAAGCTGTATCTAGACACCTAGACAGTAAGAGTGTTCTAACCGATCCGTTTATTTCAAGCTGTTTTCAGTCTCGTAGACTCTTGAAACAAGTTTTACAGCATTTCTAGAAATATCCTGTTAGATTTCGAAAAAAAATTTCTATATTTTGAAAATTTATTGGGAGAACATGGCCTTAAGCACTTTGTTTTTCTAACTGCAAGTTGTTTGATTAAAAAATTAAATTATTTCAAGTCTGCATCTCAATGACAAAACTGATAAAAGCTTGAAATTGGCGCAAATGCCACGAAATTGTCGACTCAAACTTCAATAAGCTCGATTTAGATTGACGAAAAAGAAACTATATTACCACGCGAACTCGAAATGAGCAAATGTAAACTTATCAAAAAAACGAAATATATACAAACCAAATGAAACTAAGACGAAGTAAGTCCCAAACGAAATGGCCCTAGCGAGAGAAAAAAAAATGATTTTCTTCTACTTCCGACACTAAAAAATTAGTTTCTAGGAACCTTTAAAAGATTTCCTCCAAAGTTAGCTATAATTCTTTTAATTTTGAAAGATGGCTTTTTCTTCAACTCAGCTTTCCATCTTTCTTCATTCGAATGCGAATATTTTCTAAATGATTATCCACTAAATAACTTTTTTGTGCAGCATTTCACTTCGTTAATAAATAAATAAATGCTAAGTATTTAATTATATTTACTTATCTAAGAACTACATATGTATACAAAGCAAAAACTGTTAATTTCTTTAAACTCTGGCCTTTAATATCTGCAAATTGGTAAAAGTTAAAATATAAATATAAAAAGAAATGTAAAAAGTGCTTAGTTGTGTTAAATTAAAATTAAATTTAATTTGCTAGATACTAATATTTGATACATATTCTTTCCATCAGATTGATCCAGCAGCATTTACTGAGCTTGTGAACTTGCGGGAGCTGTTTTTGGGACAAAACTCACTATCAAATATTCCAGATCGATTATTCCTCTACACAGTGTCTCTAACACGTTTAACTTTGTTTTCAAATAATCTCACAGTACTTGAAGATGGTGATTTCCAGGGACTTACAAATTTAGTTAATCTCATGTTGAATAACAACATATTAAAAAGTTTTAAGCCTACAGTCTTTCATCCTCTTGTGAATTTAGAAAAGTTGTAAGTATTTGAAGCATTTAATTTGAAAACCTTGAGAATTTATTTTGTTTTAAACAAAACAGGCGCATTGACTCAAATAAATTACAGTTCCTACCACATGGAGCATTAGACAGACTTCATAAGCTAATAGCTGTCAAGCTGGACAAGAATCCATGGCATTGTGACTGTCGAGCTCTTTATCTCGCACGTTGGATTCGTGATTCTGGTCCGAAGCTCTGGGATGGACAGCCGAAATGTAGAGGACCTGGTGATTTGGGCGGCAGAGAAGTTGGTGATCTTCATTATGACGATCTTTGTGATGGACAGTGGGCTAGTATGCTGGCGTTATCGCCACGCTTGCCAATTCGAAAACATCGTATTTTAACGCCAATGAACTACACTGATTATTTTAACAAGTATTTGAAACACATTTATACGACAACTTCAGAAAAACCATCAAAAATATCAACCACTACCAGATCGAGCCTCTTTATCGCTGAGTCTTAGTATTCGAAAAACGAAAAATATATTTATGAATTATTTTTATTAGCGTTGATAAATAAATAAAGTAGGAACATTGCTGTGTACACAGATATTAAAATTTTTTTTCATTCATTTTTCGGACCTGGAAGGTAGCATTCATTTCTAAGCGATAATGATGATATTGAGACCAAAGTGATACGTGCAGTGATGGTATTAAAAAGGTTTTACTATAAAAAAAAATAAATAAAATCAGATAAACTTTTTTGGTGACAACCACCAACCAAAACTTACATCAAAAAAGGCTTTGGTAAAGTTTCCTGTTGGTTACTAATATTCTCTTGGAAAAAACGAAGCGCATTTTCATCAAATTAAACATCTATTTTAAGAAAGGTTATGACCTTTAATTTTTTAATAGTTTCAAACGGAAAGGTAAGAAAGTATTTTAAGTGGCAGAATTAATTTTCGAACACTTCCAAGTCTCTTGTTATTTAAAGGGTGACAACTATCTCAATAGTCCCAAAAAAGTCATGGAAATCAGCTAAGTCTTGGGCACAAAAAAGAAGTAAAAATGTTGAAAACGAGTATTTCATGGTAATAGATGGCTATGGCTTACCTACTGTATGGTCCTGGCCAGGGTTGCAAAGTCTTAAATCACTTTTATCTTAACTCTTGACTTTAATTCATAAGTCAGCAAGTGACTTGTGAATTAAAAAAAAATTAATTCATAAGTCAGTAAGTGACTTGTGAATTAGATAAATCATAAGTCATAAGTTACCAAGTGATTTATGAATTAAATTTTTCATAATTCACAAGCTACCAAGTGACTTATGAATTAGATGAACCGCAAGTCATAAGTTACCAAGTGACTTATGAATTAAATTTTTCATAATTCACAAGCTACCAAGTGACTTATGAATTAGATGAACCGCAAGTCATAAGTTACCAAGTGACTTATGAATTAAATTTTTCATAATTCACAAGCTACCAAATGACTTATGAATTAAAAAAAAAAAAATCTTAAGCTGGTAAGTGAAATAAGAATTCAATAGAATTTTATTCACATTGTAGGAAGTGACTTACGGATGAGGAAAGTACAAGTCATCTGGTATTAAGTGACTTATGAATTAAAAACCTTATGGTGACTTTGTGGAGACGTAAATAGAGAGATCCAGACACAACCTACACACTCCCATACACATGCCTATACACATACACATACACATACACATACACATACACATACACATACACATACACATACACATACACATACACATACACATACACATACACATACACATACACATACACATACACATACACACACACACACACACACACACACACACACACACACACACACACACACACACACACACACACACACACACATGTGGTGTGTATTTAATTCAGGTTTGCAAAGTCTTAAACCACTTTTATCTTAACTCTTGACTTTAATTCATAAGTCAGTAAGTGACTTGTGAATTATGAAAAATTTAATTCATAACTCACTTGGTAACTTATGACTTGCGGTTCATCTAATTCATAAGTCACTTGGTAGCTTGTGAATTATGAAAAATTTAATTCATAACTCACTTGGTAACTTATGACTTGCGGTTCATCTAATCCATAAGTCACTTGGTAGCTTGTGAATTATGAAAAATTTAATTCATAAGTCACTTGGTAACTTATGACTTGCGGTTCATCTAATTCATAAGTCACTTGGTAGCTTGTGAATTATGAAAAATTTAATTCATAAGTCACTTGGTAACTTATGACTTGCGGTTCATCTAATTCATAAGTCACTTGGTAGCTTGTGAATTATGAAAAATTTAATTCATAAATCACTTGGTAACTTATGACTTATGATTTATCTAATTCACAAGTCACTTACTGACTTATGAATTAATTTTTTTTTAATTCACAAGTCACTTGCTGACTTATGAATTAATTTTTTTTTAATTCATAAGTCACTTACTGACTTATGACTTAAGGATTTCTTAATTCACAAACTCGCAACCTTGGTCCTGGCATTGCAGAGTGAGTCCAAGCAATACATCTTTCGAAACGTATTTTTTCCGCCAGTTCAACATAACTTAAAAACTAATGAAGTTTTTTTTTAATTACAGTAAACGGAGCAAACTTTTTTCCTAGTCTGATAAAACATTGAGATGGTACAAATTTTCTTTCAATATAAGACAAATTAGATTTTGGGTTAAAAAGCCTATATTCATATATACTCGGTTTTAAGGAATATAGATTAAATTTAGATTTCTAGATCTAGATTTATTGTTTCGTAAGGTTTGAATACATAGTTAACAATATCAACTTATAAGTTTGGATTGGCTGACAAAACATTATTAATACTATGAATTAGAAATATATAAATTGATTGATTTTACTATTAAATGGGTATAGGGTGAACCACCCAATCATTGGCACCTTAAGCGAAATCTCAACTTTTTTGGGCCATAATAATTCCGAATAACAGAAAACAGTCCAAATTTTTTAGATTTTTAATTTTTTGATATATTTTTTTCTTTATTAAAGTAAACCGAAGCTTAATTCATACAATAAAAGATTAATTAATGAATAAAAAGTTCATCAATGTCTACATACCCAATGATTGGCACAATTTTTCAATCATTGGCACTAGCCAATCCAATGATTGGCACATTGGATTTGTAAGGAAAATTGGTAAGAGTTACCAAATTTGTAATTTATTACGTGTCCAATGATTGGCATAGTGCCAATCAACCCAGTGATTGGCATTTTTGTTAATGATTGGCATGGATTCCAAAGATTGGCACAGTGCCAATCAACCCAATGATTGGCACCCTTTCCAGTGATTGGCATGCGCCAATCACTGGCCTAGGCCTGAAATTTCAATCCAATAGTTAGCACCCCTGATAAATACTATATTTTACTTGAAATATTTAAAAAAAACTAGCTTACCTTTTCTTTGCAATTTAATTATTTAAAAAAACAAAACTTCACAACGGTATTGATCTTTTTTCCACTACTATCCTTCGCAATAAGCGCTCCACTTTGCTTGTGCATATCACAAGGTTTAACTTAAATTTGACGCGAAATAAAGGCAACATTTTTGACAGCTGTATTTCCACGGCTATCAACCTTTAGGGGGGGGGGGGGGGGGGGGGGGGGAAATGATGCCAAACTATGCAGAAATAAGCAAGGATAGTATTAAAAAAGAAAATATTAAAAAAAATTGAAGATCCGATATATTTAAGTCTTTTATGAGGTATGTGCCAATCATTGGAGGGGTGCCAACAATAGGACGGTTTACCCTACAGTCAATCACAAAGGGAAGTAAGTAGCCTTAAATTTAAAGAGTTCTGCCTTCAAACAATCGTTTTCAAAATGAATAAATTAGAAAAGTTTTTGTTTCGTAATTCATTTATGTATTTCGAACCAAAAAAAATAACATTTGAAATGAACAAATTACTTAGACTAAGAAAATATTCAGCTCGAAATAAAAAAAGTAACAAATTCATATCACAAAAGTAAGTAAGCAGCTAAACAAAAAGTTGAATTCATGTAACATTTACATCCGTTGAGTAATTTATTGGGTACCACTTGGATTTATAACTGCATTCATAAGTGAAAGCATTGAGTTTACCAAATTTTTATTGATACGCTGACTAATTTTAGGCCATTCCTATTGAAGAACCCTCTCAAGATAATGTTTCGTCGTAATCGCGTGTTTTCCAGAATGCGATGTTGGTAAAATTATGAGCAAAAGTCCCTCTACCATGCACAAAATAATAACCAAACATAATACCACTAGAAGTTTGAAAAGTAAGCCCCGATCTGGGCGGCCCAGGAAATTTACTCAACAGGAATGCCGTATTATTGAAAGATAAGTGTAAAGAACCCTGAAAATAAGTGCGCTAAAGGTAACAACTGAAATATCCAGTTAAACAGGTAAGCCATGCAACCCCCTAACGATTCTTCAAGCGCTCCACCAGACCCGTTACCACGGTTGGAATATTAGAAAGAAAACTTTCATAAGCAAATTATATCGCCAAAAGCGTCTTCTATTTGCAAAAACTTATGAATTCAAAGGAACAGATTTTTTGGTTTGGATGAACGTAAGTTCAATATCAATATGAGTTTGACGGACATGAAAAAATATTTAAGTTTAAGGCTGCTTGATTACTTTTGTGATTGACTGTATGTACTATACAGTGGCGTAGCGTGAGTCTCTGCCGCCCGGGACGGAAGACAATTTTGCCGCCCTTTTATTTAGGTATTTGTATTTAATGTATACTATACATTACATACATTAATTATAGAGAACTTTTCGGTGAGAGCAGTCATCATTATTTTGCATTACGGTAGTTCCCGTTTATTTACCTCCCCGCTATGATGCACAACCCGTTTATGTAAGCAATCTTCTTCTACGCTTGTTATTTTGTTTGATATTGCTCACAAATTAACCCTGTTAAATACCTATTGGATATTTACCCAACCCGCTTAACGCCCTCTATTTATCAACACGTTTATCTAATAAGTACGCATTTTTTTCAGATAACTACCTTACTTACACAAAATAAAAATAAAATTTTCCTTGTTTTGTTTCAAAATCAGCACAGGAGCACAACTGACTTCACAGCAATTGAAATGTCATCAATGTCCAACAAAAACACAAACAATACTACATACTTCCTCGGTTACGAACGCTTTTAAGGTATTAAAGCGGGTCCTTTTATCAGGCACGTAACCGGGTTTCAATAACTAACTTTCCCGGTTAATTGCACATAAAAGATAGCAAAACCTAAGAAATACTTTTCGCAGGAGCGCTGTATACAGATAAGATTTTAAATAAAAAAGTTTATCTAAGTTTTACAATCACGTTTATTAATTCAAAGTTCTTTTACTTTAACCACTAATTGATATAACTTAAAACTTAGGTAAATCGGATCGACAAGATTAAATAAAATAATTTTTTGATTAGAACAAGAAGTATACTAAAATGTTATATTCTTATTTTTACTGAAAAGTAATATGAGTATTTGTTAGAATTGAATTAAAATTTATTAAATTAAAAATTTACACGTCTACTTTTTTTAAGAGCAAAGTCTTTTATTGCCCGGTCAATGTCTATCGCATCACACACCTCTTGCTCAATAGACAAAATAGCCAAGTTAATTAGTCTTAGACAACTCATTGTCGATCTTAAATAATTTTTAATCAATTTCAATTTTGAAAAACTTCTCTCACAGCTGGCATTGCTTATGGCAACTGTGAAAAATATTCGGAACATTATTAAAATATTGGGCAGAGTATCTTCCAGCTTGGATTTAACAATAAATTTAAATAACTCAAGTGAGTCTGCATTAATCAATTTATTTTCGTTACCTGTAGCAGCAACGAAAGTCCGCAGTCAAAGTCTTTCCAGCTTGAAATCCTGCTCGTCAATTTCGTCAGATGCGTAGTCTAAATTGCATTCAGTGTTGTCTGGATCTAATAATATAGCCGGCGTTAGATATGCAAACTTATCCGTTAAATTCTTTAGCTGTTGAAAACGCTCACTTTATCTAACGAAGAAAACAGCTTTCGTCTCAACTCATTTTCACCAGACAAGTTAGCATCTCTAGTTCCGTCATCGAAAATATGCTTTCTTGTTATGCGCCTCCGTGGTTTTATGGAATATCCAAGTTCTTCACACATATTTTTTGCATAACCTACTGCACCATTTGCCCATTCCTATCTTTTCTCTGTCAATATCATCTGCAAAGCATTTATTTTCTGAGCGCACAATTTTATGTCAAGTCCTTTTGTTTGTAAATATTTTTGTGCATCATTCACTTCATGTAGCACAGGTTGCCACAGGCCCAAAAAACAAAGGAAGGAAAATGACTGCATCAAAACTGTTAAAGCGCCTGAATCTGTTCTGCTGTTTAAACTTTCACCTGCCTCTGTCAGTTTTTCCAAAGCGACGAGAACATCTTTGTAATGATGCCATGTCACATTTACAGCATCGGCTCTTGCACTCCACCGCGTGTCTTGAACCCTTTTTAAGCTTTTGTCTGTAGTTGCTGTAGCCAAACGGTAATAATGTTGAGGCAACAATTGTGTTTCGAATTCGTCACAAAATAAGTATGTAATTGAAAACTCCGTGCCGTGCTCTTTTCAATCGGTACGAATTTGTAGTTGCGATAAAAATATAAAATAGTTCAAGTATTTGCAAAATATTTTTATTACTTATTGTTAAATTTTGCCGCCCCCTAAACACTGCCGCCCGGGGCGGACCGCCCCCCCCCCGCCCCCCTCGCTACGCCACTGGTACTATATAAGCAGTAACTATAATATGTTCAGAAACTTATTCAGCCATAATTTTTTGTCTATAATTTAAAGCTAGTTTGCAGTAGCGGTATAATTTTAATACTTCAAATTCATTAACCATTTCCATAACTTCAATATAAGTTATAAAATCGTTTCCGCTTTCGTCTGATCTCTTTTAGAACAGGACATCTTCCCATAAAATGAAAAGTATCTTCTCTTTCGTTTAAATCGCACAGCGAGCAGATGATAGGCCTGGTCAATGTGGCATGAAGCTTAGCTGCAATAGATCCCCTCGTAACCTGGCCATTATCGCAATTTCGTTGACTCCATTTACGTCCCGAAGATAATTCTTCTCATTCAAATTGTGATCAAGCTTAAAATAAAGTTCTCTATGCGCGATCCTGTTGCGTTATTCAGAAAACTTTCTCTTCACTTAAGGTCCACTGAAGAAATAAGCTGATAAACCGTTTTTTTCCAATTATTGAAATCATAATTATCAAGATCCAGGTCAACCTCACAGTCTCTAACTAAGTGCATCCATTGAGCATACCAGCTCGTCTTAAAATTAATGACTTGAAGAGGTGCTATTTTGGGAAATCGATGACTTTCCATCTTCATAATTTTTAAAACAAAGTCAAATTGCATTTTTAGCGTTTCTATAAAAAGAGGCGATAAACCAGTTTTCAACATAACCATGCATGGGCAGGTTTGGTGGCAGTCCAATATTCGTTAGATGTAGTACCGTAGAAGATACCGTTTCATATTGTTTAGATCTGTGTTGCAGAATTTGGAATTTGCTACTATGGGCAATACTTTTGTTATAAAAGCATTGGGTCTACGATGCGCTGATCGCACACTTGGCCTTCGCCAAGTTCAAATTCAAAGTTCCAAATATTTGTATTCGGTAACAATTTCAGTGGGTAAGTCATTGCAATACTACTTTTCATTGACACAGTTTCCATCCCCTCCATTTTTAAAAATCATAATTTTTGACTGTTCTAAACTATCAAGTTCCACAGTCTGCAATACTGCGAAAGCCGATTTATCATGAGCTACATAGATAGAGGTGAAGAGGCCAAGATAACAATGTCATCAGCGAAAAGAAGAACTTTAATTTTTTGACCTGCGTATTCGATTCCACTGGGCAAGCTTGTGACTAAGTCTTCTATAAACAGTGGGCTCAATGTACACCCCTGTCTTACTCCTGGTTCCGTTTTAAGGAATATATAAAAATCAATTGTGTACATAAATCGTGCCATTTTTTAAAAAAGTTCTGGTTGAACACCAATGAACACTTTCGCCAAAAATTTCGATTGTGAGCGAAATCTCACAAGTTTTGCACACTGTTGAAGGAAACCCTTCGATCCGGGTCGTTGATATCCATCCAACTTACGTGTCCCAGTCATCGCTAGGAGTTTGATTGGATATTATTTTCAATATATTTAAAAACATTTCGACCTATTTCTGGTTTTATAAATGGTAAAGGCGTAGATAAAGTCAGGGGTGGTAAGGGGTGCCCCCCACATCAACCTCCAAGTGCAAACAGATGGCGGTCACGCCCCCCAAAAAAATTACACCCCCAATTTCCCCAGTATTTGATGAATTTTATAAAATTTACAGGAGTTCCTTCGGCGTGGGGAAAAGTTGGAAAGGGTAGAGGATGTCCCCCACAACATCCTCATAGTGCAAACACATTGCATTTACCCACCCCCTTCGAAAAAGCTATACCCCCCCATGTCAGAAAAATTGCTGAATTTAATTAAATTTAATTCATCAGCACAGGATTTGTTTGGGGATGGGAGAAACATGGTGGTGTTGGAGGGTGCCTCCCAACAACTTCCAAGTGCAAACAGGTGGCACTCAACCCCTCCAACACCACCATGTTTCTCCCATCCCCAAACAAATGCTGTACTGATGAATTAAATTCAGCAATTTTCATGACATGGGGGGTATAACTTTTTTGAAGGGGGTGGGCAAATACATATAAGGTGTTTGCACTATGAGGCTATTGTGGGGGACATCCCCTACCCTCACCTACTTTTCTCCACAAAGAAAGAACTCCTGTAAAATTTATAAAATTCATCAAATTCGTTAAACTTCATGAAAAGGGGGGGTGTAACTATTTTTGGGGGCGTGACCGCCACCTATTTGCACTTGGAGGTTGTTGTGGGGGCACCCCCTACCACCCCCGACTTTACCCCACCCCCTCCAGCGGTGGTGTCATTATCTACACCTTTACCTTATAAATAAATAAATAGGGTGGCGCAACAGAGCAGAACATCGCATTTTTCACAACCATCCTTTGTGAGGGAATGGAGGGAACAATACAATTTTCTGCCGGTTCCGAACTGCTAATCGAGAAAGCGCTTTTCATGGCAATGAATACTAACGGAGGACTTGCCAATTCCTCGCGAAAGGCGATACCCGAGAAAAAACATTTTTGCCTCTGGTGGGATTCGAACTCGAACCTCTGGATTAACAGGCGGACATGCTATCCATCACACCACGGGTACCACAACAATTTCACAATTTCTGGTTTTAGCTTTGGATTTAATCCAGTTTCCAATCATCTGTAATCATTTGTCATCTATCATCTGTCATCTATCATCTGTCATCTGTCATCTGTCATCTGTCATCTGTCATCTGTCATCTGTCATCTGTCATCAGTCATCTGTCATCTGTCATCTGTCATCTGTCAACTGTCATCTGTCATCTGTCATCTGTCATCTGTCATCTGTCATCTGTCATCTGTCATCTGTCATCTGTCATCTGTCATCTGTCATCTGTCATCTGTCATCTGTCATCTGTCATCTGTCATCTGTCATCTGTCATCTGTCATCTGTCATCTGTCATCTGTCATCTGTCATCTGTCATCTGTCATCTGTCATCTGTCATCTGTCATCTGTCATCTGTCATCTGTCACCTATCATCTGTTATCTGTCATTTGTCAGTTGGCATCTGTCCTCATCAAATTTTTTAAAATATTTTGTTCATTGATTAGATATTAGTTACTGGTACACTGCAAGATAGCTTAATTTAATTTGCTTAGTTGCTACTCTTTGTGAGCATACAGCTTAGAGTTATTGAAGCCGTTAACACAAATTTAATAAAAAAAAATTAACCACCTTATGCTAGCCGCCTTATAAGTAAAAACGTGAATTAAATTTAAGCCGCATAAGGAGAGGCGTATACTACACGATTGTTTTCCAAAAGAAATTCCTCATTTAAACTAAACAACAACAAAATCTATGTGTTCACCAACGTGTATAGAAAATATTCTTAAGAATTAAACATTTTTCTCTTAATTTTCTCAACATGAGCTCATAGACATTGATTGGAAAGACACACACAAGATCAACAACACAAATTTGATAAGCGTTATCTTTGAGCGCTGGTTTTTGATAAGAAAAAACCTAAACTCGATGAGTTTAAGCGAGAAGCAATCTTATTTTGAGGTAGTTCCATTCAGAGCGGCGTTTTGCTCTGTTCATAGTGCTGCTATCGATCTACCCTTGCGAAGTTTCTCTCTATTCGTCGTATACGCCGCACCGCACCGCGTCGTAACTAGGTCACAATTCATTTATTTTTTTTAATTTGTAAGTCACGAATATTTAAACAAGCTTGCCGGTCGCAGACGAATGTTAATTTGTCTTCTTATAAATTGTTGAGTGTAGTGGATATTAAAGTCAACATCAAGACTTGCAGATCATTTGTACACTGATCTTATTCAACTGAAGACAGAGCTTACCCGGCTGACTGAGTTCTCTTAGAACCTCTTCCAATAAAATAGAATTAATTAGACAAACAAGTGTTTCTTCAAGTGTTGAGAAATAGTTTGATTATTATTATTTGCCATAAACTACTGTAGATAAGTGAGTTTCTGAAAGAATCACAGAATACCTGTGAATTGAAATTGTCAATTAGTAATAAAAAAAAGATTTGCACCTTTGTCATTGTGCACTAATGATTCACGAAAGCGTTTCGATTGTGGTTGTGGTGCTAACACGACTTCCATTCCAAGTTCCAAGTAAGACACAAACACTTACTTTATTGTTTTCAAATTGAATTGATTTGTGAAGAATTTGTTAGATTACCCATACAAATATATTTTCACGACGAGTTGTTGCTTTCCCACTTTCTTGTTGTGGCTTTTTCTTTCTCTGAAAAGCAGACGTAAATAAAAAGCATAAAAGTGAAGAAAATGCAATAATTAAGAACAACATTTATTCCATAAACTGTCGGGCAGCAAACCCAACCCAAACACCCCGAGAATACCCATGACCGAGAGCCAAGTCAACTGCCCGACAGAGACATTTTAAGTGAGCGAGAGCGAGAGCTTCTGTGTGTGACATTTGAAAAAGCACAGATATACAACAACAACGTGCGAGCTGTGACTTAAGTAAAATTAATTGAACAAATACCGATACGTTTGTCTATTTTCGCTTTCGAAGCAGAAAATGAATGTGGGGTGTGGGGTTTTTTAATGTTCCATATTTATATAGTTAATTCGATACGTTGTTGCGGGTTAGACTGTTGCTTAGCTCGTTAGATATTTCCAGAGACGAGACGTTCAAGAAATTTATTTATGAGCTCGTAACAGTGCATTGCAACCGCACATTAGGATTTGATATTCCTCAAGTAATTGAAATTATATTGAGTGTGAGAGAATTTCCAATACAAATCGATTCCAGCACTCGAAATGCAATGGCGTTCTCATTCAACAAACTGCGATCCATCCTCCCGGGACAGAGTTCTTCGACAACGAATGGAACGAAACAGCGGCATTCCGTAAGCCTGGAACCGGAAATAGGATTTCAAATTTCAATAGAGTCGACCCCTATGCCAACGGAAGCACCTGATGGAGCTCGAAGGATGATGCCTGAACTAAGTGTTCAGCTTATTTCTGCGCGCCATCTGCCTACACTGTTTGGCTTCAAATTGGTGCAAGGATATAATATTAAGGTACAGCTTCGTAAGTGGCACAATTTTAAGCAAGAAAAAAAGTAGCAATTAAAACTTGTTAACTTATTTTTTTCTTACGCTAAGGTGAAACTTTTTCCTGGAACTAAAAGGATGGACAGCAGCATCCAGACAAACTCTTGGCCAAAATTTAATGAAAATTTTAAATTTCCTTTAGCTCCGGATAAAAAGTAAGTTTGGAGTGTGTATTTGCTTGTCTTTATTCCTTTTTATTTTATTTTCGTTGACTAGGCCATCGATAAAAAGTTACACTAAAGGCAAAACAGTTTCGGAGTTTTTACCAGAAGATTTATTTACCGGGCATTTTGTCGTTTTTACGGTGTATGCGCTTTTGGAACTTCCACCAGCGGTAAGTACCTATGCATACAATTTACTTCAGGTCTTAAGTAGACTTCTAACATTGAGTTTCTATTTACTTTGTATTGGAAGTAGGTATTTTTAAGGAGTATACCTTTATACTAAAATACTAAAATGTTAGAAAAACTACATTCAAGAGACAGTAGCTGTTTCTGCTTTTAGAGCTGCTATAGATACTCTGCGATGAGAGTATGCCATATGTTGTATACCATAGAAATAAAGTTGCATTACAGGTCTCTCTTTGCTACATATATTGAGGAGCTGCTTTGAAGCATACCATAGACTCATAGCGTGTAGAGACCAGGAGTTAGGCCTTCTTATTTATTAGTATCTATAATTAAATTTTAGAAAATACAGGGTGTTTTGTAAACAGCGCGAAAGAAGCTCCAGACGAATAGGTTGGTTTTATGTTAGCCAACCAAGTCATTTTTTGGCACAAAATATAGTGTTTTTAAAAGCCAAAACTTTGATCTTCTGTTGCCTGTTAATCCCGAAGTTCTTGGTTCGAATCATAAAAGTAGCAAAATGTTTCACGACAAAGGCGATTTGTCTAGGAACTGGCAAGTCCTCCGTTAGTAAATTCATTGCCATGAAAAGCGCTCTCTTGATTACCCTTTCAAAAACAGCAGAAAATTGTAGGTCTCCTCTATTCCCTCACATGGTATGGTTGTTAGGAATGCGTTAGGCCCGGGGCTCACCACTATGTTGCTTGTTGTCTCATCCTATCAAGTGCCGATCTGCTATGGAACAAGTGAAGACGTGCCTTATCAAGTGTCCGTATTTTATTTACCCAGTGCCATTTATTTTTCATGCCACCATATTTTTCCCTAACATCTAAATTAATCGTTTTCAATGACTCCCCCCGTATGTCAGATTCATCGATAAAGCTAATTTGCTTGCAGCTTAATTTGCTGCAAACTCAACACTACCTGATAGCATATTGGCTTCACCTGAGCTTGAGTCTGTAGATTCTGTGATGAAGCAGATTTTTTTTCGAACTCGCTCGGTTGCGAGAGTCCTCAAAGATCTCAATATACACAAATCCGCTGGTCCAGATGGTATTCCCGCAGTTATTCTGAAGAGGTGTTCTTCTTCGCTGGCAAAACGTCTGCGTAAACTTTTCCATCTTTCTTTTTTGCTGGGATTTTTCTGAGCAGAAGGAAAACTGCATTTGTCCAGCCGGTCCCTAAAAAAGGCGGATCTTCCTCGCCTTCCAATCACCGTCCAATTGCACTAACATCCCTTCTTTCCAAGGTCATGGAAACGTTGATAAACCGTCAACTTATGAAATATCTTGAAGAGCGAAAGCTTCTTAATAACCGTCACGGCTTTCGTAGCAAACGGTGCACTGGTGATTTGACGGCTTATCTCACCGAAAAGTGGAAATAATCTTTACATTGTTTTGGAGAAAGTAAGATTATTGCGCTTGATATTTCTAAAGCTTTTGATAGAGTTTGGCATCAGGCTCTTTCATCGAAAATGCGTGCTTTTGGTATCGATGAGTCTCTTTTTCGTTGGATTAGAATCTACCTTCCCAACCTTTTAATACAAGTTGTATTGGATGGTTTCAAGTCTGATACCCACTTCATAAATGCTGGTGTGCCCCAGGGCCCCGTTTTGTCTCCGACTCTCTTCCTCATTTTCATTAATGATCTCTTGTCTGAAACTTCATATTCGTTTCGGAATTCACGTCCCTGCTCTTCGGATGTGGAACAGGAACGGTTGCGTATGATAAGCTTAATGAATTCTGACCTTGACAGCATTGTTGCATGGGGTCTTATGAACCGAGTAGAATTCAATGCTTCGAAAACTCAATGCTCTCTCTTGTCGTTGAAGCTTAACATTCCCCCATTGCCATTATCCATGAATGGTACCTGCATCGAAGAAATCGAAAAGCTGACAGTACTTGGTATGTGTGTAAACGATGATCTTCGTTGGAACGACCACATATTTGAAGTCGCCAAAAACGCTGCTAAATGCTTAGGCTTTTTGAGACGAAGCAGAAGTTCTTCACCCCTTCTGATCTGGCTACAATTTACAAGGCCTTCATCCGCCCAAAACTGGAGTATAACTCCCATATCTGGACAGGTGCTTCTCAAACATCTTTGCGCCTACTTGATAGGGTACAAAATAGAGCGTTTAAATTGATTGGTGATAGTTCAATCGTAGAATCGATTGATTCTCTTGAACATCGTCGAAATGTTACCTGACTCACTCTCTTTTATCGCTTTTTTCACAAACACTGCTCTAGTGAAATAGCCAGTTGCATTCCTCCCCTAAAACAATTTAGCCGCAACACTCGCCTCGCTAGGAATGCCCATCAGTTCTACCTTGAGCCCAACTTCGGTCGTGCAGTCAAGTATAGAGATTCTTATTTTAGTCGCACCACCTGAATGTGGAATTGAGGAATGCTTTACCTGGCTATGTATTTCCACTGCATTACGATTCGCAAAGGTTCAAAAGCAATATGCATCGGTGTCTCCTATTAAATCCTCTCCTATTTTCCCAAATGCTCTCACTGTGTTCTATAACATTATAAGGGTATTCATAACCCCTTGATGTGCGCGCTTATTATAAAAAAAAAATTATGTTGTGAACCAGCCATTCTCAATAATCAAATTTTCCTGTCGATGTTCCTGGCGCCATCTGCAGAGCTCGATCAGTTAGATATTACATATTAATATCCCAATCAAAAAACATAAATTAGGAATTGGGGGCCTGAATAAATTCACACCTGCAGATAGCTTCTATATACATAATTTTATTTATTTTATTTTAAGTGCAAAATTAAACTCAATGATTTTTGATTTTTTTCTTTCAGAGTTTTAACAGATTCAACAAAACATACAGATCTCTAAGGGAACGAAGCTCTTCCCTTGTTCAGAAAGTTGTGGATTCAAGTGCAAGTGCTAAGCCAAAAGATGACAATGCGTTTTCCAAGAATCCTAAGGCCGGTAATTCTAAAACGCCGGAAATACCTCAGCTTACCAGCAGTGAATCAAAAAGGAATATTGGTAAATGTCCAACAATTGATAGATTTGGAATTAATGAGATAATAAAGAAGGGTTCATGGTTCATATTTTCATTCAATTTAATTATTCTATACATCACCTCTTCATGTGCATGTACAGTACTTTCTTCATTTTCTAAAGCTTTGTATTGACATAGAAAACGCCATTCAAAACTTCTTTAATTTATAAACATTTCTTTTCCATAATTCAAGGGTCTGTGACTTGTTATTTGGAACCAAAAATATTTAGAAGAAATCCTAGAACTGGACAGTTTTGTACCGATGAACTATGGTTGCCAATTAAAGATATAAACACAACAGTATTAAAGGATTCCAATAATGTAAGTAAATTGACTCGCATATTATATAGCTTTTGTTCAATTTGTTTTGTTTTTTAATTGACGCCTCAGAGGGCCAAACTCATTCATTACCCATTTTTTTTTTTTTTTTTTTAAAAAGAGGAGGCTTATATGCCAATCTGGAGAACTCAGACCTAATATCCAGTCCATTGTACTACCAGAGTAGCAGCCTTCCCTTTTTTTTTGTGTTGCAGTAGTTGGAAATAAGTTGTTATTAATTTCACATATATAACCTCAAGGGCGGCGTCCATATGAAACTGGGAGGCTGAAAGAAAAGTAGATGCCCAGAGCGGGATGCGAACCCACGCATCCGGCCTCTCTACCAAACACTCTACCACTGCACCACGGCCGCCCTTATTCATTACCCATACCCATGTAATGGATTTGATAAACTGGCCCAAAGTAAAGTTCATTTCTACAAAGAAATTGAACTTTGTTACAAAAGTTTCAGTTAATATTCATAGTGTGCTAGCTACAATATTATTTGACATATTTCTGCGATTTTCACGTCCTAAAATTGTAAGGGCTTCGTATGATGTAATTACCGAATTACCAAATGCACTCTGTTTTTAGCACTCTGTATTCAGTACTCTGTGATCTGTACTGTGTACTGTGGTACTGTGTACTGTGTGCTCTGTACTCTATGGGACAGAATAATCCGTTTAGGAAAACTTATGTTTTGGAGTAGTTTATGTTTCTCTAAGGAAAACTCTGAAGCATTACAATCCCAAGACAGTGCAGTGTAAAAACTCCAAAAAGTGTGTGAATTGATAGTGTAAAAATAAGTGGTGGTATCAATACCAACGAAAGAGCTTGTAAGAAGTGACTTTGCCAAAACAAACGGGTGTGCGGAATTGCTTCAAACATAACAACAGAGTAGTAGTTTTCTCGAATTCTCCAGAGTCATAAATTTATCTCTTTGTTTTGGCCCAGCTGGGTACCTCCCATACAACAGTTCGGTTTATGACAAATTTTATTCAAAATGACTCTAACAAAATTGATAAAATTGAACATGTGAAATTAATTAAGTGTTAGCTGAGTTTTTCTGTGCTAAAATTTGCATAAAATTAAATCTACAATACACTAGAGCTTGTTCGTACTATCCAGTTGTGAACACTTCTTTAATCTTCTTTAAGAAATTTCATCAGCCTGCAGTTTAACTATACAGACTTAAAAAAGAGGGCTGAAGTGTTTATGCTCAAAGTGGCTTTGCCCTCTAAATGGCACAATAGTTTCTTTTGAAATCATTAAACCTGGAATTCGAAATTCAACTATAAAATGATTGTTTCCTTGACTCTAAGAGACGTTCTTTGCATTCATGCATGCTGCTGTATTATTAGAAATGTCTAAAAACTAAGGGGTTCTCATGTTGTGACTAGGCAAACCTGTGCCCCTGTTCTGTAACTATCGCCTTGATAACATCGATCGAGAAACAGTGAAAACCGAAACGAAATCCTACTAAATTCATAGAGTTTCGTTCTATTTTCCACCGTTTATCGCCGGCTTTTATCGAGGCGATAGTTACAGAACAGGGGCACTGAAGTCTAGGCTTCTTATAAACAAATTGAGTTCTGAGTTTAACTCTAATCACGAGTTATTCTTTGCTTAAGTTGTTAAAAATAAAAATAAATAGGGTGGCAACAGAGCGAGGAGCCCCTGGGCCTAGCGCATTTCTCACAACCATGCATTGTGAGGGAATGGAGGGGACCTACAATTTTCTGCCGGTTCCGAACGGCTAATCAAGAAAGCGCTTTTCATGGCAATGAATACTAACGGAGGATTTGCCAATTCCTCGCGAAAGGCGATACCCGTAGAAAAAACATTTTTGCCTCTGGTGGGATTCGAACTCGAACCTCTGGATTAACTGGCGGACATGCTATCCATCACACCACGGGTACCTAAAAGCCAAAACACAATCACGCGTCGCGTCGCGTCGACCTCACGTAGGCTTCACGTTGCATGAGAAATCCTCAAAGCGCTCTACTGTCATTCATTCGTCTAAGCTTGTGCGAAATTAAGAAAATATATCGATTGAAATATCGAACGACCATCGTCGTTATCAGAAACTATCGATAACAAAAAACGATTTTTTCCTTTGTATTGTATCGCATGCAATCTTGTTTGTGATAACATTTGCTGTTTGCTGTTTGTTGTCGATTTTTCAACATAATCGACTTTATATTCATACAAATATCAAAAATGTTATAGCAATCAATATACGGTATGAAATTATCGCATAAGTTATTGGTCGAGCACCATTACAATAATTTCCTTATAAAATGATTTAAATGCTTCAATATCGCCCATATTGATTGACTTTATGTTAACCCATGCGGCCATGCATCGAAAATTAATCGAAATCTACAGTATGATAAATATAACATATTTTTTATGTCGATTTTTAAGAATATCTTTTCAGAATTATAGTAGTTTAAGTGATTAAACATCACCTTCGTTGAACAATCTGGCAAAAGTCGAGAAACGAGAATTGAAATATCTATTTACTAGTTACATCGATAAAGTTCTGCTAAAACACTCTAAAATTCAGCTTAAGCACACTTCATGCACAAATATGAAGTACAATTTGATTGATTTGTTAGCCAAAAAAATCTATAATCGATTTTATACTCACTCATATATCGAAAATTCATCGAAATCCACGATATGGAAAATATTACATAAGGGGTTTTTCTTTTTTAGTTCCGAACAGATAAGTGAAACGTCAAAAACGTAAGAGTATTTCTATTTCAGTTCAGCAATATCTGAACGCTCAAAATGTTTTTCTTTTTTCTTCGGAACACTACGCGAGCGCACTCTACGTGCTCGAAAAAAAATTACGGGGCATCTAGAGCAAGAGTCTGAGCACAGCTCACTGAACACGCTCAGTTCAGAACACGTTCACACTGTTCGTTCTCAGTTCTGTTCACTGTTCGGAACTAAAAAAGAAAAACCCCTATAAAGTATAAGTCGATTTTGCAATACATCATTGCAAATTCATAGTAGTTTAAATGCTTCTACAGCACCTATGTACGTTGAATAATCTAACAAAAGTCAAGTTTAAAACAGCTGTAACAACGAGAACTTAAATATTTGTTTAGTATTTACATCGATAAATTTCAGCTAAAACACATTTCAACATCGATACCGACATATCGATAATTTGTATCGTAAATCGATGTTTTGCTTACATCGATTTTATTACTCTTCCCTATGTAAAACTGAAAAGAAGAGATATGTCAGAAAGCGAGCAAAAGTTCAACATGGCTGAACTTTTTTTGAAGGTTGGTCGCTTTGTTACGTTTGCTTACGTCTGTCAAACGACGCGTTTGAGGACAAAGCGTGATTGTGTGAGACTCTACAGATTTCGTATAGTTGAACTTTTGATTGTTCTGTCAAATGAGGTCGACGCGAGGCAAACGCGCTATTGTGTGATGGCTTTTAAGTTGTTAATCAGCCAAATTTCAAATGAAAAGCCTACCTTTAACTTTTAACAAACGTACTATATAAAAATTATTCAAATCACCTACTGAATAGTTATCTGGAACATTCTATTGCACATTCGACTATGGTGAAACCAATATCCAAGCGAATATGAAGTGATCGACACTTCACACATGTTCAAAAGTAATACCGCCATTTTGTGATCAGTTTCAGTGAAGAGTGGGCCATCTAGGGGTGTCTTTTTTTAAATCATAAGTTGATTTGACACTGACTGCTGTTTTTGCTCCAAATCCTGATTATCATTATAATATGGAACGAAGGTATCGCTTTTTGCTTGAACAACGCTGGTAAATT
Organism: Melanostoma scalare; assembly: GCA_949752695.1. Lineage (NCBI taxonomy): Eukaryota > Metazoa > Arthropoda > Insecta > Diptera > Syrphidae > Melanostoma > Melanostoma scalare. The sequence goes on along the minus strand of OX456984.1, from coordinate 209,551,159 downwards.
TTGAAAACTTATTTCCAAAATATGTTCTCTGTAGCCTAAACAGTACTTTTTGAAAAGAAGTTTCGACCTTAATGAACCACTCCCGCCGCATATGTTTTACGCATGTTTGTGCAAAATTTTTCTTGCGACTGGTGTGTTAGTGGACAACACTCATGGTCCTCACCTTCGTACAGTATGAACAGGCGAGAATGTGACTGCTGTAACCGAAAGTGTACTACTAGATCCACGAACATCAAAATGCCATTGATCTCAACACCTCAACATTTCACACTGCAGAGAATTCTGCACAAAGATCCATCTGTATCAATTGATCTCGAAATTAGACTTGTGTTGTTCTAAGAATCTGCGATCCAGATTGCCTTAATAACAACGACAGTGTAGGTTGTAAAGAGCAATTTTTTTGATAATCAAAATTGTTTAATTGCAGCCGCACTGTAGTCGCTGTTTAATGTTTATCTTGTGGTTGTGTTTTTTGTGTTATAATAAAGATAAGCTCCATGACTTTGCTCTTAATGAAGAAAAGAAAACCAACACCAAAAAATAATTAAATGAACAACAACAAGAAAGGCTCATCATAGGAGCTTTCCCTAAACGGGTATAATAATAACTTTTAAAACAATTGCACTCTTTTACCGACATAGCATAAAAACAATTAGGTGTATCTCGTCGTTTTCCTCAATTGTTCATGGTTGTGCAACAATTTTTCAGCAAAACGATTTTTATGTAATTTGTTTGGGTGTGTTACGTCCATACTCTAAGCAGCGGAAGCTAATTAGCATGCGCTTTCAAATATTCATAGTTAACTCATCACATCATAATTTGACGTAGGAATATCTATCTGACTAATTCAGTACTTTTTTTTTTTTATTGTTTTAGCTTGCACAGTCAACGAAAGGAGTTATAGAAATAGTTCTTGAAGTTCAAGACTTAACAAACGACGAACTAAAGGAGCCAGAATGTCGTGTTGATTCAGGTGATCAAAATTCTCAAAAGAGTACAACCAATGTAAGCAAAAGCACTTGGGCCGAAGTTAAGCGTCGCATTGGGAAAAACAATGTGAAAGCAGAAAAGGGACTCCTACTAAAAGTGACCACTTCACGGATGAGATGTTCTAATAAAGTCAAGGACGAGCTTGAGAATTCAGCTGGAAGCGTTTACTTAAAAACTACAGTGTTTGAGCACAACATATACTCCGACTCCTGGAAGTCTACGGTTTTCTTTCCGTCCCTTTCAACCAAATGGGATCCCAAAGAATCTACAGTGACGATCAGTTTGAAGCAACTTGATGATCTTAACAACATACTCATCAGAACAACACTAGCCACGAAAAATAAAATGGGAAAGAAAATTGTGCTGGGAACAGTGCTAGTTGGCCCATCTGAATTAGGTTCAGGCTCGGAACACTGGCAGAAGGTGGAAAGGACGAAAAACGAAAAAATTCCAATGTGGCATAATTTTCAATAACGATTAATTTAATTTTGGTTTATATTCCTATTTTATGATAAATTAAATGAAAATATATTTTTTTTAAAGAAGCTTTAATTCCTGTTTGTTGAGACAATTCTTTTTGCTTTGATGGGAGCTTAGTTCGAGCGAATCTGTTGATTTTTTGTAACGGTTTCCTTAGAAATGGAATCAAGAATTTGTTAAAATGTATAAGGCGGCTAACGTTCCCTTATTAGCGTTGAAATTATGAAATCCTGTGAAAAAAAATTAGCCAAAGAGCGAGGTTAAATATTTACAATTTCGGGACAGATAAAATTTTGAAAATGACTCCTTATGATTGCCAACTGCTTTAAAGTAATGTTATTGCATGAAATTTTTAAAAAGCCAAAATTCACTATTCTCAACGCCTTTTGTAGAAAATTTATTGTGTTTTACTCATTCATGCATACCAACTTTAAATAGCAAAACCGTCCGACGTGACTTTTTGATTTTTGTAAATATTTTTCCTGAAAAAAACAAGAATGTAACTTTTAGGCATTCATAGTTAGCGACAAAAGCATTTCAAGAACGAACAGCTATGACTGAAGACAAAAGACCCCTTGCCCTTTTTGAATAAGTGTTCTCATTAATCAGCGCGGCGGCAGCAAGGAAGCTGATAAGATATCCAGAACTAATAAACTTCAAAGCAATGAAAATTCTAAACTAAGTCTTCGTAGGATATGGTTTGCGTTGAAAGCTTTCTTTATGGAACCAATTGTATAATGTTATGAATGATTCACAAAGCATTTATAAATACCATTTTGTCATTAGCGCCTAAAGCGAACTGTCAAAGCTTCATCTTGGGAACACAAGAGTTTCCGTACATCTTCAAAATGTTCATTGTTCGTGATCGGAGAATATCCCCTTTTACAAATACGGCTTCACAAGCAAGTTTACAAGCAAACCAAAAATGAGAGTTTTGTGTGGGTTCAAGTGGTGGTTCACAAAGTATGTACTGGGCTTTATCATACTACGTTAACCCTGCGTAACATGGGCTATTTTTTCCCTATATGCGCATGCTATCGGGAACTATGAGGATGAAAGCGAGTGAAGTTATGGAGAAAAGCTTGGATAAATACCAAATCATTATGAAGAAATATATTTTTGTTTGTTTGTTTTTGTTTGTTATCTAAAGGCTCCAAAACTACTAAACCGATTTTAACCATTTTCCGTAAATAGAGGACTAAGTTTTCCTCCAGTAACATAGACTGTATCTCATCCATAATACCAAGGTACGCGAGGACATCAACGGGAACTTGGAAACAACTGGACCGAATGCAACAATTCTTTTAACGCTATAGAATGCTAGATTATCCCTGAGTATCGAAAACTGTATTTCATCGCTATATCCCAACAACAGTGGGAACAGGAATTCAAGAACTACTGGTCCAATTTCAAAAATTATGTAAACTACAATATTTCTTAGTAACGCTGACTTTGTTTCATCCCCATATTCCCAACGCAATGGGAACGGGAAAATAAACGGAAAGTTTGAAACTACTGAACCGATCCAAGAAATACTTTCACCCTAGAATTCTTCTTTATTCTTAAGCAACATAGACCATATTTCATTGCTACATTTAAATGGGAGCGCGAATGGAATTCAAAAACTACTGGGCTAATTTCATAAATTGTTTAAAAACTAGAATTCTACATTATCCATCAGTAGCATAAAAATATCTTGAGCTCTTTTTGTGCTGTTATGAAAAAGTTTATCTTTCAACGTGTGTACATAAGCACACACATAATTTTTTTCCATAGTGTGCTGGCTGATTCGCCTGGTCTAAAAATTGCCATAAACCAAAATCGGTCAGGAACACCCGCTGAACAAAGCAGAAGATTGGCTGAAAATTACATTACGTCCATTTTTGCATATATGTATGTATAGAGTTTGTTCCAACTTTTTAATTTTTTATTGAAATTTTTTATTTAAGTGCAGAATCGACAATTTTCTTACTTCGAGCAGTGCAGTAAGATCGGGGACTAAAAGTTCTTAATTTCGAGTACCACCAATAGTTGTAAAACAGGTATTCCTTGACACTTTATTGTACCTCCTTAGATGCGGTGTTCCTTCCCCTTCCGCCATTTCTTGCTGGAAGCTGGTAGTCATCTGTCGTGCACATCCTAGCCATTATATTCTCTTGAACTCTTTCTACTATAGTAATGTCGGGCTATAGCTCATACAGTTCTTGGCTGAATTTTTCTCACCAAACACCTTCCTCAAGAACAAGGCTAAAGATCACAAGGCGTTCTTTTCTTTCAAAACGACTAGAAGTGTTCTCGTCCGCTTTTTATAATGTCCATTTTTCTGCTGTGTGATTGCAGGACTAGAGTGATCTTCTCTATTTTTTTCTCAACCAGCGAGTGGCAAGGAGTAATTCCCCATTATTTGATCTAAGCACTGATGTTTTTTTCCGTTTCTAGAGCGGCTCTTTTTTAAACGAAGTCCTGTACTAGCTCGAAGTTATGTCTGTCTGCTTTGACGTTCGTCTATATTGACAAACCGTTGCCCATATTGACAAACCCACATTTACCGCTTCTGTTTCAATGGTCGCACCAATGATATCACGACGGGTTTTTCCCATTATGTCAGTACCGTCCAAATAAGCGAGTAATTGTACAGTTAAAAAAAAAATTATGGCTCTAGTGAAGAAGTTTGAGTTTTGACCAATATTGTGAAGTATGATGTCAAAATAGTTGAATGACTGATGGTCTCCTCGTCAAAAGCTTTTATTTTATCAAGATCCAAGGTCTCGGTTAGTTCCTTACCGACCTTGTCCGATTAGCGTAAGTAATTAAGTGTAACGAGTTATACACGAGTTCCAATACCAAACAAGATCCTGTACTGCTCGACTTGAGAAAAATTTTGGGAACTATACACTTTGCACTTTTGAAAAATTTTTCTTATTTAACAACTGTTTTCCATCTTCATTATCCAAAAGTTGACAAGCTAATACATAAAACCGCTTAAGTGGTTATGGCGCCACCTAAGACGAGGTCTTCCCCTTCCGCGATTTCCCTGCAAAGTCCTCTCGAAAACCCGTCGAGAGGGAGTGTTAATGTCCATCCGCTCTACATACCGTCTCGCGATGCGTACTCTTCTACCCATGTCGCGGTACAATTCATACAGCTCGTCGTTACAAACCAAAGGGGCTTACCAGAGCTTATGGAATGACAAAGTAAGAGAATTCGAATTACAGAATCAACGGTGAATGAGCTTCACAAGACATATTTGGTTTAAACTTTATAGTTTTTTAAACTTGTAAGTTTTAAAAACTTTAAAAGATACTCAACGTCTTTTAATGCGAAGACAGAGTACTGAAATAGAGAGGTTCCTTTGTAGAAGACTACTGACACCGAATAATCCTGCCCCCAATATGCAAGGCAATTCCAAAAGGACCTAACCTCCAGATTGGTGGTTGTGCGTAGAATTTAACTTCCCAACCACGTAAAAAACATCTGGTTCCGAAACAACACAAAACCGCTGAGTTTTGAAATTTTGAAATTAGATAGACAAATGCTCAATTTCTTTTTTGTTTCTTCTTCTTTTTTCTTTTACGGCGTTACGAGCAGAGTAATCCCAAAGGGATCACAGCTCTTCCACTGAACAGCTCCAGAATTGTGAATTGCTCGAGGGGTTCGCCGTGTTGCTCAAGCTACTTTTAAATAGCCTGAAAAATTTGATACCAGAAATCAATAACTTTTACATCATTTTATGCCACAACATAAAAATTGTTTACCTCCAAAATTCATCCGAAGCTAGAAAATACTATTTCCTTTACCAAATACTCGCTTATCAACATTTACTTAAACTTTGCGCATATCGCAATAAGTAAATACGAAGCAACTTTAATAGCAAAAGAATTTAATAGCTTTCGCATATATGATCCAATATTCAAATTGTTATTCAAACTCTTGTTTTTAACGAACAGAAAACTCTACTACTTTCTAAGCAACATTTATAACAGCAGACTCCGCTGAAACGATGCACATTCCTTATAAACATTTTCCCTTTTTGCCGCAACAATACGAAAATTTCCCATCTGTTGAGGAACATTCAACATTCACTCTTAATACGAGTAGTTCAACAAAAATGCTTTCAATTTCAACCATATTCAGTCTGTCGCCAATCCTCTTTGAATGAAGTAGCTACTTCTAGTTTTGCCTCGTCGCGTGATCAACAGTTTATAGTGCGTGCACAGTAAAACACTTCTAATTTAAATAAACTAATGATGTATTAAAAAACGAAAAAATACACGAAATTTCTTTGTACTAATCATAATTTTTTAATATAAAAAGCCGGTAGTTGAGTGACCATTTTCAACTCTAACGACCAACGGAAACGGGAGACGTTACACCACATCTTGGTTTCATTCATAAAAATTAAGTTCTGTAAGCGTAAAATGAACTGATTCATTCGTGTGAAGTTTTTTTTTTGCTTTTTTTCAAATCTACGTTGATAGTAGATACTCGCAATTTGAAAAAAGTAAGACACAATGAATGCCGTGGAATGTCAATTTGTTCAATAAAACCCCATAATTAAAATTAAAAATAAACTAAAGAATGTTCCAAAATTCTAAAGGTGTGATGCCTTGCGGTTAGTGTGCGTTGAAAAAATTTATTTAACAACCTGCGATATTATTATTTGCTGTTCGCTGGTTTTTACACTGTGACAATTTATGTTTATTCGAATTTCTGGCCATCTATCATGTGCCCGACCATTTCAGACTACATCACCTACACGCAATCAGTTTGATGTTTAATCTGATCATTGAATGGAGTAATTTACATCGTTGCAAACGTTCGCTACCTCACTCGACTCGCTGGATCATGGAAATGATGAATTGAAGGTCTGAGAACATCAGGTAAAATGACTAGGCATTCCTTCCGTTCTGACTTACATGTGTTACATATTCAAATGTTATAAATCATTCAAATGAATATTCCTACTACAGCCTTCCTAGGCAGAGGCACAGCTTCTGTTAAGATTTATGTGCGGTTGTTTTCAGGTAGACTGTGGGGAGCTATTAATAAGCGCGGTGTATTCCAAAATAAACGAGAAAAATGTTTGAAAACGCTCATAACTTCATCATTCCTTAGTATTTAATGTTATTGTTTTTGTTATGAGCTCGTGCTTTTTTTGATATGAATTCTGTTTGATATTAGTTTGATATGGAAAACCAATCATAAAAATGCAACTTCTTTTGTGTTTGAAATATAAGTTTGGGTGACTGAAAAATATTTTTCTATTCCCAAAGATGGAGTGTTTTTTTTATTGATCGGGTGACTCTTTGTTTTATTGGTTAAACCCTCATCGGTTATGTTTACCTACATTGAACGTCATGGCGTTAGAAATGTTTAGGCAAAATTTCTGGTCACGTTCTTTTTTTGCTGATATCATTCTTAACGGACGCGACAGTTTAACCTGCACCTAATGGTCTCAAGAAAAAAATCGTTAGACTGAGATGCACGTACCAAGATATATAATTATTCGGAATGGTATGCTGGAAGTTATTTAGAAGGATGACGTAAGTAGGTTTTTTGCAGTTTGCAAGGCATTCCATACTGTTAAAAAATTGCTTCTTGTATGAGGCCGCGTGCCAATTGCGATAATACTTACCTTGGTTAAATTTGATTGTGAAACTAAAATTTGGCGTTTGCTTTGGGATGGACACAATTTAAGTTTCTTCCTGTGTCAATTGAGTGAAAATGAATTATTTCAGAAGATCAGTTCTGCTTAAATTTCCTGCCGGGCCGGGGATCAAAACTAAAATCAAGTATGTCTTACATCTAACATTTAACATCGTAATTCAAGTTAATAGACTGATTCGGCATCTTTGATCTTTAAACGACGATTTTTCTTCTGGGCCTGATGCCTGATGGCATTACTTCTATTGAACTAAAAAAAAAGTGAAGGCCGTACCGTTACAATATTTGTTTATTCTTTCTTTGAAGTCTAGTAAATTTCCCTTATTTTGGAAAAGATCATTTATCACTCCAGTTTTTAAAAAAGAGGGTAAATGTGAAATAGAGAACTATTTCCAAACATTCTATCATTCCTATAAACTCTTTGAAAATTTAATAAAAATTAATTAATACACTATTTGATACGGTTTTGTCAAAAAAAGATCAAGCGTCATAAGCCTGCTATGCTTTATTCAAAAATGTTCTTTAGCACTAGAAAATCTTAATGAGCTCGAATACATCACCACCGATTTTTCTAAAGCTTTCGACAAAATCTCACACAATATAATTCTGTTCAATATAAAGGCCACCCACCTGTGTTCACCGTTTGGGTACCTTCTTATCAGCTATCAGCGATAAGATCACAGTAATGCTAGGTCTGGTGTGCCTCAGGGAAATTGTCTAGGACCTCTTCTATTTATTCTTGCTGTCAATCATGTTGTTTCTTGTATTTCCTCCAGTGCTGATGATATGAAAATTTTTAAAAAGATAACTGGCTCGCTGGGTCGCGTTCATCTCCAAATCGATATCAATCATTTTTGAGGTTGGTGTTATAAGAATGGGCTCAACCTGAACCACAGCAAATACAAAAGATTTACTTTCTCTAAAAAGAAGGATTATAGCACCATTAACTATCTGGTGTTTTTCCACCATTTCATTTTTAACGGAAATATCGATGCACCCGAGTGTCTTTCTTGTTCAAAATTCAACTTTCGAGGCGGATCATACAACCTTCGTAGTTTTAATCCACTGCCCTTCCCATAGAACGAATTATGGCATGAATGAGCCGTTGACATCCATGAAGTGCATGGATAGATTATGTAAGCTTAGCTAATGTTGAATTAGCTTAAATGAATCTAGTTTAAAATTTTTGCTATAAACCAGTGCTTCAGTTAAAAATTATACCTAATCCTATACTTTTGTAATAAGAAGTAGCTATAGCTACCTTTTTCAAGTTAGGCTTCATAAAAAAAGCAGTGTAGTTCTAGAGATCTACGCTTTGATGGTTGGGAGACCTCATCTCAATTCACTGGTAAAAAAGTTTATTTTGTAGTTATATTGAGTTTTTCAGGGTTAATAAGAGAAAATTAGGGTTAAAATTAGAATTCACAAATTTTCTGGGAAAATGACAAATTATGTAAATAAATTGGAAGTAAAGTGAGGGCCAAATAAAAGAGGTTATTTTTAAAATGCAATAAAATGAAGAGTATACGTATTTTGGCGTTAATAGCGAGACCAAACATTCCCACTTCCCACTGAATATGGAACACAACATCGTTTAAGAGTTTGACTCGGCTGGCTTTGCACTTCCGCAATCTGTCTCTCCGATTTCCCAAGACCTCGTTGATGGTTTTGGGTTGTAACTCACGGGTTTGCTGCAATTATATGAGAAGTGTTGGCTTAACATCAGCCCCCAAATCTCTCTACAAAAAAATTCCAAATGAGTCTAATCGCGCTGGGCAATTGACATCGTCAAAACGGCTGATAACACAGTTTGGGAATTTGGTGTGTAAAAGATCAACTGTCGCATATGTGACTTTGTGCGCGTATCTTGCGTAAACCAGAGGTCGTCTAAGAGAAAAAAAATATCTACTTCAAGAATCAAAAACGAAGCGAGATATCGAAAAATTTTATTTTAAATTTTCGTTTTATTTTGGCATTACTTTGCAAATTTATTTTTTGTTATAGTTGGAGGACGACTTCTACTGCTCGCCGCGGAAGAATTTTTTAAAAAAGCGGTTTCTTGAGCATTTGGCGGAATTCAAACAAAGCTAAAAATAAACAGACGGTCTTCAAACCACTATGATAATAATAAATTTTTTTTCAGATTAAAAAAAAAAAAAAAATGTTTACATCTTTACCTTTTTCGGGAATATGCACTTATTTTTTAATCGCCCAGTAAATTACAAAAATATTGAAAAAAAAAAAAAAACAATGGGAACTACTTTTTACACCTTTTACGAATTGCAAATTTCGCACTGAACTAGTCAGCTTTGACCGCTTGACTGAAATAGTGCAAAACGTAAAAAAACAACATAAATGCATTTTTACTTGCGACAGGTACTAAAAGGCCATTTTGTTTTTTTTTTTTGATAGCAATTAAATATGACATTAATATAATAGAGAAAACGGTGATAGAGAATATGAGAATAAAAGTAAATCCTGCACGTCTGTCTGTGCCTGAACCGCTTGACCGATTTTCATCAAATTTGCAATTACACTACAAGTTTTGAAACAACGGTACCTGCAACAACGGTACAACCTTTATGATAATACTTATTTTTCCCGAAAACGGTTCCAGCGATTTCGATAAAATTTTATGTGAAAGATTATTTCTTCAAGATCTTTCTTATGATGTAAAAATTTTTTTTGGAAAAAGTCTAAAAACAATACCCACCATAGTACCGGTTTTTCAAAAATTGCGTATCAACATTTCAAAAAATTTAAAATTTTGAAGTTTGTACTAATTTAAAAAAATTAATTTTTTTTAAATATTTTCGAAACAGTGTCTGATTTTTTTCAAATCTTTTGTCAAAATATCTTCTGGCAAGGTCTTGAAACTTGCATACTTGATTTTTAAAACACTCATTTTTAAAATACATAGTCAGAAATTAAAAGCCGGTTTTTGAAAAAACTGCTCTATCGATTTTCATTAAATTTTTTTTTATTCAAAATTGCTTAAAAGTGGCGCTATTAGATTTCCGTTAGAAAATTCTGGAATATCTGCGATTTTATTCAATTTACATAATCAATGAGTAGTTGGAAATCCTGTACTATCAAATATATTTTGGTTCCACATAGGAAATAACCCCAAAAAATTAAGTACATAATTTGTAAACTTAAACCAAATTTTTTTTTGTTTCTACATAATGTATAAATAATTGCTTGGGACTAACTACTAAGATACCTAAACATCAATGGAAAAGCTTCATTGTTTTCATTTGTAGTTCCTTTGTTTAAAAAATTATTAAATTATTACCTGGAATAAGGATTCTGTTACTTTTTTGAAAAATTTCTTTTTACACAAAGTCTACTCAAAACCAGAATTATTTCATTATTCTTTAATAACTAGCGACCCACCCCGGCTTCACACGGGCACAATGCTAATACTAAATACACTACAGAAAAACTGTGAACATTTAAATTTGGAGTAAAACCATTCCCCTTTCCCTATACCAAGAAGATTTCCTGCTATCTTTGGAATATTCATACACAACACTTTTACTTATTTACTTTTTACATTTTTACCTCGCAATTTTTAAATCTGTTATATCTTCGAAAATATTCATTTAAATCACATGATGTAAAGGGCAATTTTGATCTACATGAAATGCACAAAGTATCTAATGTATTTAATTGGACAAGGAATGATACTGTATCGTTTAAAATAGCTTGGTAAATAACCCATAATTTTTTGTAAAAGATAAAAATGTTTACTGTGGGTTATCCTTAGGAGATAAACATATGCTGTCGCGGACTCTTTTATTCATCTTTTTAAGATGTACAATTCCGTATTACATAAATTTGATCTATCTCGTAAGGTTTATCCAGCGTTTGCAACGTAAGCGCAGAAAATATGTTTGCTACGACATCACATTACAAATCTTTAAATTTCTCGGCTTTTCTCTACTATAATATGCATGTATTATACATATAAACCTTCCTCTTGAATGACTCTATTCATTAAAAAATCATCAAAATCCGTTGCGTAGTTTTAAGCATGCATAGGGACATAGGGACAGAGAAAGTGACTTTGTTTTATACTATGTAGTGATAAATATCTATAAAAAGCTTAACTTTGCTAACTCATAAAACTTATTTTATAATCTAGAATTTTTGTGTATCATCTATCACGTTAAAACTAACGGTCACTTTTAGACACTTTGCTCACGGGAGTTGTTGTTTACCTGTTACATTTGTTTACAAGCCTTAAGCGCTAAAAAACTGACAAAATTGTTTCTGGTGTTTATTTTGGGTTTTTGAGTAACCACGCTTCATTGTTACTTTTACAGCTTGGTACATACATATATGTTATGAATGTTATACACCAATCACGGGTATCTCCCATTTTTTTTTTTTTTTTTTAATTCTCTGTCTTTTTTTGTTTTTGTTTTTTATTCAACTTAATTTATGAAAGTTTAGGTTTGATGAAATCGTTTAGTTTGTGTGATGAAGCTTATTAGTTTTCTAGGTGCTTTTTTCTTACTCTTATAATACGAAAAAACACTCATGAATCATTACTTAGAACAAAGCTTTAAAAAAAAAAAAAAAAATAGGGTGGCGCAACAGAGCGAGGAGCCCTTGGGCCTAGCGCATTTCTCACAACCATGCCTTTGGAGGAAATGGAGGGGAACTACAATTTTCTGCCGGTTCCGAACGGCTAATCGAGAAAGCGTTTTTCATGGCAATGAATACTAACGAAGGACTTGCCAATTCCTCGCGAAAGGCGATACCCGTGGAAAAAACATTTTTGCCTCTGTTGGGATTCGAACTCGAACCTCTAGATTAACAGGCGGACATGCCACGGGTACCACAAGCTTTTAAGCTTTTTTTTTTGTTCTGAAAATATTGACGAATTTTATAGTTGAGATAATGTAAACGTGTTTTTATCTGAGGGAAATATATAAAAAGTGTTTACTGCACAAAGTAATTTATCATAATCTTTAATTAATGACTTCAAAATGATGACAGTTAAAGAGTATAAGTTTCTCTACGTACCAAAATCCAAAGGAATTGATCAACTCGTTTAGTTTTTACTGAATTTTTTCCATTTCGCCCATTCAATGAAACCAATGTTCCCTGGCTTGTGTTTTAATATCAGATCTTCCCCCTGAACTTATTCAGACTCAAACAGCCAAAGACGATAATTTGCTGTTATTAGTTCAGAAACAAAAGAACGGCTATAAAATTTCTCATTATGTTGGCTTGGCACAATAGGTTTCACTTAGACACCGCAGTGCCCAGTTCTGCATAAGCTCACCCACCCTTGGTGGGGATAAGACTCAACTAGGGGGACTGTACACGCTTATTGAATTATTCATCAAATCAATATATGTAGCACAAAACACGTGTATGTAGATTTTTCCACGCAGGAGCTCTCCTCTACTTTTACATTAAATGAGTAGTGCAAGATAGACTGACCTTTACCTCATCTGCTGTAAATAAAATAGATCTTAGTTCAAGAATCTCATTTTTATCTTTTAACATTTGACATTTTCAATCTTCGCTGACTTTGCGGAGAACTCTTCTTCCAAAATCATTTCAGAAAAATCATGTCCATAGATTAATAAATAATTAAAATATGGTCAGAATAATGACCCGAGCAAACTTAATTGCTGAAACGCTGAAAGATTTCTTCTTCAAATAAGTACACCATGTGAGATGTGATATGACCCAAAAATAACCAACCAACAATTATGTCTGATTCAAGAATATGTGTACAATGAAAAACAGATGATCATGATATGGCTACATACATGGCAACATGCTTTAATTGGACAGATCACCAAACAATTGGAAAATTTAAATTATTGTTCATCAAACCAGAAAATAATAAAATAAAACGAACATCAGAAATATCCCGCATTGTGGTTGGTGTTCAAATTTTTCATCAGAAAAAAATGGGGATATTAAAAAGTACCTACATAAGTCATACACCATACGTCAGAGGCGAGTAGGCTTTGTCATTACTCAAGTTGAGATAGTTTAGCGAAAAAATTTTATTGAATTTTCCTCTTAAAACGATTTTTTTATTAATTGAGTTTCTTCATTAAATTATCCTCCTTCAGTCGATGCTCTGACTGACATACTAAATGCACACATGCAGCAAAATTTGATATTGAACAATAATAATTTAGCAAACCGTTTGATCTTATTTCTGATTATATGCGCTTGTATTCCAATTAACAGACAAGTTTATCTTAAACTCCTTAAACGTAAAAGTTGCTTCTTATACCATCGCATCAATAACACATGCCCTTGTCTATAGGGCAGGCAAACTGCTCGGGTAAAGTTCTGGACATTGCCGATTGGCAGCATTCTTTGATCGTTTCCAATTTTGTACGTAAACAATGTGGTTGGCTCTTCATATATGGAGATTTCGCATGAGCTTGATCTTCTGCTTTGTATTTTTATACTGCAACAACCACTTCAATGTTTCTTTTCCTTTTTTGAATTTTATTCTTTTATTTAGATGTTATCGAGGTTATTTGAAAAGAAGAAGAGTTGATTTCAGCGAGGAGGTTGAGTAACCTTTTTCGATTAGATTTTCAATTTTAATTTTAAAATTCAGAGTCTCTTACAAAAATTTGGCTAACCTTTCCTGGTGAAAATATTTTCCGAGTGCTTCTAAACGAATAAAGATATCTGCTTAAGTTGCGTTGGTAGTTTGCATCGTTTTCTCGTCTTAAGTTAAAAAAAAGTCTGCATCCCTGTATGGTTTGTAGTGCGTTTATGATGCTCCGCCAAGGCATCCTTTCTGGCACTAATGGAGTTGCCAATACTCATGTTTATATTTGATGGAAACAACTTATTTGATATTGATACAGATTCCCGTCTTTTGATTCTTTTGTTTCTGACATGCATGACTCTATTTTGCATAATAAGTTTACGTTACCACTTAAGCGGCTTTTTGAGGGAAAACATTTTGTTTTTTGTTTTTACCTTTCACTTGTGTATTGTGTTGCTGCCTTTGATTCAAATCCTTTAAGGGAACATCCATCAGATGACATAAAAATAGCCACAAGACTTTTCAAAAACTAACTACTAAGAACTGGAGTCACATGCCATTGACAATAGATTGCTTCATGTATCTCTTCGCTGTCAGTGGTTGAGGGACAGGCGTTTTTCTATCGTCTAACAAATTTTTAAAACCTTTTCCAGGTTTAACACGTTATTTAGTAGTTAAAATAAAGACGGTAGTCGTCTAAAAAATGCAGGTCCAGAGTTAAGCAGATTTTCCGGATTTTTGCCAAGATCTACCGCAACGTGAATATTTGGTTGATTCTGAACTTTCCTTGTCGAAAATTGCAATGATAAAAAGCCAATTCGAATAACGAATAAAATTCTGTCGTTTCAAAGCTCAAACTTTGGGAAGACGATGAAAAAATAATAAACAATCTATTACCATGTTTTGAGAAGGTACAATTGAGAAATTAGTTAAAAGCAAATTATAAAACTGTCAAAACAAACCACTTTTCATGCATAGATTGAGCCCGTGATATAATGGTTAGCGTGTTTGAAAGTTACGTGGGAGATTTGAAGCTCAAATGCCAAAGTTCTTGCAAGGTTATCGCTTCTCGTCAGGAATTGGCTATTTCTCCAATGGTAATTTCACATTCCAAAGGCTAAACGAATCAACGAAAAATTTGTAATTTGAAGGTTTCATGTTTGAGAAGACAAAGAAATCCTGAACTAACATCTAACATCGTAAGGAACTTTCAGACAGCCTTCTTGATCAATGAAGTTGTCTAAGTGGGAGTCACTAAAAACTCTTATCAATTGATTACTTTTCCATCATCTTCTTAGAAGGAGGGAAAGAGTGAAGTTGTTGACATTTGCTTGTTTGTTGCCAGACTGTGCATTGGGTTCTGTTTGAAATTGCGTCGATCTGATCGAATGCCTTGACAACTGCAAGTAAATGCAATCGTTTTCCGAGTTGATCTTTGCAAATTTCTCGAGGTTTTCGGTGGAGATGAAAGAAAAGGAAGGATGGTTTGTGTCTTAGAATTTAAAGGATCAGAGAATTAAAATGAACATTGTACCTGCATTTTTCATATAAATTCAAAAAATTAGAAGGATTTTTTTAGCTAAAATACGAACAACCACAGTTCTTAATATGAACAAGTCCTATGGAGTGCGGCAATATGAGAGTAATCAACGAAATCGTTCAGCGAGGATTGTCCTTATTTTTGAGGACATTATTATTATTACAAAATATCACAGATTGATTTAGAAATTGAAAACTCTTATTCAATTATTCAATATCAGATCGTCAAACTCTGCTATACTTGTTTACGGAATTTTTAACATTCTTACAACGCGACGGCTGCAATAAAAACAAAACTCAAGCGATGGCAATTTTCAATGGAAGTCTGTGAAGTTTTTTTTAAGTTCAAGTGCCTCCTTTAATAGCAAGACACTCAGCTTTTTAGTTCTTACTTAAACAACACATTTATTTATATTGATCATATTCAAATGCTATGGCCCGATGTTTTTTTTTTTTTTTCATAAAAGAGGAGGCTTATGCTAATCTGAAGCACTCGGACCTAATTACCGGTCCATTGGACCAGGGTGCATCCTTCACTTTTTTTGTGGTGCAGCAGATGCAAATTTGTAATTTCACAAATGACCTCAAGGGCGGTGTCCAGATGAAACTGGGGGTTGAAAGAAAAGAAGATACCCAGAGCGGGATTCAAACTCAGGCGTCTGGCGTATCTTCTGAACAATCAACGACTGCACCATGACCGCCCTTGGCTCCGATATCACTCTCCAATGGTGCAAAACCTGTGGGTGAGTTTAACGAAAGCTTAACGTGAGTGAATACAGAAATATCTAATTATTTGGAATTGGTACCCGTGGCGTGATGGTTAGCATGTCCACCTGCTATCCCAGAGGTTCGAGGTTCGAATCCCAGCAGAGGCAAAAATGTTTTTCCACGTGTATCGCCTTTCGCGAGGAATTGGCAAGTCCTCCGTTAGTAAACTCATTGCCATAACAAGCGCTTTCTCAATTAGTCGTTTGGAACCGGCAGAAAATTGTATAGGTCCCCTCTATTCCCTCACAAGGCATGGTTGCGTGAAATGCACTAGGCCCAGGAACTCCTCGCTCTGTTGCGCCACCCTACTTATTTTATTTATTTATTTAACTAGACAAATTACACAGCCACTGTTCAGGAGCCTTTCGGAATTCGCAAAAAGTTTCTAGGTGCCCTCCATTTCTTACAACGTATGGTTCAGAGGAGTACAAAAGATCTCGGGCTCTGAATTAAGAGTATGGACAAAATTCTCTCGGTCGTTATATTATCGTTTAATATCACGCACTTCCGATCTGTTTAAGGTCATGGAATCGCTGATTAATTATTAAAGAGTGCTCTTATTAAAAATGTGTATATTGTCATCGACGAACTACTCTTTCTTGTTTTCGGGCAGTTCGCTAAGTGAAGTTTTGAATGCTTTTCAGGCAGATTCCCATAAAATCAACTCTGGTCTTTCCCTGAAGCTGAAGTTCAGTTCGGTCCCCAAATCTTTTTTTCTTCTTTTTTTAAGGCACCACAAGCTCATATGGTACGCCACTCTCTTTCTATTCATCTTTATAAATGAGCTCTTATGCAAGATTTCTAAAGCACTAAACTATTGAGCTGATGACAGTGAGCTCATCATTTCATATTCAAGATTTACAACCCCAACTCCGTCCTTTTGCTGTAAAACTGCCACAACAGTGTATGACAAGCTCATTAACTTGTAACCTTAACACCATGGTCCAATGCGAAAAAATATAACCGTGTCGAATTTATTGCTTCTAAACTCAAGGCTGCCCCCTGGTCTTTAAAGTTAAACACACAACAGCTACCAGCACCCATCCATGAGCGGAATTAGTGTGTGTTACAATTCACCTTCTCTAGAGCGAACATGTATTAAACTTCACCCAAAATACCGCAAAGTGCATGAGTTTTAATAAGGTGTTAAAAGAAATATCTTAGTCGATCGCCAACACCGAATTAGATCGATCGTTCTGATCGCCATTATTTGATGCAAGCTTTCAGTGAGCACGGGTTCGATGCATTTATGAATGTTTAGGCAAGAGTTATTCTCCGTTTGATCTCCGCACTGGTGGTATTTTCCGTGTCTATAGCGGATCCTGTGTAGACGAATTCCTTTACTACCTCAAAGTTATGTCTTCTGTCGTCGATGTTCTCTGTCCTTGTTTGATGACAGCATATACTTCGTTTTACCCTCATTAACCATCAAACCTAACTAAACCCTGCATAACCCAGCAATTATACAGACTTTTGAAAGATTCTCTGTCCTCTGCTGTTGACGTTTGGGTTTTGTACAATCTTTTAATAAATTATGTTAAAGAAATCGCATGACAGTGTATCGCCTAGTCGAAAGCCTTTTTGGCAGCCAAGGTCTCGGTGAGAGCTTAACTGATATTGATGGAGCACCGTGAATTCTTCAAAGTCGTCGTGCATAATCGCAAAAGTTTTGCATTCCCTGTCATCCATGTCGTTGATACGTTTTATAATTTTATTGATATTTATAGAAGAAGTGTTCTAGCGAAATAATTAGCTTTATTCCTCTACTGAAGCAATTTAGCTGTGGTACCCGCTTTGCAAGGAATAGTCATCATTTTGACCATTGAGTACAACTTCTAACGGACTCCCAAAAATAAAGACTTGCTCTTTGGCCGCACAATACGAATGTGACACGCTCTACCTGTCACAATTTTTTCTTCTTATTGCGATATACAACACTAGTGTGCTCTCGCATCTATTAAATTCTGTTCAACTTTAATAAACGCTCGTTCATGATAAATCATGAAAATTATAAAAGCAGACAAAATGTGTATTGTGTACGCTTCGTTAAATCTCCAGCCTTGCAGTCGACTCTTTTAATTTTTTAATTTTTTTATTTTACTATTCTTTTTGTAAAGCAAAATGTTTTCATTTTTATTTTGCAGGTCGTAATATGGGAATTTCTTTATTCCCTGTGCAAGTTGGCGTTAAACATTTGCTTCGAGACATTTTTTCATGTGCAAATTCTAAAAACGAAGTATGAACTTGGAAGGCGCCATTGTAGTTTTAGAAATACTCACACTTCTGCACGAAGTGTCATTAGTTCAGGTGAGTCATATTTCCCTTCTCTTTAAAATAACTTCCGGTCGAAACGTTTTGTTTTTTGAAATTCTTTATTTTACATATAAATCACTTTTGTTTCAAACAGCTTTTTTAGTGCTCGCTCGTTCCCATCGTTTAATTCCTTAAACAGACTGACCTTGATCGTTTGTACTATTCGTTCATTGTGTACAACATTTGATCATTATTTGTGCTAATTGTGACGATTTGACAATGAGACTGTTTGTTAATGAAAATGTTAATTTATAACAAATTGTCAAATGCCTGGTTGTCATCGTATTCGAGGGTAAGGTTTCCCATTGTGTGTTCATCGCTATAGTTTCGTTTGCATTTAAATTGAAAAAGATAAAAGCTCGATCAGTCATACTCGTCATTTTATAACCTACATGATGTAAATATATCATGATACGAACGGTTAGATAATTGAGCGCGTATAACATCAGTGGATTGGCATTTTAGCTTTTATTTAAACGTTGCTGGTTGCTAATGCTCACTCCAAACAATTTTAGAGCAATTATAATCTTAATGCATCAATAGAAAAAACAAAACAAATATGAGCTCACAATCGACATTCGACAACATCACATTTCTTTCATGCCGAGGATGAAGACGAGGAGGTATAAATTTATTTTTAATTTAATGCGTGGCGGTGAACTCGTCGCATAGGCCGGCTCGACTCGGCTCGGCGTCTGGTAGCAATTTGCGTTAAAGGGAACTGTGTGATGTTGCTGTTAGTGTGGTGTGGCTTGTGTTGTGCCTTGTGCGTTAGAAATCCTATAGCCCAAGCACTCGTCTCGTATGCTGACTGCGTTAATTTAAACCTATGCTATTTTTGTTCGTTTAAGCAAAACGCATTCATCTGCCATTCATTACGATTGCTGCAGTCGCAGTGGCCATTGCCAATCCAGTGCAATACCTACATCTGTTCGTTTGGGCAATTCTCTTGATCGTATGCCAGCACGCGTTGCATGCCTTCCCAGTTGCCACCCCACATATTCACGTTCACACATTTCAGCTTACGAAAAACCAAAGTGAAATCAGTGACATATGGCTTCGCAGTTCCCAGTGAACGAGTATGTACGTTTCTTCAACATGTGTGTTATTGTTATTGTTTGTTTGGAATGGAATTGTCTTTCAAAAACTCAATGCAATCACCATCACACTCTAACTCTAGTGCAGTGACTAGTGAGTCTAGAAAGAACATTAGAATTTTCCAAAGAAGCTGTTAGGATAATTACAGTTTTATAAGCGCGCAGAAATCATTAAACTAAATGCTTACTCAATCAATTGTTGAAAGCAATTAAGGAAAAAAAAAACAAACGTTTCATGATTCACGTATTTTGGTAAGCAAACGAATACTTTACTTTTTGATTATGCAAGGCAATGTACCTACATAGGTAGTCATGGGGGCTGTGATAAGCAATCCAATGCATGCAGGCATGAAGCAGAATTGATCGAAAGACAATCAATAAAAATTTAATGCGTTTTTCAGAGCTCGCCCTTGATAAAAGATTTTTATATTTAGGTATGTTTTATGTTTTATTATCGTTTTGAAATCGAAGCTCCTTCATTTGGAGTAGGTAGTGAGAATAGATAATTTTTTATAAGGAACCTATTAAAATCCACTTAAAACTGGTGCAACCAACAATATCCAATTAAGTACCTAACCAAGAAAACTGAAGTAGGTATTGAAGTATGTATTTGTAAAACAGACACGAGACCAGTAAAAATTAGGTACTTATCAGCATAGAAACGAGGGTCAAAACCCTATGTTTTTGGAATGATTACATACTCGTATGATTAGCCTTTAATAGTTTGAAACGAGTTTAAATTATGTTCTTATGGCGCAGTATTACCGCAGCAACATTTTTGAAAGTGTCATCAATACCAACGAAAAGTGACATTAAAGGCAACTGATTGCAACCAACTCTTAACGGTAGGAAGATATTTAAAACAAAATATAAAATAATAAAAATTTATTGCCTGAAGACGCACTCCCCATTAGCGATAAAAATTTTTCGGTCGCAAAATCAACTGGAGAAATAATTTGGGTAGCACAGAATCTGTTGAATTTTTATGGCTGGCAACTTTATTGTGTAAAAGGGTGGGTCAACTGTAGCGGTCTATTTTTGAATCATAGGTTATTTTGACACTGACAACTGTTTCCCTTTCGAAATCTTGACAGAAAGAAGAGAACAAAACTTATTCACAAATACCGCGTTTTTTTGTGAAGAAATTTTGGCCAAAATGCCTTGGTGATGTCAATTGGTCTCCCAGTTGCGTTTGGAACTTTGGACTCTTATACGGGAAACCGTGAAGAACCAAAGTTATGTCAACATTCGGAATCTGTTCAAGGACAATACCATCATAGCAATCCGTGAGACTGAGACTGAGACCAGCAGCAAGGACTTGAAAAATAGATGATTCATTGCATTTTTAAAAAGAAACTTGTATTTTTTCCAATTTTCGCTTAGGTATAGTGTTCAATACCAATTCTTTTTATGTTTATCTTTTTCTTTAATGATATGAACATTGTGATCTCAAAGAGATCAAAGTTCTTCCACTTGCCTGCAACACACAATTGATCCCCGCCTCTTGCGTGCGCTACGTTCCCATAAAAAGGCTTGGAATAGGTAAGGTTGGATAAGGGTGCAGCTAGCAACCTTAGAGGAATAAAGAACAAGGCATCTGCCCTCGAACTGACTTTACAAACACCACTTTAGTTTCAGCTTTCAAAACCAGTTTGAAATCCGAAAATAAAGTGGTGTTATAGTAAACTCACTGACACAGCTTTATATTCAGCTTAAAATGTGTATCACAGATGGATCTCGTGTTACAAAAGCAACAATGTAAACAAATGGAAGTTTCGTGGCGAGAGAAGTAATGCTTTCCCTCTTATTCTTTATTCCTCTAAGCTACCAACAATACACGGGTCACAGAAGAGCTATAGTGATTTACGGGATAACCGTAAGCAAAGAGGTAGGGAAGTGGAAAGAGGGCGAGTAATAAAGAATAGAGCACTTAAGAAACTTTTACACCGGCTTCGACTTGAAATTCGTTTTATCTTCGTCTTACTTTCATCACTCCTCATTTATTCATGTCCTTAACCATCCGCATATATGCCTTTGGAAATGCACATTGCCTGAAGGCCACTCATAGGTTTGTTCGTTGAAGCCCTGGGGTTGCCCTAGGGTCGCCACAAAGCGTTTTTTGAGAAACCTAAATTCGCACTGAATGTCAAATTGAGTGTTTTTTGAGCCATAGGTTTGCCATAGGTTTTCCCCAAACTCGCCCTAGCTTTTTGCTGTGGCGATTTGAGGGTTGTCAAATGGCACGTGTTTTTATTTAAATGACAGGGATATGTGGCGATTTGTGGTTTAGCGTTTTTTGAGGACTGGATTACCCAGGTTTTTTTGACAACTCATGGGGTTGTCAAGAAAACCTGGGTCAACCCTGGGGAAAGTTCAACGAACAGACCTCATATTAGATCTCGTGGTGCCCGTGACTTAAAGATTAGCATGCCTGCCTCTTAAGGTGTGTCCACACCAGAGAAACATTTCAGGAAACATTGTTTCAAAAACGTTTCTAAAATGTTTCCCATTTGTATAAAAAACATTTCTGAAACATTTCAGAAACATTTCAGAAATGTTTCTGAAATGTTTTTTTGGTGTGGACGTTTCGTGAAACATTTCTGAAATGTTTTTTGTTTCCCATTTTCAATGGAATTTTTTTTTTTTTTCTCGAGTTCAGTTTAATGCTTGAATATGGATTGTAAAGAAGTAGCAATTATAGCGTCGTGTTTTATAATCATGAAAAAAATAAAAAATCCAAGACAGTGGCAAAGAAACATATTAAAAATTTTTTTTGAATTTTTTTTCTATTTCATCCTTTTCACAATTTAGGCTTTCACAAATTTAAATTAAAGCATCGGCTTTTTGTTTTTATTTTTATAACCTTCATCTTGTGGATCCCTCTCTTCATTCGCAAATGTTTCAGAAAAACAAAGAAAGTTTTCCATTCAGAATGGGAAACAAAAAACGTTTCAGAAACATTTCTGAAACATTTCAGAAATGTTTTTTTGTTTCTGAAATGTTTCTGAAATGTTTTTGGAATGTTTCTGAAATGTTTCTGAAATGTTTCAAAAATGTTTCTTTGGTGTGGACATACCTTTACATGGATGATCAAGGTTTCAAATCAAAACAGAAAAAAAATGTTTGTTCTCAGGGGTCACCTTCCGCGAGAAATTGGCAAGCCCTACGATAGTAGTTTCATTGCTTTGAAAAACTTTTTTTTTTGTTATTGTTCAATCAATAAAAAATTGTTGTTCCCCTCCATTCCTTACAAGGTATTGGTTAGGTAAGGTAGAATGGGCTGACGGTTGATCTTATTTCCGCCACACTTAGATCAATGTAGATCCATTGTGATACCCTGGAGTTTTTAATGTCCTAAAATCCTATGAGTTTATGGTTGGTAATTTTTTAACCATTTTATAGCCATAATGAAGTTCAACAGGCTGTTTCATGGAGTGTTTGATAATTCTTCTAGTTCTTTGAAGAAGTAACTGCCTAGAAACTTTTTCCTGGTGTGGAAGATTGCTGGGCAGTGATAAAGGAAGTGAGTGGTATCCTCATGTTCATCTTCGTCATTGCATTCTCTGCATAAGTTATCGGTGCAAAGACCCATTTTCTTTTTGTGGTAGCCTAGTAGGTTGTTTCCTGTTATCATTCTCATCTTTCATTGGATTTTCGTATTACATATTTTGTTGCCAATGATCTGTTTAATTTCACAATGTGGGACCCTGATTGATTGGTCAATGAGAGAAGGGTCAAGTGCTGAGCCATTTCTCGCTAATTCGTTCTCTTTTTCGTTATGCCACTGTGACCGGAAACCTAGCAGAGTCTGTAATGTATGCTGTGTGCCAAGAACCCTTAGCCCTTCGTGACAGCAAGAAACAAGCTTTGATTTGACAAGAGTGGCAAAAATCGCTTTTATTGCTGCATGGCTATCAATGTAAAAAGTGATATTAGTGACAGCGCCATCATGGACACCTGTTTTGCAGCGTTTGTAACTGCCAAGATCTCGGCTTGGAAGACACTGCTGTAATTTGGAAGTTTAAATTGAGGTTTTCTAGATTCTGGCTAGATTGAGGCTTTCTGAAAAGAAGCCTGCACCTGTTCCAACTTCCATCTTCGACCCGTCGGCGCGGCGTCGGTGTAAATTGATATATATTGTTCATATGAGGTGTTTCATTCTCCCAATCCTGTCTATTGGGGAAGGTATGGTTGAGAAAAATGTGCTAGACCACGGGTCTCCCTACTCTGTTTCACCGCCCTGTTTATTTATTTATTTAGTTTGTCGAACAAATGCATTTTTAAGTCAATCTTCTCAACATGTAAGTCCTCTAAGGAATCACGATGTTTTTCCATTTGGATCCTCATTCTTTGGATGGCATCTGTTGTTGTACTTGCCTCAGACAAACCCGCGTTTTTATGAGATCGCTTGTTTATTTTTCGCAATCGGCTTCCCAATATTACCCACTCAGGGGTGGGACGTCAACTTGATCGAACGGTATTTTTGACAACTTCGTAAATTACATTGGAGATGAGAAACGTGAGCTTAGACGGCTCACGTTTCTCATCTAATAACTTAATCTCATCTAATAATTCTAGTCTAACCTAATGCCTATACCATCTATTCCCAAACCTCGTGTAATATCTCGCCTCACCCATGCCATAACATTTGCCTTTTTTGGAATACTTTACTGCTTCACCATCACCATCATAACACTGTCGCCACACATGAAGAATTTGTTCGCCATCCACAAAAAGGAGTCCTGAGTAGTCCTTGAACGTATTTCATGAGCAGTTCGTCTTCTTTGAGCGGCTATTTTGAATATTGTTGGCCTCGTATTCAAGTTTTTTTGGCGTACTTCTTCAATAGCGTACTTCTTCAGCAGCAGAGGCTGAACGCAGAAACCTTTTCCAGCTTCTCATTCGTTCCTTCAGTGCTTTTTACTTGAACTGTGCTTTTACTTGAACTTTACTTTTACTTCTTCTTTGCTTCTTTCTTGGAGCCTCTGTATTTCTTTTCTAGGCGAGCTTCCTCATCTTCATTATTTAAGCACATTTTACGCTAAATTTTTTTTCAGTTGGCCTTGATTGATTTTAGGTATTTAATACGATGTGGTATTTAATACGATGTACCGCATTCCATTCCTCTATGGGAGTCCTCATAATCATCATTTGTCTCCCCAACATGTCCGTTCCAATCACCACGCACAAACAAAAATTCTATTTTGGGAAATCTTTGAAAAAATTGTGAAAATCTAGTCCTTCCAACTGCTCCAATTTGGGAAGCATGTGGACTGACAATACTCCACACCTTTCCTCTCTGAGCAGGGTCATGCGTATGAATGGTAGCCGCTGGTGAGGGTAGTACATGCAAATTTGCAAACTTCTCTTAAAAGTTCGAAAGTTTACGCTTGCGCTTTCCTTTTTTTTCCACGTGTGTCTTTACTTTTTTTAGTTTGATTTTTCTTTTATTACACCGATAATCTCCAGTACCCCAGGACATGAATTCACAAAAGAAAGTTCTTAAATGTATAAGGGTAGTTGCTAAACTCACTTCAATTTTAATTATTTAGGGGGCGGGAGTCACTCGCGAATTTTCAACCCTCACTGAAGACTGAACGGGTCTGTAGACTTAACTAATATCAGAGTTTTTTCTTAGAATTTGTTCGGAATTTAGGAGGAACAGAACACTCTACGAATGTATTGAATTTAAAACTAAATTCTTATGCCTGCGCACTTAAAGCCAATGTTTTAGATTTATTTAAAGAGTCTACATTACCATTGGGAGATCCAAAGAATCCATCTAACTTCTCGTGAATGCAATCATTCTTGACTCTTTGCAATGTGATATTTGTAGACTGCTATTGTAAAGTAGGTAATTGCAATCGTTTCATGTGCAATGATGAAGGTATACCATGAACCCACATTGTACAGCCGAGAGAACCACAAAGGCACAAATGGTTTGAAGTTATTGAACATTTGCACTGCCGTTGTACCTCAGACAATATTAAAATACGATTGTTGTGACCGCAAGTCAGAGACATATCAAATTGCTTATTTCAAAACAAAGACATTGACGTGGTGATGATGGGGAAATCTAGTTCTCGTTTTAAGAAATTTAAAAAAAGTATCTTGTCAAGTAATTTCCACTAACTTGAAACTATTGAACCATCATTTCAGAATGGTCACGTTCAGAATGCCAAGCTACGAATAGAAGGAGAAGTCAAAGAAGTTCTCA
This sequence comes from Melanostoma scalare, assembly GCA_949752695.1. Taxonomy (NCBI): domain Eukaryota; kingdom Metazoa; phylum Arthropoda; class Insecta; order Diptera; family Syrphidae; genus Melanostoma; species Melanostoma scalare. Next base: position 209,525,547 of record OX456984.1, on the reverse strand, counting down.
GCAACAACTTTGCTCATGATGTTAAGAGGGTCCACAAACATAGCAACAGATGGCGGCCTCGAAAAAGATCAGAGGTCTATTTCTCCGCCTGGACGCCTTGGTCACAATGCGATAGTTTATGTAACAAACGAAGAGAAAGGTACTGTAAAGTGAAACGAAAATGTGGTTACACGAAACATGTGGAGGAAAACCGATGCTGGAGGTAGGAATACCATTTTCCATCCTGTAAAAGATATTTTTGTAATTTTTCTGTCAATTTTTTGCATGTTTAAATATAAATCTTTATAAGATGCGCGCGGTCGTTCCACCAATCTGAAGTCCCACTAACTAAAAGTAAAGACCGGTTGCCTAATAGCACCGCGATTAACCTCAGCCAAATACGTTTACCTGTTTTCCAAGAAATAAGAAACCATAAGGATTTTCAATCAACACTCACTGATGATTTCCATGTTTTAAAAAATGGTAGACACAGAAGGATAAAGAAGAAGCGAAAACCAATTCTAATAGACGTCGACGATTACGAGGACTTAGAAAACGAAGATGAGTATGAGGATGAGGACGAGGAAAGGTACATCGGAGCTGTAAAATTCAAACAAAGAAGCCATAGCCAACGTGGACACCGAACACGAAATCTTGAACCTCATTCGAGTTCATTTGAATACGACACACCGGAAATTGACGATCAGAGTAGCGCTGGAACCGAGGACTATGACGCGGAATACGCCGACGGAGATGACTATGATAGCCAAAACTATACACTGCTGTCTGCTAAGGAAAAAACCGTGCTTGACCCTGTTCCACGCCACCGAAGAGTCTATTCGAAATGGAGTAAGTGGACAAAATGCACTCCCAAGTGCACAACTCGCAGATACAAGTGAGTACACATACTTAACAACAAGTGAAGCTGAGCTTGAATATGCATTTTTTTTTCTGTAGAAAATGTAGAATCAGGGAACAATGTGGACGAGAGGTTCTACGCGAAATAGCTTACTGCTACACGGAGGGCAGCTTCTGCCAGCAGTGGCTTCAAGCCCAGCTCCAGAAGTCTCAGCCATATGAAATTCGTCCAGTGGCTTCACGAAGAAAAGATTCTTTGGAGACTTCAAATTCGATAGTAAGTGATTTTATAATGAGCAGCAAAGGCTATCGCGGACCAGAATATACACCAATGAAGCTCAAATGTGGAATAGCACCCATTAAAAGCCACAAGCGAAACATATACAGCATGCTGAAGATAATTGGCGGCAAAGCTGCTAGAAAAGGAGAATGGCCCTGGCAAGCTGCAATTTTCAACAGATTTAAGGTAAGGTGTGTCACATTCAAATTCAAATTCAATCCAAAACATCGACTAATTCAAATTAACCAACACAATGATTTATCTAGGAGGCATTTTGTGGGGGAACTCTAATTGCACCACAATGGATACTTACTGCGGCCCATTGTGTGCGAAAGGTGTTATATGTGCGGCTTGGTGAACATAATCTCGATTACGATGATGGATCAGAGCTACAATTCCGAGTTGGCAAGACCATTAAGCATCCGAATTTTGATAAAAAGACTGTGGACAGCGACATTGCACTTTTAAGGTATATTCATACAATTTTCATTCAAAACTGTTCGGGTTTGTTATTTCAGATTTCGAAAAGTGTAAGTTTCATCGGAGTAATTTTTTCAATTAAAACTTCAAAAGAGATGTTCTTCCGCCTGTGTTTAAAAGGTTAGGAGCATCTGATGGTTGCGATATTAAATATTTTGTTTCACACACGATTCTTAAAAGTCAAAATTCAGAATATTGTGAGTTGCTTAGAACCACATAACAATTTGAGTGTTGAATGAAAAGTTGTGACTTGGACTTGAACATTGTAATTTTGAGATATCAGTGATTTCGCGCAGAATGGCGCTATTAATCTCTTGTTAAAAGTAATCCATAATATTTTAATTACGATGATATGTTTTTCAAGGCAAGTTTTGCTATCGTGCAGAGAAAATTCTTTAAGGTAACAAAAAAAAATTACATTACGATGATAGAGAACACGAAAAAAAAGTTGGCCCTGCAATTCTATCTTTCTTACTGTATGTCTGTTTCTCTGTATGTCTGACCGTCCATATATGGATCTACAGCCTGAACCGCTTGACTGAGATTTTCTTCAAAATTTGCAGTTAGTGTCTGAAGGGCAGTCTACAAAGGAGTTTTTGGAATAGGTCTCTAGGTCATGAAATAACGGTAACTACAATACAACCTACATGACAATACTTATTTTACTCGAAAACGACTAATTCATCTTTCTTATAATGCTAAAAAAAATTTTGTCAAAAGTCTAAGAACGGCAACACCATACTACTATTTTTTTTTTCAAAAACGACTTTCTCGGTAGTGGCGGACAAAATTTTGATGAAATTTTATATTTTGGAAGTCCTAGTTTGTTTAAGAAAGATTGCGTATCTATTAATATTTGGAAAATTTCAATTTTTATTTATTTTTAAAAAATATTTTGATTTTTTTGTAAATATTTTCAAGAATGATTTAAAAATAAGCTCGTTTTTAAAAATTTAAAATTAAAAAACTCGTTTAATGATCTTGTTTGAATTTTCAGCTCTCATATGTATAAACGTTTTTATATTTTCGCTAAGAACCTTTGGAGTATGTATTTTATTTTTTATTTTTTTTAATAGTTTCTGTGATTTTGTTCAATTTCCTTAATTAATGTGTTGTTGGCAACCCTGTATTATTATGAAGAGAAATACTAAAACCTTGTACTCGGCCTCAAGACTTTGATATTGTACTAAGCACTTGCGATTCATTCGTGCAAATTTTTTTTTATGTGATGGCCATGTTTTTAGTTATGGAAAGTGGCAGGGGAGTCATATTATTATGTGACCTTCCCAACTTAAGAATTCTTCATTGCCCGACTTTAGAAATTAAAAAATTACCAGTGTAAGTGTAAGTTGTCAAAAATAGACGTTATTGACTTCTCATTTCCCGAGGAGAAAAGGGTTTTAGCTAATCAACGATCTATAAGATATCAATGGAAGAGGCTCCCGCGCTAAAAAATTCTTTTTCTTGTGTCGACCAAACCTACTCGCCTTTTTGTTCATCTTTTGCAATTCACCGTGTGTGTGTGTATGTTCCCTATGAATTTTGAAACCAATTTATTAATTTTGATGACATTTGCAGGACATCGGCATCAAACAGATAACCGAAAGCTCTTTTTTTTGTGTAAGTTGAACCAGAGGAACCCAAGGAGACTCAGATAGTAAAGGGTGTTATTTTAGACGTGTGGTGTGGTTTTCAAACTGGCGATAATTTCTTTGGAGTTGGTTTTTTTGACAGCTGTCACTTGAATTATTTTAATTTGGCCATTTCATTGTGCAAGAATTGAAATTGACTACTGAGCACTGCCTATATTCGGTAAATTGTATCTAAACAAAATCGCTGCTGACCCCCATTTTTACCTACATAATTTCATGTTTTAAACCTCCAAGATCAGGCGATTTAACACCATTGAACTATTTTTTGTAGGGTTATGTTAAGTTTGTCTACGCAGATAAACCCGAGACGTTTGACACCTTAGAAGAAAATATTCGGCGGGTTATTGCTGCAAAATGTGGTCAAAAATTGGTCCTGTCAGCTGGAATTTTTGAGCCAGTTGCGGTGGCCACTTGCCCAAATTCATTTTTAAAACATAATCTTATATTTATACTAAAGCCTAATTCTTAGCCGTGACATTAAAAAATATTTGTTTTATTTCTTCTTGAAAACAATACGTCTAAAAAAACACCTTTTGTTAAATAAACAAAGAAATAATTTTAATAAATGCACTGCAAACTATGAATTGCTACGTCAGCGATTGAGTGCGTTCGTTGAACTTTACCCAAGGTTTGCAAAGTATGAGTTATCAAAAAAACCTTGGTTTTCGGTTCTCAAAGACCGCTAAGTAACGAAATCACCACACATTCCTGTCATTTGAAGAAAAATACGTGCCATTTAACAGTCCATAAGACTCGCTCCAGCAAAAATCTAGTGCTACTTTAGGACGGATTGAGGAAAAACCCAGGGTTAAAAAAACACTCAGTTTGAAATTTAGGACAACTTAAGCTTTTTTTCAAAATGCCCAACATCAATAAAAATTAAAACAATTCTGATTCTGTATAGACCAAACTTTTACTTGTTGAAACTCATTAAATTCGAACAGTGTACATGTTTTGTTTATATATACTAAAGTCGATTACACCATGTTTGACTGTTTTGAGAACCTTTAAAATGCAACAAAATGCCTGAGTGTTTAGGTGCTTGTGTGTTATTATACAAAAAACGCTTACTACACCTAAAAAAAAAAAACAATATTCTAAATTTTACTTTGCAATTGAGAAATTTGTGGTACTCGTGGGCTTGTGGTAAGCGTGTCTTCCACGTGAGTGGTTCGAGGATTAAGTCCCATAAAAGTGAAAAATTAAAAATTTTCTATCGTCTTTTGTAAGGAATTGACAAAAATTCATGCCATGAAAAGCACTTACTCAATTAGGCGTTCAGAATCGGAAAAAATAGTAGGTCCCTTCCATTCTCTCACAAGGTATGGTTGAGAGAAATGCGCTAAAAGAAAATGAAAGAAGGTTAGTGATAATAATGAAAGAAATGAGATACGCACCCGAATGTTCATGATAAAAGTCTTATGTCGTTTTCCAAAATCATTTTTACTCTCTCACTCCTTTTTCGTTTATTTTGGAATTCGTTTTAAGCGAAGTGACAGATTTGGAGTGATTGCATTGGTAGTGGGAAACTTGCTAGATTTTTTCTTTCATGTTAAAGCAGAAAACAGGACTAAAAATCGTTCACTTGAGTTTTAAAAATTATTTAATGGTCTTCTAAAGAAAATTTACCAACTATCGCGGGCTTTTGGAGCTGACAAAAATTAAATAGAAGTAGTAGTAGTAGTAGAACTTTATTGAGATTCTTTTAATACATTTTTCTCTTTCTTATAGCTAGCACTTAATTTATTATGAACTAGAACAATTTATGGGATAATATTACCGACTTAGAATTGGCCAGCCTATACGAATTATATTGAATTTTGTATTGAACACAACAAAAAAAAAAGGAAAAATTCTTAGCATTAAGCCATTTATTTGTTCGTATGCATCCATTCAACAAGAGCATAATTAAAATTAAATAGAAGCTGCGGCTTGCTTTGACAAGCAGTCAGATGACATTTTGTTTATGTATTGGTGTTTACTCCCTTGCACCTAAACAGAAACGGGAGTGAAAAAATCACTCTCTCGAAAATGTTTCGGGGTCAATAGGACACTTTATCTTTATCTTTATCTTTATTTTGGAAAACGACATTAATCTCCTATACAATGCTTACTTTAAGGAACAATAATATAATTCCTTAGCAACCGAAAAGAATATAAATCTATAAGAGACAAAATAAAAGGACAGTTAAATGGTTTTCTAATGACTGAATATCAATAAGTTGCCGTCTTACCTTATAAGAAGGCATTTCAGCACATTTATCACAACTATACCTAGTCCTCCCAAGGTAATAGAGAGAACCTAGAATTTTTTCCGATTTCGAAACTGTTTTTCATGGTAATAAAATTACTATCAGAGAACTGGACAATTTCTCTCGAAAGGCGATATAAAGATTTTCTCATTTGATGTTTCTGGGATTCGAAACTCGAACCTTCCACGTAACAGCCAAATATGCTTATACCATTACCTACGCCACCGGCACCAAGTTTGTTTCACGGAATGTTTATGTACATTGTACCTACATTTAGTAACAACTATAATAATAATAATAAGATAAAATTAATTAAAAGTTATTCATTAAATGAGCACACAATATGAAAATAATTTTTGAGCTTGTAAATCCAAAGCCATAACTCTCAAGTAGGCACTACTCAAATGAAACAATTTGGTTTTCTTTTTATTTTTTCGCAGGTTGCCGAAACCAGTAAATGCGACCACATGGATGGGCTTCTCATGCCTCCCTCGTCCTTTTCAGCCTTTGCCAAAGAACATGGACTGCACTGTCATTGGATGGGGCAAACGAAGAAACCGCGATCAATCGGGCACAAGCGTCCTGCACCAGGCCGAAGTACCAATTATTCCGATGGAGAATTGTCGATCAGTGTACCAAGATTACACGATTACAAAGAATATGTTCTGTGCTGGACACAAACGAGGCCGCATAGACACATGTGCCGGCGATTCCGGTGGCCCTTTACTCTGCAGAGACAGTACTAAACCCAATCACCCATGGACAATATTCGGTATTACTAGTTTCGGTGATGGGTGCGCCAAGCGCAATAAATTCGGAATCTATGCCAAAGTTCCCAATTACGTTGATTGGATATGGTCAGTGGTAAATTGTAATGGCAACTGCAAGCCACAAACTCCAAATCGATTTTAGTATTTTTGTTTAGCTTATTGGATCATAATTGTTAACTAAAAAAAAAACCGACACGAATTGAAAACGAAATCGTACTTAAAAAAGGAAACAAACCCGTAAAGGGGAAGCTGTGAAAATATGTATGAAACTGAAACACCTTTCGAAACAATATTATTTAACACTCGTTCATATAGTAGCATTTTACCGTTTGACTTAAGTCTGCATATACAGACAGATATTTTTCAAAAAGGTGTTATTTGTTATATGAAAACTAAAGTGACTCTAAACATCTGTAAATAACGTACCTACTAAATTAAGCTCTACTATAGCAAAACAGTTTGTTTAAGTTTAAGTAAAACACACCTATTCTAAGACTAATCCTTAACAATAACTGTAAATGATTAATTTATTGCACAATGTAAATAAACCGAAAGATGACAAATATTTTTGAAAGTGTTTTATTCATGTATGTGTATGGTGTATGCAGTTCTGAGGAAATGCATTATGGCATAAAAGAAAACTAATCTTAGAATCGGAGCACATATGCAACAGCGCATAAAACAAACGACACTTGAGTGGAAGATCAGCCCACGGAGGCATACATTCTGGCCGTACATATGTGGCATCTTTCAGGTTTGAGTTGGGCAACGATAAACGAACGAAAATGTGTCGGTTCGCCGTCTGAAGTGTCTCCAAAATTAGACATAGACAAAGTGAGTTTCATGATGGAGTTTATTTTTAAACAATTCCTCAAAGTTCTTTTTTATTGTTGACATATTGTGGCCACCGCCATCGCCACCGCCGCCGGCAAAATAAATGATGTTGATATTTTTCTTTCTCGGAAGGTTACATACAAACAATAACTGTTTAAATAAATATTAGAGAATAATGGACATTTTGGGTCTGACCTTCATAGGGTTGAGTGGTGTGATGGTAAATCAATTAAAGAGCAACACAAAAACTTGTGCGTACTGCCGCAAAACTCAAAACACTGCATTTGAAGTCATAATGAAATAATGATGATGATCTATTTAAGTCTACCTTAAGCTTTTGGAGTTGAAATACTAGTCGTAGTGTTCATTGCAACATTTTTGATAAACAGTGAGCAGTGGCTTATTTTTTGAGTTACCGGAGTAATTACCGTCACAGCGCAATGAATTAATGAACATCTAATGATAGGTTCGTTCGTAGAACTTTCCCCAGGGCTGACTCAGGTTTTCTTGACAACCCTATGAGTTGTCAAAAAACCTGGGTTTTCCAGTCCTCAAAAAATGCTAAACCAGAAATCACCACACATCAATGTCATTAAAAAAAAAATACATGTCATTTGACAGCCCTCAACTCGCCACAGCAAAAAGGTAGGACGAGTTTGTCGAAAACCTAGGTCAACCCTATGGCTCAAAAAACACTCATTTTGACATTGAGGGTGACTTTAGGTTTCTCAAAAAACGCTTCGTGCCGACCACAGGGCGACCCTAGGGCTGCAACGAACAAACCTGATATTCCGCGTTCATCAAACGTCACAATCTTTGAATAAAAATTGATAAATAAGGTGGCGTATCAGCGCGACGAGCATCGAAATATAGCGCGTTTCTCTCAACCATACTTTGTTTGGAATGGAGGGGACCCAGAATTTCTTGCCGATTACGAACGACTAATCGAGGAAGCACTTTTCATAGCACTGAAACTGCTATCGGAGGACTTCCCAATTCCCAGCAAAAAGTGATACCCGTGGGGTTATGAACACCCTTGCAATGGTATCGAGCACAAAGCAAGCGTTTGGGAAAACAAAGAGAGGATTTAACAGGAGACAACGATGCACATTGCTTTTGAACCTTTGTGAATCGTAAGGCAGATTAAATTCAAAGTCTTTTTAAGCATTCCGCATACAGGCTGTGCGATCAAAATATGAGCATTCCTATAATAGCAAGGTACGTAGGTGGATGTTGCTACCAAACTCTTTCAGGGAAGAAATGCAACAGGCTATTTCACTAGAGCACTGATTGTGAAAAAAGCGACGTTTCAACGATGTTCGAAGGCATCAATCGATCCAACAATTGAACTCCCATTAATCTGTTTTAACCCTCCATTTTGTATCTATCTTTCAATACGGCCCAAAGAAGTTTTAGGACCATCTCAGCAGATATTGAAATTGCAGTCTAGTTCTGTCACACACACCAAGTACTGACAGCTTTTGGATTTCTTGGATGCAGGTAAATTAATCGATAATGGCAAAGAGGAATGTTAGGCGTTATCGACAAAAGGCACCAGTGACTTTTCTAAGCATTTAATTCTATTCGTATTGTATTGACACTTTGTCATTGTCAACTCAGTCCCATAACTTGTTTGGGTTCAAGTGAAAGGATTCGTGTCGAGCTAAAACATTACTTTTTAACTAGCACAAGTAAAAGATCTTTTAAGAACTGAAAAATGACAACAGACTGTCCAAAACATTCAAACTCGATGTCTTTACTGAAGGAACAGTGGGAAGTTTCACTACAAACCCAATAGCGTTTTCATTGACGAAAAGAGTTACTCCTTTAGTGAAAAGTTTTACTCTTTTTCCACCCTAATTGAAAAAACAAAGAGTAAATTCTTTGGACCATCGTTTCACGAAGCCAAGTGCTGAATTTGCCTTAAGGATTATATCGTCGATATGCTTGAGGAAATTCAGCTCACTGTCGCAAATAATCCCAAGGTCCCGGATCACCTCAACGGTGGAAATGATTTGACCGTTTAGAAGATAGAGACGGGGAGTAGATTTGATGCGTTTACGTGAGAAGGTTATTGATTGGCACTTGGAAACATTTTAGCTCCAGGCAGTTTTTGGAGCACCATATAGAAAATTGTCGAGATCATGTTGGAGGTGGGAAGAGTCTTCAGAAGAAGAAATGACTCGGTAAAACTTAGTATCGTCCGCATTTAGAGAGATAGAGGAGTGTTTGATGATAATTTCAATGTCGTCAATACTGAGAATGTAGAGGAGAAGGCCTAAATGGTTGCCTTGGGGTCTTGGGGAACACCGGATGTAGCTAGAAAGCGGCTGGATGAGGCGGATCTGAACCGAACGCTGTAAAAACGGTTTTCTAAATAAGAAGAAATCCATCTCAACAGAAAGGGTTCAAAGCCGAGGGTGGAAAGTTTAAAAAGAATAAGTTTGTGAGAGATTTTATCGAAAGCTTTACTAAAGTCAGTTGAAATTACATCGACCTCCTTTCCATTCTCCAAGGCTGAGAGGGAAAATGAGACAAAGTCAACGAGGTTTGTTGTTGTTGACCTGCCTTTGAGGAACCCGTTTTGTCTAGGGGAGATGAGAGATTTGCAACGAAAACTTAAGTTTTCATACAATATGCTTTCGAAAATTTTGGGTATATGCGATAGTTTAGCGATGGGACGATAATTTTTCACGTCGCACTTAGGACCTTTTTTGTGTATAGGGGTTATAAACGCCGTTTTCCAAGCTTGGGGGAAAACACCAAGGGATATGGACAAGTTAAAGATTTTTGAGAGGGGAAGGGAAAGAGTTGAGGAGCACTTCTTAAGAAATATGGCAGGAATACCATCGGGGCCAGGAATAAACTCATCATTTAGATTTTAGATGATTTAACTTTTCTTCAATTAGATGGAAGTCAAAGAAACGTGGAAGGAATGGATCAAAAGAAAAATTCGGTAAAAACGAGAAATAATCTGAATCAGGAACAAAAGAATCGTCCGTGAAAGATTGTTGGAAGTAATTTGCGAAATAGTTTGCTACGGCGAGTGCATCGGATGAGGATTCATTAGGTCTGTTCGTTGAACTTTCCCCAGGGTTGACCCAAGTTTTCTTGACAACCCTATGAGTTGTCAAAAAAACCTGGGTTTTCTAGTCCTCAAAAAACGCTAAACCACAAATCGCCACACATCCCTGTCATTTAAATAAAAACACATGCCATTTGACAGCCCTCAAATCACCACAGCAAAAAGCTAGGGCGAGTTTGTGGAAAACCTATGGCAAACCTGTGGCTCAAAAAACACTCAATTTGACATTCAAGGCGAATTTAGGTCTCTCAAAAAACGCTTTGTGGCGACCCTAGGGCAACCCCAGGGCTTCTTCAACGAACAAACCTATTATTGAAGGAAAGGGAGGAAGGGTACCCGTCAGATTTTCTTTTGTGGTTGACAAATTTATAAAAAGACTAAGGATCATTAATAATGTTAGATTTCATTTCGATTAAATAGCGTTCGGGGTGTTGAAAAGCTCACAGAAGTATAAATAAGAACCAAGGTAAGCTGAATAGTCAGTAGGAGATCGAGTACGAATGAAGATTGTCCATAATTTGTTCCTTTTATTTCTTAGAGTACGGAGCCTATGGTTATACCACGGTGGGGAAGTAGAAGAAGTTTTAAGTCTGGAAAGGGGAACGAAGAGGGATATAGCATTATGTATTTCTCTGTAGAACGCGGATGTGGCATCTTCTACAGTTAAATTATCAAAATTAAAGTGAGTTCTATTGAGATAATCATTAATTTTCCGGAAGCTTGCTTTGTGGAAATCGTATTAAGCAGGGGTGAAAGTGAGATTGAAGAATTAATGGGGTCTGTTGTGAATACAAGGTCAAGTTACCTACCCATGTAGTTTGAAATTCCACTTACTTGGCAGAGGCAAGAGTCTACAAGGCGATCAACGAACAGACATTTTTTGGCAGAGATGGGGCTTGGAGCAATATAAAACGATTGGTCGTCTGACAAAGTCCAGTTAAGATACGGCAGGTTGAAGTCACCGAAAATAAGGATCTCATCATGGGGTTCGCATAAATCTGAAATGTCATCAATCGTTTTGATTGCAAATTCATAAGATTCGAGGGATTGCGATGGTAAAATGTAAAAGCAGATAATGTAAAGCGATGTATGGGGTAGTGTAATTTTAATTTAGACAAAGTCAAGGCTTGGGGAGGAGGATGTTGAGAGAAGAGATGAGTCAATTGTATTGGTGAGTGGTGACAGCTATCAGGACACCACGACAAGGAGAGTCATCAGTGTCGCGGTCTTGATCATCTTCTCGATAAACATTGAAAGTAGAAGGGAACAGTTCCTGGTTGTTAATGCTAGGGATAAGATTAGTTTCAGTCAGGGCATAGACTTCAAAAAGCACAGCGTGGGATTGTTGAAGGACTGTTCTTGTTTTTAAGCGAAGATCTCTTATGGTTTAATAGTAAAAGGCAAGAGGCAGATTACTAACAAAAAAACTTGTCATGGTCAGCTCTACTAAGTTGAAGGTGGGATATTCGCTTCGAGTGAACATATTGACCAAAAGCTTCGAGATCATTAGCGATCTTTTCATGGGACAGATTAAAAAGCTCATGGTATTTGATATACAGTTTCTTAAGGGTGGGAACATCAGTGGGGAGACCTTCCTGTTGAATAGAGACAATGACACTGGTTTTAGTTTTGCCTTCATAGCAAACTATGTCTGACTTATCATGAAGGTAAGCCAGGAAAATCCGGATGTTTTCGTATGTCTTTTTGTCTCTAAGTCTAGACAGGGCGTACCGTGATTCTGTGGAATCAATAGTTTGCTGAGTAAGTTTGACTGTGGGAGGCAAAAGAGGGTCAAAACTGGAAGTTGAACTGGAAGGTGGTTCAGGTGTGCTAGGATTAAGTATATGGGAGCTTATAAAATTAGGGTATTTTGCTCCTGAAGTAAGATCGAAGGATGGGAAGGGTGATTTATCCATAGAAGAGGGTGTTGAGGGTGACTGATTAGAGGGTAAAGAGGTACAGTTTAACGATGTTCTGACAAAGGAAACATGTCTGTCTGTCTGAAACATCTAACTATTTTTTTCGATTTTACGATATAAAGTTCGAGTGAAACGAGACACATATTATGCTTATTTCAATTATGTATAATTAAAAGTGCTTGTAAATTTAAATTTAATTATGTGTATGTCATTCGCGAGGAATTGGCAAGTCCTTCGTTAGTATTCATTGCCATGAAAAGCGCTTTCTCGATTAGCCGTTCGGAACCGGCAGAAAATTGTAGGTCCCCTCCATTTCCTCACAAGGGATGGTTGTGAGAAATGCGCTAGGCCCAGGGGCTCCTCGCTCTGTTGCGCCACCCTATTTATTTATTTTATTTTTTTTTATGTGTATGTCATACCTGGTATTTTATTAATGGCACTTTCCATTGGTTTCACTCGGGGAAGCACTCATTTTAAAAACCAATGGAACACCCAAAATAATTTCTGTTCAGTTTAACGTAATTGCCTTTGTGTGAGTGAAACACCTATGGCTCTTAAAAAATATTCCTTGAAGAAAATTTTCTTTTTGACATTTGAGTAACATGTGCTTCTTGAGTCGATTCTCATTTCAAATCGAGAAGCGGCTGTCACTCCTCAGAATCATGAGAAGCGATCTTTTTGCACCAATGGAACGGTTTGAGAATGCTTCTGGACGCTCCTGGACGGTTCTTTTCGTCCAATGGAAAACGACATAAGCGTTCGAGTAGTTTCATGTCGCTTTCCATTGGTTTCACTCGGGGAAGCACTCATTTTGAATTTTCTTATTAGCAGTTTTTTTTCAAATCTATTTTGCTTTTTAGCTGGACTTCATAATTGACACTTTTTTTAATAAATTAATTTATTTTCACTTATGAGCCAAATTTGTTTATTATAAGCATAGCATCTCTTTTTCTTGCCCTAAAAACTGATAACTGCAACTTCTTCAATAAAAGTTTTATTTAGTGTCGGTTCTTTTACTAGAAATTCACTAAGATTGTCAGCATTTTGTTCATGATTACACTTTCATTTTTACTTTCAGAAGACATATTTCCAGCTTGACTCGACTGACCGCACAGAAACTACATTTTCAACTAGTGCAAGTGAATATAAAGAGCTCTGAGATCGTTAGGATTGAATCGCAAAGTGCAGATCGCACGAGATTTAAAAACCACGAAAATAAAATTATTTAGTTAATTTGAATTTTAAAGGATTGATCAAAGAACTTCACTGTTACATATATATCGCTTTTTCTTCATCGCTAAATTTCTCCACAAGTCCAAGGCAGTTTACTTAGGTCGATTTTATTGATTTCAAGTTGAAATAAAATTAAGGATAGGTATTTGTTTTTATATATTTAATAAATAAGCTTACACATTTCTTCGTTCGAATTTATTTATTTATATTTTTGTTTGCTGCAGTCAACGGTTGGAGCTGAAGAGAATGGTTTTTGTGTATGATAGGTTCTAAATTTTAAAGAAGTCAAACGAATTGAGTGCAACTCCTTATCGAGTTCTAGTGGAAGTTTTGCTAGCTTCAATCCAATGGCAAGTTCAAGTTCGGCCATCGCACTCAATATTTGCTCGTTTCAGATCTGAGGAAGCTTTATCATCTTCAAACTCATATTGTTCCTTTTCGCACTCTAGAATTTGCAAGTTATACTTTTATTTTATTGCATGTTGCTGCTTTTCCTAAAACGAAAGCTTCAAATTTGTTTTTGAACTTTCCATTAAAATTTTTCGCTTGAAAATTTGAACAATGGGTTTATGGGCTTCTTTAATTTTGTCATAGTGATCGAAATTGATGACCACAACTGCGATCACTAACTGGACCTTCGGTCAAAATAAAAAACAGGGTAACGTAGCAAAGCGGGGACCACCTGGGCTTAGCGCATTTCTCAAAACCATGCCTTATGAAAGCCAATCTAGAAAGCGTTTTCAATCAGAGGCCTCACCGCTTGAGCGTTTATTCGCCATAGCATCTATGTTACCTATCACAATTAGTGAAATTGGTGTCCACTTCAACATCAAAGTGGCGTCTTCGGTAATTAATACACCCAAAGACCGGCAGGTGCACTGATTTGCTGTAAGCGTATTGCAGTGCCGACTTGTTGGCAATATAACGATCGCTATTGTTTGTTACCGCTGGAAGATCAGAAACCGTAGAAGGACCTTCAGTTTTTGCACTTGCACGTGTTCATCTGAAAAATCTGCGAAAGTAAAGTAGCTTTCCTTAAATCGCTGAAAGTGAGGCTACAGAAACAACCTTTCAACGATACAATCGCCGATAAACGATTGAGGGACTCCAATCGAAATCCAGGTAAAGTGAACAAAAAAATAAAAAAAAAAATGTATCAACCGATCAACTTGAGAGCTTGCTTTTTATATCAAGTAAACATTGGATAGTTTAAAACAATTATGTATATTCAATCTTAACTCGGTAAAAACATTGTAACATATTTTTCTATTGAGAATGTGATGGTCTTTTACCAAAAATTATGCAAACAGATAATGGAACAGTACTGACAGCAGAAGAACCAGCAATGCTGCAGCTATACCAATCATGTACATTGAACGACTTATTTCAGGACCTGAATTCGCTTTCGGCATAAGCGAATCAACTGAGTCTTCGCCTAAAGAACTGATCTCGTCGTCGGGCAGCCCTTCCAAGTCATCAAAAATGCAATCTGCGTTTATATCCATATCGAGTATTCGTTTCGCTTGTGCAACTGCCACCAAAGGAGTTTCTCCCCTAAAAATGTACTCCGAAAACTGAATCCCTTGGTTCTTTGAATAACAGAAATAAACTCTCCTTGGAGGTTCACTAACAACAATACCAACGTTGTTGGAATGAATATCAGTGAGACCATCGCAATAAATCTGAATTCTTGCAGCCAGTGAACGAAGAACATCTCTCCTTATGCTATCCCTTATTTCTTTGAACGTATTCTTTCCATGGCACCAAACTCTTGACGAAACAATTCCAGAAAATCTTACCGTCCCATTGAATGGTCTTATTTTGATTAGAAATTCATTCGAAACATTCGCCGTGAGGAATATTGACGCCCTGAACACAGACATGTCGTTCTTTTTGTTATTTTCTTTTATGTACGTTTCGAGGGTTAGATTGTCTTCGACGTTCTGTTGCTGGATAAATATCTCGCTATTTTCAATGTTCATTTTCACGGCTTGAAGGACAGCATTAAATTGATTCTCTATATTGACTTGGTCTTTGTTGTCTGTTATGGGGAAAACGTCTTCTATCTCATAATTGGACTCAAAAAGATACCATTGCGGCAGCTTTTCTACGAGTTTACAGTCAACTGGCATCAGACTGCCACCACTATGGGGAAATTACATATTTCTTATTTATGGTCGTTACGAAAATCTTTAAAAATATTACTTGGGCGAGTTTGAAAAGACCTTACAGCTCGTGCTCTGAGAAGATATCGAATGTGTTAAGAAAAGGATTTCCAAGTCTTTGGAGTGTTCCGCATAGCCAAGTGTCGAAATGTTATTTGTGATGAGTCTGTGAAAATGAAAATTGCTTTTAATTTTTGGAAACACAAAGAAAAAGGGCAAACTACTCACCTGCTAAGGTCTCCCAGGAACTTTTTAACGTTTTTTGTGTGTTTGTCATCATTTTGTTCCCTTTCTTGGGTTGCCATAAATACTCCTGCACATAAGAAACAGAAGGTAACGAAAGTAGTTATCGATCGAATAATAACAACAAAATGTTTATTCTTAAGAAGAAAGGTTCTACGTTCCGTTCGCTGAACTTTATCAAGCGTAAACCATAAATAGCACACCATATATTTCTAACTCTTCAAGTTTGTTGTTTGGTATGTTGTCAAAATTGTAAAATGTCTCTGAGGGAGATGTCAAATCAGTTCAATATTCACCTTTCATGGGTGCCGGGGCACAGGGACATACCAGGCAACTGTATGACAGACGAACTAGCCAAAAGGGGACGACCACTTCCCTACGCTCAGAAGGGAACAACACAGGTGTACCTATCGGTACATGTAAACGCCTACTTAGACAAGACGCTTCGAGGATAACAAACACTAGATGGACTGAAAGTAACAACTGCCTTGCAACCAAAAAAGTTTGGCCGTATGTAGACTCACACGCTCGAAGAGTTTGTTAGCCATGAACCGCCTGTATCTAGGTTCTACCATAGGTGTTCTTACGGGACACTGTCTAATAGGAAGACACGCCAAAAGACTTGGTGTGTTTTCCAATGATTTCATAGGAGGAAAACTCATCTCGGTGAATTCTTCTCCGATAATTTTTTTTTTTTAAATTATATAGGGTGAAGGTGAATGTTACCTTTGCAAGCACGTCGACCTGAAAGATCTTTTGTGCTGTTCCCTTAGTTAAAAGACACGTAGTGTATGGGTTAGTTCATTCGAAGCTGAGGTCATGTAAGAACCTAAGAATCTTCGAGGAAGAGGTGTTTCTGATATCAAGGGGACTGGGGAACCCTTTATTGAATATTTTAAGCCTGGATCTAGCTAAGGCAGGGCATTCGCATAAGATGTGTTCAGCTGTTTCTATGTCTTCAAGACAGAGACGACAGGTGGTGTCATCTTGGCTGATGCCCATGTTTTTAAGATGATACTTGAGAGAGCAGTGTCCAGTGAAGAAGTCCGTAAGTAACTTTGATTCACGTTTGCTCATGTCAAGAATTTCTTTCATACGTTTGTGGGATAAGTCAATGAATAGTTTTGACTGACGATGGCCATTTGAGTTGTTCCAGATGCTGATCATATTCTGTCGTTCCCAGGTAGTTAATTCGTTTTTGAGGCTACTGATTGGGAGACCACAGTAGGGTTCAGGGCCTTCGAATTGGGATTGAGAGCCAAGTCTAGCAAGGCGGTCAGCCTCTTCGTTACCCGGTACACCTTCATGACCAGGCACCCATGAAAGAGTTAATTTATTGTGAGTAGCTAATTGAAATAAACATGTCAGGCAGTTCCAAACTAGTTTGGATTCGATTTTTGTCGAGGACAGAGCCTTTAGTGCTGCCTGACTGTCAGAGCAGATTAGTATGCTTGATCTTCGGAGGTTTCTTCTAATGCATTCCCTAATACAGAATTATATAACCATTACCTCTGCCTGAAAGATAGTAGTTGTGTTACCAAGGGATGTAGATGATTTAAAGTTGGTACCATAAATCCCTGCACCTACACCGTCGTTTGTTTTTGAACGGTCAGTATACCAGATGTATTGGAAGTTATTTGTAAGAGTTACAGGGTTCATCCATGCTGAGCGGTTTGGAAAGATTACTTCAAAGGGGTGGTGTAACAGTATGCGTATAGGCATAAAGTCAGAGGAGTGGGCTGCAGGCGATTCCAGTATTGGGAGCAAGTGCAGAATACTCATATGTCCTTGTAAGTTTTCCTTTCTCGAGTAGTTAGTGAGATGAAGCTTCAGTCCGCTTCTTCGATGTTACTAGCGACTTAGCTTACATAGACCCTAAAAGTCTTTCGAAATACATTAAAAGTTCCGCGTGGTTCGACTAGCGGGTGATTAACAGGCTAGTCCCGTAATGCAAGATTAATAAGTGATCAGCTCGTTAATATTACATCGGGTTTCTGAGATCAATAGGTGATGAACTTGCTGATCTCTGTGGTATCACAATAGACCCTTGTGGTCTAATAGCGTTTTTCATTGAAATTCGATAGAATTACTCTCAAATCGGGAACTACTCCTTTCAATGGAACATGTTTTTAGTTTTTTGCTTGTACTGGCGGTTAAATTGATGTTCAAATGTAGGAATTCATATTTTCATATTTTGTAATTTGATTTTTTCAGCAAATTAATGAATTCTAACTTATTTTCTCGTGTCCTCATAATTTATAGCAATTTTTTCAACCCAACGCTGGCACAACAAATTGAAAATAAACAAATTTTTTCCATTTAAAGTTTGACGGAACAAATATTTTTGCATGTGTGCACGAAGTCAGAGTAGATCTCCCAACCAAATGGGAGTAGATCTTTGCCGTTTAGAGTAACTCCGGATCTACTGTTTTTTCAATGAAACGTGGAAAATTGGAAAGGAGTAAATCTTTTCACAAAAGGAGTAACTCTTTTCGTCAATGAAAAACGATATAAGTGTGTCAGGCAATTTACGTAGCCATTACTCATTGGTTGGCAGCCACTTCCACCTAACCTAACCTAAGTTGTCATTGGCTCAACCAGTGCCATGAGAACGTCACCAACTGCAGCTTTGGAAACTTTTCTTATGGTACCATTTATAGACGGTTTCAATAAAGGGATATGGTCCAAAAGCTCACTGCGGATCAAACAATGCAATCATAGAAAAACAGGCCAATATTCAAACGGACTACACGCTACACCGCACCGCATACTAATCTCCACCCAGTGAAACTACCAAACGCTGAGGAAATCAGGGTTATAAAGGCAAAGCATGTCTCCGTCTTCACAGACGGTTTTGAAACGGACGAAGGGTAGGGTCAGGCATCTTCCTCCCATTGATAGATCAACAAAGAACCCACATCTAAAGTGGCTTCAATGAATAAGTTTTTTGCAGTCTGTGAAGCCGATCAATTAAAGGCTTTGGCATGTTCATAGAAAGCGAAATGGCTATAAAACTATTTCATTCATTATCACAAAATCCAAATTAGTAGAAAGCTGTTGAAGTACTATTAGACTGCTCAGATCAACAAACAACGTTACTTTAGTTTGGGTTCCAGGACACCGCGACATAACTGCTAACGAAATAGGGGATAAGCTGGCCACAATCGGATCATCACTCAAATCCAGCGAAACGAACACCTCTGTATGTAAGCTCCTAGAGCAAGAAAAAAACAGCATCCAACAAAATTTTCGAAAAATCGCCAATGAAAGAACCTGTGGCCAGATATTTTCAAGAAAAAAGAAAACAGATTTCTACTTCAGCTTTCAGGCTTCCGCTCCCTCCGTTGATTGGAATTTTTACGGCTCACAACTCATTGGGTACCGACATGATGAGAATGGGCATAAGCACATCCGACTTGTGTAGATCATCCGAAGTTCCCAATTCGAAGAGGCAGAGGAAGAATTGTTCCACTTCCTCTGTGAGCGTCCGAGCTAGGCCCATACTAGGAAAAAAGTCCTCGAAGAACACTTCTTCTATCATCATAATACTAATGTTCTTTCAGTAATAAAATGGTTCAGACAGGGTTCTCAATTTCTACTTCGTTTTGAACAATTTTGAAGCTACTTTTTCTTGAAGTGGATCAAGGACTTGATTGAATATTTTTTCTTTCAACATTTCTATTGAAAGCGTTGAGTCAGAGCAACGCTTGGCTATCAAGTGAGAAGGTTACCAGCATTCCGAAAGTAATACTTAATACTCCAATGAAAAGTTCTGTTACACTTTGTAAGAAGCCGGCAGAAAAAAATGACCCTACTGAGGGACATAAGCAAACTTCTGAAAAAAAAAAAAAACACAGACTGTCCAAGATATGATTGCTTATTGTGTAGTAGAACGCAAGATAACCAAATTACTCTTCTATTCATAACATTTACGAACCAATTACACTGAAAGATCCTGGAGTCATTTTCGATGCACTTATCCATTGGTCGGCCAGCGATTGAACATCAACATTTTCAATTGTTTGTGTTGTGTCCTGATTGGAGCTAACTGATGATTCTTCATCTTCCAAAAGTTTTGCCAAATGAATAACATTATATTTTTCATCTGATGTTTCCTTTTGGATAAATTAAAAATTAGTCTGATGTCATAAATATTGCGATAAGAACTTACTTGACCTATGATTATACCGAAAGCAGCTTTTAGATCTTCAGCGGCTTTTCGAAGATAAATCTCACGTTTTTTACTCAAGATTATTGTGCGCATTGTGATGAAAGATGAGCTTTATTTAATTGGATGTTTAAGGCAGCAAAATGTAACTTTTAAATTGGTTAAAAATTTACAAATAACAAAAAATTAAAAATCGACAGATGGGATGAAAGGTGAAATGTCAAAGTTTGTTTACGTGGGAACTGCCTAACGAAACTAGTGCCGCTAGCGGTCGCTAGATAAGTTGTGAAAATAGAGTGGCAGCAGTATTGCCACTTGGCTATTTCAAATATGGTTGCAAAAATAATCCACCTCAAAAAATGTTGCACAAAAAGAAAAAAACCATTCAACTGAAAAAGCATTTCTGGAATATTAAAATGACTTTGTGATTGCTACTATTTTAGAAAAAAGAGATTTGAATGAAAGTTTTATAGAATTTAAAGTAACGAAAAAGGAAACCCTTGAGTTTAGAAAGTAAAACCACATAATATAATACTATGCTGACAAACGACAAACATACTTTTCAGGTAGGCTTACATTTTGTGTTAATATACGTTTGTTCGTTGATGCTCTGGAGTTGCTCTGTGGTCACCACAAAGTGTTTTTTGAAAGACCTAAACAAGCCATGAATGTCAAACTCGCTCTGAAGTAGCACTAGGCTTTTGTTGGGGCGAATTCATGAAAGAAACAGGGATGCCAAATAGCAAGTACTTTTCTTCAAATGACAGGGATGTGTGGTGATGTTGTGGTTTAGCGTCTTTTGAGAATTGTAAACCTAGGTTTTTTGACAGCTCCTGCTTTTCAAGAAAACCTGGGTGGTCAACCTTGGCTTTATAGTAATTTTACTGGACACCTTTTTTCATCTCCTGCATTGATCGTTAGGTGGCGCAACATCGCGTGGGGAAGCGCGAATCAGCTGATGTGGAATGTTTATTTTTAGCGTACGTAAGAAAGAAAAAAATATATATTTATATACATATATTTGTTTCCTGCTCTTACGCATATAATTTTCTTCCTTTTCAAATACAGTCTTGTGGAATACATTCCAACTTTTGTGGCGTAAGTTCAATTCCCACTTTGTCATCGGAACGGGTCAAAGTAATAGTACTAAAGAATTTATATGCAATGCTTGCTCACAAAGGCGAAATAATGTAAAGCAAAACTTTTGAAATTTGAATAGCCGACTTGGAACATTGTCTCTTTGGGCAGTTTTTTTATATGAATATCGGAAAGAAAATTGATTCTTAATTGGATAATCGTAAGGATACTGAAGCATTTGGTAAAAAAAGTTCACAAAAAGTAATTCAAGGTCGACTGCTTTTTTGTTAGCGTGGTGCTGAAAATTCGTACCACACTAATTTGGAAAAAAAAGTACTCATACGCCACAGTATACTTTATAATACTGAGTAACTGAGAAATAAGAAGTTATACGTTATTTATTTGCTATATGTAAGCTTGATGAGAGATACCAACCCAGTGTTTTGACTATACCGCACGGTCTAGTAGCGGATTTTTCTCCTAGGCAAATGCCAACATTGTCTTTTGAGTGCAGAATTTGATTTCGCCCAAAACAGATTGAAAGAACAGCTGTTTTAAAGAAATATTCGGGTTGAGCTGCTAAAATATAAACTACTATACTAGACTGAGCCTCCGAAGTTTGGTAGAAAGTAGAACTAGGAATTTAATTGTTGAAAAAAAGATAAAAGAGTGCTGGACAGGCAACTTAACGTGGTCAAGTGAATCAATTATAATTTAAATAACACTTATTACAATAGCTTTAAAGTTGTGCTTTGAGCATTATCGAAAATTAAAGGCAGATATATTGGAAAAGCGCCTGACCAAACATGAGAGTTTTAGTGCAGCTTTGCATGTAGGCAGGTCCACGTCGTTTTAAAAAACCAAAACGCTTGGCAGCGTTCTTGGAGCTTGGACCTAAAATGAGTGTTCAATGATAATCCTTAAAACAAAAACCACAGTAACGACATATTTTTTAATTCATTATGATGCAGATAATTTTCATGGATTACGGCGATGGGGGTAAATCAAACTTTAGTGACACATTGGGGTTTCGGGTGATCCCATTCAACAAAACTGTCAAGGTCATAGCGTGGCGCACGCCGACATCTATAGGGAGAAAATTGAATTTAAAATTTGTATTATCCTTAAAAAGAATCAAATGGAATAATATTTTTGACGCAATGTAAAGAAAAGTTAAATTTTTCGCTAAGATACGACATTAGACCACCATTTATTTTGCTGTTACAAAATCTATACAGCCGGTCGTTAGCAAGCTTTCTTTCTTAGAGATATTTACCAAGTTGACAGTTTATCTAAGACTTCATGACCATTTCCCACAACCATACCACTTTGAGGAATGGAAGGGGCCTACCACTTTCCGCCGATTCCAAACGATCAAGAAAGAGTTTTTCATGGCAATGAATTTACTATAAGAGGACTTGCCAATTGATCTCGAAAGACGCGATACTCGTGGAAAAACATTTTTGATTTCCGTTGGGATTAGAACCACGGATATGCGTGTAACTGGTAGGCATGCTAACCACGGACACCACTATTTATAGAACTGAATGAACGAATGCAGGTTTCCATTTCTTTAGGGAAGATTCCAGACAGATAAATAAGCTAACTTAATTGTTTGGAAAGCAAATAAGTAAATTTCTTCAGAATGAAAACAAGAATTCTTTATCATGCAATGCGTTCATTTTTGATTTCGATGTTACGCTATGTATCATTTGTTGACATTCGTCGTCCCTAAATTCAAAAAAGTTATGAAATGTAACATCGATGTCGTTCCTAAATGCAATGTCAGAATGTTACGTTTTGTGTCGGTTTCGATCTTAACCTATCAAAACCCTATAAAATTGTTGTTATCTACTCAGATTTATTTTGGTAGTTCTTTCAATAATAGGTTCGTTCGTTGAATTTTACCCAGGGTTGACCCAGGTTTTCTTGACAACCCTATGAGTTGTCAAAAAAACCTGGGTTTTCCAGCCCTCAAAAAACGCTTAGCCACAAAATCACCACACATCCCTGACATTTGAATAAAAATACATGCCATTTAACAGCCCTCAAATCGCCACAGCAAAAGAAATAGACCGAGTTGAGGTCAAACCCCGGTCGACCTTAGGGCTCAAAAAACACTCAGTTTGACATTCGACTTTAGGTTTCTCAAAAAAACGCCTTGTGGAGACCCCAGGGCTTCAACAAACGAACCTAATCTTTCAAAATTCTCTTAACAGCAATTGATTTTCAATCTTATTTATTTCAGAACTTTTTTTTTCATCAAAAACGAGTTTCCTTTAGTTGGGTTTAAATTTCAAGAAATATTTTATTCTTATTTTTGACAGACCAACATATGTAGTCTAACATTCAGTCGTTCCTAAAAGAAATTATTGTTTTGTAACAGAGTCAAACATACACAACAACAACTATGATTTTGACACTACTAGCATCGCATAACATCGAAAGCAAAAAGGAACGCATTACTGAGTCTTGTTGTAGTCCAGCTTTGGGACCGATATCGTGGTGGAGGTCTATATTTTCTTAATAAAAGATCAACAATTTTTGATTCCATTTGGAAAAACTTAATATGCAAAAACTTAGTCTTTTATGTCTGTGAGTATCGCAAACATTAACATTCCAAAAATTTAGATAAAGCACACCCGGAACGCTTAAAATTGAGAAGTTTTGATATTAATGTGGCTTTATTTTGTAGGTATCGTTATAACACACAAGCTCAACCACAAAAACAAAAGGAGTTTTTACTGACACTCACAAATACCTAAGTTCAAAGAATAAAATGCAATCAATCATGTTTCTTTGACTACCTAATGAGCTGTCGACAAACCTAGGTTTTATAGTTTTCAAAAAACTTTACGAAATCATATCACATACGCTTGCTTCTTGAAGAAAATTTATCACCGTTTCATAGTCCTGTGCCGAGATTTAGCTAATTTCCCTTTCCAGGAAGTGAGTGAGTAGAGCCACTGCTAAAATGCTAAGTGAGCAATCTGACAGCCAATTGGACTAACTCACTCACTAAATGAAAAGTGAATCAGTGGAACTAACTAATGTCGCTTTCCATTGGTTTCACTCGGGGAAGCACTCATTTTAAAAACCAATGGAACATCCAACATTTTTTTTATTCACTTTAACGTTATTGCCTTTGTGTGAGTGAAACACCTATGGCTCTTAAAAAATATTCCTTGAAGAAACTTTTCTTTTTGACATTTGAGTAACATGTTTTAGTGCTTCTTGAGTCGATTCTCACTTCAAATCGAGAAGCAGCTGTCACTCCTCAGAATCATCTTTTTGCACCAATGGAACGGTTTGAGAATGCTCCTGGGGGTCAAAAAACAGTCCCTTTCACATTTAAGGCGATTTCAAAAAAAAAACGATTTGTGGAGAAAACATGGAAAACCGAGGGCTTCCTCGAACGAACCTATCATTGGAAAGTAAATTTGTTCAAATTTGTTGATTTATTTTGAGTAGGGGAGACTGGGTACGGTTGAAACAATTTTTCTTCTTTTGTCCATAGCATTGACATCAATAAGATTAGCTATGTAGGAATTAGGTGCAATTCAAGATCATGATTCTTTCTATTAATGAACAGTGTTTTTTGAGTGCATAGTTCACATTTAAGCAATATACATTAATTTTAATGAGAAAAGTCAATTTGTTTCAACTGTCCCCATGCCAGGGGCGGTTGAAACAATGAATGGGGTCAATTGAAACACGTTGAAATAGTAAAAATATTGCCTTGTAACGTATTTTATTAATTTTTTATTTCAAAAAATTCCACAGTTTGAGAATATATTTTTATTCAAAGTTCATTATTAAATATATATACTAGTATATTAACTAAACGGTCTAAACGGTCGTATCTTGCTTTCGAATGTATCTTGAAAGAGAGCTGTAGTTTATTCCATGCTTCTCTGATGCACTGCGTAATGAACTGCATGCCGTCACATCGTCATGAGCCGCTTTATATGTTGCTAATTCCACATTTCCTCGTGCAGTCTTCCTCACACGTACTCGGGGCATCTACAAAACAAACAAAAAATGTAAACATATTGTTTCAACCGTCCCCAAAAAAAATGTGTTAACCGTCCCCAACCACTTTTCTAACAAAAAAAAATTACAAAACAACATAAACAACACTAACACGTCCCTGCATGTCATTTCATTCTATTCTACACTCTTTTCTGCGCACAACAAAATATCACTCAACACTTACACTTGAATAGTACTCACGCAACAAAGAAAAGTAAAAAATCAAAAAAACTTACTTTTGCTTGTCAAAAAAAACAAGAGCTTCCTGTTCACTACCGATCAGCGCGACGATCAAAGCAAGACTGAAAATCGTGACTAAACTGGTTTCTGCTTAATTCTCTTTCAGTACTCAAACACATTGCGTGAACGGTTTCTGAGATATTGATGTTGTGTCAACCGTCCTGTGTTTCAACCGTACCCAGTCTCCCCTATCTGATTAGAACCCCGAATTTTGTACAAGAAATATTTTTTTATCATTGGTTTGCTGTATATTAAGAACACCATGACAGTAAAATAGATTACACCATTTTATGAGTGAATTTTTATCAATCTTCTGTTCCATCAAATCAAAAAATGTCACAACCTTAAGGCACATAGTTTTATGGATCGTGCAATTGATTTCCTCTGCTAATTTAACAGTATTCAAGGCAAAACAATTATACTTAAGTAGTATTCACATCGGAAACATCTTCTTTTGGAATTTCCAGTTGAGGGTATCTGCCTACTTAAATATATTGGATAGGAATTTTCTAATTGATATGCTAGTCCATGAGTGATGCATCACTGTACTTAAACTACACTACTCAAACTCATTGAACCTTACATTTTAAAAATAAACCATAGGCATTATTTTCAAATTAATGCCATACACACCTCCATTGATTGTCAACATTTGTATTTACGTGCTTTAAACATTTTTGTGGTGCATAGCATCCACCACATATATTTAGTTGGGCAAAGCAATACACCTGTTGAATTTTAATTCATGTACATCAATTGAATGGTCACTCTGGTAATAGTGTTCCTTAATTTTTTGGTTGATCTAAAAGTTATCTGTTCGGCAAGTGTTTAGTTAACAATCGAGAACGGTGTATGGTTGATACAACGGAAGTGTGGCATTCAAACGACAAGAAGTTTCCCATGTTAAACAAAGTTTAGTAAAAGTGAAATTAATAATCTTAATCGCTCAGCAAATTTTTCTAAAAATAAAAGTAATTATAAAATATTCATACAACAAGCTAAGCCGAGGACTTATGCAGTGCTGCTGAATTTATTAATCGAGTGTCTGGTTCTTTGATCTATAAAAGTGTTAATAGCTCTCGATTGTCCACCTGTTGCGTTACGTAAAGGTTTACAGAATAAAACAACCTTATGCATGAAATAATAATCCGAGGTGCAACTTTTTATTAAGCGTGTTCATACCCACGAGTTATTTGACCGTAATTGTACCTACGTTGATTAGATTCAACAATCTATTTATCATTAATGGAAATTATAAACGATTATACACAACGTAAGGTATTTATGTTACTGTGCAAAAACAAAAAAGAAAGAATGAAGGCAACAACAATTATTATTCATATTTTACAACATCTGGTGGCTTAATTTCACCACATCTGTTCAATGGTAAAAATCAGAATATGGTCGTTGGTCAGTTGAATCTTGAATTACAGTGAGTAGCCTTCATAATTCATATCCATGATATTGATGACAGGGACAGCTAAATGATTTTGAATGACAAGTTTATGTTCTTGTGCATCAATTAAATAATTCAAAAATGATCACATAACATTACATTAATAACCGAAACAGAGTATACCTCCATTAAATTGACTTAATTATTTGTTTTCTGAATTGTCAGAAGCAGCCTTTATAAATTGACTCCATCAGAGCGTATCTCGCTGCCACAGTGTAGATACTACTGTAGGTGGATATCTGGATGTACATACTTTGTTTTGAATGACCAATGTTGGATAAAGTGAATAATGTGAACCGTCAACCGACCGCTTGTTGAATGGTTTTCAAATATTTTTGACAATTTAGAAAACGGAAAGACAAATCTAATAATGTGAACATGTGAACTCTGTTTGTTACACTAGAGGAAAATTTCAAGAAAATTTTTTAAAATCAAATGTTTTATGATAAAAAAATATGCAATAAAATATAATTAATATTTGAAAATCAGCTGTCAATGTATGTGTGAGGCTTACCTTCTTGTTATATTTCCTCTGTGCGGCGACCAAAATTATAGCTTCGTTTGTTGAACTTTATCCAACGTTGACCCAGATTTTCTTGGCAACCCTATGAGTTGTCAAAAAAACCTGGGTTTTCCAGTCCTCAAAAACGTTTAGCCACAAAATCACCACACATCCCTGTCATTTGAATAAAAACACATGCCATTTGACTGCCCTCAAATCGCCACAGCAAAAACCTAGGGCGAGTTGAGGGAAGGCCCAGGCCAATCTTAGGGCTAAAAAACACTCAGTTTGACTTTCAAGGCGACTTTAGGATTCTCAAAAAACTCTTTGTGGTGACAACAGGGCGACCCTAGGGCTTCAACGGACAAACCTAGTGTTTTTTTTGTTGAAGCCCTGGGGTTGCTCTTGCCTTGAATGTCAAACTGAGTGTTTTTTGAGCCCTGGGTTTGCTCTCAACTCGCCCTGAAATAGCACTAGGTTTTTGCAAACATGATGGCTTCATTATATCGACTGGTGAGCTTGACGGTGCTTTATTTGAATTAAAACTGGAATTTCGTACTAATATCGATCGGATATCGACATTAGGATCTTCTTAAGCCAAAGCAACCGGAACGCTGTTTACAATTAAAGCAATTAGAAGATGAAGGTGCAAAGTGACATTTTTCAAAATTTTCGTTTTGTCTATGAGATGAAGTTTTTATATAAAAACTTAAATTTTTGTCTCATCCGTATTTCTCTATCTTGTCTAGAAAGGATATTTAACTAAAACTAAAAGTGCTATGTCCACACCAGGGGTGTTGCAGATATTCGCATCCGCATCCGCAATCGCGGATTATTCGCATTGATTTCAACATCTGCATCCGCATCCGCATCCGCATCAATTTATGCGGAGTTTATGCGGATGTGATTCAAAGTTTTTTTTACTTACTATCTGCACACAGTTAAAAAGCAAAGAGAAACTATTCGGTTTTTTCATTTTTTCCAATGTACGCAATAACGTATTACAGAAATCCATTTGAAAAAAAAACATAGCTAGTGAGTGTTGTTTTCATACTAAGAGTCGTCAAGAAAATATGGCAAATACCAACACACACTGAAGCGAAATTATTTTTTCTTCTTGTCGATTTCTGTTTCTTGTTTTGTTCTGTTCGGTGTGTTTTTTAGCTACTTATCGCAATAAAAAAAGACTGGATTTGGATAATAATGCCCTCGATTGGTGGAAAACTAATGAAACAGATCTTAAAACACTCTCCAAAATTGCACGCAGGTATTTGTCACCTCCACCTGCTAGTGTTCCCAGCGAACAGCTGTTTAGTGGAGCTGGTTTAATCTACGATCCATTAAGAAACAGATTGGAGTCTGAGAAGGCTGCAATATTATTATTTATCAAATATAATTCACCTATTTTTAATCATTTTCTTATTCAGTAACACAATGAAGTACAATACATTTTTATTTTTATTTTTAAATAAAAAAAATTTAAAATTGATAAATTTTCATTCATTTATGTATTTAAAATGATATATATTTAGCAAATTCTAAGATCCGCATCCGCATCCGCATCCGCGGATATTAGTTTCCAAAAATCTGCATCCGCATCCGCATCCGCGGATGTCAAAATTTGCACATCCGTAACAACCCTGGTCCACACATAAAGTGCACGCAAATGATAAACTTTGAACACATTTTACTCAAATTCGGGAAAATGTCAACTAGCACCTTCATCTTCCAAGCACTTCCTTCAATTATTTTGTCGCATCGCGACAACTACATTATGTATGACATTCGCATACGTGGTATAGCGTTTTAGTTGCTTCAGTGTTGGCACTCCGATATATTGCTATGTAAGGTACATAATAACAATTTGACTGCTAAAAATTGTACTTGTCGCAACTAAAAAATCTTAACTGTATGCAAGACCTTTAACAGTAGGGTGATGGTAGTAACACAATGTCGAAAATTTGAAGTATTCAACGCGCTTCAAAAATCCGCCAATAGGCAACGGAAGCAATCCGAACGAGTTTTATGCATGAAAATTATTGCAAAAGAAGTGAAAAGAGTTCAACAGAATGTACATATTTTAAATGATCGTTATCGTCAAAACTGCTTGTAATTTGAAGTTATAAGTCTATTCAATGGTTTTATGGCATATCAGCTTCACCGCAGAATTTACAGACTTAAGCTCAGATCGGGCCAATATGCTACCAGGAAGTAAGCTGGCAGCAAACTGAACTTCCAGCAAATTAGTTTTGGCAATGAAATTATGTCGTGGAAATGTCATAAGGACATTCGTAGAAAACGCATGTTGTGACCAATAACACGACGGAGTTTTAGAAGTTGTAGACAAGAAACCAAAAGTTTTTGCTTCCATTTGGACAAAACATTATTTTTTGAATTAGTTTGAATTTTGCTCAAAAACTTATTTTTTTTAATCGCCTAATCGCCTCTTTA
The DNA here is from genome assembly GCA_949752695.1 of Melanostoma scalare. Classification (NCBI taxonomy): domain Eukaryota; kingdom Metazoa; phylum Arthropoda; class Insecta; order Diptera; family Syrphidae; genus Melanostoma; species Melanostoma scalare. Next base: position 209,495,871 of record OX456984.1, on the reverse strand, counting down.
CGGTTCGAATCCATCAAGCACGAATTCCTTTTGGGAATGATAGTTTTTGTTCCGTGAGCAAAAAAGTATCTCATGCTGTTGAGATTTTATTTAGATATCATAAATCACCTGATGCTTCAACGTGTTCGTCGAGAAATCATAATGACCATTGAAATTTCGAAGAAATTATTCAGGCCGTCCCAATTGGCTTTTTCATGTTCTCACACAGTTTGTTTAGAAACTCTACTTTTCTTAAGCGTTACGGAATACGTAAAAGCTACCGATATGACACAATAGGTTTGTTCGTTGAAGCCCTAGGGTCGCCATGGGGTCGCCACAAAGCGTTTTTTGAGAAACCTAAATTCGCACTGAATGTCAAATTGGGTGTTTTTTGAGCCATAGGTTTGCCACAGGTTTTCCCCAAACTCACCCTAGCTTTTTGCTGTGGCGATTTGAGGGCTGTCAAATGGCATGTGTTTTTATTTAAATGACAGGGATGTGTGGCGATTTGTGGTTTAGCGTTTTTTGAGGACTGGAAAACCCAGTTTCTTTGACAACTCATGGGGTTGTCAAGAAAACCTGGGTCAACCCTGGGGAAAGTTCAACGAACAGACCTAATGATTCCAATGAAAAATGGGAAATAGGCCAAGAGTGTTGCCAGCATGGCAATCAATATCTTGAACCCAAATGGGTTCACTAATAATCTGCGTCATACAAATCAGCGAAAATTTCAACATATCATATTTTTCGCCAGTACAACTGCTGCAACTGTTGACAAATTTGTCGTCTAACCTGGCATAAATGCCAAGGACAAAACCAGACGGAAGGGCAATCGCTGAAAAAAGTAAATTGATTTCGCGGATCGCTGAACTTGAATATTAAACTTAATACGGAACGGATGCGTAGATATTATATATCTACTAGCTGACCCGGCCACGCGTTGCTGTGGCTAGCGTTTTTTTCATATGATCATCACAAATACTCTTTCCCCTGCTTGTTCAATGAAATTATACTGGCACCGAGTTGTTACGCGCTCTTCACAATTGCCCATAAAATAAATTTGAAGAAATTTCGGATCATCACCAGGCATTGGCATTAATGATCCGATTTTATGGTACACCTGGCCTGGTATTTTAAATGTAGTTTCAAAATTACGTCCATTGGATGAGAGATCGCAAATTTTAGTTTCCCCAAATGACGTCATTTGGAAGCAAGAATTAAATTTGCGTAGATATCTTACGCAAAAATAATTTTGAATCATTTGAATCGCAAGCAAGAAGGGTGGGTAGAGGTAACAGCACAACTTTTCCTGATGCGCAGCACATGCCGGGTGTTTCATTCCGAAATTTCAATGCTTGACAATATTGACATACTTTATCCATTGCACCGATAGCAATTTTTGAATGCGCAGAGTAGTTAATATCTGGTGCATATTCGAAAGCAAGGCGAATAAATGATGTACGTGTTAATGAGCGGCTGATACGCTGCCTCTGTCGTTCTTGTACTCGTGTTACAGCTATGTTTCGTTCTCGTGCCGCTCTTATTCTTGCATTACTCTGTCGCATACGTTCGTCACGTTGTTTTTGACACTCTTGTGCACGAAGCTCTGATATCCTGACTCTTTGAGCTCCATTTCTTTTGGTGATTTGTTCTGCCGACTGATGAGCTTTTTCAACGCGTTTGCGTCGTGCCTCTTTGCTCCTCTTGTTTTTGAGGTTAGATTTTTTGGGTGGCATTCAACTGAAAATAATAATTTAATCTATACAAAATAAACTGAAAAACATGCTATTATAGCGCATTGAATAGCTGTATATATCTTACCTTAGCCACAGCAACGTGTGGCTAATAATACTTACATGTATATAGTTTAATTACAGTATTGAATAACGATGTACCAATAATCAAAAAGCAGGAGTAGTTTCACCTGATTATGTTCACTATAATATGAATTTAATTTGTATTTAATTTATACTTAAGTCAAGCTATACTTAGCCGGCTATACTTACTCCAAAAGTAAAAAAGTAAAATTCACTGTATTTCGTTTATTTTAAAATAAATTTAAATTATACTTTAGTCTCAACAACATGGTGGTCGATCATAAATTGAGATATAAGCTATCCTATCTTCCAAGTTGGATCAAACTGCACACTGTGTCCAAATTTGATTAAAATCGGTTAAGTAGTTAAGGAGTCCATCGCGGACAAACATTGTGACACGTAATTTATATATATTAAGATTACAAATTCTATAGTTATTGTGATTGATTTTGTAAAAAGTCTTTAGATAAAATTTAAAAAAATATCTTTCTTTTTTTTCGTTAAACGAATTGCTTTTTTCAGACAATTGAAATTCACATATGTATGTGTGTATATATAGAGCGATTAGATATAAAACAATCCGTCAAAAAGGGCATAATGATCCTAAAAGCGGTTTATATAAAGTTTTTTTCCCTTCTTACTCACTAAGTCTTAGAAAATCATCAAATATTATTTTTTTTTATACAATTTAAATACGTTTATGATACACTCGTTTCGTGACGAAAAAAGAAACTCTCAATTCAACCTCATAATTTTAATGTCTCAGTGTTCTATAATTTCAAATAAGACCTTAAACGTCGAATGAATGCTGTAAAGATCTCTTAATATAAAACGAATTATACTGAAAATGCAATAAAGGTACTTTTGTACATAAAGGAAAGCTTAGTACTCTGCACAACATTAGGTCTTTTTGCATCACTGATTGTGTTTTCAAACGAAAATATCTAAACAAAGCAAACATGCAATTATGAAAGCACCCCTAATAATAGAAACTCAACTTCTCGATTTAATACTCTATTAAAATTTATTTGCCGCTGCGATATGCGGAAACACATAAATTTTATAGCTTAAATTTTAGTATGAATTTTAAATTAATGATTTCAGAAAAAATTTCAAGACAGAAAGTGATCTTTGCATTTTATTTTCACTCCATACGACACAAATAAATAATTAACATGTTATATTCAGAGCAGCTAATGTGCTCATTACGTTATGTCGTTCGTTGATAGGCTGGTTCAGTCAGAAGAGACCAAAGTTGTTCCTCAGGGTCTTCTTCAGTGTTTATAAAGGCATGAACATACTAAGAGCTCTAGGTAATATTTAGGATATTTTTGATTGCAAGGAATAAGGCTCCAATTGTGAGGATTTTGCTTAGAGCTTTGCTTTTGCTTCGATAAGCTAACTTATTTGTTTGTTTCTTGACCTATAAAAGTGTAAAAGGCTTTATGTATTTAAAATCAAAAAGAAAATGGAATGACAACATTACCAGTACCACCAGTTAGTGGATTATTTATCTTTAGCAAGAAGTGATATCAATCTTCTTTTTCTTCCTTTTTTGGCGTTACGAGCATGTTCATCTCGAAGGGATCACAGCTCTCCCGCACTAGTGACTCGCCCGTGGGGTACGTCTCATGACCGAAAAGATGAGCATTACAATTCTGGGTGAATCTGGACCAACAATTTTCTGTAACAATTTCAGCCGAGCCCTCTCCAGTTTTGAGGTCTTCTTCGATTTTATTGTGCCACTTAAGACGAGGCCTTCTTCTTCCGCTATTTCCCTACAATATTCTTTCAAACAACCGTCGAGCTGGAGCTTTGGTGTCAATCTGTTCTATATGTCCCAGCCTTCGAAGTCTCGCTATGAGTACTCTTCTATAGCTATGTCCATGTCAACTGTCAAGGTATATCATATACAGTTCGATGTTGAACCTTCTTTCTGTAATTGTACAAAAAGCATTTTTCGACATCAAACAAAGGTCTTGCTGATTTATTCAACGAACTTGACGGAGCAGCGCGAGTTCTCCAAAGTAATCCTTTATAGTCGTACGAGTTTTGCAGGGATGCTGATACCAGACATGGCTCTTTACAGTTAGTCTCTGTAAATACTGTCATGGATTAATGAATGGTTTGGAGTTTTGTATTGCACTTCGACCTTATAGATAGATCTATTGTATCTTTTTTTTAAGTGGTATTCATTGATAAAAGTACTTCATCCAGGTAAGTTTCTTTGATGAAACTAAGTATCTGAGTTACCTTTAGGAGTTTTAGTTCCCTCTTTTCAATGTACAACGATTCTTCCTTCCTTCTTTTTTTATGTATAAGAGCTTCGCAGTCTCCTAAGAGGTGGTCCGGAGATTCTTCCTGTTAATTACAGTATCTGCACTGATCAGTTGCCTCCCTCCGACTTTTTGATTTCGTTCTTGATGATGCTCTCCGCTACTCCACAAAAGTGTTCCGGCACTATGAGAGGTGATCCGGCTTCTGCCTTTACTAGTTTGTCTCCTGTTCATTACCTTTCCTACATGTCCTGGGGCCGAATTACTGCATCCCTGATCGAGTGAGTGAGTACTATTTTTCTTTAAAAATTCAAACCATATTACACAACATCAGTCTGCTGATCATTTATCGACTTCATTTCGTTCAAATACCGATGAAAGAATATCTAATTGTGGTGCTAAAGTGCTCGATAACGTGAGAAGTAATTGCAAAAGTACATAATTCAGTCACGTATTACTCGATCACGTGTTCGGTAATTTAACTCCTGGAACAAATTAGATTGTTACCTTATAAATACTGACATACGCGGCCTTGAAATCGGTAAAAAGATAATGTATATCGATATTATATTAACTGATTTTTTCCAAGATCTGTCGTAATGTGAAAATTTGGTCCACTGTGTATTTTTCTGGTCTAAAACCGCAATTCAAACTTTCACATATTATAGCTGTAGTGTATTAAACGTTAATTGATTCATGAGGGTGTTTCTTTTTCGGATCGGACTCGGACATACGATACCAAGGCACTATCCATCGGACATGCTTCCCTCCGACCATATAATGCAGAAGTTTTTGCGATACTTTATTAAAAGAATTTTTCATCTGCCGAAAAACACGCCAAACTACATACTTTACTTAGAGACTGGGACACCTCCTATGATAATGGAAGCTCTGATCATACACTTCAACTATATCGCTAAAGTTATGGAGATGAAAGAGGACAGGATACCTAAGATCATTCTTAACAACATGATTCGTATGAGAGGATCAATGGTGATAGAGTGGGAGAGTCTGGCGACCGAATGTGGTACTAATTTGACGATTGAGCCAAATGAACAAACGTCTTCGCTGAGAATTAAGTTCAACACCTTGCTTAAGAGTCTCGGAAGTTTCCTGTATGACAGAAATGTAGATGAAGCCAAATCCTCGTTGTTCAGAAACATATATGTATAGTCGTCTTGAATATAACCTGGGAAACAACACGTACCTGCAGAACAGCAATCAAATCTATAAGATAAACATGGTTTTCAGAACAAGAGGCGAATTATTGGATTTGAACTACAAACCGCACCGATCTGATCTTCCTATACTTTGCAGCCTCTGCAATATGAAAACGCGAGAAGATACATATCATTTCATTGCAATATGTCCAGTGTTGAAGGAGTTTCGGATTAGGTATTTTAAGAAGAACTGCCTAAATGAGGAAGAGCTGATTAACGTATTAAACGGAGAGAAAGGATGGGATGTACTAAATAGTTATGTTGTTACCGCTCTACGTTATAGAAATTCCATTATTGAAGAACATTTTTAAAATATTAATTATAATTTCAACTTATCATACATATAAAGATCATTTTTGTTTTTATTCAGATATATTTATTTTCAAATTGTCAGTCTGGTAGACGGCCATAGGCCAAACCATTTTAGACTTAAGTATATAAAAATCATGTGAAATTTTTGAAATTGAAAATGAAATAAAGTCATTTAACTTTAACTTTAACTAACTTAATGCAGATCAGCTGGTGCATGCTCCTCTCCAACTGATCTCTAGCAGCTTTGAAAAGTTCGGCATCAAGGCCATCTGCACCTGCCATCTTATTTGACTAAAGTTTGCTTATGTGTCGCATTAATTTTGTTGAACTAAGCAGGATCAGGTACAAATTCCATCTTTTTCTTAAAAAAAACACACACTTTCTCTCAATTGTGTTTGATTTTCTCTCTGTATTTTATAATTCTCCTTTTCAAACCTTTATATAAATTTTAAATAAAAAGAAAAAACAATTTGTACTATTCTGTTTATTTAGTTTTTTATTTAAATTTAAGCATTTATTGAATTCAGTTGAGCTCTAGATATCGCTCTACAATCATACAATGAAAACAAAATTTAAAATTTTGTCTCTGGATCGTCATGGATATTGAGAAAATTCTGGGTCACACACTAAAGAGATTCGGACTAAATGAGTTAAATTTATAGGCAATTTTCAACTCTTTGGAGTATCGGAAGAATAGTTTGGCAACTACTTTCATCGAAAGTCGCCTTAATTTCTATAAAGACGATGAACTCCAACCTTTTAATTGTGTTTTTCTTTGGGGCAAACGAGAAGTAGTATGTATTTTCGATTTCTTTTATAATTGTTTCTGGGCAAATACAATTTGCAAACTTTTGTAGGTCAGCATTTTCATATTAATCGGAACCGCAGGGTGCGACTCTGTCCATTTCTCCTTATTCAATTTGATGAACATCTCGATCTCTTCATATAACCGATAACTACGGCCTCAAGACATCAATAAACCTCTATTTCTTTATCATCACCTCTTCAGTTGTGTTTAAGATTATGGGTCAACATCCGTTTGCAGTACAAACATAATAATTATCTTGAAGCAAGTTCAAATCCAATGTCAAGTAAAACTTCGGTCATCGACTCAAAATAATTCAATCATTATGGCATTTGTACAATCATATTGCCTTGAATTTTTTCGTTTTTAATAAGAGTGTATATTAAGACTCAAACCATTATATCCGACCTTTCCCACACAAGAACGAATTGTTGGTTATAAATGCACCTTTTGTATTTGTTAAAGTGTTCTTCTCAAAACATCAAATCTTGACCACATTTTTCATTTCAAATCTCAGCCAATTCAAAAGCTAAAAATACATCCCATCCAAGTCCCTTATTTAATCGCAATACTTAATTATTATTTGTAAGCAAATTAAATGGATAATCATGGAGGTTTATTGATCCTATCATCCAACATCGTACTCAGATACGGCAATGTGTTTGCATTCATTAAAATTCATTGTTCAACGAGCATAGCCAGCCTAAACAGTGCCTGACCTAACGCACATTCGCTGCTGTTCGGGAGCAATGTTAATAAATTCAGCCGACAATGATCTTTTGTTTGAGTTAGTATAAGCACAGCCTCATTGGAGTGTGCACACGAACAGCGACACTTCATTATTCAACGAAACTTTAAATAATAACGAAAATTTTGTAATAAAATTTCAAATCTCTTGAGTTTTGAAAATCCATCAGATGATCGTGCAATTGTGCTTTAGTGCCACTTAAATATTTACTGCAAACTGTCGTGTATTAGTATTATTGTGAATGTGTTTAACCAATTGTATGCATACATAACGATTTATTGTGTTTATTTAACTCTATGCCATTATGGACGCTAAAACGAAGCAAAGGATACCAGTACCAGTGACAAGTCAGGTAGTATAAATTATCTTAATTGCTGCATTGAATTATTTTTCAAGTTCCCCGATTTTCAACATTTTGTTTCACTGTCAACGTCTCATAATTTGTATAAAAGCATTAATCAGCTGCTTCTCAAAATTACTTCCTTTTTCTTCAGCATTTTAATGTTTGACTTATTCTACTTCCTGCATGATTGCTGGCATTTTCATTGATTTTATTATACACTGCCAGGCACTTAATTAGAAAATCTCTCACAGAATTAATAACAATGCCGCAATGTGATCATTTTGAATTGTTAACAAGCATAAGAACGCTTATAATTGCATTCAACAATGCTATAGAGCGAAGTAATTAAATGTTAATGTATGGGAAATTCTTTTGAAAGACTACAGGCGTGAGTGCATTCACCTGAATCGAATTATTATCATATAAGATCTACAACAACTACACAATTATGACCTTGACATAGTTTTTAAGCTTCATGACTGCGTAACTGAACTTCGTACATCAAGTGAGTAGTAATGTAGGTAAGGTAGGTATGTATCTATTTGTTGAAACTCTCCTACACTTGCAATCTTAAGCAAGTATATGAACGTATTCGTATGAATAGCTGTGTTTGTAATGGAATATCTGAATAAATGAATGCAACTGGGTTTGTATATTCATAATGAGTGTGGAAAGGTAGATTTGTACAGGGTGTTACAAAACCAGGATGAGTAAACAATTTTATCTTTTATATTTACATAAAAAAGAAGTATTTACGGAAGGGAAAAAGAGAATAAAAACATTAATTTGGGGGCAATAAAATACTTTATTATGCCGCGAATGAGGGATGTCACTGATCGACAAGGTAATTGGTAGCTTCTTCGTCAGAGTTCAGACGTGTTCGGAAAGACAAAAATTCACAAGGTGAATGAACCTGAAAGATCTAGTGATGTAAATCAAGCAATCTTCGTTTTTTATATGTAGCAATATTTTTGATAGTAACGCCGCGCCGCTGCCGAACCGTCTATTTAGTGACGAATAAAATTAAAATGTAATTCTGACTTCGAAGAAGATATTGTTAGAGTTTTTTTAACAACGTTGCAGACTATCTGCCGACAAATCGTTCTTAACGGTTTTTATATGTTTCTACTTCAATTTAAAATACTTTTTTTTCACAAACAATCCTAGATTATCAGCTTTGTTAACAAAGAAATTGTACAGGATGAATAGACTAACCCACATTTGAGTGACAGAAAAGCCATATAAAATGTGTCATGTGGAGGTGTGTCAGTTTATTCATCTAATAAAATTTCGTCACAAATTCGGCAGTATATCATTAGAGGCACTGTGAGATTTTATTTGATTACTAGCTGAGCCACCCGGCGTTGCTCGGGTTTGTAGCTTTAAGGTTCCCGTTCTCGTTTTTCCGCTTATGTGGGAACTTGGGGAAGAAAAATAATGGTTTTTACTTTGGGATTATGTAGCATACCAATGACGAAAGAATTTTTGAAATCTGTCCAGTAGTTTCTACGTTTCTGTTCCCAACCCCATTCCTGTGGGAATCTTCCGTTACCGTGGAAATATGTGAAATATAAGTCTATGTCACTGAGGGACAATGTAACATCCTAGAGTTGAAAGAAATTTTGAAATCGGTCAAGTAACTTTAAGGTTTCGGTTCTCGGGGATGAAATATAATCTAAATTACTAATTGAGGGGGATAATGTAGCAATCCTAATGCAGGAAGGGTTATAGAAGTCTGTCCAGTAGTCTCTAAGTTTCCTTTGCCAAACCCGTTCCTGTCGGAATATCCGCGCTTTTTTTTATTTCCGTTCCTGTGGGAATATGTGGAACAAACCATGACAGGAACCATTTATAAGTCATTGGCACTGAGGGATAATGTAACATCCTGGAGTTGAAAGAATTTTGGAAATCGTTCAAGTAACGTTAAGCTTTCGGTTCTCGTTCCCGTGGGATTATAAGGATAAAATATAGTCTAGGTTACTAATGGAGGGGGATAATGTAGCAATCCTAATGGCGAAAGAATTTTAGAAATCTGTCCAGTAGTTTCTAAGTTTCCGTTCCAAACTCCGTTCCTGTGATAATATGATCAAACCTTGACAGGAACCATTTATAAGTCATTGTCACTGAGGGATAATGTAACATCCTAGAGTTGAAAGAATTTTTGATATCGGTCAAGTAACTTTAAGGTTTCGGTTCTCGTTGCCGTTTCTGTTCCCGTCGGAATATAGGGATGAAATATAATCTAGGTTACTGATAGAGGGGGATAATGTAGCACTCCTAATGCCGAAAGAGTTTTAGAAATCTGTCCAGTAGTTTCTAAGTTTCCGTTCCCAAACCCGTTTCTGAAGGAATATAGGGATCAAACCTTGACAGGAATAATTCACAAGTCTATGTCACTAAGGGATGAATGTAACATCCAAGAATTGAAAGAATTTTTGAAATCGGTCAAGCAACTTTAAGGTTTCGGTTCTCGTTCCCGTTTCTGTTCCCGTTCGATAATAGGGATGAAATATAATGCATAGCACCCCTAATGCTGTAATCGTCTTAGAAACCTTTCTAGTAGTTTCTAAGTTTCCGTTCCCAAACCCGTTCCTGTGGGAATATCAATTTTTAAATTTTGTATGTCATAAAAACCTTCTCCTGACAATAACAAACACAACAAAAAAAGAATTGGCCTAATTGGTCCAGGCGTTGTTGAGTTATGCGCTTACCAACACATTTTGCGATTCATTTTTATATATAAGATTTAGATTGTTTTTTTTTTTTTCAAAGCCTAAATAAATAAATAAATAAATAAATAAATAGGCCTATTGTAAAACGATCAAAAAAAAAATTGTTGCAGGGACTGTATCAAACAAACCAGAATAAATAGTGGGACAAGAAAAGAGGCGAGTTGTACAGTACTTATTACATGAATTAGAAAAAAGGCCTAAAGAAATCGAAGGTTGGAATTTGAAACTTCACCAAAACTGAAACAAAAAAAGCATGCAAATAAAATTAATAAATAAATAGGGTGGCGCAACAGAGCAAAGAGCCCCGAGGCCTAGTGCATTTCTCACAACCACTGTCTTTGTGAGGGAATGGAGGGAACCAACAAATTTCTGCCGGTTCCGAACGGCTAATCGAGAAAGCGCTTTTCATTGCAATGAATTTGCTAACGGAGGACTTGCCAGTTCCTCGCGAAAGGCGATACCCGTGGAAAAACAACTTTGCCTCTGAGTTAACAGGCGGATATGCTAACCCTCACGCCAAGGGTACCACAAACGGGGGCCGGTTCCGAACGGCTAATCGAAAAAGCGAATACGACACGCGATTGCGTTCAAAATGGTAGCTCTACTCAAAACGATTAGGCGTTTGCCAGTAACCGACAATTGCTTTGCTTTGGCATTTACACCTCATTTTACATTTGTTGTTGACTAGACGAAGCGAGTTCTCCAGTCAATTTTTAAACATTTAAAAAAATCTCACAGCAAAAATATAAGATAACGACAGTAAAAAAGCAAGGGCTAAAAAGTAAAAAAGGAAGTTTCAGATTCTGATTTGGAATCTACAGCTTAGGAATAGTTTTGTTTCGCTTGTGGGAAACCTGACAAAAATTAAAGCGAGCAATTCATACAATGCATCATGTGCAAGATGTATTGTGATTCTAATGAAAATTGATTTCATATTTTACCTTACCTACGCCAACCAAGAGGCTAATTACTTAAGAATTTGAGACTTTATTATAAATGACTATAAGCTTAAAGTTCCTTTATAGTTTAAGAAAGATCATCTTCTTTTATTTTGAACTATTTTGCTATTATTTAAGAATAGAACGCAAGCCTAAACCTGTTTCAGCGTTTGTAAAATTTCTTTTGCTAAAGCGTCGAATAAATCTTCCTAAATATTTAACTGGGGCCGAATTACCCGCACACGTGATCGAGTAATGCGTGACTGAATGTGTCATGTGTTTTTGGCATAACTTCTCACGTTATCAATCACTTCAGTATCACAATTTGACATTCTCAAACTGATGTTGTGCTATATATAGAGCGAATTTTGAAAGAAAAATAATACTCACTCACTCGATCACTGATGCTGTAATTCGGCCCCTGGTTTTCAATTCCTATTGTTACAATTTACCCAAAGCCTGTTACAACAAGCCCCAATCACATTTAAAAAACCCAGAATCGACAATTTGTTACAAGTAGCCCGCTGCAAGCCTACGACAAATTAGGTCCGCTTTCTTACAACCTGCTATATTTTTATGAATGAAGGTAAAAAATCTATTAGAAAGTGACAGACTGTTCACAAAGTAAAGACATTATTTATTGTTTGGATTGATGAATTTTATAGTTGAGCTAAAATTTTCAACATTTGAACTTATCCTTACTAATATTATAAATGTGAAAGTCACTCTGTCTGTCCGACTTTCTATGTTACCGTCTCCCGCCCAAACTACTAAACTGATTGATATGAAATTTTGTACAGAGACAGTCTCGAACCTGAGGAAGGACATAGGCTATATATTTTATCCCTAAATTCCCACGGGAACGGGAACGTATACGGGAACTTAGAAGTTACAGCACCGATTTCGAAAATTCTTCCACCATTAGAATGCTACATTATCCCCGAGTTACTTAAAAATTAATTCATCCCCATATTCCTACGGGAACCGGAGTCCTTACTAATATAATAAGTCCGAAAGAAGCTCTGTCTGTCCGTCGTTCTATGTTACCATCTCCCGCCCAAGCTACAGAACCGATTTAAATGAAATTTTAAACAAAGATTGTTCTGAACCTGAGGAAAGACATAGGCTATATATTTTTTCCCTATATTCCCACGGGAGCAGGAACGTATACGGGAACTTTTACACTACAGCATCGATTTCAAAAATTCTTCCACCGTTGGAATGCTCCATAATCCCGGAGTAACATTAACTTTAACTTATCCACATATTCCCACGAAAACGGTCACCATATTCCCACGAGAACGGGAGTCTTTACTAATATTGAAAATGCGAATGTAGCTATGTCGGTATGTTTTTCGTATGTCTCCGTTCAAACTGCTAAACAGATTTTATTAAATTAGCTGTACATATATCTATCCTTATATTCCCACGGGAACGGAAATGGGAATTCAAAAACTACGGTCTCAAAAGTATTTTTAACAGGGCTACAAGGTGTTGAAATAGGGGTTGAATGTTTTTTTTTGGAAATACCGCCATTTTTAAGGCTAGAAGTTTTATTACGAACGAAGTCGCGGGCACAGCTAGTATTTCATATTTTAAAATTTTGCAAAAAAATCCACAGCAACACTAGAAAAAATACCTGTTGTTTGTATTTATAAATGTCCCCGATTCTGTGCACAGAAACTTTGATGACAGAAATTCACAGTGTGGGGTAATTTTTAATCTCTCGTGAGTATTCTTCTCTGTGCACAGCTGCGACAGAAAAGTATCTGGATAAGTTTAGTTTAGTTTAGTTTAGTTTATTTCATCAAGTAGAGATTTATATTCTCATTTAGATTACAAAAAAAAAAAAAAAAAATAAAGTATATAAGATAATAGTAATAAATACAATAATAAACGTAATAGTGATAGTAAAATAACAAATAATAAATGATAAATGTTAGAGCGACAGAAATTCACAGTGTGGAGTAATTTTTAATCTCTCGTGAGTATTCTTCTCTGTGCACAGCTGCGAAAAACTTCTGCGTTGGATGAGGAATTCATCTTAGGTTAGTTTTCGTCACATTTCGGGATAGTCAATAGTACGCGAACCCAGCGAATGCTGTTGATAAACGCTTCCAAATATAAGAAAGGTAATTTTTTAGAAATTTTTTTTTATTCACCGATTTACCAAACAAAATTCACTTAAACCAGCACTTGAAAACAATTTAAATAGACCTCTAGATCAAAGGCGTGTATTTAACAACACGCGCATCAAAAACTATTTACATGTATAGGACTGTTGTTTTTAAATACACCAACAGTTACAAAACAAATAATTTTTTTGAGTATCCGTCACGTGATTTTATTTGAGACGAAACATCGATATTCTTTTGAAGCACAACAAAAAATTGGACAAACCTTGCGGTGCCGTGAAATTAGGTCGAAGGCAATAAGGTCGAATTTTTTTTCGACCTTATTACCAATTTTGGGAAATAAGGTCGAAAATCATTGTGGCACTAAATTTGTCGAAAATAGCGTTCGACTTTATTTATTTGCTTAATATTTTGCGATCATTGCATATAAAGGCTTTTACTTTTCGTAGAAACAGAAATGTTCTGAGGGGCATTAGATTTAAGGAGTTGAACTTTTCGTCCGCGATGGAGGGAGGGCGGGCTGGTGCGGCGCTGCCGCCGGTGCGGGGTCGGTGCAGCACTTTCCACAAAAATTTTATACATATTATATGCTGCACCTGCATATGTCTTGAAATGAAAAACAAAAATTTACAGGTGTTTTAACTTGTCCTTACCGCTGCAATTGATTTATTACTAATTTTAACTATCAAATAGGAATATCCTGCCGCACCAGGCCGGGCGCCCCACAGTGCGGCCACTGGTGAAAAAAATGGAAAAAAAAAAATTTGCGGAAAATGTGTAAAAAGTATGCCTAATTCAAGGTAATAAGTATACATAAATGAAAGAATCGACAGATTTATGTATGTATGTATTTATGAGAAAGCTCAATTTTGTGTTCTCAGAGATCCTCAGAAAATCAAATAAATATCGAATCTATAATGAGCAAGATAAATACAGTACGGACTCGGTTTACGCAACCCTCGATTCGTGCAACTCCTCGATTTTCGCAACACTAAAATCTTAACACGTCTTGGCTCTATAAGTGCAACTTTTCAAAAAAGCTACCTCGATAAGTGCAACTTCATGTGTTTATTTATCCGTTTTTTATATTCGCAAAGTTTGTCTGAACAATATTTCTTGCAAGAACATGAATAAGAACATAAACTGCATCTATGTTTATTTGATTGGGTTGCGATCTCGCTAGTGTTTAAAAGCGTTCAGACTATCAAATTTGTTTGTCAAATTTGTTGGATGAAAAGAAAAACAAAAGAAAGCGTGTTGGGGCTAAACAGGTGCACTACCTGAAACCATCGTAAATTCCACTTTCAATGTACTCAACAAAGAAAAAATAGTCTTTCCGAGTAGCGTTCACATTCGTCAAACTTGTTGTCCAACTTATAAATATCAAAAAAATTTGAAGTACATCCAACAAATTTGACAAGCCACATGGAGAGTTCACACAAACAAATTTGCTTGACAAACTCGATGCTTGACAAACCAGTTGGATAGTCTAAACGCCTCTTTTACTAAAAACTCATACAGAAAATATGACCCAGTAAGTGCAACAACCTCGGTTACTGCAACTGCCCGAATTTCTATTAGTTGCGTTAATCGAGTCCGTACTGTATGTACATTGGTACTGGTTAAAAGAGGGCTGACCGAAGAAAATAAAAGAGCATACGATATTATTTCGCTTTTCGCTATGTTCGAAATGAGGAAACATTATGTACATACATATGTATGTATAGTTATTCTAACTGTATATTTTTTTTTAAATGTAAATTTTAAAATTGTATGGGAGTCCAAAGCAAAGCTTCTTATTACGCTGTAAGTGCTGACTTTGGTAAGTCTTATATTTTGTGTGGGGCCATATGGGAAAAAAGTGATTTTTTTTTAAATAAAGAAAATTTTCATATCTTCAAATAAAAGAAAGTTTTTTCTGTGGCAACTTGCGCTTTCTCTTGCAACAAGTGTTTGTTAATGAGTTTTTTTTACAGAATGTGTTTAACCAAAGCAAAGTTTCGGTTCATCAAACGATGGCAACACTGCTCGGACATTCTTTTTCAATCCTGAGAAAAGTTCCGCAATCAAGAAAATCGACCAAACCTTGATCCAACAAATAAGTGTAATTTTACTAGTGATGACAAAAAGAGCTGAAGCAAGAACTTGTTTTTTTTATTTTTTTCCTGAACACCCATACATTCAACGCACTGCGTCAAACAAAAAATTCGACCTTATTTTCCAACTTTTGCAAAATAAGGCCGATTCGGCCTTATTGCCTTTGACCTTATTTCACGGCACCGAATAAAAGTATCTGGATAAGTTTAGTTTAGTTTAGTTTAGTTTATTTCATCAAGTAGAGATTTATATTCTCATTTAGATTACAAAAAAAAAAAAAAAAAATAAAGTATATAAGATAATAGTAATAAATACAATAATAAACGTAATAGTGATAGTAAAATAACAAATAATAAATGATAAATGTTAGAGCGTTTGCAATACTAACAAGACATTTTTCTTGAAAGAATACCTAGAACAATAGTTGAAAATGTCAATTAGATCGACTACTTGGTTAGTTTCTCTGATGCAACGAGCTATTGGTCCATTCCTACCATAATTCGTAGGCATGAATGTTTCCCGGAAATGAAAAAGTAAACGGAGACTCCTACTGGGAGAATAAAAGTCAATTTGCTCTAGCAAGTTTGGGCAAATTATATGGGCTTTAATGACATCTGCTATTATCATAATTGAAAAATATTTCCTTCTAATCTCAAGTGTTCCTATGTCGAAAAGTAGGCACCTGACATTATATGGTGGCCTTTCAATATGCCAGTTCAGCTTATTAAAAGCATATCTCGTAAAGCTTTTTTGAATTTTCTCTATTCTATAAGAATGTGTATTATAACATGGATTCCATACCACGGAACAATATTCAAGAATAGACCTAACAAGTGCTACATAAAGCATTTTCAGTGTAAAAGGATCTGAGAACTCTTTTGCATTCCGTTTAATAAAACCTAGCATCTTATAGGCTTTATTGACTATGTAATCAATGTGAAGTGTGAAAGATAGCTTGGGGTCTAAAATAACTCCTAGGTCCTTTTTTTGACTAACCTTTTCAAGTGTTATATTATTGATAGAGTAATCAAAAGCTATATACGACTTTTTCCTGCAACATATAAAACTTTCACATTTGGACACATTTAGAAAAAGTTGATTTTTCTTACACCACTCAGCAAGCTTTGTTAAGTCTTCCTGGAGCAAAAGACAGTCGTGGACTGTGTTTATGTATTTAAATATTTTTAGATCATCTGCATACAATAAATGTTTAGAATGCTGGAAAATATCTGGTATTTCATTTATGAATAAATTGAACAATAATGGACCAATGTGACTTCCTTGTGGAACTCCTGAAGTAACCTTAATACATCTTGACATAAATTTACCTATCTTAACGTATTGCAGTCGATTTAAAAGATATGAACAAATCAATTTTAAAAAATTAGTACTGAATCCTATTTTAGACAATTTGTATAATAAAATTTCATGATTTACCCTATCAAACGCCTTGGCAAAATCAGTGAATATAATATCAGTCTGACAACCCTTTACAAAACCATTTATAACTGAGTCACATAAAATCGTAAGATTTGTGGCTGTAGATCTTCCTTGAACGAATCCATGCTGTGAGTCAGATATGACTTGTTTAGTAAGAAAATTAATCTTGTCACACACAATCTTCTCAAACAATTTCGGAATAACCGATAATTTACAAATCGGCCGGTAATTGCACACTTTTTGCTTCAAGCCTGATTTGAAAATCGGAGTTATAAAAGTCTTTTTCCATTCGTCTAAAAACTCTCCAGTATTAAGAGATGCATTGAAAATCTTGCACAATGGTAAAGCAAGTGATGCAGCACATCTTCTTACAACCATTGGAGAAACACAGTCAGGACCTTCACTTTTGTTTTCATCTATGGTGTTCAGTGCTTCTAAAACTTCTTCCACGCTAAAATGAAAGCTATCTAAATCAACCACATTTGCTGAAGAAAAATCTGGAAGATCATTCGGCTTCATGGGGTCATATACAGACTCAAAATAATCAGCAAAGAAATTACATATTGTGGGCATGTCACTAGATGTGGATCCAGTATATTCCATGCAGTTTGGCAAACCTGTGCTATTTCTTTTGGTATTTATAAAGCTCCAAAAATGTTTACTGTTCTTTTTAACTAGTGATTCAGCAGTTAAAACATATTTACCATACAAAAACTTATTTAACACATCCAAAACTTTTATAAGTCTTTAAATAATTTTGATGGCATATCACACAGTTTTTATGTTTTTTATATACTTTATAAGCCTTGTTTTTTCTATTCTTGAGGTTTGATAATCTATTGTTAAACCATGGTGGATTAGAATTAAGAATTTTTGTTCTTTTGGGAATAAATCTATCAGATGCATACTTTAAGTACAATTTGAAGTTATAGAACGATTGAGTTAGGTCTTGGTTTTCAATTAGAGTAGCCCAATTGATTGAATTAAAAAACTCATTCTCAGTAATCATAATATACAATGCTTTGATTGGATAGAGGGATAAAAGTCATAAGTTTACAATTAATGGATAAGCAAACATGATGCTGTTTATTTTCTACAGCTGGAAATTCAAGTTTACCTAGGTTTACTTCAAAGTCTTTGCTAACAAATACTAGATCCAATATTCGATTAAGCGAATTTTTAACATAATTTATTTGCAACATATCAAATTGACTAAAAAAATCAAAAACAGCAATTTCAACTTCAGTTTTTACATTTAAAGGAACTAAACATTTTTCATCTGAATCCAATTTCCAGTTTACTTCTCCTATATTAAAATCACCAAGACAAATGGCATGATCAGATGGACCCAATGTATTAAGAATAGTTCGGCAGTTGTGTAAATGAATATTGTAAAGTTCGAGAGGACTTCATGGCGGAATATAACTACCGCTTATTAATAAATTTACATTTTTACTTAAGCTTACAACAACAATGAGTTGATCAACATCAAAAATTCTATCAATGTTTAAAGACAACTGATCAACTTGTCTTGATACATACTTTACATGAATGGCAACAAGTATACCTCCCCCTCTATCTAAACTTGTTGTCATCGGACAACGATCTTTTCTATAAACAACATATTGATTGCTTTGAAATAATTCTGATGTGAGATGACTATCATTAAGCCAAGTTTCAGTTATTATAATTATTTCATAGTCTTGAGAAGCAAAATATAAATACAAATCACTTAATCTAGTTCTTACTCCTCCAACATTTTGGTAATAAATATTGAGTGCTACAACGGGGGGTAGTGCACTAGGATATTTAACGTTAGCAGCATCATCTATAGCCAAAACATCAACAGCAGCAGGGGAAACAGCAGTAGGAGAAATAAGGATAGCTTTTTTGTAAAAAAATTTTTTGAGTATAGCATGCTATAGAAGTTTCAAAATGATTTGTCTTTTCATGTTTGTTTTTTTTATTTCTGAATGCAAAAAGCTTTAAAGTCATTCCAGTTGCAGGGAAAAAATAGGTTCAAATCGATTTACAATGATATTTCATATTTCTGTTTTCAAGCACTGAATTTTTATATGAACTGCAAAGCTGTCAACCAAAAAAATTTTTCAAGAAAAATTAAAATGAAATTCGTTTGAAGAATCCAAATACCCACCTTCAACCCGTCAACGACATTCCTTATCAGAGAGTGATAGGACTTAATTACAAGTATTCCTGTCTTTAAAGTGTGGTGGTTTTAGTTGACAGTTTTTTTTTTTTATTTTTGTCTGCAGCGGTTTCGATTTCACTGGTCTATCTTATCGAGAGTAGAGATAGCTGTTCCCCTTTATAGTGTTCATTGGCGCTCGAGGTTTTCAAAGAAGCGGTATTCTTTTTGCCAGCGGTCTTCGTGCTATTTAGAATGGTTTACTTCGAGTTGAACTTAGCTTTCAGTGTTCTTCTTTCTCTCCTTATAATATAATCTAATCTAATCTATGATTGTAGAAGTCTCGAAATAGTAAAACCCATTTCAATGTTAAGCTGCAGAAGGATCAGGGAGTAACGCGCATATAAGCGTGCCAAGAAACGTAATTCGGAAAATAGCAGAAGTAGACTTTCGTATGCACGCATGATTTCATCCTTTTGATTCGTTTTTTTATCAGTACTACAATACCTTTAAAATAATCGGATCAGCCATTCATGAGTTCACTGCGTACACGCGTACACACAAAAAGTCAATTTATATCATATAAATGGATAAGCTACGAACTATTATAAGGTTCAGTAGGCTTCGGATTATGATTCAGAAACAAATACCTACTTCGCCTTGGATACAACGTGCTGATATTAATGACGAATTTTGTTAAAGTGGTCAAATTTAATGTGTTTTCAATTCAAAGAATTAATCTAAATGCATTTCGTGTTAATGAATCTGAGTCACGGTTTTAGCACAACAAAAAATATTAATTCCAGAAGTCATGAAAGACAAATAAAATAAACAAATGTCATCCGATATGAAATTCGTTACTTTCTTGTCGTTGGCGTTGTTTAATTATTCGTGTTTGAAGATGATTTACTTAACATGAAATAACATTTTGAGAGAGTAAGCTTTTTAACTTCAATGTAAGGTTTACGTAAAGTGTAAACTTCTGTTCATTTCAACTGATAAGACGTTTGACAATATCGTACAAATACAAAGTAAGCATTCAATTTGCATAAAACGTTCTGAACTGTTTCCAATTACATTCACGATTTATTGTTTTGCCTACCTTAGCACAGGAGAGTGGTGTCGTTTATTGTTATTTAAGAAATTATACAACACCGCATAGAAGTTACTGAGTCATGGTTAATGTGCTATGAGATGCCAGACACGTCCGTCCAAAACTCTACATACTGTTACAACTTAAATAAAAACTTGGAATTCCCATTGGCCTACTAGGTGTTTGTACTTTCGTGTTGGTTGAATCTAAATATAGATTCAACAATGTTCAGTTAAACTCGGATCGCGGATACCATTCGCCAGATAATGCACAACGACAAGTGCGTCTGTTCCGTGAGGCATCATTAGTCTGTGGAAAAAGAACCCGGATCTCCTGCTTTGTTTTGTTTCTTTGCGATTTCTTTGATTTAGTTCTTCTTCTTTTTAATGAAGGTACCTACTCAGAACTCAAACCCAAAGTAATTGAAGTTTTTTGATTCCTCCATGAGAAATCTCATGGCTCGGATAAGGGAGGTCTTTTATTATAAGTTACAGACAAGCAGTGGCGCAAATAAGAAACAATGTGTACTCGTATACACGTTTTAATTGGTTTGCGGTTTTTGAGTATTTGCTTTGTACTCCATATAATGTAGTTAATCAGTTTAATATTATTGACCTTGAACGAGTTGTGCATATATACCTACCTACGTGTAGCTCTTTGCTGTATAGGAAGCAAATTAACATAGTTGTTGTAGGTAAAGATGATTTTTCTACATTGAGATTCAAGTTGGTGAGTTGAGTACGTACGAGTATATTGATTTCATAGAATGTGTTATTATTGAAACAAGCACGTACAAAATCGAAAGTCAATTCCCTATGTTGATTTGATGGAACCACTGAATGACCTTCACCTCAGCTTATACCTAAGTTCGATGATCTTCGATTAAATGAAAATTGAGTATAGATTTGGTTTAGGTATCTAGCTACTTAGTTACAGAAATGCTGAGATGACTCAATGCTATATCGGTGTTTACAAGCTCGAAAGTGAAAATGAAAAAAGATAATTTAGATGGCGTCTTTAATTCAAAAGAAGTCTTCTGACTCAAACCATCTTTTTGTGAATCTGCATAAAAAACAAGTGAGTAATAGGTATTGTAAGGTTTTGGTAGATAAATTATTGTTTTTTGTTTCTATATCATTTTGCTTATTAATTAATGAGCAGAATCAATTTTGGATGTTTCGTTAGCTATTAAAATGAGTGCTTTCTTGAATGAAACCTATGCTAAGCGAAACGTTGGCTGTTGTAGTAATGACAACAACAAATGTATGGAAATAGGGTTTCAACAAAAATATTAATTATTCAAAAAAATATGAGACAAGTCGGAGCCACCTTTTAGGATTTTTCATTGCACTTATGTTGTGAAAATTTCGTACGAAAGAAAAAAGCCTAAAACATTTTACATAAATAGGTACCAGGTGTTGTGTGCTGCGTTTTTTGCGATCTCTGCAAACCAATCTTAAAATACTTACTAAGTTCTGCCTGACGATATAGCTCAGTTACTCTGAACTTATCCAGCCATTCTTCTTCTTGTGTATTCTGCACAGGTGGTGACAATATTCAGCCTTATTATGAGTTTCACGTGAACAGCTTTTCGCCCGGAACATTTTTGTTCGCCCGGAATTTTAAAAGCTATTATGAGTTTCACCTGAACAAAATTCCAGACTTAATATTTTTCCGCTTTTGTTATTCACTTGTTCGCCTCACAAAAGTAAGTGAAATAAATTGCTCTCAACGTTTTCACATTTCACGGGGAAAAAAACTCATAATAAGGGAAATTTTTCGAACGTGGAAAATTTTTCCCCCGAAACTCATAATAAGGGAAAAGTGAAATGGGATCTTTTTCGGGGGGAATGATTTCACGTGAAACTCATAATAAGGCTGATTGTGATTTTTTGAACTGACAATTTCTTCGAAAAGACTTTCCGACAGCTAAACATAGCTTAGAGGAAGTTGCCGACATGCGACATCAAAGGCACAGAAGTTAGTGAGGCTGTAAAAATTATCTTCTATTTCTATAGGTGAAAAAACAGTTTTCCTGTCGGAATCAATTATTCTCCAACCACTTGTCAGTTCCTCGTGAAAGGTATACTTCTGGAAAAACAGTTGAGTAGCTCTAAAAAAAGGCAAAGCAGTTGAACCAAATGAAATACCAAGAGATGGGAGATATTTGGCTTAAGCGGTTCACTTGTTCTAGTCTCCCAGGCTGCAGATTAGAAAGTTTCTTTACATTAATCAATGGAAAGGGAGGTACCCAAAGGAGCAATAGGTTCGTTCGCTAAACTTTCCCCAGGGTTGCCCCAGGTTTTCTTGACAACCCTATGAGTTGTCAAAAAACCTGGGTTTTCTAGTCCTTATAAAATGCATAGCCACAAAATCACTACACATCCCTGTCATTTGAATAAAAACACATGCCATTTGACAGCCCTCAAATCGCCACAACAAAAACCTGTGGCGAGTTGAGGGAAAACCTAGGTCAACCCTAGGGCTCAAAAAACACTTAGTTTGACATTCAGAGCGAATTTAGGTTTCTCAAAAAACGCTTTGTGGCGACCTTAGGACGACCCTAAGGTTTCAACGAACAAACCTAATAATTGATTGGGTAGGCGGTGGGTCGCGAGTGACTCAACAATAGATGCAATTCAAATTATAAAGTCCCGCATGGTGCTAGTGGTAAACTATAGCATGTCTGTCTGTTACGGATATCGAGCGCAATAAGACTGCCATGAAAAGCGCTTTCTCACTAAAGCGTTGGAAACATTTCATTAACTTATGAACATATTCATTTATTAATGGACAAACATCGTATCGTGATTCCTTGAAAAATTTGCATGTTGTCTTAGTTGACTTCGAAAAGCATTCGATTCCTTCGAGATAACAATACTAGTTTCGTTCCTTGAACTTTACAAAGGGTTGACCTAGGTTTCTTATTCTTTGGCCTGTCCATCACCAGAACTCGCCCCAGAAAAAAACTAGTGCTGAGTGTTTTTTGAGCCTCAGGCTTTTGTTGGGGCGAGTTCATGTAATGAAAAGGGCTGTCAAATGGCATGTAATTCTCTTCAAATGTCAGGCATTCCTCGTGATTTCGTGGTTTAACGTTTTTTTTTTTAGAACAGAAAACCCAAGTTTTTTCAGCTTAAGGTTGTCAAGGAAACCTGGATCTACCCTGCTTGAATATCAATGAATTAAATTCAATCAATTGAATAAAAAATCATATAAGAAAATATTTCCTGGAAAATATCTGTCAAAAGACTGGGGGTATACTGGGCATTTCAGTTGGACATACAACTTCGATTTCGGGCGAGCTCTCTCCAGTTTTGCACTCTAAGTCGGTTGAGGTCTTCTTCCACTTGATTGCTCCACCTAAGACGAGGTCTTCCCCTTCCAATTTGAAATCATTATCGTTATCAGAAGCTTTTGGTTGTTTCGGAACCATATGTTTTTTCCGTGGTTGGGTAGTTAACCCCACGCACAAACCCCCACCCTGGAGGACCAGGTCCTTTTGGGATCCCTTCGGACATAAAAGAATATCCAGTGTCAGTACCCTGTTGCAGGGGTGTGAGAGCTGCCGTTGGCTCATCAGGAGCTCATCCGCCACCATCTCTGCTTCAATACCCTGTTTAGTATTGAAAGACCCTGAAAGATCTTTAAGCCTTAAGTTTCCCAGTGCCCAGTGGTTACCGCGTGGAGGCATAGTAAGCACAATTGACGTGTACTATAAGTTGCAACATCTGGGCGCCGCGCCGCCGCCAAGTTGACACCAGTCAGAGCCTTCCCAAATAGTACAAGCCCAACCACCAAAAGACGGGAGATATGGGAAGAATTATTTTCGACTCGCCCCGAATTTGTTAACTGGACAGATAAAGGCGAGACGAGAACATAACATAGAATTCAAAAAGACTCGTTTCCAATTTTTAATCCTTCTCCATATGAACACGACAGAAATAGAGCACTACAGTCTTATGTCTATCTCATTGGATTTGAAGAGTATCAGTATACCAATCGCTATATAAAAACTCAAAGCAAGACGTGTATCAAAAGAAAACGAGTTGACGAACGAGTGATGGTAAAGCGGAAGATGTGAACTGAAACGAGGCAAATCAAGCCCAAGCTGGATTTTAAGTAGTCGAATGGTTTTTCTCTTTACTGTAAACTCACCCGAACCATAAAGAAATAATAAACCTCATTGTTTCCAACAGCAATGGAGTCTCGGACACCACATCTGAACTTCTCCCTGATTTAAAGGTTTCTCCGATCGGTTATTTGTAGAGTAGATTGTCAAAAGACTGCAATGTTAAAGCAACCGTCCAACAGGGATAGCCAGCCATTCAGAGCTCTGGCAGAGGTGTTTAAAAATTAAAACACCATACAAATAAAAATAAATAAATAAATAGGGTGGCTCAACAGAGGAGGAGCCCCAGGGCCTAGCGCATTTCTCACAACCATGGAATGGATGTGACCTACAATTTTCTACCGGTTCCGAACGGCTAATCAAGAAAGCGCTTTTCATTGCAATGAATTTACTAACGGAGGACTTGCCAATTCCTCGCGAAAGGCGATACATTTTTGCCTCAATTGGGATCCGAACCACGAACCTCTGGGTTAACTAACAGTAGACATTTTTTTTTTTTAAGAAGAGGCTTGTATGCTAACTTGGAGCACTCAGACCTAAATGCCGGTCCATTATACTACCAGGGTAGCACCCTTCCCTTTCTTTGTGGTGCAGTAAATTCAAATAAAGTGTTAGTCATTTCATATACATATAACCTCAAGGACGGCGTCCAGATGAAATTGGGAGGCTGAAAGAAAAGTAGATACCCAGAGCTGGATTCGAACCCACGCGTCCGGCCTACCTACTGAACACTCTACCACTGCACCAGAGAAACCTAAATTCGCCCTGAATTTCAAACTTAGTTTTTTTTGAGCCCTAGGGTTGACCTAGGTTTTCCCTCAACTCGCCCTAGGTTTTTGCTGCGTCAAATGGCATATATATTTTTTTTTTAAACGACAGGGATGTTTGGTGATTTGTGTTATAGCGTTTTTAGGGTTGTCAAGAAAACCTGGGTCAACCCTGGGGGAAAGTTCAATGAACAAACTTATAGTTTCAGCTGAATAAAAGCAATAAAATTGGCCCTGCCGAGATATCCGTTCGGAGCGGAGTATTATTCGCAACGTCGGACGAATTCGGAAAGCAATCAGAAATTTCACAAAAAAGCTCTTCACATCACTTAAAAGCAGTTCACCGGATGTGTCGAAATATTCGGCCCTATCGAGGTAACCGTCGTCGGAGCGGAATTCTCCCCGATCGGAGACATTTTGCTTCGTGGTAGTTTTCCGATCGGACGATCCGACGTTCTCCGAAAGGTTTTTGTTGCGAAGATTTTAGTTTTGGGAATGCAATGCATTGCCGCATTTGTGAAAAATTTCTTACGATGACAACTACATCGAAGCAAAATTGAATCTCCGAAAAAAGATCGATCCGTTGCGGAGAAAACTCCATTCCGAAGGTTACCTCGATAGGGCCGATTGTCTGAATATAGCCGTTCGGAAGAAGCGAAAACCTCCGAGCCTTACAAAATTAGAGAATTTTCCTCTCCGAGCGGATACCTCGCTAGGACCGAATACCTTTTCGCCTACGAAAATAATTATAATCCCTGAAAAAATACCAGTAGAATATTAAACACAAAGTGAAATTTTATATTGTCCATTAAATTCGATAACTAGGCATATAAAACGAAAGAGACGAAAGCGAAAACAATAATACCAAATCTCGTTTTTGCCGACAAAGACTATTCACATCGGTAAGAATAATCGGGCCTCTGCTTTGTATTACGTAGGCACCCAACCAAGGTGAATATAGAGCTGCTGCTCCGGCAAATCATAGAAATTTGATCGGCAGTTAAGAGCTAGACTCAGCAAAAACAAAATACTTCTCTTTAACAAACTCAATTTAAGTAAATTGCTCAGACAAACGTAAATTAAGAAATTATTTTTATTTGCATAATTCCACTGGAAATAATAATTTTATTAAACACGAAAGTCATATCTTAGCTAATTGTACATGTTAATTAAATTTGCATTTAGAAAAGTCCATTTCGGGGTGTTGTTTCATAAACCTGCAATAAAAACAATTTGAAAGCTTTACCAACTCTTTTTTTTAACAAAAGCTAGAAAAACTTACGCTTGAAGAACATCCTGTTTCTTCTTTTCGTCGCTAGTGGGTAAACCTAATTCCTTCTGCTTCTGGTCATACATCATTTTCTCGACCATACTTCTAGTCTCTCCATCCAAGTCAGACAATTTCGATGGTTCCGGGTTAATCTTCTTGGTAGAAATCGGTTGATCTGTTGAAATTAATCGATCCCAC
The DNA here is from genome assembly GCA_949752695.1 of Melanostoma scalare. Taxonomy (NCBI): domain Eukaryota; kingdom Metazoa; phylum Arthropoda; class Insecta; order Diptera; family Syrphidae; genus Melanostoma; species Melanostoma scalare. Next base: position 209,469,426 of record OX456984.1, on the reverse strand, counting down.
CATGACATTTGATGAATCTATAATAAAAAGTAATTTTCATAATGACTGGTGTTGTTCAAGCACAAGCTAAGATTTCCTCAGGTAACTAACCTTTTCCAAAGTAATAACAACAGTCTTGGTGTCTTGCAATACCCAAACAGAATCTTCTAACTTGATTTCACCAGACAATTCACCTGAGATGATGGGCTCCTGGCCTTTAAGTCCAACTTTGAGAGATTTCTTAGCAATGACCACTTGAACATCTCGGGATCGTAATGAGAAGTTAACGTTGAATGGAATTTTAACCTTGAAATAGAAAGAAAGAAGAAAAAATCAATTACTAAACTGCCTGATCAGTGATCATCGCAAGTATTACTCATAAAAGTGTGCTGATGCACTGTTTTGAAATCCTTAACACCCAGACTAACTAAACGGAAGTGACATTAAATTTCAACTGGTCTGTGCATAGAATCATACCGAACGCCTGTAGAATTGTCTAAGGTAAGGAATCTTCTTGTCCTTGAAAACCACAAGTTTGTTAATTGCCTTAGTCGGTCTAATTAGAGATTTTGAATTAGCCCTTAAGCAATTATGACTGACAAACAACTTTTTTCTTAGCCGTAGATTGAAGAACCATAAAACCAAAAACCAAAAACTTTTGTTGGAGGCTTAAGTATGATCCGATTCACTGCAGAACAGGTTTGAGTATGGCCTTTTGTTGCATCTATTATTTACCAACGACCTAACCATAAATAACGACTGAGACTATCTAATTTAATTTAAAGAATTTTGATACTGGTTAGCTTAAGACATTAACGAAGAAAAAATTGAATAGTCCAATTAATTAAATGTTCAAATTACCAAAAATGAAATTATCAGCTTAGCGTTCGTTTATATCTCAGCAACGATATCCGCATTCAACTGGTGTTTATTTATTTCTTACAACTCAATGTACTTAACTACTCATTTGTCATACATGTGAGCAATGAGGTGTTCAGCCGCCGCCAGTATGAGTGGATTAAATGATCATTAAACGTTTTAAAGCGTAGCAAAGCAAAGACTGACTGGGTTCTCAGCGTCCTTGACTAAAAGGTATTTCGAGTGTTGTTATTTTCAGTGTTAACTGAGTTCGTTTACGACAGAAATTATAATTTTTTTATAATTGGTCTGCTATTATGTATGATTTTTCTTCTTTTTGTTCTTGTTTGGGATGCGTTTAAGGTGCTATGCAGATGTATTATTACAATACGAAAGAATCAGGTTGAGGTATTTTTTTTACATTCTATAAAATGCTAGGCCGGCTCATAGAACATATAATCTGGCTGGTCGTTCGAGCTGTAAATGTTGACATGCAAACACATTGTTCAAGGCAGACAAAAGCATGAAGCCATCTAATTGGAATAATTAATCATCGAAGTGGCAGGTTGGAACAAAAAACAAAAATCTTGATGAGCTTAAATATTTTCATTGAATGAATGAAGATCGTTATTTACATATTTACTTTCTTTGGGTGGAAACAATGGAACTTAATTTTGAGGAATTTCATAACAGGAAGTAGTTTTGCCGTTTGTAAGAACTGTTGTAACTTTGAGTTGAGAACCGGCAAGATTTGCCGTGTTTTCATTTGGTTACAACAAGGACTTTGTTTTTCAGGAGGGTCATTTTATTGTTACCAATTTTTGTAATATTCTTCTTGGTATTCTTTTACTAAGACGAGGCTATGGACATCGTGATCTTATCTTTCCCACTTTTCTGCTTCACACTAGTGATCCGCCTGCAATGAACTTGACCCCCAGAATGCGTCGACAAGCCTCCGGGGTTTAGATTGTTTCATCTTTGAAGTCAACTAAATGCGGATGACGTCGGATTTGTCAGTACCAAGAGTTTTGGTATGCCTTTCTTTTTGTTTCCTTGTGATCGTATCTGAACGTTGCGTGATAATTTTTTAAGGGGTTTTTATGCGTCTCACCTTTGAACATGAGAATGCCAACTAAGCCGGTCGTGCTCTTTTTTCCAAGATGGTATTTTTGACTTAAAGGCTTAAACGGATCTTGATATTATCTGATACGATCCAGCTTTGTTACTCTTGCTGTCATATAAGGCATTTTCATCCCATTTGCTGTCAACCTACTCTCATACTTTTTGTACCTTGTCCAACATTATGGATCGTATGTGAGAGCTGGACGTACAACCGCGGTGTAGAATCTTCCCTTCCGCTTAGGGGGCATTTCTCTATCACAGAAAATGGCAGAGTTGTCTCACTTTTCCATTCACCCAACACTCTTTTCCGATGATTGATGACGCTACTTCACTTCTGATAATTGATCGCAGATATTCAAACTTTCCACACTTGATAAGCACATTTCCATTTAAATAGGTGTCTGGCATATGCATATCTGGAACAGAAAACTGATAACAATCAGCCTTTTTAAGACTAATTTGGTTCCCAATGCCTTCTAAAACGTTGACCCAATTGCGCTTCTTGGAGGGATGTTGAATCCTAAGTTATGATGGTTCCGCTGTCATTGAAAATATACTTTGTTTTTGGTACTGAGCCTTTGAGTAAGTCGTCAAGCTCTTCAATAAATAATAGAACACTTAAGACGGTTCTTTGGTGTAGAACTGTTGCAACTTGGAATTTGTCGATGACTCCCCAGTTGGGCATCAAACCTTCGTCACCGCTCCTTCATACATTTCTAAAACCATCTGCACATACGCCTCTGGAACTCCTAGCTGTCTGATGGCAACCCATATTAGATCTTGTGTTTGTTTCATTTTTAATATGTATATATACATTTGTATATGTATTTTAATATGTATATTTTAATAATAAAATAATATTCAAAAGTTATTCCAATCCTTAAGAAATCTACTTCAGAACAAAAAGAATACAGACTAATTTCTATTCTTCCACTTATCTCAAAAGCATTTGAAAATCTTGTAAGTCAACAGATCACGTCTTATTTAGAAACATTTTAGAGCAAAAGGCAATTGTACAACAGCGCTTCTTAAAATAATCGATGACATACGACAGCAAATAGACGAAGACCATGCTACAACGCTGGCCTTCCTAGATTTTATATTGGATACAGTTTCAGACAAAATACTTTTGCATAAACTTTTTTCCATTTTGAATCGTCAGCATTATCGCTAATTGCAAACACCCTGAGCCATAGAAGTCAGGCAGTGTTTGCCAACTCAAAGCCTTCCAGGTGTGCCTCAAGAATACATATTAGGTCCACTCGTGTTCACTCAATTAAACAACGACTTACCAATGCAACGGTCAGAATAAATGAAGATCTAATCTACGGATTTCTTCGTTTCGACCATGTTTCTGCTCAGGCTGTGAATGTTTTTAATATGACTTGACAAGTACATATCTGGACTTTTCTGTTCAAACTTATTCATATGAAAACTCCTTATTAAAATCTCTATGAAAAACTCATTTTCCCAGTTTACAAAGAAGCCACATTCTTATTATGCCAACTCTTAAATATAGAATTTCTAAACAGCAGCATGAAAGAAGATGTTCATGCTACTGGTCTTTGGAACTTCCTGCCTAGCAACCTGAGGCGACTAGATAACTATAAGTTATTTGAAAGCTCGTTACAACTATGTTTCTAAGTATTGTTTAAGGGAAGGGTAAACCCTGGGCATTTTCTTTATTTATTGCATTTTCTTATTAAACTACATCTCAAGAATGTTGTGTAAAAATTTCAAGTCATTCTGAGTTGAATTCGAAAAGTTACAGTGATTTAAGAGCAGGTATGCGCGGCGAGCGAATAGAGGGGGGCCGGCTGAAGGACAATGATCCCGGCCGCGCAGCATCTTTGCTCCTTTTATGATTGGTTACAGGTAGCTCGAGGTCTTCTTTTGTGTTCAGGGAAGGGGAGCTCACTCTAATGAGCTTCTAACGGAATATTTTTGATTCAGTGTGCTGTGTGTGTGTGTGTGTGTTTTTCGCGTTTATCTTTAAAAGCGTTTATCTCGAAGGCGGTGTGCAAAATATCTCGGCGACTGTTGCACCGATCCTTCTGAAATCTTGCACACTTCTTTACGATATATTTTTAGAGGTAACTAGCAAACCCGGCGAACTCCGTTTCGCCACCAGATGGCTTCTCACGGTAACTATAAACCTTACGGAGCCCGAGACCTTTCCAACGAATGCAAAACCGTGGAAATCGGTTCGTGCGTTCTGGAGTTACATATATCGTCAGGAAGGAAAACCCGACTTATTTTTATATTATAGATAACACGAGGGTTTTAAAAAAAATTTATTTTTCCGGAATTGACAGCTATTAATAGGCGGCATTTTTAGGCAAAAAAACGAAAACTTGTCACTTCAAATTGTCACCAAAATCTCAAAATTGCAAAAAAAAAACCTCGTGTTATTACCTGGAGAAAGTTGTCTTTTAACGAAATCTTTTTAAATTTTTGCTTTGAGATGATCCTGTCAAATGCACACCGCAAAAGACCAAAAAGTGAAGGCGTCTCGGAAAATGCACTATCATCGGCTTGTTTTTCAATATTTTTGTATGAAAAAATTACAGAAGATACTTGAGATTATAATTAATAATGTAGCAAATCAATAAATTAAATTACTTTATCAGATTTTTCATAAAAAATCGTAAAAAAGGCTTTTTTCAGCCTCTAAGGTTTACCCCTCCCTTAAAAGACGATTTGTTTTAAAATACATTAAATACAAATACAATACATTCAGAGCGAGTTTAGGTTTTTCAACAAACAAAAAAAAATTGATTTGTGACGATCACAGGGCAACCCCAGGGCTTCAACGAACAAACCAAATATTCCATACCTTTCCCCACAACACCAATAAATGAGACATTAAAGTGTCACTAGACTCTCAAAATGATCAACAGAACACACTGCCAAATGCCACTAAAATAAACTTTGCCTGTATCGGACCTGAAAATCAAAAATCCATAAACATAATATTTTATTTAGTTTTGTTTTCTTCGTTGTGATTTTTTTTTATTTCTAATTATTCCAAATTGGAGGTGATTTATTTCATTTTATCGAAACTGATCGAGCAAAATCACGGCTGGGGGTTTTGTCCTAATAAACATAATTTGTTACAAAAAAATAAGATGTACACCTGGGCCATCCACAACTCGATCGTATGGTTGGTACGGCATGGTATAAGTGTTGATTAATTTTGATGCTGATGCCTACCGTTTTTGTGTGTTCTTTTTATTTTTCTTATTATTAACATAATGAGTTTGAATTATACAAAAAGACGTCGTACCCTGGTACGAATACCAAGACATCACCTAGCCATTCTTTTTTAATTGATTCTCACATGCTTTAATTTTTTTGCATGGAAACTTTGTGTTTTCTATCGCCGTTTTCAATTCGATTGGATGATATCAAAGAGATCTGAATAGCCATTTAATTTATTTGGGTAAACTAGTTTCAGTGTAATACGTCTGTTGAATAGTATTTGAATATCTTATGGAACTTCTTGGAAAAAAATTAAAATAAACCATTCATTCAATGGCACAAGGTTAATTTAGCGAAAAGTGTTTGTTTGTTTTTCTGCATCTCGTACGAATTTTGAAATATTATTACTCGTTATTCCAGTATTTTCAAATGAAAACAATAAGTTGACGAGTATTTCAAGAAATTCAAAAAATTGTGTCAAAACAACTTTTATTAAAAATGGTTATCACGCTAAATTAAAATTGCACGCGCAGGCGACAAAACTTAGCATACATACCTGGTTGTTGGACGCACTTCACGCACCCCACAACATGTATTCAAAATCTTTTGTTGACGTGTTATCTTAAAATAAAAACCACAAACCAATTAAAGAAGTTCTAGACCAATGATGACAGACAGCGAATAACTGGAAATCGTGAAAAGATATCGTATTGTCCGATCGGATTCAACGAAAAAAAGTTACATATATATTACGAGACCTTTAACCTGCTGAACATCAAAGTTGAAAGAGTTCAATGTGCTCAATTCTTTTTTTGTGACACATAAACGTTCCCAGATTCATTGTTTAGATATGTTTAAGTGTCATGTTGCTACTGAGGATCAAAATTTATTCTGGTCCCGGCCTTTTGTCAAATCTGAAGCAATATCTTCTCTCACGTACTTTTATGTCTCTATAATAATCTTCAAATTTCTGTATGACTAACCGGTGACGGCGTCCGGTGTTGCTGTCTTTAGTGACAGAATTTTTTTTTTTGATTCGGTAAAGGAAATCCAACAAACAAGTGCTACTTGGATTGGTATAATTTGGACAAAAGATAGGGCGAGGAATTCATTTTCGATATGTAGAGAGGTCTGGGTATCCCACGAACGGGTCGCTAGTGTGAAGCAGTACAGTAGGAGAGCTGTGATCCCTTCGAGGTCGCGATTCTCGCAATCGAAAAAGGAAAAAGAAGAAGAGAGATATTTGTAACTCCATCAACAGTCCAAAACGTAGGGAGCAGACCACCAAGTATGTGGAATTACTTGCTTGGACAGAAATACACCATCGCTATGTGTTTCTATAGGACACTACCAACAAGGCAAAAAAGCCTGTTGGTGTAATGATGAAGCTAAAACAGTGATAAATCAGAAGAAAACGCATTTCAAAGCATGGTCATAGTGTGTCTCAATCAATAGAGAATATGTAATACAGGAGCTGCAAAAAAGAAGGGAAGAAGATGGGCGCCTAGCTCAAAACATTAAATTTAAGTGAATTTGAGGGTATGAACAGTACCATCGTAATCGCGTTGCGACTTGCGAGCAGCAAGATGCAGTCGGGCTAATTGACTAACTTTTACCATTGTTTTGCTTGGAGAGATATGTTAATTGTCAATAAACAAAGAAACACGGTAGACTATGGACGTTTTGTAAAATCTATATGCAACAGAAACAACAAAATATCAAAGATAAAGCATTCGAGAGAGAGAAAAAACATCCAACTTTCTGAGGAGTTAAAAAAAACACGTACGACACATTCTGTAAGCTCTTAAAACACCAGTTGCGTATTGCTCCAGCGGCTCTCATTTAACAGTAACTCTGAACAAGAAGCACGGGAGGCATTTATTGGGAGCTGGAAAAAACTCCTGCCCTGGATGTTCATGCAAAACAATGTATTCAAGAAATACGACAAAACAATTCAAATACAGGAGCGAAGTAACTTCGAAGTATAGAGACTCAAAGAAAGATAGATGATCATAAAATGTCTGCTTCTTGTGGATGATGACAAAAGTCTATTGAAGTAGCATTTTCCTCGAAAGAAATGTCGGAAATTTAAATATGGCCTGAGGGCATCACAGACGAGGAAGTATTTTGGTAGTTGAAAACTTCAAAAAGCAAAGGTACTGGGCCCAAACGAGATACCATGTGAGCTTTGAAAGAAATATGGGAGACGGCTCACGATCCTCATCTCGAAGCTTATAGGAGATGATAGAGAAAGTTACCTTCTAGCAATATACAATGAAGTGGGGGATACACGATTCTGTGATAATTTTCCTTTGATCAAGCTTATTTCCCACAATTTGAAGGTCGTGTGGGGTAACCGAGTATAACCGAGCGCAAAATAATAACAACAACACAGTCTCAGGAGTCAGCCAGCAGTCTCCTGATCTTAATTGTGACTCCTTAGAGGATTTGCTGGTTGTGCTGGTTGACTTTCAAAAAGCATGCGATTGACAGCGCAGCGGTTTGAGACAACGAAGAGTTCCAAAGGCTTTATGCGCATGATTGAGGAACGTATGAAGGTTTGATGTCCAGCTAGAGTCATTGACAAATTCCAAGTCGCAACAAGTAACCAAGGAAGGTTGCACCAAGGAAGCGTCTTTAGTGCTCTACTTTTAATAAAGACCTGCAGCCCCGCTCGAAGGTTAAGTACCGAACAACAAAGTACATCTTTGCTGACGACGACGGGGCCATCATAAGCGAGGATTCTATTTACATACCTGCAAGAAGCACTTAACGTCGGGTAAAAGTTTAAAAAAATAGTGGGTCTGGGTACCATATTAGTTCAAAAAAACTGACTGTTGTTCGTTTTCTAATCCAGACGTGCCAATACTAGGCATCTATTTGAATGGAAATGTGCTTCTTAAGAATGAAAAGTTTTAGCTTCAGGGATCAATGATCTAAAGCAAAGCAACTAATAACGATATCAATTTTTGTGGAAGGGAAGGACGAATGAAGTAGCGAAACAACTCTGCTATCACCTGTGATAGAGAAATGTCAACTAAGCTGAATGGTAGACTCTACACAGCGGTTAAGTGTACAGCACTCACATACTGCTCACAATGTTGAACAATATACAAAAAAGCATGAGAGTTAGTTGACAGCTGAATCGTATTAGAAAAACGAAGATCCGCAGAAGACTTCACGTGAAAAATACCATCTTGGAAAAAATGGAGCACGAGAGGCTTAGTTAGTGTTGTCATGTTCAAAGCAGAGATCCAGAGACCACGGGCGGCTCACTAGTGTGAAACAGATAAGTAGGAGAGCTGTGATCCATTTGAGACCACGATACATGCAAGGCCGAAAAAGAAGAAGATTTGGGATGAGACGTTACAAAAAGTTCCCATCATCTTCAATTTGGAACCCGAACGAGCCCATCAATAAGCTGAGTCAAATGATTCAACTCAGCGAAGATAGCCGTTGCAGTATTTTAAGTATTAGATTCTTTCGTTTAGCTTTACCCAATATTGACCCAGGTTTCCTTGAAAGCCCCATTTTGATTCTATTTTTCGTTTTGTTTACTTTCGATGTCGTGTAACAATTTTTGTTGAGTAGCTATATTTCATTTCGACAAAGCTTCCAAATTCTTCAGATCAAAATCAAAACCTTCTACCGCCACTTTAATTCCAAAGAAGCTGACGTTTGTGTTGTTATCCAAAAAGAAAGACTGAATCCTGTTTATGAAAATTTTTGCTTTTCTTGTGTGTCGTTTCTTTGTTTCATCGAATTTTCAAATTAAAGTTAAAGAAGTTTTATAACACAACATGATTTTTCCATATTAAAGCTTGAGAGGCGCTTACATTTGGTCAATGCTTAGTAATCGACTCTGGGGACGCTACGAAGCATCGCACAAAGAGGAGACAGAGCTTATAAAATGATGTGTAAAATATTCTATCTCAGTCTCTAGCCGTCTTATTCCTTTACATTTATGTATTTGTCGTGACGCATTTTCGTTTCATCGAGTTTCAAATCACAACTATTCGAAATAAGTTTCACTACAAAAACTTGATTTTAAGTTCTGCAAAAACGTTCAACCACGAAATCACGGACTTGAGAAGTGCATACCATTGACATCCATGTTCACTACCTGAACTTGCATCAGCAAAAACCTAGTGCAACTATAGAGCCAGTTGAGGGTAAACCCAGGTATCAAAAAGCACTAAGTTTGACATTTAGAACGAGTTTAGTTTTAAAATTTAAACGGTTTGTTGAGAATCCATGACAAATTCGGAAATTCAACAAACGAATCTATTCTTAGGAAGTATTAAACCAAACAAATGATATTCGTAATTCGTAGAAAAATGTAAAAGTTACCTAAATAAAGTTACTCATCGTTTAACTTTATGCCATTTTTAGTTGCTCCTAACTTTTCTATCACTTCACTTAGAAAATATGTGAAATGTTTATGAGTTTTCAGCTTTTTTCCACCTAACTGTTAGGTAGATAATATGATTCCAAGTTCTCTCGTATGATTTTTAATACCGGAAGGCCATGATTCGTCAACAAAAATCTTTATCGTCATTGTCTTTTCTATGAAACCACACATTAGCCAATCATAGGCATACTTCCCAAACAATAAACGGTTTTCCACATGAATCCCCAATCCAATCCCAATGTAACACAAACTGTCCATTTATTCGGTAGTTTCAATATCGTGTAACAATTTTTGCTTAGTGACACTATTTCATCTTGCAAACCCTACCTTTATACGCCAATGGTCTCTTGTCCATTTTCTTATTTTGATCTCATCATAATAAGAAAATTCTACCGTATTTTCTATTCTAATGAAGCTCACGTCTGTGCGTTGCCTGCTATCATTGATCCAAAAAGTAACGTTACATAAGACAACCGTCTTGATTGATAATAAGATTAAACTAAGGGAAATAAATCATCTAAAATTCATCCCAAAAGCCAAACATGAATTAATGATGGACGATCCTCTCCATGGGTAGTTCTCTGAACTTCACAACAAAACAAAGACAAACAAAAAAAAACCTGTCAACAAATTGACGACAATTCCATATTGTCATCTAAAAATTTGAAACAATGCATACCTTATGGGGTTTCCCCAACTATGTTTACTGTCATCGTCATTCATAAGCTTTGTTTAATAGATTTTGACCGCTAAGTTTCCGTGCAGCACATAAATGAATTTTTATCTCTTCTCGGTAACCTCTAACTTGGTGGCTACTTTTGTCGCACTTCTCATCGCCCCGTCATCGTTGAAGTTTGAATTATATCCACAAGCTAAAAACATACCTATTGAAGATGCTGCGAGTCTGGTTCAGCTGATCGTTTATCGTTGTGTCTGAAGGCATCAGGTTTCCTATTCTTTATTTTAATATCACACATACTCACAGAGTTGTTACACAGATACACAACATACCAGACTAGCAAATATCCGGCAAATAAGCTGCTGTTTTACTTTAGAATCCGAAAAGCAAAGTGAAACGGAGGTGTTGCTAGTCACCTTGATTCAGTTTGATTCTTGTTGTTGGATAGATCGGTTCTCTCAAACGAATTGTTTTACATTTGTTGAAAATTGAAATCGATTTTTGCAACACAAGAATTTATTCTTGCAAATTGCACATAGCACATATGAGATCTGTTGTTGGTTTATAAAATCAAAGTTATCGGCAAATGTCTGGGTGCTTTTAAAAGGTTGATCGACATATACGATAAATCCTCCTAATTACCCAAGTGTTCAAATCGAATCAGTTGCAGTGTGCGTGCATTTTATAAAATAAAAAAAAAGTAAGTTAAACCAAATTTTGAAAAAGTATGAACGATGTACGTGTGCAGAAATTGTTTTATCCAACCAAAGAACCAGCTCGAGTAACACAAAAGAACTTAATAAATATTTCCCTGTGCTTTACTATCTTCGACATTGTTCGTCGTTGGGACTTGGAACTTGGGAGTGATAAAATTCATGTATTCCCATAAGCTGCAAGAGTAAAGTTTAACCGCTGTGTATATTAGCATTTTCCTTCGGCCATAACAAAGCCGTTCAAACAAGTTTTGCTACACATAAAGAACCAGTGCATATTTGTTCATTGCTTCAATTCAACAAAAAAAAAAAGGGCGATAGAAAGTAAATTTAACATTCGCTAAATTTGTTTTGCAGATGAATGATTCATGGCATATACCTCGCGCTTCATTGGCCGGATCTTCAAACAGTAGCAATAAGTCAAATTCGAATCCGTCTACAGTTTCAAATAATTTCAAGATGACTTCAAGTAACAATCTGTCGAACAATAATCGACACCGAATTGCTGGAAGAGAAACTATATTGCATAGCATTAATCGCATGGATGGACGAAGGGCAGAATCAAGTCGCAACAATAGTAATCCACACTCCAAGAGAGGATCGCGTTCATCGCAAGGATCTAGCGACAGCAATAACAGTTCACAGGTAAGAAAACAAAACAAATTACATATTCACACATTTCTTTTTAAACGATGCAGTTTCTCTCAAAAAACAAAAATTTCACTGATTTAATTAAATTTCTTTCTTTTGCATTTTCAGAGCACTTCGTCGGGATCTTTACTTTTGACAGCAGCCAATTTGGAACGATTTGCCGAGATTCACAGAAAACAAAACAAATCTCAAGTAGACGGCAGAAATGGGTATTCGAATTCCAATTACAACACGAATTTAATGCTGGCTTCAATGCAATCGTCGAACATAAGAAAGGACGCCGTCATAGCAATTGATCAGAACTTAGATTTTGTTAAAACCAAAGATTTGGATACAGTTTCAATGGCCAGTTCGACACATTTTACGATGGTTAATGGCGAAGGCGGGCCATCGAGGAACACGACAAGCGGTATTTGCAGCAGGGGAAAACAAGTCACTGTTCTAATCACAACGATGAGTTTGTTCTTCCTCTTTGTTATCATTGGCATGGTTTATGCTCTTGAATGTAAGCTCATTTACTATTTCCTCTTGAATGGTAGTTTATATTTTCTTCCTTTCTTTCAGTGCGTGCACGAGAAATGCCAAAAAGCTAGCAAACTAGTTGCCAATCTTCAGTGTTCAAATGTTAATGAGTTGAATTTGAAAGTAAATAAGAGCAATACATGAAAGTATTTATAATTTTTTCTTCGTTTTGTGATACGAAAATTGATGGAATAGAGAACATGCAAACAAAACAACACCTTCACAAAATGGCTTGCAATATTTTAAAACAAAACACTTAACCTAGTAAAATGTTGTTTGTATAAATTATTCTTTTCTGATATATTTTAATTAATTTATTGTACCATTACATTTTTAGTTTTTATGATTTACGATTTGATTTTTTTAGCAGTAAGTGTCATTTCATTTGTCATAGCATTTCGTAGCTTTTGTATCATAGTCGGAAAAGGCAGATAATAATAAACATGAACTTCTTTGTTAGGCTTTGAGTAAATAATAAGTCGTGGTTGATTATTTTGACTTAGAAACAAAAAAATATTTCAAACACAAAAGAGTACTTGCATTTGATTTTTAGGAATTCAGTCATTTAAAACTTTTAAACAAATGCTATCACCTCAAATTTATATTTTAAGTCCTGTGATACAAATAAAAAACAAAAAAAAAAAACAATTGAAATTTAAATAAAATGTTTTAATTTTTACTATAAATGAAAGTTTTAGGCAACAATGGGAGTGTGGGTGTTCATTACAAGAGTTTTACACGGGTAATCTTATCGCAGAACTTATGCAATTTGCATATATGCCGGACAAGGTAAGTGAAATCAGTAGTGGATGTACCTAGTTGCCATCCTTTGAGCTTCACAGATCCTCTAATACCAATTTACCAATTTTAAGAAATTTACTGAGAAGCTGCCTCAAATTTTGTTTAAGTTTAGGCAAATTTTGTTACTTAAGGGGGAGGGGGAGGGGGTGGTTAGTAAAGTATTTCGAAAATTTTTTGAACGCATAATATCTCAGGAATATTTGTGTTAAAATTTCAAGTCGATCGGAGTAAAATTGACAAGTTATGAGTATTTGAGTATGCCGGGTTTTATACCTGGGGGCCTACCATGTAACTCGATTCTACAATAAAAACGTTCGAACGCCCTTTATAATATAATAACTTTCGAATGATTCGAAAGTAGAATCGAGTTACATAGTAGGGCCCCTGGGCGGCACGGCACGGCAGCTGCGCGGCGCGCTATTATATTTTTTGACCCCGAATAAATTCCTTCGTAAACGGGCCTGTTCCGGTCTTGTTATTTATATTCGAGGCATGGTGTTCTCAAACTTGTATTATTAGCGCTTAACGACCAAACTCTTCTGCGTTTTTCAAATCGTTCTTCTGAGACTTGTAATATTGTAATAGTTGAACTCAAAATCTACTGGACCAATCGATTTAAAATTGTGCACAGTACTTCTTCAATTGTCGTTAGCTTTTTCGTTTTTTTTTTAATAATTACTAGATTTTTAACAACAAATTAGCCGATTTTTTTTTATAGCGGGTTTTTGACTATCAAGTTCAGCGAAAAATCAAAAAAAAACCTCCCGTTATTACCTGGAGATGTTTCACCGCAAACCAATTTTTTTTCGAGGCGCCTCTGGAATTTAATTCTGACTCGCTCAATTTTGAATATTTTGCAATGCAAATTTAAAAGAATTTTGTTCAAATGTTACATTATTATAAGTAAATTTTTCAATAAACGAACACTACCCGTTACGCAAAAAAAAATCTTTTTTCCGCCGAATTAACTTTACATAGGAAGTGCTTCGCGGTGTAGTCATCCTCTTCACAGAATTATTACCTAAGCACGTTTAAATACTTGGGAAAAAGCCTGGTAACAATGCCAACAAGTTTTCTACACTCTTTTCAGCTACGAGAGAGCAAAAATGTTACAGCTTTCTTATTAACGTTGAGGAACTTACGCCAAGTCCGTCTGCATTCATCGGAGGAATGTCACCTACGTCTGTGCTCAGATAGATCCAATCGTTGGAGGAAGCCCTTACTTAGGACTCCGGACCCCATGACAAGCGCTGGTCTAGCTCGCGAAAAAGTTGTCTCAGAACCTAGCCGCCCAAGTTTATTGGCTGTCTCGTTTCCAGTTATGCCATGAGGGACTGGAACCTAAGCCAGATTCAAAGAAGTCTTGCATTCCTGGATCATTTTAGAAGTAGTTTCTTACAAAATAATTCTTTTTCAAGCTCAACAAGCTTATTTCAAAGGCAAATTCAGAAGAAACTGCACTACTGAATTTAGGCCTTAGAATTGGAACACTGCCTACGGTATAGGAAGTAAATTTTTTCTTATTTCTATTAGACATTAAGGCCCTTTTAACAACACCGAAACATCTGTGTTCTAACAAGCACTTGCAACACCGCCGACGAACAATATATCCAGGTGCTATTCATGATGGGCCCAGCATTTAGAATATCGATTGAAGGCAGCTTCAAAGATTATTTGTTGTTGCGAAAGAGGAACGCAGCACAAAATAGGTTAAAGACAACATATGACCAATATGAAAAACAGCTTCCATTCAATCGGTGATTCAGAAATGCAACACAACCAAGATCGAAGTCTCCAGCCCAACTAACCAAACCGTCCATCATCATTCCAGCCAACGGGAGCATGATATATTTATTTAAGAAACAAATAATGTTAGCTTGATGAACCGAACACAATGAAGCAGACCCCTTCTGTGATCGCAGCTTTAAAAACTAAGAACTTCGTTATAATGAAATTCGAAAGTTTTGCGAAAAAGTAAAAAGATCATGCCAGGGTAGCAAACTTCGAACTCAAGCCTGTAAAGACCAGCAGAAAAACAAAGTGATACAATCGCAGTGGCTACTGAGGATCTGGACAGACCATGCAAAATGCTAAACGGACATGAAAACACAAACTCTGCCGTCAGGCAGAATTTCCCATTTAACTTGGGATGATGGCCAAGATAACCGTCCTAATGCCCTAGAAGATGTTGAGATCGTCATATGTCAGCCTAAACCTATTGGAACTGCAGGTGCAAATGGTTTTGACGCTGAACGTTTCAAGGCAGTTGAAGATCAGTTGGAAAGGAGCATGCACCAGCTGATCTGCATGATATGGTCGGAAGGAAGTACGTGTGATGAATGGAACTTCAGTAACGCATGCCAGATCCTAAAAAAGGGAGGCCCTCACAATTGCGCCAATTATAGTGGAATGAGCTCCCTTAACGTAGCGTGTAAGATCTTGTCTCAATACGTGTACGTCTTAAACCCTACGTCAACAATTAAATAGGTCCTTAGCAATGTAATTTTATAGCAGAAAGTCCACAATAGACCAAATTTTCACATTTCGGTAGATCTTGCATAAACACCAATGCTGCATACTACAGTATTTACAAAGACGAGCTGTATAGAGCCATTTCTAATTTCAGCAGGCCTGAAAAACTTAAACGACTATTCAGAAAGACTTTGGAAAATTCATGCCGATCCGTCAAGGTAGGTAGGGAACTAACCGAGATCTTTGATGTCGAAGAATGCTCGACCAGGCAACAAACTGTTATGCGATTTTTCTAAAATCAAACGTCAAAACCACAGGCATAATCTTACAAAAGTCTGTGCAATTACCCGCCTCTGCAGACGATATTGAAGTAATGCGAAGAAACCTGATGTTTTGGGTGCTTTTTAGAGAATTAAAATAGAGTCGGGTTTAATGGATAATGAGAGCAAAACGAAGTATATTCTGTCATCAAACAAGATAAAGAGCATCGAAAATTGGACACACAATAGACAGACATACCTTCGAGGTACGAGGGAGCGTTTTTATATTCGCGGAATGAGGGGGTTAGAGGGGGGTGACTATGCTCATTATAGTCGTAACGAGTTCAGCTACTCATAATTAGTATAAATACGAGGTTTCATGGTTCTTAGACGATTTGTCTTCGAGCTATCGTCAACCAAGCAACATAATCGGTAGTAAAAAGTGAAATATGGAGAAAAACAACAGCGCGTAGAGTGTTCACGTGAATTTTTGGAACTCTGCAATGAATACAAGGATCGTGTGATTGAGCCGAATTGTTACTATAGACAAAACTTGGGTTCATCATTATGAGCCTGAGTCTAAACAAGACTCCATGCAGTGGCACAAAAAAGGCACAGCACCTCCCAAAAAGTTTAAGGTGTCACAGTCAGCGGGAAAACTCATGGAAACGGTCTTTTGGGACTCGGAAGGAATATTACTAATCGATTATAAAGATAAAGGTGTTTCTATAGCCGGAGAATACTACGCTTCAATATTAGAGCGATTAAAAGAAGTCATTTAGAAGAAAATACGGGGAAAATTGACGAGAGGTGTGCTGCATTTGCACGACAACGCGCCCCTACACAAGACTCACATTGCTTTGGCTGCCCTGCATAAAGTGGGCTTCGATATTTTGAATCACCCACCTTACAGTCCAGACCTGGCCGAGTGAGTATTATCTGTTCCCAAAAATGAAAAAAGAGCTTCGGGGTAAGAAATTTACCAATGATGATGAAGTCAAAGAGGTAGTTTCGGCGTATTTTGCGGGTAAAGACAAAACATTTTTTTATGAGGTTATAAATAAGTGAATATAGGTGAATATATTGAAAAGGAAAA
This sequence comes from Melanostoma scalare, assembly GCA_949752695.1. Taxonomy (NCBI): domain Eukaryota; kingdom Metazoa; phylum Arthropoda; class Insecta; order Diptera; family Syrphidae; genus Melanostoma; species Melanostoma scalare. Next base: position 209,452,661 of record OX456984.1, on the reverse strand, counting down.
ATAATTTGGTGATTTTATTTCCACCCTATATCCCCCATTCCGCGAATATAAAAACGCTCCCTCGTAGCAGAGCTCTAAAATAAGGCATTCTTTTTTGTATTGCAGTCAAATGATGAAAAGATTTATCTTTTAAATATTTTCACTTCATGTTAGCACCTAACTTTAATCAAAAATTCCCAGTCAACTTTGAAGTCTTTAGTAAACCATTCGTCTAGTGCATTCAAAGGACTTTAAGTCAAAAGAATGCAAAACTTTTTGACTGGTTGCAGTCTTTGACATTCTTTGCAGTCATGAAGTCTATTGATTGCATTGAAAGCAATACAGTTATTTGGCTGCTTTGGAGTCTTTTAACTGCTTGAAGTCAAGTCTTTTGACTGCTCTAGACGATTGGTCTACTAAAGACTTCAAAATTATATGAGCCTTTTTTTGTAAGGTGAAGTACTGCGATAAGGAATGTGAATGCATTCTTTTACATCTCTGCGAGGTAGTACAGGATTTCGTCTACCTAGGATCCGATAGAATGAGATCAGTGCGTAGATCAACCGCTGCACCTTTGAGTCAAAAGAGCAATTAAAAAAGAAAACCCTCTCTAGAAAAACCAAGTAAAGCCCTTATAAGACCTTGATAATCCCAATCCTGCTTTAAGGCGCGGAAGCATGTATTTTATCTAAAGCTCATGAAGAAATCCTTGGTCTTTTCGAAAGAAAAGATAGATATAGATATTAAAAAGTTTATTCATTCATTTAAATCTTAAAACGGAATCCAAATTATCTTTGGTCCCGTACGCGAAGACTGCGTGGAGAAGAAAATACAACAACGAGCCTTACAACGACATTGGCATAGCTAGAATGCTACGCATCGCGCAACTACGACAGCAGCGAAGTTGCGAAAAGGGAAAACCTCGTTTTCAGGTGGCGCAATCAAGTGGATGAAGACCTTAAGTAAGTAAGTAAGTAACTAAATCACTCAGTCCCAAATACCATTGTATCCAGTCAATTTATATTAAAATACTTTAATACTGCGCGATCGACAGAAAAAGATGTTTTATGAAGCTGCAGCTAGGTAAGTATACCAGTTTCTCAATATTAACGCTATGAAGAGGTCATACAGAGACGCATGACCGCTGGGTATCGTCACTGCGATGACAGTATCTCTTTCCTCGCTGAACCATCCACAGTTTGAGTGTATTATGTTGTGCACAATTTTATTTAAAGTTCCGCATTATTGCATTGCGGTTTGGTAATTACCACACGTTTGGAACTAATTAAACCCAACCCCAAGTTAAATGGAAAACATTCAAACTCCTCTACTTTTGGTAGGTGTTGCTGTTGATGGAAGCTTTTGAAATCTACTGTCTGCTATGGAGGCGCGCTATCTACTGTCTTGCTTTAGAAGCTCTCACTAGGGAGCCTATCAAACAAAGCGTTGTTTAGAATGATGTATGCGAGCATTGAATAGATTAAAATTGGCTTCGACTATTATTTTTCAAAAGGTAGTTTAAAGCACCAAGATGGTGTTCGTCTCTTCTGGTTAGAAGGACTTCTATCAAATTACATTACCAAGTAAGAAAGGATGTAAATATTCCGACTCTGTTTTATGACCTATGAACTATTTTAGCGCATTTGGAAGCATTTTGAAATCGTGCAAAGACTTCTCGATTGAAGTAGTTTTTCACTCATAAATAGACAGGCTGAACTGAGTAGAAACAGTTTAGGTGGTCGCTTGGTTTTAAAAACCTGGAGTGAAACAAATGACAAGCGACATTAATCTAAGGAAACAAAAAATACTACGGCGAACACAATAAGAAAGAAAGTTATAACTTCCCATCGAAAGTCGTCAACATTGCACTATAAATAAATTTGGTAGAGAAAAAATCGATGCTTGGCAACGGATTTATAAAATTTGCCTTTTGTTTCCTTTACTCCCTTTTAGCCTATTTCTACCCGTCTTTTGAGTTTCCATGGTAAAATGCCATTATGTTGGTATGTAGCAAAAAAAGGGGGCGGCTTTATTCAAGGACATAACGAGTTGGGGCTTAAACTACATTTTAACAGGTAGGGAGGCATTTCAATAGAATAAATTTCGAAACAGAAATTGCCGGAGACCCCTCTAAATTGTTTAAAAACACTTTTTAATTTTTCGGTTTTAACCTCACTTTAGGTTTTTTTTCTTTCAAAACAGGAAAAGTTCAATGAAAACATGAACTACGGAATAAAACAACAATAAATATGTATATATTTCACTATTTTGTTGCTAATAAAACACTTTTTTTTACATTTTCAATTATTTATAAAAGTTTACTTTGACATTACTTGTTTAAGTGATACCAGACGGTGTTATTAAGTGGGAAATTTTTAATTGAAAATGGTGCAAGTGGGATTTTTGTGGTTTGAAAATAAAACTTTTTTATGATTTTCTAACCACAAAAAGTGTAATTTTCTAACCCCAAAACTAATAATAGCTTAAAATTCGCTCGAATTTTAAGCTATTATTAGTTTTGAGGTTAGAAAATGACACTTTTTGTGGTTGAAAATAAAACTTTTTTATGAATTTCTAACCACAAAACTAATAATAGCTTAAAATTCGCGCGAATTTTAAGCTATTATTAGTTTTGTGGTTAGAAATTCATAAAAAAGTTTTATTTTCAACCACAAAACTTTTTTATGAATTTCTAACCACAAAAAGTGTGACTTTCTAACCCCAAAACTAATAATAGCTTAAAATTCGCGCGAATTTTAAGCTATTATTAGTTTTGTGGTTAGAAAGTCACACTTTTTGTGGTTAGAAATTCATAAAAAAGTTTTATTTTCAAACCACAAAAATCCCACTTGCACCATTTTCAATTAAAAATTTCCCACTTAATAACACCGTCTGGTATCACTTAAACAAGTAATGTCAAAGTAAACTTTTATAAATAATTGAAAATGTAAAAAAAGTGTTTTATTAGCAACAAACTAGTGAAATGTATACATATTAATTGTTGTCTTATTCCGTAGTTTATGTTTTCATTCAACTTTTTCTGTTTTGAAAGAAAAAAAAATCTAAAGTGAGGTTAAATCCGAATAATTAAAAAGTGTTTTTAAACAATTTAGAGGGGTCTCCCGCACTTTCTGTTTTAAAATTTATTTTATTGGAGTGCCTCTCTACCTGTTAAGTGTTAGTTTAAGCCTCAACTCGGTATGTCCTGGTATAAAGGTCAGCCAAAAAAAGTCTACAAACTTACCTCAACTTCCTGTAATGTTTGAGTCCAGGAATAGTTTGGTAGATTGCAACCATTGCCGGCATTGGGCATCAGTTTTCCCTTCTCAGCTTCTTCAACGTCCTCTGAAGCCTCTTCCACCGGTTTTGAGACATCAACTCCAGACTTCATTTGCTTCCTGATAATAAGAAATTACATATTTTAATTTCATAGAAAATCCATAAATGTTGTGGCCAAATACTTTTCTTGTTCTTCTTTTATGATTTGGGCAGCTTCTTCATCTGTGATTTCACTAATTTGCGATGATTCGTTTTCTCTTTGTTTTTGTTCAGCTTCTTGTTTTTTACGTAAAATTTCCTTACGCTTCCTCTCAGACTCTTCTCGTTCTTTGAACCTTTGTTCTTCTATTTCGACAGCCTTCTCGCCGGCTTTTCGGAAAGTTGATAAAAGCATCTACATATAAAACAAAGCGTATGAGCAATGAAAATTCGGTTTCTGTAAATACCATTACCTTCTCCCATTCGCCTTGTGTGGCACCCGTAAAAAAATCAGTTTTTCTGGCCAAGAAGCTTGCAATTGTATTTAAAAACTATAAAAATATGTGTTAAAAAAAGGATTTTTTTTAAAGTATTGACTAAGAACCTCGCCCACTCCTTCGCGGTGCTTTTCTGCCATGGCTAAAAGAACAGGATCGTATTGGGATTCTTCTGCCATTATGATATTTTAATTTTATTTTAGTTCTTGTGCTTAAATAAAATAACTTGGGAATTGCAAATTAGAAAAACGTGTTGTTTCTTGTTTCCTTAACAACAAAACAGTTCTTTTCGTCAGTGAATCAACCTGTCAAATGTGAAGTGTCACTTGTGCTATTTTTATTTTAGGAGTGTTCACATTAAATTCAATTTATCTCGAACGTTCTCTATTTAATGAAGCTAGCGACACCTAGGAGGAAATAGAATTGTAGCTTCATAAGCAAGTAGTCATGATTACGCTTCTGATTATTCAATTTCAGCTGTTCATATTTTTTTTTCCGATAAGCGTTATAGCGAATAGAAAAATGAGTGGGTTGCCAGGATCTCAACTTCTGAGCCACAGACTACCAACTGGCTTTCATCTTGCAAAGCACACAAAAAAATCCGTTGTCAGTCTGTCAGTGGAACACATTTAAAACGGAATTCAATAATTGAAACAATTTGTTCTATTTTGGTTGAAATTTCAATCAGTAAGGAGCCAATTAGGGGCCAATTATAGCGATAAGGAAAAACCATCAGGAAAAGTTGAAACAAATGGAAACATGAATTTTTTTTTCTGATGGGCGTTTATAGCGAACAGGAAAAATATGTCAGCTGACAGGCTCTCAACCCATCGCAGCCACTCACCAGAAACTCGTTTTCCTTATGCAATGCACACGAAAAAAAAATCTGCTGTGTGTCCTTCAGTGGAATACATGAAAAATGGAATCCAAACAATTGGAACGATTTGTTCCATTTTGGCTCAAAATTCAATCAGCTGACACGAAAAATGAAATTGCATCAGGAAACTAGAAAAATGCAATTTTAACAGAAAATATTTATTCAATTATACGTTTTTTGTGTGCAAAAAATTCTTTGAGTCATTTGCCATCGATTGATAAAGCATTTGTGTTTCAAATCGAAAGAAAAACTAGTTTTTATTCCATTTGAAAATTTTTCCTGATTCGTTTTCCTTACCGCTATAACTGGAGCCTTACAACGATAAAGAAAAACCATCAGGAAGAGTTGAGACAAATTGAAACATGAGTTCTTTCCTGATGAGCGTTTATAGCGAACAGGAAAAATATGTCAGTTGCAAGGTTCTCAACTCTTCGCAGCCACACACCAGCAACTGGTTTTCCTAATGCAGTGCACACGAAAAAAATAGCCCGCTGGCGCTGCGAGCCAGTGGAATATTTGGAAAATGAAATCCAAATAATTGGAACGATTTATTCCCTTTTGGCTGAAATTCCAATCAGCTGACCCGAAAAGTGAAATTGCATCAGGAAACTAGAAAAATGCAATTTTAACAGAAAATATTATTTCGATTCAACATTTTCTTGGCAAAAAAAAAAATGTCTAGGCTATTTGTCATCGATTGGTATAACATTTGTTATTTAATTCTAACAAAATCATAGTTATTATTCCACTTGAAAATTTTTCCTGATTTGTTTTCCTGGTCGCTATAACTGGCCATTAAATGAGATTGTATCAGGAAACTAGAAAAATATAGTTTTAACAGAAAATAATAGTTCCACTTAGTATTTTCTTTGTAAAAACAATCTCTGAGTTATTTGCTATCGATTGGTATAGCATTTCTTCTTCAATACCGATAAAAACGACCAATATTTATAAGTGGAAAGCAAAATGGCTTTCCCTTACTCTAGATGAGAGTGCCTATGCAATTGGACAGGCCATAGTTTATTTCGTAACAGGGTAAGCAAATGGAAGTTGTGGGGCAAGATAAATAAAGGCCTTACCTCTTTTCATGTCCCTCTGTATGATACTGACTTGCAAGTTGTGGTATTTTTTAAACTTAGCAAGAACTTCCCTGATGTGACCATATGATTCTTTGACAAAACAAATCTTTTGATAATTTTTTCTGAAAAAGAAGAAATCATTTTGCAATTTGCTTTTGAGATTTGAGATCTGGAGCCCAATATCAGCTTCTATTCCCGCAACAACTACTCCAACGTTTTTTGAAAATTCTAAAGCTATGGGTAAAAACTTCCTGATCGAGGAACTCGACGGATTTTGCCATATCACAGTATAAAGGACAAATGAGACAATCAACAAACTTACGTCCGATACGGGTATGGTTTCATCATTCCAAACTACACCATACATAGAGGTACTTTGTCTAGAAGACAAAATGTATCTTTCATTATAGATTACGGTGTTTGAATTTTTTTTTTCATTTTTATAAAACTATTTTAAAAAGTCCGCCCAATTCTGTCAAATATTAATGATACCTTTCAAGTCACAGCACAACTTTCCACTCAAAACTTTAAACTGTGCTGTGATTCTCAGCAGGTCATTACGTTGTCACTTGTGGCTTTTGGACAGAATTGGGCAAAAGGAAAGAGAAAGAATAACGAATAAATTACTTTGTTTTATGCATATCTAAGATGGATTCTCATATATTTTTGATCGCTGTTTCAAATATTCAAGCCTTACAATTGGTGCCCTTTTTGCATTTCAAAGAACAAGTTTCACTGAACTTAGAGCTTACGTACTTACTTAATTCTTGCGTTTTTGATGAAGCACGTATGTAGATTAGGGTTGTCCTTAGGAAAAAAAAATTGGGGACGAACCCCAGATTGGTTTTAAATCAGGAAAAAAAAAATGCCCTAATTTTTTCTAATTTTTATTCCTAACCCTTCCTTAAGAAGTTTTTTCATAAAAAAAAAATAATCTTTGCCGAAATGTTGCTTACTTTTCGATTATTGAACGGAATAAAAAATCTGCCTCTTTGTTTATAAATAATAAAGTTTATAGTAATGATCGAAGTTTTTTCGAATTTCCAGCAGCTGCAGAGTTTTCAATGACGCTTCATTTGATCCCAATCAGAAGTTTTTTCGATCATTCGTTCAAAAATGGCAGCTGTTATAGAAAAATTGTTTATCGAGTTTTTGTTAATAGCAAATGAATTGATAAATAAAAAAAAATCTAATTTAATGTTAGGTCGCATTAAAATTGCCGTAGATATCTTAGAAAAAAATAATACATGTCAAAATGTTGCTCACTTTTCGCGGATTGAGCGAAATAAGAAATCAGTTTTTTGTTTATTAATAATTAATAGAGTATAAACAATTGATCTTAATTTTATCAAACATACACGCGGCTGTAGAGTGTTCAGGGACGCTTCATATGAGCCTTATTCAAAGTCTTTCTGCTGATTAGTTAAAAAATTACAAATGGGGAGTAACGTTAATTTGTAAAAAAAGCGGAACCAGTTCAAATTTCTTTATTAAAAGCAATTACACATTAAAAAGCGTCATTTCAAGAATATTGTGTAAATTTGTCACAAAGAAATATTTAAAAATACGGCAATGGCAGCAATTATTCGGAAGTGCCTCGAAAAAAAGGCGAATAGCGGTGACCCTCAGCTTGGTACTGGATCATCGGAAATCCAAAAAATTAAAGTTCATTGGTTAGATAATAGTTTTCACCAGTTAATTTAAAATTTAAAAACTTTAATTTCTCACTTTTTTGGAACACTGAAGGGAAAAACGCGATTTTTTGTGAAAAAAAAAATTTAATAGTATTTAAAATTTCAAAAGGATCGGTGCAGTAGTTTTGAAGTTATGAGGGGCACCGACAGTTAAAAAGTGAGTTGTGGGAAAAACGCTTTAAAGTTTTGAACACTAAAAAAAAACACAAAGAAAACACTATACCGACAGGTATAAAAATATTCGTAACTTTGTCAATTTTGCTCCAATCCACTTGAAATTTCGACACAATATTCTTAATATTGAACATTCATTTAAAAAAAAGCATAAAAAAATTTAAATACGTTACCCCCCCTTAAGTTCTGCTTTAAAACTCTTTTTAAACAACGTTAAAACCAATGAGTATATGTTTTAAATTCAATACTCTACTCATGAGTTATATCAAGTAGGGAACATCAGTAAACCAGCAATGAACAGATGGGAAATTTTTTGACCATTAATTGATACCTTTTTGGGTAAGGTTTTGCAATTGCGATGCTTATGAGAATTGGCAATCCCACCGATAGAAAACTCATTGCCACGAAGAGCTTTTTCTCGATTTACAGTTCGGACTCAGCAGAAAATTGTAGGTTCCCTCCATTCTCTCACAAGACATGGCTGTGAGAAATGCGCTATGCTCCGGGGCTCAGCGCTCTGTTTTCCCACTTTATCTAAGTATGTATTGTAATGAACACCCAACATTTATACCAATTTCCTAATCGAAAACGTTTAACCGAAAACACAACTGGCAGCACTATAATAGAATGGTATAAATGACAGACATTGCTTGTAAGCCAGTGTGTGTGAGTGTAGAGATGCTTGACAGCAAATGTGGAAACCATGGAGAAGAAACTGGAACGCTCTAGATGAGTGTTGTTCTATGTGCCTGTCCAGACGGGTTATGCTGTTAACGTTATGCTGTTAACACCTAGTGTCCAGACGTTGTTATATTTCCTCACACAAATTCTCCATTTTGTGTTGGAAATTGTATTGAAAAAAGCATAACGTTATGAGCATAACCCGTCTGGACACGCCAAGTGTACTGCTTAGGCAGATAAATCAAATTTCATTTTGCGCATCCAGCTTCTTTCTTCCTCACCCCTTTTGCCCAGAAACGACCGATATAACGTTATTGGAATAACACGTGTGGACAGGGACTATATAAATAGGCCGCTGACGCAACGAGCAGTCAGTTTTTGATTATAGAGTGATAAAGTTAAGAGTGAATTGTTGTGAACAAGTGATAGTCCAAAAGTCGAATTGAGAATAAAGTATAGATACTGAATAAAAAAGGTAGAAATAAATTATTGAAAAGTGAAGTTTTATTTTGCGAACTAAGCGCACGTTACAATAACAACGTCTGGACACTAGGTGTTATCAGCATAACGTTAACAGCATAACCCGTCTGGACAGGCACTAAGGCCGATGCGCGTAACAGTTTTGGACTACTAACGTCAAAAAGGATACATCGTAGTTGATTGATCGGAAGTCTGAAATCTTATAAATTTGTGTTACGTTATATACATAAATGTACGTTGATTTTAAAAAATTTGTTTGTCAATTTATGTAAATTTTTTATAAAACTGCGCCTTCCGTCTAAACGAGGGATGTGCACCCTCCTTTTAATACGATTTTTTTTCTTGACCCGTGTCAACCTATCTGCTTTAGGCTTTTGTCGCATCTTATGCAAAATACCCTGTATAATACGACATCGTGCGAGAGTTGAAACGCTTCGATTGATATTCTCAACTAATCCCGTAGTGTTATGTGGACAAGGTCACTGCTGCTTACTAATGTCACTTTCCATTTGACGAAAAGAACCGTCCAGGAGCGTCCAGAAGCATTCTCAAACCGTTCCATTGGTGCAAAAAGATCGCTTCTCATGATTCTGAGGAGTGACAGCCGCTTCTCGATTTGAAGTGAGAATCGACTCAAGAAGCACTAACACATGCTACTCAAATGTTAAAAAGAAAATTTTACACAGGAAATATTTTTCATGTGCAATTGGTGTTTCACTCACACAAAGCCAAAGCGTTAAGTTGAGCAAAAACAATTTTAGGTGTTCCATTGGTTTTTAAAATGAGTGCTTCCCCGAGTGAAACCAATGGAAAACGCCATAAGATGGAGTTCGCTGAGGTTGCGATTATTGTTGGTGGCAATTGTATTTCGTTGAATTATTATTTACAGTTATGTATTTGTTTTTTGATTGATTTCCTTTTGCTTTCTCTTTTTCCCCTAATCAAATTTGCTTCGGCTTTTGTCTTCTCTTTTGACAGAAGGATCTTAAATCATCAACCTTTTGAGAAGATTATTTGTCATGTTCATACGCATAAATGCACCTGCGCAGGTAGGTATATTTTAAAAATTTAACTCTACCCCACACCTGTGCCAGTTCTAAGAACACTATATAGGTAAATTCCTAAAGAGGATCCGACGGTGTACCTAAATAGCCAAAAATATTCGAACGCAAACCTTTCCCGCAGGCCGTAGACTATGCATCTTAAATAACTGAACGTTTAAATTCATTGGAAAATAGAACTGAAAATCAAAATTTTGTAATAGGTAAAATAAAAATTCTTTTCATTCAGGTCCTAATCTTATAACATGCAATTATTAGCCCTGCAGTAATCGCGAAGGTAAAAGAAAAACCAGTTGGTGATTGTAGACCATTTTACTCGAAAAAATTACACTATATTTTAGTATCCAAATTGTGTAGAAAGAGGAACTACTCGTATTAATATAATTAAATAAATAATTAAATTTTATTATTTTATCTTAATGGATACAAATAAAAAATTGTAGGTAGACTTTCGTTTTTTTAAAACAACACAACTGACACAAATCGTATTCATACTACAAAGGCACCTTTTCTCCTCTTTAAATTCAATTAAAGTAAAAAACGGCAACCCCTAAATCCTGAAGTTCACGCATGTCTCTAATGTTGGTGTGGAGTCTGATACCTACCGTCTACCGAATAACGAATACTGATTTGTCTCTGGCACAGAACCATCAACCATGTGCTTTGCGAATCGCAAATTCTTTTAAAGAACTTTGCCAATGGTTGAATTATGATGATTACATTCGAATATTCCTCTAGGTCTTCGCACTCATGCTGTCGCGCCAGCAGCCTTAACTTATTCTACTCATGTCGTCTGCGCCCTGAAGAACCAAAAAAAAAAAACAAAAAAGAAAAGAAAAACCAAACAAGTCCCGGTGCTTTTCATTCAACTTGATTTCCGAACCCCGAAGTGATGCTTTTTTTCCGGTGGCAGTTTGAGTTCTGCTTTTATATCAATGCTTCTCTAGCGAACAGCGAGCTGTTCTGTTATGCAAATGCAAAGTAAGGTTCTAAGAGAAAAATTCATTCGCCTGCGTTCAGTTTCATTCGGTCTTCGGTAATCATAAGGCGCTTGCTTAACGTATACGGACTCCAGCTACTTTAACCAATAGCAGAGTGAAACAAGTAAAAATTCTTTTCTTTTCCTAATTCCTATTTATTTTTTGTTTTAGAAAATGCCTATGTGTTTTGCTTTTTATGTATTTCGTTTATTTTAAAAAAGAACTGAGTGATTTTGCAAATGAAGAGGCATTTTGTCTTTGCACATGAAAGAAAATATCATAGTTATGTGAAAAGTAAAGAATATGGAAGATAAAATGAATGATGGTGTGCGGGTGAAATAATATTTTCAGTGCACGATTTTCCCTTGATAAGGTCAAATAGGAAGGCAATAAAAATGTTAAAGTGTACAGACAGATTTCCTTTGAGTTTCAATGCCATGGAGGATTTACATAACAACTTGCACAGTCCATGTCGAATAAATTATCCTTCTGTAGAAAAAAAGGAATGGAAAAAAAATTGTTCGGGAATATTCCTTGAGTTCTCCTCCCTTTTTGTTGTTGTTCTTTGAATCCCTGTGAGTTCTAAATATATGTACAATATGTACATAGATACCAGTCGGGTAGCACAATGTCTGCTACTACACGAAGGAGATTATTGAATTGGTTTTGCTCGAAGTTCATAATTGTGTATTGCATAGCATTGCCAAAATCAAGTGCGTCGAAAATGTATCGGGTACACTACATAGGCACCCAGCAGCAGTTTTTACACGTTGAATAAAAAAAATCCCACCGATAGAAGAAAAAAAAAAATGGAGTTTGCGCAAAGGGACTTGGACAATACATTTATTCGATTGCAAGGTTTCGTTTTTGCGTCCTTATAAAAAATTTCCAGTTCTTATAAACATATTGTGTGGGAAGATAAAACCCAATTAATGAGAATAGATAAGCACAACCTGCGAATGATTAAATGAGGATTTTTTATAGATATGAGCTTTCGCAGAAGGTAGTACATATATAGTATATTTAAATTCTGTAAATTATGTTGGTAGGTTTGAAAAAAAAAAATATATAAAGAAAGGGAACTTTAGTTGCTTCACATTCACTACTTTAAAGTTGACTTTAAGTTATTGAAAAAAGATTTAAAATCGTCAAAAAGAAATGCTTGGCCAAGAAGAATTTTACAATGAGAGAACATCAAATACTTTGTTCAGCATTTTTCATTTATTTTAAAATTGATAATTAAGTTTATAATTTCATTAAGATACATAAACCGAGATGTAATTTTATTTATCAACCTACCTACGTAACGAAATCAATAAGAGTTTTATTGATTTTCAAAGATTCCTAAAGAATTTTTCCTCAGTTGGTTCAATGTGATTTTGGGTTATTGAGATGCTAATCCATTATAGTCTGGGAACTAGCAACGTTTCCGATACATCATTTGAAGATGTCTAGCTTTTTAATGTTTCGTTTCTTATTCAAGTGTGTTACCTGTTCGGACTTCATATGAGTTATGAGCCGGCAAAATTTAAAAATCACAGTATACGGTAGAGTGGGCACCTTCCGACACTTTAAGAATAAAGGGTTTAAAACTCCGGTGAGATTAAAAAAGGGTAGGCGTAAAAAAGTAATGTTCTTTATTATTTGAAGGCTATGGAAATAAAAGTTTGAATAATTTGAGGAATGTGATCCAAGACGGGACAGTTCCGAGAATGGAGTATTTTCGAGAGTAACTCAAATAGTTAGTTTTTATTTTAACTATCGCCACATAAAACCCTCTATCGTCTGAGGAAGCTTCAAATAGGTTTACCTTAAAATAAGAAGCCTTTCTTTTCTCTTCTAAAGACGAATTCAAAAGGCAATCCTCTTCACAAAATAGTTCACTGGTGCTTAGTAGTGCGATTCCACTTAGCTAGCTAGTCTGTCCAAAAGGGGGCTAATATTTTTTTGTTTTATAAGACGCTTACAATTTTTATAGTTTTTGAAAATGTAGGTATACATTTTATAAAAAAAAGAGTAGGTAACTCTAACTACAGTCTACAGGTAGCTTCCATTGTAGGAGGTGCGCCTGGGTGTGTTTACAATTTTTTTTTAATAACAAGAGAAGAAGTTTTAAATGAACAATTATAGAATAAATTGTAAAAAAAATTCTTTACCAAAAAAATAGAAGATGCAAATTTATTTTCTATCCCACTTTGACTGGATTTGCTGTCGAACTACTAAAATTCTTGATATACCTATATTAACTGCGAATATGCAGCTTCGCAGTTTTTGCAGAATTTTAAGATTTCATATAAACACACTAAGTGTGGTCTGCCTGCGATGCCATGTAGTCGGAGGGTGCCAACTGTACCCTTCCTACTGTTACGAGTCTCTAAGTTTTCGAACTATAGGCGTGTTTTTTTCACAAGACTGTTATATGCATAACATCATTTTACATACAAAGCAAAAACAACATCCCCGACAACAGATGTTATGGATAAAAGGATGGTTAAGATTTGGTCGGGGATAGATATTTGACGTTTAGTCGAGTATCGAATGAGTTTTTCGACTTTTCATTTTTTAATGTTGGTGTGTCTAGAGACTTTCATGTATCTCGAACAAAAGCAAAATGGGTGGCAAAGGGTCTGTTCACAAATGTGTAACTGAATAAAATCGTATGCCCACTCATACACTCCGCAATTTAGTTGCTGAAAATTTTTGATTTTTAGAATTTTATTGATTTCAAGAGTTAGATCTGTAAATTTATATAAAGATACATAAAAAAACGTAATAGCAATTAAAAAAGGTCTGCTTAGTGACTGAAAGCACTCTTTGCATATTTCTTTTCAAATTTTTCTGTGAATGTTGACATTTTTTTCAAAGGTGATTGTTAAGTATGCAATAAAAATGGTTTCATTTTTTTATTATTAATAGTTTAATTCGTTTGAAACAAGTAACAAAATATTTTTTCCAACTCACATATAAATCTCAATCTCATATGAATTCAACCCCAGCATGTAAACAGAGTCAAAAACACACAAGAGATATTCCTTGTTACCTTTGTGAACGGACCTGTTTTTGACATTTCTAAACTAACAAAAAACGGACAAAAAAAAATTGTTTACCTGCATTAATTTCACTACGGAATATTTTTATTTTCCATTCTATACAATTGCTTTGGGTTTTTAACAAACATTTTTTGCGTTTTTGTGCGAATTTGGCAAAAAAAACTTCATTTGTTGACTTTATACAATAAACGAAGCGTTTTTTTTTGATATCATGTTATGTACATAACATCCCTGTGAAAAAAACACGCCTTATGTCTGACGACAAGTCTGATAATTTTGAACGCAATCGGACGGATTCTCAATATCCGTAAGACCAAACCTGATCAGCTTATTGGACAGTGTGAACCACCCTAATGCTAACAAACATTTTTGACACCTGTTTCCTATACTAGGGCTGTTTTTTTGGGAGGCTGTCCGGGACCTTGTATTGTAAATCCAAAAAAACGGTTCGCGTTTTATGTCGGTAGATTTTTCGCTTTCCGTCACGGTAAAAAAAGATAAAGTCCCCAAAAGAACTGTGTGGCAATATGAGAAAGCCAATTGGGACGGCCTGAATAATTTCTTTCGAAATTTTAATTGGTCTTTGTGCTTTCTCGACGGAAACGTTGACGCATCAGCTGATATGATATCTAACGTAATTCTTAACGGCATGAGAAATTTTGTTCCTCACAGAACAAAAAGTATCATCCCCAAAGAGAATTCGTGGTTTGATTCAAGCTGTAAAGAGGCGATTAGGGATAGAGAAAGCAATTTTCGAAAATTTAAAGGCAACCCTACTGTAGAAAATCGAAATTTGTTTAAACGGGCCAGAAATATCTGTAATGCTCAGATACAAAGGGCTAAGTTTTTACATGACCAAAAAGTAAGGCAAAAAATACTGTTGTGTCCAAAAGGAAGTAAAAACTTTTGGTCTTTTGTGAAGAACATTAAGAACTCGACCACGTCATCGGTCCCAACGCTCGTCTTCAATGACTCTCCGTATGTCAGCTCCATCGACAAAGCCAATTTGCTGGCAGCTCAATTTGCTGCCAACTCGACACTTCCTCATAGCATATTGGCTCCACCTGAGCTCGAGTCTGCAAATTCTTTGATGAAGCAGATATTTTTTCGAACTCGCTCGGTTGCGAGAGTCCTTAAAGATCTCAACATACATGGTCCAGATGGTATCCCCGCCGTTATTCTGAAGAGGTGTTCTTCTACGCTGGCAAAACCACTGCGTAAGCTTTTCCATCTTTCCTATTCTGCTGGGATTTTTCCGAGCAGATGGAAAACTGCATTTGTCCAGCCGGTCCCTAAAAAAGGCGAATCTTCCTCCCCTTCCAATTACCGTCCAATTGCACTAACGTCCCTTCTTTCCAAGGTCATGGAAACGTTGATAAACCGTCAACTTATGAAATATCTTGAAGAACGAAAGCTTCTTAATGACCGTCAGTACGGCTTTCGTAGCAAACGGTCCACTGGTGATTTGATGGCTTATCTCACCGAAAAGTGGAACCAATCTTTACATTGCTTTGGAGAAAGTAAGATTATTGCGCTTGATATTTCTAAAGCATTTGATAGAGTTTGGCATCAGGCTCTTTTATCGAAAATGCGTGCTTTTGGTATCGATGAGTCTCTTCTTCGTTGGATTAGAAACTACCTTTCCGACCGTTCAATACAAGTTGTGTTGGATGGCTTTAATTCTGATACCCACTTCATAAATGCTGGTGTGCCCCAGGGCTCCGTTTTGTCTCCGACTCTCTTCCTCATTTTCATTAATGATCTCTTGTCTGAAACTTCTAATCCACTTAACTGTTTTGCTGACGACTCGACCCTCAGCTTTTCATATTCGTTTCCAAATTCACGTCCCTGCTCTTCGGATGTGGAACTGGAACGGTTGCGTATGATAAGCTCATTGAATTCTGACCTCGACAGCATTGTTGCATGGGGTCTTATGAACCGAGTAAAATTCAATGCTTCGAAAACTCAATGCTGCCTCTTGTCGTTGAAGCTTAACATTCCCCCATTGCCATTATCCACGAATGGTACCTGCATCGAAGAAACCGAAAAGCTGTCAGTACTTGGTATGTGTGTAAACGATGATCTTCGTTGGAATGACCACATATTTGAAGTCGCCAAAAATGCTGCTAAATGCTTAGGCTTCTTGAGACGATGCAGGAAATTCTTCACCCCTTCTGATCTGGCTACAATTTATAAGGCCTTCATCCGCCCAAAACTGGAGTATAACTCCCATATCTGGTCAGGTGCTTCTCAAACATCTTTGCACCTCCTTGATAGGGTACAAAATAGAGCGTTAAAATTGATAGGTGATAGTTCAATCGTAGAATCAATTGATTCTCTTGAACATCGTCGAAACGTTGCCTGTCTCACTCTCTTTTATCGCTTTTTTCACAAGCAGTGCTCTAGTGAAGTAGCCAGTTGCATTCCTCCCCTGAAACAATTTAGCCGCAACACCCGCCTCGCTAGGAATGTTCATCAGTTTTACCTTGAGCCCAACTTCGGACGTACAGTCAAGTAGATTAGATTTTTTTAGATTAGATAGTTTTTATTATTCAAATTCATTTTTAACTACTTTAAAATAATATAAAAACATATATGCATGGCATTACGCCGTCTGCCCGATCATTTAAAAAATTACAATAAATAAGTTCTCAAAAGTTCCCACTCCTTATTTTATTCCTATAATTTAGCGCATTTTTGGCAAAATTAAAAAGTTTTTCCACATCCAGCTCGTTTAACTCCGTTATACTCTATACAGTCAAGTATAGAGATTCGTATTTCAGTCGCACCACCCGAATGTGGAATGCTTTACCTGGCTCTGTATTTCCCCTTCATTACGATTCACAAAGATTCAAAAGCAACGTGCATCGGTGTCTCCTTTCAAATCCTCTCCTATTTTCCTAAATGCTCGCACTGTGTTTAACAACATTATAAGGGTATTCATAACCCCTTGATGTGCGCGTTGATTATAAAAAAAAAAAAAAAACATAAACAAACAAAATAGCGGTGTTCACAAAAGTATGAAAGTATTTTCGTGTGGTTTTTTTTCTCTGTTTACACGCTTGGGTTCAGTTCACTTGAGAGTGAATGAGAACAAGTGCGAAAAACTTTTAAATGTCGGTAATCCGCTAAAATACATTACTTAGAAGTTTAAAAGTTCAATACTTATATTTTAAAAGTGTCTTAAGAAAGTCAACATTCACCGAAAAATGTGTTAAGGAACTATGCAAAAAGGAACAAAAAAATAGTTTAACAGAGCTTTTTTCGTTTCTTTTACGATATATTATTATATACCTATGAACCTGCAAATTAAATAATCAAAATCAATAAATTTCTACAATTCAAAAATCGTTACCAAAATTCTTTTCTATTCTATTCTATTCTTGTACAAAATTCATTTCCATTCACTTGTGAACACTCCCTTTTTCTGTTGCTCGAGATACATGAAAGTCTCTAGTCGCACCAACATTTAAAAATGAAACATCGAATAAAAACATTTAAAAATGAAACATCGACATAAAAATGAAACATCGAAAAACTTATTCGATATCGAAAAATCTATCCCTTGTAAGATTTACTCATCCTTTTATCCCCTGTATCTTTTGTTGTTTTTGCTTTACATGTATTTACAATACAAGGTACCGGACATCTTCCCAAAAAAACAGGCCTACTATAAGATTGGTTCGTTGAACTTTGTTCAAGATAGACCCAGGTTTTCTTGTCAACACCATGGTTTCTCAAAAGAAAAGGGTTTTCAGTTCTTAATAAACGCTTCAGCACGGAATCACCACTTATCCCTGTTATTTGAAGAAAAATACATGCCATTTGACAGGGATGTTCGTTTTGTGAACCAACAAAAACCAAGAGCTGCTTAAGGGCAAAGCCGAGGCTAAAAAAGACTTAGTGTTATATGAGTTGGGGTTAGGTTCTTAAAAAAACGGTCTGTGCCGACCACAGGGCAAAATCTAGTTTTCAACGAACAAACCTGTAAAGTTACTGTGGAAAAACTGTAAAAATTTTAGGTCCTGGATTCCGTAGCGTTTTAGCTACTGTCGTCTTAATTTAAAGTACTAAAAAAAAGGGCCACTTTGCAACACTTTGAAATAGTTACCAAAATTTGTAAGATTATAGGAAACAAGCTAGCCATTTACAGATCTGTATCTGGGCACAGAATAAAAAATAGTTTTTTAACGTTTATCTGGCTCAGCCTGTGTTAAAAAATATTACACCACCTGTTTTTATTGTTTTTATTGAGAAACCAACTCAAAGTTGACTCTAAATTTAGAGATTTTTGTTATATAAAGTTCAAATTACTCTTTTAAGTTCTAAAAATAGAAACCGTCAGTTAACTCAAATTTTCGGATTACTCAATTTTCCAAAAATAACAAAATTTGAAGATGTAGGGTGCTTTCATTATTGCACGGTTGCTCTGTTTACATGCGATCATTTGCAATCAGACTAACGTCATTAAAAATATTTGCGCATGCATTTTACTTTTTCGGATTTGCGTCATCTGTCAAAGAATTGAAAGACTTTTCTGTGTACACAGTTCCATAAAATACTTTTCTTTCTTTTTCCATCCAAAAAAACAGTTTATTTATTTATATATTCAGTACTTTTTTGTTAATATCTCACTTGGAGCCTGAAGAGTTTTCATCCATTTTTTTGTACTTTTACTTTGTTTTGTATTTTTTCCACGGTAATTAATAGTCTTCTTGATATCTGACATTTGACTTGATTAAAGAAAAAAAAAAATAGTTGTGATTTGTACTGTCTGTCTCTTTCTCTGAAGATGAAAACCGAAAAGAAAACGAATTAAAGCATTTGCACATTTGCGCTGCAAATATTTGCGTTTTGCTTTAATGAAACTATTACATTTGTCATTTGCATTTATGAAAGTTATGCATTGGTCAGACTAACGCAACTATGCATTTTTGAAAGCACCCGTAGTGAAGAAAACAGCTCTCAATTTCTCACATTTCCAAAACTAAGATTTTATTTATGACAAAAAGTGTTGAAGATACATCGTGACGAAGTTACCCATTTGCAATGAATTCAATAATACAATAACTCAAATGCAACACTTGTGTCGAAAAAAAAATCAAAACAACGAATATTTCAAGAGTTTTCTACTTGAATTTTTTTAACCGTTTTCATGAAACGGTGTGTCGTTTTATAGGCCGCTTTAAGACATATCAAGACAAAGAGCAAGATTTTACAAGCGCCAGACTATGGAACCTGATAGGTAGTCCCTCACCACACATCGTTATGCTCAGGATGTTTGGTCTTTCGTTCATAAATTCAATGAGGAAGTGATGGAATTTTCCTTGAAATGAATGATTTAGGCCATTTCGTTTCAATAATTCGACCACTTTGCCCAGAGTTTCCTTTTACTATATATCAAGTAGGAAAAATAAAAACTTAACCTCTTTGCGATATCTACATTCTAAAATAAAAGATTTTCGTATAAAAATTCAGGAAATTTATTCCACACACATGTGTACATAAGTTCAAAATTATTTTGAGGCGACTATTTAAGCAACCATACCTAGAATTTTTACTATGCAGTAATTATTGAAAACCCCTCAATATAGATCTACGATAATATTAAATCAATCAGATCAACAAGCAATTTCCGTCAATATTTTCTGTGTAAGCGACTCGAAGTTTTTGCGACCTATTCTAACAGAAAATGTTTCAAGACTACACCTACTTATTCAATAATATTATGGTAATGGAATTGAAGGCGCCTTACAAAATAGAAAGGCGTCTTCAGAAATATGGAAATGTTAACTAATATTATAAATGTGAAAGTAACTCTCTCTGTCCTTCTATGATACAATCTTCCACCAAACTACTGAACCGATTTAAATGAAATTTTGTACAGAGATAGTCTAGAACCTCAGGATGGACATAGGCTATATTGTTATCCCTTTATTCCCACGGGAACGGGGACGTAAAAGTAACTATTCCACGGGGAAGGGGATGGAGGCGCAGGCACAGCTGGTATTTTTATATGTGTATTTCACGATTTTAAGTTCGTATAAATTCAGTAGTTTTTGTCGTTTATAGATTTTAAATCAATTACGAATTTTTTGTAAAGTTTTCGATTTTATTACACAAAACCATTCAAAGTCACTCGCATTCAACTGATTTTTCGGGTGAACCATGTAAAGTATTTTCGTATGAGTCAGTTCTAAATAAAAAACAAATAATCGGTAATATATCACAACGCAGCATTTCATAGCCAACCGTTGTTAAGTTAATGCACCGTGAAAAAGCCCACTGTGTAAAACAAAAATTTGTATTTCTGTATAACACAACGCGGCTTCAAAAAGCGGCGTCGAGTAAGACAGTAAGAGGAATTTAACTCCTACCTAGAAAAAATTAAAGCTTAATAGCAAACTTAACTTCTTTACAAAAAAATACCTTAACTTCATTTTATTTATAAGATCAATTACATATTAGCATTATTTGTAATAATTTGACGATTCCCATTCCGATCAAGATTTCCATGAAGAGATTCAAAAGAAACAAAACTTATTCGTCCAGATATTTTACTGTTGCAACCTTAACAAACCTGTTGTCAAATGACCCACAAGAAAACAATCAAATTCGTTTTGCATTTGGTTGTTCAGGGAAAATTCTTAGATAAAAATCTGTGGTTTTCAATTGGTAGGTATGCTTCATAAGGTACCGGTGTCTAATCGATTCTTGGAATGAATGGCGTCTGTTACAGAAAAATAAAAAATGATCGTTCTATACCTACCAACTGATAAGACTAAAATTTGTCAACATTTGAAATAAAGTCATGTTGTGCAAGTCATCAGTGAAGCCCCTTAAATTTGAATACTCATAATTACTCTCATTACAGCTGTCGTAAAATTATACAAACCATTTATTTGTTCGATCATCTTTTGCCATGTGAACTTGTTGCTTGAATGTCGCAAGTACTTTTCTGTCGTTGAACAGGCAGTAAAATTATTCTGTCATAAACGACAGTAATTGATAAAAAAAAAACGAAAATTCCGTAATCATTGTAATTATAATACAGTGACGTCGCAGACAGTAGCACAGCTAAACACAAAGGATGTCGGACCTGATACTGTTTCTGTATACGCAAGGTATATGTAATGACGAACGAAGAAGCAGTTAGAGTCACACGAACCCATTGTGCTCAGCTAGAAGAACGACAGTGCTCCAGACGCTGTAATTATTGGTATTTAAATAAAATAAAAGTTCAGCGTTCTGTACTTCCTTTATTCATCCTACTTATGTCGCTTTCTTTCCATTGGTTTTACTCGGGGAAGCACTACAATGAAATACCTAGAAAAACCAATGGAATACCTAAAACTATTTCTATTCAGTTTAACGAATTGTCTTTGTAAGAGTAAAACACTTAATGGAACGGTTAGAGAATCGTCCTGGAGGCTTCTAGGCGGTGCATTAATCTCCGTTGCTATTCTTCCGCCGAGTAGCTCTAGTGCCCTCAACACACTATGATGTTAGGGTTCGATCTTGTCAATCAAAAACAAGCTAACAATGATAAAATTTGATATTTTGTTGATAAACAGTCTAAAATACCATTAATTTTTTTGAGTTTAAAAGAATACTCGGAAATAATACGGTATTAAACAGAAACTAATGGCGTTTTCCATTGGTTTCACTCGGGGAAGCACTCATTTTAAAAACCAATGGAACACCTAAAATTGTTTTTGCTCAACTTAACGTGTTGGCTTTGTGTGAGTAAAACACCAATTGCACGTAAAAAATATTTCCTGTGGAAAATTTTCTTTTTGACATTTGAGGAACATGTATTAGTGCTTCTTGAGTCGATTCTCACTTCAAATCGAGAAGCGGCTGTCACTCCTCAGAATCATGAGAAGCGATCTTTTTGCACCAATGGAACGGTTTGAGAATGCTTCTGGACGCTCCTGGACGGTTCTTTTCGTCCAATGGAAAACGACATAATTAAAATGTATGGATTTAACTGTTATTAGCCTCAAAATGAGTTGAATATTTGCTCCGGCTGTCGATATTTCACTCAAGGGTAGAAGAATATCTTTGGGATATTCCGAGAACTAATAGAGATTTTAAGACAATAAGTATTTTTCAAATATTGAAACATATGGTCAAACAAGTAAATAAAGTTTGAATGAAGTATCAGCGGTTGATGTTTACCAAAATACTGAAGCTTGAAAAATAAATAATAACCTTTTTTTTACAAATTGGCCATTTGTTCTCTAACATTTTGTTTGAACTCTCAATCACCTAAATATCAAAATTTGTAGAGGTCACAGAATACAGAAACCAAAAGCGCAACAACAATACGAATTGGTGTAGCAAATAAAATTAGGCGTGTAAATGATGTTCAATGGAACTTCATTCAGTTGTTAAAATTTAAAAAAAAAGATATTGCAAAGGAAGTTCACCAATGATTTCATTATAAAAAGAAAAATTTAATGTTTATGAATCAAGGAAAGGCATTTTGCAGAAGGTTTCTTAGTTCGGATTTATTAGGAACTCTTTAGTTTCAATATATAATCACATCGTAAATCAAAAAAAAAGTGTCGTAATTTGAAAATTATTAGCATCCAGCTGTGCATGATGAGGTCAACTCTGCGTACGTCAAGGGCGGATTACAAAATTGAAACCGATAAGTGGGAGAGCTCGAAATAACGATGCTCGTGGTGTCATAATAAGAAGAAGAAGAAAGAAGAAAAACATGTTTTGAAAGACATTCCAAGTTTAGATTCGAACAAATTTTTTATTCGCCGTTTTGTGAAATGCTTTTCGAGTGTGTTTATTGCGATTCACAGCACACTGAATATTGTAATTGATCAAATAAAAATTTGGTAACCTTTTGCGTTCAACAGAAGGGAAACTCTAAAAAAAATCGTCAGATTCCTTGTATTGATTGACCAAAAATAAAGGTTTTTTTTAGGAGATATGCAAATACAAAATAAAATAAAATAACTCTAATAAGTTTTTAAATTTTTAATTAAAAAATTAAAATTTTTAAATAACAGCCAATAGCTCTTATACGCATGATATCTTGAATATGAGTTCCACGGTTACCTCGAATGAAGCGGAGTCTTATTTTCAAACATTTTTTATTAGTAGCGGCCCATATCATCAACATCGATTTGCCAGCGTTATTCTGAAGTCAGTTTATTCATTAGGAAATGGCTGCAACAACTATACTCCCAATTAGAAAATTGACAATCACTAGTAACAGTGATGCCAATTCGAAAACAAAACTTCTAAAACACCTTTTTGGAATCTTTGTCGGGAGGTTTGGCGAGACGAAACAATAATGTAAATTTATAGTCGGAGCGTTAAAGCGAGAAAGCGTCGGCTCTTGTTAACATCACTTTAACTTTAAAATGAGGCATTAAATACAAACGATTTATAAAAACCACACTATCCATGACAACTTTAAAATGGACTTGGTTAAAATGAATGTAAGCAGTACCAACATTTTTGACAGTTCAGGCAAATGAATTGAAGTAAACATAAAAGCAAAAAAAAAAAAAATCAGTTCAAAAATAACATTTATTCTGATTGTAAACCAAAATTTGGAATAAAAGTTTTGTTTTTGCCTAAATATACTTGATTCAGAACAAATATTAGTTGGAAATAAGTCACACAAAATGTCAAGCAATTGAAAAACGTCAGATGAGTGAGAGCAATGTGTTTTGTGAAGCAAGTCTATTCATAATAAAACATACTGACCACGAATATGTATACCTCCAATTGTCAAATTGACAGTCATTACAAAAAATAGCAAATCTCTAAAAAATAACGCTCTTTAAGACTTTCAGATGACAGTTATGCATTAAGATTTTCGGAGTAAGGTTTACAGACTGAAAAAGCAAGCTAAAAATTTGAATTCTAAAAAAGACAATAACCTACATGAGAATCAAGCATAAAGCCCTGCGTAAACCAGAGCGATAACGTCGTGCGATGCGATTTCTGTCAAAATGAAATACATGTAGTCTTATGGAGGTTTGACTTAACGCAATCGCATCGCACGCACAAATCGCGCTGGTTTGCGCAGGACTTTACTTGGAAATTCTTGGGTTAGATTTTTTTTACAATTTTTGATTACTGGTTGAATTAAAATTGATTTTATTACATATTTGTGGATATTTTGCTTCTAAATTGAGATTGAAAGTGAAAACAACAAAAAAAAAAAAAAAATGGGCACGACTGGGTCGCACGAACTTGCGATTGTGTGCACAGTACCAATACCAAAAAATTAAGGCTGAGTAAAAGGTTTTAGTATTCTTTCTAAATATTTTTGGTGGGCTCAGGGCTGCCAACTACACTTTAATAATGAAAATTTAATTAAATCACGCAAAATATTGAAAAAAGTTAAAATTAAATATATCAAAGGTCAAAGAAAGCTTCAATCGAAAATCCAAAAACGGCATTCTTTTGCAATTGCTAGTACTTATAAACGTTGAAAATTTAACCAAAATCGTTAGAGCAGTTTTTTTTAAAAATCGGTTTTTTATTTTTCATTTTTTAATAAAAAAAAGTTTTTTAAAAGTTAGGTATGCAAGTCTTAAGATCTTGCCAGAAGATGTTTTGACAAGAAAATTGAATTAAATCAGCAATACCGTTTTGAATATATTCAAAAAAAAACCAAATTTTTTAAAAAAATTAATAAAACTTTCAAAATTTAGAATTTTCCAAATGTTAATATGCAATCTTTTTTATGTCATCTACGACTTCTTAAATATAAAATTTCAGCAAAATCGTGTCAGCCATTATCGAGGAAGTCGGTTTTGAAAAAAAGGTACTATGGGGGTACCGTTTTTAGACTTTTCCCAAAAAAAATTTTTGCATCATAAGAAAGACAATTAAAAAATAATCCTTCAAATAAAATTTTATCAAAATCGTTAGAGCCGTTTTCGAGAAAACTAAGTATTATCATATAGGTTGTATGGCAGGTACCGTTATTTCAAGACCTAGAGGCCCAATTCCAAAAACCCCTCTGTAGGATGCCAAATAGACCCTGACTGCAAATTTTGAAGAAAATAGGTCAAGCGTTTCAGGCTGTAGATCCATATACGGACATACAGACAGACAGACAGACAGAATTGTAGGACCCACTTTTTTCGTATTCTCTATCATCGTAATGTCATGTTTAATTGTTATTTCAAAATTTTTTTTCTGCACGATTGCAAAACTTGCCTTATAAGTACTATAATCGCAAGTAAAAATATATTTTTGAAGGAATAATCCAATTTGAATTTTCCGCTAAAATTCAGTAAAATTAATGTAATTTGCATGTTACTAAACAGAGATAGTTGGTAATTGAAACCCTGAAGAAAAAACTGATCGAATCTCTTTGTTTCTCAATTACTTTTACTATCTTCTATCTATACATAAGTAAAAAAGTAAAGAGCTGTCCGTGGCATAATGGTTACCCGGTCTGTGTGTTACGCGAGAGGTAAGTATTTCGAATCCCAACAGAAAACAGAGATGTTTTTTTTTTTTGTAGGTAACGCCTTTCGCGAGCATTTGACAATTCCTCCGATAGTAACCATGACTGCGAGAAATGTGCTAGTCCCCGGGGCTATCTGCTTTGTTGCGCCACTCCGTGAATCTAGAAGTTCATATTCTTCTGTTGAACCTTACCAATGTAAGCTAACTTCAACCACCATCTCTTAAAAAATTACAATAGAGTCGAAATAGTTTTTTACAATTGAAGCGCTTGGAGGATGAAGGTTCTAAATGACATTTTTTTAAATTTTCGTTTTTCCTTTGAGATTTGAGTTTCTTTATTAAAACTTAAATTAAAAGTGCTATATGCACGCAAAGTGCATGCAATAAATAAACTTTGAACGCATTTTACTCAAATTCTGGAAAATGTCACTTAGCGCCTTCGTCTTCCAAGCGCTTCAATTGATAAACGTATATCTACTTTTCTTACCTCATATTAAGACCTTCAAGCTTCAACGTTAAGTAACAAGTAACTGAGTTGAAGATTTGTTAAAAGTTATCCGATCGAGATGAAGACATTCCATGTCCCATACAAGTATGTATCTCTAATCGGCCCAGAAATGTTTTTCATACTTTGTGGTTGGAAAACTTCCATTTTCCATAGAGATATCTCCGACCCATACCCCATACGTAGCCTGACAATTTTTTATTTTTTTTTTTTATTTACGATAAGCACAATGAAATAGGTACATTCACATAAATTAAGTTGTAACATTCACAATCATTGAGCACTCAATTTATCTTCTTTAATGTTTTTATTTAGCGAGTGCAGGTATAATCACATTGGATATTCGGTGACAGTGTTTAAATAATTATATTTATCTTAATTATCTTTTTTTGTGAAATAACTACTCAATTTAATTTGCTCAGATGTAACTCCACATTTATTAATTTGTTCACTTTTATTGTACACACAAAAGCTGTTTTGTGATGAATCCAATTTCAAAATTTTCATTGCTTATCATTTTTGCTACATTGAGCTCAGACTATAATTACCTACAACCAATTTTAATAGTAAATGAACTTTTCTTTATTGAGAATTCCAATTATTCTATAGCAATAAAAGTTAATATTAATTTAATAATCTTTGAATTATTCACAATACTGGAAAATTTTTGTGAAACGTAAAGAGTGTGTGAACAATCTATTTAAATGATGCCATTATTATTTTTACTCTTACTTAATGGATGTTGGTTTATTCGTTTATAAATTGACTTTGCCACTGTTTGATTACTAACGATGAAATAATGTAGACATTGAT
This sequence comes from Melanostoma scalare, assembly GCA_949752695.1. NCBI lineage: Eukaryota > Metazoa > Arthropoda > Insecta > Diptera > Syrphidae > Melanostoma > Melanostoma scalare. The sequence goes on along the minus strand of OX456984.1, from coordinate 209,426,076 downwards.
ATGTATTATACATGTATGTATAGTAGGGTGGTCCTTATTTGACTTTTTTGCGAAAATTGAGTGCGACGCCCCCTAAATCGATTCTAAAAAATTAAAAAAAAAATTCCCTAATTTTTTCATATTTTTATCTCTAACCCTTCCTGGCACTATTTTCCTGTCATTTTTGAACTAATCAACGCAAAGACTTCGAATTAGGCTCAAATAAGGCGTCTCTGAAAACTCTAGGTACAACCGCGTGTATGTTTGATAAAATTTAGATCATTTGTTTATACTCTATTGTTAATAAACAAAAAGGCTTTTTTCTTATTTCGCTCAATCCGCCAAAAGTAAGCAACATTTTGACATGGATTATTTTTTCAAGATATCTACGGCAATTTTAATGACCTAACGTTAAATTAGATTTTTTTTATTTATCATTTCATTTGTTATTAACCCTTTACCGCATGAATTAATTTCAGCGGTCAAAAAAAATAAAAAACTTTTTTTATGGGTTCTTAGTGCTGTTTGAAAACATCCTGCATTAAAAAAACACAAAAAAGTTAATTTGTTTAGAAAATAAGAACAAAAGCCAAATTTGGCTTCGTATGCAGTAAGGTGTTAGAAATCTTACAAATTTTATTTATTCACTATACGAAAATAATTCAAGAAAATAGCAAGAAATAAATTTTTTTCATTCAAAAACGTCCTCCTTTTTCAGCTCTTCAATCGGCATTCTTGAATTTGGAACTCTGTTGAGCCTCACGGTACCCAGTGGTAAGAGCCCATTTTTGAGTAAATGGACTTGCAAAATCGGGCTATTGTACCAGTTGTCAAAAAATATTTTGTGGTTCACATTTTTTTCCACTGTCGATGTAAGCCTTGTTACAACATTTCCACTCATTCCCAAATCAGGTGACCCGTCATGTATTTTGTTACTTTGTTCTCTAGCAAAAATATCGAAATCGTAGCTGACACTCCACTTAGCACTTAATTCTTCTAACCCCATTTGTGAGGTTTGGCTGGGTTATACTGCTTCAGTTCATGTCGACACTTTGTAGGTATTATTTGTTCATCTACGGCGAGGAACTCCTCTTTCGGAATCACCAGTAACTGCTCCCTTATTTTTCTAAGAGTGGTCTTATTTTGAAGAGTTTGTCGAATCCTTCAGTCCCATATCCATATTGTTTCCCACTTGTTGCAGATAATAGTTTTATAAACGATGGATTGTCCAACAGACTTACTCCAATAATGTCTCGAAGCCGGTAGGTGGCAACAAGACATAATTATATAACACTGTCCCAATGAACCGGCTCCATCTTGTTCTTTGAAATATTGACCGGCTTGTTTATATCTGTGGCAACATGGAAAAACGACATAAGTAGACTTATGTCGAAAATGAGTTTTTGATACCATCCGATGCGCAATAAGCCATTCCGTCTGTCATATTTTTTTTGTATTTTTATCTCAAGGGGTTAAGGAATTACAGACAAAAGAAAAACGACTTAAGTCTGTATCTAGCTTGCCCAAGGAAAAACAACATAAGAACAATTTTTTAATTTTCATTTTCTACTTGTGCTTTTATTCCATAATGAAAAACCAAATCAACATGCACATAAGTTTACTTATGCTCTTTTTCTAAAACTGTTATATTGTTTCTCCATGACCATAAGTTTACTTGTGCTCTTTTTCCAAAATAAAATTGTAGCTTACACGCAAATAAGTTGACTTGTGTTGGAAAAATTACACAACTTAACTTAAAAAAAATTATTTAATTGAACTCATTGTGGAAAAAACCACAAGTAAACTTAACTGACAGTTAAGTAAAGGTTTAAACAAGGAACAACGACATAAGTCATATTTTTATCAAAATCAGCTATAAAGCTATATAAATTTAATTCTTTATAAATTAAAATAAAATCTTACAGTAATTTCAGTCATTTGCACGTTCAAACTTCGTCAAGAAGTCTAGTACCTGATTTGTAATTGGAAACCAAACATTCAAATCGCTCTCCTGAAAAGTAGTAAAAACTGAATTATGTCGTTTTTCCTTGTTGCCACAGATATTATCCTGGAGGACTTTCTTATTTGACTCTTCCACAATGAAATTCATCAGCTCATCAGTAAAAAAAATCTAAAAAAATCTGATGGTTCCTTTAGTTCTTTTACATATGCTGGGAGCTCGATAGATCCTGTGAATTCCAACTGTTCTTCGTCGTAGGCAGGAAGATGACCCTTTTTCCACAATACTTTTTGCTTCGTTTTCTTGCTATTTGTTTTCGATGTAGTTGCTGAAATTGGTGCACTCTCTAATTCAGACTCTTCGTCAGTTTCATTCACAGTTAGGTTAGCGCTTTGGTTATGAAGAGTTTCTTCAGTGTTCAATTCTTCATCAGATTCAGCCGCCAATTCATCGTCGCTTTGAGATCCATCACCAGGTACATATAGGGTTTACATGTGAAGAACGTCCATAAAATCGAAGGGGCTCCATTTATAAAGTAAGAAATAGCTGTTTTGTTCTTTTATAAAGAGTAAAAACCAGTTATATTTTAAATATTCAACACTGTATATTATCAAACACGTCATTGAAGTCAATTTTTAAAAACTGCTTTATATACCTGCATTGTAGCAAACATCAGACCGTAATTACTTCTTAGTGCTACCCACTACCCAGCTTGATTATTATCTATACTAATTACGAATCAGTGTTTTGTCAATAATAACAAACTTCTTTCTAAACAAAAACTTCCAAGCAAAACAACAAATAGAAAGGAAAAAAACAGCAAAATCTCCCAACCAAACAAAAAAAAATTAACAAAATACCTATGTAGATTTGCAACCCCTTACTGCACACGAAGCCAAATATGGTTTCCGTACCTTTTGCTCTCCCAAGACCAGCCCAATCATTTCTTTCAATAAAAAATTGATTCATTCCATGCGCAATTTGACACTTAATCAAAAATATATTTTTGATTTCACTTTACTTACCAAGCAATAGCAAAAATTAACACTCAAAATATTAATATATTCTACACTTCCGTTTTCAATACACCGGACCGACCGACTGACATTTGATCACGAAATGCATATTTCTTTGCTGTCGCACACACAAAAAAACTACCGTTAAGCGTTCTTAGAAATACAAAGAAGAGGATCTTGCTGTATTTCGATCTTTTCCTTGTGACAGAGAACAGGAAAAAGGATACAAACAGCCAAAGCCATATTTGGCTTCGTATGCGGTAAAGGGTTAATAAAAACTCGATTAAAAATCTTTTAATAACAGCAGCCGTTTTTAACGGATGATCGAAAAAACAAAAACTTTTTAATGAAATAGGGCCAGGAAGGGTTAGGAATAAAAATTTTAAAAAATTAGGGAATTTTTTTTTCCTGATTTAGAACCAATCTAGGGGGCGTCCCCAATTTTTTTTTCCTAAGGACCACCCCAATGTATAGTGTATACTTGTTTTTTAAAAGAAAATATTTTAATACTGTCCACTTTGTTGATACTTTCGACTAGATACCCATCCAGATTAACTAATCGAAAGATTTTTGAATGAATACAGCCTGCGGTGTAATGGCTTATTACGTGAGAATGCGAGGTTCGAGTCCCAGAAACATCAAATAGTTTTTCCACGGGCATCACATTTGACAAGTCTTCCGAGAGTAATTACACTGCCATGAAAAGTGCTTTTTTACTTAGGCTCTTATTGCGAGTGTCGTTTGGTTGTCGATACACGACGGTTGTCGATAGTCGAACATCGAAAATGAAATTTGCGTATTCAATTGCGTATTCTTATTGTTCGATACTTTCAATTTTGAATTCGGTCGTTATCGACTGTATTTTTGCGTTCGCCTATCACTGAAACTAACTCAAATGTCAAATTATAGGATTTATTCACAATGGCTACTTTCACTATTCACAGTTAAAGAAATCCTTGTCGATAGAGATACTCAAGCTTTCGACCCTTGTTTGTATCGAATGTAAGGCGACACTCGCAATGAGGACCTGGGTCCTTCCATTCCTCAAAAAAAAAAAGCTTTATTCAAAGGAATGTGCTGGGTCCTCAGGCTCCCCTATTTTATTTTATGTTTTTATAGCTATTTTCAAAAAATCAACAGGTCAGCAAATACGCTTAAAATTCATGTAAAAATATCTTTTACTTATTGGCAAACTACATGAAAGTCGGAATGGCACGACGCGACGCGACGGCGCGGCGTTAGAACACGACGCAATTGAAAAAGTACATGCATTTCATACTGTGCACCGATTGTTTCAGAATACTCAGTTTTGTTCATAAAGTGCGGTTGTTTTCGCAACTCGTCAAACTTGGCACAAAAGTGTATACATTTTGCTTAAGTGTATTATCGCATCGGTGACTTCTCCTCTGGACCATTTAAATGGAAACTTTTCGTATAGAAAAATGAAACTAACGAACGATTACTTTCTCCGACAATAGTTCATGAGTTTTAAGCAATTTGTATTACTTGTTGGAGAGCTGTGAAGTTGGCAAGATAGAATTTTGTACTGCGTCTGATATACATACAATTGTGTTTTGTGTATTCCGTAAGCGTCGCTCCTTGCGTACGTACAAAAAAGTTTATGTAAGTAAACTGAACGAAAATGAGCTTTCTGGCAGTGTTAGAACTCATTTTTAGTCGAAACTATTTTCCAATATCCTGCTAATGTTACTGTTTCCGTAGTAGTTTCTTGTTTAGGTTGCCATTTCCATTTTCCAAAGAATATCGAAATGAAATATGGCCTGTGTTGCTTTTAAAGCTCTAGACCATCTCTATTACAAATTTCATTCAAATCGGCTCAGTAGTTTTAGAACCTATACAATACAAACAAACAAAAAAATCTTTCCTCCTTATAATAGTGTACCTAATTAGGAGAACAGGGGACGCCATTGAAAATGTAGCCAACTACAACTGCGGCCCTCGCAAAAACGGGCGGGGTAAGCATGAGGATAAATAAATAGAAAAATCCTCCTATTTTGACAAATGCATTTTTATGAGACTTTATTTTAAATATTTTACTTTGTAAATTTACTATAAAAAGTTACTAAGACGTTGCGTCTGTCAAAAAGAAAAACATACCTATCTCACATCATACGTTGTCTCGAGCTAACTTCACATTAACTCACTAAATTTTTTCAATTTATTTAGAGTCAACTAAAGTCAACTAAAGTCATTTAGCTCGAATTGAATTAAAACCCAATACTAGAATGATATTCTATTGAAAAACTGTTCCTTAGAGTAAAGCCACGGCCGGGCCCCACACCGCAACATATTTTCATTTCATTTTGTATTCCCCATCAAAAGTTGACTTTGGCAATAGTGAAATTTCATTACTTCCCTATGCATTCAATATTTTATCGTTTATTTCAAAACTGTGCTGCACTTATAGTCCGGTCAAAATAGATATTCAAAGTTACATTAATTCGCACCTTTCTGAAAATTGGCATGAATGTTGGGAACCCTATTACTTACAATTTGTCAAAAATCCCCCTCAATCCGCCGCTTGGAAAAAAATTTATTCAAGGTCAAATGTTGCAAACATCGGTTTTATGAGTTTTCCAGCTAAACGGTAAGTTTTACCATAAAAATAGAAAGGCAAAAATTATTCACCAAGCAATTATCTATAAAAATTGTAAATACACTTTTTTTTCCTAAGTATCACCATTTCGGAGATATAGCTTTGCAAAAAGTTGAAAAAGTTGTGTTATTCCTAATATGTATGTCAATTACCGTTATATGCGTTACAGAACGATAACATAAGTAAAAATAATAGTTTTCGTGGAGTATACATACACATAACTGTAAGAATATAAGCTCGAAAACAACCCAGTCCCTCATTTTATATGACCGCACGGTCTTGTATTAGCGTTGCCACTGTTTGAAAAAATTTCCAAAGTAGACTTTTAAAAAAAGTGCAGTAGATTACATTTTTATGCAGTAGATTTCAAAGGAACTCATTTAAATATACACAAATAAGTACACCGATCTATTTTCAAAACATTAAAAAAGCTATTCATTAATAAATTTAAAAAAAATCAAATTCTCTCCACTAAAAAGTCTATCTATAGCCATAATAGCTGAGTGTACCTATAATACGGGTGCGTTTGGAAAATGGTTGCATTCAGTATATGGACTAAAAAGTCATTTATGAGCATTGCAATTACTCAAGCATAGTTTTAATTCGTAAAACCAAAAGTGCAGTAGATATTTTTTTAGATTAGATTTTTAGATAGATAGATTTTAGATAGATTTTTAGATAGAACAGTTTTGAAATTGTTTGAGAGACAAGATTTAGTTGATTGTGCTGACGTTTTCAAAGAAAGTACCTCTACTCCACAAGCTGTAATCACCAACAGAATTCGCTTTCTTCTTTCCGTTTACGGAGCTCCAAAAAAAAATAACGTGCTTGGATAAGTTTCGATACTTGTCTTTTGCTAAGAACACGCATAAGAAGAAGCAAGTACAATTAGCTTGTCTTTCTCCAACCTCTGCTTCTGCTGAGCAACATCTATTTCGGGTATATTACCAAGTTCAAATATGGCTGCTCGGTAATAAACTAAATTCAGAAGACTGGGGTTGGAAGTTAATTGACAATATATTGGAACCAGGCAAAACTTTACTCCCTCTTGCACCGGAAAAACTCCTCAACTCAATTTTTTGCAATTGCAAAAAGGGGTGTAATGTTAAATGCGGCTGCAAGAAAGTGGGGTTGTTTTGTTCATTAGCATGTATCAGTTGTCGAGGTCAATCGTGCTCCAATGTTCAATCGCCAGTAGATGAGGATTTCTACGGTATATGCGAGGAGACTTCTGATGTATCGCTCTTTGAACAATTTATTTGCACCCTGCAGGATGAAGAAGAAGAAGAAAAAGAAGAAGAAGGAGAAGAAGAACAAGACAGAAGAAGAAGAAGAGTCCCAATCAGACGAATAGTTTTTTTCAAATTACTCATTACTTACACCGCTCTCATTCATTACAATAGTCATTACAATAATACCAATTTCAATTCAATACAATAGCTCTTACCTCAACAGAACCACAATAGATAGTGGAATAGGCCTACCGGGGAAACCACGTAAAAAAAAAGCGCCATGCACACTACCTCACGGGTAGCGCGGAAACGTGTGCATATTAGAAGTAACACAACTTTTTGCAAAGCTATATCTTCGAAATGGTCATACTTAGGAAAAAAAATTATATTTTATTTATAAAAATTATTATTATATTATATTATTAATTTATTTATAAAAATTTACAATTTTTATAGATAATTGCTTGGTGAATAATTTTTGCCTTTCTATTTTTATGGTTAAACTTACCGTTTAGCTGGAAAACTCATAAAACCGATGTTTGCAACATTTGACCTTAAATAAATTTTTTTCCAAGCGGCGGATTGAGGGGGATTTTTGACAAATTGTAAGTAATAGGGTTCCCAACATTCATGCCAATTTTCAGCAAGGTGCGAATTAATGTAACCTTACCCCTATTTTTGAAGTTAATTTGACCGGACTATTATTGCACATGCATGCTCTCCCATCGTGCTAACATTCCAATGACTAAACGCTAACCGACATCGTCTTACTTTCCTTACATAACAAAGTACCTAATATCAATTAATAAAACTACTGCACCTAAGCCCCATTTAGTTGATCTAGACCTGTGTTGTCTATCTTATCATCATCGAAATCACCTTATATGAAAGTATACCTACACCTACATAAATATCTACGTTGGAATTTAATTTTCGTTGTTTTGTATTTCGTGAGTGACGACGATATTTGCAATTTATTTGATTACGCAGAGAGACGACTTGTAGACATGAAGAGCGAGCTTTGTTATCTTTGAAAACTGATACAGCACTTATTCGTAGCAATAGCAAACAATTAATTATTGGGTTGAATTCAATAGAATCTATTTACGTGGTTAGGTAGAATATCGAATTTCGACCGCGCCACAACTCACATGAATGGTTTGAATGATGTTAGCTGCGGACTTACCCCTCGCTGCGATCGAAGTGTAAAACTATATTCTCCAACAATTGAACTGGATTCTACAAACAAGTCTATTGATTGTTCATTCTTAGAATGTGTTACAACTAAATTTGCATCGCAATAGACTACCCTTGAGAGAGGTCAATTCGTTGCAACGTCTCCCGCTCCCGTTTCCGTCCGTCATCATCGCCATCGTCGTCGCAAGGAGAACATTTCCTATTTACGTTTCACTGCTTGCTAATCTTGTACCTACGATGTAATTTAGACTAATTATTATGCAACAAAAATTATACACAAATATGCATTCCTTATGAAGCTCCATCTGAGGCATAGACTTTTGTATGTATTGATTAACATTTAGGTATATGCGCAATCGATTTATGCAATCGAGTAGAATGGGAGGAATTAAGCTGATATTTTATCTCCGCAAATAATAAACTTATATTCTGAAGTGTTTTGGTTAGATATTCGAATAAATAAAAATCAAATGGTGGACAAACAGAACTCGATACACTTAAGCAACAATTAAGTGGCTTTTGCAAGTGCTTTATATTTGTTGGCATTGGATTCAAGACAAATATTGATTCTGGAGAGGACTCTAATTATGCGCCTATTTTGCGAACTATTTGCGATTCAAATTTACTCTTGGTTATAGGAGGCGATACCTACTAAATGGCATCACAGAGAGGATAGAAAAGATGCCATTTCGCAGCAAGTTTATGATCCCTAATCACTAGACCAAAAAGAGAACTCGAATCGCAATAATGCGATGAATTATAGATTTAATTACACTTGGAGCTTAATAAATTCCAACTTAAGTAGCCCACTTTAGTGAAGCACATTACTGTCGTTTATTGTTTACACAAGCAAATGTTTATGCTGGCAGCGCATATTACCTGTTTTATGCTCCTTAAGCCACACTTAGGCGAACATTTCAGTCTCTATTTAAGTTCAGTTATCAGCTGAGTACTCAGTCAAAACTGAGTTTGCAGTTATAAATGAGACCGAAATGAATGGGATGCGCATCACTTTTCAATTCAATTGATAACTGAACTGATAGCCGATTGTCTTAAATCGTCTTAACCAGCTACTATTTTATGATAGGACGCGGAAAAAAGAATTAGCAGCTCATATATTGGATTTAAGATTGATGGCTGGTGAAAACGGTAAATTTTAGCACATGCCGTAATCCATACCGTCACAGGTCATAAATTATTAGCGTTAGTTCAATTTTTCGAGACAAAGCAAAAATGTTAAATGTCAAAGTCCATTTATAAACAAAGTCCGTTTAAATACAAAATGTTTTCATTCTGACGCAACTGCGGTGACGCCCGCTATTATGACATCTAAAGTAATAACACATGTGATTCTATCGACTAGAAGTTCAAATCACGGGATCAGGGGCTTGTCGGCGTTGTTTTCGCCTATCAAAAAGTTTCTAATTTTATTTATTCAAAAAATCAAATTAAAGACTCAACAAATGAATAAAAAATAAAAAAAACGTTGACACACCCACCCACAAATGTTTTTATTTTTGAAACAGATACTCTCAGTTTCCAACACACAAAATGTGAATATATGCACGTAGGTAGTCCACGAACCACGATATTTCTGTATATTTTTGATAGGAAAAATGTCAGCTTTTCTGAATATTTTTTTTAAAAAAACAAGCTTAACATGATGTGACTATTTTTTCTAATACTAAAGTAATAAGGCCAGCAATTAGCGACGCAAAAGAACTGCGCAAATTGGTTTTGGCAAAAACACACGATACAAGTGAACTTTACAGTTCTTAGTTTAAAAAAGTTTTCTATCAGTAAAAATATCTTTAAAAAATCGTTCTTTATATACAATTTGCTATTGCATTGAAAAGAGAAAAACATGAAATGTACAAAAAAGCCAACGTATGTAGTTTAAAAATATGTACATACTTAAAAAGGAAATTTTTAGGCTAAACAGAATTGATAAAAGAATTTGAATTTACTTCTCAAGCTGATTTTGGGTAAGCAATGCGCATGGACAGGAGTGTTTTTAAAGAACTTCTGTCTAAATTGGCACCTTTAATTGAAAATGAAGATACTTTAACGAGATAAGCAATACCCGCCTATCATCGCTTATCACTTATATTAAGATTTAAGGGTACCGGAAACAGCTACGAAAACTGAAACTTTTTGAAAGCTATTTCTATGCAATGAATTAAACACATACCCTTGGAAACAAATGAAACCATCTTCAAACATTTTTCAAAAAACTCTTCATTTGTCAAAGTTTCAAAAACTCGCCTCAGTAATTCTGTTCTTTATTCAATTAGCGTGCGGCTACACGATCAAGATATGGCAAGCCATTTCTACTTTTGAGAGCGATTTATTGATGAAGCTGTTGATTTCATGGCTACTGAAGTCGCTTCTCAGATGGCTTGAATATTCCATATCAGTTGGGTTTCAATTTTGAAAAGTTTGGTTTTGTATCTTAAAAAGTTTAATGTACTGTAAATGGCTTTCCGCGCATATTGCATCCCAGGGTTAATAAAAAAAGTATGGAAAATTTAAGTACAGTGATGGTCTAGTATAACGAATGCCGATAAAACGAATGATCGATATTACGAACACTTTTTTAAGTCCATTAGGTATTCAACATAACGAACAAATAACGAATTTCAGACAAAATGGCACTGAAAACTCTAAAGTCTTAGTTCTAAAAAGTTTACGGGCATTCAAGAATAACATTCAACCCCCGAAAAAACAAATGCTTATTAACGATTCTTTTCTTAAATTTGAGTACAAATTGAGTCTATTTACCTAAAGATTTGTATGACAAAAAGGTTTGTTGCGGTATATTTTACCACAACAAGTTAGACCTTTACTTTTCTTCCTCTTCCCATTTTCACCCCTCCTTTTGTTGTGGCTTCAAGGTGCTGGCAGAGTACAAAGCAACCCTAGTCCATCAGCTAGTGGTGTACTTCAAAGCATTTTGGAAAAGCAACCCAAATAGGTACCCCTTCATTGAGCCAGTGGACGGCTGGAGACTCAAGCAGCAGCGTTAGTAAGAACCTAATATAAGATTCTAATTGACTCTGGACATTATATCGTTCGTTATACTGGACCACCACTGTATACACAAGTACATATAAATAAACATTTCCAAATTGTGCAGATTTTTACATTCACGACACAAAATAGCTTCACCAACTTTAAAATTCGAATAAAATTCATAATTGTTTTATCTTTTACACAGTTAACTACACAAGCAACCCCATTCACAACACAAGTTGACTGCGCAAAAACTTTTGCGCAATTATTTTGTGCGGCTTCCTATTTTATTGCTGTTTGCAACAAATAAAATATTAATTTTATTGTATACCTAGAGCTACATGTTCTCCAAATCTGTCAAAACATTGGCTGATGCCCAAATTTTAAATGCGTCCTCTTCATAGAACGACTTCTTCAGCTAGTCATCCTTTTTGAATTTAGCCATGCCCATGTACAAAATTATGTTGATCTTTAAGATTAGGACTTATTTACAAGACTTTCTAAAATTGACTTTCCTTATTGTTATTTCACGAACGGAAAGATTCAGTTTTTTGAAAGCGCCTACTTATCATTTATTTGCGTTCATCAATGTGTTTCCAAACACCATCAATGTATGTAGTTGATGATGGTATACTAATTATGGATAAATAAATAAATAAATAGGATGGCGCAAAAGACCGAGGAGCCCCAAGGTTTAGCGCATTTCTCACAACCATGCCTTGTGAGGTAGTGGAAGGAACCTACAATTTTCTGCCGGTTCCGAACGGCTAATCGAGAAAGCGCTTTTCATTGCAATGAATTTACTAACGGAGGACTTGTCAATTTCTCGCGAAAGGTGATACACGTGGAAAAGCATTTTTGCCTCTGTTGGGATTCGAACTATGAACCTCTGGGTTAACAGGCACACATACTAAGCAACACGCCACGGGTAAAATCACTAGCTATGGATTAACATAGTAAAATAACGTTTGCATACAAACCTTACAGATTTTCTTGTTTCCGGTGACACTTACCAATTTCGTCTTGGCATGTAATTGCATTGAAAGCGCTGTAAGTTTTTTCTGAGGTGAAATCAAAGTATGCGTCTTGCCGTCTTGTTTGAGTTTACGGCTGTTACCTAATATATTTTCATCATTTCTTAATTTTTTGTGTGATATTCAATTAAATGGCAAAAAATGTTTGTTAGGGCAGTCTTAAACGAATATTATATTATCCACTGATGTTGAACACTCAAAAATGTCGAGAAATACATTAATTTTTTAAATCGATTTCAAACCCACAAACAACAAAATGGTAATAGCTGAGGATAAACAGTTGAATTTGTGGCCCACAGAGTGGGTAATACAAATCGACACTTTGGGTACACTTTGCCTGAAACACCTTAAATTTTTTTCAAATTAGTGTTTTATTTGAATTGACATCTACATCCGGTTTCAGTTGAGTTTCATTATTTCCCCTTTTTGTTATTGTAGTTTTCACTTTGATGGCAAATGATGTTTATTGCGGCAATTCTGAATAAAGTTTTCAATATTCTCTACCCAAAAATATCGGCAAAAAACATTTTTTATTTTAAATCGATTTCAAATTAACTAAAAAAAAAAAAAAATTGGCGGGTTCCCGGTCGAGGACTGCCAGTCGAATTTAGCTTGCATATAGGCAAAACTGCATTACCTTGCCGCACTTGACTCTCTGTGCTGTGAACTCGACTGAAATCGAAGTCCTTAAATCCTATTAACTTTTCGGCGACGTTTCTCAGCTCATTCAACATTCCAATAACGTTGTTTCTCTGGGGATGTTTCAGTCGGTTCACACGACTCTTATTGTTTTAACTTTTGTATCTGTAAATCATGTGTCGAATTAGAATTTCTTTTCAAACAAAGCATCTGCCTGGTTTGTATGTTCTGATGTTGATATTTTTATTTTTATTGACATTTTTTTTCTATATGTCCAAAGTTGAAAGAAAATAATTTATTGCAAAAAGTAGTCAAAAAAGTTGAAGTCCAGCCGGTCGATTTCCTTACATACATATCTAAATTGAGAAACAAGATGGAAACTTTTGTTTAGTTTGTATTGTCATTAGTGCTAAGTATTATAATATAAATGTCGTGTTCACCCAGTAAACAGAAAGTAGAAACTTTTGTTGTGCTATGATGTGTTTCTGTTTACATAAAATCAAACACGTCCAATAGCTATTTCTTCTGACTTCTTGGACAACCGCCCAAGTGCAATTAGTTCTTGAAAGTTGAAATAGAACTTGAAGATAAAAGATAAAAGACTTGGAAATAAAAAACGTAGAAACAAATCACAGGACATATTCTTTATTATTTTCTAATTAAGTTCATTAAATGGTTTTGAGTGAGAATCATGGTATTAACTTGCTAATCTTACCAAAGATAATAAGAGAAAATACAAAAAGCAACTGAAAATTCGACATGGTACAAGACAGCGAAAAACCTTGGAGCCTGTCCGTTTCTCACGATCATACCTTGAAGCGGACCTACAATTTTTGACCGATTCCAAACTGATATTCGTAAAAGCGCTTTTCGTGGTAAATAAATGAAATCGCCGCCAAAGGCAACACCCGTGCAGAAAAACATTTTTTGTATTCTATTAGTATACTCCTGGTTTTCTGCTAGGACTCGAACCTCCCGAGCAACAGTCAGACATGCTACCATAACGCCATGTGCACTCTCTATAACTCTTGTATGCTTCCGCATAAGTAAATTTGATTTAAGTTAAATGGGCATATATATACTGCAACCGTTAGCAACAAAATTCCTTCATGTAAATGCGATGAAACAGTTTCTGAACCATTGTCCACGAATGAAGACGTCAAAAATTTACGCGCTTTCCTAAATGGTGGCCTTCGAATTCCCGCTATTTGTGTTTTATAAATCAGCTGAATCTATGCTCACTGCTTGAAACAATGAAAGAGCTCCAACAGGTTTAGACTAAATCACTTACACAATTCCCTTTGGGACAATTCGACAAGCTTTTCAGAACATTCAAAATCATTTATACCGCCCAATTTTTGTGTATCGCTGAGCAATAACGAGTAGTCAATGACACTACGTCACCACATTCATTGTCCCAAGAGTGAACTTATTGTTGATCACAGTGTATTGTTTTCAAATTGAATTAACTCCATGTTGATGTGCCCAACTCAACCACAGTTAATTGTCCACAGAAAAGTACCCCATGGGTGTCGACTCTGTTATTGAGCTTTTTTTCAATGCGTTCAAATTCGTGATTTCATAAAATCGGCTTTAAGTAAGTCCTTACGGCTCGTGGACAACGATAAAGAATTATTGCCCGATTTTGAATCGGTGGTATTCGAACACAGCTACTTTTCTGGAAAGATGGCGTTCTTGACTTAAGACCAGTTTCAATACTAGGTTCTTTTTGGTGTGTATTATCGTACGAAGAAATGCTTGCCGTGGTGTAGTGTAGCATATCTACCTGTTACGTGGGGTTCGAACCGTAGAAACAACCAATAGTTTTTCCAATCTCGTCGCGACGAAATGGCAAGATGCCCAAGAGTAACTACACTGCAATGAAAAACTCTTTCTCACTTACTGTTTCCGAGTCGCCCAAAAATTTGTTGGTCTCCTCAATTGCTGCCCGAAGTATGGCTAAGAGAAATGCGCTAAAGCCCGAGCTCTGTTGCGCCAGCCAATTTTTTCTTTTTTAATAATGAATAACCGAAAGTCGAAGCAGTTCGGATTCTTCGATTGGTCGGAAGTAATTGAACAACAATGGCTCATGTCAGTTGGAGTAGTGTACATGCTCTCCTTATTTTACATATTTTTGAATATCGATCATATACATCGGCCGATTGAAGCTGGTCTTTCTCATATTATCAACTATGTCGTCGCCAAGAATATATTTCAAACTGAAATTCAATCCTACTAAGCTTTTTCAAGTCATTCAAGAAGGGAATTGAATCTGGAACCCAAACTGCGTGTGGTCGTAGTTGAAGTATTTAATTACCGTTATTCTTCGAAATACTCCACATTAAAGGCAGCCGAGTTTTCCCATTCGTTTATAGATGTTCCTTTTACTTGAAATTTATAAAAACGCCTTGTGAAGTCCTTACGTTCTTCTTTTTCGCATACAACCATTACTTAATTTTCAACGACGAGACATGAAAGAATTTTCCTCGCTTTATTTAATTTGAAGGCCACTGTTTCATTAAAATAACATTACCTTGGGAAGACAGAACTACAACATCCATAATAACAAAGTTTCAGTACCAGTTCGAGACATGCAAGAATCCATTAATAATATTTTTTTATGTTTCTTTAAAAACATTGCCAGTCGATGACAAAGGAGAACGTTTTCTTTTTTTAGTTTCAACCAATGCATTACCTAATATTTTGGAAAATGAATAAAAAAAATCTATAGCATGACGGTTGGAAGTTTATTTTTAATCTTTCGCCCCCCAATGATTGATCCAAGGCATTTGCTATGCAATGGTTGGTTAAAAATAGACACAAAATTTGTCTCGATGTCAACCATTGCGTGGTTATCTGGTTATCTTCGCTCGATGGGTACTTCGAAGCCTTTTTGTCATCGTTGTGCTTTGTTGATGCGGCTTTTATTAGATATTTTAAAATATTCCACTTTAACAATGTTGAGAATTAATGAGTCTTCGAGGGAATGTTCAGTGGTAAAAATATTCAATTTTGCACCGAAGCGAAGTAAAACAAAATCTTAAATACGTGGAAGAAATCAGTTCTGTTTTGCTTTCGAAGAAGTTCAGAAAACGACCTGTGAATAGTATGAGATCGTATTATTTGGTTAGGAACATATATGAAGATTGAGGCTTCTTTACTACAGATCTGTCAGTAGAGGAACACCGCAAGGCGGAGTCCTATCCCCTCTTCTATGGAATCTAGTCGTCAATGAACTTCTAGTTGACCTAGAAGCTGAGGGATTCAAAGTGATTGCTTATGCAGATGACGTCTCCATTGCGGTATCCGGCACATATGCTCACGTCCTTATGGATCTGATGCAAACCGCTCTAAACAAAATAGTAAAATGGGCGAGAAAAAGTGATCTAGGGGTCAACCCTCAGAAAACCGAACTCGTTCTCTTCACCAGGAAATACAAAATTCCTCAACTAACAACTCCATCCACAAACAATATCCAATCAGGAGTTGTGGCGTAGGACAGGTCAGAGGCGCATGGACATCGACATCAGAAAGCGCAAATGGCAATGGATTGGTCACACACTGAGGAAACCAAACGATGATATTGCGAAGCAGTCCTTTGAATGGAATCCTCAGGGGTCACGGCGGGTTGGAAGACCAAGAACAACATGGAAATCTACAGTGTTATCAGAAGCTAATTCCCAGAGAAAGACGTGGCCACAGTTAAGGTATCTAGCTGCTGATCGAGAAGGATGGAGACGTTTTGTTGACGCCCTATGCCCCGAGCGGGGTTACAGGACCTGATGATGATGATGATGAACAACTCCATCAATAAATGGAATCCCACTTCAACTCTCCAACGAAGCTAGATATCTAGGTATTATCCTAGACAAAAAGCTAAACTGGAAAGCCAACATAGAGGAAAGAATCAGGAAATCTACCGTAGCCCTGTTTTCCTGCAAAAAAGCCATTGGCACTAAATGGGGTTTCTCCCCCCAAATCACTCACTGGCTCTACACCGCGGTCATCAGACCAATACTCACATACGGAGTAGTGGTATGGTGGACCGCTCTGGATAAAAGGACCTACTGCGATAATTTAAGCAAGGTCCAACGTACAGCTTGTTTATGTATTAGAGGAGCACTGAGATCAACACCCTCAGCTGCCCTAAACATACTCCTTAATCTCATACCACTAGATATCTTCAGCAAACAAATGGCCGCTAGTGCAGCCATTCGTATGAGAGCTATCTCCCAATGGACCGATAACAACATCGGTCACGCTACGATCTTGAGTTTACTCAGATCAATCCCATGTCACTCCGACTACACCGTCCCCCAACTGGTTTTTGATAATAAGTTCCAAGTCTCAATCCCAACAAGAATGACCTGGGAAGACGAAGAACTTTTGAGAGATGATTCAATTCACTTCTATACAGATGGGTCAAAGACAGAAGAAGGGGTCGGCTACGGAGTGTACTCAAACCGACTTAACGTAAGTCTCTCATTCCGCCTCCCTAACCATTGTAGCGTGTTCCAAGCGGAAATTCTGGCGATCAAGGAGGTCCTATCATGGCTAAAAGAAAACGTGATATCCTCAACGAATATCCGGATTTTCTCTAACAGTCAAGCAGCACTCAAATCACTCGGTGCCGTTTCCACGAACTCAGTTACCGCCCTTAACTGTCGCCTATCTCTTAAGGAGATGGCTGAACAGTTCAATATTCACCTTCTTTGGGTGCCGGGGCACAGAGATATCATGGGAAACTGCAAAGCCGACGAACTCGCCAGAAAAGGAACCGTTCTACCGCTCTCAACCAGCAGGTTGAATATTGATATACCAATCGCTACATGTAAACTTATGCTAAAGCAAGAGGCAATGGATAGAAAAAATCATTGGTGGAACAGCATCACCACGTGTGTGGCAACAAAACAGTTATGGCCAGGACTAGATCCAAAACGCACAAGACATTTGCTATCCATAACCAGATTGCACTTTAGCTCCGTAATCAATGTCATCACCGGACATTGTCTGATAGGAAGACACGCCATAAGACTCGGCGTTCCCTCTAATGACTTCTGCAGAAGTTGCCTAGATGAGGAGGAGGAGGAGACTATTCAACACCTCCTCTGCTCATGTCCTGCACTCTCCTCAAAAAGAAAACGGCATCTAGGAAAATATTTCCTCGATGATCTAAACGATCTGGCAAACACAGATATCCTGCATCTTTTTCGCTTTATCAAAAGCTCCAAATGGTTCTGTTAAGTGTGGTTCTTCCTCACTTAACTTATTATGGTATCACAATGGACCTAATACTGGTCTAAGTGTGTCAGTTGTTTTCCTGGCAGCCATTTTAACCTAACCTAACCTACTACAGTCATATTTCAGTATAATATACAACTGATTTTGTAGAACTTTTTTTTTAAATCAAAGAACATAAGCCTCGACAGATACATTGGGGTGTTATTACCCCCAACAATCTTTTGACAATACAATCGACGATAGGAGATCGAACGATAATCATTTTAAAAGTAACGAAATCTGAGCCCAAAAACTATAAATCCAGATGGTAAATTTATCAAACCATATAAAAGAAGAACTTACATGTTTCAAAAACATGTGTTTCCACCTATTATTGCTTTCAACTCAATAACACTTCAAGCACATTTTTCTTTCGGTCACTTGACATGTGAACTTTTTGTGGCCTTTGCTATCATTTGGCTTGTTTTTGAGGCTTTCAAAAATATTTGTCACTTTGATCCTTTCTATAACCTCTGTTATCACCGATTATAGAGTAATTGAGCAGACAAAAGAAATAGCAACAGGGCTTGATGATGAACTATTTAAATTTCGACGCGATACGATGCGACGTTTGGAAAACGTCAGCAATCTATTTTGCTATTTGATTTTATACTAAGAATGAATACGTAAAAAAAGTAGGTACTACGTATTTATTAAAAAGCTTATTGTAATCGTGTTGCTTTAGCGGGAGGTTTGAACTTCGGTTATCTGTGTGAGATCTTGAGTGCTGATGATTCAAACCAATGCAACTTAGAGATAAGACAAATCTACAAGTGGAAACCTTTTCGTGTAAGCATCATATTAATCATTATTCGTTATCAGCATTATACGTATTTCCTAACGCCACTGGTTGCACTCTTTAAATTTTTTTTTACAGTAGGTAATACTGAAGTACTGATAACGCTTTTTCTTTGTTGTCTTTTTATTTTAACGTCAAACGATTATGAACTCGAGTAGCAATATACCAAAATAAAACTTGTTTCTGGTTTGTCGAACATGATATTGAGACGTGCCTGAAGTAAAAAAAATTATGAAATTTATGAGTTTTCAAATATTTTTGAAAATTTTGAAGTTGGACAGAGCGGAGGAATACTAATACTATACTAATGTCATGTTGGACGAAAAGTAAGTCTGTCATAACGCAAACTACATCCTACAATCCAACATCCATCAAACGAAGTCTGTCCAACTAATTGACGTTTTTTTCGTCATATAATAAAAAAAAATAACAAACGTTGTTCCACACGAAGTCAACTTGCCTGGAATACAGGCCATTCAAGAGAACTGAGAAAAGTGGTTCACGATGATCACTATAGCTCGGCATTGGATCATCCGAAATAAAACAGAAGGGAACTAATATTAAATGACAAGTACCTCGTTCTCACTAAGGATCAAGCAATCGAATCGGATAAGGATCGGATTTCGATGCAAGTAAAAAACACACTCGATCAACAGACAGACAGCTCGCGAACTTTGTATACTCACCCTTTCGATTCGATCTAGGTATACACACTGGCACTTATTCGAATTCGAAATGAAGTATGAATCAATCCTAAGTGGAATGTGGAAAAGAGTAATAGTGCTGAGAATGAACTAATAGTGCATTCCATTTGAAAGATCTTCCGGTAGTAAGTTCTCGAGAGTTTCTCTCGGTTGCTTGTCCATTTGGAAGTTGGTTTTTTGAGATTTTTCTATCACGAGTTAATTCGTTCATTTGGAAATATGATAACACATTTCAGGAGCCACGAATTTTGTTCAGACGACTATAATGCTACGTGCAGGCGGCCTATAAAAGCCGCAAACGTTTGCGGTTCTGATGTCATTTTTCGTCATAACTTGAGACTATTAACGCATACCATCTGAACATTCTTTTGGGACAGTTTGCACATGCACACAAATGGTTTGCGACGTCTTTTAATATTCGGCTTCTACGCATCTCGTCTGAACACCCTCGCACATTTTTTATGACAGTTTGCGTGATTGTGCGAGCATGTGCGACCGTCCCACAATCGTGTGAGGTAAAACGATAACAGGACAACAAAAATGTGCATATTTTACGCAAATTGGTAGTGGTTGTAAAGTATTGCTGTGGTCGGTTTTCAATTGAAAAAAATATAAAATTAGCGAAGCGAAGTGTTTTTTGGCTCTTTTTATTATTAACTAGCTGAGCCGCCCGGCTTTGCTCGGGTCTGTACTTTTAAGGTTCCAGTTCTCGTTTTTCCTCTTCCGCGGGAATTTGGGGAAGAAATATAATCTGTCTTACTGTGGGACTAAGTGGAATCCTAATGCTGAATGAATTTTTGAAATCTGTCCAGTAGCTTCTAAGTTCCGTTCCCAACCCCGTTCCTGTGGGAATCTTCCGTTCCAATGGAAATATGAGAATGAAATGTAAGTCTATCTCACTGAGGGTAAGGCATAATGTAACATCTTAGAGTTGAAAGAATTTTCGAAATCGGTCAAGTAACTTTATGGTTCCCGTCCTCGTTCCCGTTTCTGTTCCCGTGGGATTATAGGGATGAAATACACGCCAAGTTACTGAGGGATTATGTGGCATTCCAGTGCAGAAAGAATTTTTGAAATCTGTCCAGTAGCTTCTAAGTTTCCGTTCCCAACCCTGTTCCTGTGGGAATCTTCCGTTCCCATGGAAATATGTGAATGAAATGTAAGTCTATGTCACTGAGGGATAATGTAAGGTTCCAGAGTTGAAAGAATTTTTGAAATCGGTCAAGTAACTTTATGATTCCCGTCCTCGTTCCCGTTTCTGTTCCTGTGGGATTATAGGGATGAGATATAGTTTAAGTTACTGATGAAGGGCGATAATATAGCACCCCTAGTGCTGAAATATTTTTCGAAATCTGTGGAGTAGTTTCTAATTCTCCGTTCCCAACCCTATTCCTGTGGGAATATGGGGATCAAACCTTGACAGGAACCATCTCTGAACTAAACTTTGTCTACCCTGAAAATTTCATAAAAATCCGTTGGGTGGTTTAGGAGTACATACATACAATCATACATACATACTTACATCCTACTTTATATATATAGATTTTTAGATCTCTTGAGTATTATGTTTTTTGACTTCGATACTTTATTTATTTATTTTGTTAATTTTTGTTTTCACTTTTTCCATTCATTAATAATGAAAACATTAAAAAATCAGCACTTTTAAATTTATGTATGTACGTTTTAAGCTTGGTCAACAATCACAAACCATGAGCAAAACACAAATTTCAAACAATTTATTAAGTTAACTCAAACCTGCACATGAACGCAAATGGGTGATGTGCGGCTGCGGATTATTCTGCAAATCGTGTGAACACGTCGCACATCGAACGCAAAAATTTGCGAACTCATCTGAGGACACTTGATGCGTGACCAAATCAATGCAAAATAATGTGCGACTTTTGAGACTGATTCTGTACATCGTCTGAACACCGATATATGTGAGTTTGCGTACACTGATTTACGTATAGCATTTGCGTTGAATTTTCAACATTTTATGAGACCTCATAGCTCCAAAAACTAACTGATGAGCCCACTGTTGTACCTGGGTGAAACGCCAAATTTTTGGAGTTATGAGGTCATTGGATCTCTTTTTGATCCTCCATGTCACTTTGACTTTCTTTTATCATATGTGACGTCGTAACCGCAAATATATGCGGCTTTCTATATAACATCTGCACGTAGCTTAAAACTATAAGCAGTAGAATAATTAAATAACAAATTTTTTTTTGCAAAAACTTTTGCCATTTTTTAATTTATTCCCACCTAGGAGCAATGTGCATAGTGGAGTATTCGTCACAGTTTGCATATACTAAATCAAATATCTTATGAATACACCCCTGTGGCATCTATGAGGGCAATTACCTTATTTTTTTGTAAATGCCCTTAATAATTTCATCAAAACAGTTTCTATTTAATAAGAGGAAGGTGGACATTAATGGTGAAAAAAGAAAAAAATCTATTAAATTGTCAACTTAACTCAAGGATAAGGCTTTAATGTTATTTCTTATTTGTATTCAAAAAAAGTGCACCCGACATTCCTCAAATATTTGTGCCAAAGCAGACATTTTATCGATTCCAATCATGTATCTGTTTCTAATCTTGGATTCGTCTGATACCTTTCTTGACGCAAGACAATGCATGTAAACAAAAAAACGTTTTAGTGTTTTTTATTATCTGATTTCCGCATATAAGTTTATCATTTTAACAAATAGAAAATCCCATAACCCCATATCTTTCTGTTTCTTCACTTCCTCAAGAATTTTTCCGCGAAAGCAATGAAAAATTTAAAACATTACTAAAAAATGTTTCAAGATAGGCGTTCTTAAAAAAAATTGTACAAATTGTGATTACAGATTGTGACGCATACTCGTATGTTTTTTACGATATCAATCACCTTGTGATTTACAATTGCAGGCATTAGATTAGATTTGAATTTAAGAATGAATTTTTTTTCTATAATTTACTGTGGGGCTGTTACTAGTGATAATTAAAAATGCACTTTACTCATTTTGAAACAAAGTTCAACTGAAATCTCGGGTGATTCTGCTTCCTGACTTCTGAATGGACTAGACATAGTTGCCACTGTTGTAAATTTCGTAAAAAAAAATTTTTTTTCTAGATACTTACCAAGAATTCAATTTAAGCTTTACGATTTAATGGTTATGTCTGAATAAAACACTGGTTTAGTTCTTCTTCTTCTTGTCTTTTACGGCGTGTCGTTACGAGTATCGTGATCTCAAAAGAATCACAGCTCTCCCGCACTTATATGTTTCAAACTATTGTGATCCGCTCAAAAGCAGAGGGCTTGCCGATGCATTCTAAAGTCAAAGCAGTCTACCCCGTTGACTTCAGAATGCATCGGCAAGCCTTCTGCGTTTGGATTGTTCCAAAACTGAGATCAACCATTGATCTTCCTTTTCGTCTGTGGTTTAGTTATTCTATTAAATGTGCACAAAATGTTTAAGATCAAAACTACAATCTCACACCGTTTTTAAAATATGATTCTATTGCTACTTTTAGTTTTGTTTGCATTTGCGGTATTCTATAAAAATTTACTGTATTATCAATCACGAGGCAGCACGTGTATCTTTGATTAATTGTGTACCTACATTCGTTTGTGTATGTAGTTTGTTACTTAACATTTTATATGCGCAATAATTACAAAACAAAAGCTAAATCCAGACACCTGAATGATGAATTATTTTTAAATTGATTCTTCTTTTTATATATATTTTGATAATTATACCAATACCCAATTAATTATTCTTATGTGATAAGGTTGCTTCCCATCATGTGATTTGGAGTTTTATATTTTAAAATTTAATGTAAGTAGTCAAATGAATTCAAGTTCGCTGATATTAAAGTGTTTATGATTCGTACCAACTTAAAGGTTATTTTTGTTAGAGAAAGGCATTTAGGAGTGCGTTTTTGGCACAGCTCAGCAGTCCTATAATCAGTTCAGCAATGGATTTTACCATTGAACGTTAAAACAATTGAAGAACTGAGCATTTTTAGATTGATTTACTTTATATTTGATTTAAATGCTAAAATGCAATACGAGCTGATCATACATAAGATTGCTGAGTTGTGACAAAAATGCACATAAGAATTCAGAATTTTAGAATTCTCAGGGGAAATCTTGTTTCTTCAAAAGTGAAAACTAGTAAAAGGTTTTGGTTAATTGTACTGACAGTTTTTGTCTGGTCTGGTCTTAGTAGAAATAAAGGAATAGCATAAACTGAAACCTCTTCTTTTCTATTTGTCCTTCTCCTATCGTTCGATATTAAGTCTTTTAGTGTCCAAAAATAAGAAATCCGATGAAAGCCAACGAAAATCCAATTATTCCGAAAGTTAATTAAATAAAAGAGCTACAAATTTTCCCTATGCTTCAAATTTGAGCCCAAGAAGTTGCCGTGGCAAGAGAAACGTTGTCAACGCTGTCACAACTTCAAAGTGGCTTTGGTTTGGGGGAGCTTAAAGACATTTCGAGAACTTTAATTAAACTTTAAAAAAAAATGAGTTTAAAATTAAGTAAAAACACAGTAAAAGATCTTGTTTTTTGAACCTTGTAAGGGGCGTGTTGTTTGGTTATGATGGTAATATTTAAAGATCTAGAATCGAAGAATTTTGCATTTGTTCCGAATGCCCCACAATAATTGAGTTTTCGCTAAACATTCAGGAGTTTAATAATTTTTACATCTTAAATGCGAATTGTCTTTGACTCTTATAAGGAACAAGAAAAATATCTTGTCTTGTCCAATGTGAAATAGCTGAAGCAAATACTTTTGTCAAAAATTATTCACAATATTGCAAAAAGTCGTCTATATTAGCTATAAATGACAATCATTGGAGAAGGAGACTCAAAAGTTCTGTAAAAATAAAATGAAGTTAATAAGTGAAACTGGTAGCTTTCAGCCAATTTAGCTAAATTTGATGACAAATAGCCGCTTCAGTAATCGAGTGAGCGAGTATTATTTTTCAAATTACGAGCTTAAAACACAATTTCATTCGGCTATTTATCTGTCTAATCAAAATACTTTCGATTGCTCATGAGAGAATGATAAATTACGGTAGTAGATTGATCGGCAACGTGAGTGGTAATTTGGCCATTGGTTCAATATAGGTGAGCTGCAACATAAAGCCTCCGCGTTGGTTTATTTTCAAGAGATTTATTTGGTTTGACAAAATGTTTAGAACTACTGGAGTTTTTTTCGACATTAGGTTTGATGATGAAAATACTATGAGAAATTTTTCAGTAAAGTAACTGGTACGGCAATTTGGTCCCTGGTTCAATATAGGTGAGCTGCAGCTTTGAACCTCTGATTTCGTTGATATTTGAACGCTTACGTTGTTTTGAGAAAATGTTTTATAAGTTTTTTTCGACACTAGATATGATGATGGAATAAGATATTTCAGCAATGTTCTATAACGCAAGATAACTGTGTTTTGATGCTGCGTTCCAACCAGAACTTTTGATAGTGGTGGTTGAACTTCTGCTTAAGCTCCTCGTCTTTGACGGATGATGATAATAAATAAAAAATAAAGGGTTTCTTCCATGAATGTGATAGCCACGCCCATCGCAATAAAGGTCTGAAAACATCTTAATGTATGTAATAATAAAAAACTTCGCATCGGAATTCACTATACGAGGGTGTCTATATGATGCTTACTTTTTGACATTCGTAGGTCGAAGCGACGCGACCGGCCCTCTGATAGGGCCCATTGTACGGATTTATAAAAAAAAAAAAAAAAAAAAAAAATAGGGTGGCGCAACAGAGCGAGGAGCCCCTGGGCCTAGCGCATTTCTCACAACCATGCCTTGTGATGGGAAATGGACCTACAATTTTATGCCGGATCCGAACGGCTAATTGAGAAAGCGCTTTTCATGGCATGAATTTACTAACGGAGGACTTGCCAATTCCTCGCGAATGGCGATACCCGGGAAAAAAACATTTTTGCGCCTCTGCTCATGCTAACCATAGCACCACGGGTACCACAAATATACGGATTTATTACTGAATTATTATTGAAAATTGTAAATTTAAGAGATTCTCAAAGCTTTTAGTAATGTGTGTCTAAGTGCGAAACCGATCGACTTATCGACCACTTAGGAAACCCTTGACTTAGAGTAGATTTAGATTGACGGGTAGAGCTTGCTCAGCTCCGGGCACTGCGGTGTCTGAGTGAAACCTATTGTGCCAGCTTGACTTAGAGTAACTATACTTTCAAACTAAATTACGGCTTTATCAATCTCTACTTCAACAATTACGACAGATGCTTAAATTTATTCTTAAATCTTCAATGTTTCAATTCAACGCTAACACACGTTATCCAATAGGCTCGTTCGTTGAACTTTACCCAGTGTTGAACCAGATATCTTTGAAAACCCCAAGATTTGCCGAAAAAAAACCTGAGGGTTTTCCAGTAAACCACAAAATCATCACTCATCCCTGTCAATGCCATTTGACAGCCCTGTTCATTACTTAAACTCGCCCCAGCAAAAACCTAGGGCGAGTTGATGGCAAACTCAGGGCAAACGCATTACCCAGGGCTAAAAAACACTCAGTTTGACATTAAGGGCGAGTTTAGGTTTTTCAAAAAACGCTTTGTGACGACCGCAGTGCAACCCCAGGGCTTTAATGAGCAAACCTATTCATTTCCGGATTGGACATTTTTAAAGTTGTTTACGAAGGGTGTTCAAAAAATAGTCTGCGGAGAACCCAATAGTAAATTTTGCATACTTTGTCTGTGACAGACGCTAAGATTAGACGTATTTTTATGAGTGTCATTATCAAAAACTCGTTTCAATTAAAAGATATTTTTTCTTATAATCGCTTTCTGGCAAATGGGCCCCATGCCTGTCTGGTTCGAATGTAGCAGAATCGGGAAGTTCAATTTTCGACCACTGAAGCCGCATATCGGCAATAGCAATTAAATAAATAAATAAATAAATAGGGTGGCGCAACAGAGCGAGGAGCTTTTGGGCCTAGCGCATTTCTCACAACCATGCCTAGTGAGGGAATAGAGGGGACCTACAATTTTCTGCCGGTTCCGAACGGCTAATCGAGAAAGCGCTTTTCATGGCAATGAATACTAACGGAGGACTTGCCAATTCCTCGCGAAAGGCGATACCCGTAGAAAATACATTTTTGCCTCTGGTGGGATTCGAACTCGAACCTCTGGATTAACAGGCGGACATGCTATCCATCACACCACGGGTACATAGTACGGGCAATAGCAATTAGATGACTTTAATTTTAACAAATTCAAAAAAATGCCTAACGATTCTGAAACTGGCAACAACAATTTACAAATTACCGCTAGTATTGTCAAATTGACAATCACTAGAAACATGGCTGCCAATTTAAAAACCAAACCTGTAAAAATCACCTTTACTTTGAAAAAATGGTTTTTCCATCAAAGAAAAGAAGAACTCAAACGATCATACGAAATTTAGCTGAATAAAGGTACCTACTCTAGTTTAAATTCTGATTTTTATAACGCAATTGAAAGAATCCTGAAATTTACCTAACTTCAATAACTTTGATTAAGAAGCAACTACAAAAACGCAGTAAAATAAAAACAAATCTAGAGAAGGTACTATTAAAGCCATAATAATCTGAATGTTTGTACTTTAAAGTGTTTGTAAATATTTTGAGCACATTTTTTATGAAATTACTGATTAAAATCCACCATATGTCGTCATTCACTTCACTGCGCTCACCCCATGAAACTTTCCATGAAGCTTGATGTTTGAAAGCGTGCGTCGATCATCACGAAAATATTTTTTCAAAATATTTTAAAAGAAGTACGCTTTACAGAAAAATCATTTATTGAAACTAAAAATAGAAATACTTTTATCTAATTTTGTAAATCAGAGTGTTTTCTGTTTTGTGAGTTGAACGAACGAATACATCATCAAAATACACTCTCTAATTTTTTTTTTTTCAAATGCGCAAATAACTGATCTGGGTCAAAACTAAAGTTATGAATTTGATTTTATCATTCTTATTTGCGCATTGTTTTACGTTGTGTGTGTACACATACTTTTTTTAGTTTTAAAAGAAGGCGCTTTCGTGAAAATGAAGCTTTCAGGCGATATGCGAGTTTATTTCATAAAACTATAAAACTTACAAATGAGCAATAACAATATCAATACACTATTTTGCCACACATGTTGTCTTGTAAGCGCCAATAATAGCGCATTAGATTTTAAATGGCCAGAAACTACAAATAATACATTTGACATGTTTCTAGAGTCGTTTAAGTCACTCATTCTAAGAATAAACAAAATCATTTGTTTTTATTTTTTTGTTTTTATGAACTACGTTTTGTGGTCGGTCGCGGTCGGCAGCTGTTTTGATTTCACAAAACGGAAATCCAATATATCAATTTTCTATCGCTCTGCGAGTGATCCATTGATTATTATTTTTCTTAAAATACATTTAACAAAATTTGTCGTTACGCAACATTTGCTTGGATGTCTCATCGGTTGAGTTGTCAACAGACTGTCGACATTTAACATTTATTTATAACTGAGTAATTGCATATTGTGATAATGATAAGTAGGCAAACTGAGGCTGGATAAAATGTTCCTACAAATGTAACACAAATAAACGATGATACATAAGAGGTACATATTATTGATAACGCTAGGTATTTACTGGATACCTATTTCTAAGGTGTGTACGTACATACGCCCGCCGCCGCGCTGCGCCGGCCGGCCGCAGCTACACCTACGTCTACGTCTGCCTCTGAATAGTTGAGAACTTTTTTATACGCGCCTGCTCGCATAGCGTCGCAACTCGCAGCTGTTTCGTCTGTGTTCCTTAAAAATAAACGTGAATGAAATAAATTCGAGAAAGCTGTGTTCATTCTCGTGAAAGCTCTTGTGGGATTCACATCGCGATAATAGTTCCAAAGAAAATTAAATAGATTGACTGCGACCGGCAGTACCAAACTCAATCGACTGTGCATTAGAATTTCATAAACGTTCAAGTTTTAGTGCAAAAGGTATCTTTAGAAGTTTTTCATGGTTTTGTGCATATTTGTTGTTTTATGGTTGGAACACATGCACTAACCCCGTGTGTTTCTCGTTATCTCTACTACGCACTTATTCCTGCAAACTGAAAATTATAAAGAATTAATGATTATTCTCTCTTTTTTTCTGTTTTTTTCAGATTAACAAAAAACATTCATTAAATTCAAGAGAAGATAGTGATATTTACCAGTGGAATAAAATATAATTCTAATTGAAAATATTTGAAGCAAAAAACAATTTAATTTATAATCGTTCTACCCATTAACGTTGCATTTATTTAGTGTTAAAAACTCTTATATCTTAGTGTTAAAGTTAAATATTGTTTTTTATTAAATAACACAAAATACTGTTGCGAAGAAAATTAACGAAACAAAATTGGCGCGCATAAGGGTTGTTAACGTATGATGGCCCCTACAATTACTGACAATTCTAAATCAGGATATGAATTTCTTGAGAGTAGCAACAATTGTGAAAATCGTGAAAGTTTAGATCAAAGTAAAATTGATTTTGAAAAGTCTAATCAACAGCAAGAGAATGAATTATATTCGGATGCTGAAAACAAACAAATGCCATGGGAAGGACCAAAAGCTCAGGGATTGTACGATCCCAGGAATGAGCATGAGGCTTGTGGAGTTGGTTTCATTGTCGCCATTGACGGGGAGCGTTCTCACAAGGTGAGTTGTTGGTTTTTCTTTTGATGTTTTTGATAAGTGGAATTATTTTAAGCAAGTGTTTAAGACATTTACCATCCAAGAAAAAAGGCAAAGTAACCTTGAATTGTAAAAACAAACGAATTTAGAAAAAAATGTTCTCCCTTGTGTTACTTAAATTTTTTAACTGTTTTCGTGCTATCCCAAAAAACCTACATAAATCTTTTTCAAATACTAATGAGTTGAAAGATTCAAACAATTGTGTTTTAAAATTTCAACAAGAATGGAATTATTTTCTTAATTTTTTGTTTAGTCTTATTTTTATGAAAAAAAAAATCATGTGGTTGTATTTGATTCTTTAAACTAAAGCAACGTACGGATGTTTTTCTTAGCTAATTGGTTTTTTTGGTCTTTTCTTAAAAAAAAAATACAAAATAAAATACCCCCTTTGAGACAATTGATTCGGACTAGTAAAACATTAGACTGCTTGAAATATAAAAAAGTTTTTTGACTAATGAATCTAAAAAAATTAATTTTATCACTACAGTGGTGTTTTTAACATACAAATACAACATGTTTAACATTGAATCGTAATTTAATTATCACAATCATTCGCCACACCGCTCCGGTATACTAAAGAAAATATATTACGAAACACAGATATTCATCGGTTTGGAGTCATGAAATGTGGCCTGCGCAAAAAATGAATCTGAAAACAAATAAAAGCTTTGTTTACGTTTGGTGTTGAGGTTGTTAGGAATATACAAAAAAGTTATGCATCTGGATTTCATAATAATTGAAATAGGAAGTTTATATTGTGTATGGAATGGTCACCATCTACAAAAAGAATATTTATAAAATAAATAAATAAATATGAGATGATAATTGGAAAAGTCGTGGCAGTACTTCAGAGATATATTTGGGGAAATAGCAAATGCTGATTCTTAAGTAATTTCAATAATGATACTTATTTCGTTCCAGCACGGCTTTTCATAAATGGTTAAAAATCTGATGATGTTTTTTTTTAGTAGCCGGAGATGTTTCGAAGGTTTTTGTCTATGGTTTTATAGTTGAGATTGTCGTACTGAGTTGACATTGCTGGTCCGTAAGGATTGACAATTTACTATGAACCGTTTAATGCCAGAACAACACCCAAAAATTCTGAAAATGTACTTTAAAAAAAAAATCTGTTAGAGCACTTGGTCCATTTTAAGGTCAAAATAATCGCCCTAATGAGCAAACAATTAGTCCATTTGTTGATATATTTCGCACTAATTTTATTTTTCTCAATTCAAAACCATCAACAAGACAAAGAATTGACTGTTTGGAGCGGTTTACATGCTGGCAGCATCTTCGGTCCTTTTATTTCTTTCGAAATGAAGAAAAAGCTGCGGTTACAGTGACTTGTGAGCGCTATCGAGTCACGCTGACTGAATTTTTCTGTCCAAAAATTTGCAATACTTGGTTTCAATAAGACGCGCAACTTGTCATAGTACACCGCGTCAAGCCATTAATTTATTGCAATATCAAGTTGGTGGCAACTTTACTGGCCTTCTCGTTCATGAGACTTAACTCTATTACTTTTTATGGGGCTGTGGTCTATGCCGACAGATCAGCAACTATTGAAGTATTGAAAGCCAATATTCGAGCCACCATTGACGCCATCTGGCCAAATTTTCTGGAAAAATTTGTGAAAAATTTAACAGATCGAATGGACTATGTAGCTGACGTAAGCCGAAATTCATTCATCATATTCAATGAAAAACTGAATTTTGATGAATGCGGCTACTGTTGACTTGTTCACGGCGTGTTTACTGGTTTTTAAATGATGTTAGTTCTTTTTCTTTGAGGGAGGTATGAGTATTTTCATCTTGGAGGGATCAGCAGTTCTCTCACTAATCTAAACATTAGGGCGCTAGTGATCTGCCAGTTGGGTAGGTGCGGTACTTAAGGTGCTTAGTTCTTTACAAAATATTACAAAAATTTGTGACACAAAAATATTTATTTAAATAAACTGAAAACAATGGCATTTTGAGACCTTCAGCATTAGCTTCAAGTATAGGCTATGCATTCATCTTTTTCAGCACCAGGTAGTGTAATAGTATTTTTCCGATATTATAAAACAAGCTTCGCACTTTATAACTGTTTCGTTCTCATCTTTGAGCAATATGCCACAAAATACCACATTCAATATGCCCCTTGCGATTTGATTTCCTAAAAACTGATCGTGATTGTTTCATTTGTAGGGGTCCGAATTGGCTGCATTTTTGAAAATATCGTGTCAGTTTTTGCTACGATTCTACCTATAATTAAGAGCTTACGTATTTGTAAATAAACAAGTAAATAATTTAATTCTTGGTAATTTTTTTTTTTATAAAGGCAAATTTTGGGTGTCACACTTTAAATCTTTAAATGAAAAAGGTTTGAGGCGCTTCTAAATTCGATGAAAAAAACAAAATGTTTTGGTTTGTTTAGAAAGAATAAAGCTTCGCTAAAGTTTAAGTGGCATGGCAATATGGCACCCATCATTTTTTCTCAGGGGTCTTCTTTCGAAATTAAAGTTGGAAGAAACCTCGAGCTCTACAATTTACTATGCAATAAGTCTTTTTGGCCTTTGCATACGGTGGTACATGATTTTTTTCGCAGCAAGAAGCGACGACCCAACAACAGCTGAAAGGTCCTCGTTGATAAAAATCTATTATCATAATGCAAGTGGAATTCGAACTAAACTACCTGCCTTATATCATTCATCTACCCACGTAGACTACGACATTATTGTTATTGTGGAAACCTGGCTTTGGAGTGGAATCTCCGATTCTGAAATTGTAAACGGCGGTTCATATATTGTCTTCCGACGAGATCGATGTATTACTGCTGAAGATCGCGGAGGTGGTCTACTATTGGCGGTTCGTTCATGCTTCCCATCCCACATAATATCGCTGCCAAACATCGACATCGAACAATTATGCGTGTCACTTCGTCTTGGAACAGGTATTTCCGTGTATATCATCACCAGCTACATACCACCTAGAAGTCCCATTGATATCTATGAAAAGCACCTTGCTAACATTGATTTTGTAAGTAATTTGAATGACTGTCCGCAGAAGGTTTTTGTAATCGGTGATTTTAATCTAACTGATGTGAAATGGTCTTATTCTTCAAATGAAAATATGCTTATTCCCTGTAACTTAAAAAGTGCTATCGAAATAACTTTTGTTGACCATTTGTTTGCTCTTAACTTTTGTCAAATCAGTAGCGTTGTCAAAAGTTTGAATAATATTCTTGATCTTGTTTTCATACCACATGATGAATTCAAGGGTTCTGTGTATGATACGCTTCCTTTTTCATTATTAAATGAATCTATCAAACATAAGGAACTGTATATTGAAATTCAATTGTACACTTATTTAAAAATTAATAGTAACAATTCATTAACATTTAACTTTTTAAAGGCAAATTTTATTGAACTTGATAATTATCTTGAAAGTATTGACTGGAAAACTGAATTTTTAAACTTAGATTTACAAAATATGTTTGATCGCTTTTCGCAAATTTTAAATAATGCTTTCAATCAATTAGTGCCACACAAAAAGAAAAAGAATATTTCCAAACCTCCATGGTATAATAACAGGCTGACACACCTTAAAAATTTAAAAAACAAATCTTTCGCTAAGTTTAAGAAATCAAATGATTTGGCTGACCAAATATAGTTTTGTAATCTTCGCAGGGAGTTCAATGTGTTAAGTAAATTCTCGCACAGAAATTATATTATGCAGGTTGAATTCAATTTAAAAAACGACCCAAAAAGTTTTTGGTCTTTTATAAACTCAAAACGAAAATCGCTCGGGATTCCGAATTCTATGTTTTTTAAAAATCAAGAGTCTGATGAAATTGAAAATCACCAATTTAACATGTTTCTCTTCTTTCGTTGTTGACGCTATTGAAAATAAAGACCAAGTGGATGTTATTTATACCGATTTTAGCAAAGCGTTTGATTCGGTTTGTCACAAAATACTGCTTCAAAAATTGGAATCATTTGGTTTCCACTCAAGCCTCCTTCAATGGATCTGTTTCTTTCTCATAAAAAGGGTTCAAAAAGTCAAAATTGACGAATTCACCTCAAGGCAGATAAATTGTACCTCTGGTGTTCCACAGGGTAGTCATCTAGGTCCTCTACTTTTTATCATATTTATTGATGATATTGTTAACTGTGTCAACTTCAGCAAATGCCTCATATACGCCTACGATCTGAAACTTTTTCTGAAAGTAACCTCTATTAGTGATTGCCAAAAACTCCAATTGGATCTTGATAATCTATCTCGCTGGTGTGTGTTAAACCGCTTAAATCTTAACGCCAAGAAATGTTTTGTGATTTCTCTCTCGAGAAAGATTCATATGCAAGAGTTTTCATATTATCTTGATTGCAACCCTCTTCAGAGAACTGAAAAATTTAAGGATTTAGGCGTACTTTTTGACTCCAAATTCACTTTTACACCACATATAGAAGCTATTGTATCAAAAGCTAACTCAATGTTAGGATTCATCAAAAGAAATTCAACAGACTTTACTAACCCCTACACCCTTGTGTCTCCTTATACCTCACTTGTAAGACCCAACCTAGAGTATGCAGACATCATCTGGAACCCTCACCAACAATATCTTTCCGATCGGATTCAGAAAGTTCAGAATAGGTTTACGAAGTATGCATTTTACAAAATGCGATGGTACTTTCATCCAAATTCCACAGCTAAGCAGAGTCTTCTAGGTTTGCAGTCGCTCAAATCACGTAGAACTAGTCATGACATAGTTTTTGTGCGAGACATTTTATGTTATCATATAAAGTGTCCTTCCTTTTTGTCCTTAATTTGTATTTATGCTCTGGCCGTTGAGGGATAGAAATCTTCTTTTTCAATCAAGGCACAGGACTAATTATGGCATGAGTGAACCAATTTCAAGATCAATTAGAGAATTTAATGAAATTTGTGGTCACATTGATTTAGCCTTCTCTAGAGATAAATTTCGAAATAAATTGTACTACTTATTTTTAAGAAATTGAAACCTATTTTGTAATAATGTGTAATCTGTTGAGCTCATTGCTCGTAGGTGAAATAAATAAATAAAATAAAATAAAATACCCACATTTCCTATCTTTTGCAAATATTTTATTTCCAATGATTGAAAACTGAAATTATGTTTTACTTATTTATTTGAAAATTTGATTTAAAATCAATACATACATCAATTTAAATTATAAAAAAATAAATCAATTAAAAAAATTATAGCGTATGGTCGTGCACTTTTCATTGCTGACTCGACAGGGCTTTGCAAGCAAATAATCCAAAATCTTTGCAAAATTTTCTTGTTGAGCTATTCAGGTCGATGGCGGGTTGTTATTTATACTCGTGGATTGAGACTTTCACACTCTGCTGCTTCTGTCTGTGTATACCGTACGAAAATGGGTACCCGGAGTGTCGTCCACTGCCAGCCTTACGAACTTTTCGTACAACGCTGTCCTAAAAGTTCTTAGTATTGAAAATTCCTAGTGTTATAACTTATAAGCATTGAATCGCGTCGTTTTGAAATCATAAACAATCCGACAACTACGCCACACTTCATTGATTAAATGAACCAAATGAACCCTCAATGATGCAACTACAACACGAGTATAAACAAAACCAATGACCTTTCTGTACACTTTGTAAAAATAAAATTTACACTTAGGCTAGCTTAATAGACGAATTTTGCACTCAATTGGCACCTTTTTAGTTTTACACAAACATGCAGTTGGGCGAAAATAGGTCGAATATTAATTTAAATAATGTGCGTTTAGTTATAGTGTTCTGTTTTGATGATACACTAGTACAATTATCCGCCGCACAGAGTAACACACTTCAAGGTTGGCTTGGGAAAAAATTTGATCTGATTTGCACCTCGTCGGCGAGCGACGGCGGCGGTGTCGTCGTTGTCGGTGGTGGCAGAACGGTGTCGCGTCGGTCGCGTAGTATTGCGATTAAAGGGTTAACGCAATTACAATTGCTAACGTCTCGTTACTTGAGTTGAAATTGTGATAAATGATAACATTTCAGGAAGTGGGACATTTTTGAAAAAAAAAAGAAGCTATCTACTTATCAATGACTCAACTTTTTAACTGCACTTATCGCGTTAGAAAACTTCGGCGCAGTTTCAACTGTGCAAATACATTTTTAAAAGTATACATTCGAAGTCTCATAATGACTTTCACGGAAATGTTTTGTGTAGGTATTATGTAATTTTCTTTGCAATTTTCGGATGTTTATGTAATAAGAACAAAGTTATAAAAGAAGAACATGCATGTATCCCGCACGCAAAGCAGAGTAAAAAACAAATTTATTTGTATTCAATTGGATTAAAGTGGGAGCTCTGATCGCTTTAGAGTACTTATAACGGAAAAAGGATATTTAAAGAACAGTATATGCGTTTCTACATAGAATCAAATTCAGAGCAAGTTAAAGAAACAGCAACTTATGTCTTGTTTTTTTAAAGTGCAGTCAGTACTTCAAGGAAGAAGAATGTGGGACAGCATCAAGTTGCAAACAGTCATAACTCATAAATCATAATTCATTTGTATTTTTAAGTTTGGATAGAAATTCAATCGCATCCTGACTTTCAGGCTTGAATTGAGTGTCCTTCCATCGATTGTCTTAAAATCTGAATGGCTGAAAAATCAAATCAATAATGAAAAAAAAAAAAATGGAACATTTGATTAGGAAAAATTTGACTTTTCAGCGTTTCCAGTTTCTAATTATTTCATCTTTAAATAATTCTGTTTTCCATCTTTAACTAATAAAAATAATTAAATACAACAGCTCAGGGTGAGCCAAAACCCTAGTTCATTGCTCTCAACCATTTCTATAAAGAATGGAAGAGATCTACAATTTTGTGGCGATTCTCACCAAGTTCGGAAACAAGTTTTCATAGCAATTCTGGAGATTTTCCAATTCCTTACGAAAACTAATACGTGCAGAGAGCATTTTAAACATATATTACTTGGGGTCAAACCTCCACCCCTACGACGTCATAGGCCGACACGCTAACAACTAAACCATCGGTTCTTATGAAATTTCTCAAAAGGCAATCTCATTTTTAAAAAGGTATAGCACGAAATTGACAACAAAAAATTGGTCATATTATCGAGATGGTGCAAAATATACTCATTACCAGCTCTTGCTTAATAAACATTACAAACATACGTCTACGAAAATAATTTAATGTTTAGAATCAATCACCCAAACGGTTTCCGATCTATAACGGCTCGTTTTTCCTTGGAATTCTCAGGTTCTATGTGAAATTTACATGTTGCTGTCAAGTAAACCACGAGTACAAGGTAATCCCCAGTAAACCTGTTCTTTGTTATGATTAAACATTTGTTTTCAAGTTCAAAGTCTCCTTCTCTAAATAAAATAAATTAAAAAAGAAATTAATTCTAATCTGGTTTGACAAGAAAGTTACTATTCCTGAGCTGAAACGAATGCTGAAAACAGAATACATAATTGCTTTTCTGAGGAATGACTTATTGTGAAGTTAAAAACTCCTTCTCAACAAGTTTTGTTGAAAGTAGGTAGTATTGGGATGCTATACCTACTTTTGCAGTGTATAAGTGTACACTTTAAAACTATGTGGTATATTGAACTCCAAAAATGTATGTTAAAAAACAAATGCTTTTCCGCATAATTGAGGGCCATAACGTTTTGAGTGAAACACGAAATAAAATACGTTTTATTGTATGTGCCGGCGTTTATACTTGTTTTTTGTAGCTCCATAAAATTTGACTTTCTGACACTTGAAACGTTATGGTTTACGCCCTCAATTATGTTCACCGTGTAGACAGAATTTGAAAAACTTTATTTAATGATGCCTGGAGCAGTACAAGGATACTACTTAAGGGAAGAAAAAAAGAGAAGAACACCTAACTCTCAAAATAAAAAAGAAGTAGCATGAGAAGTGATCGTTTGAGGAAATTGAGAGATGCCATGATAGGAATGAGGTTCGGAAGTTTTACCAAAATCTAAAAATGTAAAGACCAGCAGGAATACATAACTGAGGTACTGAGGACCTGGATAACCACTTCCGCAAACTAAAACAAGTTTTTTTTTTCTAAGCCTAAAGGCCCCGGCCCATAGAACGCGGTGCGCGCGTGCGGCACCGCTTCCAACTGACAGCCCGATTAAATACACACGTTCTTATGAGAGGTGACCCATAAGCACCGCGAGCAACGCGCCGAACGCGCCGAGTAGCCCAACTTTCTACTTTGCCGCGGCTCTCACGCAGTGACAGAAGAGAGACATGCGCAGCAACAACCAATTTGAAGTTTTCTCTTATATGGAGAAAGTGACAATGGGCGCGTTCAAGAACCTTTCGGATAGCCTATCTCGGATAGCCGTGTCTAGATACCTTTTTGAACGATCGACAACAGACAAAAGCTGTGAAATATTAAAATTCGACTTTTGAAAACAGAAAAACATTCAAAATATCATTGCTAGACGATTATAACTTATTTTTTTCGATTTCCCACACGTAAACAACAACAACAAGCTATCCGGATGCGATTCTTGAACGCCCCCATTTTGACTAAATTTATCTGTCAAAACACCGCAGCGGATTCTATGGGTCACCCCTATCAGTTGCGCGCGACAAAACCCACCGCATCAGTTGCCGCGCCGCTTCTACCGCACGCAACGCGTTCTATGGGTCGGGCTCTTAAACGTCGCATATAAAATCATGTCAACTGTAATATGTGAACGTCTTAAACTCCACGTGAGTAGCTTGAGAGGTCCTTAGTTCCTTATCAATGTGGTTTTTGACCAGAAAAGTCCACAGCCGAATAAATTTTATTATTACGCTAGGTCTTCGAAAAAACCTAGAGAGTAAAAAATCTCCACCTTTTTATTGATGTCAAGGCCGCGAATGACAGTATTTACAGAAACAAGTTGTAGGCAGCCACGTCTAGATTCGAAATCCCTGCAAGGTTCGTACGACTATACATCAGAATGACTTTGGAGAAGGTCGAATTGATGAATTGGACAAAACGTCTTAAAAGACAAACATAACTTCAAGGCAGTGCAGGACTGCGTCTACCTAGAATCCGCCATAGACACGGGAAGTAACGTCAGTGCGGAGATCAAAATGATTCTTTTTTTATTTTAAAAATTAAGTTCTTTTAGATCAAGATGCAAGTTTCAAAATCTTGCTAGAAAATGTTTCGAAAAAAATATATTTTTAATCAAAATCATCAAAATTCGTTCTTAAAGTATTTAAAAAATCAAAAATTTATTTAAAACTCTTTCAAAATTTGCCAAAATTTGATATTTAATTTTTTTATACACTGCCCGAGCCCGTTGCGTTATGGTTAGCTTGTCTGCCTGTTGCTTGTGAAGTTCGAATCCTAGAAATATAAAAAATGTTTTCCGAAAGATGTCGCGAGGAATTGGCAAGTTCTCCAATAGTAAGTACACGCCATAAAAAGCGCTTTCTCGATTAACGTTTCGGAACCGGAAAAAATTACTGGTCCCTCCATCCCTTCACAAGATCTGTTGGAGACATTTTCGAGAAAAACAAGTATTGCCGTATCGGTTATATGGCACGAATCGTTATGTAAAAACATAGAAACCCAATTCCAAAAAAGGTGTGTATGTTGCCCTACGGACCTCAACTGCGAATCCCTCGAGCGGTTCTGTCTGTAGATTCATATTACAGATTACAGGACCAACTTTTTTCGTATTTTCAATCATCGTAGCGTCGTGTTTTATTGCTTTCTCTAATTTTTTTCTGCACGATTGCAAAACTTGCCCGATAGTACCTATAATCGTAAGTAAAAATTATAGACAAGCAAAATTTGCACCGGCCATACAGTTAGAGATGGCTGGTTTAAATGAGCTGTTTCAATTTATATTCTCTAAAGAAATAATTTGTTTCTTTTAACTGCTTCATTACAATAAGCACCGATTCATTACAATAAGCTCTGATTGATTTGATTGTTTCATAACAATTCAATAAGCATTTGGTATAGCTATAGATAGAAAAATTGTTTACAAAATATTGTTGACCATTGAAAATAAGCTTAATAAAAAAAATGTTCATTCTATTTTAGATTCTTCGTGATGCCCAGACCTTGTCAGAACGGATGAAGCATCGTGGTGCTTGCGCCTGTGACAATGATACTGGTGATGGCGCTGGCGTTATGGCTTCGATTCCTCACGGATTATATGTTAAAGCATTGTAAGTATTTTTTCGTAAGAAATATTTACCATAATTTAGACTGCTTGTTATGCAAGATAAAGAACGCAAGATTATAACCTTTAGTATACTCTGTTGATAGCTTTTTTTTTTGAATTAGCATACAGCACCTCTCCATCTAGATGTTTGAAAATAACAGAATATTTTAAGTGAATATAAAGTACTGCGTATGTTAATTTGTTGAATGTTTACCAACGATTAACATTACATTTTATTAAACGAATTGAAGTTTTAAACGCTGGCTGTGATAAAAATGGTTTTATGGTTGGATTAGTTGGATGATATTACCAAGCAAAGGAGGCTTATAGCTATAAAAGCGAGAAAACTTAAAGCCTGAGCGAAGTTCACTGTTTGAGAACAATGTGCTCTAGAAAACCAAGAACGGTTTCATTTATATTTGTAACCTTAGTAAAAAAATAAGTATATGTAGTTCTTTTTTCTTTAGTTTTTTTAGGCTAGACCAAAAACTGTTGTTCCCAAGATTTTTCATTTACGACCTTTTTTTGAACATTTAAACTCTAAACACATAAAGCTTCTTTTTAATAACGTGCTGAAATAAAATCAGAATTTGATCATAAACGGACAGAAAGTCAGTAATAATTGTTGATAGTCTTGAGAATACGACCTTTACTAAGTCCTGGCAAACAAAAGTTTATCATTCGTTTACTTTTCTAATTGTTAGATATCAGGCGAGACGAAGTTGTATAATTTATACGAAAGTAAAAGAACCTTGTTACTTTCTTGATTTATTAACGAATGCTTCGTTCTTTATTTTGTAAGCTTATCAGTGCAAAATTACTGCGTCTCCTAACCCCTTCTACGGTCATTTGTCGACATTGTTGGAAGCTAAGGTTTTCTTTAAGACAAAGTTTCTCATCATTATTCAAAACTAATCTTCAACTTTGTCTCAAAACCCAGAACTTAAAACGAATAAGAATGTTGAAGATTTTGACATACATTGCCATATGTGTGTTTGGAAATTGTTTACAAATTTGTGGACAAGCAAATTCATTCCAAATTCCAATGCCAGTTAAATTCAATGCCTCATACTATCGATGTTTATAGAAATCTTAACAGACCCGCTTACAGCTTCTAAATCGTTTTCTTATTTTTTATTTGTCTTCAGTATTGACACAATTACCAGCTAA
This sequence comes from Melanostoma scalare, assembly GCA_949752695.1. Taxonomy (NCBI): domain Eukaryota; kingdom Metazoa; phylum Arthropoda; class Insecta; order Diptera; family Syrphidae; genus Melanostoma; species Melanostoma scalare. The sequence goes on along the minus strand of OX456984.1, from coordinate 209,385,494 downwards.
GTCATAAACTTATAAATAATTAATGTTTTACAGCCTCAAATATGGATAATTCAACTGTCGTTAATTTTGTATGGTATGAGATATTTAATAGTTTAGTTTTGTTTTCTTAAGCACTTTGCACTGTAGATGCACGACGCAGATATCGAATAACTCGTTCTATTTAATGAAACTGAAATTTTGTGCTTGAAGAAGAAAATGTTGATGAAGTTCAGAAGAATTCAATGAACAAACCTGGATTGGCTTTTTTAATACTTTGAAAGTGAAACATCTTTTGAACTTAGCTAACATGTAGTTTAAGTTTTTAAGCTTTAGAGGTATGATAAGATAGGTTTTTTCATTTTTAATTTAATATGAGTCCAGTTGCTTTCCTGACAGACATTAAAGCCTAGCCTTATTTAATATGAACAGCCAAAAAAATATGTGTATATAACTGGATTGGCTTTGCCTGAAATTGCACGTGCTTAACTTTAGGTCTGCATCAAACATGTATACGGAAATGACAGGGTGCTTTAAGGTGCGTTCACACCATACCAATTGTTTGATTGAATCGGCAATACCGAATTGGTGTGAATGTCACGATCGGCCTTCTCACTTACCGAAAGCCGACCCGAATTCAAGCCGAGTGAAATGGATCCGATTACCGCTCGACAAAGTGCGGACGCACACTTAAAAGGTGTTTAGTTGAAAAGTGACGTGTAGTAAAGTTACACGATGAACAAAAACAAATCTAAAGTGAATAGTAACTCTACCCCTTTTTCGGTGTTACGAGGATCGTGATCTCAAAGAGATCACAACTCTCCCACTAATCTGCTTCACACTAATGATCCTCTACGAGGTTGACAGCGTGGCGCAACAGAGCAAGGAACCCCAGGGCCTAGCGCATTTCTCACAATCATGCCTTGTCAGGGAATGGAGGAAACCAACAATTTTCTGCAGGTTCCGAACGACTAATCGAGAAAGCGCTTTTCATGGCAATGAATTTACTAACGGAGGACTTGCCAATTCCTCGCGAAAGGCGATACCCGTGGAAAAACATTTTTGCCTCTGTTAGGATTCGAACTACGAACCTCTGGGTTAACAGGCGGGCATGCCGCATTGATCTAAGCAAACATTGGCAAGCCTTTCAGTTTTGAATTGTTTTGATCCATATCAGAGCTCATTCAATGCATTTGTCTTTCTTTCTTTTGGTTCCTTCGAGATCGTGGCTGAATGTTGTAAGCCTTTTTGAAGAAACTGTGGAACTAACCTTTGAACATGACATACCAACTGAACCTGTTGGGCTCTGTTTTTAAAAGATGGTGTTTTTGACGTGAAGGTTTTCACGGATCTTGGTAGTTGGTACTTCAAATGACATCGAGCTTTGTTATACTCTTGCTGTCATACGAAAAATCTTCATCTCAGCTGCTTCTCATCCTAAGAGTAACTAATGTTATGAAAGTAAAAGTGAGTTTGCTTTCACACCAAAACTACTGAACCGATTTAAATGAAATCTGATAAAAAGATGGTCTAGAGCCTGGAACTAGTCTTTTTTTGTCTAGCCGTCATCAGATTTCTGTTTGAAGATCGAATGGTTTTTCTAAGTCACCCAGAACAACATCTAAATTTGGAATCACGTTTTCCAACAGGATCCTTATACTTTGGATTGCATCTGTTGTGGAATCACCCGCGACAAACCCACGTTGGTTATCAGAAATACTTAATATTTTTTGCATTTGGCTACTCAATACCCGCTCCGATCTTCAAAGTTTTGGAGTTGAGTTTGATGAATTTAGTTGCAACTTCGTGTATCTCCATTTCCTTTGTTTATTGTTAGCTTTCCTTCTATTCCCCGTGTGGTACCCGTGGTGTGATGGTTAGCATGCCCACCTGTTAACCCATAGGTTCGTGGTTTGAATCCTAATAAATGAAAAAATGTTTTTCCACGGGTATCGCCTTTCATATCATTGCCATGAAAAGCGCTTTCTCGATAAGCCACTCGGAGCTGGCAGAAAATTGTAGGTCGCCTCCATTCCCTTACAAGGTGTGGTTGTGAGAAATGCGCTAGGACCAGGGCTCTGTTGCGCCACCCTATTTATTTGTTTATTTATTTTTCCCTTCATTCTTTAAGCAGATTATCATCTCCCATAAATTTGGAGTCAAGAATCGTGACCACCAAAGCTTATATAGCATCTCGTCTACTAGCTCCTATGCCCATTTTGGAGTTCATAACTGCCTCACTAATTTCTTTAAAGGCGAAGTCGATGTATTTCTGTTAAGTTTGGACGGCATAAGTGGTCCGAAAGCCATTACACTGCCATGAAATAATTTTTTTCACTTAGCCTTTTGGAATCGGTTTAATATTTAAAGATTTTCTCCTTTCTCCACTCCGTTCAAGGAACGGTTTAGAGAAATGTCCTGGAGTTTATTTATCAATTTAGAACAAGCACGAGGAGATTCAGGACCCCAGCCCATTTCTATCTTATTCGTTACTTGAATAATAAAAACCTTAATTTTTGACGATTTGGAACTAGGGAGAAAGCTCTTATACCAGAGCACTTGACAATTTCATAAAAAAAACGAAATCCATGGATAAAAAGTTGGATTTTTCTGGAATTCAAATACCAAACTCTCACGTCATAGATATTTAATCAAAAACAACATTTCATGCTTATCCAGATAGACCTCAACTTGTTCACGGTTCGAAGCCAAGAAATATAATATTTAGCATTAAAAGCCAGGCAGTTATTGGATTTAAGCTGCCCAGAGGGCAACAATTGTGTGTTTCTGGGATTCGAACCTCGAACTCCCACGTTAAAAGCAAATAATCAACAATAACGTCACGGCTCACGGGCACCAGACTCATTCAAACCACAACTTGTTTACATCATTCCTGGCAAAAATCTGACAGTTTGAATGTTAGGAGATTTTTTAAATATAAAGCCTTGTCTAGATAGTAATTCTATAGATTTTAGCTTAAAGTATCTTAAATAAACCGAAACCCCAAAACCTAAAAAATATGGTAGCGTTCAGACAGTAAGAATGCAATGCAAATACCACCAATGAGTAATTTTGAATACACATTTGTTCAATATTTTGACAGCTGCTACTTAGTTAGTTGCTAAAGAGTCCCCAAATATGTACTTAGAGATATTTTGTTTTTCAATTTAAAGAAATAAATATATGAACAAACATGTGTCCCTAATCACGTGATCGAATTCAAACCCCGAATAGTACACTTCATGAAATTTTATTGAAGTTCGATAATCCGGTACAACGACCTACGCTCTTCGATCGATAGCGTCAATCAGAAGGAAGCCTCAATAAAAGTTATCTCCTCTGAGTTAAGACCAAATTAAAAAAAAAACATTCAAATCTTAGTTTGTGAATTAATTCTGTTTATCTTCGTATAATCAACGATCTTCAAGTGTAAAAGGAAACGAATAATAAAGTTGAACTAAACACTCAAACCTGTCACACTGATTAAAATGTTCCATAAATACCTACTTCTAGTTGCCGCAGAACCATAACCCATAAACGAATGTCAAGTTCAAGGAACGCTTAACGAACGAACGAATTGTGATTCATACACATCATGTCTCAGTTCTCAGCTAGATCAAGTGGCTTGAAAAGCTTTGCCAGAGCTTTTTTTGGTTATTTTATTTTTTGCACTATAGACTTTGATTAATTTGTAAACACGTCACATTTTATTGGCACCATATAGGTCATGAATTTTGCCAGGATCACTTCGCCACAGTGTTATCTGTTGGCGTAGTTTGCGACTCTTATCGGTCTTAACATTCTCCGTAAGAGTGCTCGAATTGTGCGTACATGAATGTCGTTATTTATAGACTCCTCTGATATGATTAACACGTGGAATCTAATCATTATTTGTTTTTCTTTGCTGATTTTAGAGAATCGCAGGGGGTAACACTACCTCCATTTGGAAAGTATGCTACTGGAATATTTTATTTGGATAAAGAGACACAAGCGGCTGCTGAAAAGGAGTTCAATGATCTTGCAGAGGGACTTGGGCTTAAAATGTTGGCATGGCGGACAGTTCCAACTAATCAAACGGCAATTGGAAATGTAGCTCGTAAGAGCGAACCAATTTCGCGTCAAGTATTTGTGACCTGTACTGATTTGGATGAAGATAGACTGGCACGTCAAGTGTTTTTCCTGCGGAAGCAAGCTAGTCACCTGTTGGCAAAGCCTGGCCGAAGATTTTATATCTGTTCTCTGTCCACAAGGACCATTGTGTACAAGGGATTGTTTACGTCCGATCAACTCTGGGACTACTACACCGATCTTAAAAATCCCGAATTTGAAACATATCTGGCTTTGGTTCACACTCGTTTTAGTACAAACACGTTCCCATCTTGGGAACGAGCACATCCACTTCGTGTGCTCGCCCACAATGGAGAGATCAACACCTTGCGGGGTAATGTGAATTTGATGAAAGCTCGTGAAGGTGTGATGGAGAGCCAAATGTTCGGGGAAGATATCAAAAAACTCTTCCCTGTTGTTGAGCCAAATCTTTCAGATTCGGGATCATTCGATTGTGTGTTGGAATTTTTAACAATGGCCGGAGAACGTTCTTTGCCGGAAGCTGTAATGACCATGGTACCTGAAGCTTGGCAAAATGATAAAACTATGCCACAAGAAAAACGCGATTTTTACCAATGGGCAGCATGCGTTATGGAACCTTGGGATGGCCCAGCTCTAATTTCATTCACCGATGGGCGTTATATTGGAGCGGTTCTTGATAGGAACGGCTTGCGCCCATCCCGGTTCTACATTACCAAAGATAATATACTTGTCATGGCATCTGAAGTTGGTGTTTACGATGTTGATCCATCACAAGTGATACTTAAGAGTCGTCTCAAGCCAGGGCGCATGCTGCTGGTTGATACTCAAGAAAAGACATTCATCCAAGACGTTGAACTTAAAACAAAAATCGCTAAATCCAGGCCACACTCTGAATGGCTTCAAGAAAAGGTAAATATTTTTAAATTTAATAAACAATCTTGTAAAAAGTATGACTTCAATCTTAACACTTAACGCATTTCCTTGTCCAATGCTAAACAAACTTATGTTGGACATAGATGGTAAGTCTAAACAAGAAACTAACACGTATTGTACTATTTTCAAGCCAAGAACAAATTTTGATTTACTCCTACAGTTGAATTTTAGTTTTTAGAGAATGTTATTTCAAATCATTTTTCCCTTTGATTTTTGATAATTATTATAGCTTATTTTATTGCAAACGCTCACTAAAAGGGTTTGTTTTTAAATAGGGGTACCGATTCACAGTGATTTCAAAGAATATCAAAATGTGAAGGAAAGAGAAAGTTTTGTGCATTCCACATTCGTGTGGTGTGGCTTTCAAAAGTTTTGTCATGCTTGACAGCGCGTTCAAAGTTATACTAGAGGGTAAACTAATGTGTTTTTCGCGTATTAAAAATTAGCGAAAAGTTCCGTGAAATATACCATTAGATCACCAATTGACTAACCACCAAAAATAAACCGCCTCTCATTACGAAGCTTTCGTTCTTTGAGATATATTTGTTTAGCCAGTGTAATTCGTACTCCAAAAACACAATAAGTCGATAGCGAGAAGAAAAAGAAGATTCTTTACTTTTCTGGAACAGGCTTGTCAAATATTGTTTCCCATCCAAGCGGAAAGAGCAGAACAAAAGGATCATGACAAGTGTAAAAAAAATTCTGTAACACAAAGTTGCGAATTTGCTTGGTCTTATACAAGTGTATAATGCACATAATCCGACAGTTTGCTTTTGACTTGTAGAATTGTACCTTTGTTACAGGTGCAATATGGAAGTGCTTGTTGACTGCTTATGCGGGTATTATCCGGGACAGCAAATTTGGGTATATTGAGATCTTCACAATCTAGTTCGAACGAGAATTGGTCCATGAATCGTTTTCTTCTTCAAGTTACATTAGGTGTTACATCACTTTTTGACATCGTCGAATTCAAAGCGAACTCTTCTGCAAACAAATCACCTTTCTACGGTGAGCTGACAGTCATTGAACATGGGCTTTAAAAAATCTTAACAATCGGCCCTATCGAAGTAACCGTCGCGTCGGAGCGGAATTCTCTCCAATCGGAGACATTTTGCTTCGTGGTAGTTCTCCGATCGGACAATCCGACGTTCTCCGATAAGTTTTTGTTCCGGAGATTTTAGTTTTGGGAATGCAATACACTGCCGCATTTGTGAAAAATTTCTTACGACGACAATTACTTCGAAGCAAAATTGAATCTCCGAAAAGAATGCGCTGCGGAGAAATCTCCGCTTCGGCGCGGGCGGGCGGTTACCTCAATAGGGCCGAATATTTTGATGTTTTTAGCACCACGCTCAATAATATTGTTAGAAAGCCTTTGTGAATTACAAGTTATTCTTAATTTCAGACTCTTGTGATCGAAAATACTTTCTTTCCAAATTTTGGTGCGCCTTGTGAATTTGGAACTTGTAGTTGGATAAAATGTGACACCCAAAAGTGGGAAAATTGTTTTCCTTTCTAGATTGCAACACTTGTAACACTGTTAATTAGCTATAAAGCAATAAAGGTCCCACTCTTTCTACCACTTTGAAGCCTTGAGCAAACTCGATTTGTATAAAATCTACTGGCGTATTTATTGCATACTACCTTTTTAAGTATGATATTTAAACAGCTGCAACAAATTGTGCCAGCTTCTGGGGGTGTCGAAAGTTTCAATAGTGCGTCTCTTTTAATTCTGATGGAACATCTATTCTAGGTTTTCTCCAGGATCCTTGTCGAAGTCGGTTGTAGACTTTTTGGACTTGAAACCGCATTAAACGCTGGACAGGATCTTATAGCCGATGTTCAATGCATAAAAACAGACAAGCACACCAACTTCAACAGGCAATTTGATCACCAGATCGTACTTCTTTAAACCACTGGTTTTTAATGGTTTGAAACGCATTGGATGCGTTCAAGAACTTAGATGCCTTTTTGAAAGATTCAGATATCTCTTTTAGACTACTACCAACAAGCAACAACAGCTATGAAATATGAAAATTCTACTTTTGAGAACTGGGGCCTGTTTCACAGATCATACAACACTACATTTCATACAACATACAACAATTTCAAAATCATACATCACTTACAATTTTCTGTTTCACAGATTTTATTGGAAAGATTGTATGATATTCAAATTTGTTGTATGATTTGACAGCAAAAATTATTGAAAAAAACAAAATTCAATTTAACAAAAAGTCAAAATTTATGAAATTAGATTAATTTCAAAAAGAAGTTTTTTTGAATATATCCATGCGTGTACTTCTTATATCTAGCAAAAGATACTTTGTCAGTGATAAAAAAAAATCGGTCTACAATAGACTGTTAGTAATTTTAGCTTATTAGAATTCAAGAGGGGAATGCATATGTATGTACATACATTGTACATATACATACATATGTAGGAAGAGGTTGAAATTTTTTAGAGACGTTGAAATTATTGGCCTTAGGCCTTAACTCAAATGGGTCTAATCAATCCACAGGCTGAATGTGTTCCATGGGATACTTGGGGAAGTGCAAAATAAAAGAAGTGCATATGTATATTAGCAAATTTTTTAAATAAAATGACAGTTCTAACTCTCTTTTTTTTGCGCTTTTGAAGCCACTTTTGGGAAAAATTTAAGTTGATACCTAAGACAATGGACCGACAAGGACACTCTCCGACTTAAAATAAATGCTATTATACCGTATACTTACATACATACATAACTAAATGGAAGAAGAATTATCAATTTTCTTTCAATCTTGGTCTTTCAATCTTCTTCTCATACTATTCTAGACTTATAAAATATCGCTTTCAATTCCAAAGACCAATAGTTTGGATGCCTTTAGGAAAAAAGCGATTGATACATCAATATTTTTTGCTGTATCAAATGTAAGAAAATTTATCATACATTGTATACACATAATGTATGACAAAATTCTGTGAAACAGAATTTATACTGGAAATATTCCAGTCTAATTAATCAATCAATGACAGCAGTCATACAACATTTCTGTGAAACAGTATTTTGTAGAATAAATTTTAAAATCATACATTGCATGTGATGTATGATCTGTGAAATAGGCCCCTGATAAACATTCAAAATGTCTTTGCTGCAGGATTAGAAAAAACCTTGAAAGGAAAAAATAAATTTTTTGTCAGCTGATCACTTACCGCCGTATTAATAAACGCGGAATAGCTGGGTTAAGCCTCATTCCATGGATTAAGTAAAAAATGGTATAGCATTTTCCACTTAATCCATGGAATAAGGCTTAACCCAGCTATTCCGCGCTTATATTTAAAAAATTAGTTCGCTTTGGTCCCTATTCAGGACTTTTGCAGCAAATTCAAAAAGTTCCGATTGTAGCTGGTGGTTCTTCCTGCTTTTTTCATTTTAGTCTGATGGCAGTTGGCTGTCATCATCATTCATTTGGTTACAAGACAACTGCATATCTATTACAAAGTGGTTCGTTGTCATTTGAGCAAGGTTTGTGGGGGGTTGTCCATCTTGATGTTGGTTGTTTTACTCTTCCAAACAATGTTTACACTTTTTGTAACCTCTTTTAACTTCTTCGAGTTAAAGTTGTCAATGACTTTTTCTATCTCTATCTGTAAAACTCAGTTTATTTGTTTAAGTGCTTTTGAAATCGACCAATGAGTTTCTCGGATGTAGTTGTGAGCAACCGAAAACTTCTGACCCCGCAATTCTTAAGGCTTGTTGGCATCGTTACGAATCGTCCTGGAAAATGGAACTTTCATTATTGACTTTTTTCAACTCAAACTTGATCAATTCTGCAACTGGTGACCACTACTTGTCGTTGTGGATGCTACCATTTTTATCCCGCTGCAAGATCGATGAGCCAGATTCCATTACCGCAAATGTCGTGAAGGTTGTGCATTGCGGTCATCCTTCCAAAGATATCCTCTTTCTCAATATTGGCATTTTAACCTTCCGCATCACCTCAAACGTTTTTCAATGAGCTCGATTCCCTTACTATTTCTGTTATTATGTTTTGCAAGGACAATGGTGTTAACAAGGGTAGAGTTGTAGCAGTAGAGTTTTACTTTAATAAGGATCGTCTCAGTGCTCTGGCTGATTTCGGGAAAGCTAAAGATAATTTGCTTTAATATTCCCTTCACAGCAAGATCAAATTCAAATAAAAGCTACCTCCCATGCTGGTTGCAATTTTGTTTTTCTCTCAGCCCCAGCTTTGGTCAGTCTGTTAAATGTATCCACGTGACTACCTTCTCTATTTTTGTTTTACATATTACGAGTTTTTGAAAGTATCTGTTCTTCCAAGGCAAATATTGATTATTTGCTCTTATAAATATTTTAATTTTGCAAATAAAGTGCATGGAATTTCAAAGAACATTTCTGCTTAAGTAAATTTTATAAAAAATATTTCCATGCTTATAAATTGTCATGATGGTGTATTTTAGATCACAATTGAGGAAATTCGTGATGCTGATAAACTGAAGCAAGCAACCGCAAACGGACATTCGAATGGTGTCGACGAAACCATGAAAGGGCTTTTCGATCCTAGACTCGGACTATTTGGCTACACAACTGAAACAGTAAACATGTTACTCGTCCCCATGTTCAATAACAAGTAAGTTGAAAACATCAAAACTTTTTACCTTTAGTTTTGTTTTTAACCAACAAAATTTTCTAGGAAAGAGGCTCTTGGCTCCATGGGCAATGACGCTCCCTTGGCATGTCTTTCGGAATTCCAACCCCTTCCATACGATTACTTCAAGCAACTTTTCGCTCAAGTAACTAATCCCCCCATCGACCCATTCCGCGAGAAAGTGGTCATGTCGATGCAATGCCCAGTGGGCCCAGAGGGCAATCTTTTGAAACCATCAGCACAACAGGTCCATCGCATTTGGCTACAAAATCCAATATTAAGCATTCCAGATACCAACTTGCTGAAAAGAAACACTCATCGTGGTTGGAAAACGAAAGTTTTGGATATCACATTCCAATTTGAAGAAGGTGTCGAAGGTTATATCAATTGTATTGATCGCATTTGCCGAGAGGGTCGCATTGCCGCTGAAAAAGGATATCAGATTTTGGTAATCTCAGATAGAAATGTGGGAAAAGGAAGGGCACCTATATCAGCGCTTCTTGCTTTGGGTGCTCTGCACCATCATCTTATTGAGACTCTGCAAAGAATGAAGGTTGGTATTATTGTGGAGACTGCTGAGGCTAGAGAAGTTCATCATATTTGCGTTCTATTGGGATACGGTGCTGATGCTATATGCCCGTATCTTGCATTTGAGTTGGCATTGTCACTGCGCAATGATGGCGTGATCAGTCCCGATGTTTCTGATAAACAAATCTATGCCGCCTACGCCCAAGCCATCGACACTGGAATTGCTAAGGTCATGGCCAAAATGGGCATCAGCACTTTACAGTCTTACAAAAGTGCCCAAATATTTGAAGCTGTTGGACTGGGAACCGATTTGATTGATCGGTGCTTCCGTGGAACACATAGTCGCATTGGCGGTGTTACTTTGGAGATACTCGCAACTGAAGGATTGGATCGTTTCCAAATGACATACTGCAAAGTTTCCCCAGATACTCGTATTCTGCGCAACCCTGGACAATACCATTGGCGACATGGTGGTGAGAGTCACATAAACGAACCAGCATCAATTGCTAGTCTGCAAGAAGCTACAATAAACAAGAATCAAAATGCATTCGAGGCTTTCAGAGACTCGACTCTAAACAGTGTCAAGAAGTGTACACTCAGAGGTCAGTTAGAGTTTTGCACGGAACAGAAGAGTATTGATATATCTGAAGTTGAACCAGCTAGTGAGATCGTCAAGAGGTAAGGCTCCATGAATTTTTAGCTTACCAACTTATTTATTGTTCACATTAATAGATTCGCTACTGGTGCCATGAGCTTTGGCAGTATTTCCCTTGAGGCTCATCAGACTCTTGCAGTAACAATGAATCGAATTGGAGGCAAGAGTAACACCGGTGAAGGTGGTGAAGACGCAGATCGTTACTTGAGTATGTCCCTCTGTATGTTCATCTGTTTGGGTTTTCTAAATTTCTTTTTCATTGAACAGACCAAGACTCGGATCACAACAGACGATCAGCTATTAAGCAAGTTGCATCAGGACGGTTCGGAGTAACAGCCGCTTACTTAGCCAATGCTGATGATCTGCAAATCAAAATGGCACAGGGTGCAAAGCCTGGTGAAGGCGGAGAATTGCCTGGATACAAAGTCACCAAGGACATTGCTTACACTCGTAAGTCAGTGCCTGGTGTGGGACTTATTTCTCCACCACCACATCACGACATTTATTCAATCGAGGACTTGGCCGAACTTATCTACGATCTCAAGTGCTCTAATCCCAAGGCTAGAATAAGTGTAAAACTTGTATCTGAAGTCGGAGTTGGAGTCGTCGCTGCTGGTGTAGCAAAGGTAGGTCTTACATTGAAATAAAAATGCATTGACACCAAAACTAAATCATTCCAGGGAAAAGCTGAGCACGTTGTTATTTCGGGACACGATGGAGGCACTGGTGCAAGTTCGTGGACAGGAATTAAAAACGCTGGCTTGCCATGGGAGTTGGGTATTGCTGAAACACATCAAGTCCTTGTTCTAAATAATCTTCGATCAAGGTAAATTGTTTTGAGAAATTCCCTATACTCACTATACGAATATTGAAACCTGGTTATCCAGATCGTGAAACATGAATGACAGCCATTTATAAGTGCAGATCTCTTCTGCAGTAAAATTTTAATTCAATCACAATCTTACGGTGAGATGTGATTTTTGTTTTCTTTTTCCTTATCAAATGTTAAACCCAGTTTTTGAGTCACACAAAACAAAACAAAAAAACAAAACTTTGTCGAACTTAATCATCTTCCCTCAGAGTTAGTCAGAGTTAAGCAGATAAAAGGTACCTAGCACGTTATCGATCGAAACCACAGTGCTTTCGAGACAAGACTGTGAGGTCGCAAGAGGTTTTAAACAGACTGCATATAGGTCAAATGATCGTTGCTCGTTTCTGTTGTGTTAAGCGCTCGTCTTTGTTTACGCTCGCCCGTTCCGACGCGGTGTTTCATTAGTAATTTATGTTTTAATTCATACTGACTAACAGGATGGGTTTATATTAAAATACATTCTTTTATTTAGGGTCGTTGTTCAAGCCGACGGACAGCTGAGAACTGGATTTGACGTGGTCGTTGCAGCTCTGTTGGGCGCTGATGAATTTGGCTTCAGTACCGCTCCGTTGATTGTTATGGGTAAGAAAAAATTTCTAATTATTTCAAATAATGTTCGATATCGCACAGTAGAAGATGGCCAGAAAAATTATCACACAAAATATTCAATAGTCACACCAAAATCACAAATGTAAGATGGGATTTTAAGGAACATTAATAATAAAAATAGTAACGAATAGCCGTTGATACATTTGGTACACTGACGGTTCAAAAATTAACAGCGGTGTAGGTGCAGGGATTTTCGGTCCCAACTTCAAATCATCTATTTATATCCCTTGGTAGCACAACAACTATCTTTCAAGCAGAGATAATAGCTGTAGAATTCTGTGTTTGGGAATACATTAGAAGATCGCGCATCCTTATTTGCTCTGACAGTCAGGCAGCCCTGAAAGCATTGTTCTCAACCAAAATTGAGTCCAAACTAGTTTGGAACTGCCTGACATGTCTGTCTCAATTAGCCACCCACAATAAAATAACTCATTCCTGGGTGCCTGGACATGAAGGTTTACAGGGTAACGAAGAAGCTAGGTAGACCTGGCTCTCAATTCCAATTCAAAAGGCCCGGAACCCTACTGTGGTCTCTCATCAGTAGCATTAAAAGCGAACTGGTTACATGGGAACGGCAGAACATGATTCACAACTCTAATGGCCACCGCCAGTCAAAATTATTCATCGACTTGTCTCAAAGACGTATGAAAGAAATTATTGACATGATCAAACGTGACGCAAAGTTATTTACGGACTTCCTCACTGGGCTCTGCTCTCTCAGATATCGTCTTAAAAACATTTGCATCAGCCAGGATGACACCTGCCGTCCCTGTCTCAAAGACACAGAAACGGCTGAACACATTTTATGTGAATGCCCTGCCATAGCCAGATCCAGGCTAAAGATATTCGATAAAGGATTCACTAGTCCCTTTGATATTAGAACACCCTTTCCTCGAATATTTTTAGGTTTTTACATGACCTCAACTTCGAATGAACAGCTCCACACTTTACGTGTTAAAACCTAAGGGAACAGCACAAAAGATCTTTCAAGTCGACGTGATAGTAAAGGGTGTTTTGCCTTCACCCTTTTCAATTAAAAAACAAAATTGCGTTCAGCTATATGTATATGCGCTACAAAATTATGTGCTCAGGGATCCAAAAAGCAGAAATCAATCGATTGTAGAGCTTTCTTTTGAGTGCATGAGTGTTTTAATGACACCTGACCCACGAACTAATTACACGTGTAGACGTAGCTTTTTAACATACGTGTAAATAAAAATTACACGTGGTATATTACAAAAAAGATTCCTTTTAATAACTGGCCGCAGTTGCCATTCAATATAAGATCAAACATCATTTTTGAGAAACCTTGAACTCGCCTTTAATGCCTGAAAACTGAGTTTTTTAGGTTTTATGCTGAGGTGAGCTCAGGTAATGGACAGGGCTGTCAAATAGCACGTATTTTTATTTCATGAGACAAAAATATGGTCGTTTATTGGTTGAACGTTTCCTGAGGAAAAACCCAGGCACATATTAGGTTTGTTCGTTGAAGCCCTGGGGTTGCCCTAGGGTCGCCACAAAGCGTTTTTTGAGAAACCTAAATACGCCCTGAATGTCAAATTGAGTGTTTTTTGAGCCATAGGTTTGCCATAGGTTTTCCCCAAACTCGCCCTAGCTTTTTGCTGTGGCGATTTGAGGGCTGTCAAATGCCATGTGTTTTTATTTAAATGACAGGGATGTGTGGCGATTTGTGGTTTAGCGTTTTTTGAGGACTGGAAAACCCAGGTTTTTTTAACAACTCATGGGGTTGTCAAGAAAACCTGGGTCAACCCTGGGGAAAGTTCAACGAACAGACCTATTTACAACTCATGGAGATGTCAAAGAAACCTTAGTCAACCCTCTGTAGAGTTCAACAAACGAAACTATTGGTGCATTAAAATGATACACAAACGCTTATGTGTTAAAGCAAGTTTAATTTTAACAAATGAAAACGGTTTAGTCATTGCCTGCTAATCGAAAACCCGGCTATGAGAAGGAAAAGCGCTTTTTCGCTTAGCCGTTTGGAGGTGGCGTCAAATGACGCCCATGAAATGCGATAGGCTCCGAGGCTTCCATTGCATTATTGCATCAACCTATATTTTTGGAATGCAGCATGTAAATTTTTGATTTCACTCTCTGAGTCACGAACACAATATCAGTCGTTTCATTTGCCATAAAAGAGACCTAAATCATAACGCTACCTCTACCAAAGCTACCTACTTTTCTAGAAGAGGCAATTTGAAGTTAAAACCGTTAGTAGATAGATAGATATATAAATTCTTTATTTCTTTCTCAAAGTCTTGCAAAACATTTAATTTTTAAAGAAATAAGACATGGCAATCGTGCCATCTGCCTGATATGACATTTCGATATTTGAAGAAAACTTACTAAGTATGAAGCATATAAATTGGTAGTGCTATGAAAAATAAGAAATTACAAAGTCAATTTTTCTAATACATAAATTATAAATATTAAAATTATCAATTTTAATTACGTGAATTGAAACACAAAATTTAAATTAAATATAAAACAGCTAGTCTTATTCAAAGTAATAGCATTTTATTAATTGTGTTACCTAAGATGGTTAGCAAAGGGAAGGGAAACTGTTTCGGTAACTGAGAGCCTGTTGACAATATTTAAAAACATTCAACCAATCAGTGGTTCCATATAAAATTTCGTAGTCCTCTGTAACGGCATAGACCTTTCTTGGAAATGCAGACGACGTATTTTCTTCCTGTCTTGTAGGACATATGGCCAAGAAGTGAAAGATATTTTTAGTTTATCTTCTATTGTACATTCCACAAAGTTTAGGAAAATTTTCACGATAAGGTATGCAGAATGCAGTTTAGGATTAGGATTTCAATTCTCTGAAAACCATGCTCATACACGGTTAAAAATGTTGGTGTTAATTTTAATATTTTTTGGGTTACATATATGACAACACCAAAAATTTATTAGAATCTAATAAACTGCAAATATTAAAAGAGAGCACTTAATAAAACAAATATTAAAATGTAATTATGTTTAGATATTAAAAAGTAATACGTATATCTTGAATTTTAATAGTAATTCAATTAAAAATTTACAAAATTTGATTAAAAGAAAGTACGGTTTCGAATTGAATTGTAATAATATTTCATTATAATTTAATAAAAAGAGTATGACGATGTAATACGAAAACTATTGAAACTTAATAAAAAAGGTATTAGGGTATTAATAAAAATATATTGAAAATTAATAATGGCTTCATTGATTTCTAATTACCTTGTAGTACAATTCAGTACTGTTTTGTATTAGATTTTAATAATAATTTATTATAATAATAATACGAAACTATTAAGACTTAGTACTTCACCTCTTAACTTTTAATAGAAAATTATTCAAAATGATTCTTAATCCGTATTGAAAATAATTTGTACGTGTTACTATTCAATACAGTTTTGTATTATATTTTAGTTGAAAGTGTATTAAATTTCATCAAATGCTGCACTCCTTTTTAATTTGAATAATATTACAAATGAATAGTTCATTTACTACTGCTAATATTGCAGTTTATTATTTATTTATAGTCTCAACCGAAAACTCAGTGCCTAAATAACAAAGATCTTAGACCACCTTTATGTTCAAGAATTTGTATACATTTCTAGTCGTAGAAGAAGTGGCTTTGCGAAGATTTGCGAAAGCTGCTGTGGTCGACTTTGAAAATGAGATGTGCAAACTTAATATGCCATTCATATAAATGTGATATTTATAGTGAGAAATCACAACTGTGCTCCTGTGCAATTTGATTCCACTATTTAAAAAGAGAGGCATTAACTTGAAGGACATTTGTTTCATAATGCCTTTTTTTTTATTACCCTTACGATGTAATCTGCATTTGATTTTAAACGTTGAACATTTAACGGCGCCAAGCCTAATTCAACGTCGATGGCATAATATGGCGTCGAATTTGGCAGCGGAGAAAGGGGTATAAAGAAATGTCTATGAAGAGCTTCGTAAAGTTCAAAATTCATAGATCCAAAGGCTTGTACCCCAATAGACCGTTAGTAAAGGTGGGTATAATTTTGAAAAACAAATTGTTTATTCTTGCCCACATCTGGCGACAAAATATGCTATTGAGTTTGTAGCATTTGCAATACATTTTGTATTCGAAAGCAAAATTTACACGCACTTTTACGTAAATTAACTTAAAACATTTGAGGTACCCCAGTTTGCAGGTGGAAATGGAAAAAGTTGTTAGTTAATTATTTATGAATTTATGAATTCTGGTGATTCGATAGCATATCTCACTGAAAAGTGGAACGAATCTTTACACTGTTTTGGAGAAAGTAAGATTTTTGTTATTTATATAGGACATAACCTCTACCACCGTGCAATGCAAGTTGTTTTGGACAGTTTAAAGTCTGATACTAGCTTTTTAACCGCTGGTGTGCCCCAGGGTTTCACTTTGACTCCGACTGTATTCCTTATCTTCATATACGATGTCTGAAATTTCTAATCCTCATAACTGTTTTGCTGACGTCTCAACCTTCAACTTCTCATATTTGTTTCCAAAATCACGGATGTGGAACTGGAACGGTTGCTTAAGATTAGCCCATTGGATTCTGACCTTGACATCATTGTTACATGGGGTTGTAAAAGCCGAGTAGAATTCAATGCTTCGAAAACTCAATGCACATTTGTCGTTAAAGCTTAACATCCCCCCCATTGCCATTATACAGGTGCCATCTGCATCCAATAAACCGAAAATCTGTCAGTACTCGGTATGTGTATGAACGATGATCTTCGTGGGAATGACACATACTTGAAGTCATCAAAAACGCTGCTAAATGCTTATGTTTCTTAAGACAATGCAGGGAATTGTTCAAGCCTTCTGATCTGGCTTCAATTTATAAGACCTGCATCCGCCCAAAACTAGTGTATAATTCTCATATCTGGTCAGGTGCACCTCAAATATCTTTGCGCCTACATGGCAGTTTACAAAATCGAGCGTTAAGATTGATAGGCGACTTGACGTAAAGTCAAGTATAGAGATTCATAGTTTAGTCGCACCACCAGTATGTGGAATGCTTTACCCGACTCTGTTTTCTCCCCACATTACGATTCACAAAAGTTCAAACAACACAAGGTTTATCGGTGTCTCCTATTAAGTCCTCTAAAACTTTCCTAAATGCTCGCAATGCGTTCTATAACATTAAAAGGATATTCATATCCCCTTGATGTGCACGTTGATTATAAAAAAAAAAATTTGATTATAAATAAAAATCGCGTTGATTATAAGCAAAAAATTATTTCTTGCACTGTCATTAGCGAGATTTTTATGAACATTCTTGCCACAAATCTCATCAAACAAGTTTGAAAAAAACTGTTCTATGTTTGAGAAGATGCTTCGAGACCCTCATTACTAAATATCATTAGCGGTGCTCCTAAGGGCTCTGTGTTGGGCCCTTTTATGTTCAGCACATAATTCTGTTAAAATCTCTGTCGCATACCACATACTTACTATGAATTTTAACAATCATTTGCAACGTTTTGGGGACACATGCGTATAAGATGCCACGTGATTATGTTTGCTGGCTTAGTCCATCCCGCAGGCCTTCTTCAATGAACTTCGTTTTATTTATTTATGTATCTTTGATAGAAAACCCAAAGTATAACTCTATGAAATTTTTAATTTATCTCCAAAGGTTGCACAATGATGAGAAAATGCCACTTAAACACTTGCCCGGTTGGAATTGCTACTCAAGATCCTTTCTTAAGAAAGAAGTTTACTGGTAAACCTGAGCACGTCATCAACTTCTTCTTTATGCTGGCTGAAGATGTAAGTCTAACCTATAACTTCTTAGTGAAACCATTTAACTAACCTTCTCATGTTTTAAAGATCCGCCGAATAATGGCAAACCTTGGCATCCGTAAATTCCAAGATCTTATTGGACGCACAGATTTGTTGAGAGTCAATAAAGAACTAACGCTCAAGGCATCAACTTTAGATCTATCTCATTTGTTACAAGATGCAACCAAGTTGAGACCAGGTGTAAGCATCATCGGAGGATCAGTTGCTCAAGATTTTGGCCTAGAAAATCGCTTAGATAACAAAGTTATCGCAAAGGCTCAAGGAGTCTTAGATGGTAATGAAGATTCGATAGAATTCGTTGCGAGCATACACAACGAAGAACGAGCATTTGGGTCGACCTTGAGCTACGAAATTGCATGGTAATACCCTGACTTTTATTTAATTATTTTCTCAACCAATTGTAAACAATTTGATTCATTTTTAGCAAATATGGGGAAGCAGGACTTCCTGAAGGTCGCAGTATTAACATAAAACTCGAAGGCTCTGCTGGACAGAGTTTTTGTGCGTTCCTTGCAAGAGGTGTGAATGTGAGTTTGATCGGAGATTCCAATGATTATGTTGGAAAAGGTCTCTGCGGTGGCACTATTACCATTCGACCACCAGAAAACGTTCCATTTGAATCACATCTGAATGTGATTGTTGGAAATGTTTGCCTCTATGGTGCAACTGATGGTAAGGCTTTCTTCCGTGGAATAGCAGCTGAACGTTTTTGTGTGCGTAATTCTGGTGTCACTGCTGTTGTTGAGGTAAGATACGATCTGAAATGGTTGACAGTCTCGAATGTACAAACATATAAATTACTTACAGGGCGTAGGAGATCACGGATGTGAATATATGACTGGTGGAACAGTTCTTATTCTCGGTCTCACTGGGCGCAACTTCGCTGCCGGCATGTCAGGTGGAATTGCATATGTTTACGATATTGATGGCTCATTCAAGCCGAAGGTTAACGCTGAGTCGGTTGACCTTCTTCCGTTGGAGTTGGAAAAGGATGTTATACTTGTTAAACAGCTTCTAAAAGAATTTATCGAAAAGACTGGTTCTTTGGTTGCACAGGAGATTCTTGCAAACTGGCCAGCTTATCAAGGCAAATTTGTAAAAGTTTTCCCATACGAATATCAAAGGGCTCTTAAGGCTTTGGAAGAAGAGAAATTATCTGAAGAAACCCACAAAGAGATGAAAGCTATCGAAAATGGATCCAGCACGAAAAATGAACCATCAATCAAAGACATCGAGGAGGCTATTCAAGACATTGCATTGGAACAGAAGCGAGCCGATAGAATCTTGGATAAAACAAGAGGCTTTGTGAAGTACAAACGTGAAACAGACATTTACCGAGATGCTACAGAACGACAAAAAGATTGGAACGAAGTTTACAACTTCCCTCATGTTCGTAAAAATTTGAAAGTTCAAGCTGCTCGTTGCATGGAATGCGGTGTACCATTTTGTCAATCGAATAGTCACGGTTGTCCACTGGGAAATATCATTCCCAAGTGGAATGATCTCATCTTCCATGGAGAATGGAAAGAAGCTCTCAGACAATTACTGCAAACCAACAATTTCCCAGAGTTTACTGGGCGAGTTTGTCCAGCTCCTTGTGAGGGAGCTTGTGTTTTAGGAATCTCCGAGCCTCCAGTAACAATAAAGAACATTGAATGTGCTATTATTGATCATGCATTTGAAAATGGATGGATTCAACCCGAAATCCCATCCAAGCGTAGTGGAAAAAAAGTCGCTGTAGTAGGATCAGGACCTTCTGGTTTAGCAGCTGCACAGCAGTTGAACAGAGCTGGTCATCTAGTAACTGTTTTTGAGCGGAATGATCGAGTCGGAGGACTTCTACAGTATGGTATTCCAACGATGAAACTCTCAAAAGACGTCGTCAAACGCCGTGTGGATCTAATGGCTGCAGAGGGCATAGTATTCAAAACAGGTGTCCATGTTGGAAAGGATATTAAGGCGGAATCCTTGTTAAACGAGTAAGTTGCCTTGAGTTAATGACAATTCAACGGAGTTTGAACCCAAAAGTGTTGTTTTTCATCATTTCTTACATAAATATATCAAAAATCACTCGATGTAAGAACGGTTGAAACCCTTTTACGTTCCTGAAACGCTTTGTATTTACATGAACTAAATTTTGCTGTAAAGGTACTGTCGAGAGAAAGTGCACAACGTCATTTTTGAGCTTGTAACGCAAGCTATACATCACTTAACTTTCAAATGATCAGTTCCTAGTTTCTTTCTTCGTTTTTCTATATGAGACAACCAATTTTCTAAGTCTGCTTAACTTACCAGTAGAATTTTGACCACCGAGCGAGTTATAAAGAATCTCAAATCCTCTAAAACTTACATATATGTTCATAGCTTAGTACTGACAAAAGCTTTTCTATTTAAAGGTACGATGCAGTGCTCATAACAACCGGTGCAACTTGGCCACGCGATTTACCTCTGCCGAACCGAGACCTGAAGGGCATTCATTTTGCAATGGAGTTCTTGGAAGGCCAGCAAAAGAAGCAGTTAGGTGGACCCAAGAATATCATATCGGCAGAAGGAAAAGACGTCATAATCATTGGCGGTGGCGATACAGGCTGCGATTGCATAGCCACTTCTTTGCGACAAGGCGCCAAAAGCATTACAACATTCGAAATCCTACCTGAACCTCCGAAATCTCGTGCCAATGACAACCCATGGCCCCAATGGCCAAAAGTATTCAGGTAAGTTATAGGTCAATGACTGACCTAAGGAACTCTGGTTAACATAAAATTCCCTCTTTTTGTAGAGTTGACTATGGCCATGAGGAAGTACGAGTCAAATTTGGCAATGATCCACGTCAATATTCGACAACAACAAAGGAATTCAAAGGCGAAGATGGCCACATTAAGGCAGTCAATACAGTCCAAGTCGAATGGAAAAAATCTCCTACAGGGCAGTGGCAAATGGAGGATGTAAAAGGATCAGAAAAAGTATATCCAGCTGATTTGATTCTACTTGCCATGGGTTTCCTTGGTCCTGAAAAAACTATTCCCGCTGAACTCGGTCTAGAACAAGATCCACGAGGGAATATTAAAGCAGTCAATGGAGCATATGGAACCAGCAACCCAAAAATATTCGCTGCTGGAGGTAAACCCGAAATTAAAAAAAACTAAAACTATATTTAAATGTACACATTTTCAATTTTAGATTGCCGAAGAGGACAATCGTTGGTTGTATGGGCGATTTCAGAAGGCAGACAAGCAGCACGACAAGTAGACTCTTATTTGATAGGCCGTCCCAGTGCTTTGCCAGGTCCAGGAGGAGTAATCGAATCAACAAGGATACTCTAAAAATCTCCTCTCATATACTATCTCAATCAACCGTAATCAAACCATGAAAATGTTAATTTACCGTAGATGTAGCAATAAACATTTTCGTTAACATAATACTTACGCTTTGTTGATTTCAGAGGCTTTACCAAGAAACCTAGTTTTGATCGCATTATGACCTTTACAAAAAAATGATTGTTGTGTTTTCATAATGTTTCTTAATCGAGTTCATATTTATTTAGCTAAAAAATGGGCGAATATATTATCTAACAAAAATAATGTCAATTAATACACACCACACACATAGGTTGGCATATATTATGATGGGTTTCCTTCCGAAAAGAGACAATAATTAGTATGTAGTAGAAAGAATAACATGATAAACTAATAATTTTAAGAATTTAATTAATTTAATTAAATACTATTGATAATAAATTATAACATTTCTGTTTGTTCGCTTAGTTTTGTTGCGAATTAAAAAAAAAATTGGTATGCTGATCTCTTACTGAATCAAGCCTTTGTTTGTTTTAAACAAAGATGTCTTATCACTGTTATTGTTGTAGTGTATGCCATGAAAACAAAAATAAAATATGTTGCAAGCAGTGTTTTAATATTCTTACTTATAAATATTCTAGGTGTTCGGTTACAACAGGAAATACCCGCTGCATCGAACAAAACTTTAAACTCACCTTTAATCAAATTAGTGTGACGAAATAAAAAGTCTTAAAATATGTAGGTATTCATCTAAGAGTTATCGTTCATAGAGAAACATACATACGAGTATATGTAAGTTGAAAATCTAACACGATCTAGAGCGCGAGTAAGAAACATTCAAAATTAAAAACAAATGGCGAATACCATGCGTTTAATTTGGATGAAGGCATTTCGTATGAGTTTTCAATCTAAGTGGAGTATTGAACTAATATTCGCTATATCGATAGATATTTTAGATTGGGCCTAGTAGCGTCAAATCAAAGCATGGAAATAAAGGTCGTAGAGGTTCTAAAGTTTGGGTTACCTAATAATACATAATCAAGAACATTCCACTAACGTAGCTAACAATCAATAAATTTATATAGTGCCATTCTTTTCCTCGTGGTGCCATGCCGTGGGGTAATGGTTACCATTTCTGCCTGATAAGTTGAAGGTTTGAGGTTCCACTACCATCATAAATGTAAAATTGTTTTTTCACGGGTGTCACCTTTTTGAGGAATTTTCCTCCGAGAAGTAATCACTCACCACTATCACAAGGCGTGTTGGAACAATTTGAGACTACGAATGCCAAAAAGAATGAACTAAAAACAACTTCGTTATGAATGATTTGCAGTACTTATTTAGAACTTGTTAATAATAAATTTATCAATAATAACAAATTTCGTGAAAAAATATTTACTGCTACAGGTCGTCTATGAATGAGGCATCCTTTTTGGCATTCTTAGTCCGAAAAGGTTACGACACGACGCGACGGGCCTTGTAATGGGGGCCAATGCCATGAAAAGAACTTTCTCATTTAACCGTTCGGAATTGGCACAAAATTGTAGGCCCTTGAAATGCGTCATGCGCTTTGATGCACGACTCTATTTATGACCCCTGTTGTGATTTTCAGTCGGATACTATGGGCCCTATCGGCAATCTCCCACGGAATTTTGTTTCCCACGGAATTTTTTGTTCCCACGGAACATTACGCCCGATCGTGAACCTCCTTCGAAATGAATCTCCCACGGAATAAATTTTAACAACCTAACAGATTAAAAATGACTTCAAAGATAGTTTTCGAATATGTTCTATAGTGCTCTAACAAGAATAAAGTAGAAATCTCCCTGGAATGCGATACAAATTCAGTAAAATGGCAGATAATTTCCCATGGGAAATTCATTCACGATCGCTCAAAATTCCGCAAGGAACTTTCGAACATCATTGCCGATACCAATTTTCCGAATATGGGAAATGTTTCCAGGGAAATTTTATTCACGATAGGGCCCTATGTATATTCTTCCGTCTACGAATTTTTGCAGTTCTCAATTCCGTATCCTTTTTCAATTCGCTAATCATTTTGCTAGCAGATTCGAATTCGGTTGATGAATTATGTTAAATGCTATTCATTGCTAAACATAAGAAATTGTAGACTATACTACCTCTCAACGTTTTCACATTACACGGTGAAAAATAGCTCATAATAAGAAAATTTTTCCCCTGAAGCTCATAACAAGCGAAAAGTGAAATGGGATTATTTTCGAGGGGAATGCTGTTCACGTGAAACTCATAATAAAGCTGCATAATTTTGTTCTAAGTCCACTTTTTTTTTTCAGGAGAATGCATACTTGTATGATGGCTTGTTCTATGTCCATTTTTGAGTTGTTTGCTTTCTAGATTTCTTTAAAAATAGTGGGAAAGGATTTATAGGGATTTTATTATTAGTTTTAGAAAAAAAATGGCAAGAGAACAAAAAAAATTACATGAGCAAGAAATGAGCTAAAAAATGTGACTATAATTCAATTTAAAGACAAAATATCGTCCCCTGTAAAATTTTGTTTTTGTGACTTAGACCAATTGAGCTTTCCACTGACGATGTATATTTTATTTACTTCCTTTTCTCAATAATTTTCTAATAATACAGCTTTCATTTATAAAGATTAATTTTGTTTAAAAAATTTGCCATTTTTGGGCATTTTATTTTTGGGCATATTGATTTATCTTACAACTCTTCGACTTCCTGTTCTCAGAGTGGTAGTTAGTTTTTGGGTTCTCGCTTCCGTTCCTGTTCTTGTTGAAGTATGGCGATGATTTATAAATATGCTACTCGGCGATAATGTAGCACCGTAGTGGTGAAATAATTTTTGAGATCGGTCCAAACCAGAAGTTTTTATTGAAAGTCCTAGCCAGCTTCATCATTTTTGGTGGGAACACGGTTCAAAATTTTTACTCATGATTTTTTCAAAGCGTACCAAAAATACAGCCCAATCGTGGTAACCGTCGGAGAAATTTTCGATCAGAGAAAAGTTATGATCGGATTATTAATTGTTTTCATAGTAACCGAACGGGGAAGAAAACTTGACACCGAACAACGCACTCATTTGCCATTGTAAAAATATTTGAACAATGTTTGGTTTCTTTATTTTGCTAAAACACAAAACATTAAAACCAAAAAAAAAAAAAAAGAAACTACTTGCTTGTCTTTAATGTTTTAAGCACTAATTTTTCAGATTTCAGATTGTTTATAGTTTTTCCAAATGTTCATATTTCTTCACTTTTCGGATAATTTTCCACTCTTGATTTCTTGTCAGAACATATTGAAAAGAAAGAAAAGCAAAATATGATACAATTCCTTTGCATACCTAATGTTTTGGCAGTTCATGGCGTAACATCGCTTATATTTAAAATTTTGAATGAACATTATTTTTTTCGAATACCTGGCCGATTCGATCGTCTTAAGGGTTACTCATATGTAAGTCATAACGGTTTTTACAGGTCTAGAGCAAACTCTCGAGTACACACATCCTTTAAAGTAGCGGAGAGTTGACTTCTTACTTCAATTCGCATTTTTCGACAGTTACATATTTTCAAGTGGATACACTTTTTTATCACTATCGGAAATAAGCTCGCAGAGTTCCAACTAAATTCATGAAAGAAAAAAAAATATTTTGAGAAATCCAGCACATTTTTTACTTTTTATTTTTTGCCAACAATCAAAGCCACTTTTAACTTCCAACGAGCAGAAAAAATCTAGCAAATGGACAAATCTAGCAAATGGATACTTTCATAGTATTCTCATTAAATCAAATCTCGAAACTGAACAAATTTACTCGAAATAGTTAAATCTCAAAAAATTTACTGTCAAATGAAAAGGCCCCCGAAAGTAACTATCAAGAGAGTTTACAAAGAATTGAAATCTCAAATCGACACGTACTTTTACTGAATTTGGGACTTAAGTTGGCCCTGTGGTCGCCAAAAAAACTTTATTTGAAAAACCTTAACTCGCATTGAATTTCAAACTGTGTGTTTTTTAAAACTTGGGCTTTTTCTGTTCTCACTAAAGTTGCTCCAGATAACGAACAGGGTTGTTAAATACCATGTATTTTTCTTTAAATATCAGAGATGCGTGACTTTGGATTTTTTTGAGAATCGAAAATTTAGCTCAAATTTTGCAGTTCATGATTTTCAAGGAAACCTGGATCGACCCTGGGTAAAGTTCAACGAATAAACCTAAAATTTAATCAAACCAAAGAAAAAAAATGGGCACGACTGTCGCACGAACTTGCGATTGTGTTCTAAATACGATATCAAAATCTAAAGGCTGAGTTAAAGGTTTTGGTATTAGTTCTTCATAATATATTTTGTGGTACAGGGTTGCCAACTACACATTAATTATGGAAATTGAATTAAATCACGCAAAATAATGAAAAAATTAAATTAAATATTCCAAAGGTTTCAAGCAAAAATCTAAAAACGCCATTCTTTTGCAATCGCTAATACACATGAATGATGAAAATTTAATCAAAATCGTTGGAGCAGTTTTTCCAAAAAACGGTTTTTTATTTTTCACTTTTTTTTAAAAACTGTTTTTTAAAAGTCGAGTATGCAAGGTTTTAGATCTTAACAGGAGTTATTTTGAGAAAAAATTTTAAAAAAATCAAAGTTATAGTTTCGAAGTAACTTTCGAAAATCAAAATTTTTTAAAAAAATTTATAAAAATTTCCAAAACTAAGTTTTTTTAAATATTGATATGCAGTCTTTCTTTAACAGCTTACGACTTCTTAAATCCAAAATTTCGTCAAGATCGTGTCAGCCATTAATGAGAAAGTCGGTTGTAAAAAAAACGGTACTATGGGAGGTACCGTTTTTAGGCCTTTTCCAAAAAATTTTCTTGCATCATAAGAAAAACAATCCTAAATTAATCCTTCACACAAAATTTTATCGAAATCGTTGGAGCCGTTTTCGAAAAAAATAAGTATTATCATATCGGTTGTATGGCAGGTACCGTTATTTCAAGACCTAGAGACCCAATTCCAAAAACCCCTCTGTAGGATGCCAAACAAACCCTAACTGCAAATTTTGAAGAAAATCGGTCGAGCGGTTCAGGCTGTAGATCCATATACAGACAGACACACAGACACACAGACAGACAGACACACAGACAGACAGACACACAGACAGACAGACACACAGACAGACAGACAGAATTTCAGGACCCACTTTTTTCGTATTCTCTATCATCGTAATGTCATGTTTAATTGTTATCTCAAAATTTTTTTTCTGCACGATTGCAAGTCTTGCCTTATAGTACCTATAATCGCAAGTAAAAAAGAAGTGTTTTCAAGTAAAACAAAAAATTGCCGAAATCTGCAGTCAATAGAGTTAAGATATGGGGAAAACTATTTTCTGCTCGAGTCGAATTTCATAATTGGGAAAATCGAGGCGAGTCAAGAAGAAGATATCGAATTCACAACTCGTCTCGAATTCAATAATCGGACTCCAGATGCCGATAAAACTCAACAATTTTCGATTGAACCTAATAATTTTCATGTTGGTATTGTGCAACTTTTTCGTGGTGTTATACTAAATAAGAACGACCACTAAAACTAAAAAAAAAAAACAATTTAAAATCGACTTTCACCGTACCTAAGGCTTTCAGCTTTCGACTTGAGTTTCTTGACCATCAATAATCAAGGGCAAGATGGTACCCGTGGCATGATGGTTAGCATGTCTGCATATTAACCGGTAGGTTCATGGTTCGAATCCCAAAAGTAGCAAAAATGTTTTCCACGGGTATCGCCTTTCCTGAAGAATTGGTCAATAAATTCATTGCCATGAATAACTCTTTCTCGATTAGCCGTTCGAAATCGACAGAAAATTGTAGGTCCCCTCCATTCTTACACAATGGCAATGGTTGTGAGAAATTGACTAGGCTCCGATGCTCCTCGCTCTGTTGCGTCAACCTATAAAACAATATATTGCTTGGGGTGTTTAACACAAAAAGAAAAAGGAATAATACTCATTAGCTTCTATCACTCGCCCGTGGCAACCAACCCGTTTAAAAAAAATTGGGTGAAATATTAAAGGAATCACTTTAACATAGTTCATTATTTATTCATTTTCACAAACTATTTACATTACTCAAGGGCCCTTTCAAGTGAATACCCATGTCATTATAATTTGGGTTGTTTTCTTCTAATCCAGTTTGCTTCTCATTGAACTAGGCACTCTTTCCTATCTTAACACTTGACATACCCACCCATTTAGTCGCCATCTTCCACATATTCCACATACCTTTAAAACCCACTTATGAATGGAGGAATAAATTTACTATATTCATGGATAATGCTATGCAACATTTAAGAGTTATTATTGTAATTCCGTTGGCCTTGTCAAACTTGGTTTGTGTCAGACACAAAATGTATACGTATGACAGGTATCATGTTTTTGCAGAAGGGGGACACCAAGCAATTCGTACTTATTCCGACCCAAGTTCGATGTAAAAGCCCCAAGAAATAGCTTTTGTAATAAATAGTCAAAGAGCCAACAACCATATTGCAAGAAACTATATTTCTATAAAGCGACATAAAATGCTCTCTAGCAATCGAAACTTAACATTTGAAGTACTCATTTTTCTGTTTTTAATCACAATTTCAATCGAAAACTTTAAACTTTATTTACTTGAGGCTTTCTTGAGTCGGAAATCATTTCGTTACGAACGAATTTTCAATCGCATTATTTTCTTCTATATTCAGCTTTATTCCGGTAGTCGTTTTACCAAAGTGACACTAAAACATGATTGCTCCTAATGAGAAAATCGGTGTTTTAAAAAAAATTCAAAAAAAAGATGAGCATTTATTCCGCCCTTCATTTTTCTTATCATTAAAAGCAAAATTAGTTTTTCTAAAACAACGATTATCGTTTTTAGAAATGAGTATTTCTATCTTCTGTCGTTTAAGTAAAACGACTATCGGAATGGGGGTAGTTATAAGCAAAATTCCAATGCCGAATTTGGTAAAAGTGGATTTAGTTAAAATTGTGAAATGAAATGGCTAGCTGAATTCTTAGTTAAATTTGTTGAAAAAATTCTTTATAAAATTCCTTTCAGAACTATAAATAAAGATAAAGAATAAAAATCCACTTACCAGAAACCCCAACAATAACAATTATGAAGTAACTTCCTCCCTTAAAAATATCTCCGGCACTTTGTCTACCATGTAACTTTAACTTGTGGTCCAATAAAAGTGTATGTGCGGGTGTGTAGTGAATGTCGATTTTGGAAGATGATAATGCGCAATGATTCTTGGGAAAGAGAGAAATAATGCAAAATATTTGCCCAGCACAGAGCATAAATAAAGCAACGCCGGTGATAAGCACTCAGTTCTTTTTAACACCCGGAGGCGGTTAGTGACGTTTAAGTAATAAGAGTATCCATTAAATACCTATTTAAATTACACCCAAGATTATGTGATAATTGATGCGATTATTAAAGCCGTCGGTGATTTCTCTTTAACGACATTTAAGAAGCTTTTGGAATCTTACCTCGCATTTGATAAGTAGAATTCTACATTTAATGTTTCCTGAATATGACTGAAGAGGTGCAGGTGGGTACATCTAGCTTGATTTTGCCTTTGCATAATCAGAGATTTTTGTTTACAAAAAAGGTTTTGCAAGTGTTCATTGCTCTTTTATTTATTTGTTTAGGCTTTGATAGGCTTTTGACTAGCGACTTCAAAGGGTAGAAATGATTATGGAAGTGTTGTAGATGAAAGTTACATTCAATTTTCTTAGAGGACATTCTTATATAATTTCATTTTTAATCCTTTTCAGTTACGTATTATGTCTTTCATTATTTAATTAAGTTTTTCTTGTCAAGAATTCTCTAGTTGTTATAACAAAAGTCATGTGATATTTAAGTTTTATTACTTAGTGTCTATTTATTGCTTCCCAGGAACGATTAACGAACCCGCTGTTAACAGTTCAAGCGGTTTCTTTTTTTTCTAATGTGTAAACAATTTATTCCAATTTTTACGTTCTAACCCCCGTTGAAATGCGCCCAAAAACTGTTCATTTTGTAAATTGTTTAATATTATGTAAGACTCCAAATTTCAATGTAGTGTGTGGATAATGATAACAATAACCTGCTCGATTTAAAAACAAATACTTCTAAAGCTCAAAAGGGTTGTCTTGTGTGGCAATAATAGGACGACAGACGTGATGAGTTAGGTGATTGCAAGAGCCTGTAATAAATTTGCTTGAAATGGGTTGCTTGTTTGGTAAAACTTGTGCTTGTGATGCTTCCTGTATGTCCCAGAGTTTATATTACTTTATCAGACAGTTACTGTTACTGGTGTGAATTTTATTTGCCCAATTGTGTTGTATATCATGGGGTTGAATATCTTCTTCTAGTGAATAAGTTATAACTTTAAAAAGTGTCATTCACTCTGTAGTTTTGTTTTTTGTAGTTCGTACTTGGTTTAGGGATAGTCTTAGAAACATGCTTTAACATTTACTATACGATTGTGGAATATTTTATGTTCACTTCATTTAAAAGTCAGTTAGTTTTTTATCTCTTGAGGTATACTACTATAAGGCAAGTTTTGCAATCGTGCAGAAAAAATTTGTGAGATAATAGTAAAAAATGACTTTACGACGATAGAGAACACGTAAAAATTAATTCTGCAATTCTGTCTGTCTGTTTAACTGTATATGGATCAACAAAGCTCTACCGATTTTCTTTAAAATTTTCAGTTAGGGTCTGGGGTAGCCTATATAGGGTTTTGGGTCTCTAGGTGTTAAAATAACGGTACCTGTCATACAAGATACAACCTATATGATGATACTTATTTTCTCGAACACAGCTATTACGATTTCTATTAAATTTTGTGTGAAGGAATAATTTTAGGTTATCCTTCTAATGATGTAAAAGAATTAAAAATAGTCTAAAAACGGTACCTCCCGTGATAGCGTTCCTTTCAAAACCGACTGTCTCGTTAATGGCTAACACGATTTTGACGAAAGTTTATATTTAAGAAGTCGTTGCTAAAAAAAAAAATTTTGATTCTTTGAAATAATTTCAAAACGGTATATGTAGTTGAATTTTACATTTTACTTTTTTAAATTTTTTGTCAAAACTGTTTTTAGCAAGATATTAGTATTTGCGTACTTACTTTTTACAAAACCGGTTTTAAAAAAAATTAAAATAGGTAAACAAAAACCTCCTTTTAAAATAACTGCTCCAACGATTTTGATTAAATTCTCAGAGTTTATGTATTAGCAGCTACAAAAAAATGGCGTTTTTATTTTTTCACTAAAAACCTTTGCAATATTTGTTTTGATTTTTTTCAATATCTTACGTGATTTTATTCAATAGTTGACAACCAATATTATTATGAAGAAAGAATACTTAAACTTTGTACTGAGCCTTAAAATTTTACTGTACTTAGCACAAAATCGCTAGTTCGTGTTTGCGTTTTCTTTTAGGATTCAGTTATATGCTTGTCTACTTTAAAGTGGTACCCGTGGCGTGATGGTTAGCATATCTGCCTGTTAACCCAGAGGTTCATGGTTCGAATATCCAAACAGAGGCAAAAATGTTTTTCCATGGGTATTGGCTTTTTTCGAGGAATTGGAAAGTCCTCCGTTAATAAATTCATTGCCATGAAAAGCGCTTTCTCAATTTGTCGTTCGGAACTGGCAGAAAATTGTAGCTTTCTTCCATTCCCTCACAAAGGCTAATGGATGTGAGAAATGCGCTAGGCCCCGGGGCTACTCGCTCTATTGCCGCCACCCCATTTATCTTTTATTTTTCTTTTAGGATTGAATACTGATAAACTGGTTAAATGTTTCTATACAAAACCTCAAACTTCTAGCTCTAACGTAACAAGCAGACCTTACATCACAATCAATGAAGATTTGTAGTTGTTATATAATTACTGGCGCAAAAATAAATCATTCGTTTTTAGAACATATTGAATTGAAGTGGCCATTCGATTTATCTTTGTTTTGGGATTGCCTTTGAAACTTTTAACTAGTTTGACTTCTGCAAAACTGAAAATTAACAGATTGTTTCGTATTTAAATATTGAACAAATGCCAACTTAGTACAATAAAAGTCTTATAATCGAATCAACTCGACTGCAAATAAAACAAACGAAAGACTTTTGAAGCTATACTTTGAAGGAAACCATTTAGTTGTGGAACGGGAATAGGGAAACTCGTTTGGTGTATGATTATCAATAAACTTCTCCAATTTTCTTTAATGCTAAGCTTCTTAAACAATGACTTATAAATGGTTTTACTCTCTAGCTCAGTTTATTTATTTATTTGTTGGGGTTAAATTTGGTATACGCACCTTTGTTTCTGATGACAGTAAGATTTGGTGCGATGGGCGCTGCATCAAAATGGCGGATTACATTTTACATTTAACTACGACTTCAATGTTTGTATTAAATGAAAGGACGCGATTAGAAGAAAAGTGTTCTCCATGAAAATAAAATTCAAATCCAATATCTAATATGGCCGCCAGCAAAGTGGTAGATTCAATTTCTTAGTAGTAGTAGTAGTAAAAGTGTGATTTTATTTAACAAAATAATTCAAAATCATGTTTACAGATTCACAATATGTAGCATTGGCTTTTGCCGTCAGCCAGACGAAAAAGAGAGTATTATTTTGAAAATATTACGATTTAATTTGTTTTATAAATATTTAATTAAAAGAAATATATATCTATCATAAACTAATATTAACAGTTAAAATAATCTCAAGTTTTTATTTATTTTTTTATTTTTTCTGTTTTTAAAATGCTTCATTTAGGATTTGGTTGCGATATCTTAAGGCGGCTTTCACATAATTGTATAACGAATTCCACTCTTGGCCGTTTAGAGCTTCAACAGCTTCACTCAAAGTTAAGGTAGATTTTCCCCAATAGGCAAGTCTTATTTCTTTCAAAACAGGGCAGATAGCTAAGAAGTGATATGTATTTTCTGTGGTTCTGTGGTTGCATAGGGAACACTCTGTATTTCTCGCTGGGGCATATGGCTGGAAATTTAGACGAAGTAACTCTCCTCTGGTTTTAAAAATGGTAGTGATTGTGTGAATCGAATATCGATCATTGAAATAATTATTGGCACCAAGGTTATGCTGCAAAATTTTGTACATCATTCTAGACTCACTTTGTTGAGCCATCTCAGCATATTGTTCAAAGCTTGTTTCCTCGATCTTTGCCAGCAACACCTCAAAGTTCTTATTCCATTCCTCCAACCCTGTCTCCATCAATTCGACGTTGTACAGAAGTTCTAGCCGTGACCATTCCGCAAAAAATTGGGACTTTCGCTGCAGCAGGTTTCTTGCAATTATGTTGGGTAGTCGATTATTAGAGAGAGCTAGTATTTTTCTTACATAATTAAAATGCATTTTGAGTGAGAAAATGTAAAGCGGTGATACTCCAGTCTCCAGATGTAGCATATATGTTGGTGTATTTTCTGGCAATCGGAATATTTTTTTGAGAAAGTACCTTAATAATTTCTCTACTTCATCATATTGTCGAAAACCCCAAATCTGACCAGCATAGCACATAATTGCTCGCATAACCGCTTCAAAAAGTTTATACTTAGCGCTTGGGGCAACGTTTATTTTTCCCAGGACTCCCTTCCAGTTGCAGTTTATAGCCTTTTTTGAGTCGATGAGTTTACCTTGTAGATGTTTTTTGAAAGAAAGTTGTGGTGTGATGACTACTCCAAGATATTTGTATTCCTTAACTATTTCGAGCGGTTCATTTTCCCAGATCCATTTTTCATCTCTTGCGTATCTGCCTGTTCCATTACGGAAAACCAGTATTTTGGATTTGTTGGTGTTAACCGTGAGGTTCCACACGCGACAATAGTCACGCAACTTGTTGATCATCATTTGCATCGTTTGCGGTGACTCCGCTAGTATGACGATATCGTCTGCGTACATAAGTGCTTTGATGTTATCTCACGCAAAACTAATTCCGCCGGTCAAAGCCGATGATAGGTCATCCAAAAAGAGCGAGAAGAGAAGTGGACTTAGCAAACAGCCTTGTTTAACTCCGGTATTAGTATGAAACCAAGCTGACCTCTCGCTTCCATCCCAAACTGCATTATTTTCATAAAGGCTTTGTATTACCGTTAGTATTTTTGTTGACATTCCAAGACAGCTTAACTTGTAAAAGAGGGCATTCCTATCGATTGAGTCGAAAGCTGCTTTGAAATCAACGAAGAATCCATATAACTTTTTCCCTTGTCAAGGTAGGACCTGGCAATACAGGTTAATGAAAAAATATTATCAACTGTGGAATACTCTTTCCTGAAACCGGGGCTTGAAACTCGCTAAGTAGTTCGTTTTGATGTACCCAGCTTGTAAGTCTGTCTAGAATGACACCATTGAATATTTTCACTACCGAATTCATAAACGATATTCCACGATAGTTGTTAGGATCGTTAACATCTCCCTTTTTGAATAGTGGTAGTATAATATTTTGACGAAAACTTTCTGGAACTCTTCCTCTATTGAAAATGCAGTTGTATGCCTCAGTTAGTTTTTCAATAAAGTTCACGGTGGCATATTTGAAAAACTCATACGGCACCCGATCCTCTCCAGGAGCTTTGTTCAAATTGCATCGGTGTATAACTTTTAAGACTTCTTGTACAGTGAAGGCACGGTCAAGTTCTTCGTTTTCTATAAAAGGTTTGGCATAGAGAATCAAATTGTTTGAATTTATAGGCTTACTGAGTAAATTTTCGATTCAATTGCTTTTCACAACTCTTTCTATAGGTCTGTTTCTTTACCTTCCGGGCAAAGTCTGGTGAAAAGCCCGAGGAAAGTTTGGGCTCGAGCATTTTAATGTTGTTAAATGAAAAGTAAATACACGCATTTAGGGATTTCTCTGGCTCCGTGATATTTATCATATACACTCTCAGTAGAGTAAGTAAATAAACATACATACAAAGAAAATGTTTCGATCAGACAAAAACTAAAACCGTTGGGTTTGTGAAATTTTCGGAAAACATTCGCTTCTAGCCGAAAGTTTGATTTTTTACTTTCATTTACTTTGTTTACATTTTATAAGGGCCTAAAATTTCTGGTGAAGCAAAATTCGAGGCAAACATTTTTCCGGTTTTCGCAACAGTTAAGCCCAATATCTTGCTATAAATGACTGCCGCAAAAGATTTGCAATTTTTACCTCATTGTAGTTTTCAGTTCGGTTTGATTTTAATTTCAGCAAAAATACAAAATGAAATGGTAGATGAGGAATTTCTAATTTGAAGAAGAAGCGAAATTCTTATGCAAATCGTCATTGGAACATTTGACACAGCGGAATGCGGTTGATCGAAGAACAATTTGCGTACGACCATTCAAGAGCGTAGATAGCAAAATCCATACCATACCACTTTGACAGAAAAAAAAGCACTCATACGCCACAGTAAATTAAGTGTAAATTATTGAGTGGAATGCTATTCATAACAGGAAATGATGTTACGTCAGCGGTTACATAAGGGCTATAAAACACGTTCAACTTCATTAAAAAATTTTTCAACACAACGGGAATAATGGTTTTTAAACTCGCTAACTTATTATGAATATAGAGTTGAACCAAAACTTGAGAAACATTTGTTTTTCTTCCAAGATCCAGTCTTTCAAAGAAAACTGTTCAACTTCATCTAGCATTGACACAATGGAAAGTACATTTTCGTTATTGGTTGCATTAAAAACAGTCGATTAAAGCAAGCTCAAAGCGATCACAATGCTGTCACTTATCTTTTCCGCACGAGTAATTGAACGTGCAAGCTGCAAGCGCTTT
Organism: Melanostoma scalare; assembly: GCA_949752695.1. Classification (NCBI taxonomy): domain Eukaryota; kingdom Metazoa; phylum Arthropoda; class Insecta; order Diptera; family Syrphidae; genus Melanostoma; species Melanostoma scalare. Next base: position 209,350,254 of record OX456984.1, on the reverse strand, counting down.
GAGCAAGCAACTTCAATTGTAAACGCTGAATAAGTGAATCAGTGCAAGTACTCATCGTGGAAGTGATCGTAATCAAACAGTCGCTTGCAAGTATGAATTTTTTAGGTCGTTGCACCATGAAAGTATTTTATGGCAAGTACTTTCTAGCCAAAAGCAAGGATCAATAATTTTTACAAAAAATTCCCTTTGTGCATAAAATAACGTATTCTTTTCATTTATTTGCAGAAAATGAAGAAAACCGACGAAAAGGAACAAATAGTCACTTCGTTCGAAAGAAGATTTAAATACTTAACCGGGTATGACTTAAGTAATTTCAACTCGGTGAGTAAATTTACAGAATGGTTGCACAGACCAGTAGACGGAGCAGCACTTGGAGCCTTTCGCATTCTTTTTGGTAAACACAATTTCGTGCTACAAAACAATTTTACAAAAAAATTAATTACTTATAATTCTCATTTAGGTTTAGCTATGCTTGTCGACATTGCAGAAGAACGCGGTGGAAGTCAACTCGACTTGCAATTTGGTGATGAGAAAACATGCCATTTTCCCCTATTCGATTCTATCCAACCTTTAAGGCTTCCATACATGGGAATGGTATACTTTCTTATGTGGCTTGGTGCGCTAGGAATAGCTCTAGGATATAATTTCAAACTGAACTGTCTGGCTTTCACTATCCCCTACTGGTATATTTTTCTCCTAAATAAGCCAGCTTGGAACAATCATAGTTACCTTTTTGGTCTTTGTGGTGTGCTCCTTACTACCACAAGCGCCAATCGGTTTTGGTGAGTTTAAAATCAAGTCAACAGATTAAATTTACTAAATTTATTTCTTCAATAGTTCCTTAGACCACCCTTACGTAAAGGGGAGTAAAACTCTTATTCCATACTGGAATTACTTCCTTTTCAAATTCCAATTCTTCATTCTCTACGCATATGCTGGGATTAAAAAATTTTCAGCTGAATGGTTATCCGGATATGCCATGTCGAACTTGGGAAGGCACTGGGTGTTCACGCCTTTTAGAACTTTTCTGTCAGTAGAGATGACAGATTTACTTATAGTCCATTGGTTTACTGCAATTTTCGATTTTTCAATTCCATTTTTGATGACATTCCACAGGACTCGAAAATTCGCCACACCTTTCATGTTGTGTTTTCACTTCATGAATTCGAGGTTGTTCTCGATTGGTAATTTGAAATTTGAATATTTTTAAGATTGAAATAAGAAATATAACAGATCGCCTTTATTTTTAGGGATGTTTCCGTGGGTTTGTTTGGCCGAAGTTCCGCTGTTTTTCGATTTCGATTGGCCCGTTCGAGTACTGAATGCGATTTGTAGTTTTCAGAAGTCCAATTCAGATTCAAACAAAAAAGTTGCAGTCATAAATGAAGAAAATACCAGAAAGGCCGAATCAGAAGCACTGTCTCAAGTATCGTGGAAAGACAAACTTCGTACAGTTCTTATAGTGATGTACTGTTGTGCTCAACTTTTCCTACCATACTCTCACTTCATAACTAAAGGGTACAACAATTGGACCAATGGACTTTATGGTTATTCATGGGATATGATGGTTCACTCTTACGACACCGTGCTAACTTCCGTTAAGATTATTGACAACAAGAACGGAAATGTTCACTATTTGGAACCATTTGCATTCACTCATTATGACCGATGGACTAAATCGGCTGACATGGCAAAGCAATATGCAAAATGCATTGATAGAAATATTGCAAGAGAAATGTTAAGGAACCCAAAGAACAGTCTGATATCTTCACCAAATATTTCAATATACTTCGATATTTGGTGTTCTATGAATGGACGATTCCAACAGAGAGTTTTCGATCCAACAATCGACATTTTAAAAGCTCAATGGTCACCGTTCGCCAAGACTTCATGGTCACTTCCTCTTCTTAACGAACTCAACTACATGCGACCAAAACTGAAAGCCATTTCGGATGACGTTCTTTCTTGGAGTAACTATACGGATGTCATCTTTGTTGCCGATTTTCCCGGACTTACATTAGAAAATTATCTGTCACCAGATTTGGGAAATGTTACACTAACAGTTATTGACGGTGGTATAACTTTTAAGAATGACAGTTTCGAAAAATGTTTGAGTGCCGGCCAGAGTTTATCACTCACAGCAGGAGAGACACATCATGTTACAACGACGAGTACACGCCCATCTTGCTATTTGTATACGTATGTTAACAAAACTATGGAAAGTCTTGAAGAGTCTGTCGACTATGAAAATACTTTGAGTGATGGAATCTTTCCATCTTTGTGGAAAGAATTTTTACAAAGAATTGATAACTATAAATTATTTGTGTATCACATTTTCAATTCGATTATGTTTATTGCCTACAAAGTACCTATGCCGATTTTGATAAGGGAAATTTGATAGTTTAAATGTTTATTTACATCAAGAACTTAGTTTACTAAGGGCCAGTTGCAAACATTTAATGGTTGGTTAATAAAATTAATTTGTTCCTGTTTTTTATACACAAAATATACAAAGTGATTTGCAACAAAACGCTTTTGTGTACAGGTTTGGTAAGAAATCGTAACGGCGGGGTTCTATCACTCCTCGTTTGGGTATGAGTGACAGCTTACTAACTGGAAATATAAAAGACTTTCGTTTCTGACAGAATTTGCAATCGTTGAATATAGTGATGTCAAACCTGAACAAGAAACTTGTTTTTAAAAGATAGATATGAAGTCAACGAAACTAGAAAGTTCACAATACCGTCATCTAAACACCCTTCTTCATAGTTAGCAGGCAAGGCACTAGCTCAAAAGACGGTCAGCAGGAATTCACCCCACGTTGGGCGCCAATTTATTGAAAACCCATGTTTAACAAAAAAATCAAAGAAATAAGTACATTAGACTCACACTCAGATTCATTAACATAAAATATTGGATAGATCTTTGAATGTTTGCTCATCCCAAAAAGTAAAGCAACTCTTTAGTTGGTATTTCTTCAACATTCTGAAGGAATTTGAGATTTTTAATTTTTATTTTTGCGAACTCTAACGGCCAATTTCTTCACACAGAACTAACGATAGATCTGGTACTAGTCCTAAAAATAACAAACAAATCGGTATCAAATCATTTCTTCACATCAAAAATTAAATAAGTTCTGTCAGTTTGAAACCGAGTACTACTTAGGACCCGGTATTAGCTAGCTCTTCAAAAACAACAAAAAATATAATATTATACCAATCATTAGGACTCAAATGAGTATCAACTCATTTCTTGACAAAACATAAACACACTAGTTCTGTCAAATTGATTCGAAGTATTAGTTAGTACCCGAACAAAATTAGGACCAATAAATTGAGGGTATAGGATACAAAATCAAGTCGTTTCGTTAGAGAAAAATTTTAAAGTTTTTTGCTTTGAATCGATTGGGTATAATTTTTGGAATATGTTTCCTTTTATTGGAATTAATTTATACTTTTAGCATTGTTCTTTTTTTTGTGGTTACAATCACAAAAACAAAATGGATTTAGTTTTCGGTGGAGATAATTTATTCATGGACTTTGATAACGTCGAAAACGATGAAGAAGTGGTGGGAGTTCTTCGTGTATATCGAATGCCACAGAGAAATAACTCAAGTTGGGATAACGTTGACTATTTTCAAATTTTTAAATTAAAAAAACCAACATTTCAATTTGTTCTTCAATTAGTTACAGAAGAATTAGCACACATGCCAAAATCGGTATTGTAAATATTATTTGTAGAGCATTAAAGCTAATTTTGAACTGGATTTTACACAGATCTCGTTTTATATCACCGGAACATCAACTTCTCGTTACTTTGCGTTTGATGGCATGTGGATCAATGCAGTTAGCAGCTGATTTCATGCATGTGTCGGCCTCTTGCGTTTGTCGCATATTACCAAAAGTCTGTATATCGTATTAATATGACATTTGAACCAGTTTGTGAAAATGCTCGCAATATTTGCAGAGCAACAGAGAGCCTCATCTGAATTTTGCAGGATTGCCCAGTTCCCACGAACCAGTTAGGACCATTGCAATCACCTGGCGGATAATTAGTTAGTAGTAATAATACAGCTGAGCTATTTTAAACAGAGTGAAGGGTTTCGTTGCCGCAAATGTTGGTTTTCCTTAAATGTGCAAACAATATCGTCGGCCGATTTAAAGATATTGAATGTTGTTGCTCGTTGGGCTGGATCTGTGCATGATCAAACCATTTGTTGACATTCGGAAGTGCGAGCCATCTCAGGGTTCTACATGTTTATGTATATTTAAAATAAACTATATTTACAAACATACATTCTATTTCTTGTAAAAAAACCAACTACATACATGAATACGACGGTACTTACCAGAGCATTCACATCCATATCTAATCAACTCAGAAACCAATTCAAAAAATCAAACCAACTGCGCGTGTAACGACAAAATTTTCAAAAAAAAATTGAGAAATTTGAAGTTCAATTCAAATTTATAATTTTAACTGTCAATCAAGTGTCGTAAAATGGATTCGACCAGTTTTAGACTTATCAGGTCACTAGTACTGCAGTATGAATTTAGATCTCGTATCTATGATGTGAAGAAATGAAGAAGTACTAAGTTTTATGTAGGACCAGGTATTAGAGCTAATACCTGGTCTAGCTAGACCGGGTACTAGACCGCCTTAGTACTAATGTGAAGAAACCGGCCGTAAGTTAGTGGAGAAGAATTTGCAGAGCCCCAAAGACCCCAATTTAATAAACACCTTACCCCAAAGCTCATTTGAATTTTGACAAATTCAAAAAACAAAAAAAAAATAAAAACTATCAGGATTTGTGGTTAAAGAATCTTAAATTAATTCAAAGTGAAAAAATGGTATTTAAAAAGCGTGCTTTTAAAATGTTCAAAAAAGCTAGCGACTTTGTGTCAGAGGGCCCATTGCTTGAAGATCATTCAAATAATAATCTTCAATTATTTTTGTTTAAGTTTTCCAATTTATTTAACTTTTATGGATCTTATTTTATCAGTTTTCATCAGGTAATCTATCAGAGATATGACCCGGGCCAGGATGAAGGTGACCGCCATTGTGGCGTTTTTAACAAAGCTAATTTCAATAATAAAAGAAACTCAAATATTCTATTTCAACAAAAGAAATAATCTTCATTTTATAAAAAAAAAAAATCATAAAAAAAAAACATTTTCAGTGCAGGCATTTTTGTAACAAAATGTAGTCAGAGCTTACCAAAGCTTAGCAAAAGTATGGCATAAGTTGCGATGAGTTTGTTATATTTTTTCTTATTACTTATTAGACTTATTTTTTCTTGTCAAAACTTCAAAACAATATTAACCAACCGTTATTTTCATCTACATTTTCCATTTCGGTGGGTGTTTTAGCTGAGCAATTGACTTGTTTTATTTTTGTGGCTCACGGTTTGCAAATGTATTTTCCATCAAGATTAGAGTGTAAAGAATGATGTTGGAAAGTATAGCCCTATCTTCACAAGGAGAGTGTAAAAGGATAAGTGGCGCCCAACGTGGGAAGCTATATCATGTATTTATTAATCAACTAGAAAAAAAATAAGCTAGATTACGTTAAAAAAAAAGATAATATTTTCACTCAACAGCTATACGCACGGGAGTCAAGGACTATGAAATGGTCTTCCTTTCAGTGCCAGCACGATTTCTGAGCCATTAAAAAGACTAGCCGTGTATTACAGTCACACGGATTGTCAACTGTTCACAAGATATGCTTCTCGTGCAACCATTACACCATTTGCTTTAAGTCGTTCAGCTGAATTACTGTCGAATTGATCATGAAAAAAAATATTGCTAAATGGAACACGTTTTGCAATCGGGAAATATGAGAGAAGAATTAAAAATGGCTTCCATTTGAGTTCATCTTTAATAAGTGGTGCCAAATAATCAAAATTAGTTTTTTTACTTTTACAAGTAAAAACCACAGTTGACTATTGCACAAGCAATAGCGTAAGAAAACCTTCAATGACATTAGAGATAGGTAGTCCTACGGTCACATGATCAAGAAATGGCAAACCATTGGCCTATCGAATTTCTGTTCGTGTTTTCGATGTCACGTATGTACATAGGTGACATGGAAATTGCCAGGCAACAACTAGCTTTCAATCAATTTATTATTAATTTATTTTCAAGATGGCGGTAGCAAAAAAACAGTTGAAATTGGTTATGGGCTGATTTATTTATTTATGAATTCCATACCAGTTGGCGTTCAATTTCAAAAATGATTGAAATTGATTCAGTATGTAAAAAAGACTTACAATCGACCTTATCGAGGTAACCATCGGTGCGGAGTTTTCTCCGCAACGCATCCTTTTTCGGAGATTCAATTTTGCTATGAAGTAGTTGTCATCGTAAGAAATTTTTTTTGCAAATGCATTCCCAAAACCAAAACTTTCCGCAGAAAAAACTTATCGGAGGTCTTCGGATCGGCGGATCGACGGATCGGAGAACTACCACGAAGCAAAATGTCTCCGAATCGTAGGAAATCGGGGAGAATTCCGTTCCGACGGTTACCTCAATAGGGCCAAATATCTTGCTCGTGTAGCACCGGGATTTAAAGATTATATTTTTTTACCCAAAGTAATTACATCTAGACAATTCACATCAAAGTGAGTATAGCGACACACGTAACACCTTAAAACATTAGTACAAGTATGCATGGAGATCCCAGCTGTAACGAAATATGTTTCTTTTATTTAAAAAAACACAAATGAAACCACTAAACAAATTATTTCGCGCACGAGTCGGAAAACACTTTATGTAAACAACACTTATGACAGGTGGAGAAAGGTCTTGTCAATTTGACACATAAAAATTCCCTAGTAGGTGGTCAGAAAGTGGTTAGGAAAGAGAAAGATGGTTTAAGCATATGCTAAACTCGTTTATATGGTATATGTTATAAATGTTGCTAAGAAGGAAGATAGGAATTGTTTAGAGCAGGGAAAGGAGAAAAAAAAGAACGTTATGACCTCTCAAATAAGCGGTGAAACATAACATTGAGATTCTGAATCCGTTTGACATTGTGCTGTTTGCGTCATTAGCAAATTCAAAGTCAAACGGACCAGAAGTTCCAAGGAAAACCAATTTCATGGTTATTTTGCCGATGAAGGTTATTTCGTTCGTGTAAGTTTTTTTCAAGTAAATAGTTTTTTTTAAAGTGTATAACGTATAATTGTTATAGATAACTAGGAATATTTTGTACTTGCTGAGAAGTAAAATTGCCCAGAAGGTTTCTGCAGGAAATAATATATATTCAGCTGCCATAATTTAGCAGGTAAAATTTTCTGTCGGTGAATGGTTTGCAGCCATACTTATTTTCTTTTATGGTACCAAAAGTACCTGTATTTATTTGAATAGGAAGCACCTTACCTGAGAGAATAAAAATACACTTAATTAATTAAGTGGTGCGCTACATATTTAACTAGCCTGCAAGTAGGCTCTTCGTCAGGAGAGATATAAAGGTGGTGTAATCCGGAAGGAAAGGCTTCGGATATTGAGTGTAGGAGGCTGATTTCAAACCTTTCGAGGCAACGAGCAAATTTATGTTAATTAGTGTGTGCTCAGTTTTTTTTTGTTCTTAATTCTTTTAAATTTTGTGAAGTGAATCCGATATTAACAGCAAATACGCGCGTTAACGTAATTTTAATTTGTTTGCTAACCAGTTTATATATATTGATTTTAATTAGCTAAAAAATTCGAGAACAAAAGCGAAATAGTAGTTACGACGGGAAAGACCATCGAGGATTTGGATGCTGTGGCCACAACAACGAAATCATCGACACTTGGTAAGTCTTTTATGCGCCCTGTCACTTTTTACTATATTAAAATTTACATATATATATCTGGTTTTTGGGGTTAAGTGGGGACCATTGCTTGCTTTAAATTTAATCGTGTAAAAGAGGAAGTTAAATCCCGGTATTTTTTTTTGTCTTGCGTGTATTGAAATTAGTTTCGGATTCGTTATTTTTTTATAATTTCATTAATTGTATAATTTTAATCTGTTTGTTTAATTACGTGCACAAAGAGCTACGTTTAAAAATTTGAATACATAGAAAGTGCTTAGTACATTTAAAAGAACAATACAAAGAACATAGAAGTTGAACATTTTACAAGTCCAGTTGCTTAAATTACTAATTTAAACATACACACATCATAAAGTAAACATAAAGCCAATCACGAGCAAGAAATACACACAATTACGACGCATGTAAATAGTATTGTGAAATATGAGTAGGAAATTTTCAAATATATGAAATCGGAAATTGAAGATAAAATGTGTATTAACTAAATTGATCAAAATGGGATGAGGAGTCTAAAGAGGAAAGGATGATCGCTTAGGTAGGGGATGATGCCAGTTAAGGGTCACCGAGGCGAGTAAGGTGACAAGGTAGGGAGGGTAGAGGCAATTTCTCGTGTGCTAAAAACACCTTGACAGCACGAAAGTCTGGCATGATTTTTGTCAGCGGGTTTAAGGGGTCAAGTTCCCACGCCCAACGGCGAGCAGGAGCCGGACCAGCATGCCAGCACGACCCCGATGAAACCAATAGCCCGTTACAAAAGGCCCCACGTTGGGCGCCATTTTGTAACGGGCTATTGGTTTCATCGGGGTCGTGCTGGCATGCTGGTCCGGCTCCTGCTCGCCGTTGGGCGTGGGAACTTGACCCCTTAAACCCGCTGACAAAAATCATGCCAGACTTTCGTGCTGTCAAGGTGTTTTTAGCACACGAGAAATTGCCTCTACCCTCCCTACCTTGTCACCTTACTCGCCTCGGTGACCCTTAACTGGCATCATCCCCTACCTAAGCGATCATCCTTTCCTCTTTAGACTCCTCATCCCATTTTGATCAATTTAGTTAATACACATTTTATCTTCAATTTCCGATTTCATATATTTGAAAATTTCCTACTCATATTTCACAATACTATTTACATGCGTCGTAATTGTGTGTATTTCTTGCTCGTGATTGGCTTTATGTTTACTTTATGATGTGTGTATGTTTAAATTAGTAATTTAAGCAACTGGACTTGTAAAATGTTCAACTTCTATGTTCTTTGTATTGTTCTTTTAAATGTACTAAGCACTTTCTATGTATTCAAATTTTTAAACGTAGCTCTTTGTGCACGTAATTAAACAAACAGATTAAAATTATACAATTAATGAAATTATAAAAAAATAACGAATCCGAAACTAATTTCAATACACGCAAGACAAAAAAAAATACCGGGATTTAACTTCCTCTTTTACACGATTAAATTTAAAGCAAGCAATGGTCCCCACTTAACCCCAAAAACCAGATATATATATGTAAATTTTAATATAGTAAAAAGTGACAGGGCGCATAAAAGACTTACCAAGTGTCGATGATTTCGTTGTTGTGGCCACAGCATCCAAATCCTCGATGGTCTTTCCCGTCGTAACTACTATTTCGCTTTTGTTCTCGAATTTTTTAGCTAATTAAAATCAATATATATAAACTGGTTAGCAAACAAATTAAAATTACGTTAACGCGCGTATTTGCTGTTAATATCGGATTCACTTCACAAAATTTAAAAGAATTAAGAACAAAAAAAAACTGAGCACACACTAATTAACATAAATTTGCTCGTTGCCTCGAAAGGTTTGAAATCAGCCTCCTACACTCAATATCCGAAGCCTTTCCTTCCGGATTACACCACCTTTATATCTCTCCTGACGAAGAGCCTACTTGCAGGCTAGTTAAATATGTAGCGCACCACTTAATTAATTAAGTGTATTTTTATTCTCTCAGGTAAGGTGCTTCCTATTCAAATAAATACAGGTACTTTTGGTACCATAAAAGAAAATAAGTATGGCTGCAAACCATTCACCGACAGAAAATTTTACCTGCTAAATTATGGCAGCTGAATATATATTATTTCCTGCAGAAACCTTCTGGGCAATTTTACTTCTCAGCAAGTACAAAATATTCCTAGTTATCTATAACAATTATACGTTATACACTTTAAAAAAAACTATTTACTTGAAAAAAACTTACACGAACGAAATAACCTTCATCGGCAAAATAACCATGAAATTGGTTTTCCTTGGAACTTCTGGTCCGTTTGACTTTGAATTTGCTAATGACGCAAACAGCACAATGTCAAACGGATTCAGAATCTCAATGTTATGTTTCACCGCTTATTTGAGAGGTCATAACGTTCTTTTTTTTCTCCTTTCCCTGCTCTAAACAATTCCTATCTTCCTTCTTAGCAACATTTATAACATATACCATATAAACGAGTTTAGCATATGTTTAAACCATCTTTCTCTTTCCTAACCACTTTCTGACCACCTACTAGGGAATTTTTATGTGTCAAATTGACAAGACCTTTCTCCACCTGTCATAAGTGTTGTTTACATAAAGTGTTTTCCGACTCGTGCGCGAAATAATTTGTTTAGTGGTTTCATTTGTGTTTTTTTAAATAAAAGAAACATATTTCGTTACAGGGCTTCGCTATTTTGTATGCGTTAAAGCATTCAAAACACGCGAACGAACCCACGTACCCATAAATCGCCCTACTTTATTCCTATTCTTATCTGTCCATACAAAAATTTTTCTTCGCGAGCCCGAGGCGGCGAGAAAAGATAAAACGTAAAGAATAACCTAATAAAAAGTAGTTTTCGGATGGTGTGTGCTAAAATTGAGAAAATGAAGGGGAACAGCGAAAACAAAAAAAAAAAAATATAAATATAAATAAGATAAAAAAAAATATATCACTAAAATCACCCCCAGTGTAAAAAGTGTACAGTGAGTGAAATGTGTATATACACAAAAAAAATATACAAAAAAAGTAAAAATATGATTTTTAAAACAACGCCGGATCAGCTTTACCTCATAACGTGGGTGCCGAACCTACATAAAAGCCGGGCTGTATTTTGCGTCAGATAAGTATTTACTATTATTTCTGGATTGGGGAACCGATACTTTGTGGAACGTTTTCTCTTGCTTTCAGGTTATTGTTTGATGTCTTTGGCGTGGTAGATACCAATCAGTTTACCATTCAGCGTTTCCAGTTCATACATGCAACTACCTACCACTCTGCGGACACGGCATTTGACAAACTTAGGAAGCAGTTTTGCATTGATTCCCTTTTCAAAGCTGCTCTGAGTAAAGTTTCGATGAAAAACTTCTTGGCCAACTTTAAAAGACACGGGATTTGACCGTAAGTTGTATGTTTTTCTTGACTTAACGTGTGCCCTGAGTAAGTTCTCTGATAACCTTTGTCTAGTAATGGCAGTTTTAGCACAGTTTGGTACAACCAACAATTCGGGGTCAGTCAGAGCATTCAAATCTCGTAGTAAACGATAAGATGAACCATGGGATATCATCGTTTGTCCAAACAACGCAAAGTATGGTTGGCATCCGATAGATTCGTGCATGTCGGATCTCAATGCACATGCTATGCTGGACAGATGAATATCCCAATCGTTTTGCTCCTTAGAGATGAGCACTCGCAATTTACTCAAAAGATTACGATTGACTCTCTCCGAATTGTTAGCTTGTGGTGAATACAATGCCGTACGAATGTGCTTAATGCCATAGTTTGCCAATAAGTTTTTGAACTCATTGGAGACAAACTGACATCCGTTATCAGAATGAACAAACTCAGGGGTGCCGAAAGTATGAAATATTTCACATTCCAAAAACTGAGCAATTCGTGTCGCGGTGGCTTTCGGGAGTGCTTTTAAGAAAGTAAATTTAGTAAAGTGATCTAACGCAATAAATATATAAACGTTTCCTCGTTTTGTTCGTGGGTAAGGTCCTAATAGATCGACGAATAAACGTTGCATCGGTCTTTCCGAAACGATTTGGTTATTGATTGGCGGGCGAAGGGTTACATTTGGAGCTTTTACGGTTTTGCACGTCTCGCATTCACTCACGAACGTTTTTATATCCGTTACCATTTTCGGCCAGAAATATTTTTCGCGTATTCGAGCGTACGTTTTAGCGAAGCCGCTATGGCAGTTCAGCTTAGTATTATGGGACATTTCGATACATTTGTGAGTGAGTGCATCGGGTAACCAGAGCCTCCACAGCGAATCCTCGTCGCTTACCTCGCCGTTCCTGAACCTTACTCTTTTGTATATATATTTTCCCGATACAACAAGGTCAGGAAGTGCAGGTTGATTGGAGTTGACATTTTCTCGCAGTTGGGAATATTGCTCCGAATTGAACTGATCCGAGTCGAGGTCGACCTCTGCGCCTAATGGTATCAAAGAAAGCTCATCCATGTCCATTCGCGATAGAGTATCCGGAACGACGTTGAGAGATCCTTTTCGGTGTTCGATCGAAAAATCAAAACCTTGAAGTTCCAAGCTCCACCTTGCCAATCGTCCACTCAAGTCTTTCATGGACATGAGCCACTTAAGGCTTGAGTGATCTGTGATGATCGTAAAAGGTAATCCATCAACATACGCTCGGAACTTTCGAATACTCAATACCGCTGCAAGACATTCTTGCTCTGTCACTGTATAATTTTTCTGAGCTTTGTTAAGCTTCTTTGACATATAGGCAATCGGTTTTTCATTCAAATTCTCATCCAACTGAAAGAGAACACCACCCACTCCTTCTGAGGATGCATCGCACTGGATAGTGAACGGCTTTTTAAAATCTGGTTGCGATAGCACGGGAGCCGAAGAAAGCGCAGTTTTGAGTTTATTAAACCCATCTAAAGCTTCAGGTGTTAGCTCAAATTTACTCTTCTTTTTCAAACAATCTGTTAGAGGAGCTGCCAGATCGGAATAATTCTGAATGAACCTCCTGTACCAACCGGTTAAACCTATAAACCTACGAACTTGTCGTTGAGTTTTGGGAATCGGGAAATTGACCATGGCTTCGATTTTAGCAGGATCGGTTTTTAGAGTTCCTTGGCCGATAATGTATCCAAGATACTTAATCTCTCGCATGCAGAACTTGCTTTTGTCGAGGTTGATGGTTAAGTTCGCCTTGCGGAGACATGCAGCAACTTCGTTTAATATCCGAATGTGCGATTCGAAATCGGATGTACATATGAGGAGGTCGTCCAAGTAGACGAAAACATTCTCTCTGAGGGATTGAGGCAACATTTTATCAATGACGCGTGACATTGTCGAACCAGCATTGCTCAAACCAAAAGGCATAACCTTGAATTGGTATAGTGGTCTACCTGGTACTGCAAATGCGGTCTTCTCTCTTGACTTTTCATCAAGAGGAATTTGCCAATAAGCGTCCTTCAAATCCAACCCCGTGATAAAATGAGTGTCTTTTATTCTACTTAACAACCCCTCAATATGTGGTAACGGATACGCATCCTTCACAGTTACTGCATTCACTTTCCGGAAATCCAGGCAAAGGCGAACCTTACCGGGTTTTCTGACTAAAACCACAGGACAACACCACGGTGAGTTGCTAACCTCAATTACTCCAAGCTCTAGCATGCGATCCAGCTCCTTATAAGCCTCTTCTTGTCGCACTGGAGACATAGGATAGTGGCGAGATTTAATCGGAACCGCGTTACCTGTATCGATCGTGTGACCACCTAGCGTTGATTTACCTAAACCTAAGACTATAAAGTTAGGAAACAGCTTCTTTGTTAATTCTAACTGAACAGATTGCTCTGGAGACAGCGCAATCAACTCAGCATCATCTTTCATGTTGACATCTCCTTCATGTGACCAGACATCAGTTTGGATTTCGCTTAATTCAGGCATAAGATGGAATTCTCTCCAAAAATTCATCCCAAGGTAGAGTTTTTGAGTTAGATTGGGAATCAGGTAATATGAAATGGGTTTAGTGACACCTTTGTACTTGGTCTGAATTTGGCAATGACCAACAATGGCATGGGACTTCCCATCGGCAGTACGCACAACATTTTTGTACGACTTCACTTCAACTCCAATTCTTTTTACCAAATCCCAACACTCGCTACCTAGCACAGAAATAGAAGCTCCGCTATCCAGTAAACCAAAAACTGGTTCATTGTTCAGTTGAACATTGGCGTACATTCTACCATCTGCGTCCGACGAAATGATGGATTCCAAAATTGCTTTGCGAAAGTGTTGGCGATTTCTGAACCGATGCCGACATTTTTGTATTTGGGAGCTAGCTACACTATTATCAGTTCCCATAATTCGAGAACGAACCTTATAATAGTTAAGCTTACGCTCATGAAGGGATTTAAGGTTGTGAACAATTATAGGGTGAGTTTCGACATCACTTGATTTTTCGTGTTCCAAGATCTTGAGTGGAACACGGTTGTCACTTGTAGTGTGATTTAGTTCTGTTTCGGGTGGTCGGGGTTGTTGTTCGCCGGACGAAGATCCCCGCCCCTCCTTTCGTCCCTGTAGGAGTTTCCCGGATGCTTGGTGCATTCTGGAGTACTGACTCCTTTGGTTCCACACACGAAACAAAACAGCTTTCTCACATGAGAGGGACACATATAAAAGCTGTGACCTTGCTGATCACAGTTCCAGCAGATGAAATTTGCTGTGGAGTTGGTCCTCTTAGGCGGACCCATGGCCGCGATTTCCTCACCAGTCAAGTCCATTACTTCGTCGCTATCGAGAACAGAAACTTCATGAACTGACTTTTGTGAAGAGAACCTCTTCGCCAAAAACCTTTCCGCAACTCTAGCCTTGTTTCTTAATTGCTCAAGACAGTTGCAATCAGCTGACAGCAGGATTTCTCCAAGTCTGTCCTTAGCATTATTTCGCAACACATCAACCAGTTTCTTTTCATCAAAAGGCTCCTTAAGACGGTCGTTAAGAACAACGACGGAATTATAAAAATCGTCAAACGATTCCTTGTACCCCTGCCTACGAGTAAGTATGCGCATGTACACATCTACATCGTTCTCCAACCGCCCAAACTCCTTTTTCATTGCCCTCTTCACTTCCGCAAATTGAACTTCCGGGTTCCTTTTTAAATAGGACCAAAACCAACTATTGGCTCTTCCAGTCAACAACGTATGGAAGTTAGAAGTTAGTTGCTCATCGGTGTATTCACACGAAATTTGAAGGCGGTCCACCTTAAATAAAAAGTCGGTAACATTTTCGGTGCCGTCATACTTAATATTCCAACGGTCTAGTCGACACTTATTCGTGGAACTTGAAAATGCGTTGGACAATGAACTTCGGGGTCTGGGGGTAGGTTGGAGACCGCGAGATGTGCTAGCCTCTGCACCTGTGCAGGTCTGGCTGCTTCTCGCAGTATCAAGGGCACTCGGAATCGAACTAGGCCGACTGACGTCCTCCATCTTGTTTATGATATTGACCATAAACTGATCCATTTGTTGGAAGAAACGGACTTGATTTAACATCAAGCTTCGGTCAATTTGCGAAGCCAAGCTTTCTACGCTTACCAGACCACTGGCACTAGCACGATTTCCTTCTCTGACGTTTTGAAGGTCATCACGATCCCCGTCCTCTAACTGCCTATTATCATTCATTTCGAAGGATAAATCTGAGTTTGTTGAGTTTAATTCTGAGAAACTGAATGATCTATCTAAGTTGAACCTGTCTATTCGACTGTGGTATCTTTGGTAGAACCTCTCAAATTGTTCTGCGGACTGAACTTGATACAAATCAAAATCTTCAACGATTGAAACTCTACGATTTGAGCTCATAACTGAACCACTCAGAAAACTCACAACTAAACCACCCCAACAATCAACACTCAATGCAATATCACACAATAAAAAAAAACAAAGTATGCCACAAAAATTGAAACTAAAAAGAAGAAAAGATAACCTTTCTAAAATATGCTAACACTTAAAAAAAAATTAAAAGAACCTAAAAGTAAAAACACTAATGTACCTACTGGCCTAAACCACTTACACTTCTGCTTATTGAAAAGAAAACGAAGTTCTAAACAATCTTATAAAAGAATGGACGTAAAACCAACCCAAAAAACTCACAATTCCTGTAAGTATGCTGAATCTCAAATAAAATTTCAAAATGTTAATAAAAATGTTCATAAATATCAAGGGATGAGGATTGCTGTCTTGAGGAAAGACCACTTTTAATGGCAGGGGAGATGCCTTCGACCTGCGAGCCAAAAATAAAAAAAAAGGTAACTAAAGCATTAGCTACTATACTAAACTGAATCTAATAACAAAAATGTTTCTTCCAGGACATATGCCACCAAATGCTTAGTCGCAAAGACTCTAGAAGAATGACTCAAGATTAAAGCAGGACTTCGAAACAACATCCGTTCGCATTGTCGAGTCTCCACTTGATTAATTTCGGTAGTTGTATGCAGATAGTACCGGACATTGGACTACTCGCTATACAAATAGCTCAAGACTCGGTACTTGCACATTCTATTGCAGAGTTAAAACAATTTTGGTTTCCTTTCCCTTATCGCAACGCGATACCGAAGACATTACCTTCAGTCACCGGGACTTATAAAGGCGAGGAAGCCATTGTTTGAATTAAATTGAAACAAAAATGAAAATTTAAAAGAAATGAAAAAAAATTTAAAATGAAATGAAAAAAAGAAACTAATAAAACTAAAAAAGTAAACTAAAACAAATGAAACGGCTCAAAAAAAATAACTGCCTCGCTATCAATGATAGCGGGCTCCACGTTCAAGGGCGCCATTTTGTAACGGGCTATTGGTTTCATCGGGGTCGTGCTGGCATGCTGGTCCGGCTCCTGCTCGCCGTTGGGCGTGGGAACTTGACCCCTTAAACCCGCTGACAAAAATGATGCCAGTTAAGGGTCACCGAGGCGAGTAAGGTGACAAGGTAGGGAGGGTAGAGGCAATTTCTCGTGTGCTAAAAACACCTTGACAGCACGAAAGTCTGGCATGATTTTTGTCAGCGGGTTTAAGGGGTCAAGTTCCCACGCCCAACGGCGAGCAGGAGCCGGACCAGCATGCCAGCACGACCCCGATGAAACCAATAGCCCGTTACACAGCGTCTACACGAAAATCACTATTAAAGTAGAAGAGAGATCAAACTCCAAAAATGGGACATGCAAGTGTCCACAAAGTGTAAATGGTTTCGCAAAATTTCTTAAAAATAGCGGCATACCCCACCACAGTGGGAGATCATTAGTGTAAAGCAGTTAAATGGGAGAGCTGTGATTCCTTCCAGATCAGACCAAAGAAGGAATAAACAGAAAAATATTTGAACGAAAATGTTATATTTTTTCAATATAGGCTATAAAAAATCAGTTCAAATAGAAATAAGCGGTTCAGATATCAGAATTTGAATGAAATTTCTTTTAATGCATTTTAATTACTCCTGCTATCATACCAGACGCTTTCATCTCAGCCGCCAGTAGGTTATGTTAGGTTAGGTTAGGTTGCAGTGCCTGTTAGCTCAGCTTACACACTCAGGCCCGTTGAGCCCATTGTGATACCACAGTGGATCTAATGTATTCTCATCCTAATGGAACCAAATCGAGCTTACAATGCAGCGGGAGAGACGCAGACGTCGATTTGAGTAAGATCACTAGGGTCATCAAAGAAGTACGAATCTAGGTGTATCCTACGTTTGGGAGCTAAAGCTGGGCATAAACAGAGAAGGGGAATTAATTTCCACCTCCTCCTCATCAATGCAGCTGCTGCCAGTAAATTCACTCACGAAAAGAGTTGTAATTACTGAAAAAATAGTCCATATGCACTTTGATGCATTTAATATCGATCATAGCAGACCTCGTGGTTTGAAATAATAGCGTTTTCCCATAAGGATCTTTGAACATTAAGTTACATTTATGACTGCAAGAACGAAGGAGACTTCTCGCTTAAAAGAAGCTGATGTTTTTGGGCCAATGGAACGTTTTGAGGATGCTTCCCAGGGCTACTGGACGTCTCTTTTCGTACATTGGAAAGCGCCATAAGAGAATATCATTTGGTGCTAAAATTTTCACTCAATTTCAATTTGCCTATGTAAAAGAATTTTATGGAAATGCTTTTAGCATGTGTAGAAGGCATTCACTTCACAACAGTGACCCCACACTGACAGTTACAAAAAATTAAAAAAAAAAAGTAACATGTAGACGAAAGGCTTTCGTGGTTTCCGAACAAAATTGGTGGATTACATTTATTTACATATTTTTTACACACACCTACCAAATATATATATTTACTCTTTTACATAATGCGTTCACTTTTCGACTTTATAATAAAATTAAATATGTTGTTGTGTTTGGGTCTCCCAAAGCTTTGCATAGAGTCCGTTTTTCTGCAAAAGTTCTGAGTGGCTTCCACGTTCGCACACCTGACCATGTTCTAAAACCAGTATCTCATCTGAATCCATAACTGTGGACAAACGATGTGCAATACAGATGCTCGTTCTACCTTCAGTAGCCCTCGCTAAGGCCTTAAGTATGTTCTAATTAGTGGAATATAATTGAGTTAAAAAAAATTCCTGGCAATTGGCTTCATATTTACATATTCAGTAATGGAATCTAAACTACTAGTTGCTTCATCAAAAACTAATATCGGGGAATTTTTCATTATTGCTCTCGCAATGGCAACTCGTTGTTTTTCGCCACCAGAGAGCTTCAAGCCTCTTTCGCCAACTTGTGTATTGTACTTATTGGGCCATCCGATAATCGAATCGTGTAAGTCTGCCATTCGTGCAGCATTTTCTACATCTTCTTTGGTTTTAGCGAGGTCTCCATAGTTTATGTTGTACAAAATCGTATCGTGGAAAAGAACCGAGTCCTTCGAAATTATTTTGTAAGTTACATTGAACAAATAAAAGGGCTACTTTCACTGTGCTAACTATGGTTTTGTACTTTTCATATAACCCAGTTCCACAAAAAGTCGAACATTAGTTCATTGTCTTATGATTCACTTTACCAAATCTGCAATGTACACTAGGTTATTTGAAAAGTGCATTTACTTTTTGTAGCACAGTGTTGCTATAATTACTTGCGGTACCACTGCAATATTTTGTCTCAAACTATTAATATCCACATCATTTATTTTCTGACCTCCAATAAGTACTTCTCCCGAATTCGGCTCAAAAAACCGGTACAGCAGCCGCACCATCGAAGATTTTCCAGAACCAGAGCCACCAACTATTGCTATTTTCCTACCAGCAGGAATTACAAACGAAAGATTTCTGAAAATCGGCTTCCCTGGCTCATATTCGAAGTTAACATTTCTAAATTCAATGGAGGCATTATTTCGATCAATTAGCAGGTTTGGGGCATTAGGCTTGGTGGTTATTGTACTATCAACGTTCATCAAAGTAAACATCGATTGCATGTCAAGCAAGGCTTGTCTGACTTCACGGTAAACACTTCCCAAGAATCCTAAAGGAATCGAAAGTTGGAATAACAGTCCATTCACCATTACCAAGTCACCCACTGTCATGTTGCCGTGGGCTATTTCATTCGCAGCTAAAACCATAATAGCTGTCAGGGCAGTACTGAAAATTGCGTTCTGTCCAAAATTCAAGACAGCTAAACTAGAACTTGTTTTCAGACTGGCTGTTTCGTATTTCTTTAAAACATTATCGTAACGTTTGGCCTCGTATTCCTCGTTATTGAAATATTTCACCGATTCAAAGTTGATGAGTGAATCAACTGCTTTGTTGCCAGCCTCGTTTTCTGCTTGGTTCATATAAACACGAAACTGGGTTCTCCATTGCGTTACTGCTAATGTATATGCAGCATAAACTCCTACACAGCCCATAGATATACCCGCAAATGCTGCTCCGCACTATAAGAGGAAGTCCATTTTGAGGCGATGTCAAACATAACTTGGTCTAGAACTAAATATCACCTTAAATCCAAGGATACTCGAGACAAGGGCTAACTCGAACATAGTAGGGACAACATTGAAAACCATTGCCGTCAGCACAAAGTTAATGCCCCTGGATCCACGATCGATTGTCTGTGAAGTTTAGACAACTTAACTTAGTAGCCATCCCCTTCTTTCAACTAAAGAAAATAAAACAGTCCCTAAAATATTTCATTTCTTACTTTCGAAAGAGCTCCAGTCTGCTTGCTCAAGTGAAAAGCTAAATCCAGATTGTGAAGATGAAGAAAAACGTTAGTTGCTATTTTTCGTATCGAATGATGAGCCACTTTCGCGAACACAGCATTTCGCAATTCGTTAAAACCAGCTGCTCCAGCTCTTGCAGCTCCGTCTAAAATTAAATTAAAACAGTCAGGCAATACGAAGAACAAATCACACGCTGTTTACATCCAATGAGCATCGCCGTGCTTACTGACAAAATAGTTTCAGGAGCAGAGTTCATGTTGAGAACCCCTAAGGCATCAACGGCACCTTTGAAGAAAAATGGTACGCTAACGTTTAGAATTTTTGAGCCAGCTAAAAGCCCTAAAGAGATAGCTACTCTAAAAATAAATAAAACGTCAAATTAAAACAAGCGACGGACAGGAAGTCAGAAGCTAACCTTTTTCTAACGAGAGCATCGTCTTTTGGCCAGATGTATGCCATCATTGCCTTTATCATATCGGTGGAGGTGACTGGTGGGGCATCGATTTTTCCCAAAGACTCCTGTCCTACAGCGGATACTCCTACGTGGAAACAATATCGTATATGCTGCCAAGGACCTGTGGGGATTTACTAGTTGAAAGTAATATCCCTACGGGACCACACAACAAGCAGAGAAAAAAATAACTAGCAACAGAGGTTAATTCAATTCAACAAAAAATAAAATAAAAAACAAAATAAAGAAATAAATATCTACTGAAATTAAATGAGGTGTTAGTTTACATTCGGTGAAACAATGAACTGTTGAATGTAAACAACAAGTCTGTTTTGTAACTTACTCCCTTTGCACTACCACTTTGTAAATTCTGTAAAATTTAAAATTACGAACATAAAACTATAGAATTATTTTTTTACCTGCTTTAGGACGTTTCTTATCAAATACCCCGTCCACCACATGTCTTCCGCTAATAAGTGAATTTGATTTGGTTTTGTGTTTATCATCTTGAGGTATTCCAGCGGCACTTGTAGAAAAAGACTAGAGAAGAGAAGTTACAATATTGAAATGTAATAAAAGTTTTCTACACATATAAGTAAAAAACATGAGCTGTAATGGCGTACTCTTGCTAGGGGTGTCAAAGAGACGAAAAGAAAAGGATATCTGGTCGAAATGATATTTAAAAATTAGAGATAAAGAGGCTCGCCTCGAAGTGGAACATAGAAGCTAAAAGAAAGAAACAAAGAAGGAGTGCGCTTCAAAGCAATGAATTTATTATCAGAGGATTTGCCAATTCCTCGTGAAAGGCGATATACGCGGAGAAAATTTTTTTAGTTTCTATTGGGATTTGAACCACAAGCCTCCCGCATAACAAACATACATGCAAACCATTACGGCACGGTTACGGAAAAGTCTGGGTGATGACAAAACTCTGCACTGGCGATTTGCTAAAGATGAAAGTCGAAAATGTTAGAGTAACTGCCTCCAAAAAAAAACCAAAGCTTTTTGGGACAGACGAGATAAGTCTGTATCTTTACTCACCCGTGGGATGAGTAGCTCTGCCACTTTTACTTGAAAAAAAAAAGATACACGTTTTGGGATCCCGCGGGTGAGTAAAGAAACAGACCTATTTACATCTCCAACAAGTAGTGAAAGTTTGCCTGAGCAATTTATGGGGGAAAGTTATACCTTCGATCATTGTGCAAAAGGAAGGCAGATAGATACCTATGTCACACACTTTAAAGATCGTTCAGCGGGTATTGGGAGCCCGACAGCAAACAATGATAAGGTTACCTGGGCATAGATGCCCCTGTTCTGTAACTATCGCATCGATAACATCGATCAAGAAACTGTGAAAACCGGAACGAAATCCTACTAAATTCATAGAATTATTTTTCACCGTTTATCGCCGGCTTCTATTGAGGCGATAGTTACAGAACAGGGGCACTGGAGTCAATAGAGAATTCTAAATCACAGCAATTAAATTATTTGGCTATCTTTAAGAATGGCCAACCAAGTGCATCAACTATTCTTTGCTGACGATGCCTAAGCAAAAATCCAACTTCCCTACAATGAGCATATAATTTAATTTATTTGATTTGACTACAAAGTGAAGATCAGAACTGTAATGTTATTTACCAAAGTGCGAATCACGACTGTCGTAGATGAAGTTCAAGCCCTTTTTTGAAAGATATCCAGCCCTAGCGAGGTATGAGGCGGATCGGACAGATTTACGCAAAACGTATTACCTCCAGGCTTCAAGTTGTCATCGGAATATAATAATGCAGAAATGCAACGGTCCATTGATCTTGTAAATAAATTCAGCGACGAGTATCAAAAATAAAATGTAACAAAAACACGCACTTCATTGCACTGCAAGCAGTTTACCCACCTGCGTTACAAATTGTCGGGACAACAGCATACCAAAGCAGTATTCCTCCAAATTTTAATAAAACGGGGGATTTTCAGGTGCGACGGATACCCCAATATGGCAGATTAGCGCTAACGATGCTATTCTGCCATATTGGGCTCATAATTTGTTCAAAAAATCTGTAATTCTCAACTCTCAAAAAATGCTGAACCACCAACCCATCAAATGCTTATCACTTGAAGAAAAATTCATACCTTTTGACAGTCGTTACCTGAACTGGTCCCAACAAAAATTTAGGGCTACTCAGGAAGGTAAGGTCAGGAAAAACCCAATTTTAAAACACACAAATTAACAATGAGCTCGAGTTGAGGTTTTCCAAAAAAATCTTTGTGGCGACCCTAATGACAGCCCTGGGCCCAGATTCCGCAAGAGTGAATTTTTATTATTTTTATTGTCTGCACGAAAAATTGTGTGCAATGTAGATTCCGCAAGGATGAAGGTGAGTTTTTTGAAAGAAGCCGTATACCCTATCCTTCAAATTTACTCACGGTCTTTCAGAGCGTGAGTTTTCAGATGGCCGTGAGTGTAAGTTTTTTAAACTCACTCCACATCCAGGGCTGAAACAAACGAACCTAGTATTCAAGAAAATCGAACGACAGTTGGCTCTTAGGTGGATCAATTTATAGATAGATAGATAAATCTTTTATTTATAAATTTCAGTAATGTAGCACAGGTCTTAGACAACATTTTTGTAAAACTAATATAACTAGAAATTTAAATGACATTCGATTTTCGTATTATGAGCTAATAATAAAAAAAAAAGTTTTGAATGCCACACTATACATTATATAATTCTAATATAAGTATTTCAAATTGGGGTGACCCAGAAAATATAATTCAGAAACTCGTAAAAATTAACATTAACATTTTGAAAACATCTTATAAAGTGAAAGATAAATTATTAATAAAGTAAACAATTTTTAAGCCAGAGAGCCAGAAAGTAGCCGTTCAATAGAGAAGAAATTTAAATTGAAAAGCCAATCTTTAACCATCTTAAGAAACATTCCAGGTATAGTGGTCATCTTCAAGAGTTTATTAAATAAACGATATGAAGAAACATTATAAAAGTTACGATAAGTAGAAGTATGGACGATCGGAATAGATACAGAGTAAGAAAAGTTTACACGCAAATTATAATTTGAAATCAAGCGAAAGTTGCGATTTCCAGACTTCATAAAAAAGTTTTTGAGCACTTTAAAACAATACAAATGACGAACAGGAAGAATTTTTAAGTCACGAAACAATGAATAACTAGGATGTCTGCCACGTTTGCCACAAATTTTCCGTATAATATTTTTCTGTAGAATTAACAACGGTTGCATTTTGTTCTTTTACGTGCCTCCCCAGCAAGTAATGCAATATTGTAATTTCGAATGAAAGCTCCCGTAATAAATAGCTTTAGAAGCACAAACATTACTTATGAAATAAAAATGTCTCAGTGTGCAACGTAAATATTTTCTTAAAGTTTCTATATGAGACCCAAAATTCATTCTTGAGTCTATAGTAGTATAGCAATTCTCTTGATTAAGAAACATTTATCATCACAAATTTCATCACAATCATATGTGTTAGATGATGTAACTGATGAGCAAAAACATGTACACATTTTGTACCTTTGGCATTCAGGACTATGGTAATAAATATTAGGTCTGTTCGGTGAACTTTACCCAGGGTTGACCCAGGTTTTCTTGACAACCCTACGAGTTGTCAAAAAAACCTGGGTCTTCCAGTCCTCAAAAAACACTACACCACAAATCACCACACATCCCTGTCATTAAAAAAAAAATACATGCCATTTGACAGCCCTCAAATCGCCACAGCAAAAAGCTAGGGCGAGTTTGGGGAAAACCTATGGCAAACCTATGGCTCAAAAAACACTCAATTTGACATTCAGGGCAAATTTAGGTTTCTCAAAAAAGGCTTTGTGGCGACCCTAGTGCAACCCCAGGGCTTCAACGAACAAACCTATTGACATCCAGGTCCAGTCTAGGGGACTAACTAAAATACATTACTTTAGTCTTTGGGCTCATAACTAAGTTATGAACTAAGAACCAGATCCGCAAAATTAAGGTCCCAATTTATGTTAGCGATCAAGTCAAGACGACTATCTGAACCATATGAGAAACCTACGTCATAAGCAGTAGGTGTACCTTTGGAATTAAGTTCAAACAAGGAATTGATATAAATGAGAAAAAGAATTGGCCCAAGCACAGAGCCTTGTGGTACCCCTAAGTTTAGTATCATTTTACTTACTTACTTACTTACTTAGGTGGGCATTACAGTTCGGGGTGAACCTGGGCTTCAACCAACATCCTCCTATAACGATTTCGATCTCGGGCGAGCTTTCTCCAGTTTCGCACTCCAAGTCGGTTAGTATCATTAGTATCATTTTATCACTCCTGATTTCATCCAATTTTACTTTTTGATACCTTTTTGACGAAAAGGATCTAAACCATTCCACAAAAAGGATCTAAACTATTCCACACATCTTTCTTTGTAGATCAAATTTTTAGTTTAAAGAGGTGATTGGACTCGAAGCTAACAACACCGCATATTTATTTACAAGTATCGATCAACAGTCGCGATTAACAAAATAAAAATAAAAAGCCACATGATTATTACGAGTAATTACAAGTATTTTTCTTAAAGAAATTTTCGATTTTTATTATAAAAAAAATTACAAACAAAAAATTTTATAAAAAACTTTAAAGCATTTACTAACATTTGTCGAGATATTCCTTCAGGTAAGAAATGCTATGTTCCAAAAACTCTATTACAACTTGTCCACTTATCGAAAGTTCTTTTTGCTTCAACAAGCCATTAACATAATTCTGATACTCATCTATTTTAAACAAAGACAAGAGTTGTGCTTCTTCCGAAACCGATTCTTCAGAAACAACACTCGATCCAAAAGCTGTTTGGTTAAGGACATTGGGATAGTGCGATCGTTCCTTGAATATCAAGAAAAGTACAACTTGCAAATTGTGGGAGACTCCTTCTTGTGCATTGATAAACATTTGATCGTCCAAATTGTGATCTCGAATGAATTTAAATTTGTTACTGTGAAAAACTATTCCCTTAAATTTGCGATCGGTTGCAATCAAATTCTCAATATCAGCTAAAGACACT
Organism: Melanostoma scalare; assembly: GCA_949752695.1. Classification (NCBI taxonomy): domain Eukaryota; kingdom Metazoa; phylum Arthropoda; class Insecta; order Diptera; family Syrphidae; genus Melanostoma; species Melanostoma scalare. The sequence continues at coordinate 209,324,772 of OX456984.1, read as the reverse complement.
TCGAAGAAGTCATCAGTGTTGCCTTTCAGAGAAAATCCATATTCAGTTAGAAGTTTTAGATTTGATAAGTCCCCGTAACTGATGAACACTTGCTCATAACGTTTAAAAGAGTTGTTAGTGATTAGTCGATAATATAATGTGTTACTGTTCGTATTCGTTTCTGATATCGTGCTAGCGGAGTCCGAGTGATTAAACATATCCAAGAATGGAGCAAGGGCCATATCTGCTCTGTCACACAGAAACTTTTTGTACATTGAATTACCTTCAAATAGTTTCTCAACTTCGTGTGTAGTAAGGAATACACTGCGCGAGTTAACAGCAAAATATGCCCACTTAAATTCTTCTAGCGTGAGTATATTGTCCACAAACGACTGATCACAACATGAACAAGTCCTTTTACCAAACATATCTTGAAAATGTTTGTAGGAACTGCGAATTTTCTTGTTTTGGTCAACAGTTTGTTTTAAAACAACATCCGGAAGAAAGTATAATTCCTCACTGTTGCAAAAGTAGGGCATTGAAAATGCTTTAGGAATGGATTCCAGGTACAGCCTGTATTTAGATTCTTTCAGGTGATTTTGAAACACTAAATACAGTGCCAGCAAGCTCTGAAAGGGAACTGTCTCTGTCAAACTGGCCAGCTCGCTTGTTACTTCTCTAAACTCGGTATCATTTTCTAATGTTGCAAGTGTTATCATTGATTTTAGGGGTAGCTCTATAAGCACGTCCCCGGTGGGTATGTTGATTTTAGAACAAAGTCCCCTGCCTGTGTCCGGAAAACTACGACATAATAGCTTCTTTTCGTTTTTCCAGCTAAACTGACTCATGTAATTGAACAAACAGGTGCCAGACGCACATTTATCAGAAATCATGTCATTGCGTTTTCTCAGTCGCAATCTTTTAGTTCTACCCATGGTGATTGCGTAGGTTCTTTTTTTCTTATGGGTTCTTTTATGTAACAAGATTTAAAAGTGCTCTCTCCTCCTGTTTCTGTTTTGGTGATCTATATACGCGTGCAGAACTGTAATGAATGCAAGATTTTGTTTTTTAGAATGATGTTTCAAAACATGTGAGGAGAGGGCACTTTCGAGTTGTAAATTAAATTGGACGTACCGAGTAATGTATCCTAGGGGAGCATGTGAAGAGTTTAAGGTATCTATTCGATATATCAACTTTTGAACTTGTTTTAAATTTATTTGCAAATATAAACTTATTTTGGCTGCAGAACTTCCCAAGATGAACTACTCTTGCCATATTTTTTTCTTCAACTCACTTTTTTTACGTATGGCCAAATGTCACTTGTCAAAAAAAAACGGGCACGGGCACTGAAATTCAGTGCTGCCACTTTCCGGGGAACGTGAAACAAGAAACAAAATAAATTTAATCACACAAAAGAGGAGGAATTAATTAGAAGGCAAGCCTTTACCTCTCTTACCGCACTTTTCCATTTGTGAATCACACGGAGACGGAGACACAGCTAAAGAGAAACAAAATTGAGAGTTTTTATATCAGGAGTTTCTTTTTTATTTGCATCCTCTATTTATTTCAAATTGAATCAAATTAAAGCAAACAAATGCTCGCAGTTGAATACATCAAGGACAGCTGGGAAAAACTAGAAAGTTGTTAATTCCAGATGTACCTACCCTATGTATTCAAACTTATTTCTCTTTCTTAAGATCGTGTTAAGCAAACCAAACTTTTCTTCAGATGCTCTGAACCGACTCCTGACATCGATTGTGGATTGCTTTTCAATCTTGTATCTTATCGACAAAATAAACTATGAAAATATCTATTTTCCTGAACTTTTATTGAGTGACGTAGTCAATACATTAATACTTAGCATTACTTTCATCCATCACTGTTTCAGGCCAGTGCCAAATCTTTACGAAATAATAAATTTCGAAATTTTGTACTGCCAGAGACAAAAGCATGGAAAAATGATACCACACTGGCAGTTTTTTTTCGAGACCTGAATAAAATTAGTATTTCCAAAAATTTGGGTTCTGCTCAAGTCTCCTTTGAAAGTTTGTGTACCAAGTTTGGAGTGTTGAGAGCGGAACAAGTGCCGTCGATTCACTAACAGTGTGTGGAATTTGCGCAGGGGTTATGCAAAAACTTGAAGCAAAGTTAAAAAAGTTCTCCAGCATTTTCTGTCCGAATTGAAGGCTGTTGTTAGAGTTTGTCTGTGTTGTAAGGATAAAGAAAATTATTGTAAGATGTACTCGATGTGATGCATGTACTTACTATTGCAGATGTAAGCTGACACACTGTTATATCTGGTTCTACAGATATGCCAATTTGTGCTATATGTGATATAGCTTGGCTACCAAACACCATTGAGTTCTGTTCTATCTCGTGGCCCTTCTTCAGTTGAGAAATTTTAAAAATTGCCGATGGCTTTGTGTTGGAGATGTGTCCCAAATATTGCCAAGCTGGTGCTGAACTATCATCTGGCCAGCTGAAATATACTGCTGCTGACATGCCCTCAGGCAATGGGGTGGATCCAGTGAGGAATATAACGATGTAATTGACCTTATCGACTTCAGGAACGTTGATCAACAATTTGTTTTCGTCAACTCTAACAAAGTCTGTCTGCGGCTATACGAAGGTAATAATTAATTTATGAATGAGCATTAAAAAACTATTATATTTTACCAGTCTTCCAGATATAATCAAGCCAAACATTTTATTTTATTTGTTGTGTTTTATGCAAAATTAAAAAAGCAGTCTTTTAAAGTAATTCATCTAGAACAATCTGAAATTTTTGTTTTAGGTTGATTTTATAAATGACAGCTGGATTTTTTTTTGACAAGCGTTGATTAAGGGTGGTAGAGCATTGAAACTTGGCATGGATTGTAATAGATTTCCTTAGGCAAAACACACACTAGGTGAAAACCAGCAAAATAAATACATTTATAAATTTGATTTTGAAATAATATCCCATTTATTTGAACTGACTGCATTCAAAATTAGTGAACACCATTCACAGGTGTTTATTTTTTAATCACTGCAGCCGAGAGCGAGAAAGACTTAATAAATGAAATAAATGAAAAAAGAGGGAAACCCATTGCTTCTCTTGTCCCGCAACTTCCATTATTTTGTTTACGTTGCTGCTTTTGTAAAACGAGATCTATCAGTGATACACGTATTCAGCTGAAGATAAAGTTGTGTCAGTGAATTTATTAACACCACTTTATTTTCGGACTCCAAACTGGTTTTGAAATCCGAAAATAAAGTGGTGTTTGTAAAGTCAGTTTTTGGACGGATGCTGTTGTGTGTGTGAGGCTTGCCCTCCTGTTCTTTTTTTCCTCTATGGCCACAGTTGACTTTAGGTGCACTTTTGTAGCAACTCAGCGTTCCCGTAAGATTTTCTGTCTTGACTATTAGGGTCAGAACTGCAGCGTAGATAATACAGAGAGTGAAATCGTAACCCTTTTGTCTGAAATACAATCAGCAAAATTAATAAACGTGAAAACCAGCTAAGATCAAAAACTTATTTCGTGGACCGTGTGGAAAATTCTGATATTTAAATAAAATTTCTTTTAACTGATGTGTTTGCTCTAAGCCTTTACACCGAAGAGGGTGGTTTTGCGTGAAAGAATGTTAATTTGAATTCAACATTATTAATGGATATTTTGATTAGGTTTTTTACGGTGTTACTAAAATTACTAATCCACCCATTATGAATTCATTCGGCATGGAGATCCATAAGCTCATGTGGTTAATCTCCACCATATAGTTTTATATTTTAATACGAGTATATAACTAACTGACCCTCTAGGCGTTGCTCAGGTAGGGCCTGTTGATCGAATTGAGTAAGCTAAGTAAAGTTGTTCCCAAGTTTTCATTCTAATGGGAGAGTGGGGATGAAATAGGGGCAATTAAGTACTCTCTCTCGATGACAGAATTTTTGAAATCGGTTCCATATTTTCCGAGTACTAGGTTATGTTCCAGTTCCTGTAGGGATATGGGGATGAAGTAAAGTCTATGTAACTTGGGGTAACACCGTATTGCAACAGTGAAAACCGTATTGAAATCGATACAGTGGTTTTCGAATTCCCGTTCCCATTCCTGTGAGAATATGGGAATAGAATTTATTTATAAACCTTCTTTTTGGCTTACTCTATCTATTAAAAAAATCGCATAAAAATCCATAAAGATATAAGCGAACAGACAGCGAAAGCGACTTTGTTTTATACTATGTAATGTAATGATTTATGTATAATGTCAAAAAAAAGTCACAGCTATCGAGCGGGATGAAACAACTAAAATAACTATTAAAAAATGAGGGTTGGTGATCGAAGGTTGACAATTTAATGTTGTATGTATTTTTAAATAATAAGTAGTAGTTGTAGTATTTTGAAACCCCACATTATAAAAAAATAAACAAAAATTGTTTAAAAAAATGTTACTGGTGAATAACCCTTATCACTTTGGAATATAAAAAAAAAAAAATAGTAGCCGATTCTCAGAGCTACTGAAGGTGCAAAAATATGAAATATTCATTAAAATATTATTTTCATGTGATTATGAAAATTTTATAAAAATTGGTCAAGCCGTTTCGAAGGAGTATGGTAACTAACAATGTAACACGATGTATATATAAAAATAATTCTTTGCACTTACCCATAATCGAGATAAACATCAGCTTTTGAAGGGTTTTGGTTTTGAAATTGCGCCCATCATTCTCTTTCTTTTATTTGAGTTTATATCAACTGACTTGTTTTCTATTCGTTCTGAAAGGTTCTGAAGAGTAATTAAGGTAAGTCATTGTGTGCTTCTGTGAAAAGGCAAATATATAACTGTACTCTTTTCACAACGCAGCCACCGCCAACCCCTGCTAAGGAAAATCGTTAAAAAATAGGCAGATATTATTAAGACGATGTTCAAGAGAGTCAATCGACCCTACAACTGAACAATAACTCATAAAAGTTGAGACTCTGACAACTAACCTATCAAGTAGTCCAAAGGATGTTTGAGAAGCGCCCAGCTAACCGAAAATGTAATTGAACTCTATATGGGATGTGCGCGTAAGCAGTTTTTATAAATTGTAGCCAGATCAGAAGGGATGCAAAATGTCCTGCAACGTTTTAATAACCTTTCAACACAATGCTTTCAAGATTCAACCGTTCCAGTTTCACTTCCGAAGACCGGGATGTGAATTTGAAACCAAATGAAAAAATCTGAGGCTTAAGTCACCAGTAAAACAATTAAGAAGACATTAAGTTTTAGACAAAAAGGCACACCAGCAATTATGAGGAGGATACCAAAATCACACATTTTCGATTGTGTGTCGTTTGTAGTTAGCAGTTAGGAGTTGATAAAATGTTCAAAGAGAGATTTTCAACTCAACCTTTTCTATCAGAAGCAACTGAATGGTTTCGGTTTAAACGAACCAGAACAACACGACTTTTTTCTCTCCCTTTGAATTACTTAAAAAGATGCAGTATATTGGAGACATCACCCCTTCACATACAGGAAACTAAGCTGAGCCATTGTATATATAAACTATAGTAGGATTGTGTAGGGTTTTGGACTGTTGGCGAACCTGTTGTCTTCGGTCCAACTTAGCAGTCTCCGCTCCAAGCTATTGTATGTTTTAAAGCGGTTGCTGCGCCACCGGTATCCTACGGTTCATAAGATTGTTAAATCGTCTTTTAGTCTTATTAGGTTTGTTCGTTGAAGCCCTAGGGTCGCCATGAGGTCGCCACAAAGCGTTTTTTGAGAAACCTAAATTCGCACTGAATGTCAAATTGAGTGTTTTTTGAGCCATAGGTTTGCCACAGGTATTCCCCAAACTCGCCCTAGCTTTTTGCTGTGGCGATTCGAGGGCTGTCAAATGGCATGTGTTTTTATTTAAATGACAGGGATGTGTGGCGATTTGTGGTTTAGCGTTTTTGGAGGACTGGAAAACCCAGGTTTTTTTGACAACTCATGGGGTTGTCAAGAAAACCTGGATCAACCCTGGGGAAAGTTCAACGAACAGACCTATTATAGGTTATAAATACAATGGCTATGCTTTGCAAGCGACTCAGGTCTCGCTAGTTATTATTTCCCTCTATTACATGGGAGGTTCGAATCCCAAAAACGCAAAAAAAACTTCACTGTTATCGGGTTTCGCGAGGAATTCAAATTCCCCGAAAGAAATTACACACTGCCATGACAAACGCTTTCTTACTTAGCCGGTTGGCAAAATGAGTTAGGCCCCGAAATTTAATTTTTGTTGCGCCACCCTATTCATTAATTTATTTATCCTTTCTGCAAGGTGAAGTACTAATATTACTCGTCCTGTACTTCCTAAGATACGGATAATGGACTGACTGCAGAAAGCTTATTAAGCTTACTTCTCTTCCTGCCAAACACTTAAACGTGTTAAGCTTAGTGATACCATACTCTCTGAATCTTGTAGAGAAGATGAGAACACCGCGGGGCAGTTTCTCTGTGAATGTTCTGGCTTTTCTCGCATGAGGTTACGTTACAGAGATACTCGGCGCAGACATGGTGAGAGCTGGTAACTTAGGCTCCTTATCATGGCAACTTCTTTTGGCTTTTTACAAACATCTGGAAAGCTTTAACAAAAAAAGGTTGCTATCTGTTAGTACAATGGACTGGTATTTACGGCTGAGTGCTCCAACTGGTGTTTTAAAAACCTCCAACAGAAAAAAAAACTTCCTAAGATCCCGAGTCGTTCCACTCTGCGTCGTCTATGTGTTTTTTTTAGTATTTTTTGCCCTTCTTCTTTGTAAATCTGTTTCTTTTTTTGTCGATTCGGTCTCTATCTGTTTCCGATAAAAAATCCTTTCCTTATCTTTCATTCGTACCTACTTCCGCTCATTTTTCACTTCCTGATTCCTAACCAATTCAAATTCCTCTCTTTCGCAACGCCAAACGCTTAAAGTTGACAAAACCCACACACATTTTTAGCTAAGTGGCCAAAAAGACTTCTATTACAGATTGTTATTAAATTTTCATACAAAAATATAAATATATTGCTTCAATTTCAATCAGAGTTTTTGGAAAATACACTGCAAGACTCGTCTTGAAATTTTTTCAAATATTTCTCCACTGTTCTACTAATTTCAATTAGAGTCTTTTTATCCATTTACGGGTTTCATGTTTCTTGATCTTTTTCATTGAATTCATCAGACTCAGGAGCATTCAACTCTCCAAACACATCTTTCAAAATTTGAACATATTCTTCCACATGTCGAACCTTATTTCCGGTTGATGCAACAGCCGACGGGCATCTTCCGCAATAGCTGTAAAAATAAAAATATAGATACTCATACATATGCATACATGCGCCAATTGTTTATTTGATAGACAGCAAATTTTTCTTTTATTATTAGAAGAAGAAGAAAAATTTCAAATACTTAATATAAATCGAGACAAACGCTTTTCGCTGATGTTTAGGTATTTCCTTTGCATATACGAGAACGCGTCTATATTTTAGAAGGAACGAAAACGAAAATATTTTTAGACATAATGATAGCACCCGACGCTCGACGCCCAACGCCCGACGCCAACCAATGTCGGTAAATATATGTATGCGAAGATATTCATTGCCATCACATTGAAAATTATTTAAAAATTAATTTGCGCATTATGCGCGTGCCCATCATCCCAAATTTGCAAAATTCTTTACCGGCGCAAACCACAAAGGGAAAAGAATTTCATTTGTGTTGTGAATGTAAAACGATTTTTAGCAAATAACATAATTGAGAATCTATCGCTCACCACCATTTTAATCTCATTGCATCGTACAAATTATGTACAATTTTATATCGAAAACTAAGTTGGCTTACAAAGGACCGAGAATGAATGTGATATGCCATTATGCCAAGGAAGAAAAGTCAATTTACGTAACGCTTTTCCTCTCGCAAAGTGTTGAATAACCGCTCTGAGTTGTGTGCATGTTCTTTCTGCCTTTTTCATTCTGATTTTTGTACAAAGAAAAAACTACTACAGAGCGTTATTTTTTTCCTTTGCGAATTTATGAATTACATTTTCGTTATAATTTTCCGTTTCATTTGATATTTTGCCAAATGGTTCAAGCAAGAATGTAATTATGTGTGTTCTTGATTTTGACACATCGTTCATATTGAATTGAAATTAGAATTTGAAAACACTTAGACATTGTTTGAGAAAATTACTCAAGAAATTGACTTCAATCATCGACAGCTTAACGCTCGCTGGAAGTATATTCATTGACTATTAGAAAAGCTTTTTGAAAATATACTCCTTGTCCTAGCCGTCATCAAACAACGCCAAAACGGATTTAACAATCGCGCGAACAAGTTGATACACCGAATAGTGTTCTATTTTTCGACGCGAATTCGAATCGAAGAGCTTTCAAATTGATTTTCTTTTTTGATTATTATGTAAAAATAAAATTTAAACAAAAACTTTTACTCTTAAAATGCTATGATCGCAGAAAGAGTATTTTTCTGAATCAATTGCCAAACGAAAACGGAGCAAATAGACAAGCCATTGTATTAGAAAAACAAAGACAAAAAAATCCTGTTGTATACGAATCGTTAGCCCAGATATCTATCAATGATTAAAATAAGTTTAGTCGCGAAATTAAAAACAATTGAAAAGACATCTCTTACAGATCCTCTTAACGATACTTGAACGGCAGCGCGCAAAAGATCGTTATTTCGACCGTGTGTCCTTGTGAATAATTAATTAATCGTGCGATATAGGTCAATTTTTGGGAAAGCCCGCGATTGCGACGACGACGACGACGGCGACGGATACAAATACGCCGGAAGGCAGAAACACCAACATCACTGCACTGGCTATAGAACAAGCGGAAACTCTCAATACAACAAACGTGTCTATAATGACGCAAGATCAATGTTTGGATAATGGCCATCAACCGAAAAGTAATAATCATTCTACAAGTGATCAACTTAGTGACGATCTTCAAAATTCTAAAAATACTTTTGTTAGTAATGGCGTAAACAGTTTGCAAGAATTCAATGTCGGCCATGTAAATAGTAATCGATGTGAGAACCGAAAAAGTACTGCAGATTTGGTGATCGACACAAATTGCACAGTAGTAGATGCCGACTGTCTGGCAACGGGGAAGGTTTTGACGGCGGAAACCTCAAGTAGTATCAACTTCTTGAATACAAATAGTGTTTCGAATGATAAAAGTGATCGCATAGATAGCATCATGACCGTGATAACGCATCAAAATAGTAGCGAAAATATTCGCGATATAATAACCAGTTCTGAAAAAATTAACAACAAAATAAGCGACTCAGAAATTGAAAAGAAAGCCATAAGTGATAAAAGTGATAACAACAAGTCTACATTAAATACAAATGTGGCCAATAGTAAATCCGGGGCAATTCGTAAGAATCGGAAACTAATCAGATCCGAAAATGTTAATGAGCGCGAAGATGATAAACCCGCAGATCCGAGTGAGCGTTTGAATAAACTCCGCGCTAGTATTTCGAGTGCCCTTAGTGAAGTTAAGGGTGTTTTGAAACAATACAGTACAGATCAATGTATCGACGGCGAAAACGAATCTACTTCATCAAAAACCGCAGATGATGGCCCAGTACGATTTCGATTTGTTCGTAAAATCCGAAGAAGAAGCGCGTTTAGTGAAGACGATGAAACGGAAATACCCAAAACGTTGTCGGTTGAAACCCCCGTTTCACCCATTGTTGAGCAGATAGTAAATCAAGCCAATGATTTGCCAATACAACAAATACCTCTGAAAAATGCTGAACAGGACCAAGATAAAAAAGAAACAATTCTTCAGACAGTGCCAGCTGATACATCTTTGCCAACAGTATCCAAGGAGACTGAAACCAGTTCAAATAAAATTCCCGACGAAAAGAAGCCAGTAGAGGAGGGACCATCAAACTCATCAGGCAAATCAAAAACTGTAAAAATTAAAAAAGTGGTGAAAAAGGATAGACGAGCATCAATAGCTGCTGTTGAAACAAATAAAGCTACAAACGAACTGTCTTTGCCCAAATTAGAATTAAAAACCCGACGCCGACCATCAGATTCAGGCACTGTGGTGAAGGAATCAACTCAAGATAAGACAAACGATAAACCAAAATCTCTGCGAAAGAGAAAAACTGGAACTGTTACCAAAGCAGAAGAATCATCACCAGTCGCGCAGCCGAATGTTTCACAATGCCAACAATTAGACCAGACAGCAAATGAGAGTAGTGAATCGAGTCCTAAGAAAGAAATGTTGGCCCCTTCTTCCGGGAATCAACCCGAAAGCATTGCTGTTGAAAATTTACCTAAAGTTCTCCACCAGTCTCCTGTTCCTACTGAAGCTTCTATCAACATCATATCAGACGTGCCCAAACCTACAGCCGCTGTCGAAACCCCAGCAAAAGAAGATCCACCCAAAGACACATCACCTCCAACACAACCAGAGCCTGAGAAAACAGAAGCAAATCTTCCACAGGCTGAAACAGTTGAAAACACCATAAAACCAGAATCAATAATCGTTAATACGTCTCCTGAAACCGCCAATAAAGATACAGCATCATTGCCAGAACAATCAAGCGTTCCAGCACTCAGCCCGCCCAATGATTCATCTCCATTAGTTATCAGCAATCAAATTAAAGAAGAACCCCAAACTACTGATTCAGCAAAAGCTGATTTGCCTCAAAATACAACATCAGATTCTAAATCCACAGTTTTGGTGCAAAAACCAGATGTTCAGTCTGACGTGGGAAGTGTAACAGCGGTAAAGGAAGTTATTAGCTCTACTTCATCGACTGTTTCGATACAATCCGACCAAAGCTTGCAAACAAGCGCATCAGAACCTCAAACTAAAATTGGTGCAGAGTTAAAACCATCGGAGGCAGATTCAATTGAAATGAAAGAAACTCAATTAATTCAGTCAAATGCTTCAAAAGTTGATTCAAAAACTTTAAGCGTTGAAAAGCCTACAAATGTAACCGATGCAACGAAAACTTCCGAGAAACAAAATGACTCATCTAAAACAGAACCAGTTGAGTCTATTCAATCCAACGTTTCAATAGCTGAGAAGCCCCAAGAACCAAAAGACACTCTCATCAGCGTTACAAGTACGTCTCCGAAGCAAGTGGATTCACCTAAAGCAAAACCACCGCAACCAATTCAATCAAATGTTTCACAAAATCCAATTGTCGAAAAACCAAGATTAAGAGCTGTTTTTACAAAGTTGATAAAGACAACTCAGGAGCAAGCTCAACCAATTAAATCCAATGTTTCAAAAGCCCATTCAAAACCTTCAACGGCTGAAAAGTCTAAGAAAGCAGAAGTTACTTCTACCACCGTTAAAAGTTCTTCTCAGAAGAAAGTGACTAAAGAGACTCAACCATCCTCTAGCGACTCACTCAAACTCTCCATCGAGACAGACGTCCCAAAAACTTTGAATGTTCCCAAAGACGCCATTGCTGTAAAACTCAATTTGCCCGGTCAAGAGAGTGTGGATGAACTTCATCGTCTAGAACAGAATGAAAACGATGATGAAAACCAATCTCCAACAATATCTGAAGCTTCAGCAGCAGCACCGCCACCTCTAAAGAAAAAGAAGAAAGCTAAACGAAAGGTCGTCATTCGTCGTATAAAGAGGAAATTATCGATAGACCATTCTTTTCTGCAAGTACAAGAAGGTGCAGCTGAATTGGAAATATGTGAGAAGGAAATTCAGGAAAAAGAAGACGAAGAAGACGAAGCCGAAGCAGAGGCAGTTCCAGTAAAGCCAAAATCATGCCTCAAAGTGCGGGCATATGAAATTGGCGATGTAGTAATGTACGCCGAACACTACAAAAAGACTCAAGTGCGATGGAAAAAAGCCACAGTTGTGGAAAGAATTACAAGCATATCCTACAAATTGGATATCAACGGTGAAGAACGCCCAGCTCATATAAGTTACATTAAAAAGTTCACAGACAGAAAGGTTAATTTCGGAGGAAAGGAGTACCTGGAAATAGACTACGCACAGATCGAGGAAGATGAAGAAAAAGAGCGAAACTATAGCATATGGAATTTAGTCTAAATAAATAAAATGGCCATTTTATTAAATTCATAGTTTTATAGACGACTATACTCAAAAGAAGAGTGCTAAGCTCTAAACTGCGCATGGAAAGTCTGTGGGTCTACAAAAGTTAATTTTTTCTTTCTTTTCTTTTTTGTAATATCTTTGTACATAACAAATAAATCTTACTTATAGTTAATATTTATTTTATCGAGAGGTTGTAATATTTGAATTTGCCTTAACATAAAAAAGTAGCTTTAGTTATCCCAATAAAAATCTTTTTAATAAAATTTGAAGTGTTTGTATTGTTTTATGTGATTTCATCATCGCATCGTGCTAATGCGCATCCATGTGACTAATGTTTGATATACGATTTGATAATTGAATTTATAAACCGAGAGTGTTTACATTCTTGCACTCTTAGTTTTTCTACGTCACTAAGATTATTTATCTTTTTTCTTTGCATTCTATTTTCAATCACACTGTATGCATTTGGTAACTTTTCTGCTGTCAGCAATAAAACAGTTATTTGTCTTTGGGATAAAATTGTATTTTTTCGTTCGTGCATTATCAGCAATAATGTCATTTAATTTGTATTGTTTTCATTCACACCTTTTTTATGTTCATTACTTGTCAGCAATAATTCTTTAATGTTCAATTCAGTAACGTCATTTGATATTCGAAACTATAAATTATTTTCTTTTGTTTTTGTTTTCTTATGCACATTTGTAAATATGTAGAGTAAGCAATTTTTAGGTATAAATATTAAGTCAATCAGAAATAAAGCATGATTTTGAAATAACCAACCAAGACTTTTACACGAACCTTCAAGTGAGTCTGCTTGAAACCTCTTCATTATCATCTCAAGGTGTTATAGTGTTGCACTGTAACCACCCTTGCTAATCATAGTGATACACTGTGATCTAGCCTACATCATTCGGTAGAAGCACCGATTGAACATTTGGTGACCCCGACGTGATTATTGCTTCCCTCACCAGCAGTAAGAAGCAATTTTCGCTACCAAACGCGTTGCCAAGGCTATAACATTGGCATTTTAATTGAACGTATCTTAAAGCGTTGCCAGGGCTAAAACACTGGCAAAACTGCAACATTGAAATCTGCTCAATTCATTGAACTCATTGAAGACTAAAACTTCAGAGAGAGATCCAGAGACGACGCGACGATCCAAAAATTTAAACTATGGAGGATGAACTGGATATCTACACAAAGGGTGCCAGGCAGAAGGTCATCACCGATGAATTGCTGCGTTTGCAATCCAACATTGCAAAGGACGGACCGGAAAGGAAAACAGCAGAATATGCAAGGAAGCGGTTGGTGTTGATTGAAGATCTTTGGAGTGAGTTCGAAAAGAATCACAATGACATCGAGGAGGGGGGAAAACACGATACACCATACTTCCAGGGCGACACAGCTGGGAAGGTCAAGCAACTCTACCAATCGCTAACACAATACCTTCTGTCCGTGATGAAGGCTGGGACATCGGAAAAACAAGCTGAAAAAGAATCAGCAAAGGAAAACGTGATGAGGGCTGGGACATCGGAAGGACAAGCTGAAAAGGTATTCGCAAGGGAACATTGTGAAGCTACTTCTCATTCGCTAACCTCAACACCGAACCAGGACATCGACACAACAAAGGTCTTTCGAAGGCAAAGGGCAATCCTGCAGTCATTGAAGCGATTGCTGGAAAACATAGAGGAGAGCGCAGAAGAGTATTCAAGCACGTGTTGCCGCCTAAAGATCGACCAAACAAAAGGCGTCTGGTCACAGATGGAGGAGGTTCATCAAAAAATTGCTGAGCTCCTAGAAGACCCAGAGAATGCAGGTTATGACATCGAAGAGTACTTCGCATTCGAGGACAGAGTCCAGAAAAATCTCCTCATGTTGTCAACCAAACTTGAAGGAGGCCGTCCTGATTCCCATCAAGCTGACACATTGAGGCAAACGGCAAAATTACCTAAAATAACCTTGCCAAGGTTTGACGGAAACTACCTGACCTGGAGGCAATACTGCGACTTGTTTACCGAATTGGTCCACAATCAAAAAATAGCCGATTGCCAAAAGTTGTTTTACCTAAAAACAACTCTGGAAGGTGAAGCAGAAAAACTGATACGCCACTTCCCCACCTCAGACGCCAACTACCACGCTGCTTGGAAGGTAGTTACTGAGCGGTTCGAAAACCCTCGGCTACTTGTTTCAGCACTTATCAATAAATTAATGGCGCAACCAACTTGTCAGCAGGAAACAGCAAATCAAATAAAGGCATTGCACGACACTACAGTCGAATGCCTGCTGGGTCTTAAAAACCTAAAAATTGACATAGCAAACTGGGACCCACTCGTAATGAGTATTCTGATGAAAAAATTGGATCGGAATACTCTAACCCTTTGGGAGCAGTCCCTAAAACAGCCCAAGGAATTGCAGCCTTTGGATATATTTTTGAAGTTTTTGGAAACAAGGTTCCAGTCACTCGAAGCAATTGGAGGCAAGAGCAGCAAAAGAGACGAAGAAGAAAGAAGACGAGTCCATGGCTTCAAGGTGACAAGTTCTATAACCACCCAGAAGAAGGATTGCACATTGTGTAAGGCTCCACATCAATTATATGCGTGCCGTGCCTTCCTTGATCTAACACCATCGAACAGATTAAGTCACGTAAGAAACAACAAATTGTGTGTAAATTGTTTGAAGGATGGTCATACCTCCTATGATTGTCGTCACGGAAGCTGCTCAAAATGCTCAAAAAAACACAATACGTTGGTACATTTAACAAAGAGGGAGCTGCCGAACTCTAATAACCACAGTATTGGGCAACCAATTCAAGAATCCACCAACAAAAACACAACGCTAGCAGCTGCAGGAATAAACAAGAAGGAGAGTTATGTATTTCTCAGCACAGTCATCGTGAACTTAGAGGGACAAGACGGTTCAACCATCAACTGCCGTGCGGTGTTGGACTCTGGGTCACAGATAAGTATCATCACAGAAAGAATGATACGAAGGCTTAAGATACCACTGTCCTTCAAGCCTATGATCATCCAAGGTGTCGGAAGCTGCAAAAGAGGTGCCCAGAAAAGGGCAAACATTAGTCTTAGGTCTAAAACTACCGATTTTACCGCCAGGCTTGAGGCCATAGTTTTGCCTCAAATCATATCACCTCAGCCAACACAAGCGTTCGATGTTTCAACGTGGAAAATTCCAGGAAATGTCAAACTAGCAGACTCTCAATTTAACAAGCCTGACCACATTGATCTCCTTATAGGAGCCGAGTTGTTCCATCAATTACTCTGCGTTGGGCAGATTAAACTTGGAAGCAATCTACCACTTCTACAAAACACATTATTGGGGTGGATAGTGACCGGAAGGGTGAAGGCTGGGTCAACAACAACTACAACATGTGGAATATTCGCTGAAGAATCTTCTCTCGAAAATGCAATTACCAAGTTCTGGCAAACCGAAGAACTCCCGTGCTCCAACTCAAAGCGAACCATCGCAGAAGAGAAATGTGAAGAATATTTCAATCAGTCAACATCAAGAAATACGAGCGGAAGATTCATTGTCAGCTTACCCTTCGCTGACGATCCAACTAAATTAGGGTCATCAAGTGACATAGCTCTCAATCGATTTCATGCCTTGGAGCGCAGGCTGAACCGTCATCCAGAATTACAGAAACAGTACACTGAATTTATGAACGAGTACATCCAGCTGGGGCACATGACGGAAATAGATTTCAAAACAGTGTCTACACCACACTACTTCTTGCCTCATCATTGTGTTCTTAAACCAGACAGTAGCAGCACAAAACTAAGAGTGGTATTTGACGCCTCTGCAAAGACATCATCTAATACTTCGTTAAATGACATCTTGTATGCCGGACCAACAATCCAAGATGACCTGTTTACGATTCTATTACGTTATAGATTGCCCCGATTTGTAATCAAGGCTGACATTCAAAAGATGTATCGCCAAATTCTCGTACGTGAAGAAGACCTACACTTCCAACTTATATGGTGGCGCTCCCATCAGAATCAACCAATCAAATGTTATAAGCTTCAAACTGTCACATATGGAACTACGTCAGCTCCTTATCTTGCGACAAGGTGCCTCCAAGCATTGGCTAAAGAATACAATACGAAGTACCCCCTAGGCTCACAAGTATTGCAGAAGGACTTCTATGTTGATGACGTCATGACAGGGGCTGATAGCATGATCGAAGCAAAGGAAATTCAGACTCAATTGTCAGCATTGCTGCGCGAGGGAGGGTTCCAGTTAAAAAAATGGTGCTCCAACAAACAACAATTGCTCGCAAACGTCCCATTAGAAGACCAAGAGATTTCACTCAGCGACGATCGTAACGAAAGCAGTGTCAAAACCCTTGGGTTAATGTGGCGACCAAAATCCGACATATTTTGCATTAAAACAAATTATCGAACATCAAAAAGATTTACCAAAAGATCTGTGGCCTCAGATATAGCACGTCTTTTTGACCCTCTCGGCATAGTCGCTCCAGTGGTAGTTGTCGCAAAACTTTTCCTCCAAGAACTGTGGGAGCTTAAATACGACTGGGATGCTGCCTTACCAGAAGAAATGCACACCAGATGGGATAAATACTACAAAGGTCTCCGAGAACTAGATACATTCCAAATTCCTAGACACGTCTTCAGTCATCACATTCCATCATCAGTGCAAATCCATACATTTGCAGACGCATCAGAAAGGGCCTACGGAGCTGCTGTATTCATCAGATCCCTCAATAAAGAAGGTACAGTCATAGTGCGGCTGTTATGCTCAAAATCTCGAGTCGCACCAACTACCAAAACAGCATCAGGTATGAGATCAATGACAATACCTCGTCTAGAATTGTGTGCGGCACTGTTAGCTGCCGAACTATCACAACGAGTAAAGGGAGACCTAAACTTGGGCAATACTAGTAGCTTTCTGTGGTCTGACTCTCAAATTGTATTGAGTTGGATCAATTCAAGTGCAGACTCCTTTCAGACTTTTGTTGGACGTCGAGTGGCCAAGATCCAATCACACACGAGCGCTGATAATTGGAGATATGTAAGATCATCAGAAAATCCGGCAGATGTCTTATCAAGAGGCATATCCCCAGAAAAATTGCAGGATCATACATTATGGAAATTTGGTCCTCGGTTTTTACATGGTTCAGAAGCAATTTGGCCACCACCATTTAAAAACAGTAAAACGTGGTCAGATGAAAGGAAGAACGCTGCCTTGGTAACCAGTAAAGTTGACACTCAAAAACACGATATTTTCGAAGGAATCAGACATTCCAATTCCTTCCCTAAGCTCAAGACAATAATGGCATACTGCTTTCGATTTACAAGTCTCGTCAAGTCAGGTAAATTAAAGGAGTCGCTAAATTCAGTGAGGCAGAACCAAAAAAGGAACAAATCTGCATGGCCAATAACAACTTCAGAACTAGAGACTTCTTTGCAATTCCTCGTCAAGGAAATTCAATTCCACGGCTTTTATAAAGACATTTGTTTCCTCAAGGCAAATAAGGAGCTGGAAAAGGATAGTCCACTGAAGGGCCTAGCTGTATTTTTAGACGCGGACGATATTCTACGTGTTGGAGGTAGACTTCAAGAGTCATCATTATCTTACGATAGCAAGCATCCGATCCTGTTACCATATTCACATCCATACGTTGAAATGATCATGACAGACTTGCACATTCAAAACAATCATATTGGGCCTCAAGGTCTTCTAGCAATCACGAGACAGCGATTTTGGCCGATAAAGGGCAAAAACATTGCACGTTCCATCACTCAACATTGCACTTTTTGCATCAGAGCAAAACCACATATGTATTCCCAGATGATGGGAAATTTGCCAGGCACAAGAGTGCAACCAGCACGTCCTTTCATTAATACTGGTGTGGACTTTTGCGGCCCATTATGGGTTCACTACCGCACAAGAGGAAGTCGTCCACAAAAATGCTATCTATCAATGTTTTGCTGCTTCGCGACAAAGGCTGTCCATATCGAAGTTGTTAGCGACTTGACAACTGAAGCTTTTTTGGGAGCCTTACGAAGATTTATGAGTCGGCGTGGACACGTAAAAAATCTGTATTGCGATAATGCCACGAATTTCGTTGGCGCCAAAAATCAACTAGAAGAACTAAAAACAAATATATACTCAGCACAGGCGCAAAATAAAATCGCAACTTCGTGCAGTTCAAAGGGTATTGATTTCCACTTTATTCCTCCCCGAGCACCACATTTCGGAGGATTGTGGGAGGCCGCAGTCAAGTCCGCCAAACGTCTTTTACAATGCAAATTGGCTAACGCTTCACTAACCTACGAAGAACTTTGCACAATCACAGCAGAAGTTGAAGCGATTCTTAATTCACGACCCTTGACAGCAATGTCCAACGATCCAAGTGATCTGAATGCATTAACACCTAGTCATTTTCTGATTGGGGAGTCACTAAGGGCAACCATTGATACCAAGGCTGAACCAGTACGTGGGAGCCTACTGACTAGGTGGAAATTAGTAGCACACATAAAACGAGAATTCTGGAATCGATGGTCTCTGGAATACCTTAACGAGCTTCAATATCGAACAAAGTGGAAAAAACAATCAAACAATATCAAAATTGGTACCATTGTTATCATGAAAGAAGACAATACGCCAACAATGAAATGGCCACTTGGCAGAATCGAGCATATCCACGTCGGAAAGGACGGCTTGGTACGTGTCGCTGACGTGCGAACTAAATCTGGCATGTTGAGGCGCCCCATACATAAGCTTGCCCCCCTCATAGAAAATGATGAAGTCGAGTTGAATCCGCCATCAACAGATCGAAAACGGAGAAGCGATAGATCCACTCCTGATGAAACAACAACGTCAAAGGCAGCGAGAAATTCTACAAATCTTAATCCGCTTACTACGATGCTTTTGATTGGTCTTCTTTTACCAGCAGTATTGACAAGTGACATTGAAGTAACAACTTTCAACAACACTTCACCAGGAATGCATTTTCACCGACACGGAACAATCAGCCTGATTCATAACAAATGGAACATCATAGTATTCTACAACCTCGAGCCTTACCGAATGGAATTTGAAGCTTTGGAAAATACAACTACAATACTTAACCACATTTGTAAAAAACTATCCGGTAACGAACTGTGTCTTCAAATGGTTCACCAGTTTCAAGTCATCAAAAACGAGCTCAATGAAGACAACCTGATCGGAACTACCAAATTATCTACAAGAAGGAGACGAGGCGCCGTCGATGTTGTTGGAAATATAGCAAACTCACTTTTTGGAGTCCTCGACTCTAAATATGCTGAAGATATATCTCAAAAATTTAAAGGCATCGAATTAAACGAAGACCATCTTATGAGACTACTAAAAAATCATACCTCCATCGTAGATTCCACTATCAACATTGTCAGATTGAGTCAAGAAGATTCAATCAAAAGAAAACAAGCACTTGACCAACAACTTAGTCAATTGTTCAACAGTTTAAGCAATGTCACTGAAGAATTGTACCAAACTAAAATGAAGGAATTATTTTTATCATGGTGCACGCATGCAACACTAGTTATCATCAACATTCAGAGAATGCAGACAGCTATAGCAGACGTTCTGACTGACACGCACCGTGGACGAGTAAATCATCTTTTAATCACTCATCAACAACTCGTAACCGAAGTAGCAAAAATAAGAAATCATCTTCCTCCAGGTCTTCGCATCGCCGTAGAACCCGATCAAATTTTACAACTCTACAACCTAATGAATGTGGAGGGTCACATCAGTTCAAATTACATAACTTTCAAAATAGAAGTACCATTACTCAGCTTAGAGGAATTTTCAATTTACAAGCTTATTCCCATTCCGGCACCAGCTAATAATACTTACATGATTATTCAACCCTCAACTGACATGCTAGCAGTAAGTGCTCATCATGACCAATATTATCCAATCACTGAAGGTGAACTTTCAAAATGTTCAACGCTCAATGGAAATCATCATTTATGTATGCAAACTCACCCGGTGTATCAATCTGGAACCAATTTGAGTATGTGCGAGATGAATTTACTCAACAATAACTCAGAGATTTCCACCTGTGAACTGAAATTTGTCAAGGCGGAATCAGTATGGACGAAACTTCCTGACACAAATCAATGGATATTTTCATTAAACAAAGAAGCTGTGCTTAATGTTGTTTGTAATCATCAAACCTCATTTTTAGCATTGAAAGGAAGTGGGCTATTGAAACTTCAGCCCAATTGCGTAGCCAAAGACAAGCACTTAACACTTCAAGACCAACAAATTTATTCATCAACGGTTCAAGCCTCATACACCAGGATTACTAACAATAATATACACAGTGAAGACGTAATTCGCCTAGCCTCTCCTCAGTACAACATGTTTAACCTCAGTTCATTCAGTCTTGAGCTAAATAAACTTCGAGAACAAATTAAACTTCAACAGCTTGAGCTTCCTACTACAATCAGTCTTCATAACACTCCTCATGTTGTTTCGAGTTCAGTTGGATTAATTATCATTTTCATAGCACTTATCTTCTTTATTTACAAGAAAATAAAGGGACGACAGAAGCCCCCTCATCCAGTTCCGTCTCCGCGGACAACCAACTCATCAAGTTGTACCATATCCATCTAGAAACTAACCTTCTGATGAAGCCTGGGATCATCAGCGCGGGGCAGGATGTTTACATTCTTGCACTCTTAGTTTTTCTACGTCACTAAGATTATTTATCTTTTTTCTTTGCATTCTATTTTCAATCACACTGTATGCATTTGGTAACTTTTCTGCTGTCAGCAATAAAACAGTTATTTGTCTTTGGGATAAAATTGTATTTTTTCGTTCGTGCATTATCAGCAATAATGTCATTTAATTTGTATTGTTTTCATTCACACCTTTTTTATGTTCATTACTTGTCAGCAATAATTCTTTAATGTTCAATTCAGTAACGTCATTTGATATTCGAAACTATAAATTATTTTCTTTTGTTTTTGTTTTCTTATGCACATTTGTAAATATGTAGAGTAAGCAATTTTTAGGTATAAATATTAAGTCAATCAGAAATAAAGCATGATTTTGAAATAACCAACCAAGACTTTTACACGAACCTTCAAGTGAGTCTGCTTGAAACCTCTTCATTATCATCTCAAGGTGTTATAGTGTTGCACTGTAACCACCCTTGCTAATCATAGTGATACACTGTGATCTAGCCTACATCATTCGGTAGAAGCACCGATTGAACAGAGAGTAATATTAATATCATTACAATCCGTGGCCTTTATTGTGTTGGTCAGATGAGTCTAAAAATAATTTTGGAAATATTTAAAGCAATCTCAAAATCGGAATTTTGCTATAGAAATCAGCCCTGAAGAAAAGAAAAATTTATTTGAGCGAATATGCTGTTGGTGGCGATAGCCGAGGCGTATGTCAAAGACATTTCTCTGTTTTATTTCCACAAAACAATACAATGTCAAAGGCATTTTTGTGTTTTATTGCCACAGAGGCGTATAATAGTAAAGCGTAAGTACATAATAAACTTATATGTGTCAGCTAAATATAGAAATTAAAATAATGATTTTGCATTAATAGAGAGGGAAGATCGTTGTTATTATTTATTTTTTTTATAATGAGTTATGCTAAAAGTAACAAACATGGCTATAATCCGTATAATTGGTTTCTCTTACAAATCGGCTGTCGAGTTGAGTAAGTAGATGCTCCTAAAAGCAACTCAAAGTATTATTTTTGGCTGTGCGATTTGATGAGCATTGGACATGCTTTTGTGCGAAAAGAAGTTTTGGTTAGTATTTATTTTATGTAGTAAACAACGTGGGCTTTTCAAAAATAAACGCTGCACATAAAATATTATAAATCGACCATGAGAAGCTGAAGCTCATTTGCAACACTGTGTTGTCTGATGTTTTTGCGGTTCTCTAGTTTCTCGGCTGCTTTTTTTACGGCTTTTCCAATAGTTTTTTACGCACAAATTATAGAAATAATCAATATCATTAATTTTGCATAACCTTTAATAACATAAAGACAAAATATGTAATAGAATAAAAGTTGTGTTGCCCCGAAAGGAAGACGTTAAGTAAAAGAACGCTTGACCGACGGGTTTGGAGGCTGTTCTGCTTGTCTGAAATCAAGTAATCAAACGGTATTTCAATCTTTATATTAAAGACTAGCGATTGAATTCTAAATTACAAAAATTGACTTTTTTGTACAATTTTAAAAACTGCATTTTATTTTTAACTCTCCAAACGACAGTGGTAGTCCTAGTTTATTAACTGGCTTATAGAATACTAAAAATGCTGTATAAATTTGAGCAAGATCGGTGCATTAGTTTCTGAATTATCTTGGTCACTAGGCGCTAACGAGGTGTGCGTTCGGAGAGGAAAACTGTCCGATTTTTTACGATTCGGAGGTTTTTGCTTCGACGTATTCTTCTGAACAGTTACTCGTAATCTTTCTCCGACATTATTTTAACAACCCCGGCGAACTGCGCTGAAGTACAATTAAGTGCTTAATTTTTGAAATATCTGAGCGGCTTATAATGAAATTGTTTTTTTCGATAACGTAAGACGTTGCCAGTTCTACGCTACGAACGGATACCTCGTTAGGGCTGACTGTTTTCAAAAAAAGCGTTTCGTGAAAAACGTGATTGAAAATTCACGCATGCGTGTGTTTGCTCCGTATACCTGCTCCGAATACCTGCTTCGTTCCAGGGCCGTAACTCGAAAACCACTTCGAATATCAAAAAATCCTTTGGCACACATTTTCTACTCATGTCTGCGAAAAAAAAATAGATTTTTTCGAACTGAGATTTAAATTATCCACATCGAAAATCCTTTGAAAAAGGCAACCTTTTAATTATTCCGGTTTTTTATTTGTGAATGTTAATCTAGATTTGGTGCGCAAGAGCTTTTAACTTTCATTTTTAGGGTGAGAGAATTTGCAAGGGGAAGATCTACTAAAAATTTTAAGAGTATTGGTGAATGCACTTCGAAACTTTCTTTTGTGTTTCTCTTTATTGTAGCTTATTTGCAAAAAAGAAGGTGAAATGCGCAGGAGATTCGTTAGCCGAAGATTATTATTAAAGATGCTGAAGGACAGCTTCTTTTGGATGACGACAAAGTTCTGCAAAAATGGCAACAGTATTGTGAGCTCCAAAAAATAACTAGCCTTATTATGAGTTTCACGTGAAATCATTCCCCTCGAAAAAGATCCCATTTCACTTTTCCCTTATTATGAGTTTCGGGGGAAAAATTTTCTACGTTCGAAAAATTTCCCTTATTGTGAGCTATTTTTTCCCGTGAAATGTGAAAACGTTGAGAGCAATTTATTTCACTTATTTTTGTGAGGCGAACAAGTGAACAACAAAAGCGGAAAAATTGTAAGTCTGGAATTTTGTTCAGGGGAAACTCATAATAGCTTTTAAAATTTCGGGCGAACAAAAATGTTCCGGGCGAAAAGCTGTTCACGTGAAAGATGAAACTCATAATAAGGCTGAACAAGATATCATATGAGTTTTGCAAAAAGATGAAGATATCAGGCTTAGATGGCTCATGACTTTCAACTGCAGGCTTCGCTTATAAGATAGGAGAAGATGGTCATAGTCTGCTCAAGCAATGGAGGGAAACTTGCCTTCTACCGATGTACAAAAATAGGTGAGATTCGCGAAACTACAATAGCTACCTTTCGATCAAGCTGATGTCCAAACCTTGAAGATTGTTGAGCTAGAAGACTGTAGCCGATACACGAAACCGGCTGGATTCGCCGAAGCATTCTATTCCATGTCACAGTAAGTGAAATTAAGCTTATCGAGTCCTCTGCCCTTTATTACTGTCCTGTTGGAAGATAAAGTACAGAACAGCAAAGCACATGAACTATTCTTTGCTGAAGATGAAATCATAGTAAGTAGAAATCCTACATCGCTGAAAGAAGCATTTGATTTGTATTTGTATTAGGTTTGTTCGTTGAAGCCCTAGGGTCGCCATGGGGTCGCCACAAAGCGTTTTTTGAGAAACCTAAATTCGCACTGAATGTCAAATTGAGTGTTTTTTGAGCCATAGGTTTGCCACAGGTTTTCCCCAAACTCGCCCTAGCTTTTTGCTGTGGCGATTTGCTGTCAAATGGCATGTGTTTTTATTTAAATGACAGGGATGTGTGGCGATTTGTGGTTTAGCGTTTTTTCAGGACTGTAAAACCCAGTTTTTTTTGACAACTCATGGGGTTGTCAAGAAAACCTGGGTAAACCCTAGGGAAAGTTCAACGAACAGACCTATTTAATTTTATTAGCAACAAGACAATTAATATATGTGTGAAATTTTAATGCGGCAGTGGGTACCGTATTAGCTCAAAAAAGACTGAGTACTTATCAGTGGCGTAGCGTAGGGGGGGGGTTTTGGGGATAAAACCCCCCCCGAAAATATTTCAGTCGAATATCATTTAAACACTTCATTTTTTTTTTTTTTTTATTGATGCAAATTTGTTTTTCATATTTAAAATTTAAGTTCGAGCTTTTCACAAATCAGTATTTAAATACATGTATGCTTGTGTTTTGCCTACATTGAGCTATAGAAAAGAGTTGAAATGCGTTAGTAGGGCTCCTATTTATTAAAATCATTGACTTATTAAACATGGACTGCTAGGACCCAACTTCACGATGGTTCCACTAATTCTAAGCAATACTAGCGAGCATCATTTCAGCGGAAAACTAGTGAAACATTTTTGACACTGCTAAATAATCACGCTAGCTAAATCACAGCAGATGTCGTTAGTGTTTTAGTTAAGAGTAAGATATTGGCTAGTATAACCAAAAATAAGTGCAATCATTAGGTCTGTTTCTTTACTTTGTGGACAGAAATTCACAATCTGTCATATTATAAGGAGTGGGGGTAAAATTCTCTCAGAAACTCTCTGAAAGAGCCTAATTGTCCTAAAAGTAAAGAAACGCCTTGAACAAAACATTCGCAGCAACGCTTGAAAAAATGTCTGTTTGACAGTTGTTGTAGGTATTTGTTTTTGCTGTGCACGATTTCTGTCCATAGAAATTTAGGTGGCAGAAATTCACAGGGTGGGGAAATTTTTTACTCTCTCGTGAGCACTCTCTTTTGTGCACTGCTACGAAAAATCGCTGTGCTGGAACGGCATTAGACTGACTTTCGACGAATTTCGGTGCATTTCGTGCGAATTTTCAGTAAAGAAACACACCTATTATTATCCAACTTTTGAGAATTAATGCAACTAGCAGTCCGTGTATCATAAGTCAATACAATGGGTGCGTTCGAAAAAAAAATGGGTAGCATAACTAGGATACCTTTGTATCCGGGTAAGTTTTCGAACGACTAAGATTAGGTATCTGTCAAATCAGAAACAGCTGATAAATCGAAGTGAAAACAAACCAAACCAAATGTGTTTTAAAAATTGCAAACAAAACGTACCACTTATTATTCGATTGCAAACTTCTTCACAATCGTTTACTTCGTAAATAACGTCGTTTAGATTAATTAGGAGCACCATATTTTAAATTTTATGTTTACAAAAAACAATTTTGCAACAAAGCACTATGACAGAAAGCAAAACAAAATGAATCCAAGTCAGCTGTTCTCAAATTTCAAAATTGGGTAGCTTGCTATACCATGATTTTTAAGGTACCTTTGGATCGCTTTCCCCTCAAAAGATGTTTTGCAGTCAGCTGCTTTTTAACATGGGATTACACTAACAACAAATGTCACGAAAGGAATCTAGTTCGTCTTAGGTAAAAATCCGAACGCAGCCAATGCTTCAATCACAATGATCTATTACGCCAGTTCCACAAAGAAAAATCTCACTGAGCGCTCAATGTCACTTTGACGGAGCGCAAACAGTTTTGTGGAACATAATTCTCAGCTTAACTGTGTCCTTGTTTTCAAACTTTTACTCATCATCATCAGAATGTACAATATCTATCAGTATATTCGCTGATGCTGAAAAAATAGCCGAGTCTATAGGAGAAAAAATTGAAGTTTCCAGGATTGTGCATCGTCAAAAAAACCGACAAAATTACCAAAGCAGCTCAGCAGAAGATTATTACCGTACATCAATATTCATACTTTTCCTGGATCACTTCATCATCCATATCTGACAGATTTGCGAAACACAAAAATTTTTTTTCAATAATCGGAAATACCATCCCTGAAAAATTGGTCAGGAAAGAAGTTGAGAATATTGATGAAACCGTGGAAGTAATAATGAATCAATGGCCAACAGCGACTGAGGCAGCTGCTTCAACCGTAATAAATGAAGTGTTATTTTGGAGACAACGTTGGGTTGGGCCAGAAACTCAACCAAAGACATTTATAGAATCATTAAATCTTTGTAACGATGCACTTTTTCCAAACATTTTCAAGTTTCTGAAAATAGGTGCAACATTGGCTGCGACCATTGCCAGCAGCGAGCGTAGTTTTTCCACGTTGAGGCGTCTAAAATATTGGATTAGGAATTCTACAGGCGAAGATAGGCTGAATGGGCTTGCTCTTATGAGCATTAACAGGCACATTGACATTAAGGTGGAAGAAGTTATCGAATGATTCGTGCAAAGCAGAGAAGAATTGATTTATAATTTCGTGTATTTTCACATGTTCTTATTTTCTGCACTTTATTATTGTATATCAATAAATTGGAAAAAACCTAATCAATACAATTGAACAACGACTTTTACTTACGTACAAATATTTACATGTAACCCCCCCCCCCCCCCCCGAAAAATTTCCTAGCTACGCCACTGGTACTTATGTTTTCTATTTTCAGATCCATACAGGCCTATTTTAGGTATTTATTTGAACGGAAATGTGCTTCCCAGATGTGAAAAGTTTAAATAACTGGAAACAATGATCAATAGTGAAAGGCTTGTGCAAGAAAACCCCCCATCGACCCATCTGTGATAGGAACATGCCCCGTAAGCTAAAGGGAACACTCATCGTGGTTGTGTGTCGTGTCCAGCTTCCAGCATACTTACATACGGTTCAGAATGTTGGACAATAGGGGTTTTTCTTTTTTAGTTCTGAACAGAAAAGTGTAACGTCAAAAACGTAAGAGTATTTCTTTTTCAATTCAGCAAAACCTTTTCTTTTTTGTTCAGAACACTACACTGAACCAAATATTAGGAGTGAAATCAACTAAAAGTTTTCGTAACATTTTAACTAAAGCAAATTGCGAAATTGACGAATATTTGTAAATATTTTATTCAAATAAACAAATTCATTCGTACAAACAAGAAAATTTATTCAAATCGAATAATGTCTGTATGTAGCATTTTGATTGAAGAAACAATCGTTGAATTGATAAAATGAATATTGAATTTGCAGATCTTTCGTCAAAATTTATATTCAAGTCAACAAAACATTCATCAATTTAGGTAATTTTTCCGTAAATTTTTTTTAATGTCAATTAAATTGTAATTGTAGAATTTTAGTTCAATCAACAGACTTCTTATTCCTTTTGACTAAGAAAGTATTCAAATTAACTATTTCTTTCTTTCAAAATGATGATTTTTCGCTAAAATTTTAACATTTTTTCTTCATCATTTAGGGATTCTTCCATACAGCGAAACATTCGTCAGTTTGAATAAATTTCTTCAAAATTACCTACTTTTTTCTTGTACTATCAAAGTATGTGTCCCCTGTTTCTTGTGTGTTGCGCGTAAGTTTAGCTACAAATTTTCCATTCGGTTTTGTGACTTTGAGAAGATCGGTTCATTCGGTTGTGTTGTGTTGAGTATTTTAAATTTGTGCCCCATTGACCGCACGATAATAAAGGTGCTGATTCGCAGATTTTGGTGAGTTTTTAAGTTTTATCTTCTACATATAATAACCAGCACCTTCAAACTTCTTTGTTGTTGTTTGAAGTTGTAAGACAATTGGCTGGTGCTAGCAACAAAATTTCAAAATTTGGTGCTTAATAATATTAATGTCAATTTGAACTCCTAATAAAAGACAATTGTTCTTGGGCAGAAACTGAACATCTTTGGACTGCGACAAGAAATGCAAGACTTGCGGAGGTGGTCAAAGCTGGATCTACGGAGGAAATTCTTAGAAAATGGCAACAATATAAAAAACCATTGGGATACAAATTGGTAAGTGAACTAGAATTTATCCAAATGTTAATTACTATAAAAGACTAAGTCTTAGTAACCATTTGTAATTAGTAATAAATTTAAATTGAATTGAATTGATACTAGTAAAATTACAATACAGAAATAATAATTTAATAATGTAACTCTAATAATTATTTATTAATGAATCGATCGTTTTCTGTTTGATTTATTTCTTAGATTGATAGTGATTTGGTTCTAAAATTTAATACTTTTTCAAATAAAATTATGCCAATTTTTTCGGAGAAAATAGAGGACCCCAACTCGAAGTCATTGTTCTCCAAAATGAACGAAATGCAGCATTTGACCGAAAGTATGTTCAATTATCTATATGCTATATGCTCATTCGCTGATGGCTTTATGGCACTTTGAACTGTTATTAATGAATAAATATATCACTCTTTTACAATATCATGATATTACTCTTCTTAAATCTAAAGAATGCTAAACTCAACTCGTAATTTTCTTTTGCATAGATGGGCGTTTCTGTGGAGTCTTCTATCTCCTCCACTCCATCTTGATTCCTACAGCAAAAGTCTTGAAAAAGACTACCCCAACTTCGGACAAGAAACAATATTCAAAATTGTCAATACGAGACTCCCAAGTCTTATTTTGGATGGCAAAACTGTAGCTAAAATGTAAATGTAAATAAAAAAATGTAAAAATGTAAATATAAAATCTTAAAAAAATAAAATAATTTTAACATATTTTCCTGTTGTCGTTATTGATGTTGTCATTATCACTTTCAAGGTCGAATCTTCTTTTTTTCAGCAGTCCAAGGTTGTTAACACGTTTTATTTGTTCAAAACGAAATCAATCCATTCAATAAATTACAGAAGCTCAATTGATTTCGAATCAAACAAGTTACGAGCAATCTTCAGATTAAAGAAAAAAAATTGTAACATTAAGAAAAAGAATAGTTAATTTGAAAATGCACTGTGAAAACAACAAAAATTTTCTGTGAAAATCAATACGCTTTTGTTAAAAACCCAACACCTTTTATTCAAACCAAAAAAAAAAAAATAGTTTAATAAACTAAACTAATTAGTTCAATCAAAGAAAGTTTTCGCCAAATCCACAACAACTTTTAGTTCAATCAATTAATATATTATTCAAATTAACGATCAGCATGAGCAGAATTGAAAAAATATTTCACTACTGCTTTTATTCAATTTGATAATTATTCTTCAAATTAACAAACTTAAATTGACTAATAATTATTTGTGGATTTGACGAATTTTCTTCAAGTTAACAGCTGATTACTAAATATTCAAATTGAATAAACGAATTATTCACGACAACAAAAGGTTTAGTAGGGTGTATATTGATCGCCATTTCGTCAATTTAACCTGCGATTTAGTTGCTTTCACCGCCTTTTTTGGTTCAGTGTACGTGAGCGCACTCTACGTGCTCGAAATAAAATGACGGGGCATCTAGAGCAAGAGCCTGAGCGCAGCTCACTGAACACGCTCAGTTCAGAACACGTTCACGCTGTTCGTTCTCAGTTCACTTCACTGTTCGGAACTAAAAAAGAAAAACCCCTACAGCCGTATTTATTAGATTTCCCTAAATAGCTCTGAACAGATGAATAGTTATGTAGTGAAGGAGGAGGAGTACCAAAACTTGATCGTAGGTCAAATGTCAAAAATGGAAATAAATGTAGCACGACCGTCTCAGTTGGTATTGTCATGTTAAAAAGAGAGATCCAGAGAACCACATCAAAAAGGGAACCAAATCTTTTGCAGTAATCAAAAATCGGGAAGTTTACCGACTCTTCTATGATCAACGCAGCGGTTGTACTCCATTGGTGGATAAGTAGTGTTAAGAAGTAAATGCAGTAAATGCAAAACACCAAGTATTCTTGGTAAGAGTAGAAAGTTGCGTGTTTAATGATCAAATTTCTGCTCCGAGCAAGATTGTTTGATGTTAACTGTAAAACGACTTTGCCTTCTCCCTCCATCCTTCACCTCCTTCTGAGAACACTAGCTTAAAATAATTTTAGGGATATTTTGTGCTTTATGACCATTAGATTTGTTAGCACTGCGGGAATGTCAAGGTACCAAATACCTTCTCGGATTTTGTCACATCGAACACTTAAGAGCTAAAACTTACGTAGCACAACCACTTGAATTTCATAAATAAGCTTTCTTCATTTGGCAAAAAATTTGGAAGTACTTCTTCAATTCAGATAAGAAATACCTACCAAAATGATTTCCCAATTGACCGCTCTGAAAACCTTAGCCAACAAAAAAATTTGGGGCTGTACTAACTTTTGCAACGTAAAAACATCGAATACAGTGGTATCCGTGGCATCATTTGCCTGTTAGTATGTCTGCCTGTTAACCTAGAATGTTTTTCGACGGGTATCGCCTTTCGCTAGGAACTTACAAGTCCACCGTTAGATAATTCATTGCCATGAAAGGCGCTTTCTAGATCAGCCGTTCAGAACCGCGCAGAAAATTGTAGATCCCCTCCATTCCCTGACAAGACATGGTTGTGAGAAATGCGCTAGGCCATGTGGCTCCTCGCTCTGTTGCGCCACCCTTTTTTTATTTTAAACATCGAACACATTGATTGCGAATGCACTGTGGTAGAAAATGTGTCACATCAAACACCTCAGCTCGCTTTCATTCGTTTATTTTGAAATCGAATTCCACATTTAATCAGATGAACTAACATCCAAATCAGTTCGTGCTAGCGAGGTCTTAAAATTTTTCTTTTTTCATTTACACACAACTGATTTATGAAACCCACTGAATCTGCTCTAAGGGACATAAGTTGGAAATGTAATGTAATGTAGCATTCTAATGGGAAAAGAACTTGTGAGATCAATTCAGTGGTTTTTAAAATCCCATCTAAGTTCATCATGTCGCTTTTTGGCTGTCGACTGTCGAATGAAGGGTATAGAATTGCAAAACTAATATTTATATTTTTTAAAACGCGCCAAAAGATATATAACTTCAAAAATTACGCACTTCGAGAAAAACAAATTAGACAGTGGATATCTGTTTTGCTGCAAAATTTGTGTCACTGATGGATTTTTTCCTCTTCAAATGGTCAAGGAGTCGTTTGAAGCGTTTTTGCATGGATGGCCACGCCTAGTACTTCGTTCAAAGCAATACTGAAAAGTTATTCAAAATCAATAAAAAATATGGGCACTCTTGATGCACACAGACCCGTCCATTTGTGTTTCTAACATGGCAAACAATAAGTATCAAGGAGGAGTCGAAATAAATAACTGAAATTATAAAATCTCGAAATAAAGAAACAATAACAAGAATAACGAAATGCAGCGGAGTTTCTGAAATGCGAAACCATACATTGCGAAATTTGCAACATAAATACAAAACCTTTGCGCATTTAAAAAATAAAAATAAAAGAGTTCATTGCATAAAAACAATGCCAAGATTTCAAGCCCCACAATAAAATAAACAAAAAAGAAAAAACAAATCAGTCTGTTCTAATTAAATTGAATTATCTCAGACTAACGTAAATTGAATTCAGAGTTGTATTGACGAAACGCGTTGCAATAAACATTTCTCTGCCAATAAAAAGTTGCTTAATTCAAAGTTCAATGTCGTTTGGCAAACATTAACTCTTGACATTAACCCTGCTCACTGATTGTTTGGTGATCTAGTTGCGCTAATGAGTGATACATAATTAGAACAACCTTCAGTTTTCCTTCGAAAGCCAACGTATGTGCTGTAGGGCTTTTGATGAGTAAGACGTAGTAATTTAAAAAAAAAAAAAAGCGGATAGCCTTGTGTGTGTTTTAGACGCCATTGCTTTGAAGTCAAGTCTAATATCATATATAACATTTGGATGTAGTAACACAAAAATGCCATGTAAGCTAAGTTTGCCAAATTTAAGTAACCGCTAAAGATACAAAAATAAATTAGGCCCCAACCAAAGTAAACATTCCCAGCATTGAATTCATTGCAGTAAAATGAACTGTAAATAAAAGTCACTGTGAAAACTGAAAATAATTTCAATTGCAAAACTTTAATGACCTTTTAATATCTTTTGAAACACATTGAACAAATTAGAGAACAAGAGTAAAACTTGTTTTTCGCGATTTATAAGTTTGTCCTGTAAACTAATGTCACTTTCCATTGGACAAAAAAAAACCGTCCAGGAGCATTCTCAAACCGTTCCATTGGTGCAAAAAGATCGCTTCTCTTGATTCTGAGAAGTGACAGCCGCTTCTCGATTTGAAGTGAGAATCGACTCAAGAAGCACTAACACATGTTACTCAAATGTCAAAAAAAAGCTTCTTCAAGGAATATTTTTTAAGAGCCATAGGTGATTCACTCACACAAAAGAAATCACTTTAAACTGAATAGACACAATTTTGGGCGTTCCATTGGTTTTTAAAATGAGTTCTTTCTTGAGTGAAACCGATGGAAAGCGTCCGTTCGTTGAACTTTCCCCAGGGTTGACCCAGGTTTTCTTGACAACCCTATGAGTTGTCAAAAAAAAACCTGGGTTTTCCAGTCCTCAAAAAACGCTAAACCACAAATCACCACACATCCCTGTCATTAAAAAAAAATACATGTCATTTGACAGCCCTCAAATTGCCACAGCAAAAAGCTAGGGCGAATTTGGGGAAAACCTATGGCAAACCTAGGGCTCAAAGAACACTCAATTTGACATTCAGAGCGAATTTAGGTTTCTCAAAAAACGCTTTGTGGCGACCCTAGGGCAACCCCAGGGCTTCAACGAACAAACCTAATATTGCTCCGGTCGTTAACCTTGCCGTGGATTGATCGATTTTTCCTTGTGAGCTCCATCAACCGGGTCTTTCGACACTAAAATAAAAGCTCAACCACGAAAGCACCACACACTTGAAGAAAAATATATGCCGTTTAACAGACCTGTTCGATACCTGAATTATTTTAGTGTTTTTTGAGCTCTAGGGTTGACCTAGGTTTTCCCTCAATTCGCCCTAGGTTTTTGCTGTGGCGAGATGAGGGCTGTCAAATGGCATGTATTTTTTTTTATTAACAGGGATGTGTGGTGATTTGTGGTTTAGCGTTTTTTGAGGACTGAAAAACCCAGGTCTTTTTTGACAACTCATAGGGTTGTCAAGAAAATCTGGATCAACCCTGGGAAAATTTCAACGAACAAACTTAATTTTAGGTTATCAATTGGTTTTCGAAATGAGAAAGAACCCGAAAGAAACCAATAGAAATTGACATAAGGATCTTTTTTTTTCTTTCTATCTCAAAAACAGAAAACCGAATGAAAAAACCTTTCTTTGTTTTTGAGAAACTAAAATGAAATGAAAGCTACTTTACTTCAGAAAATCAAATTTTGTGGGTTTTCCGCTTATTGGACTTTATTCTCTGAGGAAAAAAGCTGTTTTCAGGACAAAGTCCTTTCGTTTTTTTTTGTTCGGTTTTTTGTGTTTTTCTGAAAACTAATAAGAGCATTGATTATTATTTAAAGAAGAAATGACCCG
The DNA here is from genome assembly GCA_949752695.1 of Melanostoma scalare. Classification (NCBI taxonomy): domain Eukaryota; kingdom Metazoa; phylum Arthropoda; class Insecta; order Diptera; family Syrphidae; genus Melanostoma; species Melanostoma scalare. Next base: position 209,291,139 of record OX456984.1, on the reverse strand, counting down.
AGGCAAAACTTTTGTTAAAACTTTTATTTAAAGAAAAAAAAGTTTTTTTTTAAATTTTCACTTTGAAACTTGATTACTCGAAAACTATTCACTCAATTAACTTGAACTAAAATAGAACCGTAAAGGACCGATGAAATGTACCAACAATATCAGCCATATTATGGTTGTCAACTATCAACCAATTGATACACGATAGCTATCAATTAATTGATAAATAGGTATTATGCATGCCAATTGATAAATTTTCTTCCATTGTGAACAGTGTGCTCGTACTAAGCGTTGACACACCCCACATCTAGGTACAAAGCGACCATTTTAATTTCCTGCATTCAATGAACACTAAACACATTTAACTTCAAAATTCAATTTTGAATGAGTTTTTTGATATACGGCACAGAAAAAACACTTCACGATATAGCCCTTATACTAGTCAACCACGTACCTGTGTATTGGTTACACAATTCCATAAAATAATCCAAAAAAATGTTCATCAACGACGAATTTGCAATTGACTGAAAAATTGATAGATATCAAAAATGTTGATAACCATAATACCGAACAAGCAACCAAAGACATTTACAATGGATCGCCAAAAAGCATTTCATTCACAACTGATCAAAAGTTCTGATGGTTGTTATCCGTAACCGTACCACTTAACCAATTTCATTGATAAACGAACAAATTTATCAAGTATCGTACTGATATTTGGCAACCATAATAGGGCTGAAAGTCTTGCAAATTCGGAGTGCCAGAATGCGCCAGTTTTTTTAACGATATTTTAATATTTAATCTTTGTACAAAATTTAAAAAAAAAAAGTAGGTTTCCTTTAAAATTATAATAAGAAAATAACTTCTGAATTTTTGAAAAGCTCTGCCTTATCACGGTAACTTATCGCAACAAAATTTAACCGTTTGGGCTCCTGATCCTCAAGCAGTTATGCACTCTAAGTCGATTGAGAACCATTTTTTTAGGCCTTTCTCTTCCGTGACTTCCTTGCAGCACGCTTCCGTCAATCCGGACAGTTGGTGTCCATCAGCTCTACATTCCCTAGCCATCGTAGTCTTGCGATGCGTACGATCATATCCCTAATAATTTTGTATTAAATCTTCTTCTCCACTCATCTAATTCACGAACAGGACCAAAGTAGACTCGCAGCATTTTTCATCCAAAAAGACCAAGGGTCATCTCATCTGCTTCATATAGGTCCCTATTATGAGTAGCGAATCGAACGTTCGCTTGGAAGCGAATGTTTTTGCGAGCTTCTTTTATAGCGGTATTATAGGTTGTAGAAACAAAAACTTTGTAGAAAACTTTTTTTTCGACGTTTAAGGTATGTCAGATAAAAGAATGGACGAAGTTTAATGATAATGATCCAATAAATGAGTTTCTCTAAAACATTCGCTTCCAGTCGAACGTTCGATTCGCTACTCATAATAGGGACAATAAGGTCCATACTCCTGCGCCGTACAGCAGGACTGCAATGACCAAGGTCTTTTAAGGGTTTACCTCGGTTGTAGAGGGTTTTATTTTTCAATTTCCTAAAATAGTAGCGTTTGGCAAGAGTAATTCTTTGTTTGATCTCCACACTGGTGTAATTCTTCGTGGCTATAGCGGATTCTAGGCAAACAATTTTCTGTATGATTTATGACTGTCCATTGTGATGTTTTGTCCATTTCGTCGATGTTTTCTGTCCGTTCTTTGATGACAGCGTATACTTCGTTTTGCCGTCATTAGTCATTAAACCCATCCTTACCGCATTTGTCTCAATCCACACACAAGCATATATGACATCGCTCTAGCGCTTGCACCTGTTTCAATTTACACTCAAGCATCTATGGCATCGTTCTAGTTTCATTCTATAACTTCAATACCGTCGGCGCAAGCAAGTAGTTGTACAGACTTTTGAAAGATTATTCTCTGGTGTTCACGTTCGAGTTTTTATCTTTTCAAGTAAAACCGAGTCTTTTTCGACGTCAAAGGTCTTGTGAGTTTTCCACCGACGCCGCCGACGTTGACACAGAGTAACGTGAGTTCTGTGAAGTCATCCTGAAGCTTAATGCAAGTTTAGCAGGGATGCCAAAACTTAACATAAATCGACAGAGTAGGTAGTTTATCACACCCGCCATTGAAATCGCAACGTCTACGCAAGTCATCCAAACTAAGTTTAATTTGTCTTTGGTTTTAACCGAGCATTTTGGACGGTTAATTTTTTGCTTGTTGAATCCGGTTCAAAGTTTCCGTGTTATGACACAAGAGATCAAAGAGTTTCCTCGTTAATTTTAATTTTTTCACTTCTTGATTGAAGTAAAAGAAATTTTTTCTACCTTAATAAGATCCAGCAGATATCTCATTTTTGCTACTTGATCAGGTTGCTATGAACTCATAGGCGAGTCTTGCTTTTATTACCGCTTGGAGGACAATGGAAAAAAATGTGCTAAGTACAATACCAAAATCTCATGGCTGAGAAAATGGATTTAGCAATCGCTCTTTATATATTTGGTGGTACAGGGTTGCCAACTACACATTGATTATGAAAATTAAATTAAATCACCCAAAATACTAAAAAAAAATTAAATTAATTATTTAAAAGGTTTCAAGCGAAAAGCCGTTTTTTATTTTTAATTTTTTTTAAAATGAGGTTTTAAAAATTCAAGTACACAAGTTTTAAGACCTTGTTAAAAGATGTATTGGCAAAAAATTTGAAGTAAATCAAAGATACCGTTTTGAAAATATTCGAAAACAATTTTTTTTTAAATCTGAAATATGAAATTTCGTCAAAATCGTTTTCGTCATTACTTAGAAAGTCGGTTTTGACAAAAAAAAAAAAACGGTCCTATGGGAGGTATCGTTTTTAGACATTTTACAAAAAAAAAAAGTTTACCTACATCATAAGAATAGCTATTCAAAAATATCTCACGTGCAATTTTATCAAAATCGTTAGTCGTTTTCGAGAAAATTAGGTTGCATGGTAGGTACCGTTATTTCAAGACCTAGAGACCCATTTCCAAAAACTCCTCTGTAGGCTACCCCAGAGACCCTAACTGCAAATTTTGAAGAAAATCGGTCAAGCCGTTCAGGCTGTAGATCCATATACAGACAGACAGACAGAATTGCAGGGCCCACTTTTTTCGTATTCTCTATCATCGTAATGCCATGTTTAATTGTAGTCTCAAATTTTTTTTTTTCTGCACGATTGCAGAATTGCAGGTTATATACATATAACCGCAAGTAAAAATGGATGTGGTACTGCCAACATTGCAACCTGCTTAGTAATTGCGGTTACTGCCAGAAGCTTACACGGGGTACTAGGAAGTTGATTGAACTCAATAGTCTGAGAGTATCTGAAGAGTATGTATGTATATAACTTTGGCACCTTCTGTATGGATGCATGTATTTAAATTTTTTTTTTTATATATAATTATTTAAGTTACGGTGTCACTCTTTCATGCCGTTTTTATTGGACTTGTCCATATTTAAAGAATCTAATGTAGGAGTATGTGTATGCACTGTTTACACGCGCAATTGTACTATCCGTGTATGAGAAATAAATTATAAGGTGTGTTTCTTCACTTTGTGCACAGAAATTCACAATCTGTCACATTTTAAGGAGTGGGGGTAAAACTCTCTCACAAACTCTCTCAAAGAGCGTAATTGTCTATGTATGTATGTATTTTTTTATTGAGATTCTTTTCTTTCGTTCATTTACACATATTTTCTTAAGACTAACATGTTGTTTCTTTCTACTTTTTACTTGGCTTCGTTTTACATTGCCGACTTTGAATTGGCCTGGCTATACATATTTGCTTTGTTACTTTTGGGTTAGTTCTTATGAACTCCTTTAAACTTTGTATTTATATAAAGAAAAAATTTTTGTTTTACTTTTGGGGTGTACAGATGCGTTCACTCAATCAGAGCGCAATTAACAAACTTAACAACTTAATTCTAATGAAATGGATAGTAAGAGATAAAGATAAATAAATAACAGAAAGAGACGACAGGAGGTCGTTTCCATTGATATATAAATGTAGGAGTGTGTACATTGCTTGGAATGTCAAAGTGAACATTCAATCCCCTAGTTTCTTTTTTGGTTTCTTGTACAATGTTAGGTTCCTTTTTTTTATTATGTTTTTCACATGTCTATAGAAAACAATTAGGTATTTCTTGTTGCAATTATTTGTTTGTAATTGACTGTCTTTGATTGTTACAATGTTTAAATTGTTCTATTTGGTAAAAAAAAAAACAAGACCAAAATTCTAGTTCTTACTGTTTGGTGGCAATAAAGTATTGCCGGTTTACATACAATTGAATTAATTTCTTGGGTTTTATTAGTTAAAATTTTTTTTTTTTTTTTTTTTTTAATTTTTTAGATACATGGCTGTGATATTATCTTAATAATAAGAAGTCCGGTGGAACAGTTCAAGAGTAGCTATCGGTTTAGCCTCTGTAGTTGTTTATAATGCGTTTCTTATAGAAACCTGGTAAAAAAAGCACTTCATCATCCTCATCAAGTTGGAAGGATCGTTCGGACAACTCGCTCAGTATACTTATTGGCGATACGTAATAACGATCTTCAGTAGCAAAATTTATGTTTTCTTCAAAAAGTTCACGAAGCAAAGAGTTTTCATGGTGTTGCAGCGTGGAAATTCTTTTCTTGGCTAGTGTTACTAAATAACTTAGTAAAGGCATTACTTTGGATTCTTCGTATATCGTTTTGTTACTATACCATTTCCCAGACGTTCTGCGGTATTTCGAGATACATTTTCTTAGAATTTGTCTTTCAAATCTCTGGAGTTCCAAAGCGACGTTAGGCGTGATATGGAACCAGGTCAGGAATGCATAAGAAATTAGTGGTCTTATTAAGGTTTTATAAATGAGAAGTTTTGTGTTTCTTTCAACTTCATGTGAGTTTAAAAGTTTTTTAAGAATAGCAGCTGCTGCTTTACTTTTGGTTAAGGATGATCTTGTATGCTGGTTCATTTTGAGTCTTTCGTGTAGATTGACACCTAGATATTTAATAGATTTCTTGAGAGGGATTGTATTTCCTTCTAAAACGAGTTTTAAGAGCCTGCTCTCACGAACAGCTAAGTGATGGCCTCTACCTGAGGCATTACGGAAGCAAATTAATTCGCATTTCTTATAGTTAAGATCTATCCCCCATTTTTTATAGTAGGGGATAATCATATTTAGATGGGATTTGATTTCCTCGAGCGCTTCATGTGGTCTTTCGCTTGCGTTAAATACGAGAGTGTCGTCGGCATAAAGTATTGCCGTTGACATATTATTTTGTGTAGGGAAATCTGAGAGGTATATATTGAACAGGAGGGGGCCCAGAATGGATCCTTGGGGAACCCCCGCTTTTACATTGATTTTGTTTGACGATTCGTTTTCAAAGTGTATGACTGTACTTCTTTCCGAGAGGAAACTTTGTATTAGTTTTATAAAGTGCGGAGGAGCGTTAAGCTCAATAAGTTTGTGTATGAGACCGTCATGCCACACCGAGTCGAACGCTTTCGACAGGTCCAGGGCGCAGGCGACTGTGCATTGTTTCGCTCTTAAGTTTCTTAAAATTTGGTTTTGAAAGTATAAAAGCGCATGTTCTGTAGAGTGGCCTCGTTTGAATCCGAACTGCTGTTTTTGTATTAGATCTGCATCTGTAAGGAATCCCTCTGCTTTTAATAGAATTATTTTTTCCAATATTTTACCAGTGTTTGACAGGAGTGAAATGGGTCTAAAATCCTCTGGTTTGTTTGAGTTTGAACTTTTCTTTAGTGGGATTAGTTTTGATTCTTTCCATTTAATGGGGAAATAACTAATGTTGAGACAATTGTTGAATAACGGCGTCAGGTGTTTTGCAAGTGGTTTTTTTGCTTTGCGTAGGATGAAATTGGGTATATTGTCGGGGCCACTCGATTTTTTGTTATTCAAGGAGGCGATAATGGATTCCGTAAGATCTTGTGTGGCGAAAATTTCATTGTTTGGGAAGTTTGCAAGATTTGTGGAAGAGAAATTGTCAAGACGTATATTGCTCGTCCAGGACTTAAAAGCATTTACAGATGTGTTGACCGCTAGCAGGTTTTCGCTGTCGAATTGAGGGGTTTTTAATGAAAAGAGCTCAGAGTAATACGAGTTAAATGCATTGATTTTTTCCAGAGGGGTGGATAGGCTTCTGCCCTCTATGAGCATTTCTTGTGTGTTGGAGTGTGTGTTTTTTCTACCGGTTATTTGATTTATTGTTTTAAATACATTAGCGGACGGTTTGAGGCTGTTAAGTTTTTCTCTGAATCTCGAGTTTAGTTCGATTCTAACTTTATCTTTAATTAATTTACTTAGGCAGCTTATTCTTGCTGCTAATTCGTTGTATTCGTTGTTTATTTTGTTTCCAAGACGGTGAAATATTCTCTTCAACTTTCTCTTCCAGATTTTTTTTATTTTGAAAAGTTTGAGAGTTTCATCCGAAATTGGGAAATGGTTGGGTTTAAAGACTCTTTCTGTGCTGTGGTTGGCTATACAGTCCGAAAGTTCTTCTGAGAATGATGTAATAAAATTGTCTATTTCTTCTTTTGACAGGTTTCTGTTACAGGGCAGAGCTATAGCGTTCAATTGGGAGTCTAGATCGTTGTTGAATCGAGACCAGTTCGTGTTTTTAAAGCACCGGAATTTTGGAGCTGCCATGGGGAAGGGTAAAGCATTTTGGAATTGGATGTTCAGCAGAACAGAATAGTGGTCAGAGATTGCGTCCATCGTTAGGCATGCTAAATTTGGATTCGAGTGGTGAGGTGATCGTATATTGGCTGAAATTAGGTAGAAATCTATGTGGGAGCCCGAGCTCGGTCTTGTTGGCCCCTCCGGGGCAACAATATCAAAATTGAGGTAATGCTCATCAATATACCATTGGGCTAGGTGTATGCCGTTTGTGTTTGTTTTGCTGTCTCCCCATAAGGGGTTACGTGCATTGAAGTCACCTCCTATGATTATGTATTCATAGGTACTCAGGCTGTCGAGAAGATCATCTAGTGCAGCATTTAATCTGGGACCAGAGTTGCCAGGGACGTATATAGAAACCAGAGCTAAATTGGTGGGAGTTTGTTGAATATTTAAGGGTATAATAGCTATAGTAGCAGAGAGAATGTTACTATGAAATTTCTTTTGGTAATATTTGATATTATTTTTAATTAAGATACCAGTGCCTCTATCGTCTTTATTTTTAATAAAATCATATTGTTCATTAAAAGCAGTTTTATTTTGATTTTTATTACAAGTTTCTTGAAGCAAAATCGCATAAGGATGGATTTCGTTTAATAGCATGTTAATTTCAAATTGTTTGTCACTTGAAATAAAAGAGTTGACGTTGGCAGAGATTAAATTTATATTCATGTTCATGGTGACGGGGATGCCAAAGAGGCGATGAAGGCCAAGTAGGCTTCAGGTTTTTGGTAACTGTCCAGTTTAACGTAGGACTGCCAAAAGCTTTTAATTTTTGAGAAAAGTTCGCTGAAAGGGACGCCAAAAAGAGTTTTTGATTCGTTCATGAATTCAGTTAAGCAGTTATTGTTATTACTGTTGTTGGATTCTACGTTGGTAGCCTCCATAGTTAGCATTGATGAAGCTGGCGTTTTAGTTTTAGAGTGGTGGCCCTTCAGGGCATCGGCGAACGATATTTTTTTTTGGCGATCACCTTCAAACGAGTTGAGCACTTGGTTGAATTGCTGGACATTTCTTGATCCCATAGGGTTTCTGTTGATTTCCTTTAATTTTAATAGCTCTTTACGTTTGGGGCAACCTTTGTAACTTGCGGGATGACCGACATCCCCGCAATTTACACAAGCAGCCACAGACGCTTCAGTTTGTGGGCCGATACCACACTCCCCTGGTGCATGATCACTAAGACACTTAACGCATCGATTTGCGTATGAACAGTATGTTGCCATGTGGCCAAATCGCTGACACCTAAAGCACTGTTTGGTTCCCGAACTTTTAATCGACTCCCACTTAATCTTGTGTCTCATTAACGTTTTAATATTTTTTAATTTTGATAGATTTTCTCTATCCGTAACAGTACAGAGGAACAAGTCAAGTGGAAGTTTATTTGTTTTAGACCACTTGGTCTCAAAAGTTTTAACAGAAACGTTAAGCGAAGGGTCCGAAGCCCTCAATTCCGCCTCTACTAGGGATGATGGAAAACTATTGGGAATTCCCTTTAAAATTAAATTAAACTTTTTGTTTTCTCTTGGGGTAAAAGAGAAGGCATCAATTTTGCTAGTTCTGAACTGCTCCAGAAGTAGACTATGTATTTCATGGTTTTTAACAAAAATTTTGGTTTTGCCAAGGCCTTTTGACTCAAACTTTACATGCTTAACATCTAACTTAGAGTTAACAAAAAAATCTAAAATACTTTTTGAAGAAATACCTTTTGCGAATATTGGTGGGCACCATGAATCTTCGCTTTCCCTCGTTGTTTGGTTGCTGCTTGTACTGCTTCTGTTGGTGTTACTTGCGCCTCTAACGTCAGAGGTTTCTCCTGTCATACGGTTCTTCTCTATTCTGCTGGTGTTGGGGCCTTGCGTTTGGTTGGAATTCTCCTCTTTTTCAGTTGTTGGTTTTTTTCGACCATCGTTGTCCATGTTGTCTTCATCCAATAAGGCGAAGCGGTTGGCATAGTTGTGGCATTCGAGTGCCGCCTTTTTTTTTGGTTCACTAAGTGTGGTAGATTGACGCCTTTTTCGCGCAATTATGTTTGTGAAAGCCACTTTATCGTGTGCTAAAGCTGTTTCAAGCACAGATTTAGTGCTATTCAAGATGGCTTCTAGTGACGCCGTAGATGAAGATGGCGTGGTGTTTGCCGCCATTTTGTTGTTGAATCCAATTGTAACGCAATTGCTTAGGCGTACAGCTCTTTGTTCCCCTTGAGCGGGAGGATTTGCTTCACAGTTTCCTTTGTTCATGGTGGCTTCGTCGCCTTTCAGCCACCAGTCAACGTTCTGCAAGATTTTTTCCTTTTCGGTCTCGCTAATTATTTGAGACGGTAGCTGGGAAGATGTATCGGGGTTTTTCATTTTGCAACGATTCCCCGTCCAATCTGGAGGATCCATGTCCTCATCCATTGTCGTAAGCTTTTTTTAGCTTTGAAAAACGCTTGTGTAAAAAAAAATAAAAAGACTTTGATTTTAATTTTAATTTTTAATTTCTGATCACTTTTAGAAAAGACACGTCTGCTTCGTTTGCCTATCACAATCGTTCTCCCGTAATTGTCTCAAAAGTCTTGAACAAACATTCGCAGCAACGTTTGGAAAAACGTCTGTTTGACAGTTGTTGTTTTTGTTCACGATTTCAGCCCACAGAAATTTAGGTGGCAGAATTTCGCAGGGTTGGGAAATATTTCACTCTCTCGTGAGCACTCTCTTTTGTGCACTGCTACGAAAAATCGATGTGCTGGAACGGCATTAGGCTGACTTTCGCCGAATTTCGTGCGAATTTTCAGTAAAGAAACGCACCTAGTATAGTTAAAACAGTCGTTCATCCCCGCTTTTTTCCTTCTGACAGTCTGGTTTTAAATTAATATTCAACAAATTGATAATTTTCATTTTTTTAATACAAATTCTTCTCGACCCTTGAAAATCATATTGACCCAAATGCATGATTTCGAATTTTTGTAACATTTCAAAGAAACAAGAAGTGATGTCTGATCTGACCTAATGTCATATGACAACCTGGTCAGTTATTAAAACAAAAAAACAACTTTTGTAATTACCTTTGTACAAAATTGCACGCCACCAAGTGTAAATAGTTTTTGGTTGACGTGTACACGTGTCAATTGCTTTTGGTACACGTGTATACGTTTTGAAAATAGCCGTGTTAAACGACTAAACGCTCTTCATTCAGTACGTACAGTGCATTCTCGATTATCGCACCTAATTAAAAAAAAAGAGTAGTTGCAATGTCCGAGGTTTTTGCAAAAAGAAAGATTGCGATTACCTCGTCAACAAAGATGTAAATTCAGCTGTTTTTCGTTGTCGAAATTGAGAGTTGCGTTAACCAAGAACATGTTATATATCCTTTCCAAAACAACAAAACTACAAACCGAATGAGAAACGCCAACTCGCACTTATTCAGAGTCAGAGTGGGGGGACTGAAAAGCCATGAGTGATGGAATAGTTCCTCAACGCTAATGCAATAAATCAGTACACAAAAATACCTTTGTTTCCTGTTTCCGAAAATGTTCTGGAAAAAATCAAAGTCGTTGATGTAGGCACCAGATATAACGATATTATTAAAGAAAATATTTAATAGCCGCAAAATCAGCATTCCATGATAATCACTAAAAAACGTCGTCAAAAAGGAATAACGACTAAAAGCAGATTGTTTGTTTGGTCAAGCCAAGACTATACAAACGTTTATACTTCTCACAAAATCACCAAATAATCGACGAAATTGATTTGTATTGATTTTATTTTATTGTTTTGGTGCAAGTGTAGAATTGGTTGGTATGTACTAGTTAGTTCGTCTATTTATTATTTCAATAGAAATAAAAAGTAAGATGGTATAATAGTAAGTGCTTTATGTTAATTTCTAAGAATAAATAACAATCATTACATTAAAAAATCAATATCGCTCTTTATCACGTTTTAGTTGTGTGTTTTTGATTACAAACCAAGGCGCAACTTGCTTTTTTCTTTTTTATTTTTATTCTGTTTTTTTTTTTTTTAAAGTTTTCTCATAAATTAGATCGCCAGTTCTTATTTGCATAAATATATATTTTCTTCATTCGGATCTCTTACATTACTAACACAAAGAAGCTAAATAAACGATTTTTTAAATTAAGCGCAGGTCCGAAGGGATTAAAAAATTTAATTTATCAAAAAATATTTTAGTTTTAAGAGCATTTTTACTCTTTTACATTCAATTCTTTTGCTACCTTAACTTTTATTTGTTAACGCAAAACTATGATTTTAAATAAGACTCTAGTAATTTTTAAGCTCTCGGTAAATAAAACAAAATAATAAAAAATATAAACTTCTATAACTCTTAATCGATTCATTGTGAACTGATGGAAATATCGAAAAATCAACAAATCTTACCTTAACTGAAATAATAAATTAATAAATAGTAAAAACAAAAGTTTCTTTGTTTAGATATAGAACCAAAATTATTACGCGGTCTTATGCTTTTTAACTTTTTTTTTTTGTGTCTGCTTTTGCTAACACCTTTTTTATTTAGTTCACATCTTCTTATCATTTATATAATCTAGACTGCCATAGCATCAGCGAGCAAAGCTTTCAATTCGCGGTTGTGCATAGCCTTTGATCCAGTTGCTGTTGAGGCTCCAGTAGGACGTCCTACATAGCTGTGTGATGTCATCCGAGATGGCACGAAATGATGTTTAAACGGTAGTTTTTGTTTAATAAAAAAAAAGGAGAAGAAATAAACAGATTTACGTTTTAGGTATTTTTTTATGTTGTTGTATGAAAAATTGTATGTGTATATGGCAAATGAAATAAATGTGAATAGTGAGTACAGCAAATGAGTTTGGATTGCTATAGATCGTAAAACAGCCAAGAATATGTATTGTGTAAAATTATTTGTAATTTTGATTGCCAATTCTTCATTTAACCTATTTTTTATTTGTCTTTCTTGGCGCATTTTATTTTCAACAAAGAAAAAGAAAACAAACATGCAACTTCACAATGAAAAGCGTGCACAAATTATTTTATAGAAGAAAAAAATGTTAATTTCAATTCAAAGGACAAAATAGAAGAATAAAAAAGAAACCAAACAGAATTAATACGAAATTAGAAAAATAATGTTAAAGAGACCCATTTTGATTCGAAATAGTTACTGAGGTAATAAAATTGTGTGTCAAATACGGCTTTTTGTGTGTTTCGCCCCAAAGACATTCCAACCAAATCAACTGGCATTTCACTTTTTGGGCGAAAGCGGTGAAAGTTCTAAACAAACTTATTTGGAAGTCTCAGTGAATTAAAAAAGATTTAAAATCACAAGTACTTCTAAAATTCCGCAAAGATAAGAAACTTTACGAGATATACTTCTCAGGTAAAACTCACAATGAGGCTAATGTTTTCCTTGAATTTTAAGTGAAAATCTTATTTTTAGTGCCGACAATTAGCTAATATTTAAAGGGGGAGATATCGCAATCTATTTGTTAATAAAGTCCACTGATGATGATTGGACGTTGTACATATTACACAAGTTAGTTAACGTGCGCGTTAGTGGACAGCGTATTTACGAACGACACATAACATAAGAAATGCGTTCTACAGTTGAAACTGCAGAACGTAGCCAATATTAAAATAAAGTTGTAAAAAAAAAAAAGAAAACGAACGCACAATTGCATATAAAGAACAACACATACAAAAATGTTTTGTTTACCAAATCTGGGATGACCATGCAAGACACAACAAAACATTTTACATATTTAGACTAGACATGTTAGATTTTCATTTCGGCCTTTCTTTTCTCCATTAAAAAATGTTCTGGAAAATGGCTCTAAGGATTTATACGAGACTTAAACGTATAAACGAATAATTCACATTAATGATACAAAATTGGGTCTAAATAGAACCCTGTGTTACGTTTGTGGTGTAGTGCCTACACTACATAGTACGTGAGAGTTTGATGTTCGAATCCCAAAAAAAAGCCATTTTGAAAAAGGTATTTTACATCTTCTTTCTGCAATACATTATCTGACTAAATAGAAATAAAAAGAGGGACTCAGAAAGTTCCTCTCAACCAAAGGTTGTCAGGGGAGACCTACATTTTCCCCCCGATTCCGAAAGGCTAAGCGAGAAAGCTCTTTTCATGACAGTACATGTAAAAATTAAGAACTGAATTAAATTAAGTTGGAAATAATAGAGCAAAAAGAATAAAACAGAACTATAACTTTTAAATGATGAAATGTATACATAAAAATGATTTATTAAAGAAAATAAGATCAAAACTATTTTTTAGTGAAATTGACTTTATCTAGGGCCCTATTCCATAAAACAACTTGCCAACTTTTCACTTATCAAATTTTTCTTCAATTTGCGAAGTTATATGTTGAAGTGATAAGTTAAATTAATTGAGTTGTTGAATTCATAAGTGTGATTTGCAAAGTCAATGCAATTTTTATATTCTCTTTGCAATTTCTGTTCCACGTAAAGTGAAAAGTAAAATTTGCAAAGAATTTTGTAGAACAAAAACACTTTTCACTTTGAAAAACAATGTAATTTGATAAGTGCAAATTGAAAAGTTGATAAGATTTATTGTGGAATAGGGCCTAGGTGCGTCCACATAATGCCGAACGGCACAGTCGGCAAATGCCGAGCGGCAATATAGAATTATTAGTGGATCGGCCTTCCTGCTTACCGAAAACCGCCATGAATTTGAACCTAATGAAATGGTTAAGATTGCCGGTCTGTAACCACATTTACAGACCGGCAATCGATCAACGAATCAAGAGTGAAATTATTGATTTGTTGCAAACAAATTGTACCAGCCAGTTGGTTTAAAATCCAAACGAGGACGACACAAAAAGAGTGTTCAATGACCTGTTCTAGAACAGTTTCAGACAGAAAAGATCAGCCTTTTGGTGTTCAATTAGAAATTTTCTGTTCTTTTCTGATCTTTTTTGTGTTCAATGAGCTGTTCTAGAACAGTTTAGCACAGCATTTTCCTACCTCCTCTTGAGCAAAAGCAAGTTTGGTGAAAACTGTCAAAAGCAGCTGTTGACTTTTTGCTCGTAGTATTTTAAGCGCATTGTAATTTTAATTTGTTGTGAAAAGTTCAAAAAAATTTAAAAAAATCAGGAAAATAACACCTAACCTTGTGCTGAAAATAAAATTACTTATTCGTGACGAAAACACGCTAAATTAAATTGATATCAGAAAAAGAAAAATTGGTGGTTGTTTTTTTCGTTTTTGTTGTTGCTTTTTTTGACAAGTTTGCTTGTTCTAACTTGCCTGACGTTTTTCACTGCTTCTGTGCTGTGCTGTGCTGTTCTGATCTAAAAAAAAGCCATCGAACACATCTAAACTCTCATATCATATATCCGATCGGAGCAAAACAAAACTTCTTAAAAGAAAGATTGTAAGATCCGTGCATCAAAGCAAAATTTCTAATTGATCAGTAGGATATAGCTCCGAAAAACAAAATTGGTTGGTGAGGGTTAGTGCGTAAGCTTTGCAGCTTTTAAAAAAGTTACATTTATCGCAATAGAAAAATTCAGGCTGGTATTGTACCGCTTTTAAGTTATACATTTTATTTTTATTATGCAACTAAACAAAAATATTATCGTTAAAGCTTTGGATAATAGGTACACTTGTTTGATTCTGGAAAAGCACCACAGAGTCCAGAGCTGAACAAGCTCAACCCACCATAAAATCTACTTAATATTTGATTAGCAAACAAATTTAGATACTGAATTGAAATCTTTTTTTGCTGTGGTTAGGGAACGAAAACAATTTGAAGAAAATCAAGTGTTAGACGAAACAACACCAATAAGTTCGTGTAAGGTGTAAACATTCACGTTCAATGTGAAAAGTGAGAGTTAAAACGCTACCCAATGATAAAACCCACAACATATCTCGTTGTCAACCGGAAAGTAAAATAAATAATGCAGTAATTTGAAAGCTACTTCGTGCCTGCGAAGAAAATTTTTTTTCGTCATTTGTTTTCTAAATTTCTCGTTGTATAGAAATAAAACGAATGAAACCAACTTCATGGGTAAAACGCTTTGTAGGTTCGTACTTTTAATTAAAATAAATAAGAAGGGTGGGACAATAGAGCTAGGAGCCCCGGAGCCTAGCGCATTTCTCACAACTATCCCTTGTGAGGGAATGGAGGGGACCTACGTTTTTCTGCCGGTTCCGAACGGATAATCGAGAAAGCGCTTTTTATGGCATCATCAATATACCAACGGAGGACTTGCCAATTCCTCGCGAATACCCGTGGAAAAACATTTTTGCCTCTGTTGGGATTCCAACCACGAAACTTTGGATTAACAGGCAGACATGCTGACCATCACGCCACGGGTACCACTTTCTTTATCCTACTCTTATCAACCTTAATCTTTGAAAATTAAATAATGCTTACAAATCAACAAATAGGAAAGATATTAAGTGACAAATCCAAAAAGTGCATTTCGCACAGGCAAAATGGGCTTATCAGTTAGATGCTGTTATCATAAAATCCAGGCTAGTAGACAGCTGTCGCAGTAACCTTAGACTGCTCAGTGAGACAAACACAGTTAGTTTAACCTGGGTTCCAGGACATCGTGACATTATCGGTAATGAAATGGCGGATAAGCTGGCAAAAATCGGGTCAGCACTCGAATCCAGCGAAGCGAACACTTCAGTTCTAAAGCCACTAGAGCAAGAAAAAAGCAGAATCAAACACAATTTTCTAAAAATCGCCAATGACAGGTGGTCATCTTTAGAAACATGCCGAGTCTCTAGAAACCTTTGGCCAGATATTTCCAAGAAAAAAAACAGAATTTCTACTCCAGCTAAGCAGACCTCGGCTCTCTCTGTTGATTGGCATTCTCACGGGTCACAACTCGTTGGGTACCCACATGATGAGAATGGGCATTAGCACATCCGACTTATGTAGAGGATGCCAAGATGAGGAGGCAGAGGAGGGATCTTTCCACTTCCTCTGTGAGTGTCCTAGCTTAGCCCACACTCGGAAAAAAACCCTCGGAGAACACTTCTTCGACGAACTGGGCGACATCTCTAACCTCCCACTGAGCAACGTCCTGAAATTTACTCAGGGCTCCAAATGGTTGAGTGGGAGTTCCCTACCACAATAACCATCCACCTCTCCAATCCTCCCATTTCCTCATCCTCTGATTTCCCGGGGAGCACAATAGATCCTCGAAATCCGAGTGAGGTGTTGCCACTTGTGGCTGCACCCCCCATTCAACCTAACCCTAACATAGATGCTGTCTTCCCCTTCTAAGTCTCAAACAGAAATATGATGACCTTTTGTACTACAGTCTATTTTTTCGTAGTCAAGTAGAAAATGGTTGTACTTCATTAAAAAAAAAAAAAAGATTTTTGTTCCTGATTTGTAGAATTTAAAGAAAAATTAACATGCTGACGACAACATATGTATATTAAAAATCAATATCAAAGACTATTATTTGAACTTTTTGATGAAAAACCTTGTGCTATATCGCAAGGCTATATAAAATCAACAAAAAAGTACGTAGAAACAGGATTGAACATTCTTGGGGCTCCAACTAAAGAAGCATCTTTTTGTGAAAAATTATGGCGATTAGATAACTTAGTTTAATCTCTCTATCAGACATAATTGGACTGCAAAGCGAACATAAAACTCAAGCTAGTTGAAAGCAACTAGTGGTGGAGTGTTCAGAAAACATAGTTTCTCCAAGTTGGAAGAAGATGTGATGCAACACAAAAATAGCTTCAATCGGGGCTCATAACGAAATTATTAATTCGGGGATAATTCACGATGGAATTTATGGTAGGCCTGATGACTGGCACATAAAAATGTTCTCATTCGTTTTTAATAATTTAATTTCAAATAAAAGCATGTTACTCATTTAAAGGTCAAAAAATAAACAAGAAAGTTAGCTCAATGAATTTTTATGAAATTTGCCGTATGATGGATGATTCTTTAAAATATGCTTTTATGCTCCGTATGACTCAAAAACAACTTAAACGATTTAAATAAATTTTTCAGATAATCTTCAGTTGAGTCTTGCAGTTGATCCGAAATTTGTAGTGTAGTCAGCAAGTATTCTTTTGAGCCCCTTGGAAATTTTGTATCTACAAAGTTAAATTCGAGCACCGCCGCGCCGGTACCGGGCGGATAATCTATAATCATATAAATTGTCCGTGAAACGGTGTCATCCATGTACATATTCGTTCATAAAATGCAATAAGCCAATTTTCCGTATAGGCTCTAAAACAGTTAGACCGCTTTTTATGAAATTTGCTGGCAATCTTCAGTTTAGCCTAGCAGTGTTCCTGACAACCATTGGTTATTTGACAATTTTGTATGAATAAGTTGGACCCGAGCAACGCTGAGCAGGTCAGCTAGTATTTAATCGGTATCGACAAAAATGTTATCTTAAGTTAAATGAAACGTATGCAAATAACACTAAGCAAAGCAGACCTAGGCTTGACACATTTTTGAGAGAAGTAATAGCTTTGTGAGTTTATTTTAAATATGTTATGAAAACTCGAGCCGTTGTTTAGGATTCAATTTCGTTTGCTCTCTCCCTTACACTTAACGATCTGACCTTACCACCAATAAAAACCGACCAATTTCGATTACAATCTTTTTTTTTTTTTGAAGCAGATGAACGGTCGTTAGGCACACAGTTTGTATTGTACATGACTGTCCTGACTTCCGATCGACTTTGAAAGCGAAAAAAGAAATTGAACTCTTGCAGATCGAAAAAAATTACTTGTTTCATAATTAACGTGCACATCAAGCTGTTATGACTACCCTTATAAAGTTATAAAACACAGTGCGAGCATTTAGGAAAGTAGGAGATGATTAAGTATTAGACACCGATGCATTGCTTTTAAACTTTTGTGAGTCGTAATATACGGGAAAAACAGAGTCTGGCAAAGCATTCCCCGTTCGGGTTGTCCGACTAAAATATGAATCTCTATACTTTACTGTACGTCCGAAGTTGGGCTCAAGGCAAAATTGATGCGCGTTAATGGTGAGACGGGTGTTGCTGCTAAATTGTTTAAGGAGAGGAATGCAACTGGCTATTTCACTAGAGCTTTGTTTATGAAAAAAGCGATAAAAGCGAGTGAGACAGATAACGTATCGACGATATTCAAGAGAATCAATCGATCCTACAATTGAACTATCACTTATCAGTCTTAACGCTCTGTTTTGTATCCTACCAAGTTGGCGCAAAGATGTTTAAGGAGCAGCTGTCCAAATATGGGAGCTATACTCTAGTTTTGGACGGATGTAGGCTTTATAAATTGAAGACAGATCGGAAGGAGTGAAGAATTTCCTGCACCGTTTAAGAAAACTTAACAATTAGCCGCATTTTTGGCGACTTAAAATATGGTGTGATCCCAACGAAGATCATAGTTTACACACATACCAAGTACTGACAGCTTTTCGATTTCTTGGATGCAGGTACCATTCATGAATAATGGCATTAGAGCTTTAACGATGACAACATTGTGTTTTCGAAGCATTAAATTCTACTCGGTTTTTACTACCCCATGTAACAATGCTGTCAAGGTCAGAATTCAATGACCTTATCATACGCAACTGTTTCAGTTCCACATCCGAAGAGCAGGGACGTGAATTTGGCAACGAATATGAGAAGCTAAAGGTTGAGTCGTCAGCAAAACAGTTGAGGTTTAGAAGTTTCAGACAAGAGATCGTTTATGAAAATAAGGAAAAGAGTCCGACAAAAAACGGAGCCTTTGTTTCTGAACGCATTCACAGCTAACTTAACATCATAAGAACGTTTTATAAATTACATTTGCATGTTTATTGGAAATCTTACTTTTAAGCACTAAAATAACTGATTATTGCTCATGTAACAACAAAAAGTATTCCGTTCCGCTATCAAAAACAAATTCGGAATTCTGAAAAGCAAATTGATATTCAAAAACGAGAGGATTTGGTATTCGAATGGAAATTAAAAAAGCCATGGCATTGTCAAACGTATATTCATGAAAATTTGCATTTTTTACTCGTTTATGAAGAGTCGATTCGACATTAATGAAAAAGCCGCGTGCAACAACTCACCAACCACAACCAAACTTTTAATGAAAATGTAGAAAATCTACAGCAAGCCGTATTATTTCAACTGAAATAGCGAGTGAATGTGTGTGGGTCAACAATGCAATCAAACTGGAAAATCCTTTGGTTTTTCAAAATTCAAACAAAATCATCAAAAGATTTTTAGAACAACGGACTGACAAACGAAATAAAAACTGCTATCCAAAAAAGGTTTTTAAATCATAAGACTACTTTTGTACAAAAAAGAAAAACAATATTTTAAACAAAGCTTAAACTAAAATTGAGTAACATTGTTAGTTTCAAACATCAAAGCTTATCACATGGAAATTGTTTTTTGAATTTGTTACATAAATCAAATTTATATAAAGTTATTACAAAACAGCGCCACATTATCTGTGAGAATTATTTCCAATTATTTTGTTTTCTAATTTTGAATGCATTTAAAAAAAATTTACAGAGGAATATGAATAATAATGTACGATACGATACTACCACAAAAAATTGAAATGAAAAATTCTAAAATCTAATAGTTGTTGAAATGAAAGAAACGAAAAAAGACGTAAGGGGGTTAAAATGCGTTAATATTTTTTCTTTTTAAAGAAGCCAAATGAAATACGCTGGTGATATCGTATTTTCATTTGAATATTTAAAAAAAAACATCCAATTTTTTGCTTTTTGTAGTCCCGTCCCTCACCTAATTTTTCTTCCAATTTTTGTGATACGCTTCTTTGCAGCATTTCCATCTGAGGGATTATTAAAATCTTTGCGTGAATCAAATTTCAAATCGAAGTGTTTGGCACTATATGAACTGTCGGTGTTATGTGTAGATGTTTGGTTTTGGACGAACATACGACTCAACCATGTTCCACTGTTAGCACTAGGATTATTATGATTGCTAGAGGTTGTAATGGATGGGGAAACATCTTGACCATTTGGGCTGGAACACAATAATTTTCAAGTACATGTCATAGTGGGCTCACAACAAAATAAAAACAAATTTTTAGATTTGGAAAAACAACACATTTTTTCAGTACGTATTTTTATACTTATTTAGTATTTCAGCAAAAAAAAGAAAACTCTTTACGGGTTATCAATTGTTCATTCGTAATCAGTTAAAACAAAATATGACAAAACAAAAAATAATCCTTGAGTACAAAAAAAAAGCCATGCCACCAATGATTGTGCAGCAGTTATTGATTGCATACTAACAGAAGAGATAAAAGGGGAGGAAAATACGCCAAAGATATTATAAAAAAAATTGAAAGAAAATTCTACTCGTAAGTTAAATGTTCACGTGGCGCAATAGATTTGAAATAATTTGCAGTTTTGCAGTTTATTAAAGAGCTCTAGATTGATTTAGGTAAAGAAAAAAAAACGAAGGTAAAGATGATGAGGAAAATTAAACAATTACCTGACGTCCCGACAGTGGTTGAGTGCTGTCAAGAAACGAGGTTGCACGTATGTCCAAGCGCCTTGGTTTTTGTGTTCTTCTTGAGCCCAAACTAGTTCAGCATCTTTGTACTTAGTTGCTTCTTCCTTCACTAAATCGAATGGGAAGGGTGAAATCTGAAGGGAAAAAGTGATTAGGAATTCGTTCATTTCTTTAAATCCAACACTAACTAACCTGCTCAACACGCACAATAGCGATTTCACTCTCTAGTTTCGAATCAGCACGTGCTTTGGTCAGATCGTAGTATACTCTTCCCGAACAGAAAACAACCTTTTTGACACCTCCTGGGTTCTGACTGGCTGGTCCATCGTCGGGGATAATTCGTTTGAAGTCGGTTCCATGGCCCATTTCATCGAATGAGCTTCTGGCTTCTGGATGTCTTAGCAATGATTTGGGGGTCATGAGTATCAGAGGCTTACGGAATGGCAAAGAGATTTGCCTTCTCAAAATATGGAAATAGTTTGCAGGGGTTGTGCAATTAGCTACGATCCAATTTATGTCGTGCAATTGTCTAATAGCAAATTCATCAGATTCTGGGGGGAAGTAGTCTGCGTCGTCAGAAGAAAGTTGAAGGAAACGTTCTAATCTAGCTGAAGAGTGTTCGGGTCCCATGCCCTCCATGCCATGAGGAAGCAACATAACCAATCCCGATTGACGGACCCATTTAGCTTGTCCACTTGAGATAAATTGATCAATAATACACTGAGCTGTGTTGTTGAAGTCACCGAACTGAGCTTCCCACAGAACTAGGGCGTTTGGATTTGTCATAGAAAAACCGTGTTCAAAACCAAGTACAGCGTATTCAGAAAGGGAACTGTTCGATACTGAGTAAGGAGCTTGATCGGGATACAAATGGCACAACGATGTGTAAGTTGCTTTATCAACCAGCTGGTGGTGCAGAACATGATGACGATGGGAGAATGTACCGCGCTCAACATCTTGACCAGAGAGACGGACATGGATTCCCTCCTTGAGGAGTGATCCGAAAGCCATAGCTTCTCCAAGTGCCCAATCAACAGTGCGTTTGTCTACCATATCTTTACGTGCTGCCAAAACTCTCAACAAACCCCTGGAAATAAAAATTAATTTGTAGTTATTTATCTTATTTTGGACTTGCATCCACCATCATACTTGTGGATCACGAATTCTGCTGCATTTGGAGGGGGGCTTGAGAATCGGTTACCGATATGAATTAATGTCTCTTCCTTTACTCCAGTTGGGATCAATGTGAGAGGATCCTTGCCTTCGAAAAAGCCAGACCATGGCGAATCAATCCAATCCTTGTACTGAAAATCAATAATTTTCATTCGTTTAAAAACCATTGATTGTTGATTTTTTGTTTCTATTTTAAAATATGTTTTGATCTTTCTTCTAACAGCCCGATTCTGCCCAAAAGTCACAAGTCACAACGTTGTGAGCTGCTGAGAACCACATCACAATTTGTTAGTTGAGTGGAAAGTTCTGACTCAGTTGTGACTTGTTAAACATCAGTGATTTTCGACAGAATCGAGCTGTAGGTGTCTTTTATATCTCTGATAAAAAAAACTAATAGAGTCGAATCAATGTACAAAAAAGCTTGTGTTTATGCTTGACAAGCACAAGTATATCTACCTTAACATGGGTTTCTTTTTTGGCCAACTCGAAAGCTTCTTCGCAAATTTTTTCATATTTATCGTGCACAGATTTAACATCTTCAGCTGTGCATGTTCCTTCGGCAATCAATTTATCAGCATACAAATTCAAGCCTATCACAAATCAAATACTATCGTTAAGCAAGAATTAAAAGGAAGGCAATGTTTAACTTACAGTTCTTATATTTGCGAATCTTTTGGTACATCAAGGGTTGGGTAAACATGGGTTCATCAATTTCATTGTGACCATTACGTCTATAACCCACTAAGTCAATAACGCAATCCTTGTGGAAGGTCGAACGCCATTCAGCTGCAACTTTGCAAACGTGCATCACAGCTTCTGGATCATCGGCATTAACGTGGAAGATTGGGGCGTTTACCACACGAGCAACGTCAGTACAATAAGGCGATGAACGCGAGTAACGGGGATCAGTAGTAAAACCAATTTGATTGTTAGCTACAACATGGATGGTACCATGTGTTGTATAGTCTGGCAGATCAGACAAGTGCATTGTCTCATACACAACGCCTTGGCCGCAGAATGCAGCATCACCATGAATGAGAACAGACATTACTTTCTTGCCCTCACTATCACCGCGATAAAATTGTTCTGCGCGAGTTTTTCCTTGTACCACAGGATCGACAGCTTCTAAATGAGATGGATTGGCAACGACCGCCAAACGAATATTCTTGTTTGTTACTCTGTTCAAACGTTCAATATAGGTTCCCAAATGGTATTTTACATCTCCGGAGCCCTAGAACAAAAGAATTCCAATTCAAATCATTTTGTAGTTGTGAGTGATTAAGAAAAAGAAACTTACATCGTCAGCAGCTTCGAGACCAGCGAACTGCGTAAATATTTGATGCAAGGGCTTGCGGCAAACATTGGCGAGGGTATTCAAACGACCTCTATGAGGCATACCCATAATAACTGATTCAACACCAAGTTCAGTTGATGCGTCGATGATTTCTTTCAGTGCTGGGATCATCATTTCACAACCTTCAAGACCAAATCGTTTTTCTGAGGAGTATTTCTTGGCCAAAAACTCTTCAAAACTGAAAGCAATAAAATTTATTAAAAAACATACAAAGAAAGTGAATGGACTGATTTACCCAGTAGCTCTAGTGAGACGAGCGAGAATCAAGCGTTTTTGCTCAGGAGAGAAGTTCAACACACCAGGTGTTTCGAATCTCTTTCGAATCCAATTACATTGCTCCAATGAGTTGATGAACATAAACTCAACACCAATTTTGTTGCAATACACGTTTTCCAGTCTGCTCAAAATCTCTCTGAAATAATTAAGAAGCAATGTCAATTGACTAACTTAATACGATCGAGTTAAGATAACATACCTCAATGACAAAGAAGTCTCGTCACCACCAATGAAAGTTGTGCTTGGAAGTTTGAATTTCCTATCCATGTCATTTTGACCTTCATAATTTAAGTAAGTTTAGTTTAATTAGTGTCTACATAATCCATAGGAACAAATCGAAAGTAACAAAAACACTTAGCTTTGAAATTCGGAGGACGGATCATGCAAGGTCAAAACATATATTTGGAACAAATCCAACTAAACAATTTTACATAAATTTATCTACACATTTTTTTCATTATAATTACATAGTACCCATTCATCCATAAAAAAAAACAAAAAAAAAAATAATCAAACGATTGATGAATATGCAATGTATGTGTTTTAAGGTTTAATAGAGCATTGCAGGGAAAATTTAGAAGCTTTATAAGAGTTGAACGGTACTGCTAAAGTGCGCTGCTAGTGCTTAATTAAACCGCTTTGATGTTTTGATGTACATATGTATATGTAATATATTTGATATGCGAATAACCCTTTAAGATGTTATTTCACTGAATAAAGTGCTCGGAAGACACTCTTATGCCAACTGGGTTCGACGAAGTTCCGCAGACAACGAAACCAAGCTGACACTAAAGTTAAGTCATTGAAATCAATCGCTTTCTAGATGAAAATATAAATATGCTTTCCCCGAGTAATTGTGGTAAAAGTCGCACAGATTCAAACTTGCTATGACAAATCTACGTAGCCCCCAAGAATATCGATAAAAACTCAATTGATTTGAGTTAGACTTAATTTTTTTGTGGGGCCAAAAATTTGCTAATCGAACTATCCCGCAGAAGAGCTAAGGGTTCTTGACACACAGCATAGCGTTAGACTCTGCTGGGTTCCTGGTCACAGTGGTATACCGGGAAACGAAAAAGCGGACGAACTAGCGAGAAAAGGATCAGCACTTGACCCTTCTCTCATTGATCAATCAATCAGGATTCCACCCTGTGAAATTAAACAGACCCGACCAGACAGGTAACAAAATAATGCAAAAATCCAATGAAAGATGGGAATGCCTATAGATTTCTGTGTTACTTCCAGGAAACTATGGCCGAAATACGATAAGAACGGATCTGAAAAGTTACTATTATTGAAAAGGCCTTCATTACTATTGCTTATAAGTTAGTATCATAACTGGACACAACCTACTAGGTTACCACAAAAAGAAAATGGGTTTTTGCACCGATGACCTGTACAGAGGATGCAATGACGAAGATGAACATGAGGATACCACTAACTTCCTTTGTCAATGCCCAGCAATATGACACTTTAGGAAAAAAATTCAAGGAAATTACTTCTTTTTTTCAATGAACTAGAAGAATTATCACACTCCAAGAAGCAGCCTGTTGAACTTCATTATTAAGGCCACAAAATGGTTAAAAACTGACCAAACATAAACTCATAGGATTCTAGGACGTTACAATACTCCAGGGTATCACAATGGACCTGCATTGATCTAAGTGTGACGGTAATAAGATCAACCGTCAGCCCATTCTACCTAACCCTTCTACCATCCCGCAGTCGAGTATCAACTCAAACATAGCACTGGAACCAAGTCTATTCGCACAATATTTGGTCGTTTACAGAGCTTCTAAGCTACGAATTGTAAAGCATTCCATTGATTTTTCTATTTTTTACTGATGTTGAAAAATGTGGAACAAGACCAAAAATACTTTTTAAAAATCGAATTTCACAAAAAGAGCTCTTTTTTTATAAAAAAAAAAAAGTGCAATCCATTTGAGATAATCTTGAAAATATTATAAATTAATTTGAATTGCAATCAAATTGTGTATGGAACTTGTTGTTGTTCATTTGTCCACTTGGAGCTCCTTGTAGTTTGGTATTCGGATCGTTGAACCAAATTTTCGTTGACTTAAACAAACATTTCAACAGAAACGACTGCTTTGTCTCACTAAATATTGGCTCTTTTCTACCAAAGTTGGCTTGTTGACATAAGCCAATGATTTAACATAACCCTTTAAAAATGCTAGAAGTGTTAAGAAAATATAGTGCGTCCGCACTATGCCAGGTGACAATTGGATCCTTTTTATTCGCTTCAAAGAAGGTTCGGTTCTTGTTAAGAAGGAAGCCCTATCGGATATCCACCCTAATGAAGTATTGCTGATTGGTGTGTGCCGAATGATGTCGCCCGGCATTGTGTTAACGTACCTTTAAATGACATGATATAGGTGACCAACCGAAGGAACCATATCTCGATAAAGACGTTTATCAAAGGAAGTTCTATAAGGCGAATGTAACACCCGCTGTTTCGCTGGTGGCATCATTGCAACGACATATCACTTCTGTTTATTCAACTGAATCGAACGAACAATTTACTTTGCAACATGTCTCTCCATTGATCTCCAATAACTCCAATAGTGACACAATGGTGTGAAAACTAAAGAAAACATTAATTTTTTGTGGATGAAAAGATATTAGTTTATCTTTTCGGTACGGATGGTACACATTTGTACCACCAAAAGTTCAAACATCTTTAGAATTTGAAATTTTTTTTCTATTGATTGATATTTTAAAACCCTTTTACTTTTCCTAAAATGCAAAAGTTCTGTTAGTTTATTACCTGAATTGCGTCCCGAAAGGATTGAAGCACGTCAGGGTTTTCAAATAAATAGGGTGGCACAGCTGAGCTCGGGGAGCACCGGAGCCTAGCGCATTTTTTCAACCAATCCTAGGCGAGGAGTTAAAGGGACCAACAAATTTTTACCGAGTCCGAACGAGCAGGTTGTGTGCTGTCGACGAACTTTCCAAATCCCTTTGAATGGCGATACCCATGAAAAAACAATTGGATGTTACAAGAACTCCAATTTTAACTCCAAACTAACAGGTAGACATGCTAACCATCGCGACACATGTACGGTTTATGGTTTAAGTCCAATAACGCATATTATTCTGTTTGTAATATATTGTTTGTAATACATTTAAACGAACAAAATAAAACCTATTTCTTTGTATAGTAACTTTGTGTTAATAAAAGCAAACATTCTCATTAATTGGAAGATAACGTCGCCGTCGCCACTTAAAAGACGCGTCGTTCTCAGATAAGATATGTAACCTTAAGATGTGCAGATAATTGCCAGTGATAGCTAGTTAAAATAAATAAATAGGGTGGCACAACAGAGCGAAGAGCCCCGGGACCTAGCGCATATCTTACAACCATTTGACTTTGTGAGGGAATTCCGATCGGCTAATAGAGAAAGCGTTTTTTATGGCAATGAACTTACTATTGGAGGACATACCAATTCCCCGCGAAAGGCGATATTCGTGAAAAACATTTTTGATCTCACGAACCTCCCGGTTAGCAGGCAACCATCACACCACGGGTATCGTGCGTTATTTACGTTATTTGACAACTTTTACAAAAATCAAATAATTTTGAAAAACCCTAAGTGGGCGGTAGTTTCATCATGTAAAGTACATTAATTATTCGTCTCAAAACTATGAAAAATTCATAAATCAAACACAACAAAAAAAATGAGAAAAACGGTTTCATTCGCCTCCGTATCTAATGAGTCTAATTTCCTTAGCATGAGTGCAAAATGTGCTAACAAGAAGCTATTATTTCTCGGATTTTAGCGAAATGTTAAAAATCAAAATTTAGTTTACCAAAAATATCGCGTAAATTCGAAAAAAACATGTTTACTTAAGCAAATTTGATTCACAGATTCTTGGATAACTCAAGAACAAGAACAAGTGTGAAATGTTAAATACATATTACTAAAAGACTAAGAAAGTCTTATGATAACGTTCTGTGTTCTGTTACGCGGGTTGTTATATGACACACATGTTTTATATGTTAAACAATTTTGTATACCTCGAATAAATATCAAACTTGAAATTAAATCCGAAAAAATCAAGACATTACCGTATTAAAATCCAACTTGGTCTGAACTCTGAAGTTACCTAGTTGTACAATCAAAACTGTTTGCGTTCAATTTACTCTGCTCCTTAGTAAATTTCAAAGTCTAACGCTTTCAAACTCTAATGTTTTATAACTATAAATATGAGTAGAAAGCACTCAAGCAACCACTTTATTTAAATGAAAGCGTTGATTTAGGCTAGATCAACTTAATTTGATTAACAACTTTGCCATGGGATACAAATCTAAGGGGTTGCCATTGCTTTGCCAAAATGTTGTTGTCTTTTTCTTCTTGACTTTCGTCGTTTGGACTTTTGTGTGTATGGCGAATCATATTTGGTAAATAACATTCGGTATTCGATTATTTTGTTTAGTTGTCATTATTTCACAAAAATCATTTGGCAAATTGCTGATTTGTTTCGCTGTTTGTGATTTGGTCAAGTTTTTACTTCGCGAAAGATAGTTTCACAGTACTTATGATAAAAATGGAAAAACTCTTTTCATTGCTATAGAAAAGCTGCCCAGAGGAAAGTCTACAATAAAGAAACAGGATTAAACACATTCTAAGAAAAACGTGGGGAGTACTCGGATATTGGAAAATTAAAGGCCATTGCAATATTACAAATACTAAACAAATTTGCTTAGTTTTGTGAAGAAATAATTTATTAAGTATTGTTTGTTGATATTGTTTCTTTAAGCCTTTAAGTCTACCTTCGCGGTTTCAAAAAATCGAATAAATAAGGAATATACCTTAAAGGATTTATTCGAAAACTTTCTGGTTCAAATACTACCGACCTCCTTACCCAGCCCTGCCCATATTTATTATATATATCATACAACTTTAAATGCGTTTTCACGAAAGTAGTGCTTTCAAAGTTGTTGGCACGATTTTAACGGAACTATCGAAGATATTGGAAATCTGTAAATTGTTCCGTATTCTTAAAACGTCTATGATTAGACACGTGCTTTTTTAATCCAGAAATCGTAGTCGGATTAGTAAGAAGTAGAAAAGCATGACTGTTTTCATGTTTCAACGTTCTGAAACTGAGAAATCGTACCATAAAGTCTACTATGAAGCTCCAACAAACGACGATTCAAAGACGCGTCAAGGCAACGAAAAAAAAGAAAAATTTTTATTTTTTGTAATAAAAAAAAACTTTGTGCCAGAACATTTGTAGTATTTTTTGTAATTCATCGTCAAAAATACGACCGAAACGTTATTTTTCATATCCCGATCTCAGAATGGTAAACACAGGTTCTGAAACATAAAAAGAAAAATTAAAGGTACGATGTTTTGCTTCTTTCCATAAATTTTCGTGTTGATTTACATCAAATTTAGAAGCACTCTAAAGTTGAATAAATGTACAAAACCAATGCTGCTTTCAGATTAAAGAAAAAAAGCAGACTTGGCAACCATGAAATAGAGCTATACATAATTTCAGCTATCAAGTGTCTGTGATCAGTATGATGCAACATTGTTGTTAGCTTCAAAAATCCATTTTTTTATTAGTCTTTTCGGCTTTTTAAGCATAAGACTAAGGCCCAAATTTAAATTCAATACATGCTTGTTTTAATCAGTTCTTCTTTTTCAGCGTTACGAGCAACGACAGTCGAAGGTCAAAGGGATTATATCTCTTCTACTTGTTTGTATCAAAACAGTGATCCGCCGTGGAGTACGCCGGTACCGTGCCGTGTGTGTAGTATTCAATAGATGTACATATATTTTGCATGTTTCTTTAGAGTTTTTAGGTTTAAAGGTTGTACCCGTAGCGTAATAGTGGTTAGCATGTTTACTGTTAACCCAGAGGTTCGTGGTTCGAGTCCCAACAGAGACAAAAATGTTTTTCCACTGGTATCGCCTTTCGCGAGGAATTTGGCAAGTCCTCCGTTAGTAAATTCATTGCCATGAAAAGCTCTTTCTCGATTATTTGTTCGGAACCGACAGAAAATTGTAGGTCCCTTCCATTCTTTCACAAGGCATGGTAGTAAGAAATGCGCTAGGCCCTGGGTCTCCTCGCTCTGTTGGGTCTCCTCGCTCTGGGTCTCCTATTTTTTAATTTTACAAGCAAAAAGAAAACATGCAAAAGTCATAAAATTTTTAACAATAAATGCTGATGAAAATTGGAATTCTTTTTTAAACACCTGTCGTTTCTAACAAAAACTACTCAATTCCTAAGTCAGCTGATATACAATATTAGATACATTTTTGTCGCAACTCAGCACTATGATCTTGAAAATAAAT
The DNA here is from genome assembly GCA_949752695.1 of Melanostoma scalare. Taxonomy (NCBI): domain Eukaryota; kingdom Metazoa; phylum Arthropoda; class Insecta; order Diptera; family Syrphidae; genus Melanostoma; species Melanostoma scalare. The sequence goes on along the minus strand of OX456984.1, from coordinate 209,261,836 downwards.
GCAAACAGTTTTGAGCGCTTAAGCCCAGTATTGATTTGTTTTTGTGTTCGGTTTCAAAGTACATTGCTGGGCTGATTACGAATATATAAATGTAAAAATATTCTAAATTTGAAAAAGAAGTATACAACGTCAACAAGGAATACTCCTACTTTACATTAATTTTTTTCACATTCTTTTTTAAAAATTATTTGTAAAACCAATACAAACGTAAATGTGCAACATAAAAATAGAAAAACTATATTTTTATTTGTACTTCTTTCTATCAATCACTAGGTTGGTATCACCACTTTAGACAGCATAACAAGTGTTGTGATTGGCGGTGTCTTCAATTTCTGATAAAGAAGTAACCAACTTGAATGACCACAAAACAATAAAAAAAAAATCAAACAAAAGAAAGCAACTCGTTTCTGTAACGGTATCAGCTAATAAAACATAAACACATTTTTGAATATGTATTAATATTATGTTGAGCGATAGGATGTCCCCACAACAAAGTGTAATAAAATTATTTCAATGAGCTCAAAATAAAAAGAATAAAGTCATTGATTAATATGCGTGGTGCGTGCTTGATAATAGTTGTCTTTAATTTCTTATCATTAGGTATTCGTCTTTTGGGAATGTAATTAAAGTGCGTATTTTGCAGACAAATCAATTCATTATTTTTGTGATAACATCAGGTCAAAACATTATTGTATTGTGTGGTATGATCATCCGATCTTAACAATTGTGCAAAATTTCAAATAAGTTCGAAGTCTAGATGTTGCTGAAAGAATTCAATACATTCATAAATTTATGTATATAAGCTATACAAACATGCACGTGGAGGTAGTAAAAAAAAATTGGCTTTTAAATTTAGTTGTACAAACCTGAGGAACGTACAAAGGTTAAAAGTGTAGACAGTAGATCTTACTTTTCGTTTTTATTTCTGATGGTTCCGACTTTTGAAAATGGGACCTTCATTATCATAAAAAAAAAAATAAGAATATTTCGACCTGTAGTCCACAGAAAACGATAAGAGGTATTTATGTACATTATTATTTCTGCACCTTAAGTCTCTTACAAACAACCCACCTTACAAATCAAGAGTATAATCAACATTTTCACTTATATGTCATTGCTATTTAGCACTAGGTGCAACATACAGAAATGTAAGTGTGATACATCTTTTAAGAAAGAGAAAATGTTTCAGAGTGGAATAAGTCAAATATTCCACGATTCCAACTAGCAAGGACAGCATCAGGCGAATCCTGTTTACATTTGTACCTCACAGCGTAATACTGGTTGTAGAAACCGCGCACCAGGTCTTTCTGGTACATACATTTTAGTACATTCAAAGCATTGAAAGGTTGACGCACTAAATAACAATGTTATGAATTATTAAAAACTACAGTCAGCGAGAAAGGAGATCAGCGAGTGACTTAGTTCAATAATGTGCATTCCGGAAGTCCTGTTTTGGAGCTATACGCACGATAAGAGTAAAAATATTTTACAATCTGCTGAATGTAGAGAGATTTGAATTAACGTTTCAACGGCTTTAAATAGACCAGAAAATGCATACTCTGTTGTACAAAACACTTTCGGATTTACCGGGGCAGGAGCAAATATTATTTCCTACTTTGGTAGAAACATGATTTGTAACTAAAAAATTAATTGAAACCGAAGTACTATAGAGAATTAATTTGTTAATAATAATAAATACATCTTTGAAAGCCGGTGAATGCTTCAATTGTAGAAAAAAAAGCATTCTTTGCACACAAACGGAAGGAAACGGAGTGATGGAGGGGAGATCGTAACCCAGAAAAAAGGAGAACGATAGAAAGAGAAAATATTCACAAGGGAAAATTATCGAAAGAAGGGGAGAGAGAGAGATTGAAAGATAGAAAGAGGGAGGTAGAGGTATTGAAAGAAAAACACAATCACTGATATACAGACAGAAAGAGAAAGAGAGAGAGAAATAGAGATTTTCCAATTCAAGGTAACTTAGTAAGTGAAAATCGTTGTACTGATTTTTCTTCCCGAGTTGCATTGCTCAAACAACTATGCGACATATGGGTTACAGGATTGTCTAAATTAGCGGCTTAACTAAGCCCCGAATTTTTTTTAAACGAATAATTGGTAACTCATTTTATTTTCTTAAAATCGTCTTTTTTTTAAAATCGTCCAATTAAAACGAAATTGAAAGCTCTCTAGCCAAGCGCGATTGTGTGTCATTTGCAATTAATCAGCAAAACCCTACTACTGAAACAATAACAAATCAACACTAAGCATATTATAGTTCGTAATTGATGTCAGCAAGTTGCTGATATACGCTGCCAGACAAAATAAAGTGCAAACTGGAATTAAGATACTATGATTTTCTTTAATTTATTAAAGTTCTTTTACAAACATATCAGTATTCATAAACAAAATATAAACAAAATTAAAATAACAAAAATTTTTGTTACAACACATAATGTAAAAAGAGAAGACAAAATTAAGTGCAAATTCAAAATATCAACAAAAAAAACATATATTTTCATAGGAAATCAGTAACTAGTGACTCCCTCTTTATTTTAAATAACAGCTGAAAGTCGCTTTGGTATGATGCGAATCAAATTTCTCAAAATTTCGTAAGGGATCCTCTCCCATTCAAATTGGAGGCTTTCCCAAAAAGATGGTATATTTCCACCATCTAAAGGAATTCTGTCATCTAATATGGACCAAAGATGATGTATCGGATTAAGATCTGGGAATCGAGGTGGCCATTCCAATGCTTCCACATTGTTTTGAGGAAAAAAAATGCGTTGCCACTTTTCAAGTATGCTTCGGATCATTATCTTGCTGGAAAATTTAATTTTCCAGCGATATTTTTGATGCCAAAGAAGCTAAGTTTTCTCCAATAATGTTGACATAGTGAGAACCCGTCATTTTGGTGTCAATTTTGACAATATTCCCAACGCCACCAAAGGAAAAACATCTCCAAACCATAATTGACCAACCACTATGTTTGACGGTTTTTTAAATGCATCTTTGGTCGAGTATTTCTGTGGGCTTGCACCAAACTATTTTCCTTGATTTGGAATTGTTTAACTGAAATTTAGTTTCATCAAACCAAATTATACTTTCCCAAAATGATTGTGGTTTTGTTAAATACTTATTCATATTTATTTGGCGTAGCAAAGGTTTTCTCTTGCCAAATAGTTTCGTAGCCCACTTTCATTAAGTCGCTCTTGGACTGTCTTTGGTGTTACGTATGAATATAGGTCTTTTTTAATGCTTCTAGATGAGGATAATGGTTTTGTTCTGGCTTCTATTTTGATTCTGCGGCCATCAGCTACTGCTGTTTTCCTCTTTCTTCCACTTTAACTGGTAGCAGATCCCCGTTCAATGAAGTTCAAATAAACCTTCCTGGCTCCAGAAATTGACAGACCATATTTTGCTCCTAGTTTACGGAAGGTCAACCCACGTCGACGGACGGTTCGAAACTAAAAATTCTTTCAATTCAGTTGAGAGTTGCTTCATGCCAAAGCTTATGAAAATAAAATTCAAGTTGAAGCAAAATAATTGCAAACAGGCATAAGATAACCTCACCTGTTGATTATTTTGGCTTATTTTTTTATTTTTAATTATTATTAGCTACACTTTGCACAGGAATTAAATAATTGCACTTTATTCTGTCAAAGCTCAATGTCAATTGCTGGAAAATTAGTGCAGTTCTTGTTTAAAAGAGAACAAAAATAACGCAGTGTTTTTAACGGTTTGATGAAAAATGATAACATATTACCTAGGAACATGAAATAGAGTGATAAATCTTTCTCATTGTTTATTCTCTGCATTTTTAAAATGAGTCATGTCTATTTGCACTTTATTTTGTCAGTACAGTGTATAAGGCATTATAGGAAAATATTGGTTGTGAATTTACTTCCCAAATACTCGAACCCCAATAAATCTAAATCACTCATATAAATCTGTCAGCGAATTATTTGCTGAGAAATTGAAGGGTTCAGCGTTTCAGTCAGGTGTGATGCGAAACGCACCTATTGTTTTTTTCGCACCTAATGCTGTCGAGCTTACTATGAGGAGCACAACAATTCAATACTCTATCCAAAGCTATTTATGTATATGAATGTGAGCCCATTGAACAACTGAAATCAAAACACTACACTTATGCACAAAAAAAACGATAACAAATAAGATTTGGTTAGTCAAGCCATGCATATACATGAATCCCTTTTAAAAATCTATTTCTATACTACTATCGAGGTCACAAGAAACTTTAAAGTGACCATTCAACAGGGTTTTTAATACTTTTACTTACCGAAACTGAAATTGGCATAAATAGCCCGGGTCGTCGAATTATCCGGCAATTCAGCGATATTTATTTCGAGCGGATCGAGGCGAGCAATGTTATGTCCTCGAATCTATATTATGTTAACAGACGATCAAATGAATTACAAAAGCAGAAAATTAATTTAGAAGAAAAAATTATTAATTTGAGATAGCACTAAAAGATAGGTATTTGATTAATAACATTCAAAGGCATGGCATTTAAGTGTTTCATTCCTTGTATATTTGCCAGTTCAATCATTGTTATAAATTATTATTGATTAATGAGTTTCGATGGACAGAAATGAACGATACTGATACTACATGCTCGAATGAGTGGTGTGTTTATACAACAGCAAAATGAAACAACAAGGTTAAGAAAAGGGTTTACAATAATAATAATAAAAGTATTGATGTGAGTGTACGACTAGACATATCCCATTAGGATGTTTGTGTTATGGACAAATGCTGAAGATTAGCAATTTTTACATTACTTTAATAGTAGGGAATAGCACATACAGATAATGTTTTTGGAAAAGTTTAATTTAAATTTGTATCTTTATTTCTTTAAACTCCGAATTTCAACTTCTTTGTTATTGAGTCAAACTTGTATTGAATAATACAAATTTGACTTAATTTGTATTGAAATAATTATACTGTGTGAAAATTACCAGTCATGAACCAATTATGTTGCCTTAGAACGTTTTCGTTAGCACGACGTCTTACACCATCCTTACTAACGGACATTTCTTGATTAAGGATTCCCAGTGGGTCCAGATCCGAAGCCAAATGCCCACGTGACTAGTAATTTATTCAATTTTATTATAAAGTATAAGTAAAAGATGCTCGAGAGTACATAAGAGAGTTCAAATAAAATATGTATGAAGCAACCGTCAAATAAGTTATAAAATAATCATGATAAGACCTTTACAGCATACGAACGATGTGAAAAATATACAAAAGTCAATAACTTTACAGTGTCTTCGCTTTCTAGTTTTGCCACAATTTAAATAAACTATGTTGATGATGTATAATGAATTTTTTGTAATTATTTGAAACCGATATGAAAGGTGATTTCGGACACCAAAGAACTTTTAACTATTCAATTTATTATTATTATTTTTTCGTTGTGTTTTCATAGCATGCATCTGTGTATGTTTGAAAATAAATAACAAATGACATTAGGAAAAATGTATTCAACATACACATTGCGTCATGGCGATAAAACATTATGTTGAGAATAGTGCTATCAAACTGGGGGCATACATTTATTTTATTGGGAATAAAAGGCATAAAGATCTCATTTGCAACTATGTAAAACGGTTTGTTTGTTAAACAAAAATTTGTATTTCATACCTGGTAGCTTCTTATGATAGCTTGAACGGCCAAATGGTCGTCAATCATTTTAGCATCCGGTCGTCCATCGGATGACTGTATTGCTGATAATGGCACTGTATTCCTTTCCATTGGGGCATGGTTTGGTGGGGCAGAATAGGTATTATTTCTGAAGTAAGCATCCCATGACTAGAATAATATAAACACTCTCATTTGTCATTGTCTGCGCAAATCGTTTACTTCAAGTTTTACTTACGATATGAACTGATGCTGGATCACGTAACCATGCGTTATACATATCTTCAACATAGCTGGATGTTGTGCCGTTCATAAACGGTTCAGTTGCAGCAGAACTGTACAGTTTTACTGATGCAGCAGGGAGGATATCTCTGACGATCTAAATAAAATAAGTTAAATGTTTTTTGGTATTTTTTTTTTACTCATTAATTTTTACGAAAACTCACTTTGCTTTTGTTTGACCCGCGAAGGAGCCATGCTGCAAAATGTTGATGTCCTGTTGGCGCTAAGGCCAAACTAAACGCTGAGCTCGCCCGATGCATTATGTTTTATCTAAAAAGTGAAACATTTTTTTAGTTTTATTAGATTAACTAGTTTTTTTTTTAGTTTTTGGTTAGTACAGTGCTAAACAATCTAAGATAAAGAAGAAAAGCTCCACCAAACTAATTTCTGGATACCTACAAAAGATTATTTTGCCAAAAACAACATGTGTTTATAGGTTGGTATGTACATTGGATTTTTTTAATAGCACCGCTAGTGGCTTATTGTATGTTCAGTTCATGGTTCATCTAGAATTTATTTATAATTTTTCTCGACAAAGCAAGCACAGTAAGACAGTAAAAATAGTTGAACTTCTAAATCGCATTTTAGTAGGAAAGACTGAACTAACAACAATGAACCAACTGCCGAGTTAAGAACTTTTATAGTAGAATTTGTTTTTCAATAATTGCTGATTAAATATTCAATTGGTGACATTCAACTGAAGAAATTGCAAGGCAAGTTGTTTTATGAGTGTTTCCCAGTTTTTGAATTAGACCATATGGGATATGGGTAGTCAAGGCAGACAGACAAAGAAAAGTTCAAACATTGAACGTAGCCAAGTTTCAATATTTTGAAATTCATACTATACAAGCAGTTGTTCGGCAAAAAAAGTGTTTTTATATTTAATCCAATTAAAACAATATTTATACAAATGGACACTATTATTGGAACAGAAAGATTAAAGCCAAACCGACTCGGGTTGCGAAGGGTTTTATTTATGAAGTACAATCGAATGTTGATTCAAAGATGGAACAAGTAACAACAAGGTTAATGAATATTCTTAAAAGCTCACACTGCACCAATTAATCAAAATTGGAGTAGTGGTTAGCCTGTTAAGTTGGAGTTTGAGGTTTCAAATTCGAGAAACATAAAATTGTTTTACCACGGCTATAGTTCTTTACGGGGAATTGGCAAGTCCTCTGAGAGTATTTACACTGCACTTACAAATAAAATTGTTGGTCCGGGAAATGCGTTAGGGTCCGAGATTGCCAGGGCTTTGATAGGCCAGTGTGTTTATTTATTTAATGAATCAGCAATATTGAGATGGTATGCGATATCAGATTGGTTTAAAATCGATATCGGAGTAAGACAGGTACTTTCCAGAGCCTCTTAATATGCTCACTGCTTTTCAACGAAGTGCACTCTAAAACCCTTTGGGATACCGGATACCCGTGGTAAAACATTTTTGCCTCTGTTGGGATTCGAACCACGAACCGGGAACAGGCGGACATGCTAACCATCACGCCCCGGGTACCACACTTCGTCTACTCTTCGGCATTTTGTAGTCGCTTTGTCTTTTCTGAAGTTTTACTTCGGCCATGTTTAAATTCACACTTTTTTTACATACATAGATACAAAAGGGTTCGATGTTTTTTGGTGATCAAATGAAGGTATATGTTTCCCAAAATGGATGCACTTTGGTTATATTTTCACAACCTACTTTAGGACACTCGAAAAGAGGATTTTTCTTTGTTGAAAGACTATGAAGACTGCCATGGAGGTATACTGATATGGGTACCAAAATCCCTTCTGGTCAACATACCTTAAGTATGTACCAGGATTTTATTATGTTAAGTACGATGTTGATCAAACTATACCGACAACTTTTCAATTACAGCAGTGCTGGCAATTAGTCCGAAAATAATTACCAATTGTCAACCAAATTCATGAAGTCGCATGTGAGACTACAAAATTATACTGAGAGAATCTGTCGACTAGCATCACCATCATTGTTTTCTGAAAAGCAATTTCCAGAAACTGAACTTAACTTAACGGAAACATCCAATACAATAGCGGAAGAATGTGGTAAGAGAATAAAAACTTAAAAAAAAAGGCAAATGTGTTTGGCCAGGCGAAATACCATATGGGTTTTGGAAATAAAATGAGACATCGGGTTCACGATTTATCTTCAAGCTTATAGGAAGTGATAGTTTGTCTAAGCAATAGATGAAAGTTACAAATGTACAAAGGGAAAAGTAATGAACGAAGCTATGGTAATTACCGTTCGATCAAGATCATATCTCAAACTTTGGGGATAGTTGACAATTGGGTATTTGCCTCTGCCAGTACTCATCTTACAGAAAATAGAGCACGACCTACTCAGTTGAAAAAAAGACATCTGGAAAATCCCATCGAAATGGCAATACCATAAAACAATACAAAAAAAAAAGCCCTGGTACACATAAATGCGTATACACCAGCAGAAATTAGGCATTAGATATGGAATAATGGTACCCGTGGCGTGATGGTTAACATATCTGCTGTTAACCTAGAGAAATCCACTAGGCCATTGGGCTCCTTATATGAAATAATTCAAAACCAGCAAGCTTTCCGTGTTTAACTTGACGTACCGGACAAGCAAATGTGTAACAGACAAGTCGGAGAGATCTGATCCCTGCTCATAGCACTTTCTAAAAATCCACTTAAAGAGTAATAAATTCTACCAGAAAAGCAACTGTTGAGGTATTCGGCAAAATTAAATTTTATCTTCTTCTTCTTCTTTTCCATTTCCGGCGTTACGAGTAGTGATCTTGAAGCGATCACAACTCTCCCACTTTTCTCCTTCACACTAGTGATCCGCCTGTGGGGTACGCCGCGTTGACTTCAGAAAGCGTCGGCAAGCCTCCCGGTTTTGGATTGTTCCATGTCTGAGGCCAACCAAATGCTGCTGTTTTTGCATTTGCTTGTACCAGGAGTGTTTTGGACTGCCTTTTCTTTTTCGTCGCGAATTTGTTGAAATGTTGTACGATATTGCCTTTTGGACGGGGTTCTGCGGATCTCTCCTTTGAACATGACAATACCAACTGAGCCGGTCGTGCTGAATTTTGTCCAAGATGGTACTTTTGACATGAAGGCTTCCACGGATCTTAGTACTTCTAATTCGATCAAGCTTTGTTACTCCTGCTGTCATCCGAAGCATCTTCATTTCGGCTGCCGTCAAATTGCTCTCATACTTTTTGTACATTGTCCAACATTGTGAACCGTATGTCAGAGCTGGACGGACAACTGCTGTGTAGAGTCTTCCCTTCAGCTTAGGGGGCATTTTTCGATCACAGAAGATAGCGGAGTTTTCTCGCCACTTCATCCACCCTACGCTTACTCGATGATTGATGTCGTCATCACAAGTTGCTTCACTATTGATCATAGATCCCAGATATTTAAACTTTTCACACTTGGGAAGCACATTTCCATTCAAATAAATGTCTGGAATAGGCTTGTCTGGATCAGAAAAAGGGCAGCACAGGTATTCAGTCTTTTTAGCGCTAATACGGTACCCATTTCCTTCCAGAACATCAATCCAAACGTCAAGTGCTCGTTGCAGGGATGTAGGATCCTCGCTTATGATGGCTCCATCGTCAGCAAAGAATAATTGTCAGCAATAAAGAGCAGTGGACTCAAGACACTTCGCTGATGTACACCTACTGTTATTTGGAATTCTTCGGTCGCTCCAGCTGGGCATCTCACTTTTGTAACTGCTCCCTCGTACATGTCCATAATTATTCGCGCATAGGCTTCAGGATCTCCTCGGTGTCTGAGGGCCACCCATATCAGATCTCGTGGTTGTCGATCGAATGCTTTTTCGAAGTCAACCAAAACAATATGCAAATCCTCTAAGGCATCTCGGTGTTTTTCCATAATGATCCTTATACTTTGGATTGCGTCTGTAGTTGACTTACCCGCGACAAACCCGCATTGGTCATCAAACAGCCTTATTATTTTCCGCAGTCGGCTATCCAAAACCCGCTCAACGATCTTCATAGTGTGGGACATCAACTTGATCGAACGATAGTTGTCACAGCTTCTGGTATCTCCCTTTCCCTTGTACATTGGAAGAAGAAAACTTTCCCTCCATTGATTAGGCAACCTGTCACCTCTTATAAGTTTGGAGATGAGAATCGTGAGCCATCTCAACCCGATGTCTCCCATATTTTTCCAAAACTCATATGGTACCTCGTCTGGCCCAATCGCTTTGCCTTTTTTGGAGTTCTTAACTGCCTCCCTAACTTCTTCGACTGTGACGTCGGATACTTCCGTAAAGTTAGGTGCAGCTGTTGGAAAGTGGCACCGAGGAAACTGTTCATTCAAAAGATCATCACAATACTGTCGCCACCTGTGAAGAATTTTGTCGTCATCCACAAGTAGCAGTCCTTAAGCATCATTTATGAACTTCGGCGAACGAATCTCCTGCGCATTTCTCCTTCTCTGAGCGGCTATCTGGGGCAGAAATCTCTTCCAGCTCTCGATACAGGCCCTCCGTGCTTTTTGCTTGAAGTTGGGCGCACTTTTTCTTCGCTTCTTTTCTGCAGCTCTTGTATTCCATTTTGAAACGCGCTTTTTCATTTGTATTTCTTGAGGGGCACTTCGACCAAGCTTGGAAAGCTGCTTTCTTCTTTCTAATCACTGCTTTAACTTCATCATCCCACCACCAGGTTTCTTTAGCTTGTTGGTGGTGTCCTTTTGAGACTCCTAACAGTGATTTGGCTCTCTCTAAGCAGGTTCGTTGTAGGCGATCCCACATATTTTGTGCCGTGATTGCATTTGAAACTGCGTCGATGGTATTACACAGCTGACTTTGCATATACGAAATGAACTGCTGTCCTTTGGTTTTCTCCAGATTGTACCACTTGATTCTCCTAGGAGCCTTTGTTTGTTTGACTTCCTTCACCGCATCCGTAAAAAATTCTGTTAAAAGAAGACGGTGTTGTTGAGCGGCAGCTTCTCCTAGTATCACTTTGCAGTCTTTCACCCGAGATTTCATGTAATTGGTTACCAAATGGTAATCAATCTGGGTTTCATTTCCTCCACTGCTGTAAGTGATAAGGTGTCGGTCTTGTTTGATGAACATGGTATTTAGTACGATTAGACCGTATGACTTGCACATATTTAGAATATCTTCACCAGGAGTGTTCCTGGTGCCGAATCCCAAACCTCCATGACAGTCTTCATAATCCTCGTTTGTCTTCCCGACATGTCCATTCAAATCTCCTCCAACAAACAAATACTCTTCTTTTGGGATGTTCTTAAGTAGGTTATGAAAATCAAGCCAGAATGCATCTTTTTCCTCCTGCTCACACCCTATTTGGGGAGCATATGCACTGATTATATTCCAGACCTTTCCTTCCATCACCAATTTAAGAGACATCAAACGGTCACTGGACTTCAAAATGGTCAACACGCTGTTATATAAACTTTGGTCAAGTATGATACCGACTCCGTTCCTACCTTGTTCTGTTCCATAGTCATCTTGTAAGCCTTGGTCTTTGCATCTAAGAAACGGGCTTTGTTTGCTGTGTTTCGCCATTTCGTTTCCTGAACACACAAGATGTCCACTCGCCTCCTTCTCATCATCTCTTCGAGTTCGAGACTTCTACCAGTCATACTTCCAACGTTCCAACTCGCGACTCTAAATTTTCGTCCAACTCGTCGCATTACTTTGCTAGCCCCCGGAATCCGTATAGCTCTGACCCGAACATTGCTGCTCGGTCCAGGATCAGCTCCATGCATAGCAATGGAACTGCCTGGCGGGGTAGTGCTTCTTATGTTTGCAAGTACTTCCATAATGCTCAAAATTTTCAAAAATTTTTCTTTCATCTTTTTCGAAATTTTATATACTCTCTTAAAGTAAAAATATTTGTTTCCTTTGTTTAAAATTCAAAAAACAAAGCCGACGGTCAATTGGAACTTAATTTTTATTGGGGTGTTAAATAATTGGTTTGGTTAATATTCTTAAAGCGCTGCCAAACCATACCCATTGAAACCATCATAGAATAAAGATTGTAATAAAAATTTAACTTTACGATATGATAACTGTATATTACTATTCGCCACTCCAACGCTTTAAGACAATATTTACAAGACAATAATTCTATTCTTGACCCTTGGTGATCATATACATTTATGTACATAATGTACCGACTGATTGTGCAGATCTTGCGTCAGAGTCGAACTAGCAATTTTTTTTTTAGAGCTACGCTTTTAGAATGAAATTTAAATAGAGAAAAAAATTTTTACTAAGTGCCTTTTCGGTTATGCCCATGGCGTTATACTTTTAACATCATGTTTCTATACATTGTTTTTATTCTTCGCCCAAATTTTCGATTTGGTATTGCGGAATGTCATAAACTACTGAAAATGTATTGGATTCTTCCTCACTCAATTAACATAAGAACCGACCGCTATATCCATCTGGATAGGCACTTAATATTATGAATGTGAAGTGAGTCTGCTTATTACCCTGTCGCGCCTTAACAACTGAATCGATTTAGATGAAATTTTGTATAGAGAGACAAAGGCTATAAACTATATTTATACGGGAATGTAAAAAAAAAACTTAGAAACTACTGGATTAATTTCAAAAATTTTCACCGTTAGAATACATACCTCACTTCCATGCTAAAAAGCAATGATACTAACATTTTTTATAAACAGATTTTTAATGGAGTAGATGATCTTTTCCGCCATCAGAACAATAAATCAGGATGAACCGAAATTTTTTACGTTGACGGCCAATTTATTCATACAATTACATATTACTAAGCTAACTTCTAAACTAAGATTCTCCATGTATTACATTGTACAGTAATTCAAGATAAATGTGTATCGGTATCTCCTTCTTATCCTTTCCTTACTTCCTAACACCCTCACGCATTGTTTTCCAACAATATAAGGGTAGTCAAAACCTCTTGGAGTGAGTTATAAAAAAAAGTAAGTAAGATTCAAGTTTTTTTCACTAGACTGTCTATAGGAATTCTAGATGAGATGAAGTCCAAACTAATACTCGGTTCAAATCTGACAGAACTCTAGCTTGGTATTTGTATGAAGAAGTGGAGTACTTAATTTCTGAAAAAAGAAAAGCAATAGATAGATAGATAGATAGTTTAATTCATTCCTTAAAAAAAAAGTTACATTTACATTTGCGCTTTATTAAATTGAATAACTTAGAGCATGGCATTACTGCCGTCTGCCCGAGTGACTGTTCTCTAATTTTTTGATTTATTACAGTGTTTTCTTTCATGATAATTCATAATAATTGTTGTTTTATACATATTAAAAGAAAAGCAATAGAGTATGCCCAGTATTAGCGTTTAGACTCTGTGAAGAAACCGACTGCTAGCTAAATCATGGGTCACATAGGGCAGCTTGGCAACCGCTTCTTACCAGCGGAGCCGCTTCTTACCACTGACTGGGAGTAGCAGAAGCAAGCAGCGGCTGCCAGCCCGTTCATGGGCTGCTACCCGCCAGCAAACAGATACCGAAACCGGAAAAATTGTTTTATTAATTATTTAATTAATTAAAAATATATGCAATTCATTTTAAGAGAACACTACGTGTAGAAGATTTTTTTTGTTTTTGCAGCCGCTTCTGGCAGCCAAAAGTTCAACATGTCCGGCTGGTAGTAGCGGCTACTCAACTCGCTGCTGGTAGCCAGCCGTATGTGGCCCGTGCTTAAAAGGTGTTTCAGAATGCTTTAACAGATTCTCGAGCCTTCCTTAAGAGTAAAGTAAAATAAACCAATAAATAGAGTGGCACAACAAAGTGCAGGAATCCTCTGCTCCTAAGACATTTGCCGATTTCGAATGGCTGAGTGATATTGAACTTTCCATAGCAGTAAAATTTATTCTCGGAGGACTCGCCAATTCCTTGCTCGAACATCGACCCCCTCCCACGTAAAAAGCAATCATGATAAACCAACGGCCGCCCTTCGAGATCACAATGCTCCTAATGCCATTAAAGAAAAGAAAGTATGTATTGATTTTCGGAAAGGTGTGGTTCCGCGAACCAAACCTGTTGAAAGTGCTATTAAAATGATTCATTACAACGTTTGAATGGATGACGTAAAAAACCACTGATAATAGCTACTACCCTTCCATGCAATACGCACATCCGTAATTATCGCCTATAGAAACAAATTGTGCACACCTCATCAAAACTAATAGACAAAATATATAAACATAATATTAGTCATTCAGTTTCACTTTTTGCAGCCTTGTAAACAAATGTCGGCTGAATAAAAGCACGTGACCGTTGTCTGCTGGCTTATATCTGGGCTAAGCCTGTGTTTTCAATGAACTTTCAATCAATAAAATGCAAATGCGAGCACTAAACTACAAACTACTAAGTTGCGAAAAGCTTTTTAAATATCAATTTCAGGTAAATCACATTTGCATAAATATCTACCTATAAGCTTTGCAAATACCTAACGGAAAAAAGGAAACAAAATTCCAATTAGGCAGTTTATATAAAAACTATTTTACCAAACAACCCAACCTTGATTATGTCATTCTTGTTGTGTTTTTCTACACAATTAACGAAGATTAAATACAATTCATCTTTTTCACTGTCACATCTCACCAGTCTTTGCACTTGGATTTGCGATTCTAAATCAGAGCACAACCATTAGCAAATCACAGATAAGTTACTATCACTACAGCCCAGCTACGGCCTACGGAGTCATTAAGTGAAGTAAAAAATTAAAAAATAAAAACAACAGACTAATTATTGATTTTGAAGTGCAGACTGTTGGCCTTGGCCTTGCAGTTTGCAGCAACGGGCACAGCCTGCCACCATTTTTATGGAATTTGTGACAAGTAATCACGAGTCGTCGATTGTCGTTGCCTCGACAGCAAAAACCTTTTACGAAATCAAGTAGCTAGCTAGTTACATAAATATGAGAAGTATTTTTAAAATCAGAAAAAAATAAACTTAGTATATGCGATTCAAAGAATACTGCGAACAATCACTGATTACATAACACTTTTTTCTTTATTTTTCCACCCAAATATTGATTTCTTTTGCAAAAACACAGTCTCCTCGACTCTTTAAATGAGATGCGTTTGTTTTTTATCAAAATTAAACGAGTAATCTTATTTAATTTCGTATGATAAAAAGGCCCATCGAAAATAAAGAAGATATGGCTCGCAATTAGGTCACGGGGTTTCGAATATTTATTTTTTGTTTATACTTTCCGATTGATCTTTTACTAACCAGGTGTGATTGAAGATGGATTTTTAGTTTTGATTTTATTTGTTAAAATAGTTACTTTTCAAATGCACAATTTGTAACAAAGTGCATAAGAAAACTACCGCGACAAGCTTTTTCGATTCCCCTTCTGGTCGAGGGAAACGTTCAGCACTGACTGAGAACCAAAAACAACTTGCAGCCCATACTTTTCAGCAAAGCTTCGATATTATCGGATTGTCATGTCATGTCAGAATCAACAAGGAGGCAAATACATGCGACTGCGATATACGTAATCACTTTTCGGGCAATGAATCTTTAGATTTTTCTTGGATTGTAAGGGCAAACAAATATACAATTGAAGAACTTTGCTGAGAAATCAAGACTTGACTTCGCAAATACAAATAATTCTATTGTTTACTTTGTCGCATTAGACGAAATAAAAGTTCTTTCTGCAAGAAAAACAGACTTTCTTCGAGAAACACTTTCTATTGCTTACGTGTGTTTGCTTAATCTAACGAGCCCCCATGATTAAACCATTGATTTGTTTCACATGACCGCCAAACACATGTACTCGAAGGAATATGAGGGCGTGCTCGCACGACCAATACGACATAAGCGGCTGCATATGAAGGCTCCCGGAATTCAAGATACTTCCTTTATCAGCGCCAACACTTACACAACGTGTTCCTGATTGAGCCACTAGTATAGTTTGACACAAGAAGCATTTTGGCGATACAAATATTAGTTGCGAAATCACTCGGTTCACAGATAGCAGATCGGGCAAACGCAATTGGAAAAATTTGACATTGAGACAGAGCTATCAATTAAGAAAATGATAAAACAAATTTAGACCGCGAGTTTAGTCATTCAAAGACCCAGATACATATTCAAGTTATTTATCCAATTTGTTTTAGAAGAAAAACTTATAAAATAGTTTTTACCTTTCGTTGTCGTTACTTGAAATTTGCACTTAATTTGTTGTTTGAGAAGTTATTAATGTCCAAAATAAGTTAAACTGCATTCAGATTAAACTGGGTTATTTTAATTATGAGGATGAATTTATTTTAAATACCGTCTTAGGTCAGAAATATACGAATTTATTGAGAGAGCCGAAAAACGAAGCCTTCTTGATTTGTGTGGACGTAAAAAGTAAAATGATTTTTGTTTCGTATCGTTGGCTATACATTATACTGAAGTTGGTCTCAGTTCGAGCAGGTGGACTGTGACAGTTGGTATATTGTCTTACAGCCTAAGAATATGCAATTGAAAATGGAACTAAACAATGGGCCCATTCAAAAATGTAGTCACTACGTAGTGAACTCTTCTGATTGGTTAAACTTTCACATTTTTCGGTGAATGTTGACATTTTTTTCCAATAGTATTTACTACGTCTTATCTTAAAATAGATTTATTTATTGATTACTAGCAGACGCGGCCACGCGTTGCTGTAGGTCGCCATCTGTGAGGTGCAAGGGAGAAGGGACAATGTTTTACAGTTCTCTGTAAAGAAGTTCGCTTAAGGCGCCATCTGTTCCAGATTTATGCAATCTATTATTAATAACAACAAAAACGCCATCTGTTCTAGACTTATTTAATCTACAATTAATAACCATTAAGGAATAGTAAACTCGATTTCGTTATTCGTTACATATATACCATGAAGCGGAAGTTGATTCTTATACAGACAAGTATCCGCTTGTGTCCAGTTTCTTAAGACACTTTTAAAATATAAGTATTAAACTTCTAAACTTCTAAGTAATGTATTTTAGCGGATTACCGACATTTAAAAGTTTTTCGCACTTGTTCTCATTCACTCTCAAGTGAACTGAACCCAAGCGTGTAAACAGAGAAAAAAAAACATAAGAAAATACTTGCATACTTTTGTGAACACCGCTATTTTTGACATTTCCCAACTACAACTCATCACGGATACCAACCATCAAACATAAAAACGCGAACCGTTTTTTTGGATTTACAATACAATACAAGGTACCGGACAGCCTCCCAAAAAAACACGCCTTATAACAAAAAATGTTTTGACACAGAAACATTTCGTTTTGAAAACCAAAATTGCTTAAAAGTTATAACCGATTATGGTAAATTCCAAAAGGGATGTTGGTTTTCTCTTTTTGTCTTTTATGCTTTTAGAATCTTTATCCGTCCGACTTCACTTTTCTCCATTTGCAGATGCATGTAAATAAACCATTAACGTATAATATCGCATGAAACCATAAACGTATAAACTCAAAAGAAAATTTAAAATTCCGTTCAAGCTTTAAGCTTAAATTCAATTAAAATTAAAGTTGAGATACAGCTCTAAAGCCATCTTCCAAAAAAATAGACTTAATACAGCAGCAGAACCAAGAACCATGCTAAGTTCTGCTGCTCCTCAGGAGTCAGGATAAAATAAATTGAGTAACTGTGACTATCTAACGCGACATGGGTCCAGAGGTTTTCTTGACAACCCAATGAGTTGTCAAAAAACCTGGGTTTTCCAGTCCTCCTCAGTGAGAAAAAAAAACAAAAGTTGAAGTCTGTTTGTCCTACCAGGTGGGTTCAGTCTCATGAAGCAGTTGGAACATACGTTGAATTGCAACCGGCTGTTATTGAATCTTTGGAAGAAATCAAAACGTGGAAAGATCGAGATACTTCGCCAAATGCATTGCATCTTTTGACAATTCCAAATCGCCTGTCACATTATGAAATCAGTTAATTCGATTGTTTTGCTTTTGAGTCGGGAATTGCAATCTTAAAAACAAAATCTGGGTGAGGCTACTAAGCTGGCAGATGACGCTTTAAATGAATTTACGTACAAACGCAAAAACGCAGATTCTACTTTCCACGTTATGCATGTTGCTAGAATTTGTTCTGAATACGAAATCACAATGAAATTGCCACGCCGCGCCGGCGCCGTTGCAATCAACACAAAAAAACGTTGCAACGTTCAAGCACAAAGTATTGAAGACTGCTACAGAATTTCTCTCTACATTTCGTTTCTTGATACGTTCATTTCTCAACTCAAAAGTCAGTTCTCGGAACACAAATCCATTTTCCAAAGTTTCGTGCAACTGTTTCTTAAACAAGAATTTAACGAAAAGAAATGCGCTGGCTGACCTCTACACATTTTACGAAGATATATGTATTGGATTGTTCCAAAGAAAATTTGGGGGGGGGGGGGGGGGGGGGGAGGGGGGGGGGGAATAGTTCTTGTTCGTTCATTTTTTTCAAAGTTTTAATGAGATTTAATAATTAAAAACAAAAACAAATAACAAGACTTCATTGAAAGTATGCAGTAAAAAATTATAGTTCTTAAAGATAAATATATAATACGCGTTAGTTTGATATGAACTAAAATAAATATTGATGTGATAAGTAAAATAATATTAATTTAAAAAGTAAGTTACAAAATAAAATCCATTTTTCTGTTCTTTTTAAATAAAACACTTTTAACCTCGTCTGCTATTATAGGTATTTCGCGATGAATATAGCTGGAGCAGTCAAACCATTCAAACGATCCTGCAAATAAGTAGTCATCCAAATCATTTGTTCATAAACAGAATGAACATAAAAGATAGTCCTGTCTCCTGTGTGCAGCTGTGTGTTATCTTAAATAAATAAAAAATACAGTCCACTTACGAAAGGGAAGATTATTTTCCCACACACAACACACAGCTGAACACAGGTCAATACAGAAAAGGTCAGGTCATAAAGATTATTTTATCTTTTCTTGTAAATAAGTCTTTCAATAATAAGTTGTAAAATGTATAAATAGAATAGGTTTACAAGGAAATAAAGACAGTATCAAAAATATACTCATCGTGTACAGTTAATTTGTACATTTGGTCCATCGAGCCACAGATATTGAGCTCAGCCATAAAAAAAAGACTTAGTAAAATTCTAAGCATAAAATAAAATTAAATATAAGTTTTCCCCCACAAGTGGTAAGAGACTTAGAATTTAAAAAAGTGTAATCAGAACTATATACTGGTTAGCGTTAACGTGGCTATACAACGTTTAAAAAAAAATAATAAAGTGTAATCAGAACTTATACTGGTTAGCGTAACGTGGCTATACAACGTCAAGAAAAAATAGAAAGTGCAAATAACAAGTTGTGAGTCGAGGCACAGCTAAGTCAACGTGGCGACTAAACAAGAAACACCTCCAACGAACACCTTGAAGTAAATAAAATTAAGTTAAATTAATTAAACTCATTAGCGAGATGGAAATAAATATTAATAAATTCAAAACATCAGTAAAACATTTATTGAGTCTTATGAAAAACAAAGACACAACATTAAAGGATCTTTTGAGGTTACTAAAGCCAACTGCTCTCGATGTTGTAAACGAAGACACAATATTGAAGGATTTTTTGAGATTACCAGATCCAACTGCTCTCGATGTTATAAAAATTCTAAACTATTTGGGATCCAACCTGTTGAACACGGAATATACTAAGAATATTGGAGTAGCATTGCAAGACTACGTTTTACTTATTTTGATGTCAAACACCAACAACACAGAAGACGACGATGGCAAAAGCTTTGACCAGTATCAAAAGAAATTCGTCGCTCTATCTGAGCTTATGGAGCTTTCACCAAACATTCAACGATATGCCACAAAGTATTTTTTGAATAAACCTGCACCTTTTACTAGGCCCAATGATGATATTACGATAAAAAAGAAAGCCAAACTTTCACGAGTCTCAGCGGTTTCAGATTTGGAGATCGTAAAATGCTGTTACCAATTGCTTTCATGTGATCCTGTCTTTTTCAAGGATCTTTGGAACTGGTCACCATTTGTTACTCAATTTCATAACCAAGGTTGTCCTATCCAAAACTTCTTCTACAATCGTGCCATAGCCATTATCACACTCACACCCCATCAATTGAAGGAATTAAGAGATGAAGAGACAGTTGTATTGTTTCCCAAAGAGAAACACCCCATTCCTAGTCTGTTGAAAATTGAAGAAAGCAAACTAGATTCAGTAATTTATTTGCCCTTTACCAGTGAAGTAGTGACCAATGTCGAGGGTGTGTGTCTTCCTATTTTCAATAATGAAAACAAAGTGTTCTACGATGAAACTGATGGTCACTACGACTCCAATGTGAAAGTGGACTCTACAAAAGTCAATTTAAGGAGCATAGCATTGGGGGTTTCTTCAGGTAAAGAAGTTTGTTTGTCTGGACCAGTTGGTTGTGGTAAAACTGCCCGAGTTGAATATCTAGCCATAAGGACAGGAAGGGTTTGTCCGGAACAGCTTGAAATTGATAATTTAACAAACAAAAAAGAAAGCAAACGATCAAAGTCGAAAGCAAATAAAGAGAATACGGAAAAAGACCAACGCAATGGAAATAAGAGGAGAAGTGAAGTTGGAAATGAAGAAAATGTGGAACTCAAAAAAGTTATCAAAAACAATACGAGTGTTGCACCAATTCTGGCAAATGAAAAGGTAACCTGGCATTTTTCGCCCTTAGCAGGACCACAATTTAGTGGAATATGGGAAGCAGGTGTAGAAGCTATGAAGTACCACCTAAAAAGAAAAATTGAAGATGACGACGACAATGAAGAACCTTTTGAAGAGGAGGATGGCGATGGAACTTTTGAATCTCTTGAATCAGTGGTAGTCGATAATGATGCTGAGGAGCTGTTGATTCTCCAAGAAAAAGCACGACAGCAACAATCAAGTTCAAAGCATGAAGAACCCAAAGAAGAAGAGTCGCCATCGTATACATCGTCACAAATAGAACCACGAGGTGGTGGTCCACAGTCAGTAGATGACGATGAATTTGAAGAGGAACTCAAAAGAGCAAACGAAGAAATGCTCCGAGAGAATCTTAACTCAGCGCTAACCTCGTTTGAATCATTATCCCGAAAATTCACCGATAAACTTCAACCATTCCTTGGAAAAGCCAAAATTCTCGACAAGTTATCAGAGATTAATCGCACCTTTGGAAATGATGTCTTTAATGATAAAGAATTCACTGAGGTTCCCGAAAGATGCGTGGATCGGTTGCGGTTTATGGGACTTTATGTACAAGCTGTGCCTATCCATGAAATGCTAATTGAAAGATTTCCGAAAAATGTAACTCATCGTAACCAACTGACGGTCACATATCTGATGGTAAATCGTCTTTTAGATGCCAAGTATGTCTTGGAAGGAATTTTAGCTCGTTGCCCAAGTGATGGATTTGCCATGGTTCATTATGGATTTGTACTTAAAAATCTCAACCAAAATCTTACCCTTGCTGTGCAGTACTTGCGACGTGGAATTGATTCTGGACAAGAAGATACCCAGGACGGAATATTTAAGGATGAAGCCGAGAACCTTCGTGATTCGGGAGATTGGAAACAACTTGAGCTGTTTGCCCGAGGCCGGAGACGGCGGCAGAATTGCTCAAAAACGCCAATCCCATAGCAGTCATCTTTCGCTGATATTAGTCATAAGTGTAATTTGTTCTTAGGCATAATTTATATTCGAAACAAATGTAAATCAAAAAATGTGATAACAATAGATCTTTCTGGCCGCCCGCAGAATGTTCATAAACAGAATGAACATAAAAGATAGTCCTGTGTGCAGCTGTGTGTTATCTTAAATAAATAAAAAATACAGTCCACTTACGAAAGGGAAGATTATTTTCCCACACACAACACACAGCTGAACACAGGTCAATACAGAAAAGGTCAGGTCATAAAGATTATTTTATCTTTTCTTGTAAATAAGTCTTTCAATAATAAGTTGTAAAATGTATAAATAGAATAAGTTTACAAGGAAATAAAGACAGTATCAAAAATATACTCATCGTGTACGGTTTAAATTTGTACACATTAAATTAGATATATTTTTAAGAATCTCACTTCTTTGGTCATGCTTTTGTATTGTTTTTATCCTCTTTAAGCTGAAGAAAGTTCTTTCAAGAGTTGACGTTTAAACCGGCTAACATCTTTAATAAAACATATATTAGGAAAGCTTTCTTCGGGGCAGCTATCGAGCGCTTCTAATGAATTCTTAGAAGAAGTATTATTCCTTCGGATCAAATATTATCACATACAAGTTTTTAATTCTAAAAGAACAAAAGATGGTCCGGTAGCCAAATATGTTTGGTAAAACTCAACAGTTTCATTAAAATTTTTAGCTGCTTTGTATATTTTAGACGAAGATTCCTTGAAAAGAACCGAAAACCCGTCTAGTATGTTTTCATGGTTTGTTAATTTTTCTCCAAGGTTCATTATCATTACATAGAAATCGAGAAAAGTATTGAGAAACAGTAACACGAAAATATTCTTCTGTACTTTGAACCGAAGGGTTCGAACGATCCTTTTGTTCGTTCACTACACTGTTGTTGTGCAACGTCAATGTCAAGGACTTCAGCTACTTTTTTTGCAATTTCAAACACTTTCGAAAACGAGTCTACTTCTGGTCGTTTAATTTTTAGTTGATCCGTTAAATCTTTGGCGAGATCTATAGCTTGGACCAAGTCTAAATTCACTCTTTGAAACTCACGACTTCACGGCAACGAGAGTTGGAAAACCATACTTATAACCTTTAAGCTAATCAAGAATAAGAAATCCTAGTGTTTTTTTCAATTCCTTGCGTAACTTTCCAATGTTCTTATTTGGTCAAGAGTCTCGAACACAAACGGAAATAGCTTCTCAAAATCTTCAACTGCTTGATATTTTGAGATCCATTGCGTCAGATTCAGCCTTTTTAATGTCTTTTTTTGTGGAGTCTCTTCGCTTTCGCTTATTGTTTTTTGCAGCATATCTTTTCTTTTCGGTGTATTGAAGTAATTGTAAACTGCTTCAATTGTGGTTAGGCAATCTATTATAGCTGGTATTTTGCTGGAAACAGATATAGCAAGGTTCAAAGAATGTGCTGCACAATGGACGTACAGATCATGCGGAGCAAATTTTTGTCGAATAATTACCTGAACACCATTGTATTGACCAGACATATTGCTTGTCCAAATCACAATTTTGAAAATTTTCCACTATAAGCTTTGCAAGAGCATCACCTGGATTGCTGATACAGTAATGTTTGGTAAATTGCTGTGTTGGAGATTTTGAGCCAAAAGATTTTATTCACACCTGTTGTGGAAAATCGATATAAAAAAGATATTCAAAAGATTTGGTGATTTGCCGAAATAATAGGTCTGTTCGTTGAACTTTCCCCAGGGTTGACCCAGGTTTTCTTGACAACCCTATGAGTTGTCAAAAAAAACTGGGTTTTGCAGTCCTCAAAAAACACTACACCACAAATCACCACACATCCCTGTCATAAAAAAAAAAATACATGCCATTTGACAGCCCTCAAATCGCCACAGCAAAAAGCTAGGGCGAGTTTGGGGAAAACCTATGGCAAACCTATGGCTCAAAAAACACTCAATTTGACATTCAGGGTGAATTTAGGTTTCTCAAAAAACGCTTTGTGGCGACCCTAGGGCGACCCTAGGGCTTCAACGAACAAACCTAATAATTTCTTTCAGACGAAATTGACTTTGTATTTTCCCCGCAGAATGTAGGTATAGAATGTACAATCATGTGAGTACTTATAAGACTAATTCACGTAGGAAGTAGGTACATACTGAATTTCAGAGTGTGTTTGTTAAACTTATTTGATTCATGACTGGTTATGTTGAACAATTATCGATACCAATGGGGGGGGGGGGGGGGGTGATATATCCCCCTGATCCCCCCCCCCCCCGTTCTACCCCACTGACTTAGGCTATATATTTTATCCCTAAATTCCCACGGGAACGGGAATGTATACGGGAACTGAGAAGCTACAGCACCGATTTCACAAAATTTTTCTACCGTTAGAATGCTACACTATCCCTGAGTAACATAAACTGTAAGTCATCATATTCCTACGTGAACGGTCACCATACTCCCACGGGAATGGGAGTCTTTACTAATATCATAAGTCTGAAATGAAATCTGTCTGTCTATTTTTATTTGTTATCAAAAACCGCCCAAACTATTAAACCTATTTATATGAATTTTGGCACAGAGATATAGTCTTGATCCTGAAGATGGACATAGGCTATTTATATGTTTTACCTGTATGCCCACAAGAACGCAAACGTAAACGGGAACCTAGAAACTACTGAACTGATTTCAAGAATTATTTCCCCTTTAGAATGCTACACTATTTCAAAGTAACATTAACTTTAATTTATGCCCATATTCCCATGGGAACGGAAGTACTTACTAACATTTTAGATCCGAAATCAACTCCGTCTGTACGTTTTTCTTGTTTACCATCTACCGCCCAAACTATTGAACCTATTTGTATGAATTTTGGTGCAGAGATAGTCTTGAGCCTGAAGACATGGGCTGTATTTGTTTTCCCAATATTCCTACGGGAACTGCAACGTAAACGGGAACCTTGAAGCTACTGGACCGATTTCAAAAGTTCTTTCACCGTGAGGTGATTTCTGTCAAATTGTCGAGAAGAAATATCTATCTTGATCTTCAAATGAATATTGGCAATCGGTAATGACTGTGTGAAAAGTCGATTTCGGCGCCGCCGCCGACTAATGAGATAGTTAACCATATAAATTAATAAATTATGTTTGACGTGTTGGGGATGTTTTCGAATGTCTATCAGTAGACTAGACAATATTATGGACACTGAGCAAGTCAAATCATACCCTTATAGAGTTTCTCGATTCCTTAGAATTATCAAGTTGGTGTTTCAGTGCCAATAATGGGTAATCTAGAATTGTACACAGCTACAAATTACACATCTAGGATGCGGCATTATAATAGTTTTAATAATTAATAATGAAAACTATTGATTCCCCGTATTTCCTTAATTCCCACTGTCATCTTTGTCATTTTAGTTTAAAAGAATTTATTAAACTGGCAAAACCGTTTTATTTGACAAAAGATGGAAAAAGTAAGAACGTCGTGTGCAAAAATGTACTGAAATACAATAATATAACAATAGTTTACTAAAACGCATGAATGCGTCCTATTTGAAAAATTATTAGCCTAAAAAATTAAAAATGCTGCCGAAAGTCACTGTTAAACGAGGACGAAGTCGCGGGCACAGCTAGTGTTTATATATTTTTATTTTTCTCACAAATTTCTCGAAATATAACCTTGAATCGTAGTACATTACGAGTACCTACGCGTTATCAGTTCAACTTCAATGAACCAACCTACTGTCCAAAAAAAAAATATAACTAACTTGAATCTTGAACAAAAATACCAAGCTGGCTTGCAATTCACAACTGACACTGTTTGTTGAAGTTGAATCCATTTTTTGATTCACTATCACTTTATGTCACCACACAAGCAGAAAGGTGTAAACTTAAACGCTGATTGCAACAAACCGAGAGTCACACACGGCATTACTCACTATTTTATGTAATCTTGTGTTTGACAAAATCAAAGTCAATGCTTTCAATTGCAATGTACAAATACAAACCATAGAAGGAGGAAAAATGTTGATACGAATTCCTAAAATGGATAACATCAAGTCGATCACCCAATGATTGCAATTACACTGACTCCATTACCAAATGGGAGACTGGTTCCTGAGAAGATGTGACTCCCCTCAGAAAGAGTGCACCACAACTAGTATTTTTACTAACCAGAATCTATGAATGAAAGTTGCAGAGAAGAAAGTTAGTTTTATCATCGCTGCTCATTTCGATTTCATTTGATACCAAGTCCTCTAAGCGGTTACAACATTTTCTTTTCGAGTGTCTTAAAATGCGTTCCTGTCTATTTGCTTTAACGATTGGCTTAGTTCTTCAAACATCTCAGACTCATCTCTCTAAGGTCTAAAGATTTGCAACTTTTTAGTGTCGTTTTTCTATTTAATCTCAATAACAAGTGAAGTGTTCCTTTTGTCGTTACAGAAAACAAAATGTCTGAATCCCCCAAGAACCGCAAAGAGAGTCGAATTGTATATAAAAGAATGCCAAGAGGAAGTTAAAAACAAGCTTGTCAAAGGTACTCCCATCTTAACTCTCTTTCGCAAAGCTAAACTAATTGTCTTAAACTTTAGAAGCGTACCAAATTTTGAAGGACGAGGCAAAGGAGGAGTTGACTGAAGACTATGCGGAAAGCTTTAGTTCATATCAATACGATTACGCTGACACTCATGACAGACTTTTACCATCAGCAAACAGAAGAAGCTACAGCACCATATACCACCCGACACTAGTTCCATATGAAGACAAACGAATCGCAGGGGTACGTACATTTCACAGAGTGTTTTAAGATACACACTACCATTTGCTTAGGTGAAACATCGCCTAACGTGTGAATGAAATATAATTAACCCAATTGTTAGAATCTTGTTGGTTGGCGTCTCGGTCTTGGTCTTTGTTACGTACCGAAAAGAAATGTTCAAGGTTAAATGCATACAGAAAGTCATGGCCCTTATTTATCATTTGTTCAAAATTGATCATTTATGAAGTGGTTTTGAATTTCCCACAAGTATATTCTTAAGCATTTATACTATAATGGTTAGTCAAAACAATGCAATATAAAAAATATCTTCTTCTAGTGTCTCTTGCATTGCGTGTATGCAAAAAACAATGCTATTGATCAAATGGGATGGCCAACTCTGGATGGCCTTGTCGACTTCTACTCAGAAGGTGTCAACGAACATGGATTCTTTATGGCAACACTTCGAGCAGTCAATTTATGCCTGAACGTGGTAACCGTCAAATATCGAGTGAATCGACGAAAACTACCGGAAAAGGGTGAAAGCTGCGATTTGGCTTTTGATGTTTTCGATTGCATTTCAGATCAAATCACTGGCTATTGCTTGGATCACTTCCGTCAAGCATAAAGATGACACTTAAAAAGAAACCATTCTTCACTGAGTTAGCTGTGATTTGAACGCAGTGATGGAAAAAGTTAGTTTAGTTTGTAGTTATTTATATATTTTCCTACTTGCCATGTGAATACTGTATCTGTATTTATTATTATTATAATATACGTAGTTATTGTTCTTGGTTTGGTTTTAATTTACACAAAGATAAAATCTACATAGAAATCTGATTATGTGATATGCAACAACATGTAAAGAGGCGAAACCTAATTTATCTAGGAAGACTCTAATACTTTCACTGTGGATAAAAACGAGACCACCAGTTATGGGTATTCACGATCCGGTGAATGGGTATTCACGATCCGGTGAAAAACTGTAAGTGTAAGATTGTAAATTTATACTAATATATTTGATGTGGGAGTGTAAAAAAAAGTTACACTTCTACAACGATACAAGACCGGGTCGTGAATACCACTATACTCTTTTTTAAAATTTTATCATAAGCTTTTCCGTTCAGGGTTTATATATTATATTCTATACTCACGGATAGAAATGCAAAGCTAATAGAGAAAAGGAAAAAAATCCCTTGAACAGTGTTTTTCAATCTTTTTGATTTCGCGACCCCTTTACAGGTTGAAATATTAGAATAGTTTAACTAATTTAAACTTTGGTACATTTATCTATTATTCACGCGGGCGTAACTGTGTCGGCGACGGCGACGTTGCGACACCGCATTGTCGTTGCGGCGGCAAAAAGTGCCACGCACGTGCCGCCGCCACTCACTTGAACATGATCAAATTTTCATGAACAGGCAATGTGTTCACGCAGAACAAGCAGTCGAAAAATTAAAGGACAGCCAACATTTTGCTTTGCAGTTTGACGAATCTACAGATGTTTCTGACTGTGCACAGTTTGTGGTATTTGTGGGCTTTGAAGCAGATGACAGTATCACGGAAGAAATCTTATTTTACAAAGCACTTCCTGCAAACACTACTACAAACACTGGCCGTTTGTACGATATAATTTTGGAAAGCACTTGCAACTAAGATATTGACTAATAAAATGTGTAACAATTTGTAGCGATAATGCCAAACATATCCTGGACAAACTGTTTTCTCCATCGACAGGCTCTAGCTGCTAAGGTAGTACCTTCTGATTTAAATGACTTGCTCATGGAGGTAATAAAAATTGTGAATTCTATCAAAGGCAAAGCTTTTCAAACCCGGCTATTCAGAATCGTTTGTGAAGATATGGGCTCGCTTCATCTCCTTTATCACACGGAGGTCAGGTGGCTATCCGAAGGAAAGGTATTAACAAAAGTTCTGGAACTAAGAGCCGAATTGTTAATGTTTTTAAACATGTAAAGTCTGGCTCTTGAAATTAGCATTTTTGGCAGATCATTTAAGCCACCTTCATATTTTCAACAAGAACCTTCAAAGAAGAGAAGAAAATATTTTAACTGCCAAATATAAAGTAAAAGCAATCTGCAAAACAATATGTTTGAGTCTTTTCCAAGTGTTCAGAAGATTGTTGAAGATACTGCAACAGACCAAAGTGTCTTCTAGATTTGGCTGCAGATGGCATGAGAAGCTCTTAAATTATTGGTGCCATTCGCCACTTCATACCTGTGTGAACTGGAATTTTCTTCAATGGTAGGCAATAAAACAAAAAAGAGGTATAGGCTGTAACTAGAAAATTATTTAATTATTAACGTTTCAAAAATAGCACCACAATTCGTTTAACTTTTGAAAAATAAACAAGCTCATCCTTTTCACTAAAATTGTGTTTTTGTGGTGTAAGAATCTCTACTTTTTCTTTTAGCCGGCGACCCCCGATAGGGGGGTCGCGACCCACAGATTGAAAAACACTGCCCTGGAAGAATTGATATGTGGTGTAAAAATAAAAATTTGCGCGAATTTTTCTTTTTTCCATTTCCATTTTTCTGTGAAATAAGATTCGAATTTCACCAAACAGCCATGTTATTCACTCGTTTTAAAACTAGTTTTTGGGTAGAACTACTTTTCAAGAGTTTTCTAGTTTCAAGTTTTGAACAACTAGATATTATTAAAAAAAAATGTGGCACTTTTCCATCTACTCAAAAGCTAATTGTTGCGGCTTATATTGCAGGTCCGAGCCAGTTCATATATTTCTCGGCCAAGATAAATAAAACAAACAATCAATCGTTTGAAAATTATGCGATTTGTTTAAATTTTCTATTTGTTTCGCAAAATTAAAACTGGTTTTGATAACACGAGAAAAAATTTTCAAAAGTCCAACGAGATTTTTTCCAGAAGTCAATAATAGCGGAGTTCACACTGTACAGACTTTGGTTTCAACGACCAATGTTGGATAATGTGAACCCTCAGACGATCGCTTTCTCAACTTGTTGGATGGTTTTCAAATATTTTTCACCATTTTGATGTTGGCGGAAGCGGAAGAGTATATATTATAATGTTGAACGACCAGTCTGATAAGTCTGAACGTAAAATACATCCGACCATCCAACATCCATCAAACAAAGTTTGTCCAATTAAAACTAGCTTTGATGACTTTTGCAAAGCATTTATAGTTTTACGAAACCTCATGGCTGTAAGATAAATAGATTCTTATTTTTAAAGAAATTAAACAAAAAATTTTTTCATCACCAATAAAAATCCAGTAGCTCTGAAGTCTAACTTTATTATCGTGCCACACTTTAAGGAATAATTTATTGTTCGTGCGTGTTTAACTTTAAAATTTGTTCTATTATTGTCTTGACGGTGAAGTCGAACATTATTTGCGACGAATACAAAACACATAAATGGGGACAAATGTTCGTTAGTCGTGCTCATGTGAATTTAGTCCTTAATTAAAAAATCATATTTAGTCATTGGGGGCGTCCAACAATCGTATCCGGATAGCTTGTTGTTTGTTTATTGTTTATTATAATAATAGATACTTGTACACAGTAAGATACAAAAATCTTATTAAATAGTGCAAAGTTGAATTAATGGACAGATTTAACTTGAATACAACTCAACTCAAAGAGGCTTAAAATCGTTCAAAAACAAAAATATAAAAATATATATATAATACAAAGAGATTAACAAAAAAAAAAAACAAAAAGAGAAAAAAAAGAAGAAAAAAGTTAATAGATAGTTTAAATCGTTAAATAATTAGATATGCCTTAAGTTCCCTCTGAGATCCCTTCTTATCACCAATGTTCCTCAAATGTCGTGGGAGAGAGTTCCAAAGTCGGACGGCGTGAACGAAGAACTGACGCTCAGATGTCAAGCATGAAAAACGCGGTTGAAGGATGTGCGCTGTTCTAGTGGAAGCGCAGAAAGTTATTTTATTAAACAGATCCGGAGGTTGGTGTGTTTGTACAATATTAAAGAGCATCGGAAATGTAACAACTTATCAAGAGTGAGGCTGCAAATCTTGTTCGAGAAACTAGAAACTGTCGAATCTCCGAAGCCCAAAGACATACCTAATTGCATTATTGTAAGCTACATTAAGTTTTCGTTTATCGATAACATCGCATTTTCCATACACCTCACATCCATAGGTAAGAATAGGTATGATTAGAGATTTGACTAATACAATCCTAGTTTTGATTGGAGTAAAATTCTGAGACGCCCATAAAGATCGTAAGACCCCATAGATTTTACCAACGACTGAGCTGATGTGGTTGCTCCAAGTCAGGGTTTTGTTGAAAACCATTCCTAGATTTTTGGCTGTGGAGACGTATTCTATTGGGTATTATTCTAGGAAAATAAGAGGTTGATGTGTGTTTCTTAGATATGATGATGCACTTTGATTTCGACGAATTAATTGACAGAAGATTCTTCTTTGCCCAATTAGCAATATTTTCTAAGTCTGCATTGATGCTACTTGCACAATCTTCTATCAGTCCGAGAGGGCAACTTATATGAAGTTGTGCATCATCGGCGTAGAGTTGGACTTTAGAACTGGTAACGACAGATGGAAGTTCGTTGATGTAAAGGGAGAAAAGCAAAGGGCCCAAAATAGATCCTTGCGGCACTCCTGTAGTTACAGTTATGAAGTCCGATAAAACATTATTTGCATAAACTGCTTGCTTCCGATCAGAAAGATAGGAAATCAAAAGCTTTGTAGCAGAGGATGAAAAATCAAACAAATTTATGAGCTTATTGCAAAGAATATTGTGATCAACAGTATCAAAAGCACGTGAGAAATCAAGTAGTAAAAGAAAAGTTATTTGATCTTTATCAATACTTTGCCTAATATCTTCAACTACTGTCAACAAAGCAGTAATGCAACTATGTTTTTCACGAAAACCCGATTGTAAAGGTGAAATGGTGTGAGTGGCATCTAAAAAAAAGTTGATTTGTATTTTCATGATTTTTTCAAAAACCTTGGATAGAAACGGAAGTATGGATATAGGCCTGAAATCTTTTCCACTTGAGTTTTTGGGAACCGGTATAATTTTTGCTCTTTTCCAAGGTGTGGCAAAAACACTCGTCGTTAAAATGCGATTGAAAGCAAAAGTAATATAAGGAAGTACAATGGGAAGTAGCATTGTTGTTGTTGTTTACGTGTTAAACTTTTAGCAGAGTCACACACCCATTTCAACTAAGTATTTTTGGTATACCTTTCTATTCAAGTGATCAGCTGATAGAAAATTTATTTTTATTTATTTTCATGTTGATTTTTTGTTTTGGTGTGCATTTGTTTCAGCATAAGAGTCTTTTAAAACGCATGGGAAATCGAAAAAAATAAGTTATAATCGTCTAGCAATGATATTTTGAATGTTTTTCTGTTTTCAAAAGTCGAATTTTAACATTTCACAGCTGTTGAACTGGCGATTAAAAATCTTTCGTGTCTAAGAAACGAAGTTCAGGAAACAGTGTTGTTTTTTTGCCATGTAAAGACAAAAGGAGTATTTCCCGATTAGTTTAGAGTGGATGAAGTGGAGAGAAAACTACTTCATCTTCGGTGATAGAAAAATTGGCCATGAGTTAGAGGAAGCACCATAAACCGCATTTGTGTCTATAGCCTCGCATGCTGTGCATAATGTTGGATAATGTGTAAAAAGTATGAGATTAAGAAAAAGCATGAGCAGCTGAGGTGAAAATGCTTCGTAAGACAAAAGGAGTGACATAGCGAGATAGAACAAGTGGTCAATGTCTTCATGTCAAAAATATCATCAAGCAAAAACTGAAGCTTGACAGGCTCACTTGGTAATGTCATCTTTAAAGCCAACATCCGGAGAAATCCCCCGAAAAGTACTGGTCTGGAGCACACAAAAGCGAATGTTTTTGTCTCTATTGGGATTCGAACCACGAACCTCTGGGTTAACAGACAGGCATGCTAACCATCACACCATGGGTCCCACAAAAGCGAATTCACCATCAAAAAGATGGAAGAATCCAAATCCGGGAAAGTAGCAAAATCTTCGATGTAAAGATACTCGTGGAACCTTTAAAGATGATGAGGAAGAATAAGCAAAAATTTCTACTACTCTTAAAAAATTTAAAATGTTAATTATATACTAGGCATTTCTTTCGTCCTTCAAGCCCATAATCTCTTCAATTCATTCAAAAATCTTACGATTTTCACTGCCATATGTTTGGCCAAATTTATAGATCATAATTTGAGCCCTGACTTCTTAAGAGCCATCGACCAGAGCAATATCAACTTAAAACTAAAGTCGAAAGAGTTTTCCAGCACTTTTCATCTTGTGAAGTAAATGCTTTGTCCATGATTATCATTTCCTTATGAAAATAATCCCTAAGCTTAAAAATCAACTTTTCGATTGAAGCACTTATACATGAAACAACCCTTCGTCTACAATGGCCCTTACCTTTTAAGTTATAACGCAAATAACCACCCTATACTTTGTAGTTTTAATCAATCACTGTGTTACTGTAAACCTTCGATTTGCTTTGTTTTTTTATTTTCTTTATCGCTCCTTGTAACGTTTTCAATCTCAAAACTTTGCTTGTTTTTGTAAAGAGCGAAGCCTTCCTTTGCATAGAAATAAGATTAATTTTTGTTTAATTATGTTGACTACCTGAAGAATACCTGCTGATTAATGTTTCCTTTTCCTCGCGCAGTAAATTTATTTAAAAAAAGGAAAACTAAATAAAGCTGCGGCGATATTTATTTTAGTTCTTCTTTAATAGTTAAAATAAGATTTATAGTCATACAAATTTTTATGACTGATGAACAATATTTGACTATAAGAAAAAGAACAAAAGGAAGATGATATAACACGGAAATGTTCTAGATACCATAAGCAAACATATGCATATATAAAACATTAGTATCTTCAGTTTTGTCATGGTTCTTAAGCCACGAACTATTAAAGCTTCCGACTTCTTGCTTTTTGCACATCGCACTTTTTAACTACTTATCCAATGGTTGTGATGGATACATATGACCACCCACTTACAATATCTGTAGTATCGTCATAGAGCAGTAATTCTCTTTCGGTCATTAAACAGTCCATGAATCATTTCACGTCACTAATACTTGAAGGCATTTTTAATTGAAACATTTAACATATAAGTAAAATAATTACTATGGCCCAAACCAACTATACTGTTTTGTTTGTTGTTCTTTAACGCCATCGGGATGCATGAATGCTCACGACTACTCTTCGAATGAGTGAGAAAAACCACTTCCCGTAGTTGTACCTATTTGAATCTGATTGGTAAGTTGTTGGTATTCTAAGAAACTCTTTTGCACATGATACAACTGCGAGAACTTCAAAAAGTGGAAATTCATACCGACCAACTCGATAGATAGAAGAAGAGAAGGGCCACCCCAGGCTGCTTAGAATAACTTCAAAGATTCACCAATGCATTAAGAGTGGATGGGTCAGGCGAAATAATATTTAAGTAAAACCCCAAGTTGTTAATAAACCAGTCATAGTCTATTGTTTGATTTTGTCAGTTCGTTTCTCGGTTTTAGTAGTCGGTTTATAAACAACAATTAGAGAATAGAATATCCAAATTATTCTCAGGATACTTAACTTAGTGCTTCATCAAAATGGTGCACCCTTTGCTTAGTGTAATGAGCATTGTGAAGTCAATATTCATTCATGTGTTGATAGTTAAAAGTGGATTATGTGAAATTGAGTACAATAATGTAAACCCTGACGGATCCTTCTCTTTTCGGTAACTTAATTATTAAACATTACGTTCGGATTAAATAACTTTCCCTTCACAATTAAATTATTCATTGGATAAAAATAGTGTTGTTAAATAAAAGGCCAAATTTTTTAGTCAAAAATAAAGGACTCAATAGAAACTACATATGTATATAGTATCTGGAAAACAATTCATAATTTCTCTATGGGCATATGGGCAATGAAAAGGAACTATTATCTGTATCAAGTAATGGATTTTAAAAAAAATGGGCAACTTCGGAAGGATTGGGTCCCCAATATTTCGTGTCGTCTGTCGGTTTGAACAGAGTTTGCTTTCCAGGGTCTCTTATCTGAGAGTCAGGAAATCTAAGCGAGAAGCCTAACCAACAAGTCTAAGAAACTTGATTCAAATTTTTGTAGAGACAGCACATTCTATAGAACATAGAACAAGGCGTTTTATCCCGAAAAGCAGAACCAACAATTGGAGTTCAATTTTATCAGAAGAAATCTAATTTCATAGTACTGTCCTTTTGGAATAAAAGCCTATTTTTAATTTATTGTTTAACAAGTAAATGTTGTAGATTACTGAGTGCCAATAAGCAGTTAAGAAAAAAAGTGGATATGACACAATTTAGAATCGTTTTTAAGTTATGGTTCTGGAATGCTTCGTTTGGTCTGTACCAACTTTAAAAGAGCAACAGAAACAAGCATTTTTCTTTTTATTTTAAAATTTATCAAAAAATAAAGTGCTAACTTTTACGGTTTTTCGATCGACGTTTGAGCGGTAAAGTTATAAAAATGATATAAGATTATATAAATTAGAAACTAATGCAAGAATAGTTAAAATATGGCTTAATTTTGTTATTCAGCTGTCATATATGCTGCAACTATAGAAAATTTGTGATTATTAAAAACAAAAAGCAAATCTACCTGCTATAGAGGGTTGTGGTTATTTATACCAAAATTGTTTAAGGGGAAAAGGTTTAATTCATTTTAAAAAAGTACTTATTAATGAATTTTTTGAACACACAGTTAATATCTATTTATAAAAAATCAATGCGATATTAAAATATAATATTTAAAAAACACTGTGTGAAAATCCCACAGAGAAATACGGTAATGGCAGCAGTTATTGTGAAGAGATGCGGTTTCCTTCCTAACTAGGTACTGAATCTTCCGAATCATCCGAAATCAAAAAATCAAAGTTAACTCGTTTGGAGAGATTTTGAAATTTTAGTTTTTCACTTTCAGGGAATTCTTTGAATGAAAAACTCTTTTGATAAAAAATTGGCGCATTTGTTTTTGTAAAATAAATAAATTCTCGTAAATCATGTAAGGAAATAGTCTTCGAAATTTCAAAACGATCGGTGCAGTAGCTTTGAAGCTATGAGGGGCATCGACTTTGAAAATGTGAGTTGTGGAAAAAAACGTTTTAAAGCTGCCAGATTAAGGTTCTCCCAGACCAAATTTTTTTTGCAGTTGCGCCAGCTTCAGAAACGCTGCTGCTGACAATACAAATGTATGAAAACGCTTGGTTTTTTTTTTGTCGCGCCGGTTTAGGTATTTTGTATTTGTATTTAGTACAGTTTTGCTCGGTTCGACTTGAAATTTTGACAAAATATTTTTGAGACACTATGCTATGCATTCATGATAAAAATGAAAAAAAAAAATATTTTGAAGCACTACTGTTGTTTTTACTAGAACCGGTTTTCACATTGAATTGCCAATCCTTCTAGAATAGTTGCAGGTAATGCAGTCTGTGCTGTTTAGAATCAGCAAAAAATTGGGGGTTCGCTCTACTTTCGCACTAGTTATAGTAAATTGAATTGTGCCAGACTCCCGGCCCTACCGAGATGACTACGCTAATCCATAAATTTAAAACCTTCTTTTACTATTTTTAATTTTAACCTTTAGTTAGCACTCACATACTGATCACAATGTTGAACAATGAACACAAAGTATCAGAGTAAGTTGACAGCAACTGAGATGGAGATGCTCCGTAAGACAGCAGAAGAAACAAAGATTGATCGTATTAGAAGTCCCAAGATCCATGGAAGCCCTTAAGTCAAAAATACCATCTCGGAAAAAATAGAGCACAACCGGCTCAGTTGGTGTTTTCATGTTCAAAGGAACCATCCAGAATTCCAGAGAATTCCATCAAAAAATATCATACACAATCGTAAATGAAAAAGAATAAAGGCAGATTAAAACACTCCTGGCTCAGACAAACGCAACGAAATCAGTACTTTGTTGGTTTTAGATATGAAAGAATCCAAATCCGGGAGGTTGGCCGATGCTTTCTGAGGTCAACGCGGAGAGCCCTAATAATCTATTGATTATGTCATTTACTAAGGAACTCGAAAAAGGGTGGATTTTTATTGCATGAATCGGTTAATTGGCTAATTTTGGAGAAAAAATCGAAAGTGCTATTAAATTAGAGGGTGCAAATCGGAGATATGGGTTCTAATCCATCTTCACTGGTTTTTT
This sequence comes from Melanostoma scalare, assembly GCA_949752695.1. Taxonomy (NCBI): domain Eukaryota; kingdom Metazoa; phylum Arthropoda; class Insecta; order Diptera; family Syrphidae; genus Melanostoma; species Melanostoma scalare. The sequence goes on along the minus strand of OX456984.1, from coordinate 209,225,285 downwards.
CAATATAACTCGAAAACGAAGCAAAATTTTGATGCAATTTTGAGAACGTTTTTTGTAGAGAGCAAATATTTCCAGAAAGAAATGCCATTAAAAGAACTGACAAAACTAAAAAATTGGAAAATTTTGACTTTTTTTTCGTCGGGAATGTTTTGGATAGAAAACTTTTTTTTACAATTATTCGGAAGGTGTTTTTTGATGGGAAAATCTCTACAAAAAACGTTCTTGGAATTTCATCAAAATTTTGCTTCGTTTTCGAGTTATATTGAAAAAACCAGTGAAGATGGTTGAGAACCCGTATCTCCGATTTGCACCCTCTAATTTAATAGCACTTTCGGTTTTTATTTAGTAACTAACCCATTAATCGATTCATGCAATAGAAACCCGCCCTTTTTCGGGTTTCTTTATATGCCCTTTTTAACGATATAATCAATAGACTATAAGAGTAGATCACTAGTGTGAAGCATTTAAATGGGAGAGTATAGTGATCACTTCGAGGTCATGACGCTCGTAGTGCCGGAAAAGGAAGGAAAAAAATGTTTACCTTTAGTACTTGAACAGTTTTCCTCTACAAAAACTACTATCAAATCATTTTTCAACAACTTATTTGCTTCAAAATACATTTGAAAATTGTCAATATATAACACGTATACGCCTCCGTGGACCACAAAAAAGGTAATAGTAGTAATAAAATATGAAAGCAAAGGACAATCCACTGTAGGTTACCATTTTTTTCATGATTTTGACCGATGTTACATTTAATAACTTTTTGCTAATGCTAAAAACTCGTATAGTATAACAAGCCATCCCAGAAATGATACCTTCTTTTGATTAAGACATGCTTTCAAGTCCTAAGCACCGCAAGTCCTAAGTACCATTGTCAGCCTAAAGCATTGATCCCACAAAAAAATAAATTGGTTGCACGCGAGTAACCTGTGTAAATATGCAAATAGCATTCATTGTGATACCTCAGTTGACTTAATTAAAATTTCACATGCCCAACGATAGCTTTTGTTGGGAACATAATGTATTTCATTTAATTTCAATAGAGAGCTTTATTCCCTTATACAACCCCTTTCATTTGATACCCATATTTAGAAAGTAGTTAAAAAATATGTAGTCCGCCATTTTGCAGTTGCGGCCATCTTGGATGTACAAAGATACCGAATCATGATACAGTTAAACATGATAACGACATCGCGTTTTCATTTTTCTCTTGCTCTGCTCACGACGCGACGTTATCGAGGCACAAAATTGTTGGCAATTATAAGACCATATTGCACAAATGGGCTATCTTGTTTAGTTGTATCATGAAACCGAATGTATTAAAACCTACTCTCATCGTTAGAACGAATGCTTCCAAATTTCATATCATTCCGCCAATAGGAAGCGGACCGAAACCAATTTCTAGATTTGACAAAGATCAAAGAGGGCAAACTAAGTAAAACCGTTTAGTAAAAAATAAATGAATTCAAAGCACACATAAATTTATGATAGTGAGATAATTATTATATCTTATGTGAGTCCGGTAGTAGTTAACATTTAGCTAAGAAACACTGGTCAGAATCAGACCTCGAGGTATTGGCCTTTATAACCAGGGCTGTCTCAAAACTTCGGTCTACGAAACTAATTTACTACGGGGGAAGGAAGCTATGATGCTTCCTTTTCCCGTAGTAAATGTTTTACCACAAAATTTGTCAATATTATGATACTATTATTAACAAGTCCAAATATCTGTGGGGAAGCATTCATTACGAAAATGATTTTAGCATAAAAAAATCACAAAATCCTTCATGCTGATTGATTACAAAGAAAAGATTTTTCTATTGACTCAAAGATTGACTCAAAATTAATTTATTTTTAAAGAGGTTGCAGTTGCAGTTAGCTTTAGCTTAAAAAATGAAAATATGATCATATCCTGATAATTCGTTTAACTCCTTTTTTGTTCAATACGTGTAACTTCTTTCTCATTTAATAAAAAGTGGGAGGATTTTTAAAACAAATTACATTTCCTAAACAATACTTTATTCAAAGTTTTCTTCCTCTTAGACACTCCAACGATGACATTGGAAGTTTCTATCATAGTGCGGCTGGAAATCCAGACAACATCATTAGAGGCCGTTACGGTTCGAGGAACCCGTCTAATGGAAGAGTAGAAGAAACCGTCTACACAGCCGGACCACGTGGGTAAGGTATAAGAAAAAATATCAATTAAAATTGCAAGAAACGAGAACAACGAGTGAAGATGGTAAAATATCGTTTTCGTAGGTGTGTAATGTATCATAGCTATTTTTCATTTTCTTCTCTATACCAAGTCGACCATTTGTTCTAGAGCAATCGAATTATTTTTGTGAAGAGAGAAGGGGGAAAAAAATAGTTTTGCAAACACTAGCGAGAAAAGAACAAAATTTGAAGAAAAACTTCGAGATGAATAATTATCGTAGAGATCTGTAGCAGTAGCTAATCTAAGATCTTATGTTGGATGGTTCCATGTACCAGAGTACTCGGGTCGGAGGTGGTTTCATATTAGAATGCAATTTGAGAGCAATGCAGTGTGTCTCCGGTCTCTGTTTTCAACAGAAAAGATTTGTTGCCAGAACTACTTTAGTAAAATTAACACACTTCAGTTGCGCGAAAAACCAATAATAATAAAAAAAATTTGCATATTCGGAACAACAAATTTGAGATATGTACTGAAGAGGTATTCTCAACTGAAGGAGAATGAAGTAACTTTGTAACTAATGATCACAATACTGCAGAGCTCATAAAATATAATTTTTTGGACTCCATCTCGGGTTTTGAAGACATTTCATAAACGATCGAGTCTAATACCGGTAGGGTGTAAGATTCTCACTCTTCTTTACTAAAACGACTAAAATGGAAGCGTTCATTTGCTTATCTGCACATAAAGGTCAAAAGGCTCCAAAATATATGCAATATGCTTTAAGGTTAGGTAAGATTAGTTTGAAATGGTTGTCAGGAAAACTACTGACGCATTTAGACCCATATTAAGTCCACTGTGATACCATAAGAAGTATGTGAGTGAGTACCTCACTTAACAAAACCATTTGGAGCTTTTGATAAAGCGATAGAGGTGAAGGGTATCTGTGTTCGCCAGATCCTTAGATCATCAAGGAAATAATTTACTAGATGTAGTGCGGGACATGAGCAGAGGAGGTGAGGGACTGTCCCTTTTTTCTCCTCATCTAAGCAGCTTCTGCAGAAGTCGTTAGAGGAAACGCCAAGTTTTATGGCGTGTCTACCTATCAGACAATTTCCGGTAGTGACATTGCTAACGTGCAATCTGGTTATGTATATGTGCGTTTTAGATCTAGCTCTGACCATATCTGTTTTGTTGCCACACAAGTGATACTGTTCCACCAATTATTTGTTATATCCATTGCCTCTTGCTTTAGCATAAGTTTCCATGTAGCGATTGGTATACCAATATTCAACCTGCTGGTTGAGATCGGTAGAACGGTTCCATTTCTTCTGGCGAGTTCATCGACTTTGCAGTTACCTAGGATATCTCTGCACCCGAATAAGGTGAATATTGAACTGTTCAGCCATCTCTCAGAGATAGGCGATAGTTGAGGGCGGTTACTTAGTTCGTAGAAACAGCGCCGAGTGATTATAACGTTGCTTGATTGTCTGAGAAGATCCGGATATTCACTGAGAATATCACGTTTTCTTTTAGCCACGATAGGACCTCTTTGATCATAGGCAGAATGAGAGACTTACATTGAATTTGGTTGGTTGAGACCCCGCAGCCGACCTCTTCCTCGGTTTTTGACCCATCTCTATAGTAATGAATTGAATAGGCTTTAAGGCTTTGCATTAAATTTCGATACACCAGATTTTGCTGGGAATCGATAACACAAAAAATATGTTGCGTTAAAAGTAAAAGCCTCAAATCGATTTTTCGAAGTTTGAGCTTGATTAATGTTAACCAAAAAGATCTTTTAAAAAGGAACACAAAGGCAAAAGTTCGCATTTCATCTTCTGTTGACTAAGTTGACAAGGCTGCGTTGGTCATAAGAAAATCTGGTTATTTTTCGTTGATAACTATTTAATTCTGCTGGAGCTGATGGCCTCACTGCCTAATTGTTTAAAGCGGCAGGCGACGACCTGGTCAGGAGTATGCACCAGCTCATTTACAAAATATGGTCGGAAGAAAGCTGCCCGATGAATGGAACCTACGTATTGTTTCCCCGGTCCTCAAGAAAGGAGAACTGAACTGCGCCAACTACAGAGGTATCAGTCTTCTTAACATCGCGTACAAGATCCTCTCTGCCGTATTGTGTGAGCGTCAGAAGCCATTCGTCAACAACCTGATAGGTCCTTATCAGTGCGGCTTTAGACCAGGAAAGTCCCCCATAGACCAAATCTTCATACTACGGCAGATCTTGGAAAAAACCCAGGAGCTTCAAATCGATACCCACCACCTTTTTATCGATTTTAAGGCCGCATATGACAGCATCTATAGAGAGGAGTTATATAGAGTCATGTCTAGTTTTTGCATCCCTACCAAACTTGTCCGATTGTGTAGGATGACGATGGAGAACGCACGATGCTCAATCAGGGTCGGAAAAGATCTCACCGATACAATCGATGTCAAAAAAGGTTTTAGGCAAGGCAATGCACTGTTATGCGACTTCTTCAACATCGTTCTTGAATGAATAGTGCAAAACTCCCACGTCAACACAAGAGGCACAATCTTTCAAAGATCCGTTCAATTGTTCGGATATGCCGACGATATTGACATAATTGGAAGAACGCAGCGTGATGTCAGTGGCGCGTTTATGAGCAGTGAGACGGAAGCGAAGAAGATGGGTTTAGTGGTAAATGAGGGCAAGACCAAGTATATGCTGTCATCAAGAAAGGACACCCAACACCGACGTCTTGGACAGAGCGTCACGATAGACAGCTATAACTTTGAGGTAGTTAAGGACTTTGTCTACCAAGGCGCCGCTATTAATTCAGCGCTGAAATCAAACGAAGAATAACTCTTGCCAATCGCTGTTTCTTCGGACTAAGACGGCAATTGAGTAGTAAAGTCCTGTCTCGAGCAACTAAAGTGTCCCTGTATAAGACACTTATACAGGGACATTATGGACACCAACGCTCAGGCCCGGAAAGTCTTCGAATCCAATCCCGAGGGACGGCGCAGTAGAGCAAGACCGCGACTCAGGTGGCGCACGCAAGTAGGAGAGGACCTCAACCAACTTGGCGTGCTGGCTGGAGAATCATGTTCGTTGAGGCCCTGGTCCGACCCGGACTGTAGCGCCACCTTAAGTAAGTAAGTAACTGTTTAATTCGTGCTCAACGATCTTCAAATTGCAGGACGTCAGCTTCATCGATCGGAAATTATTATCATCTCACTTCTCGTGAGTCCGAGTATTTCCTTCTGGTTTGCAGTAGCAACCAGTGGCATGCCTCCGTGCTCTTTGCTTCGAATTGGGTGCACTGCTTTTTCATTTCTTGTTGACAGTTTCTGTATTCCACTTTGAGAAAATCTCTTCATCCCAACTAATTGAACGGCACTGGGAAACATTCTTTGAGAGCAGCTGCCTTCTTACTTGTCATTGTTTTAGCCTATTTCCGATATAAGGTTTCACAAACTTGTTGTGGAATGGTTGAATCCGTGGTAAAATTAAGTTCAAAACTAGGCGATACAGATCTGCCACTCAGCTTTCAATTTTGTTCTAATTTTGCCGCTTTGCCGCTCAGTATACGTGGCCGTGTCCTTAAAAATGTTTGCACACTCTATCAAAGGCAGTTTTTTTTAACAATTTCATATCCTTTGTTCATTCAAAGAACAATACACAGATAACTCTACACTTTTGAAATTAATTGATAGCTGTTGAATAGTTTTCCTCGGCCAGATAATGCCACTTGATTCTCTCAGTAGCTTTTGTTTGTTTGGTTTCCATCATCTTCCTTAGGTTCCAGTTCCAGGACACCATGACATAATTGGAAATGATATACTGGCCAACCTATTACTCTAATCCGATTAGATTAATAGCTCTGTACGCAGGCCACTATTGCAAGAAAAGAATAAAAGTCACTAACTTTCTAAAAAATGCCAATGGGAAGGGTTTTTTAGAAATACGCCGGGTTTCCAGGAGCTTACGGTCAGAGATTTCAAAGATGAAAACCGGTTATTTACTCCAGCTTAATAGGTTTTTCTACGAGGTGACAGAGGAAGAGTCATTCCACTCATGCAAGTGCCCAATCTTGGCCCACACCGAGAAAAAACCCTCGATCAACTGGGCGATACCTCAAACCTTCCACAGAGCAATATATTCGAGTGAATAGTTGCCACTTGCAGCTTCATCCCACATCCAACCTAACCTCACCTATTCTAGCCTATACTGCCTCCATAAAAAAATTCTATCAGCAGAAGACGGTGTAGCTGAGTGATAGCGTCTCCTGAGATCCCTTTGCAGTATTTCACAATTTCATCAATTTGGGTACGAAATGGTAATCAATGCGGATTTCATTTCCACCGTTGCTGTAAATACCAGCTGTCGGCCTTAATACAGTAATACCACTTCACTTGATAATTTAATATGTTTTGACCAGGGCGGTCGACGTATAACGTATTTTATACCTCTGTAGAAGTTAGAATGTATGCCTGTTACGTGAAACATCCAATTGTATCGCCCTTCGATAGGAATCAGCAAATCCGTAACGAAAGAAACTATCCTGCCATGAAAAAGGCTTTACCACTTACTCGTTCGGAATTAGCAAACAATTTTCAGTTCACCTCCTTTCCTAACTAGGTCATAATTGAAAGAAAGGCGTTAAGTCTTGGGCTCGCCAAGTTCTGCTGTGCTAAGCTTTTGTTTTATAGTGGCCATCATTGTCCTCGTTTGATGTCTTCCCGACGTGTACGTTCAAATTTTCACCAGCAAGAACTCTTCTTTTGTTATGTTCTTAAGAAAATCTAGCCAAAATGTATCTTTTACCATAGACAATATTCAAAACAAATTTAAATTTTCACACAAAGAAAAATGTCCTGTAATATCATAGAATAAATCAGAATTCATGTTAAGAGTATGAAGTCAATCTTTCTCTCATGTGTATCATTAGCATTGTCAATGATTCTTTGTTCTGAACAAAGAAATAATCTGTGGTTTGATTTACCAGTAAAAGGCATTTTCTCCTGTGTCCAGTTCACTATTTGCGGTCAAATGTCTAACACAACCAAATATTTGTTTATGGATGTGTTATTTTTCACGTAATAGTCGCCTTCCACTAAGAGTAGGTAATATATATAAACCTTTTTTGTACCATAAATAAAAAAAAAAATAATATACTTAATTTGCCTAGACAAATTTTTATCAAAATTACAGATTTCGGGTAAATGGTCCACAAATTCATCGGCACATGGATTTGTCACAGATACCCAGAGGGCCTATAGGAAACGCTGAAGACCCACTCGCAGATCCCTACGACGATCCCAATTATAGCTTCAGCTTTAAGACCCCTGAGTATAGCCGTGATGAGAATGCAGATAGTAATGGGGGTATAAGAGGTTAGTAGATATCTGCAATTCGGCCCACTTTGTAAACATTAATTTTAAAATTCAAAAACTTAAAATATTCCTTTCAGGATTGTATTCTTATTTTGACGACATTGGCGAAAAGCATACAGTTCGTTACGCAGCAGGTGCTGGTACAGGTTTTAAGGTGTTAAACAGTGTTCCTGATAGTCAATCAACGATAGCCTACACTGCACCGCTTTATAAATCAACACCAAAAGCACGAGGAAAAGTATCCGTTCAAAGAGGTTCAAGTGGGATGTATAAGTTTATTGCAACGGGCCCGGATCACCGAAGGTCAGAAGTGAGCGGTCCAGATGGAATAGTAAGAGGCGCATACTCGTATCTTGATGACAAAGGCGTTCAAAGAACAGTGGAGTATGAAGCTGGTGCTGGTATAGGTTACAGAATAATCAAAAATAGCATCGGTCGTGGTTCACACGTTAACACACTTGACCCCAGTTTACAAGGACGTGGTAGTTTACCCAAAGAATATTTGCAAACATCTAGTTCCGGTAGATTGCGACCCAAGGATGATGAAAAATCGTCTGATGGTAATTCAAACAGTGAGAGAAACCCTAATTTGAAAAATGATCGAAAGCAAAAAACAACCAAAGCTTCACCGCAAAGCGGCAACCGTCAATCCAACCGAAGTGGCAACAAAGCTAACAACTCCAAAAAAGGCAATAGGGAATCGATAGTCGACGATGAGGAATACACAGAAGAAGACGAAAATATTGACAAGAACCTCGGCAGCCAGTTCAATAGCCAAAGTTCGAAGAAAACTCCAAACCGCTACAACAAAAAACCCAAAGATAGTTCAAATAACGTGAGCTTTGACGATGACCTGAGTTCAATACCACCGCTTATCACAAGCAATCGTAGAATCTTAGAAATAGGCCGAGAAAAGGACTGGAATAGTCGCAATAGAGATTCGACAATAATAAAAAATGTTGGCAAGTGGTATATTGGCTTACCGCCAGGGCAAAGTGTCAGAGCACATGTACAAAATATTGACATTTTGCCAATAGGAGGAAGAACACTATCGCCATCAGAAGCTCTTCGAAGAGACGAGCTCTCAGAACTGTCAGATATTAAACCACATTTTTAATTTTAACAATAAATATATGTTAAATCTAAAATCTATTTTACATGCTTTAGGTAAAAGTTTTGTTATAAGTCACACTTACAGGAAAGTGTCCCGAAAATGTATTTTCTAAACGAATCGGCCATTTCAAAAACCACTTAAGTCACATTTTTTCCAACATGCTTTTTTTTTGCTGAAAATGGTTCCTCACAGGTAGAGAACCATTTTCAGCAAAAAAAAAAGCATGTTGGAAAAAATGTGACTTAAGTGGTTTTTGAAATGACCGATTCAAACGTAGTCATAAATTATGCGCACTTGACTTTAAGAATTTCAGGTCGATAATTCTTAGGCTTTCTTAATTTTTACAAACTGTTGTCGCCAATATCTTTGATTTCATAGGTAAGTGTAAATATAAAACAAAATTATGTCTTCATAAGAATGTGCCTCATTTTTAAATTTGGTATCGAAAAACCCAGCTAAATGGAAAATTACTTACTTGGAAGACACAAGACATGACCACAACTTGTCCTACTGCGGTGTTTGCACTTGAGTAACTCTCTCAGCGATCGTGCCGAGGATATAAATTTGAATCACAGCAACAACAACATAAACGAGTGGCATATCAAAACATTACATAACTACACACTCATGTATGTTTAGATTACCAAAATTACAAAACCCCAATTGTTTTATGGTGTAAAATGGGGGTACAATTTAAAAAATTGATCCAATTTTATTTAAATACTTAAACGGATTCAGAGCATTCTGAATACAATGTCAAGTATGCACAAATTAGTAAGCAAAGTATAAGAAAATGGTTAAGCCATTCATATATGCAAATAGGAAAACTTAACACGTGACTAGCATAATATACACACAAATGTTTGAAAGGCGGCAGCATAGTGAAATCTTGGCTTGTGGAGGTTGAAGATGCCCTTATAATCAAATTGAATGTAAACATCATAGATTTAGGTTTAAAAGACCCAAAATGTATAAAGTTAAAAAAGAATTATCAAAAAAACAAAATATTTACATTTTCTTCCGTCAACGAACTCGTTCATTGTGGCACTTGCAAGACGGTAAGGCAAGGATTTTAGTCTCTTTCCCGAGAGCTGAATAAGCGCCAGATCTTGGTATGTCGAGAGTAGGGAAAAAGTATATGAAACGCCTTCATAGGGCATAAGTAGATTGTGCATCAAAGTGTTTATAAATTGGAGATTTCGTACCCTAACTTGAAATAACTTCAGAAGAGGAAAACTTGTTTGCATTGTCAATTGACAATTTTTGTTTGACAAATATTTTGACCAAGCAAACAACATAGATTTTATGAAGACAGCGGGATGCTTGCTTTGTTATCTCGTAAGGAAATTGTAGGCTCAGACGCGTAATAATTAAATAGAATTATGTTTCAGGTTTCCATATTTACAGTAACATTTCTATAACGAGTAATTTTTTAAAAGATATCGAAAACTAAAAAAGCACATAGAATGCAGAAAAAGCATGAAGCCTTTATTTGAACCGAAAGTACGGTAGATATAATTTAACGTTAAGAGATTGCTTCACTCAAATGTTAGCCGCTCCGACTCAAATATTATACCATCCGCTTAGTCCATTTTCGGAATACTCTTTCCTTCATTTTGGTGGGTATCTCATGAATAAATGCTTCAATGCTGGCTTCCAGAGCGTCAATCGACCAGCCCCTTACGTAAAATAAACTGTTCACCGAACTCGCCTCTCACTTGTTACGTTGTTAAACGTGCTGCGTGGCAAGTGGCACTATCGTGTTTAAACCACATATCATGCAAGTGAGTGAGTTTTCGTATTTTATGCAAGCAAAGTTTATTAATCGCTCTCACTATTCACAGTAACGTTGCGATTTGAGCCATTAGTGAAGAGATCAATACAACCAGAAATAAGTTTCGTCACTGAACACAATTTTTCCATAAAAAAGTGGACCAACTTTCCAAAAGCCAATTCACCAAAATTTCGGCGTTGTGGTAGTTTGTTCGTCTTCAATTCTTGCATCTAGACCCTTCCGCAAAATTTTCAATGTAGTGGAGTAGCAGAGGCATAATTGTTGTGACCGAATTGGTGTGACAGCTGCGATATTTTCTTCAGTTTGCACCCTACGCATGCGTGTTGGTGATTTAATGTCCGAAAACGTGCCGGAACCCGGAACAGGGCGGGAAGCCCCGATACATAGCACACGTATCACAGCTATGTCTTGTGAGGAAAAGGAGGGGGGACTTGCCAGGTGATACCCGTGGAAATACATTATTTGTTTTCAGTTGGGATTCAAACCAACCAGCCGTACCAAACGTTTTCGTGCGATACCTCATAGTTCCTCAGAGCCGCATCGCACATTTTCGTGCGACACCTAATAATTCAATTCAGGCCATGTCGTACTTTTTTGTGCGAGAGTATATTGGATTTTGTATGGGTTTCGAGTTGTGTGGTTTCTGGTGAACATTTTGGCTTAATTAACGTGGCCGTAGGATAACTTTACTTTTTCGTACGACGGCGACGCGACGTGGCATCAACTTTTAATGGGCCACGTCGTACAAAAACGAGTGACACACAAATGTCGTTCGAATTACACAGTTATCGAAAAAAAGTGGGAATTGGTTGGAAACTGATTTTTAGAAACTTAGGTAAATCATCAATCAGAGTGTAAAACTGACCATAAGATCGGAAAAACGCACGATGAACGAAAGAGCACGCATTTTTATAATAAAATTCAATAATTTGAAAGCGTTGTTCAATTGTAAGACGAATCATAATTAAATTATAAACTAACTAAAGATGATCGACAGTGAGAGAAAACACGAAACATGCGTCGAAGACATTCTCGCCTCACACTATAAATTTTAAAAACTTTGAATTGAAATTCCAAGTCGATGATAGTGAGCATATCGCTGCCGTTAAGGTGTTCAGGAGTTCAGGAGTTCGATGATTTTTGACCCAAATTGGAAGATATGTACTTGAACGACATTTGGTTTCAACATGATGGTGCTACAAGCCAAACAGGACACGTCATAATCGACACAATGAGCTTGTTGGCTCAAGAAATGGGCCAGCAGATTGGCCGCCTCGTTCTTGTGATTCTTAGGGCCACGTTAAGTCATTGGCTTATGCCAACATGCCAACGACTTTGATTTTTGAGCTCAGAGTCAATATTGAAAGCGAAGTAGCGAAATGTGTGTGTGTGTTTTTTTTGGGAAATAGGAGAGCAGCTAAAATTTAGGGAAATAGGAGAGAACTAAGTAGGAGACACTGATGTACATTCCTTTTAAATTTTTGTGAATCGTAATGCCGGGTTAGGTAAAGCATTGCACATTGGTCTGTGCAGAACTGTAAAAGAATTCTTTTTTTAACTGCAATTCAAATGATGAAAAAGACTCATCATTTGAACAATTTGTCTTCAAGTTAGTACTTAACTCTAATCAAAAATTTCCAGTTAATTTTGAAGTCTTTAGTTCTCGTTCAGAGCAGTCAAAAGACTTGAAGTCAAAAGAATGCAATACTTTTTAACTGGTTGCAATCTTGGAATTCTCTTAAAAGTCTTTTACATTCCTTACAATCACGAACTCTTTTGATTGCATCATTGTAAGTAATGCAGTCATTTGGCTACTTTGGAGTCTTTTGACTGCTAGAATTCTTTTTTATTGCTTGGAGTCTTTTAAGTGCATGAAATCCTTTAACTGCTTGTAGCCTTTTAAGATTTTTAAGAGACTTCTCCGATCCTACAATTGAACTATCACCTATCAGTCTTAGCGCTCTGTTTTGTACCCATCAAGTAGGCACAAAGATGTTTCAGGTGCACGTGACCAAATATGGGAGCGATACTCTAGTTTTGGCTTTTTAAATTGTAGCCAGATCAGATGGAGCCGAGTCATCGAAATTTGAGTATGTACAACGAATCGAACACTGCTAACCGCGGTGGCCATATGAACGGAGTCGAGTTTCATTTACAAATGTTTTGATTGTATGTACTTTAAGCCGATAATAAAGTTTTTAAAATATCTCAAATGATTTGCATATAATATATATGTATATTTCTTATTGGAAAGCCCGATATTTTTCTATGTATGTATATCGTAAATGCTAAACCGATACATTAACAACATTATAGAAAAATGATAGGAGCCCAAATTTTTCCAGTTTTTACCTTTTGCCAGTATTAGATAGATAGAGTTAGATAGACTTAGATAGATGGAATTCCAACGGCACTAAATGTTAATTTAAATTTTCGATTTTCAAAAAGAGCGGCTAAAACCGCAGATGGATATGAATTCTGCAATTTGTACAATGCAGTCCGAGTTTTTCTTGATTCAATTTCTAATAAATATATGTTAGCGATATCTCTGTCTTAACATTTTGTTCATTTCGTCGTAATTGCCAGAAATTCAACGTCCTATTTTCCGGTTTCGTCCCCAGAAACATCCGCAATCGGTCAAGGAATGTCCAAAACCATGAAATGTTCAATGCTAAAAATAATAACCATAAGTAGCATGAACATGATTAAAGCGTGAATCCTTTTAATAGTGGTTTAAAATACAAAAATATCACAGAAGCAAATGCCGTTGTACAAAAGCAATCTCTTCCAACATACCTTACCCACAAAGAAGAAGTCTTACGCGTCATATAACTTGGTTGCTTGATCCCTAAAGACCTTGATGGTCTTCTCTTTTTATAGAAAATTATAGGACTATAACCTCTACTTATATGCATGAGTTGTACTATGTTTTGTTCTTTTCTTTTGATCAACCAAAGCAGGTTAGTGGTGTGACGTCGTGCAACTTAATTCAGTAGGCGCACTATCATGTCGGCTGAAGCACACGCGGACATAAAGAAATGTGATTTTTTTATAGCCTGACTTGGTTTTATTATGTACAGTTAATGGTTCATCAGATGAAAAGTATTCTATACATTTACGAGATGCACCGCCTAGACATGCGATGCATTCTTTATTACTTACAACCTATAGCTTTTTAATATGTACGTGAATGTGAGACTGTTAAAGATCGTAGATTAAAACTGGCGTTAACTAGTTAATTTTAGTACTTTGGTACCATCTTTTCTCATAATAAAATTCATTAATTAACGAAATACTTTGCAACTACTTCAAAGCTCGTTATCTTTCAAGAACTATCCAAAAACATTTAAACGATTCGAAAAGTGTCAAGTTTTACATTCGGTCAGACTATTAGTATTGAATGAGTATTTACTCTTTTCGACTCTGAGTTAGAAAAAGAAATATGAATACCATAAATTTAGAGTACTTACTGCTGAACCGTTCCAACTACGAAACGGCCTTTACAAATTATTACCAGGACACAATTTATCCAGCGACGACTGAGGATGTTATTGTTCATTGCCAGACTTAATGGGAGGTACTTGTGCTTGGTTAAATTTTCTTCGTGAAGTATGTAAGGAGCTTTTCATCCATAATGAAAGAACAAAGAACAAAGAATACTCTATCCTCTGTCTTCCAGAATATAGTAGAAGCATTTAAAAAGGTCCAAAAAGCTGGTCAGTAAAAACAGTATACTGATAGAAATTAATTTAGACATCATTATTATCAGGTGGCTAAAGTCCTTTTAAAAACTGGACAGAACTCAGAGCTAAAATACAGAAAAATCAAACAAACCATCGACATTTCAACATCTAAAGGCGAAGTTCTATTAAAACTTCTCTGTGAACTTGCTGTTAATGAAACACTAAACATTAGAATGGTAGAGTCAAACTGGTAGCATATGCTAATGGCTCAGTACAAGTACATCTAGCAGTATGAAGACTTAAATCAACTCTTAGCTATATCATGTCCACAGTTAACAGCTCGGCAAAGATCTGGGGCTTAGATCAGAACCGATCCTTACTTTCAACCAAATCAAATACAGGACTTTACAAAAAAAAGTTGTTAAAACGTTAGTTTGATAAGGATAACACAAACTAAAGATCCAAGAAAGCTTGCATTTGGATACTCGGCCATGATAGATGAGTGCGGAGTATTTAAGGTAGTAGTCTGGTAACTTATGCCTATTTTCATGACTTCTTTGGAGGGTGTTTATTACGAGAAAATAAAAATGAATTTCCTTGAATATTTAGAGTGTTTTCATTTACACATTGAAAATATAAAAAAATTTTTTTTTTTAAATTTAATAGTTTATTACTATTATTATTGTCACACGAAGTTGGAACCTCAAAAAAAATGCACGTGGGTGGCTTGGGTGATTTTGGCTTTTGATGTTATCTGAAATCAAATATTCGTGATTATTCTTAATGTATAGACATGTCATTCTGGTCGGAACTACTGAAGTTAAATTTTAAGGGTAAATAACAAAATGGCAGACTTTGAAAAAAAGTCCTTTTATTTTAGCAAAATTAAAAAGTTAGGGGTGAAAAGAATTCTCGTTAGTACCGACTAGAACTATAAGTGTGTAGAACAGCCTGTTAAAATTTGAAAGCAATCGGTTCAGTAGAAAAAAAGTTAGGACCCGGGCCGACCAGAAAAACAATGTTTTGAGAAAAACGCGTTCAAAAACAAATTTTCATAAGTAAACTTATAATTATGTCAATCGTCTATGCCTGGAGCGTATAATATGCCCTCATCCTCTTCATATATATATAAATATATATACAGGGTGTCCCGTAATTCGTTTTACATACTTTGGGATATGATTCTTGGTCATATTCTACGAAAAAAATTGTTCTACAGTAAAGTTCGTTTCTCAAGTTTGACATCACTTTTTGACAATTTAAAAAAAGGCTAACTTTGGTGTACCCTGACCTGTGTTAAATTCGATATCTCTGTCAATACTGATGATAGAGACCTAATCTTAGACTCAATTTTTTATAGAAATAACAACGTTTAAGGCTGTATTTAAATTAGGCTTCCATAGGTTTAGGGTTGCCAGATTTTCCATTTTAAGTGGTGTTCAAATTTTCTTCCCAAAACAAAGTTTTGACTTTGAGGTCATTTTTTTGGAGAAAAGGCCTGATAAACATAGAGTTTCTTTATTTTTTAAAGATGAACAAAACAATTATAAAGAAAAAACTAAGCATTAAGTTAGCTCAAAAACCCATACATTTTATGATACTAAGAAAAATACGAAATGGGAAAAATTAAAAAAAAAATAAAAAAAGTTTTTGCTTTGAGGTTTGTTTGAATAAAACAATAATATGATCACTTTTAGTAGTTTTTTATGTATTTAATACAAATACAATTATAACAAGTGCTCAAAGCGCCCTCCTTCGTTTTGAATCCATGCCAGAGCCCGTTTTTGGATTTCATTGTGGGTGTTTGCTGTCGATAATTCTTGGCTTACTTGTAGTCTTGTAATCTTTGAAACTGTATTTAAATTTGACTCCTATAGGCTAAGGGTTGCCAGATTTTCAGTTACTATAAAGTTCCTGGTATCCTTTGTTGTGCTTTTCTTCAATTTCCATTAAAAAACTCATATTAGAAAAATAATGTCTGCGTATTCTTCTCTCGTAAATGAAAGCATTTCAAAAAACTCTCTGATCAAACTGCAATCGTGACTTAATTTGACAAACTAATGAACAAATTTGTTTTCTTATTCTTTTATACGACTTATTTACCTATTGAACATTCATACCCCAAATTTAAAGCAAACATCCACAAAGAAATCCAAAAACGGGCTCTGGCATGGATTCAAAACGAAGGATGGAGCTTTGAGCACTTGTTATAATTGTATTTGTATTAAATACATAAAAAAACTACTAAAAGTGATCATATTATTGTTTTATTCAAACAAACCTCAAAGCAAAAACTTTTTTTTATTTTTTTTTAAATTTTTCCCATTTTGTATTTTTCCAAGTATCTCAAAATGTATGGGTTTTTGAGCTAACTTAATGCTTAGTTTTTTCTTTATTATTGTTTTGTTCATCTGTAAAAAATAAAGAAACTCTATGTTTAAGAGGCCTTTTCTCCAAAAAAATGACCTCAAAGTCAAAACTTTGTTTTGGGAAGAAAATTTGAACACCACTTAAAATAGAAAATCTGGCAACCCTAAACCTATGGAAGCCTAATTAAAATACAATCTTAAAGGTTGTTATTTCTACAAAAAATTGAGTCTAAGATTAGGTTCCTATCATCAGTTTCGACAGAGATATCGAATTTAACAAAGGTCAGGGTACACCAAAGTTAGCCTTTTTTTAAATTGTCAAAAAGTGATGTCAAACTTGAGAAACGGACTTTACTGTAGAACAATTTTTTTCTTAGAATATGACCAAGAATCATATCTCAAAGTATGTAAAACGAATTACGGGACACCCTGTATAATAGAATAACAGAGTCAACCCAGGTATAAAAAATGGGCGCAAACAATAGAAGGGTTCAAGCGGTTACAGCTGCCGGTTGACCTTAAAGGTTGGACTCCGAGGCGCTCTAGGAAACTCGTTATAAATCCCGAAATATGTATTTCCAATTTCTGTCTGAAATCTTAAAAGTACATTTTCAAGACATTGTACTTTCAAATTAAGCAACAAAAAAATTACATTTTCTTAACCCAAGTTACCAGACCTTAAAAATAAATAGTGTGGCGCAACAGAGCGAGGAGCCCCAGGGCCTAGCGCATTTCTCACAACCAAGCCTTGTGGAAATGTAGGGGACCTACAATTTTCAGCTGGTTCCGAAAGGCTAATCGAGAAAGCGCTTCATGGCAGAGCAGATAATATGATAGTGAATAATAATAAATCCGATAGCCTATGGAGAAGTAGTTTGATGGTAAGCTATAGGCTCACGCAGAAAAAACATTCTTTCTTATCTTTCTACTTCTTATTTACTAGGTACCACTTTCAAAGCGAACCTGGTGGCTATGTATTACAAGTTACAAGTTACAAGTTAACTTTATTGAGGCATATTTCACAAGTTCATTACATTGTTATTTAAAAGCTTAATTTAACATTTGGTTGACTTAATTTGTTAGGGAACCATCTTTTATCAGACCTTCTAAACATTCCACAACAAAATCTTAGAATTTTTCTTTCGAAAACTTCTATTTCTCTTGCTACCGTTGGTGATATGGTGAACCATGTGCAGAAACCATAAGTCAAAATGGGCCTAATAAAAGTCTTGTATATTAGAACTTTTGTTTTTCCTAACATTACTCTAGAATTAATTAATTGTTTTAGAGTTCCGGTAACCATTTTTGCTCTATTGAGAATGGCCCGTCCATGCTTGTTGAATCCAAACCTGTTGTGGAAGTTTATTCCGAGATACTTCGTTTCCGAGCGTAGTGGGATAGAAAAATTGTTTATTTTTAAGGAAAGAGACTTGCTCTCCCTAACCGCAAGATAGTGCCCTTTACCACTTGCGTTTCTAAAGCATGTCAACCCACATTTTTGGGTGTTGATTTTAAGTCTCCACTTTTTAAAATAATTTTCCACAAGTGGGAGTGTTTGTTTTATTTTGTTGAGCGCCAACAGTGGCCGTATATCACTTGCCAATACCAGAGTGTCATCTGCATAGAGTAGTGATCCTGATTCATTCGATGTAGGGTACGAGAGCGGAAAGTCTTGTAAGTATATATTAAATAAGAATGGGCCCAGTATCGATCCTTGAGGAACGCCCGAGTTCACCGGAAAATAATTCGTATTGTCAGTTCCAATGAAAATTGAGGAAAATCTGTTTGAGAGAAAACTCTCAATCATTTTGATGAGCCAGTTCGGAAGGCCGAGTCTTATCATTTTAAATAATAGGCCATTATGCCAAATCGAATCAAAAGCCTTTTCGAGGTCGATGTCTATGGTCACCGTGCATATTCCGTATCTTAAATTTTGAATAACTTTATTCTGAAATAGGAGTAGGGCATGTTCTGTGCAGTTTCCTTTTTTAAACCCGAACTGGTTGTTTGGAATGATGCCTGCATCTTCACAAAAATTATTTAAAGGATTTGCCAATACCCGCTCAAATAACTTTCCAATATTGGACAGTAACGATATAGGACGGAAGTTAATAATTTCTCTAGCAGCCTTCTTTTTTGCTATTGGCAAAATCTTAGCTTTCTTCCAAATCGCTGGAAAGTAACAATTGTTTATGCAATGGTTGAATATTGCTGACAATAATCTATCCAATGTATACGGACATTTTCTTAATAAAGAATTTGATATTTTATCAACTCCAGAAGATTTTTTATTATTGAGCGAGATTCTCAACATATTTACACTTTCAGATGACGTGAAAGGAATAGTTCCTGGATCCCTAGCATTATTTGAGGGGGAGAAGGCAGTCAGTCTTTCGAGCTGATGGTTTTCTTTGAAAGAGTTGACTGTAGATAGAACTTCATTTTCAAAGTTCTGATCATCAATAGACGTTCTTTCAGAGTAATCAGTAGAATAAATATCTTTAAATGCATTTAATTTAGATTGAACATCATGAAGCTCTTGGTCATTATAAAGAAGCACATCTTTCGAGATATCTGTTCCGAAAAACTTACGTCCAGCTATTTTGTCTATCTCTCTAAAAGCCTTATAATTTTGCTGATGCACTGTATTTTGGTGTGAAGCTCACGATATTGTGGGTCAACTCTATTTAGATAGCGATGGTAGAGTCTTTTAAGCTGCCCAAGCCAAATTTTTCGTAAGTCTATCAACTTTTTGGTCAGATCAGAAATAGAGTGATACTTGTGGTCTGTAATATTACAGATTTTTGAGTGACTCTCTACTTTTGTAATTATTATATTGTTTAGTTGCGATAAAGGTTATTAATTTCCGAGTCTGATATGTTTCGTTCGTCTGGGATAGAGAACGTTGAAAGGGCGCTATGAAGGTCATACCGGAAATGTTCCCAGTTTGTATTCTTAAAACTCCGATACGTAGGTGGAGGCATTAGAAAAGGTGAAAAATCGTCGACAGTTACTTCTAAAAGAACTCCGAAGTGGTCAGAGAGTACTGAGAATGTCTTGCATGTTGTGGGCATAGAAGGACTGTTTGCAACACGTCCGGGATTAAGTAAAGAGGAAATTATGAAAAAATCCAAATAAGAGGATGATCGTGGATATGTCGGGGTGTTTGAAGGTATTATATCGAGATTTAAGTAGGGGCCGCTGTTGAACCAATTGTTCAAACGGTTTCTATTACTATTATGTACTCTGTCTCCCCAATTAGGATGACGAGCGTTAAAATCTCCACCGATTATAGTAGCATCAAAGCTATTAATAAGAGCATAAAGTATGTCAAGTTCTCTATGCAACCGCTGCCCTGCATCATTTGGAATGTAAATACTACCAACTAGCAAACGGAAATGTGAACCCGTGGAGGTAGGAGAAGATATTAAGGCAAGACACACTGAGATTAAATCACTTTGGAAAGGAATTAATTTAAACCTGTACGTTTTGTCCAGTAAAATTGCTGTTCCCCTACCAGTATCATTTCTAATAATATTAAATCCTTCGAAAGAGGGTTTATGTCTTGTAGCTAGCCTAGTTTCAGAGAGTAGGCATATCTGAGGTTTTTTATGTTTTAAGGTATTTAAAAGCGTAAGTCTTTTTGTATGAGAAATGATATGGCTATGTATTTATTTATTCAATTTCAAAAGTCTGGATAGTAACGTAAACAAATCAGATAGAAACAGTTCTGATGTTGAAAATATCGCCCAGCCGAAAATTATTCAGACATTTTTAAACAAACTATTTGATACCATTATTAAGGAGGGTTGCGGAAGTATACCAAGAATTTTCACAGAAACTCTTTCACCAACGGGTTCAATATCGAACTTCCTGGTTATGGGAGCATCTCTTAAGGCGAGATCCTGTCAGCGACAAGAGCTGCTTATCTTTTGTCTCGAAAAACGATATGAAAAAGCTGATACCAGCAAGAAATTACAGTTAGATTCTATTCAGGCAGATTTTCTAAGCTCAAACAAGACATCGGAAAAAAGTCTGAAGAGAATCAAAAGAGATAGAAAAAGAAGACTTAGAGTTGCATAAAGGATGCGGAGACGAAGAAGTGCCTCAGGACACTACACACTTTCTATGCCATTGCCCAACGATCTCTCACCTAAGAAATTGCCAAATATTTTAGTTTTCGTATACAATATTCTCAGAAACGAAAGGATAAAAACTCACATAATAAAAAAATAAACTACATAATTATAATCCTTATATTGTTTGTCTCTTATTATGTTCTTCTAATATAGGTGATCTCCAGTCTCCACCCTAGTTAGATGAGGTCCTCTTTCACTCGCGATTTCCTGCAATGTGTGTTCAAAAACCCGTTAAAGAGCAACGTTGATGACCATCCGCTCTACATTTCCCAATCATCGTAGTCGATATCAAAGGCCTTGGTGATTTCTTTCCAACCTTGACGGAGTATTACGAATTCTCCAAAATCATCCAAAGTCATGCATAGTTTTGCAGGCGTGTTAAAACAACGCATCATGCTAATGGAGGTGCTATGTGTACATAAACACCCACCTATTTGAAGCTCATATACCAACTTTTTAATATTTCATAAAAGCTCCCAGAACGTAATTTATAACTGCATTTTTACAGTGCACTCAGGTTACAATCGTTTCTCATAGAATAAGACATTAGTCACATATTTAAGGGATCATCTCAGTGCGAAATTTTTAAAAATCGCTTTTTTAATTTTTTTGATTATTGGATAGTATACACGGTTTCAAACATGCTGTTGATTTCTTAAATCGAAATTCGAATTATTTTCGTCACTAGAAAAGTTCTTAGAGAAAGGCAACGGAGCGTCAAATCTGCCGCGTCAGTCCGGTCGTTCAGCCTTTATTCCTATTGTTGGCTCATCCCTGAGCGTGACCTTCAATCGGTATTCAGTTCCTTAAATTCGTTGAAGGTATAGAACTGCGTCGTTAAGAGGCCAAGCATTTCAGTTTATTTTCCGCATTCACTATGCACGGACCTCCGAAAAATACACCGAAATAATTCGGAATGGTGTTTTTCAAAACGGGTGTCCGCCGCCGAGAGAAGCGTTTTCAAGCTATCGATTTCAAAGTTTTATACAACATTATTCTTGTCAATCTCTTTCATCCTAGGGAAGCTTTTTTTAAACTTCTTATTTTTTTTTCTCGAAAAACTGTCGAAAAAAAAGCCAAATTCACTATTCTTTGCTCAAATCGCCGCCATTTTGTCCAAAAAAATTTAAAAAAAAGCCTCCATTGGATGATAGTGGCTTTCTTACAGATGTGATAATCTTTTTGAAATTTTTGTTTCAAATTTGATTTGGATTTTTTTTTTTTTTTTTTTTTTTTTTTTTTTTTTTTTTTTTTTTTTTTTTTTTTTTATAATTAGCGCACATATCAAGGGGTTATGACTACCCTTATAATGTTATAGAACACAGTGCGAGCATTTAGGAAAGTAGGAGAGGGTTTAATAGGAGACACCGATGCACGTTGCTTTTGAATCTTTGTGAATCGTAATGCAGGGGAAACACAGAGCCAGGTAAAGCATTCCACATACGGGTGGTGCGACTAAAGTATGAATCTCTATACTTGACTGTACGTCCGAAGTTGGGTTCAAGGTAAAGCAGATGAGCATTCCTAGCGAGGCGTGTGTTGCTAAATTGTTTCAGGGGAGGAATGCAACTGGCTATTTCACTACAGCACTGTTTATGAAAAAAGCGATAAAAAAGAGAGAGGCAGGAGACGTTTCGACGATGTTCAAGAGAATCAATCGATTCTACGATTGAACTATAACCTATCAATTTTAACGCTCTTTTTTGTACCCTATCAAGTAGGCGCAAAGATGTTTGAGAAGCACCTGACCAGATATGGGAGTTATACTCCAGTTTTGGGCGGATGAAGGCCTTATAAATTGTAGCCAGATCAGAGGGGGTGAAGAACTTCCTGCATCGTCTCAAGAAACCTAAGCATTTAGCAGCGTTTTTGGCGACTTCAAATATGTGGTCGTTCCAACGAAGATCATCGTTTACACACATACCGTACACCGTACTGACAGCTTTTCGGTTTCTTCGATGCAGGTACCATTCATGGATAATGGCAATGGGGGAATGTTAAGCTTCAACGACAAGAGACAGCATTGAGTTTTCGAAGCATTGAATTCTACTCGGTTCATAAGACCCCATGAAACAATGCTGTCAAGGTCAGAATTCAATGAGCTTATCATACGCAACCGTTCCAGTTCCACATCCGAAGAGCAGGGACGTGAATTTGGAAACGAATATGAAAAGCTGAGGGTCGAGTCGTCAGCAAAACAGTTAAACGGATTAGAAGTTTCAGACAAGAGATCATTAATGAAAATGAGGAAGAGAGTAGGAGACAAAACAGAGCCCTGGGGCACACCAGCATTTATTAAGTGGGTATCAGACTTGAAGCCATCCAACACAACTTGTATTGAACGGTCGGAAAGGTAATTTCTAATCCAACGAAGAAGAGACTCATCGATACCAAAAGCACGCATTTTCGATAAAAGAGCCTGATGCCAAACTCTATCAAATGCCTTAGAAATATCAAGCGCAATAATCTTACTTTCTCCAAAACAATGTAAAGATTGGTTCCACTTTTCGGTGAGATAAGCCATCAAATCACCAGTGGACCGTTTGCTACGAAAGCCGTACTGACGGTCATTAAGAAACTTTCGTTCTTCAAGATATTTCATAAGTTGACGGTTTATCAACGATTCCATGACCTTGGAAAGAAGGGACGTTAGTGCTATTGGACGGTAATTGGAAGGGGAGGAAGATTCGCCTTTTTTGGGACCGGCTGGACAAATGCAGTTTTCCATCTGTTCGGAAAAATCCCAGCAGAATAGGAAAGATGGAAAAGTTTACGCAGTGGTTTTGCCAGCGTAGAAGAACACCTCTTCAGAATAACGGCGGGGATACCATCTGGACCAGCGGATTTATGTATGTTGAGATCTTTGAGGACTCTCGCAACCGAGCGAGTTCGAAAAAATATCTGCTTCATCAAAGAATTTGCAGACTCGAGTTCAGGTGGAGCCAATATGCTATGTGAAAGTGTCGAGTTGGCAGCAAATTGAGCTGCCAGCAAATTGGCTTTGTCGATGGACCTGACATACGGAGAGTCATTGAAGACAAGCGTTGGGACCGATGACGTGGTCGAGTTCTTAATGTTCTTGACAAAAGACCAAAAGTTTTTACTTCCTTTTGGACACAATAGTATTTTTTGCCTTACTTTTTGGTCATGTAAAAACTTAGCCCTTTGTATTTGAGCATTACCGATATTTCTGGCCCGTTTGAACAAATTTCGATTTTCTACAGTAGGGTTATTTTTAAATCTCCGAAAACTACTTTCTCTATCCCTAATCGCCTCTTTACAGCTTGAATCAAACCACGAATCCTCCTTGGGGATGATACTTTTTGTTCTGTGAGGAACAAAATTTCTCATGCCGTTGAGAATTACGTTAGATATCATATCAGCTATTGCGTCGACGTTTCCGTCGAGAAAGCACAATGACCAATTAAAATTTCGAAACAAATTATTCAGTCCGTCCCAATTGGCTTTCTCATATTGCCACACTGTTCTTTTAGGGACTTTATCTTTTTTTACCGTGGCGGAAAACGAAGAATCTACCGATATGACACAATGGTCCGATTTGCCTAAAGGAGATGATACTGTGTCTGTCTACCACTTTAATATCCCAATCATACATCACAGCCAAATTAATAAAGCAGGGATGTCAAAAATAAACTTTGCTTTATTTACTTCGTTTCATTCAGCTTCGCGTCGTTATAAGTAATTTTAAAATTAATAAAAATGTGGTGAGTTTTGTTCAAACACTCTTGGGTTTTCTTCAAAGTCTGACGGAGTGTAAGGATTTGATCGAAAACCGCATTGATAGTAGAAGTCTTGGCTTTCAGACATAAAAATAGAAAGGTTTTCAAAAAAACTTTTAGAAGGCATATTAAATTCTTTTTGTCGTTGAAGCTGCAGATAAAGAATTTACTCGACCCTGTATTGTACTGCCTGTCAAAATATTTCTCTTAGTATGGGGAACTGATTCAAAACACTTACATGTAAGTGTATTTTAGCATTTTTTTTTTTTCTAGTAATTTCTCAATCCAATTTCATTGGACTAATTGAATATACGCTACAATTGTACCTACGTGTAAATCTGAAGGACGTTTCACGGTTCGCTAGTCAGCTCTTTTGTTTATGCCTCATTCCTACCATAAGAAGAACAATAAATTTGCATTATCCACTTCCCGTTAATTATCATCAGACTTGTACTTCAGGATATTACTACAGACACGAAGAAACCGCCTAGAGTTATAACAAGTGATTCCAACATGTTCTACACAACACGCTAAAACAATTTCATACACGTAGGGAAAACTATTCCCGGTCATATAACGACGCGTGAATTCTTTTTTCTGTTTCGTCGGCTTCGTAGCCTTTGCTTCAGAACTTTGCAGAGACGACGAGAAGCGAAGAATCATCAAGAGGCCAAATGAAGACACAGGTGAAAAAATCTCTTCATTGTGTACACAAACTGAGTGAACAATCAGGCAATCGAATGCTATAAACTGACCACAGCGTAAGCCAATGCCACAGTATATTATAAGCTGTTGACAAGTTGGTACCAAGTCAACACGCAGTGCTAAATCAACTACAAAGTGCGGATTTTGAGGACTCTTGTGTGTGATATAAATTCAAGTGCAGTTAAGTGTGTGCAAACATGAATTGGATATTTGTAAGTGTTTTTCTTTATGTTATAATTTTTAATTCTCACATTCTCAAGTGTTCCATCCCCGTTTGGGTATAAAAGTACAAATGGAATGTCAAGCATCGAAAATATTGATTAGGCTTTAAAATTTGGATAGAACTATGGTAGCTATGGTTAATTCGTCATCAAATCATTTAGGGTGAGACGAAGGACAAACGCGCGCGCCCAACAAACGTACTGAATAACAATTCGTCTGATATCGCAACGTATTTTTTATTGGGAATTGTATCATTTGTACTCTTGCTGAATACCAATTGGGAGATGAGTTTTATTTGACTAAACCGAGCGCCAAATTATGGGCATAACTCTAACAGAAAGTAATTATCGTTAATAGTTTTATCAACACCCATTTTGATATGCCTAAATGGACAGACAAATAGAACTGGTGTTAAGTGTTTGACTCATTGGTCTTTGTACGATGCTGTGTTTGTTTTAAATGGTTATATGGATTTCTTATTACTTTTTCCCAAATTCAGAATGTTTGCTTATTCCAAAAATTAGTATTTACTGGGGTCTTCGGACGCAAGAAATAGTCTTAAATTATTGGGACCAAAAATGCCCACACAGTTTCCTCCTTATACTAACAAGAGAGCCATTGTGCCAAACACGTTTCAATAACAATTCTTTTCTGGAACATTGAAACATTACGACAAGAACAGATGAGGTGAGATTGATGCGAAGTTGAATGCCATATTAACCTAATTCAGTGATGCCTATAGCAAGTGAATTTCAATTTTATATGAATGCAAATGAGCACACACACTGACGCGACGCATTTTACTTGAAACTTGAGAAAAGAAAAGCAAACCACTTCACCAACTACTTAGGGACGTAAAAGAATTGATTCTTAAGTTCAATGACATATGAAGAATGACAGAGTGAATACATTTTATATCTTAACGATTGGTTCTCAAGTTCAGGGAGATTCTTCATTCACTTGATCGTAGTTCTCATCAAGATTATACCTATTGAGATTGAAGCGATGATGTTCGATTTGTTTGTTACAAATTAAAAAAAAAAAAAAAAGAAAGAAAAGATGCGTAACGAATTGCTTTGTTGAAGTATAATGCGATTATCTTGTTCTTTTGTGTGAAAGAAAGATGTTATGACAGCACAATGAGCTGTGTCAAAGGTTTCGAGATTGAGCAACTAGTGGTCGGTCGATAATTAGTTGGACAACAATATAGAACTTTACGGTATATTTAACATCATGTAAGCAATTACCGTTAATGTCTTAAGGCAACATCTTTTATCTCTTTATGACCGGCACAAGTTAAGATCAAGTTTCTTTACATTCTCGTATATGTCTTGACTGCTTTTTGGGTTGAACTTGACCACAATTATAGTTGTAGGCTCAATCAATGACTAAAGAAAGCAAACGATTGGAGGAACATGCACAGAACTTTTTACTAAATTATGAGAACGCTTTTTCTTAATTTATTCGTTATAGTTTTTTTTTTTTTTTAAGTGAAAATCTAAAGGTTGAAACTAACTCTGCTCACTTCTTTTAAATTAAAAAAGAATAAATATTTGGTCGCTTTCTTAATAATTTCAGAGCGCATGAAGAACACTATCTTTTCGCCTGCAATAGTCTGAAGCTCTTTTTAGTAGTTTGATCCTCTTGTCTTACAGACTCAACTAACAGTCCTATACAAAGGTTATAATAGTCAACAATTCAGAAAAACATCGAAATCTATACAATCTAGTTTCTGGCTATTTGAATATAAAAGAACTGTTGAAAAAAATAAAACTACATAAAAACTGAATTCCTTTAGGAACGAAGTTCTATATTGCACGTATTTTCGAAAAAATAGGCAAAGAAAAAGGCAATTGCTGAGTATGCAAAAAGAAAATCCCATTACAAACACACACACATAAAAATCTATGAAATGAAAGAGTTAGTTTTCTGACACAAAATTTTATGTCGCTATAAAACAGCAACAAAAAATACATCAAATGGGAATTCTTGAAAGTACACACATATTGTCGGCTAAGCAAAAAAGGCATATGACAGATGACACATGACAGATGAAGTAGGACATATAGGAAAAATATGACGATGACAGATATTAGTTGATGATATTTTCCTCGATTTTATTTTGGAACGAAGTTCCTTATCGCGCGTTGTGAAAGGGGGCTAGACGGAAAAAATTCTTACAAAAAGTTGTCACGACACATAAGCTATACGATAAGATGTGCGGCGTCGCATGTTTCTCTGTCTGTCTGTCTCTCTCTCTCTCTGTCTCTCTCTCTCTTAAAGAAAGCAAGCCAGATATTTTCATTTCTATTTCGCTTTGAACAGTGTGGTGTCGCGACGATTATTTTTGTTGATTCACTAATTAATCGAAAGGAACTCCGTTCCATCCGGGTGTCCCTTGACACCTCTCAAGTTTTTTTAATTAACTTAAACAAGATAAATGGAAATCGTCAAGGATTCCCTAAATATAAGAATCTTTGTTGTTATGCATAGGGCGAATAAACTTTGGCAAGTCTCTTTTCTCAACTAACCGCTCCTTCAACACATCATCTAACTGTTTATGATGTACAATCATTTGATGAATCTGCATGAAGCACATGCCGTACCTATTAGCTTAGTCTGCTGTTGTTCGTGCAATTGTAAGAAGATCTTTCCGAGTACACATATGTACTATTCTGCTTTTTACTTCCTGGTACAGCTCATACAGTTCGTTGTTGAAATTTCTTCTTCACACATCGTCTTTACGAACGGGATCACAGATCACTCGGATTTTTTTTTGAAACAACCAAGGCCTTTTTCATCCACTTTAGATTAGGTTCATGCCTCCTCGACATATAGCAGGACTGCGATTATGTCTTTAAAAGGGTTACCCTGATTTTTCTAGAGGGGGTTCTGTTTCGTAATTGCCTTCTTAGCCCAAAGTAGTAGCGTTTGGCGAGATTAATTTTCCGTTTGATTTCCGCACTGATTTCGTGTTCCGTGTCTATAACGGATAATAAGTAGACGAAGTAGTGTTTGTCAAATATGACGTTTTGTCCACTTTGTCGATGTTCTCTGCCCTTGTTTGATGACAGTATATTCTTCGGTTTGCCCTCATTAACCATCAAACCCATTTTCGACAAAGTTTTTAAGTATGTTAACATCATAAATTTCAAACCACATGACTGTTTGTCGAATTGTTGAAAGGCTTTTTTGTCATCAAACGTCTATGAGTAAATTCTTTACTGACCTTGGAGAAATTGCGTAAACCCTTTAAAGTTATTCTGCATAGACGTATGAGTTTTGCAGGGATGCCGAAACTAAACATGCCATAAATACTGTCGTACGCGGCCTTGAAATCGATAAAAAGATGGTGTATATCGATATTTTATTCCCGGGATTATTCCCAGATCTCCCGCATTATGAAAATTTGATCGATTGTTGGCTTTTCTGATCTAAAACCACATTGATAAGGACCAATCAAATTTTTGGCGCAGGGTTTCAGACGTTCACGTATTACTGCACACAAGATCTTATACGCGACGTCAAGGCGGCTGATTCCTCTATTTGTCGCAATTGTTAGGGTCTCCCTTTTTTAGGATCATCATCACATACGATACTGAGGTTCCATTCATCGGACTTACTTTCTTCTGACCATATCATGCATGTCAGCTGGTGCATGCTCCATTCCAACTGATCTACAGCTGACTTGGAAAGCTCGGCTTCAAGGCCAAGTGCATCTGCAGTTTTATTTGGTTTGAGTTTGCATATGGCAACCTTTACTTCTTCTAGGTCGGAAGAATCACTTTTCTAATCCAACAAGTATGGCTTGCATTTAATTTTTCGAATCCTCAGTATTGACCGCAATTCTATCACTATTTTTTCCTGTTGGCTCTCACGTGCTTGAGTTCGAGGTTTTCCACCCAGACATGATCTCTTTATCATTTGGTAAAACTTCCGAATCTCATTCCTATCATGACATCTCCAAATTTCCTCAAACGAGCGATTCACATTCTACTTCTTTTTGTTTTTGAGAGTTCGGTGTTCCTCCCTTCTTATCCCTTTTATGAATCTCGTTGTACTGGTCATAAACTGCCCTGGTTTTCTTTTGCACCAACATTTTTAGTTTCTTTTGATTGGTTGCATTTGCCTGAATGCATTTCTAATCGTCTTTTTTTGGAGGCCTAGTGAAACCCATAACCTTAGCATCTGCGCACCACCCACCTAAGCAAATAATTAAGCACTACTGCACGTGAATACTTGTACGTTTGCTCCCCAAGTGCGAAAAGTTTAATTATCTGGGGTTTTTAATCAATATCAATCATAGCTTAAACATAGGTAGGATGAAGTGAAGAGAAAACTCCGAAAATTTTCCAATTTTCCAAGAATAGATGATACTTTAAGCTCATATTTTATTTATCCGAATAGCGGAGTTCACACTGTTCAATTAGTTGGACAGAATTCGTTTGATGGATGTTGGATGGTCGGATGTAGTTTGCGTTCAGTCTTATCAGATTTGTCGTCCAACATTATGTCATATATTCCTCTGCTCCGTCCAACTTCAAAGTTTTCAAAAATATTTGGAAACCATCCAACAAGTTGGACAAACGTTTCCAACATTGGTCGTTCAGACCAAAGTCTGTCCGACTAATAATACAGTGTGAACTCCGCTAATGAGAAGTAATAAATCGATCAGGTGTGTTGGCTTCTTGGGCTGAAATATCAGGCTCCCGCGTGGTCTCGTCAATAAACCGGGTTGAATGACTTAACTCAGGTAAAGTACCAACATACCACACAACGGTTTTTAAAGTTGCCACACTCATATTCATATCCAGCAATCCAGACAAGTGTGCTATTCCCTTTTCCTATCAGTTCTTTTAGTGTTTTACTCGTATGGTTTTTCAAAAGTTTCTACATGTCAACTTTTTAACCTTCTAGGGTTGATAAAATTTTCATATTCATCCTTTTGAAACCCCCATTTGCATTCAAAATATAAACGTTAATGATCAATTTAAATTATAATTATTATTTTCAGGTAGTTTTGATAGCAGTGCAGCTTGCATGTACTCAAGCACGTCCGGCAGATGATTTTGTTGAGTAAGTACAAAAACGTTTCTAAAATCAGTATAAGTTATGTTCTCCAACTCTATCACTTCGCTTGCTTTTTTGGTGCATGCTTTCCAACTGAGTTAGTAGTTCTATCACTAAAAAACTACAGTCGTTCTTTCAAAAATATTTTCCGGTGGTTTATTAGATGTTATACGAAACACCCACACATACACACATTGTAAAGAGCACAGTTTGTCATCACAATTCATTCTTTGATCGCAGTTCACCTTCTTTACTTACTTTAAATTTTGATAATCTTAAAAACTTAGGTTACAAGAACATAATAATTTTAAATTTTCACGCCTTAATATAATACTCAAAAACGATAAAATGAAATGTAAATAGAAACCTAATAGGATTTCCAAGAATATTTTTGTTGGGTCGACTGAATAATGTTCAACTAATCCAACTTTTGTAAATAAAAACAAAAATGTAAACTTCTTCAAGATGTAAACTTGCTGTTTCTCATATGTAATACAAAACATACAAATAATCTGTTTTCAGAATTGAAAAACAAAGGCTGGTTAAATTTCCAGAAGAAACTTCTCGAATTCAAGAGAACGAACAAAAAACCTTCGAAGCCAAACGAATTTTAGAAGAAATTGATAAAATTAACGTTGCACTTGGCTATGTAAAAAGACAAGATCCAAGTTTACCATCAATTCTTGACTCCAATCAGTTTCTCTTTCCCAAGCCCGCCTATCATCCATTTCATTCTCAGTCAACCGATGGGGGTATTCTCCAACCCTCCATCCGTAGTTTAAGTCCTTATTCAAATCGATTTCCTTACCAAAACTCCAAGTCCTCTCCTAAGCCCAAATTATATTTCTACTACTATCAGCCTGAGAATCAACAATCAACTGACGAGTTACCAATCGAGGCGGCTCCTTCGACGAAGGACGAATACGAAACTATTAAAAACAATCCCCGAACATTGAAACTAATTGATTACAAAGTAGTTGGAGATTTTCAAGATGCACAGGATAGTAAAATGCGAAAACTCACTGAACCCAAACTGCGCCTGTACTTCGTTCCACGAGAGTTGAAGGTCAACGAAAAATCAATGGACTACCTCAAGAATGAAAAGTTGATTAAGATCGAAAAGTTGCCAACAATAAGACCGTTTTCCAAAACCACCCCCGATAAACAAAAAGTTAATTCGAAGACCCCAAATTTTCAAAAATATGTTACAGCTCCTACCACGACAACCACCACGACCACGACCCAAGCACCTCCAGTGGCTTCTTTCAAAACACCATTAGGCTTATTCTTCAACCGGCCTGGTCAAGTTATTGCTCAAAAAGTCCAAAAAGTAGAACCCAAACCCGTCTTGCAGTCTGTTCCATTGGCATCCCCACAGTACAATCAGCAGCAACAGCAGCAGTTCAGGCCCGACGCTATCTCTAACGATGACTACAAATGGGACATGGATTCTTCCGAAGAAAATGACTACCCCCAGGACTATGAGAAACACATTTTCTCAGCAAAACGAAAGGAAATGCAAATGGCTGAAGTGCAGAAGGAAGCACTCAAGGAGAGTGGAATCATTATTCAGCGATTAAAAGTTAGAAAAGGTGGTATAGCAATAGCTGGTCCAGGTGGTGTCGCTACTGCAGGCAGTGGTGGAACTGCAATTGTTGGACCTGGTGGTTACGCCTTAACTCACCCAAGAAGTCTTACCATTGCTGGGCCAGGTGCCAAAGTCATTGCCGTTCCAGAATCCACAGACTTGAAAGACCTCATTCAACGAACGAATTCCGGGCGAAGTTATGCCGATGTAGGAGAGGTTGTGGCAACTGGTCCTGTCATTTACTACTCACCAGATAACAATAGTCAGTTTTAGAGCTTTGATTGACATTTAGTACAATTCCGTATCTCTAGGCAGTAGGCGTATTCGTTTAAGTAGAACAAGTATTTAATTTTTTTTTGGGTTTGATGTGAGAACAAATGTTTAAGTTAACTTAAGAAATAAATAAATTGTTTTTCAAACACACACACACACACTGATCATAATTTCAATGTACTTAACAACTTCATTACAACAAACAAACCGCTTCACCTCACCTCCATTTCTTCTTCCTCATGCTCTAAAAACATTATGCTTATTTAACTATGCCTTCGATTGTCTATAGATGGCAGCGTGCAAGCTTTAACGCCTGGCCTCTCTACTTTCCATCAACCGAGTTTTACAATATGCCCCCTATCAGCAAGAGTTATCCACAGCTATTTAACCCAAGTTACAATCCTATGAACGCATTGCTTACCCAACCGTATCCCTGGACACCTTATCCGGGCTTGATTATGAATCCATATCCAAACTCCTACCTTTACAGTCCAAGTTCATTGCCATCAGCCACTAATGGATACCAAGAAACTCAAATTAAACCCATTAAAACAACACTTGGACCCATACTAAAAGTCACCGAGCCAAAAGCAAAGCCAACTCCTGTCAAAAATGATAAGCTGTCCAAAAACAGCTCACCAGGAGGCTTAAAAGCAGACAGTCGTTTAATATCGGCTGTTCAAAGAGTAAACCCGAAATTTGAAATTGAGGACATTATTCCGATTCCAGGAACACGATTTTATAAGATTGCATCTGTGGAGAAGTTTCCACAGACGAATAAGCCAAAGGCGAAAAAAACAACCACTAAGTCTTCAACTTCAGGTTCTGGAGATATTAAAGTGGAGGCTACAGGCAGAACGTCAGCGGGAGAGAGAATACCCAACATTTCATATGGATCATATTTCTTGCCATACAATTCAGGCGCAAGAACCGACGACCAAAAAGTAGCTTCTCTAATTTTACAACCAAGTTCGAAGGCCGTAGTTGGCAATGGCGGAACTGCAATATCCGCTCCGATGTCACGAGCTGTCCTTAAAAAAGGAGTACCCACAAACGTTTACTTTGCTCCCGAATCGGTGGCGATTGCAGGAGCTGGTGGTAGAGCGCACGCTCAGGCAGACTTGATAATAGATGTTATGGAGTGATGGTATTTCAAATGCTGCCTTTCTATTTCCTTAAGCTTTTCTACGCAAATTGTTTTATTTATTTTCACTATAAGCTAGTCTTCTGTTATTTTTTTTATGTAAATAAAGATGAAAAATTGAAACAAAAGCATCCTTTTCCTATCGCAAATCAGAGGGTTCTTCAATCTTCCAAGGCTTTCTCTTTTCAATGCACAAAGTTGTGAACTAAATGAAATCTATAATCATAGCAAAAAGGTGAGGCTAGGGAACAACCAAGGTGACATTGTTTCGTTTCCATATTATGGAGGTCTCAAGGGCCATGCACTTAACGTGGGTAAAGATGGAAAAGTGAAATCAGTGGTGGTGTTGAATCCAACATATGCTGAAGGACGTGGAACCTCTGATAGTCACTTCAACAAAATCCAAGAAACAGCAGCTCGTTTGGTGGCAATTCAAGATATGGCAAAGAGGAAGGGAAGTTTCAGCGAAGAGGACAACAAATCTTATGCCGATAGTCTGTTTCAGTTGGGTCTAGCTGCACAGAGCCTAGCTCAATTGCAACAAAATGGTGAAATTAAGGATTTTAGTAAGCTTCTTCAAGGCAGCAATACACAAAGAAAGCCCGAACCTGCTGATGAAGTTCCAGTAAGTGGAGAACCAATTGATAGTGGAAACGTACCCCCTAATCAAAATGAGCCCTATGATGAAGACTTTGGAGACAGTGTCTTGATAAATGCCCCCAGAAAGGATGCATCAGTAGCTGAGGCTAAGCCAGTTGGTAAGATTCAAAACCTATTTTTGTAATGATTTTCTTTGTAGGAGTCTTGAAATGGGTGAGCCCAACGAGCCGCAGGAGTAAATTTAACAACAGCCGCAAGAGTAAGGACAATTTTATTCGTTCGGCTGTGAATTGCATCGATGTGTTCAAGTCCTTGTATTCTTTACGTACCTAATACACTGAGGCAATGAACCTTTTTGCGGCTGAATTCTGCGACTCATTGCTTTCACCCAGTTCCGAAGTTCCAAAGTAAAAAGGTTCACTATTCAAATGCTTGAGTCAAACGTATAGTGTTTTTTTTTCTAGAATTTTTGTAGAAATATTTTTAGAATAATTGATCACTCTTCCTATAATTATTAATCTTCAAATTTGTTTAACAGGACTTTCAATTACCGGTGAAGGGGGTGTAGCATCATCAAAACCTAATGCTGTTGCCATTGCAGGGCGTGAAGGCCTAGCGGTAGCATCACCAAAAGCAACAGCAATTGCCGGAGTCTCACCTGAAGAGGCAGCAGCTTATAGTATTAATGTTCCTTCTAAAAATGAAGTTCTTATCAAAGCTCAAAGGTTGCAGTTGCAGCAACAAAGAGAAAACACTTCTGATGACATAGTGGAGGATGACAGGCTTCCATTACTGAAAGACATTCGTTCAGAGAATGAATATCAACATAGAAGATCTGGAGTTGTGAATGATGACAACTTAAGCTTTTTATTAATCCAACCAAGGGTTTCAAATATTAACGGAAGGCAGCAACTTACAAAGTCTATTGGCAATATTGAACAACCAAAAAGCTTGAAATTCGATCAGTTCAACTCGAATGTCGACGATATGCAATCAACATATAGCATGGCTTTAATTAACCATCCCATGGTGATTCCTTATACTTTCAACAAAAATTAATAATTAATCTAAAAAGTAATAGTTTTTAAAAATAAATTAATAATGGCGCAAAAATTATATACTAACTGTGTTTTATTGTTTGTAACACATCATTGCTGCATTGATACCAAATTTTATTAGAAATATGCATTCACAGTTTGTTAATTAAATTAATTGCCGTAAATTTGTTGCAAATTTGTAGTGAAAAAAAAAAAAAATGTCGATCTTCATTTTTTAAAAAAATAGTGCGTAGTGCTAACTTGACCGTCAAGTTAGCACTACCACCCCCAAAATAGTTTTTGCCAACTTGCAACAGTTCAGCATTGGCATTTGACGAAATTCACGATCAAGATTTAGGAGCAGGGGCGCATACCAAAAAAGTGTTCATATAATGGAATCATGTCCAACTTCTATGCGACACAAGTATAAAATTAGAACGTGACCCGCACTTGTAGGCTTATCATACCTCATATTAATCATCCTCAACAAAAATAAATTAAAAAGCGAAGGACAAATAACTTACCTGGGTAGAAAAAAAAAATAAAAACAAATATAAAAGTACAACTAGCTCGGGAAGCGTGGGGTCTTCTACATTAATTTTATGTGTCAGATGATTCAAAACTCAGCCAAAAGTATTGGAACAATGCGTTCCAATTATGTGGGTTCCATTTTTCATGTATGTCTGATAGTGCAATCCACAAGCTAAACCAGGTTTCATTAAAGGATCGTTTTGGGCCGTGTATGAATTTCGTTAAAATGTTGTCTAAATTTTCCACTAAAACTTTGACACTAGCGTGGTGAATAAAATGGGTTAAAATTAGACTCATGGCAAGAAATAAGCAAATTCATGTTACTTACGTTGACTTTTTTAAAACCTTTAGCAGAGTTAACATCAAGATTCTTCTTAAGAAACTCGAGTCCTATGGATTGACAGGAGACTTATTCGTTTAAATCTTACTTGTATGGCCGTAAGCAAAAGGTTGTAGTTGAAGGAAATATCTGTTAGTTCAGGTGTCCCGGAGGAAGCCTAACATTTTAAAAAGTTATTTGCGGTAGCATCTAGTACCTAGTATAGTACCTATCACGCCACTGGTACCACATTTTCAAGGTTAAGCTAGTTTAAATGATTTTTAGCCTAATCCCCAAAAAAAATTGTTGTCTTTTTTATAGCCCATCCATATTTTATTTAGGACCATATTTCTTAAACAGACTTCCATTTCAAATTGCTCGTGAAGTCACTGATCTAAGTGTCTCATTTGATGAGAAGATTTTACTTGAACTTCACATAAACTATTTTCTCTCAAAAGCAAACTCATTATTCAGATTCTTGAAAGGAAATCCTTCTGATTTTACAGATATTTATACCCTAATATCTCTCTATTGTATAGTAAACGCACACTAGAATATACAAATGTACATGTATTGATCACTGCAGAAAATGATATTTCAAGGATTGAAAGAGTAAAAAAAAAACTTCGTGCGCTTTGCTTTGAGATCGTGTTTGGTGATTTTAATGACGTTAATCATTTTTATCGAGCTCAATGCCTTTTATTGGGAATTTAACCGCATGCTTATTTTGAAATTCTATTTCGATAGAAAGTGTGTCGAATTCGAAAGAAGTGCATTTTGAGACTCGAACGATTAAGTTAACACGTAAACTCTCGAATCGAAATAGAATTTCAATATAAGCATGAATCTCTTGATTCACACTGAAAATTATATAGAACAATGTTTGTTGGTGATGTCCTATGCAGTTATGTTTATTGAACAAAGTTGCTTGCTCTTATGAGTATGAAGATGAACACTCCTTCCATAGAGTCTTTAATCCTAAGCCACTACTATTTGAAGCTCCGCACAAAACTTGTAATGGCTTACAAAAACTATTAAGTAAATGTTGCAAGTTAATTAATGATGCCTATCATTGTTTGAATACCGGGTGTTTGGTATATAAGATGCGACTTAAGCTCAGGACGGATAGGTTAATTTAAGAAAGGAAAAAAAAACATACAAGAGGGGAGTCTATCTCTCTTCATTTAAACGGGCCCCTCCCGTTTAAAATTTACTTAGTTTCTTTTTTAATTATAAAAAATGAATTAAGCCACTCACTGCTACATATTATAGTGTTTTTGAAAATTAATACTTTGTCTTTTAATTAAAGTTTTAATTCAAGTTAATTGAGTGAATGGTTTTTGAGTAATCAAATTCAGAAGTCAAAATTTACTTTTTTTAATAATCAATGGCCTTTTTATGTTCTGAATCAAAGACAGAAAACCAAACGAGAAAATCTTTTTTGGGTACCAGCTATAGCGATCAGGAAAACGGATCAGGAAAAATTTTAAAACGGAATAATCACAATTTTATTTGTTTTTCAATTTTAACGAAAACATAGTTATTATTCCAATTTAAAAATTTTCCTGATTCGTTTTCCCGATCGCTTTAACTGGCCCCTTAGTTTTTGAGAATTGAAAAAAAAAATATTAAAACCACTTTTTTCAAGAGGGTCTTACCTCCTGAAATGAAACCAAGCTTAATTTCAGATGGGAACATAGTATAATATGGCATCAGAGAACTTTTCGTATACCATTTGTATTTGTATTTATTTACTTTAAATCGCTTACAAAGTAGAGCATACGTCTAATAAAATATTGCAAGCCTTTAGTTGAATTTACATTATTATTACAATGGATTTAGTATTCAAAAGATAATAATAAAAAAAAAAAAAAAAATAGTAATAAGAAAAGTGATAATTTATGAAAATTAAAGAGATAAAAAAAATAAGAAATAAAAAGAAAAATTTTACAATACAATTAATGTAACCTTACGTTCAACTATTTGCCAAATATGTGAAAAGCAAACATCTAAACCTTCTGATGCTTCTAATCCCCCTCATTGCGATTGGCAGGGAGTTCCAAAGGCGTATAGCATGAATAAAGAATTGGCGCTGAGTTGTGAGATATTTAAAACGAGGTAGTATGAGAGCGCGAGACCTTGTAGAATGAAGGAAACTCAGCCTACTATGTAGATAATCCGGTTGTTCGGATTGGATTATTAGATGCAAGTAACTTAGTGATCGAAATTGCAATAGTCTATCAAAGCTGCAGCCACAAATTTGTTTCGAAAATGAAGAAACATGATCATATCGGCGTAGGTTATATACATATCGGGCAATATTGTTATAAACAACATTAAGTTTACGGGTAGTCGTGTAGTCTAAGTCACCGAAGACTTCACACCCATAAAGTAATACGGGAAGTAACAGAGTTTTCGCAAGTAGAAGCTTAGTTTTGTTAGGAATGATACTTTTTGTAACATGTAGTGTACGGAGGCATCCATAAACCTTCCCTATCGCGCTATTCAGATGGTTATTCCATGTCAAGGTGCGACTAAAAACCATGCCCAGATTCGTAGCAGAGCTTACGTAATCAATGGGTGTGTCCTCAAGCTGCAATGAACTTAAAGTTGATTCATCGAGGACTTTACGAGAGATGGGTAAAGCTTTTGACTTTACTGGATTTAGGATTAAGGCATTTCCCTTAGACCAACCTGAGATGAGTAGCAAATCTTCATTCATTAAGGCAACTGCCTTATTTTTCGCCGACAAAGGTCGACTGATCAGCAGCTGCACATCATCGGCATAAAGATGGATTTTGCAGTTTTTTATAACAAATGGGAGTTCGTTTATATATAGAGAGAAAAGAATTGGGCCAAGTATCGATCCCTGTGGAACACCGGTTAAAACATTCATAAAACTGGACGAGCGATCATTTGCCATAACACATTGTTGTCTCCCACTGAGATAAGAAAGCATTAACTTACATGACTATGAGAAACCATATAAATTTAGATCGTGCTTAGAGAAACCTGGAGCTTGAAGCTGACTATATAGCAAAACCTTTTCAACATCGCTAGAAAGAAATAAATCTAGCAAAGAATTGGACGAATCGGTAAAGTGAGTGGGTAAGTAGCGGTTAATGGGACTAAGATTGAGGGCTTCAAAGGAACTTACAAAATTTTGAGATAAATGATTGTCCAATAAATTACAGTTAAAATCACCACACAGTATTGTATGAGAATAACAACATGAAATCGACTCTAATGAATTCTCCAATTGTGTCAAGCTAATATGATTGTACGGCCGGTAGACAGATCCAACCAAGACGTTCTCGGTGTCACATTTGATACTAACAAATAAATATTCTATGGGACTGCTGTCGTCCGATTTACAAACAAACCTGCTACTTAATCCATCGCGCACATACAAAGCAGAACCACCACCAGTCCGAGACATACGATCGGCTCGAAAAAGCTTATAGCCCTGCAGACGATAGACTTCGTCACATATGTTTGGATGAAACCATGCTTCAGACACAGAAACAATATCGATCTTAGAATCCGCAAACAAGTATCTGAGTTCCCCTAATTTTTTAGTCAGACTCTGCGCATTTAAATGGCACACACTTAGTCCATTGTTTTGAGCTCGTAAAACTCGTATCATATTGTATAAACTCGTGTTAATGTGACTGCCAGTGAACCCCCTGGTATCATTAGCTGCACTCGCAAATAATATAGCTACGAAAGTAGCAGTACCTTAAGAGAGAATAAGAAGCATAAGAAGTTAAACAGACAAGCATTGCTATTTTTTTATGCTCTAAGAATAATATTTGGCAAAACGTCGCACAGTGCGTTGACCAGTGGACAAAAATAAAAAAAAAGATGTGCTGTTTTGTTCTATTAAGCTTTATTGTGAGTCATGCACATGTTGAATAACTGTTATTTACTATCCTTTTGTTGCTGGTGTGTTTTTAGGTTATAAAATAGCGGAACTTTTTAAACATTTTAAGGAAATTGCAAACTAAGTTTAGTCGGGAAAGTATTTTTGTGCGAAGTTATTCAGCTCGTAAAAAAAAAGTAATTGCAGTACAAGTTTTGTATTTAACTTAAATTAAAAGTGGATTTATTTAGAGCAGATATAAAAAATTTCATTTAGTTTTGGTAATAATTGTAGTTTTAGTGAATTGTTGAAAAAAGGTCTATTTTTAATGCATTATTTTAACTTCCGTTAAGCTTTAAAAAAAAGTATAGCAAAGTATAGCAGATTGGTAAATGTCATTTTATTGCCTCATTATTTAGCTTTTCGAAAATGTAAAGTTTCCTTGCTACTTGTTGCTAACGTTCAAAATATTCAACTTTTTGTAGGACAAGGTCATGTCTTCAAAAATCAACAGACTTACGAAAAGTGGATCTCTTTTACTAAAAAACGCGAAAGATACGTGAAACGTGAAGATATTTTGAAATTTATTTTAAGTGAATTAAAAAAAAAAACAAATTAATACGAATTATAGAGTCCAAAATTATATTATTCAATTGAAATCTTGAACGACGATAGAAGATTTGTTCTAGGTATTGTTCACTTTTCAAAAAGCGGCATGAGGCTTAGCTAAAAAAAAATTAGGCTTCTTCCTAGCGTTTCTACCTATTAGCTAAGTACATCGCTTCTTAATGAACAGGCTCCTTGTCGGTGTAGACCCCAAACACCATTTCGGAAGCTTAAAAAAAAAACAAAAAAAACGAAGAGTTGCAGATCTTTTATCCTCTAATTCAAGTGAAGAGTTGAGGTTTGCAGCAGAAGTTTCCGAACGTTCCTCTGCTCTAGAAACTGATTCTGGGGAAAATAAAAAAGTTCTTTCACCACAAGACGCGTTGGCATTATATTTAGATCATGATCTTTGTGTAATTTCGAAAAATTGATTTTTGTCCACCATCTCCATACCATCGACGCACTGTGCGTCGTTACAGAAAGAGCTAAAGGAAAAATAAAAAGATTAAAAGTAAATAGAGTATAAAAATAATTATTTAAAAAAGGCATGCATAAAAATTTGCAGAAAATAAATACTTTAAGAAATTTTTTACAGTGTATCATTGCTTACGGCAATGAAATTACATTCTTTATTAAGATTAAAGCGATCAACTTGAAGAAAATTTACTTACCTTCTTTTAATTTGATTTGCATTTATTTTAGTATTACAATCAGTTCCAAAAAAAATTCAAATCGCTAAAAACGATTATTTGCATGTTGTTCTGTTTTTAGTTGATGCAATTTCATATTTTGTAAATGTTGTCGACAGGTTATGTGTTCATAAAAATCGGTGATAAACGGAAGAAACTGATATTAAATTCTGCGAATTAAGTAGGATTTCGTTCCGGTTTCCATCGCTCCTCAATTGATATTATCGATGCGATAATAACAGAGCAAAGGTTCAGTGCCCCTGTTCTGTAACTATCGCATCGATAACATCGATCGAAAAACAATAAGAACCGGAACGAAATCCTATTAAATTCATAGAATTTCGTTCCATTTTCCATCGTTTATCGCCGGCTTTTATCGAGGCGATAACTACAGCACACGGGCAAAGGTATCTAAGGCCTACATGATAGGTTCCTGAAACACCCATTATGTCTGAAATTACAATTAGTGCTCTTGGCATGGTGTTTAATGTGTCTACTGTGAGAGATTCGAGGTTCAAATCCTAGAAACATCAAGAAAAAAGTTTTTCCACTTCAGCGAGGAATTGGGATCTCGTGCTATGGAAAGCACTTTCTCGATTGGCCGTTAAGAGTCCGCAAAAAACTGTAGGTCCCTCCATTCCCTCACAAGGTATAGTTGACAGAACGCACAAGGCTTCGGGGCTCCCCGCTCAGCTGCACCACCCTATTTATTTGTTTACTTGACACGACAAACGAAATTTAATCAGGATATACGAAAAGTTCAATTAACAGGGTGTTTTGCATAAGATGCGACAAAAGCTTAAGTCAAATATGATAGGTTGGGTCAGGACAAGAAAAAAATCGTATGGGTGGGTTTATTTTCCTCCGTTTAGACAGGAGGGTAGTTTTGTAAAAAATTTACTTGTTTCTAAAAAAACAAAAAAAAAAAAAAAATCAACTGAACCATACCTACTGTCAGTTACTAAAAACCTTTTGAAATTTTAGTTGAAGTTAATTAACTTAATAGTTTTTGAGTAATAAATTCTCAAAGTCAAAATTTTAGGAACAAATCAATTTTTTATTTCTTTAAGTGAAATATTTTAAATTTTGTCTCATTAGTTCTTCTTATTTTTCAGTTAAACACAGAAAACCGAACTTGAAAGTTTTTTCTAGTTTGTGTAGAACTAAAAAAAAAAAAAAATGAAAAGTACATAATTTGAAAGTTCCAGCAAAATCAATAATTTTTGAAAATCAGAAACACGCACTCGAAAGTAGCCACCAATACAATAGTTTAATAAAAATAAATAGGGTGTCGCAGCAAAGTTCGGAGAGCCTCATGGCCTAACACATTCCAGTATTTATTCTGTGAGGACTTGCAAAAGGCGATACCAGTGGAAAAAAAATTGATCTTCCAAGTACGATAGCTGGGATCACAGAAAATGATGATAAATGTTTGTAACGTGATTGAGTGTAAGTACTTGTTTACTATACATATTTATTTCGCACCAATTGGTTTTCAAATTCAAGAAGAGTTCACTTGACGAGAAGAACAATCAACCTATGACTCCGTATTCTATTGCAATTTCTGCAAGTGATTTGTCCTCCAATAGGTTCGGCTTTAGCAAAACTTCCAAACTAACAAATTTGCACCAAGAATTCAAAAAATGATGAACTGTATCAGAAGCCTTCTAGCATGCAAAGCAAAAACTTTGCTTTTTACAAAGCCTATACCTAGGCTGACATAGTTTCTCTCAAAATAATCCAAGTTCAAACCGTTAAATAAGCCACAGTTTCAGAAGCTCTAAGAAAGTAGTAAGTAATAAATACCCAGCGTAGTTTGATTTCATTAGAACAAATAAATATGTGCTTAACTATGTAACATGTACAATGAACATGTGCAGTTTTATGAACTACCAATTCATTTATATCAAAAATACAATTCGAAAAATTAGTAAGAATCCTTGTGTACCTTTAAAAGCAACATTAGCTGGTACCCGATTTATATAAAAGACACAAGCCAAGCATTTCTATACAAATTTATTTTTAGATGCTCTAGGCATGGACAGGTTGTCTACACCAAACGAAAAAGAAACAAGTTCGGATTAATAAATCGAGAGCAACAAAAAATAACTGCCATTAATAGTGCAAGCATCTTTTATAAATAGGGAATCAAACATGGATACTCGCAATTCCTCTTCTATGTATAGAACCTTCTACATATAAAAAAGCGTTCGACAAGATGCGTCGAGCGTCGCGTTATCATTTCAGCCATTTTTTCTGTTTTAGTAGTCACTATAACAAGTTTCTTACTATACATATTCGCAGAAGAGACAGTATAACTATTTGCAGCGCATCTTCGCGTGACAACATACCAAATACAACTCAGGCTCATTGCAATCTTATAAAAGGGCTTTGGACTTTGCTCCTTGTATCATTTTCCTTTAAGATCTAGTGGTGCACAGTTAAGATTAAACTAAAACTAGTTAAGAACAAACATTTTCATATTTTTAAGCAACAAAGGTAAGATTACTTTGTCCATGAGCAAAGCGTTGTTAACTTTTTCATGTGAAATCTAAAAACAAATAATTCTCTACGTTTAGTTAATGTTTAGTTTAGTTAATGTTTCAAAGTGTTTTGTATTGCAAAAGTTGTCTGGGTTTTATTCCTGCACATCAGAATCAGAATGAATTTATTTGGCTTTAGGTTGGCTGCAAAAAAGTATTGTCCGGGTGCAAGATCTTGACCTCTACAATACACATCAGTTTGCGAAACCAGTTCGTTGCATCTGCCAGTGAGATGCCATTGATCCAGAATTAAATGTGTAGATACCTACAAAGCGTTGAATTTGACCGGTTCTTGTATCGCATCTTTGTTCTGAGTTTCAGTGCAAGAAGAATATTTATACTCTTACTTTTGGTATATATGTATAGTGTTTTTGTGATAGAGAAAAATGATGATTTCAAACGATTAAAGAAATTTCAAAGAAAGAAAAATGACTGACCCCTGTTTCTTTGTTCTTTTTATTTTCAGATGTTTTTGATAACCTTCCTCGGATTCCTTGTGATTACAAGCGCTGTTCCAGCACCGCAGCTCTTAACTCCTGCGGCTACGCTCACAGCGATTCCAGCAGCAAATCATATTTTAATACTCACTCCACAGGCTCAAGTTCAACTTGACCCTACACTTAAGTATGCCCAGCCTTTGTTGCAAAATTTAGCTCCAATCGCTAGCCCAATCGAACAAACACTTGTTTACTTACCAACTGAAAATCTCTTGCCTAAAGCTGTCCAACAAGGCAAACAGTTGGAAACATCAAACATAACCAATGTAGTCAATCAATTTGTAAATGCTGGTCAGACTGTGCAAGCAGAACTTCAAGCCTTGCAAGGGCAACTATTACAAGGACTTGAGAATATCATTCAGCCAGGACAGAAAATGGAAATTGCCGCTGGCGCTGAAGCACTCAAATCGGCCCCAGCTTCTGTTCACTTTGTTGAAGCACCACGACAAGATGCTGGTCGTTTTTATAGTGTACCTGCTGCAATCCCTCAGTTCTACAGCAACTTTGAAGTCATTCACGCACCACTGAATCCGATATTCGCCATTCAACCGCTCCAAGCTATTCGTGCCAGAAGTGTAGTACATCCAGAAGACAAAGTTCTTCTTAATGCTCCACAACCACT
Source organism: Melanostoma scalare (assembly GCA_949752695.1). Taxonomy (NCBI): domain Eukaryota; kingdom Metazoa; phylum Arthropoda; class Insecta; order Diptera; family Syrphidae; genus Melanostoma; species Melanostoma scalare. Next base: position 209,180,600 of record OX456984.1, on the reverse strand, counting down.
AGTCGATAGTTTGAATTTGGCAAAAAAAGGATCCGAGGGTGTCCAACAAGAAGCTCAGCTCAAAAGCCAAGAGAATGGTGAGATCAAATTTTAAAAAGATGTATACAGTTGCATAACAGTAGTTGTGTGCTATGATTTTCTTTTATTTAGAAAACCAAGCAAGGAATGTCGAAAGCCCAGAGGCACCGATTGCTCAGCCACTTGAGGAGATTCCAGAGGATAAGAGCCTTAAGGTACAAAAGGAAAGTGCCCCAGTCCCAGTCGAAAATTCACAATTTGGTAAATTCCTGGGATCTTTGGACAACAGTGGAGCTGTCCCAATTCCGTTAAATAAAAAAGAAGGTAAATCATTTATAGAAGTTAGTTTTGTCTCTCTTCAAACCAACTTTTTCATACGCTCATTTCTTTTTTACGGTAGCCAAAATTGCTGACCTAAAAGAAGAATCAGGTAGCGACATGCCCAATATTGCTGAAGCAATTCCAGCTGGACTTGCTATAAGTGGAGAAGGCGGTTTGGCACAAGCACAACCCATTGCTTCGGCTATTGCTGGCAAAGATGGCATTGCATACACAGCACCATCGGGAACAGCTATTGCAGGATCCAGTGATAACGAAAAGAGCTCAAAGTCTTCTTAATGGACGAACTGAAACGAATTAAAACGAACTCATTCTTTTGTCTTAAAAATAACAATTCTTCAAAATTTCACACTAACACCACAGGCAAATCTTTTTGTCTCACACATATCATCATTATCATCATCAACATTAAAACATACAAACAAAAAACATTCATGCGCACATTAAAAATAAAAAAGGCCAATCTGAAAAATATGTTTTGTTTTTTATTTAAAATTCTCAGGGCGTTTCAAAGAGATGTTGTGGACCAATTCCGCAATTTTTATTTCAAGAATGAAAATAAAGGTAAATGCCATAAAAAAAGTGATTTATAGGGAATATAAAGATCACACTTTTTAATGAGAAATGCTCGTATGAGTAAAATCGTACAGACTTTTTATATCCCAGAAACAGAATCGATTTTAACTAGTTTTTTAAACAACTCCAACTGCTAAGGGCTGCGGCTGAGGCTAAAAACGACAAGCCACATTCTAAATTATTAAGAATAGAAGATTTTCTTTTCTTCTTCTGTTAAGAGTAAAATGAAAATAGAAGTAAACTTACTGACATAAAAAAAAGGTTTGTAACACAGATCTAGAATATAATTTTATTTTAATTTTGTAAATAAATACATTCAATAGCATTGTTCTGTGCTTCGTCTAGTTTTGAAGGATCCACCATCAATTATCGTTCGCCAATTCCTTTGCTTCATCGAAGAACATCAAATTTGATGACTCTTGGGTTTCAAGTAACTTTGTCTACTGTTGTAGAGTCAAAGATATTGTGAAAAAACGGGGTAGGTTCATCGACCGAAGACGATTTCAAATAAAATACTCCAAAGATAATGAAGTTTCAAAACCAAGTCATCGTGAGTTTTCTGTATTTAATTATATTTCATTAAAAAAAAAACTAAATTTTGTCAACTGTGAATTGGCTTTTGGCAGTCGACACTTCTGGGAAAATGATGAAATTTTTTGGCATTAATTTACCGAAATGATTAGGTCAGGTTCCTAAAGCAAGTTTACAACCTCGAACAACTGCTGGCTAAGAGAGTGCTTAAAGTTAGCAAAGAATTGAAGTTTGTTTTATAGCAGACAGCTTTAAAGATGGGGGAAACAACTGATTCGCTGCATGGCCCCAATAAAGCCAATGATGGCCTATCGATGTCTCGTGTTTAACGTTATCTCAAATGGAAAAGCTTTTGGGGTTTGACAGACTGTGCCGTTTGTACCTGTCTTTGATTGCGCAGAACAACATAATCTTAGCGAAAACGTTATTATCGTAATAAGGTCCTTTATAATGGAGCTCATTTGAACCGGGTATATATTTTCACTATCAAGTTCATTCGCGGTTACACTGTAAGAGTGGTCTTCGAAAAAATAATTTGCTATTCGGGTCTTACTTCCCCAATATAAATTACTTGGAGTAAATGCGTTTGTGTGGTTTTGCTCCCCCAAAAACACACTCTATGCTGATTTTTTCGAGATCATAATATTCGTATCGCCCTAAATGAAAAAGACACGAAACGAATTGAATCAAAACAGTTTCACACTAGTGATCCACCTGAGGAGTACACCGTTTAATATGAGTTTTTTTTTTTCAATGAACAAAAAGCTGGTCCTGTCTTTGAATAAAACAATTAGCTTTTGAAAGATTTTCTCTAATCGTTCCATATTCAAACTCAAACTAATGAAAGTAAAAATGCAGGACCTGTAACTTTTAAGGCGGCTATTGTCTAGATTCTGTAAAAACGTGTAAAAGTTGCCATAGTTTGTAATGCGATGAAAACAGCTATCCTTCAACCGCAGAAAGTTATGTTACATGAAATAATCTATTGACGATAAAACGAGGATTGCTAACAATGTTACGAAATCCGGTCCCCAAAACAGTCAGTCACATCTAAAACCTTTCATACAGTCTATCCAGAAAGCCAACAAAAGACTTAACCTGCAACAAAACAATATTATGATTATTAGGATGTGTGCAGACATTACAAACCTTGAATTTTGAAAAACAACCAGGAAAATTGTGGAATGAATAAATATCAATGAATAGGTGGACACAACGAGCTCAGGGAGGCCCAAGTCTAGCGCGTATATCTCAATGAAAGAAGAATTAATGAAAAAGATCTACATTTTCTGCCGATTCTGATCGGCTTAGTGAGAAAAAAAACTTTTCAAAGCAGTGTTATTTATTTTGGAGGACTTGTCAATTCCTCAAGAAAAGCGATACTCATGATAATATCAGCTAATATCATAATATCATATGAAGTAACGATGACAGATTTTACAGTCTGATACCTTTTGGTCTGATGACATTTGCCAGGTATGGGTATCAACACGCCTTTGACTTCTTATAAGGCTTCATTTCAAGGATCAGGGTTGGCTGGTATTATGAAGTCAAGACCAACGGATTCAAATGGGTCGAAGCGTTTAATAGCCTATTTTAGTTTTTTCTCTTTAATTAGACCGAGTTTGTTTACTGGTATATTGTTCGACTCAATTGGGTCAGAGCTGCATATGCTTTGCGAGTTACTTGGGAAATGAGTGCCCACTAGCAGCTGAACGCTTTTTACTTGCGATTATAGGTACTATAAGGCAAGTCTTGCAATCGTGCAGAAAAAAAATTTTGAGATAACAATCAAACATGACATTACGATGATAGAGAATACGAAAAAAGTGGGTCCTGGAATTCTGTCTGTCTGTCTGTCTGTCTGTGTGTCTGTCTGTCTGTATATGGATCTGCAGCCTGAACTAATAGACCGATTTTCTTCAAAATTTGCAGTTAGGGTCTGTGGAGCATTCTACAGAGGGGTTTTTGGAATTGAGTCTCTAGGTCTTGAAATAACGGTACCTGCCATACAACCGATATGATAATACTTATTTTTCTCGAAAACGGCTCTAACGATTTCGATAAAATTTTGTGTGAGGGATTAATTTAGAATTGTCTTTCTTATGATGTAAAAAAAAATTTTTAAAAAAGGCTAAAAACGGTACCTCCCATAGTACCGTTTTTTTCAAAACCGACTTTCTCGTTAATGGCTTACAATCTTGGCGAAATTTGGATTTAAGAAGTCGTAAACTGTGAAAGAAAGACTGCATATCAATATTTAAAAAAATTTAGTTTTGGAAATTTTTATAAATTTTTTAACAAAAATTTTGATTTTTGAAAATAACTTCAAAACTGTAACTTTGATTTTTTTCAAATTTTTTGTCAAAATAACTCTTATTAAGATCTAAAACTTTGCATACTCGTCTTTTAAAAAACAGTTTTTTAAAAAAGGTGAAAAATAAAAAACCGTTTTTTGGAAAAACTGCTCCAACGATTTTGATTAAATTTTCATCATTCATATGTATTAGCGATTGCAAAAGAATGGCGTTTTTAGATTTTTGCTTGAAACCTTTGGAATATTTAATTTAATTTTTTCATTATTTTGCGTGATTTAATTCAATTTTCATAATTAATGTTTAGTTGGCAACCCTGTACCAATAAATATATTATGGAGAGCTAATACCAAAACCTTTAACTCAGCCTTTAGATTTTGATATCGTATTTAGAACACAATCGCAAAGTTCGTGCGACCCAGTCGTGCCCATTTTTTTTTGTAAGAGTTCATACTTCAGATTTGGAATTTTTAAGAGATTTTTTTTATCTAGAAGCCTCAGGCGTAGCTTTATTTTTCCACAGAAGTTTCTCCGGGGGTTCTTTTTCTTTTCCATGATTGGTATTTGTATATTTTGAGAGATTCTTTGTATGCGTTTCATTCCGTCAAATCTGTAGGTATTGACAAGTCCTCCGAGAGTAATAACAGAGTCTCTAGTTATTTTTGGAGAGTTTTTCTACTATACTTATCAAAAATGGAAATTCCTATCTGCATAGAAACTATAAAGCCACTTCCAAGATTAAGCTAGTGAGTTCGGTAAAATAAACAAAAAAGAAATTATTTTTTTAGAATTTCAGGCAAACCTTTCAACTACTCACAAACCAAAAAAAAAAATCGTATGCCATTCTTTGTAGAATTCAAAGCTTTTGGCACAGAAACTAGCAGATTATTTTGTGAGCTCACATTTAATGCTTTATCAAGCAAATTCATCTGAGTTATTAGACAATTGCTAATAAGTAAGTAATATAAGTACTAATGATGAAAAACGGGTCTCAGCTATTGAATGCAGAAATAGGTTTCCGACAAGGCTGCGTCATGAGCCCATTGCTATTTGTTTCGTTCATCATTGATATTAACAACAATCTACTACGAGCCGTCACTTTTGGAGTTTTATCTGTGACACTTTTACTCTATGTCGATTAGTGATGACTAGTATGACTTATTCTGATAGCCAAGTTCAAGTCCACCACAATACTTGTGACTTGCGACACCTAAGATTTCAAAAATGAATCACATCTAATGTAAATGCGCATTGTTGAAAGCTGAAAGTTGTGAATCATTTTGAATCAGCCCTATCACAGATTCCATCGTAGAAAACTTCCACACGGAAAGCTAAGTTACGAACTACAAAAATTTGTGTTCACAAAATCCGAATGGAATCGAAGAAAGCAATTCCGCTTGCAACACTAAATACCGCCATGTTGGTTCTCGAAATCAGCTTTTTTACGCCATATTTACCAGATCATACACATTTTTCTGCAAAACACCACTTCTTTCGTATATTTTAGGCGACAAATTTACATTCCACTCGGATTTGGTGATACCAAACCTACGAATTTCGAGATTCGTTGCACTCCGAATGGAATATGTGATAGTTACATCAAGAAACCTAGACTTCTTTCGATTACGATGGAATCTGTGATAGGGCTGAATATCTTGGATATATTACAAATTACAATCAAATATTAGAGCTCGTGAGAGAAAAAGAGACCAAGAGAGAGAGAGAGAAAGAGAGAGAGAGAGAGAGAGAGAGAGAGAGAGAGAGAGAGAGAGAGAGAGAGAGAGAGAGAGAGAGAGAGAGAGAGAGAGAGAGAGAGAGAGAGAGAGAGAGAGAGAGAGAGAGAGTTTGAAGCAAAATCAGCTACGAACGACGAACCCTCTGCTTCCTAGTTTACATAGATAACCACACAGTGAACATTTTTTCTCTATGTTCGTTGTTTCTTGATGGAATTTTTTATTTTTTTCAAAGTTCCATCATTTCAAAAAATTGACACCTTCGGTAACAACGGGCTAAATCCAATCGTCCAAATTTACTTCAAAAAACCTCCAAGTTGAAAGCTTTCAACGCTTCAATTAATTTCTGCTTTTGTTTGACAATACACTTCTAAAGATACCAAGAGCAAGAAGAAATCAAACCATTGAAAAATACTTCTTTAAACAAATGACTCGACTACCTTAGCAGTACTTCAAAATACACTTTCCAGGTTGAGTTAGGTTTTCTTCAACCCAATTCAAACTTTCCCACTAAAGCGTTAGCCAGATAACAAGAAGATTTCTTGTTTTAAGAAATCTGAAAACTCTGTTGAAGTTACGGTCCTTTTGGAAGGAAGTGGTGAGCATTTGCTTAGGCACATTGCTCATGATTTGCAATTTAGTCTAAACTGCATCATGACAGAACTAAAGAATTACTTTTTAGAGCCACGTACAGCCGCTTATCGCTTTAATCTGAGCTTGGTTGATATAAATTACTTTAAGAAAACCCTTGCAGCTTACACAATTTGAAGAAAATTACATAAGGCTAAAAACAACCTTCGAATGGAAATCTTTAGGCTTTAAAACCCTCGTAAAAACAACCAAAAACAAATACTTCTTTTTTCCAATTGAAACCATTGAATCGTTGAATTGCTTTTTATACAAAAACTACCAAAGCCCCTAAACATATTCACATTTTACTACGCCTCTGACATCAAATACCCAACTTTCACTAGACCAGTAATAAAGATGCAATGTCTTCACTCTTCGCATTACCCCACTTATACCCACATGCTTTTATGCTAGGCGAATTTGCGAAAAGAGGTGCAAATTGAAAACACTACCGTGTAGGCGACCAGTGTCTTACCAATTATACGACAGTAGCAACTCAAATCATCTGCATTTAATTCACAAGAAATATTTTGTTTCATAATGTCCATCAGTTGGTTAACACATTTAATTGTTAGTTCGCTTGTTTATCATTTGTGCTTCCATAATATGTGTCCAGTGTATTGTTTTGTGAATGAAGACGTTTCAAACAAAAGTAACATTGAAATTAGTTTGAATAGTACAAGTAACTCCCCTAGTATCATTTTAAAAATTTACGGAGAAGGAATCGAGTCAAAATTTCCCCCAATTTTGGAAATGTTCGTACAGAGAATTCAATCCTTTTTTTCGGTTTATCAACAACCGTTAACCGCGCCAGTTACAGTCATTCCCAGTAATAGTAATGAGAATACAAATAAAACAACAGCCACAACTACTTTGGCCACCATACTTGTGATTAAAGAATTAAACTCAACTCAGGAAACAAACGATGACCAGGAGTACAATGAATTGATTTCTATTGGAGATGAAAATGAGTTCATATCTGTGGGAGAGTCTGGTGAAAATGATTTCGATTTAGAAACAGAAACTAATCAAAATGAAGTACAATGAGGAGATACAATATGTTTAATAAATGTTAAAAGTTACAAAAAGGATGGTTTTATTCGACTCTTATTGTTAGTTTTTAACTTTTAAGGTCCGGTGCACCGACGACTTCGTTGCCATTGTGTTTTTGTTTCCATTTTTAAAGGGTTTCCCAATAGGGACGGTAAGACGACAACTTTCAAAATTGTGTTTCAGATATCAACGATTAATTTGGGTGCCTGTTAATGTCATTGTGGATAGACTACAATATTGTTGCAATAACTGTCACGGTTCAACACATTGTGCTTATTTTTAATTAACATTTTCAACTGCTTGAGGAAATTCCTGACAAAAAACTTTTTTAGACCAGAATATACTGGAAAAACATAAATATTTCCACTGAACCTCAACAGGAAATAATTCAAAAGTTGCTCCGGACTATTAACCGACCACTGTTCTCAAAAGAAACATCTTCACCAAATGAGGTTGGTAGCAGACCTCAATTGCAGACTATGCCTCGAAAATGAAGATGCATCTCAGCACATTATTAAAAATGTCCAGCAACTTTCCGCCTTAGAAACTAAATACGTCACTACGAAATCATCCCCTAGGGAAATTCAAACTCATTTACTGCCCTGAAACTCTACATGGGTTGGCACAATATGTTTCAGTCAGACACCGCAGTGCCCAGAGCTACTCAAGCTCAAATCATCGTATAATCTTACCAACATCTATCTAACTAAGGAAATTCCACACCATAAATTCCAACGAGGTCGAATCACACAATCGAAGTGGATCATTCACGTCGTCGTCTCTCGAGTAAGATAAACATGCTATCAAATCACTCGGTTCGAACTTAAAATGCTCATTATGGCGTTAGAAAAAAGGTACCTTCTGTTAAGTTCATTCTCGATTTTAAGAAAAAGTATGAGCTGACGATTTGCGAAAAAAATGTCAAGCCGTCTTTTGCAGGTCCCCTCCATTCCTCATATGATTTACTTGAGAGAAATGTGCTAGGACCTGGGATCTGCAGTGCCACCCTATTTATTTATTTCATGGAAGGATAATGCCACACACCTAATATCCAAATCAAACTGTGACCTTCTGTGGGAGGTTGTATTGTGACTTGTTGGACTTCGTCAATCCAAAATATCTCGCTAGAGATGTTTGGAAATGATAGATTGGGTTTTCTAGCTAGGTTTTTATTTTATTTGCATGAGTTACGTGTACTTTCACTGTCAAAATTGGAGTGAAAATTCTTCGTTCCTTGAAGATGAAAGTTATGTCATTCTCCTGCTTCTGTATTTAATACTCTGCGAAAGCATGCTACCTGTCAACAAATAGTAGCGAAATTAAATAAGAAAAATTTTGCATATGCTTGTGAACGCACTTTAGAATTTATACTTTTTTGAAATAGCACAACAAAAATAGCTAAAGATTTTATCTTGCACAACACAACTGTTTCAGCCCAATTCTGAATATTCCCCGGAAAAAGAACTCTGCGGGAAACGTGTTCTCCCGGGAACAAAATTCCCCTATTCTAAATTCCCCGGGAGGATATTTTTCCCTTCGAAAGTGGGAAAGAGAATTTTGAATGTTCGAAACAGCTGTTTCGCGGCGTTTGACATTTCTATTAAATTCTAAGAAAAATTACTATTAACATAAACTGTTGTTTTATTAGACAATAAATTTGAAAACATGGTCAGTGTTGCTTTGAAAACTTTGCTTAAAACTTTTGTAAGAACAAATTATAGAAAGTCAATATCGACAACCAAGGGTTATTAGAAGATGTTTCAGGGATAGTTCAGTTAGAGTTACCACAATTGTTCGTAAGTTCACTCAAACTTTTCCCACCATTTCTCGATATTTATTTGTTTTATACGTTTCAAAATATTAATGAGTAAATAAAGTTTGTTGTTAGTATTTATTGGATGTCCTTCTGAAGCATGCCAACCAAATACGAAGTGCTTTGGAATTCCAACAATAGTAAATTTAAGTGCATGTTAACGTTTCTTCGCCGAAGGAGGATACCAAACGAGAGTTGGAAACGAGTGCAGTGTTGGTAATCAAGTCTTAGTATGGTGCTAGCGAAAGTCCTGGAAAAACGGTTATGGTATGGTTTTGGCGAGGAATTCAATCCATTTTCAGCCGTATGCGAAAGCAATGAAACTTCTTCTTTACTCTCTCCACAAGCAATATCGCGGTGAGCTTTCATTAAATTCAAAGGAATTCTCAACTAGCACTTATTTGTTGTTTTCGACCGTAAAAAAACTAGATTTCTTAATAAAAAGCAAAAAAGACGTACATTTTCCTATAGGTAAACTCTCCAGCAAACTCAAGGTAAATGAATTTTCTTTTTCCCTTTTTTTGTGTCCTTTTTTCCCTGGGGAGATTTTCCCCATATTCGAAGATCGTTTGGAATAAGGGAAAATTTGAAAAAGGAGGAAATTCCCGGGAATTTTTCGATTAGAATAAGAGAGGAGGGAAAAAGGAAACATTTCCCCGGGAATTTTCATTTAGAATAGGGCTGTTTATCTGTAAAAGGAACTATAAATTATTAAAATTTGGTCACATTCTAATGGTGAAATCTTTCTCTTCTTTCTTTTCCGGCGGAATTGCGAGCATCATCGTGATCTAAAAGAATCACAGTTCTCCTACTTAACTGCTTCACACAAGTAAGGCTCCTGGAGATGCACCCCGCCGCGTTGACAACAGAACGCGTCGACAAATCTCTCGGCTTTGGATTGTTTTGTGTCTGAGACTAACCGAATGCAGATTTATCAGATATCATTATCACAAGTTGCTTCACTACTGATTATTATTGATCCCAGATATTTAAACTTTTCACACTTGGGAAACAAATTTGCATTAAAATAAAAGTCTTTTTGGATTGATACGGAACCCATTACCTTCTAAAATTGTTACATATTCTTAGAGTGTTTTTGGTAGGGATGCAGGGTCCTCACTAATGATGACTCCATCGTCAGGAAAGATTAGTTAATGAACTTTGGTGTTCTGTACTTTTTCTTTCAGCAGAAGACTCAAAACGCTTCGGTGACTCTCGCCAGCGATCTAGACTTTGTCACTGCTCCTTCATACAATTCCTTAAATATTCGTACATAGGCCCCTGCAACTGCAACTTCTCGTTGTCTGAGGACCACCCATATTTGATCTCATGTCGATCGAATGCTTTTTTGAAGCCCACCAGGACAACATGCAAAATTTGCATTCGCAAAATTGTCTATGTTATTTAACGCACTCGAATGGCGAAAGAATGTTTCAAATCGGTCAAAAAGTTTTTATTTAAAACCGCAACAACTTCATTATCTCACTTTTTGGGGTGGGATGTCGTTTTTTGATGTCGTTTTCCAAAAATAAAATCCAGAGTGAATTAGATAGTTAGAGTGAAGAATTTGACAAACTCTCCAACTCACTCTAAAACGTTTTCCAAAAATCGATTCGGAGTGAAATTAGGGAGTATTTTTTTTTAACTCCCGTTTCTATTTCGGGGCAAGGGAATGAACACCAATACATAAACAAACTTTCATCTGACTGCTTGTCAAAGCAAACCTCAGTCTCTATTTAATTTTTGTCAGCTCCAAAAGCCCGCTTATAGTTAATAAAATTTTTTTAGAAGACCACAAAACTATTTTTAAAATTAAAGTGAACGATTTTTAGTCTTACTCTAAGTACTTAAATGAAAGAAGAAATTTACCAATTCTATCACTTCAAACGCAATCACTCCAAATCTTTCAATTTTGCTTAAACGAATTCCAAAAGTCGACGAAAAAGAAGTGAAGGAATGAAAATAAATTAGGAAAACGACATCAAAAGTTGAATTTTCAATTTTCAAATTGTACCAATGGAAGTATTACTTCATTAAATAAATAAGAAGACATAACAGAGCTTGGGGAGCTCTGGGTCCTACTGCAGTTATCTCAATTATACATTGTCGAGGAATGGAGGTGACCTACAATTCATTTGCGATTCCGATCGGATAAAGCGCGCTTTTCGTGGTAGTCTAATTATTCTCAGAGATCTTGCTAGTTCTTGAAACTACCACGTAACAGATATGCTAACCACTATCCCAGGGGCACAACCAGAGACCAGAGATAGTAAACAAACATATAAATAATTTCCTTCTTTTAACGTTTCAAAATGAGCTCAAAGTAATGTAAACCTTTTTGTCTAGGAAAAGACAAAAGGGAAGTTAAATTCCATTTCTTATGTATTCCAAAAGCAGATTTGAATTCAACGAATATTTTTGACTAAAAATGAAATCAACGAGAAAAAACTCAGGCTGTCACTTAAATCTTAGAAAAAGTAAAGGAACAAACCTAAAGAGTTTTTTTTTGTCTTGATTTTTTATAAGATTGCTCAGCTTTTGCAGATTAAAAACAATCCTCAAAAAAAAAAAAACCAAACTTCAAGTTTAAAGCTTCCGATTTTCATTTGGAGTTTAAAGCTTCTGATTTTCATTTTAATCAAGAAACAAAAGAGTTCAACTACAAACTCTTTTTTTTTTTGATGCGTTAACACTTGGCAGACGAAACGAATTGCTAGTGCTTAGCAAGTCGATTGAAATATTCACTCCCATCACAAGGCCCTGACAATTTTGGACTATACAAAAATAAATCCCAAATACAAAGGACTAAGATATCGTCGAAATGAATGTTTTGCAACAGATAATAAGAACTTGCTAATAAATTTATAAGCAGTGAAATGTATTGTAGAAAAACATTCAATACGAGGCCGTCTATGATGCTTCCTTTTCGGCATTCATGTCCAAACTTGTTGTATCTTGTATTATTAGTGATTACTTAAACAAAAGCCAACAGATTATTTCATATCACTTTTATTTCAATCAAAAAACTATCATAATTTTTTTTAAATTCACATATATACTTCTAAATAAATATACGCTACGATACACAATCATACTCGTATAAGATACAAACATTCATTTTATACAGACACTCGCACATTCTAACCAACTGCACAAAACACTTAGTCGTGATTGTTTTCTGCTCTCAATTTTTCTAGTTCTTCTCTTTCGGCAATCTTACGACCAAGTGGAACATTATAATCGAAGCTATAAAAGAAGCCATGTGGTTCACCCTTTTCTTCATCTGATGGAATATATTTCGGTTCGATGTGCTCATATTCATTTTGAGATTCAGCTGGATTGTATTGTCCTTCTTTCTGGTAGTCACTACTGAATGGATCTGGGTTTTGTCCATTAGCAGCGGCAAGTTCAGCCCAAAGACGGAAATGTTCTTCCTTGGCTGCTTTCACAGCTGGAGTTTCAGTAGCTGGACTCTTCTCTTTTTCTGGGCGGTTATCCTCATGGTGGAAACCAGACTTGTCAGCATAGTAATGAGCAATGAAGTCACGTCCTCTTGGGTTTACGTATTGATATGTTCCTTTGACAACACCATCTTCGGTTTTCTCTTCAGCCTTGCCTTGGTTCCAGTCTTTGTAGCCATACACATATTGACCCAAACCGTCTTGTCCGTGATATTGGTGTGCGTCGTAATGTTCTTCCACCCACTCAGATGGATTATCGATTTTGCGACCTTGATAAATGAATTCACCCTTTTCATTTTGAACTACGGGCAATGGATTCTCTCCGGTCTTAGGGGCATAGTTGATGTTGAGGTTTGACGATTTCAAAAACTGCTGGGCCTCTTCGGGAGTGATGTTGATACGGAAAATGTTCTCACAATTGATGATTGGAACAACCTGACAAACAAAAAAAAAAAAGAAAATTTAAATATAAATTACTGAGCTTCTGATTCGGTATAACTCGTTTTTTAGAAAACACAAATGAGCGCAAATGGGCCGAAAGACTGTATTCGTTTTCTTTGACTTCGAGAAGCAGAGACAACAACTTGTTATGCAAATTTATTTAAATCGATTTACAAATGCAATTGAAGATAATTTCTTTAATTTATGTCGCCTCCATCACAGTTAAAAGCTAAATAAAAGTCTCAAGAACAAACTTTTTGAGATTAATTAGCAGTTACTTGTAGTAGACTCGATAAGAGCTACTTCTATAGACACTAAATATTGATATTGATTCGGGCACGTTTCGCTTGCATATTATTATCTTCTCGATATCAAATGCTCATCACTTTTATTAATAGAGTCTTTCAACTGATTTGTATATTTGTGTTTGATTTTTTTCCAACTTTCATGCAATTAAGTTTCATTAAAAGCAAAAGGAACTAAAAATGCAAGTTCAATTAAGTAGTTTGAAAAATTAAAATTTACCAGAAATAACACTGCAATCACAACAGACTGCATCTTCAATTAATTATTTTAATTTACACCTTTAGTACGCGAATAACACTTTACAACTTTCGTTTCGATCAATTGATTCAAAGATGGGGCACGATAGCTTAGCACGACTCTCTGTTTGGTTATACTGTTCCGGTTAGAATGAACATCTTCTTATATAGTAGATATCTTAACTAATATTATTTTGTTAACAACCTTTAGGCTCTGGAGATGTTCTCGACTCGTGCTATACAATTGAGAATCTTGTTTATTACTCACTCTTTCGACCGCTGTTTTGCACATTTTCATCGTTTGGTTAAGAACTTTAGAATTAGGTTTGTATAGGATGATCATTAGGCAGATCATAAATATTAGATAATAGCTTATTTTCAATGTTTATATTCAAATGTATCATCGATCAAATTTAAATACACAGCACCTCGCCTTTGAAGACTTTTTTTCTTCTTTCTCTGGAAAATAAAAATTACTGCGTATGTTTGTTTCGTTTGCTGCTTCATGGTGGTTTTTTGAATATCAACTGGAGTAGCAGGATATGGAAGTATTGATACAGCAATACACATTTCTTATCAAAATATCATTTCTTATCAAAATGTCTAAGCTCCGTCTGTCATCTCAATCGATTTATGTAGGTCATAATTCGTTCACAAAAGTGTTGGTACTTATTAACTGAGCTGCAATAAAATTAATACTTTAGGAGTTTGATTCAGGTCTTGAACTTGTTTCTCAGATGCCAGTTCAGGACTTGTTTAAGAACTGGAATTTCTATATGTTTGAATTATATGGTTATTATGTGGGCATTCAAAACTTATCGAGCAAGCTCATCAATAAAAATAAATTGTCCTTTAGTTGAACATTTGTATTTCCGTTTTGAGGTGACAACAATTTGGAGAAGCACTCGTTAGCAATTTTGAGCCAGAGTTTTGTTCTGTTCTGTTAAAACACTCAGATTTTTAAACAGCGTAAATTAAAAGGGCTTCGAGTTTTTAGATATCCGATTTTTCACCTCTGTATACAAAACATTGCAAAACCGATGGGTGGTGTAGTTTTCAATCTGCCTACTACGTGGGAGTTCGGGATTTGAATCTCAGAAACATTCATTTCCATGGGTATCGTTTTCGAGAGGAACTTGATGCTTCTCTGAAAGTAATTTCACTGCCAGGAAAAGCACTTACTGTTCGGAATCGGCACAAGATTGTAAGTCCCACCCATTCCTCAAAAAATATGATTGAGAAAAATGCGCTAGGCACTTGGACTCACGCTCTTTTGTGCCTATCTGTTCATTTAAATTTTATTTAGTTAGACATTTCAAGCAATGTCTTGTCTATATGTGGAAAACCTTATTACAAAAGCTAAAATAGTAAAATGACATAGCTATAAATATTACTATTAGTGTTTAAGTAAAATAACTTTCAAAATGATGGCAATGGAACAATGATGGACAGAGAAAAGGCTGAGTATCAATTTTTATTAAAACACAAATCGTGGCGCATGGAGCTTTGTCAATTTGTATGCGTTTAAGCAAAACGCCTAATGTAAGATAAGTGTTTATGTTAAAAGGATTACCTGCAGATTAGGTATTCTGTCACCTCTCTTGAGCAGCATGGTGGTTGCTTTCAAATGATCTGACGTCTAAATCCATGCAAATACCAATGACCGTTGGATTCAGTCTTTCTGCTTCCCTGAATAAGCTTGAAAACCTGTGTTCGTATTAAAAAACTGGTTCTGCGCCAATGCTCTCAAAACAGGGGCTGTTCTTCTTACCACACTCAGAAAATTGATGTGATTGACTTAACTGGCCTTTATAGGCGCCATTATGCCTTTCTAAAATGAAGTCAAGCATCTTGGTGTCATCTAAGATAGCAACCTATTTTTGGACCTCAAACATGTTGTATCGATAACTACCAAGACACTGGCCCCTACCACAAGGCCCGTCGTAGCGATATCGACGAATACCAAAATGGAAGCATCACAGACGCCCTTGTAGTGAATGTTTTGCCACAAAATTTTTTATTATTAATAAAGTTATTAACAAGTTGTAAATATCTGTTGCCAAGCGTTTTATTACGAAGATGTTTTAAGTCATTTCTACTTGACATTCGTAGTCTGATATTGCTACGACGGCGACAGGCCCTGTGATAGGAGTGAATATCAGCCTCATGGAAATTTAAAAGGAGTTTTTCTTTACAAAACATGGGGTCTGTACCCAAAAAGGTTTTTTCGAACTAGGAAGGTTATGATAAGTTTCGTTATCGCCTGATTACCAGCTGTATGTTCGAACAAGCTTTAAATGCTTGATTGCTCCTTTCGTAAAATGTTAAGGAACGATGTGTCTTGACTTTTTATGGGCACATGGTACTGCTCTCGACGAACGGCTGAGTCTTCCATCATGAATGATACAATTATAGTCTTAGAAAAAAGGAATTCCTGGAATTTTTTTGCGCCCTTACTACAAAAACAATTATTATTTATTAATATTTAATCAGTTTGTTACCGATCTAAGCTGCCCAATGCAGGTGGCACTAACGTTTGGGTTTTGTTAATTTTTTTCAAGTACGATGTCTACAAAAAAAAAACTGCATAACGTATCGCCTTTATTCTATTTAACGTCAAAGATCTCGGCGAGTTCTCTACCGTTCTCGAAGTAGTAAGGTGCGTTTTCTTCAGAGCCAATCAGGAAAGCCGAATTTTATAGAATGCCAAAATTAAACTATGCCTTTTCAAGCGTGTTTCCGTAAACATCGGGCTCGTAATACGAATCCGAAACACTAGGCGAAAAAACGAAGCCCAAAACAAAGCAAAGACTGGTTATGAATTATGAGAATGAATCCATGAAGATGTCTGAACGATAGAAAAACGGCTGCTAAAAGCAGTCTTAAATGACAGCGAGTATCGTGAAACGCAATTTAAAGATGTGAGTTTTTTAGTGAATATCGTTATTTGTAATACGAACCCCGTCATTCACGGTCTTGAAATCAGTAAAAAGAGTATCGATACCGTACTCCACTTTTTCCAAGATCTCCCAATAATGTGAAGGCTTTACAAGTCTAAAACCGCCTTGATAAGGACCTATCAAATTATTGGCGCGGGGTTTCAGATGTTCACATATAACAACAGACAAGATTTTTCTAATTTCTTTTGGAGACAAAAGACACTTAAACGACACTATGGTGCACTCTGATTTCCAACTGATCTCAAGCTGCAATGAAAAGCTCGACGTCAAAGCCATTTGCAGGTACAGTTTTGTTTGTTTAAAACTTGCGTATGGCAAACTCAAAATCTTATAAAGCGGGAGGGCGACATCTCTATCATCGCCCTAGTTTAATAAGTCCGATGCATGGAGGAATCATCGTTCTTAAATGATCGACAAAAGTGGTACATATTTGCAAATCCTTAGCAACGACAGCGATCCCATTCAGCCTTATTATGAGTTTCGGGAGAAAAATTTTTCATGTTCGAAAATTTCCCTTATTATGAGCAATTTTTCCCGTAAAATGTGAAAACGTTGAGAGCAATTTATTTCACTTATTTTTGTGAGGCGAACAAATGAACAACAAAAGCGGAACAAATGTAGGCCTGGAATTTTTTTCAGGGGAAATTCCAAATAGCTTTCAAAATTCCTGACGAAAAGCTGTTCACGTGAAACCCATAATAAGGCAGATTATATTTTTCTGGTCGCCTTTGCAGGCCTTAATTCCAGGTTTTACCGTCCCAACATGATTTTCCTACTTTTGGTCAGGCATTCGAATTTCATTCTTATAATGCTCATTTTCCTCAAACGAGCGACTCTCATGGTTTTTTTTTTGTTCTTGTTTTCTATTTCGTCTATGAAACTACCAAGCTACCGAATTTTCTCTGTGTACCAGAACGTGGCATGATTTTCGTAAGGCTTAATTGGCCCTGTTTGCATTCTTCATTAAAGCATGGTCTTCAATTTGGTAGACAAGTGAAATCGATCTCCGGAGGTTGCCGCTCTGATGGTTTATTGCCACTGGTCTTCGATGCTTATTATATAAGTCATTCAATGAGCTATTCAATGATACTTAGAATCACAAATAACAATATTGTGCTCGTGGCGTAATTGCTAGCATGCCTGCCTGTTACGCGGGAGGCTCGTGGTTCGAATCTCAAATGAAACCAAAAATTTTTTTCCACAAGTATCAACTTTCGCGATGAATTGGAAAGTCCTCCGATCGTAAATTCAGAAATTCGATGAAAAGCGCTTTCTCGATTAGCCGTTCGGAACTGTCAGAAAATTGTAGGTCCCCTCCATTCCATCACAACACAAGGTATGGTCGTGAGAAATGTGCTCGTCCCCGGGGCTCCCCGCTCTTGTCCGCCACACACTATGTAGGCATAAATAACAATATTACACTTTACTAAAAGCTTTTTATTTTTTGTTTTTAATAAAAGGAAGTGAAGTGTTTAGTACCTTTACTAATTCGACTATCACTAAATCATGGCAAAGCCCACACATGAATGTAAAAAGGAAAAGAAAAATTAGGTATTCAAGACAGATAGATAACAAAGACCATCAAACTAAAATTCATATCAAGTTTCCGAGAAAAACCACCAGCTCGTCAAGTGGGGCTACCATTAGGTCCTCACAATAATATGTACATATACTATCAACAAATTATAGTAAATAATATCCCGGATAAGTCCATTAACAAATTTCGCATTAGGTTGTATGAAAAAAGAAACAATATTTTGTTTTTGATTTCTTTTCAATTTATTCATTTGATGTTTTTTCTATCTTCAAAAATACGTAAAATATACTGATCCATTTAACTTGTTGTGGGGTCCTCTAATTCTGACGTAAGAATTATCTTAGAACGATGATAATTTGATTGACTGTTGACTTTTCTCCGTCATAACTTTTCGTCTAATGTATACACGTCTACATTTTGAATATGTGTCAAAATAGTCATGTTTATCTTGATTTTTTGGTGTTAATTGATATAAATTAACCTGTCTCTACAATCGATTATCAGCGACATGTGTAGAAGTTTTGTGTTTTGATTTGCATAAAACAAGAGTTTAAAAATATATACCTAGAACATATATCATTTATTTTGTGGTGTTCTTCTAAGTATACAAATGCGTAGAAGAAGTTATATCGCTTTCAGTGTCTTAAATCCATGAATGAAAGAAAAAAGAATAAATTAAAAATTAATGAATCAGAGTTTGAATAAAATATAGACATTTGAAATTTGAATAGCAACCAGTATGCAACACTTCTCTCACCAAAAAATATCGATTTATTCGTCATTTATTGTTATCATGAAATAATTAAATTTGGCTTGAGTCATTTAACAAAAAGGATGTTTTTCATTTGGTTTTTAAATTGTAAACACGTGTCTTACTCGTGAGGTTTTGAATATTCAAAAAATATTTATTATTTTATTAGAAAAACAAACTGTGAGTCAATGGCTACGGCGAATTAGTATTCGATTTCTGATTTTGTTAACAGGATGTCTGCAGCTTCAACTTTAATCAGAATAGGTACTTTCATTTCATATTTGCTGAATTTTTTTTAGAGTTGATGATGGTCTTCTAAAACATGATTTAAGGTTTGCTCGTTTGTTTCTTGAAGTCCTGGGTATGTCCTGCGGTTGCCTGACTTTTTTATAAACCTCAAGTCGCCCGAAATGTCAAACGTAGTGTTTTATGAGCACTGGCTTTGCCTTCAACTCGCCCTAAAGTGGCATTTGGTATTTGCTGGTGCGAGTTGACTTAGCGATCAGATGGCTGTTACACCACGGCCACCACGTCACATTTAATGCGTTTTCCTTCAAATAACGTGGATGTGGATGATAGAGTTTTTTGAGAACCGAAAATCAAGATTTTTTGTTGACAACTGATTGGGTTGTCAGGGAAATCTGGTTCAACCTTGAGAAAAGTTCAACGAACCAAACTTGTGTGTTGTGTACGTTTTGAGCTATAAGCGCAGTAATCCGGTTTTTTTTTTTTGAATGGGTTGCCTTCTGATTCTTCAACATTCATATCATAGGGGAATAGATAGCTCTTTTTATCACGGTATAAATTCAGCCAAACGGAGCATTCAATTGTGGCTTATCGTTTTCATCTTATTTTTAGAGTCATCTAAGAATGTACTCAATAATTATAAAAACAATAATGCAAATGTACGAAGAAAGGAACATTAAAAGACACAAAATAAGGCACACACTATTAAGGGTCAGTGTTATTTCTTCTTGCGTGCATTTTGTTTTTGATTTCAAATGAATGTACAACAGTTTCGTTTGAATGTCTGTTGTGTATATCAATTCTTATCGATTTTAAAAGTGTGTTGACCAGGGCGTGGGCGGCTTGACCGTAACGCTATGCCACAGTGTTCCACGTCGGTCTTCCTCAACTGCCACGGTCAATAATCTCTGGAAATCGTAAAATTTCAATGCACAATTGATACAAAGAGATATTGGGGAGTTCAATAAACGTATCAGGCAGGATTGCTTTTATTGTTGTATATTGTTCACATGTCAAAAAAAATTTAGCAGAGGTGAAAACCCGTATCCATCAAAAAGTTATCTAATGGCACTTTCCATTGGACGAAAAGAACCGTCCAGGAGCGTCCAGAAGCATTCTCAAACCGTTCCATTGGTGCAAAAATATCGCTTCTCATGATTCTGAGGAGTGACAGTCGCTTCTCGATTTGAAATGAGAATCGACTCAAGAAGCACTAACACATGTTACTCAAATGTCAAAAAGAAAATTTTCTTCAAGGAATATTTTTTAAGAGCCATAGGTGTTTCACTCACACAAAGGCAATTACGTTAAACTGAATAGAAATTATTTTGGGTGTTCCATTGGTTTTTAAAATGAGTGCTTCCCCGAGTGAAACCAATGGAAAGTGCCATAAATGTTAAACGTTTTCCATTGGTAATCCGGAAAAACTCTCCGATCCGGGATGCCAAAGTAACACTTTTATTTGTTTTGATGTTTCGTTGCTTGTATTGTGTATCGGTGTGAAACGTCGAGCGCAATTTTTTTTTCATTCACTATTTTCATTTTTTTCATAATTCACTTAAAACCACAGGAATATGTCTTAAAATGTTTTAAGATCTCATCTCACAAAATTAATTAATTAATAATTGTTTTCAGGTCACTTTTTTCAATTTTTCAAGGTGTCAAATGATATTTGTCAATTTTGACGTCAACAGTGTTTCAGTGTGTGAGTGCTTCTGGCTTCGCTTCCTTCTTCAAATCAAGAATCAAATTTCTCTTTTTTCGAGGAGAGGAACTGTCATTTGATGCCAATGGAACGGTTTGAGAAGCGTTCAGAAGGCTTCCGAACGACCAATGGAAAACGACATTAGATTTTATATTCAGCTGTCATATTATTATTTGCGAGTTTCGTCGTAAGATTATTTTCAACTAGACGCGAGACATTTCCATTACAGTCAGTTTGATTTTGTTTTTCGATTAAAATGAATCCTTTTTTTCATTGAATAGAAAAAAAATAATTCTATTCATTTCATTAAAAGTCTGCTTGAATCAATTTGAAATCGATTGATTCAATAACTATTATTTTTTCGACACCATTGAAAAGTGGATAATCTTCGACAACTATCATTATTCATCTGTGCAAGGCCTTAAAATTCTGCAAGGTATTCAGTCTTATTACTGGCAATAAAATGACCGGCAATAAAATGACAGGTACAACATGCATTGCATAAGAAAAACCAATTAGTAAACTATAGCTGAGCCTGGCAACTTACATACAGGGTTCGAACCTCAAGATTCAATTTTCGAAGTGAAATTGTAAAAAAATTGAAGTAAATCGAAAAATTGTGAAGTAGATTTGAATCAAAAAAAAAAAATCATAACAGTATCAATAACAAAAATTTATTTAATGCAATGCGCGTGTAACGTAAGGTGGTGGGCTTCTCACTGGAGCGCTGCAGTCTTTTCACGTTTTCAAGAATAATGTAAAGATTTCATATGCATTGACTATATAATGATATAGATGACACATTGGGTTTGCTAGATTCATACAAGATTGAAATTAGCGGAAATTGAAAATCGAGTCAAGGGAGTTATTGAAAATTGAGGCTGATTGAAGTTTGAAAGGGTAATTTTTCAGTGTGAAAAAAGTGAAGTAGATCTCAACTCAAGCGAAGTAGCAAAGTAGATTTTGGATTCTTCTTAAAAGCGAAGTAAATTTGCTTCGATTGTTGTGAAGGTTTTAACCCTGCTGACATATAAATGCTCATCAGGAAAAAATTTATGTTTACATTTGTCCCAACTTTTCATTATGGTATTTTCTGATCGCTTAAACTGTAGGGCTATTCCAGAAAGCGCGGCTGATCGCTTTTGGTGGCGGAAATGAATTTTCGTATTCTCAAAAGCGAATCGCTTTTATTTATTTTTTAATGGAAAGCGAAAGCGCTTTCCAAACGTCATAATTTTTTCGGTAGAAACTATAACTTTTTGACATAATTCATTTCGTTTTCAAAAGCGATAGGTGTTGTAGTGTCGAATTGCAAGCGGATTGATAGAAAAATGCAAATATAATGAAAAATTTAATTATCGTCTATTGAATTGAGAGTAATTTTTTTTTTTTATTAAAGGAGTCAAAAACACACCACGACACAACAATTTTTGATACTTGTTGAGTTTATGCAACAACACGAAATGATAGCTAAAGGATTGTTAAATGCTCCAGAATATAGAACCAAATTCTCCACAGAAGAAGAAGACGTATTACGGTTGCTAGACCTCCTTTCGAAAAATTGGAGCAGGGAATAATATTGCACCAAATTCTTTGAACGATATCAATGAAAACCAAAGTTTTTCTAGAGAAACCACCGCATTGATTGCCAAAAGTGAAGAGATCTTATTCTCATGCTTTACAAACAAAATTCAACTCTGTTTATATGGTGTCATAAACCACGGCTCAAGACCAGCATCACCTTCAAATGAATAAAACAAAAGTAAAGAAAATTTAACTGCATTTAAAAATTTATTTGTATTAGCAAGAATGTTGCTTTTATCTCCGTTCTTGAAAATATTTTCCAACTGATACCTAGGGAAAATTTAGAAATTTCATTGGAAAAACTTGGAAATATATGACATTTGAGTGGATCTACAAGACTTCCAAATGGAAATATTGGAAGTTTAATTTCCAACCATGTTCGCTTTTCAGAATAACCTAAAGCGAAGCGCTTCGTAATTGAGTTATCGCTTTAAATACGATCCGCCGCGCTTTCTGGAATAGCCCTACTGGCCTCGAACTCAAAACCAAACCAACATGAAAACTACGCGATTTGTTCTTTCATTTAGTAGGTTTCAACGCAAACTACTCGAAACCTACTAAAAACTTTTATAAAAGTAAAAAAAATTTCAGTAATTTTGATGTTTAAGAGAGTGGAGAGGTTAGGTTAGGTGGAAGTGGCTGTCAGTCAATGAGTACATTGCCTGACACACTGAGGCCGCAAGGGCCCATTGTGATACCACAGAGATCAGCAAGTTAATCACCTACTGATCTCAGAACCCGATGTAAGATTAACGAGTTGATCACTTATTAATCTTCCATTACGGGACTAGCCGGTTAATCACCTGCTAGTCGAACCACGTGGAACTTTTAATGTATTTCGAAAAACTTTTAGGTTCTATGTGAGCTAAGTCGCTAGTATCATCCAAGAAGAATTCACCGAGATGAGTTTTCCTCCTATGAAGTAGTGCAGGGCATGAACAAAGAAGGTGTTGAACGGTTTATTCCTCTTCTTCGTCCATGCAGCTTCTGCAGAAATCATTGGAAGACACACCAAGTCTTTTGGCGTGTCTTCCTATTAGACAGTGTCCCGTAAGAACACCTATGGTAGAACCTTGATACAGGGGGTTCAGGGCTAACAAACTCTTCGAGCGTTTTGAGTCTACACACGGCCAAACTTTTTTGGTTGCAAGGCAGTTAGGCAGTGTTACTCTCAGTCCATCTAGTGTTTGTTATCCCTGAAGCGTCTTGTCTAAGTAGGAATTAACATGTAGCGATAGGTATACCTTTATTGTTCCATTCTGAGCGTAGGGAAGTGGTCGTGCCCTATTTGGCTAGTTCGTCTGCCATACAGTTGCCTGGTATGTCCCTGCGCCCTGGCACCCATGAAAGGTGAATGTTGAACTGATTTGACATCTCCCTCAGAGACATCTGACAATTTTGGACCGTGATGGATTTTGTAGAGACAGAGGCAAGAGATTTAAGGGCAGCTTGGCTATCCGAGAAGATTCGAATATCCGTGGAGGATATGACGTTTTCTTTAAACCAAGACAGCACCTCCTTAATCGCCAGAATTTCCGCTTGGAACACACTACAATGATCGGGTAGGCGCAAGAAAAGACTGAGATTCAGTTTTTCTGAGTAGATTCCACTTCCCACACCTTCGTTGGTTTTTGAACCGTCGCCGTCGGTGTAAAAGTGTATTGTTGCATTCAGAGTGGAGAGAGTATTGCATCTTTCGTACGCCTCACTGTGGTCCGAAAAGCCAAAATTCGTAGCAAAAATACTAAATTCAATGTTGTAATTTTAGTTTTGTTGTTATATATACACTATTATAAAGAGGAAAGAGCCAATTTGAATGAAATTTGGAACAGAGATGTTCTAGTCTAGAGCATAAGAAATAACATAGTTAACATAGGCTTTATTTCTTTGCCCTATTTCTTCGGGAACGGGAACGCCCCCGTTTCCTAGAACTAGAACTAAGTGATTGAATTGAATAAGCTCCAAAACAAATGAGCCGATTTGAATGAAATTGGAACAGAAATAGTCTTGACTCTAGAGCCTGAGAAATGACATGGACTTTATTTCTTCCCCATATATCTTCGGGAACGGAAACGGGAACATAACCGGAAAATACTAGACCGATTTCAACAATTTTTTCACCGGAAGAATGCTTCATAACGACCAAGTAATATCCACTGAATTTTATCCCAATATTCCCACAAGAACGGTAGTGGGACTTCAAAAACCACTGGAACGATTTCTTAATTTTTCTTTGCTTTCTTTTTCGCAATTATGAAATATTTAATGAAAATTCTTGAATGTGCCTTTATTTTATAAAGTAAGAAAATTAAAGTTTTATTTAAAAAACGTGGTATTTTTAATAAATAAGAAAAACAAAATTATTTTGCAGTTTTTTGTGTTTGAGTGGAGCTACAAAAAAGTTCTGATATGTTTGTAAGCAAGTACATAATAGGTATAAAACCTAATTTTAACATTTTGTGCCGCATCTTACAAAGCTATAAACTGTATAAGTTATAGCAAATAATTTTTGTAAAAGGTATCGGGATTTTTTATTTTTAAATACGCAAAGTAGTCTGGCGATATTATTCAGATAACTGTCGGGAATATACGGAAATAAAAGATTTGAGGCCAAAATTACTGTTGATTGAGATAAAAATGCGATGGTTGACATGAACTATTTCTATCAGTGTAAATAAGTTCAGTGAGTACACAAAAAATTGTGCCGATATTTTAGTCCCTTCAAAAGTTATCAAAAAAGCAAACTGCGCCAGTGAAATTTTATTTACATTTACCATCTATTGATAAAAGGCAAAACATCAACTAAAAACTTCTACTTTCAGAACACTAAATAAGTAAACTAAAGGCCCCGGCCCATAGAACGCCGTGCGTGCGTGCGGCACCGCTTTCAACTGACAGCTCGATTAAATACACACGTTCTTATGAGAGGTGACCCATAAGCACCGCGAGCAACGCGCCGCACGCGCCGAGTAGCCAAACTTCTATTTTGCCGCGGCTCTCATGCGGTGACAGAACCAATTTGAAATTTTCTCTCTGATGACATGCGCAGTAAGAACCAATTTGAAATTTTCTCTTCTGTTAACATGAGTGGCCTTGTTGTGTTGAGACACCGCAACGGATTCTATGGGTCACCCCTATCAGTTGCGTGCGGCAAAACCCACCGCATCAGTTGCCGCGCCGCTCCTACCGCGCGCAACGCGTTCTATGGGCCGGGGCCTTAAAACCATCCTGAAACGAAACCTAGTTAACTTCGGGTGAAAACATAGCACTCATAAGAGATAAAAGAGCACTTGTTTTCGATCAACTTTGAACAGTACATGAAAGACCAGCTGCCCCTTTTGTAAAAAAATAAATAAATTGAAAATGTGAACGTTCAGTTTTCTAGAGCTGTAGCTTAGGTGACGCACCGCATAAAACAACCGCATAAATCAAACAAACAATTTCAGTTCATTTGTCATATCAAGTAACGCGAGCTACTGACACCACTTCACTTCACCTAAAAAACTGAAGGCCCCCAATACTGTATGAAGTTTATTTTTATATATAATATAAAAACTGTATAATTTTGAATAAAATACATAATTAGAATACAAATGTTTACAAATAGCAGTCGCCTGTCTGTTGTTTCCTTTTTATTTCCAATACATACATATATTTGTGTATATATATATACTTTTATTTTTTCTATGACTTATAAATATTTTAATATATATATTATCAGAATTTTCTTTATCCTATCGTATCAAATATTTTTTCGTCTATGTATATATAAAAAGAACAGTTGCCTAACGTGCAACTCTACATATTACTTCTTTATATGTTTTATTATTTATTTATTTTTTTTTTTTGTTAATATAGTTTTCTGTTCAAACGGAATAATATTTTGCATGTAAAATTGTACTCAACTATTGAATGTGTTTATTTTTGTGTGTGTTAAAAAGAATGTGCGCTTTATGTGTGTTATGTTTAACTTTAATAAATTAAAGACCATTTTTTTTTTAACTTTGCTTCGGTGTCGTACACGCGTGTGTAGTGACAATATTGATTTCATTTTACTGCTTTAGCATCACAATAAGTTGATTGTATAAATCCATACTGTAGCATAGTTTCTATTTTTTTATAAACAAGACCTGTATTCCGAAAATTTAACACGAACAATTTAATTAAGTAGAAGGTTCATAAAATTGAATCAGAAACAAATGTTTGCATAAAAAGTATGCAGTATGATTATCAAAGTTGTTTTAACTAATGCTAGAGTTGGGATGCTAATTCACAACAGTAATCGGTATGGCTGCACAGTGCACATCATTGCGCTTACTCTATTGGATTTAGAAGTTACACAAATTGATTTAAGGACAAATTGAAAAACACGTTAATAAAAAGGCTTTTTAGTATGTATGAGACAAAGCAACAAAAACATATTCACAATGAGATGGAAAAAACATTTGCATTGCGTTACAGCGAAGTATAAAACATTTCTGTTTTATCACAAAAATATAGTCATGGTAATGTAATTTCAAAACAACAATAACGAAATTAATATCGAACTTTAAAAATAATAGTTTAATTCTTAAGACTGCGTTCACTTTTTCTGGACATTTAAGATTAGGTATTTAAATAAACAAAAGAAGATTTCTTCACTTCCTAAGAGAGAATTTTTTCTTATTTGAATTTATACAATTTTAGACGAAAAAGGAATTGAAAGTTAAACGCGTCAGTGTCCCAACAGACGACGGAAAACATTCATTTTAAAATAAAGAATACTTTTTGTAATACTCGTAAATTTACTAAACAATTTTTGATGTTTACAAATGTATAGCTATGTGTACTAAAAATTATATTTGCAGTCTTTTGGACATTCAAGCAATTAATACTCACATTCTCTAATACCATTTTGAGATCTTACTTAAGTGTAACAATCTAAACAAATAAACACTGGCAGTTTTATTGTAATAAATAGTAGATAATAATAAACTGGTTTTCCGAGCACAGTGCTTTACAAAGTAAGTATTTATAGGTTTCAGCATATCTTAGGAAATTTTCCAGTTAATTTAAAATTAGGTTTTCGTTCAGATTTCTAAATATAATTTCTGTAAAACAGCAAAAAGGACTCATAACTGATAACTAGAATTAATTACATATATGTGTAGCACAATAGTTTGTTCTATTAAAATTATTATTATTTTCTTCAGGTTCAAAAGTTATTAACCTTTTAATTTTCTTTAAGAATATTCGAGAGATTTTTATAGCAAGAACAACTAGTTTTCTAACTAAGATATGAAGATGGTAGGTGGTAAATGGCAGTTTGTGACAAACAGTGAGGAAACATGATGAAATTTAAGATTAATCCACTCAGGAAAAACTGTTCGGCTTCTATAGTTCTTTTTAATGCGTTTGTAAAAATAAACACCGCATATCCCTGTGCCTGGTGGAGGTCGTGTGCTATTCGAGAAAGCTCTGAACTCTGATCGGTGTCTACTTCTCGGCGCACAGTGGTAGACTTCAACAATCTAGCGAGACAAAATATAAAAATCAGAGTCAAGCGAACCGTTTCCAAATGAAGTAGGTAACTTGTCAATACACTAGGTAAATGTAGTTCATATTTTGTTTTTTGATCTTTTGCACTGTTAGGAAAATATCAAGCTTTGAAGTAAGTAATTCATGGAAGCCAATCAACGACAGCAAATAAAAGGTTTTTTGTGCAATTTGGTTCAGCTATAAAAAATTACAGTGAAATCTCCCTTGGGCGGACAGCCATGGTGCAGAAGTTTTTGTCCGCCTAAGAGAGTTGTCCGTTTAAGGGAAATCAAACTAAAACACAAAATTTTAAATATAATTTGCTGATGCTTTGAAATCTGTGATTCCTAAGCGCGTTGCAACTTCTGTTGTCTGATGTCGAATTGCTCTTCCAGATATCTTAAGCCTTTTGTTTCGTAATGCATTGAACCACTCGAAAACATTTTTATCAAGGCAGTTTGACGAAATAAATCGTCTTTTAAGATGAGTTGCATTGTATTTTGACTGCCATTCACTCAAAAGCTCATTCTTTTTTTTTTTCAGTAGATCAGCAACTTGAGTTTTTCTTTTTTTCTGTTGCTTTTTCTCGTATGATTTTTTTTATATTTTTGACTAAAGCTAATTACGTCTACCTTTCCCTATAAAGTCAAAGTTCTCTTCTTTGGTGGCATCCAAAAAATATATTTCTATAAAATCTACGTAGGTAAAAATTATTAAAAGAATTTTAAACTGCCTGAGCGCAAATAAACTAAAATCAAAAAATTAACCCTTTTTTACATCCAAACAAGATCAATTCCACAACATGAATGAGAGAATGAGAGAATAAATATATTAAAATATCCAACACATACATGCCTTCAAATCAAATACTCATTCAACAGTTACACAAAATTAACACATACATAATAGAGTTTCTGGACTCGCAACTGGCACGTATGTACATATTTTTCAAAGAATTTTATGCTCGCTGAAAACTGCAATTTAAAAAAAAATACCACTGCCAAAATTATCAGCGTGATGCCATGTTCAATCCTGCTCTGGTGTACGTCTAAGAGAAAACATTTTGTCTTTCATACGTTAAATTTCTGTCCGCGTCCGTCCAAGAGGGTGTCCGTCTAAAGGAAACTGAAAACAATGAAACTTATATGGAGCAATTTCCGTGCAAAAAGATTTGTCCGTCTAAGGGAAGTGTCCGCCTAAAGGAGGTGTCCGTAAAGGGAGATTTCACTGTAATAGATGAATAGATTTGATGGTGAGTAGTAAAAAAACGATCCCCGAAGTTAATTGGTTCATTAAATAATTTTTTATAGCATTTTAAGTTCAACGTGAAAAATTTAACTGGATTTTCTTTATTGAATTTTCAATTGCAGCAAAAGTACAGAGTTCCGCCTCGAACTTTATAAAAAATAATTCAGTGTGTAAGCTATTAGGTAAAAAAAAATCCATTGCACCCATACAATTTTTTCCAATTTTCAGAATCCCTAATATCGCGCCAAGAAATTTTTGAGATTTGACGAAATACTGAGAAAGACCAAAGGCTTGAAGTGGTAAGGGCTTTTGTTATCAATGTTCTTGGTGAACTATCTCCAAATGCCCAAAGTAAATTAAATAAATTAGTTAAAAATTGGCTTTTCAAAATTAGTGTAAATTGGGTGAAAAGCGGTAGGCATTTGAGATAATTTTTGTCCTCAAACTCGAGATGGTTGCAGAGACATATTCATTGTCTGATATTGAAAACAATGGGCATTTAAAAAAAATGGGAAGGACAAAAAAAAAGTTTTGAGGAGTGCTGCGAAAAGTCAAAATAACGGAGAGTTTAAAATTTGATCAATGCGACAAGCTCTACAAGAGCTTTCGGAATCTTCAAGTAAAGGTACTGCAGTGAAGAAAGTTTTTAAAAATCGAACTTCTGACTGCAGCTCCCATTTACCTCTGCCTCCCAATGAAGCCTTGGCTTTAATTATTGGCATTAACTTGGCCAAACATCAGTATAACGTCATTCGTCAAAAAATTAATTCAAAATGTAAAGATCTCTTCCCTTCTTATGACAAAGTTTTAAACGCCAAAAAGAAATGCTATCCCACAGAAACTGAAGTCACAGAATCAACTTCAACTTAAATCGCTGGTCGATCATACAGCTTTGGTTATCTGAGGAGTTTGAAAAATATAAACTTCAAAGTGGGAAAAAACACCTTGAAATTTTGATTAAGTGGGGTTGCGATGGAGCTCAGCAGTCTCAATAAAATTTTCATCGGATGGTCAAATAGATGATAATTTGTTTAGTATTAGCATGGTTTTTATTCAGTATATATGAGCTCTGGGCACAAGAAAACGAAAATGTGGCAAAATCCAACTCCGTCTTCTACAAGACATTGAAGACCCATAAAGTTCACTTTTGCTAAAGAGACCGTTGAACTAATTGCTCAGGAAGCGAAACGTGTTCAACAAGAAATAAGCCATTTATTTCCTATAGTCATCAATATCAACAACCTCAAATTGGTGTAACATAACACAAATTTTATGCTCACAATGATTGACGGAAAAATTTGCACTACACTATCATCAATGACATCCTCATCACAAACATGTTTCCTATGCGGAGCAAAACCAAGTGAATTGAATAATCCTTCCATGATCTTAAATAAAGCTGTGGACACAAGGTCTTTTTCTTTTGGGATGTCACCACTTCATTCATAGATACGGTTCATGGAGTGTATACTATACATATAGGGTGCAAACGTTCCATAGAATGATGGCAAGCGCGAGGAACTGTAAAGAAAGCTGAAGCAAAAAAAAATTCATGACAAGTAGATATGCCAACACAGCAAGCAGGCAATACAAAGAAAAAAACAGATTTGTGGAATCGGTTGTTGGTATCATCAGATCCATATATTGATAGTTTACGACATGTACCAAAACGAATACGTAAAAGTAGGACGATAGCAAAAGGAATTTTCTCTTTGTTATCAATCAACGATCACGATGGAGAAGTTTTAGCTAGAGAAGATGATAATTATTAATGAAGACATATTCTAATTTACTTCAGAAAAAAATAAACCTTTAGGCGAAAAATTGACTTTAAAGCAGCGGATGAATTCGACTCACAGAATCAACGGTGGACTTCAACAGTGAAAAATGCAGAAAATCCTGATTGAACTCCTTCGATATAGGTCTTACAGGGCCTTGCAATACTAAGACAGGGTATTGCAATATAAACGGTGGTGAATGAACTCCTGACGAGTCAAAGCCAGCTCTCTCTATACTGCAACAGGATTATGACCCCGGAATATCCAGACGAAGGGGATCCCAAAAGAAACTGGCCACCCTGGTCAAGGGTTGTGCGTAAGGTCAACTGCCCAACCACGTGAAAATTCTATGGTTTCGAAACAACCATCAGCCTCGGATAGCAGAAATAATTTTAACGTTGATGACCCAAGCAAACGTGTCAGGCAGAATACCCCATTCAACTTGGACGATGGTCAAGAATGCCGTCCTACCGACCTAGAAGAAGTTAAGCCTGCCATATGCAAACTTAAATTAAATAAGACTGCAGGTGCTGATGGCCTTGACGCCAAGCTTTTCAAGACAGCTGGAGGTCAGTTGGAAAGGAGCATACACCAGTTGATTTGCATGATATGATCGGAACAAGGTATGCCCGATGAATGGAACCTCAGTATCATTATGCAAAGAAATAAAAAAATAAATACGGTAAAGAGCGGAGAGCCTCGTAGCCTAGCGCATTTCTTACAACCATGCTTTTTGAGGGAATGAACGAGACATACGATTTTCTACCGATTCCGAACGACTAATAGAAAAAGCATTTTTCAGGGCAATGAATTTATTATCGTAGGACTTGCTCATTACTCGAACTGTCGAGCTTCTAATTCGAGAAGCCAAGGGTACTTAATTGTTTTTTGTTCCCGTATTAATATAAAGATTTAACGAAACTTTTGAGAAAGTCTTACATAAAGCACCAGCTGACTTTTCCTTATAATGGCAATTAAATTCATAACGTCATGTTTAAACTACTATATAAGAAAGCAATAGGAAAGCACTTACATTAAATTTTTACTTGCGATTATAGGTACTATAAGGCAAGTCTTGCAATCGTGCAGAAAAAAAAATTTGAGATAACAACTAAATACGACATTACGATGATAGAGAATACGAAAAAAGTGGGTCCTACAATTCTGTCTGTCTGTCTGTCTGTCTGTCTGTCTGTCTGTCTGTCTGTCTGTCCGTATATGGATCTACAGCCTGAACCGCTTGACCGATTTTTTTCAAAATTTGCAGTAATGGTCTCTGGAATAGCCTACAGAGGGGTTTTTGGAATTGGGTTTCTAGGTCTTGAAATAACGATACCTGCCATACAACCGATATGACAATACCTATTTTTCTCGAAAACAGCTCTAACGATTTTGATAAAATTTTACGTGAGATATTATTTTTTAATAAATGTTCTAATGATGTAAAAAAATTTTTTGAAGAAAGCTTAAAGACGGTACCCCCCATAGTACCGTTTTTTTCAAAACCGACTTCCTCGTTAATGGCTCACACGATTTTGATGAAATTTCATATTTAAGAAGTCGTAGATGACATTAAAAATATTGCATATTAACATTTGGAAAATTCTAAATTTTGAAATTTTTATTAATTTTTTTAAAATAATTTTGTTTTTTTGAATATTTTCAAAACGGTATTGCTGATTTATTTCAATTTTCTTGTCAAAACATCTTCTGGCAAGATCTTAAGACATGCATACCTAGATCTTAAAAAACTTTTTTTATTAAAAAATGAAAAATAAAAAACCGATTTTTTAAAAAACTGCTCTAACGATTTTGGTTAAATATTCAACGTTTATAAGTACTAGCAATTGCAAAAGAATGGCGTTTTTGGATTTTCGATTGAAACTTTTGGAATATTTAATTTTAATTTTTTTCAATATTTTGCGTGATTTAATTCAATTTTCATTATTAAAATATAGTTGGCAACCCTGAGCCCACCAAAAATATTTAGAGCGAATACTAAAACCTTTTACTCAGCCTTAATTTTTTGGTATTGGTATTGTGCACACAATCGCAAGTTCGTGCGACCCAGTCGTGCCCATTTTTTTTCAATGCATTTGAACTATGCAGTTTCGACTTGATGCTGATTTGAATTACACTGATTATGAATACATAACAATTCAACAATTTATAAAGTTGGGTTTTCTTTTTCGTATGCCTCATGGCGAACTATTTAAACGTTTTGCCTGCACTTAATTAGAAGCTGTAACATAAAATAACATGTGAGAAGTTGTTTTCGATGTTTAATTTTTTGTCATGTACCTTTTTGTAGTACACTGCAACAGTTTCGGATTCTGCGATTTTTGTGTCGAGTTCAAATGGTGTTAGTTCTGACACAATACCACGATAGAGGCACATTACTACTTGATTGAGTCCTTTAATAACTTTATTTGCAAAAATTAATGCGGTTCCAAGTTTTTTTTCTCATTGAGGCGTCTTATCATCTTCTACCATTTCTCTTTTTGAACTTTTTCTATCAAATTTCTCACTGGGGATCACAAATGTGTAATAATCAAAGTTTATTTTAATAATCTAAAACTAACAAAAACGACGCTACGCACATGAAACCTAAAACAAAATTATTTATTCTATAATTTTATATTTGAGACACTCGCACGGTAAAGAGATCTCCTTAGAAAGTATCTTTGATAAACGAATTTTCTTGTATTACTTCAAGACGTGCAGGTTTCAAACATTTTCTCTAAATCAAAAAGGTTTTAAAAAGCTGTCCTGTTTCTTCTTTCTTTTATTGGAAAGTTTATAACTAAACAATTTCACTGATAATAGAACTTTTGTTTCAATTGCTGAAAACAGACCATTTTAAATTACGAAATCCTTCAACCTCATGAGACTCATCTTTGATTCCAATTTCGACAATCAATGCTAAAAAAGTTTGGGTATGGAAAGTTAAGATAGAGTATCAAAATGTCTACAACCGAAATCCACGTTTGATGAAACTTTTATCTTTAAACTTCAATACCAAACTTTGTTTGTTTACCGTTCACTATTCTACGTACACCGCGATAGACTTAAAAAATAATATTTGCTTTTAAAAACAACCCAATGTGTGCGTGTTTTGTTTTTTTTTCTTTATCATTGTTTGTTGGTGCTTTGAATAAAAAATTCAGTGTATAAATGCAATCTCAGTTATGGCACATAAGTTTTGCTTTGTTACGTTTGCAAAGGCATTTCGCAAGGCTTATGATTTATGAAATTGTAAATAATGTGTTTGTGTTTGAATGTAATGTGTAGATTGTTTTATTACAATCCATTTTGCGCTTTTTCCTACACGAGTAATAATATTTTTTTGCAAATAAACAAACTTGTGTCAAAAATGTTTAATGAATGCATGTGATGAATGAATGAGTTTATGAAATGAAGACTCCCAAGCTTTAGGAGTTCGCAAATTGACAGGAAGATGTACATGAGCAAGCAAAGCATGCTGCTTCTCATTTGGCAGCTGATGTGGCAACTTTAAGCTTCATAAACATATTGTCATTACTTGGGGCAGTGTCTAATTTATTGAGATCGAGTTTCTCAACTTCGTTTTCGAGATTAATGCAGTTTTTTTCATATTGAGTCTTAGCGGGTTCCTCGTGTTTGTCCTTATTCTTTTTGAGGACATGCAATAAGTTTTTTTCTCTGTCCTTTGAGGTAGATTTTGAATTATCTTTGTCCTTGTCTTTGTGCTTGTTGTTCTTAAATCGAGGAAAAATGCATCCATTTGGAAGAAAGCCACCCAATTTTTCTTTTTTAGGCGGAGCAGCTGCCGGAGTTTTGTTGGTCGTTGTCGAACTTGGTATGGCATCGGCTGCAACAGTCTTTTTACCACCATTTGTTAAGCTAATGGGGTTGGTTATATCGTCAGTCTGGGATATTGAACACAATTTTGAATTGTGAATATTGTTAACTTGGATGAGTGCAGGTTCAAGTTCTGAACGATTCGAAACATCGCTTGGAAGTTGGTCTTTAGATGAAGTTATTTCTGTAACTTTATTTGACGAATTGCGACTGTTGTCGATTTCTTCTTCGCGATTAATTGCACTTTCCACTGACGCAGATTTAACATTCGATTCATCTGTTTCGTCTTTGATTGGTGGTGGATCGTTCGTTTGATCGCGTGTTGATGAATCGTTTCCAACTTCCATGTAAACAGTTTTATTTTCCGGGCCGTTATTCAAGTTGTTGGCATCGGGCTGCGGTTCGCTCTGTGACTCGTCCAAAGACAAATTTAATACTTTCGGGAACAATTGCTGGGTTGTAGTATTGTGATAATGCTGCTGTTGGCGTTGTTGAATGATTTGCTCCTCTCTCTCTCGGTCTCGTTGAGCTTGAACGGCATTCCATACATCTTTCAACTCACCCGATATATCCCTGTCTTTAAGAATCACAGCATTGCTAAAATAAACAAAGACAAATATTAGTTCATTTAAATGAGTTGTGAGATTGCGGAAAAAGTAAGGAAGCTTTATTTTTTTTTTGTTGAAATATGTAATGAAACACTTTGCTGTTTTTTAAGGTTGTACACGTAATCCACAGACTGTTCACTAGATGAAACTTTGAAGCAAAAAAGTGGGAAAGCGCTAATGCAATCAAGATCACGATGCAGCAACTGTGTGCAAAGTGATTAAAAGTAATTTTTTAATAATTTTAAGGTTCGTTTGTTAAACTCTTTGTATTTGTATCTCTGGCCAAGTGTTTAAAATGATTTCTGTTAAAGGTGCTTGTTTTCATGGTTCTCCTAAGTGCAATAGATAATGAAGAATTAATGCTCGAACTCCAGACAATAACACCTATGATGTAGAAATGCTTCAATTTCTTAGTGAGCCAGCAAAATTTAGTCTGCTGTACAAATATTTAGGATGAAAGGTGTGCATAATATCGTACAAAAGTAGTAATGTTCTGAAATACGTTATCGAAGGTAAGACCCATAATCTGCTAAATAAATTGCTTAATTTTTATAAATGACGTTTAACTTGGGTCTGGCAATGTATTCAACAGAGCAGAGAACTTTATAACCAAATGGTAAGACCGGTAGAATCGTTGAAAATGATTCCAAAGTTTTCTTTGGTGACGTATTCTACGGATGACTGCCCTAGTCTTATCAAAAAGAAAATGTTGATGCGTCTAAGGAATGCTTATAGATGCATAGTGCCTTATACTACGCTGGGTTAAGTGAAGGATTGGGCTAAAGAGCTTATTGTTGATTTGATATCGTCCCCAAAGAATAGCACAAAAAAGTTAAATGTCATCACCATACATGTGGACACAACAATGATTTACTGGCTGTGGGAGGTCGTTCAGATAGTGAAAGTAATATTGGGCTAAGAATGGAACCCTGTGGAACCTAATGGTACTCCCAGAAATAATGACATTTGGTCTCTAAATGCCACACATTGCCAACAATCACATAAATATTAATAAAGTTGTTTGACTTCTAGAGAAGAAAGTCTAAAATATATGAGTTTCTAAGAAGAGAAGTAGAAAGTGAGAATGTGATCCACTGTGAAAAGTTTTAAATGCAGCTAAGAACGAGAACAGTTTGCGCCCATGCCTTTGCGAATCTCACCGACAACAAGTAAGAGTCTTGCAACTAGTCCTCGCAAGGAAACCACACTGAGCAGTACTCCACAGATTATTGGACCAGTCATTGCAGATATTTAGATGAAACATTTTGAGGAAAAAGCAATAGAGACGTCTCAAATAAAACCGATCGTTTGGAAACGTTATGTTGACGACACATTTTGCATTCTCAAAAAAAAATAAATTATGTTAATACATTTCTTAATCAGTTAAATTCGGGGCATCCGAAAATCAAATTAACGATGGAAGTTGAAAAAGACAATGAGTTGGCCTTCTTAGATGTTAAAATCATCAAGAAAAAAGATGGAACTATAGGACACACGGTATATAGGAAGCCTACCCATACCGATACATATTTGCACGCCACGTCTCACCATCTTCCATCAAATTTCAATTCCGTGGTGTCGGCTCTTGTGAACAGAGCAAATGAGATTTGTGACAATGAACGTCGTGATGAGGAATTAAAATACGTTGACGCCGCTCTTTTGAGAAATGGCTACTGTTTCAAACAACGATCTTGGAAACCAAAACCAACAACATCCGAAAAAAGTCCGACGGATATAAATGAAAAAAGAGCATTTCTCCCATATAGAAGAGGTGTTTCTGAAGCGATTGGAAGAATCTTAGCTAAACACGGCATTAAAACAATATTTAAGCCACCAGAAAAAATCCGACAGCTTCTAAGATCTCCAAAAGACAGGATTCAGTTTCAAAATCCAGGAGTTTACTCTGTACCTTGTAGTTGTGGTTCACCTTATATAGGTGAAACAAAACGAACAATTTCCACACATATAAAAGCCATACAAAAGAATGAAGTTACCAAATCTGCTATATGTAAGTATTTAGCTAATAATGAAGATCATTATACTGGGTGCGGCAAAAGTATGGAAACCCCTGGAAATATGGCAGAATATGCGTTAAAAAAAAATCAAAGACCCTATTTCCGACGTATTTTTCGACGAGGAATCCGATGGTGACCTTGAATTTGACCTTGGACCCTGCCATATTTCCAGGGGTTTCCATACTTTTGCCGCACCCTGTATACATTTCCATAAAGCCAAATCGATTTCGAGGGAAAGATTTTACATCCCAAGATTGGTGCGAGAAGCAATCGAAATAAAAATGCATTCAAATTTCAATCGGGATAAGAGTTTTAATCTTTCCTCTCTTGATTTAAAAATGTCTTTATCCCGCGATAATAATAAAAATAGTTTAAAATCTAAAATAAGATTATTGCTGTTTCTGTGGACTTGCATTTGATTCATTTTTTAAATGTCCTAGACAGAATGAATTAAAATTGCGATTGGCAAGTAATCAATAGGTTTGTTCGTTAAAGCCCTGGGGTTGCCCTAGGGTCGCCACAAAGCGTTTTTTGAGAAACCTAAATTCCTCAGAGTTCAACCTGCCTGGATATAGCTTAGTGCTACTATTCTTTTCCTCCCATGGCCTGGCCGTATATGTTAGACATGATATTGCTTACCAACTTCTACCACAATACGGCCTCTGTCCTAATACGAACTTTAATTTCATGTGGTTAAAATTCACCGTCCGTAAGCAAATCATTCATTATTGTTTCATTTATAGAAGCCCCAATTTAGATAGCAATTCAACCTCTAACGAGTTTGATGCGCTATCTGAGTCCATGATAAGAATTGTCTCCCTTTATCCTCACACTGAAATCGCGGTGATTTCAATGTACACAATTCTGGTTGGCTTCGACATTCTGGCCAGACAACACCCGAAGGAAAATATGTTGAGATCTTCGCTGAGTTTAACGAATTAACTCAACTTGTAGATGAGCCCACTTGGGTTCCACATATTGAAGGCCATGCGGCCAACACTCTTGACCTATTTCTCACTTCTCATCCCGAAAAATACAGGGTTATAGTATCATCTCCTTCAGGCAAATCGGACCATTGTGTCATATCGGTAGATTTTTCGTTATCCGTCACGGTAATAAAAGAGAAAGTCCCCAAAAGAACTGTATGGCAATACGAGAAAGCCAATTGGGACGGCCTGAATAATTTCTTTCGAAATTTTAATTGGTCATTGTGCTTTCTCGACGGAAACGTTGATGCATCAGCTGATATGATATCTAACGTAATTCTCAACGGCATGAGAAATTTTGTTCCTCACAGAACAAAAAGTATCATCCCCAAAGAAAATTCGTGGTTCGATTTAAGCTGTAAACAGGCGATTTGGGATCGAGAAAGTAGGTTTCGAAAATTTAAAAACAACCCTCCTGCAGAAAACCGAAATTTGTTCAAACGGGCCAGAAATATCTGTAATGCTCAAATACAAAGGGCTAAGTTTTTACATGACCAAAAAGTAAGGCAAAAAATACTATTGTGTCCAAAAGGAAGTAAAAACTTTTGGTCTTTTGTCAAGAACATTAAGAACTCGACCACGTCATCGGTCCCAACGCTCGTCTTCAATGACTCTCCGTATGTCAGCTCCATCGACAAAGCCAATTTGCTGGCAGCTCAATTTGCTGCCAATTCGACACTTCCTCATTGCATATTGGCTCCACCTGAGCTCGAGTCTGCAAATTTTTTGATGAAGCAGATATTTTTTCGAACTCGCTCGGTTGCGAGAGTCCTCAAAGATCTCAACATACATAAATCCGCTGGTCCAGATGGTATCCCCGCCGTTATTCTGAAGTGTTCTTCTACGCTGGCAAAACCACTGCGTAAACTTTTCCATCTTTCCTATTCTGCTGGGATTTTTCCGAGCAGATGGAAAACTGCATTTGTCCAGCCGGTCCCTAAAAAAAGCGAGTCTTCCTCCCCTTCCAATTACCGTCCAATTGCACTAACGTCCCTTCTTTCCAAGGTCATGGAAACGTTGATAAACCGTCAACTTATGAAATATCTTGAAGAACGAAAGCTTCTTAATGACGGCTTTCGTAGCAAACGGTCCACTGGTCATTTGATGGCATATCTCACCGAAAAATGGAACCAATCTTTACATGGTTTTGGAGAAAGTAAGATTATTGCGCTTGATATTTCTAAAGCATTTGATAGAGTTTGGCATCAGGCTCTTTTATCGAAAATGCGTGCTTTTGGTATCGATGAGTCTCTTCTTTGTTGGATTAGAAATTACCTTTCCGACCGTTCAATACAAGTTGTGTTGGATGGCTTCAAGTCTGATAACCACTTTATAAATGTTGGTGTGCCCCAGGGCTCCGATTTGTTTCCGACTCTCTTGTGGAACTGGAACGGTTGCGTATGATAAGCTCATTGAATTCTGACCTTGACAGCATTGTAGCATGGAGTCTTATGAACCGAGTAGAATTCAATGCTTCGAA
Source organism: Melanostoma scalare (assembly GCA_949752695.1). Taxonomy (NCBI): domain Eukaryota; kingdom Metazoa; phylum Arthropoda; class Insecta; order Diptera; family Syrphidae; genus Melanostoma; species Melanostoma scalare. The sequence goes on along the minus strand of OX456984.1, from coordinate 209,140,893 downwards.
AACTCAATGCTGTCTTTTGTCGTTGAAGCTTAACATTCCCCCATTGCCATTATCCATGAATGGCACCTGCATCGAAGAAACCGAAAAGCTGTCAGTACTTGGTATGTGTGTAAACGATGATCTTCGTTGGAATGACCACAAATTTGAAGTCGCCAAAAACGCTGCTAAATGCTTAGGCTTCTTGAGACGATGCAGGAAGTTCTTCACCCCTTCTGATCTGGCTACAATTTATAAGGCCTTCATCCGCCCAAAACTGGAGTATAACTCCCATATCTGGTCAGGTGCTGCTCAAACATCTTTGCACCTTCTTGATAGGGTACAAAATAGAGCGTTAAAATTGATAGGTGATAGTTCAATCGTAGAATCGATTGATTCTCTTGAACATCGTCGAAAAGTCACCTGTCTCTCTCTCTTTTATCGCTTTTTTTTACAAACAGTGCTCTAGTGAAATAGCCAGTTGCATTCCTCCCCTGAAACAATTTAGCCGCAACACCCGACTTGCTAGGAATGCTCATCAGTTTTACCTTGAGCCCAACTTCGGGCGTACAGTCAAGTATAGAGATTCATATTTTAGTCGCACCACCCGTATGTGGAATGCTTTACCTGGCTCTGTGTTTCCTCTGCATTACGATTCACAAAGATTCACAAAGAGGTTTGCCATAGGTTTTCCCCCAACTCGCCCTAGCTTTTTGCAGTGGCGATTTGAGAGCTGTCAAATGGCATGTATTTTTTTTTAATGATATTGATGTGTGGTGATTTGTGGTTTAGTGTTTTTTGAGGACTGGAAAACACAGGTTTTTTTGACAACTCATAGGGTTGTCAAGAAAACCTGGGTCAACCCTGGGGAAAGTTCAACGAACAGACCTAATACTAGCCCAATTGCAGTTGTGGTAGTTGTAGAAACGCTGCTGACAGAACAACTGCGAATGGGTGCGTTCGAAAAAAAATGGGTAGCATAACTAGGATACCTTTGTATCCGGGTAAGTTTTCGAACGACTAAGATTAGGTATCTGTCAAATCAGAAACAGCTGTAGGGCGTTCTTTTTATCCTTCGATGTTACGCGATGCTGTAGTGTCAAAATCATCGTTGTTGTTGTGTATGTTTGACTTTGTTACAAAATCGTGATTGCATTTAGGAACGACTCGATGTTACACTTTGTTGGTCTGTCAAAAATATGAATAAAGTATTTCTTAAAATACGAACCCAGCTAAAGGAAACTTGTTATTGATGAAGAAAAATGAATTCTGAAATGAACAAGATTGAAAATCAATAACGGTTCACAGAATTTGGAAGATTAATGAAAAAAAAACCAAAACAATTCTGACCAACAACAATTTTAAAGGGGTTTGACAGATCAACATCGAAACTCAAGTCCCAGAGATGAGTTGGAAAAAGTTACGAAACGTAACATTCTGACAGTTCAACATTGCATTTAGGAACGACACGATGTTACATATCGTAACTTTTTTGCATTTAGGAACGACATAATGTTACCCGATGTTACATCGCGTAACATCCAAGAAAAAAAGAACGCAGTACTGATAAATCGAAGTGAAAACAAACCAAACCAAATGTGTTTTAAAAATTGCAAACAACACGTACCACTTAAGGCCCCGACCCATAGAACGCGTTGCGTGCGGTAGAAGCGGCGCGGCAACTGATGCGGTGGGTTTTGCCGCGCGCAACTGATGGGGGTGGCCCATAGAATCCGTTGCGGTGTTTTGACAGATAAATTTAGTCAAAATGGGGGCGTTCAAGAATCGCATCCGGATAGCTTGTTGTTGTTGTTTACGTGTGGGAAATCGAAAAAAATAAGTTATAATCGTCTAGCAATGATATTTTGAATGTTTTTCTGTTTTCAAAAGTCGAATTTTAATATTTCACAGCTGTTGTCTGTTGTCGATCGTTCAAAAAGGTATCTAAGATACGGCTATCCGAGATAGGCTATCCGATAGGTTCTTGTTCATTGTCACTTTTTCCACATAAGAGAAAACTTCAAATTGGTTGTGACTGCGCATGTCTCTCTTCGACTAGCCACCGTGAGGAATAGCGGCCAAAACCCTCCAAACTGCCAAACAAAAACAAATACAAATAATACCAAAAATACTCTGAACTTATGCACATTTAATGTAAGAACCCAATCTGCGGAAGCAAGACAAAACGAACTAAGATTAGCATTATCAAATATAAATTGGGACATATTAGGACTATCTGAAATCAGAATACTGGGAGAAAATATTACAGAAAACAAAGAAGACATATTTTGCTATATTGGTGAAACTAAAGGACTACATGGCGTCGGATTTCTTATCAAAAAATGGCTGAAGGAAAAGATTATTGACATTCGATTTTTCAGTGAAAGAATTTGTAGCCTGACTCTGAATCTAACAAATACGAAAACAACAATAATACAAATTTATGCACCAACAGAGCGAGCCAACGACGAAGAAATTTCAGAATTTTATAATCTTCTTGAAAAAGCATACAACGAAACAAAGACAGAATTAATGTTCATTATTGGAGACTTCAATGCCAAATTGGGAAAACAACTTGATGAAGACGAGGAAGTAATCGGACCCTTTGGATATGGAGAAAGAAACAAAAGAGGGGAAGGTGTCATCAAATGGCTTGAAGAAAACAATCTTAGATTTGGAAACTCATTTTTTAAGAAGAAAGACAATCGAAAATGGACATGGATATCACCCGATGGAAAAACAAAAAATGAAATTGACCTTATTATGACGAATAAATTAGGAACTCTAACAGATGTATCAGTTTTAAATAATATCAAGTTTGATTCCGACCATAGACTTGTAAGAGCAAAACTAAAAATCAATCACAAGACGATAAAGAGAAATAAGCAAAACTTACATATCCCTAGATCAGTGACTCAGAACAGTATTGATGCATATAACGAAATTTTGAGAAATGAAATAAATATAAATTCTCACGAAGATGAAATTGATCGTGACCTACAAACAACATATGACAAAATTGAATTAATAATAAAAAATGCAGCTATGATCTCAATTATGACCGCAAAAACCGAAAAAACTGAAAAAATTTCAGATGGTACGAAGCAACTAATTTTACGTAGAGAACAATTAAGAAACAAGGAAATAACAACATTTGAAGAAAAAATTGAACTGAAACACATCAGAAAAGAAATAAAAGAAAAATCAAAAATGGACATTCAAATATTCAATGACAAAGCGATCAAAGACATTCTAACTTCCACGAAATCAATTAAAAAGACAAAACAATTCTTAAACAAAGGGACAGACTGGATTCTAACAATGAAAAACAACAATAGAAGCATATCAGACCGAAAAAACATTAATGAAACAGCCACACAATTTTTTGAACAACTGTTTAAATCCACCATAGATAACACAGACGCAAATATTAATACACCACAAATTATAAACAATAACATAAATAACAACCCACTCCTAACCAAAAAGGATATAGAGCAAGCAATTGACGATCTAAAGAAAGAGAAATGTGTTGGAAACGATGGTATAATGGCTGAGATGCTTATATACGGAAAACAATCATTATCACCTATTTTGACGTTGCTATTCAACAATATATTGAAAACGCAAAATATACCGAAACAATGGACTCAGACCACCATAACACTGATTCATAAAAAGGGACAAAAGGATGATATAAACAACTACAGACCCATAAGCAATATATCGACCATTTACAAACTCTTCTCAAAAATAATATACAGAACCATCAAGGAAAAACTTAACATGAACCAACCAATAGAACAAGCAGGATTTCGTGAAGGATATTCAACAACTGACCACCTACAAACGACGAACCAACTGATAGAAAAATTCAATGAATTCAAGAAACCACTATACTTTTTATTTATTGACTTCAGCAAAGCGTTCGACTCCATTGAACATGACACTATTTGGGAAGCCTTGATGAATCAAGACATAAACCCTATCATAATCCAGACATACAAAAACATTTATGACAACAGTTGGGCAAAAATAAAAACAGAAATAACAGGACGAGAATTTAAAATAAATAGAGGAGTAAGACAAGGAGATCCGATGTCCCCACCAATGTTCTCAGCTGTGCTGGAGGAAATTTTCAAGAACCTAAAATGGACGACACGGTATGGAATTAACATAGGAGGAAAAAATCTAAACAACTTGAGATTCGCTGATGACATCGTACTAATTTCAATGAACGCCAAACAAATTGAAACGATGCTAAAAGAATTGACTACTGCCTGTAAGCCCTATGGACTCAACATAAACCAAACAAAAACAAAAGCAATGACCAATCACACAAAAATAGATATCACATTAGACGGAGTAAAGATAGAGTATGTAGAAGATTACATTTACCTTGGACAATTAAAATCATTCAAAGACCAAGAAAGCAAGGAGATAAACAGACGAATCACAAATAGTTGGAAACAATTCTGGAATCTACATCAAATAATGGAATCAAATTTAAGTAACAACACAAGAAAATATATAATGGACTCAGCAATACTGCCCGTTATGACTTATGGACTACAAGCACTTGGATTGACCTCAAATTTAACAGAGAAACTAAGGATATGCCAAACTAAAATGGAAAGAAAAATTCTAAAAATAAGACAAACTCAAAAAATACGAAACCAGCATATAAGACAACAAACAAAAATCATTGATGTAGTTGAAAGAACAAGAGGACTAAAATGGAGCTGGGCAGGACACATATCAAGACTTCAAGAACAAAGATGGACTAAAATAATTACAAAATGGACTCCAGCTGACAAAAGACGACCTGGAAGACCTAAGAAAAGATGGGCTGATGATTTGATGGACTACAGACAAAATTGGTATAATGAAGCTAAGGACAGAGAATTATGGGCAACACTGGGGGAGGCTTATACCAGAAATATATATCCATGAAAAGAACAATTAAAGATTTATGTTTATATTTATTAAATTTTCAATATAATTAATAAGTTAATACCAGACTTTGTTTGTAATTTAAATTTATTAAAAAAAAAAAAAAAACATTGTGAAAACGAAAATTGTATATGTATATAAACTTTAAAAATTCAAAAGGTAAATAAAAAGCTTATAATAATAATAATAATAATAATGTCTCTCTTCTGTCACCGCGTGAGAGCCGCGGCAAAGTAGAAAGTTGGGCTACTCGGCGCGTTCGGCGCGTTACTCGCGGTGCTTATGGGTCACCTCTCATAAGAACGTGTGTATTTAATCGAGCTGTCAGTTGGAAGCGGTGCCGCACGCGCGCAACGCGTTCTATGGGCTGGGGCCTTTATTATTCGATTGCAAACTTCTTCACAATCGTTTACTTCGTAAACAACGTCGTTTAGATTAATTAGGAGCACCATATTTTAAATTTTATGTTTACAAAAAACAATTTTGCAACAAAGCACTATGACAGAAAGCAAAACAAAATGAATGCAAGTCAGCTGTTCTCAAATTTCAAAATTGGGTAGCTTGCTATACCATGATTTTTAAGGTACCTTTGGATCGCTTTCCCCTCAAAAGATGTTTTGCAGTCAGCTGCTTTTTAACATGGGATTACACTAACAACAAATGTCACGAAAGGAATCTAGTTCGTCTTAGGTAAAAATCCGAACGCAGCCAATGTATAAAAACGCGGTATCGTTCATACGTAATTTGACAGCTGCATTTGTCGTTGCCGCAAAAAAGAATGCAAAATCGATTCGATTTGGGTGAGCCTTAAATAAAAATTCATGTTGCCAAAATCTTTACGTGGCAAATTCGTGAACTGTTTTCAGTCGTTCCATATACCTAACTAAAACTGATGCAAATTGAAAATTTCAATCATTACGGTCGATATCAGAATCGCAATTTACCATTTCACACTTTTACCACATAATTTGCCCAGACAGTGTTTCAGAATTAAAGAAGTGCTCATAGTGTTTCGAGGAGCAACAGAATTTTACATCGCTCTCAACGATCATAAGCCATCATCATAATCATGTAGAACGTTTGTTTGTCAAAAGTGGCCATGTTACTTCTACAAAAACTTTCAAAATAAAAAAACTGTCTGCAAAAGAATGCGGTGAACTCGATTGTTTTATTTAGCATTTACTCGGCGATCTAATTGGCTCTCTTCACCATGCTACATCGTACGCAGATGATCTTAATGCAGATAAGTTTTCACTGTTCAAAGATTGAAATCATCAGACCTCTTGCAGTGGAAGATTTAGCAATATTGCGATGTCTGGAAGCTGATCAATTTCCAGAAATTGGAAACCATTTAGAAAATTTGCTCGACCCACAAGGGACACAAGAAAGAGCTGGCGAAAGCTATTTAGTATATGGCCCCACCCAATGCCAAAGTAGTATGTAGTCGGCATCAGTGTCTATATTTTAAGAAACATATGCGGTTCTGGCCACAGCTAGAGGAGCTTTCGCTGTTTTACAGTATACAACTTAATAGCAGAGTGAAAGTGATTTCCTACATGGCTCATGTTTAAGATTTAAACTCAATGTATTTAAAATTACATTTTTTTTTGTAACTCAAAGGTTAATTAGAAAGTGTAGGCTCAATTCATTTCTTTGCACTCAATATAATAACAATATTAACCTATTTGTAAATACTTAGTTGCATATGTTAAATTTAAATTGGTATCTAATTTTTTGGTCTCATGCTTACAGCTGCTTATTACGTTATTCTTCTAATCTACATAACTACATGCTCTGAACTTACTTATACAAATGTGTTGGTTGGTCAACCTTGTGCTGAAAAATATTTGTGCTCTCAGTTAAATATAATGCACAAATTAAAACAACAAAACTAATGCACGTTTCTGAAAAGATGAGTAAGTTGCAAAATTTTTCTACACTTATTTCAAATAGTGAAATAAGTAATTATATTTCACTTGGACTCAAGCCGTGGACCAGAGTACAGCCCTTATTAGACCACTCATTGTATATGGGTGTCGTGTGTAGTTCAATGTAACAGCGTCCCAAATGTTTGAGAGAATGTCTGCGTTCCTGTCTTGGATTTCTCAAAGTTAAAAAAAAAACAAGGCTAAAAATAAACAGAATCTATAATTTCATTATCAAACAGATTCGTTTTCACACTATAAGAGCAATGATCTCGATCAATGGCATGAAGGGCTAGTCCAGTACAGTTTGGGAGTACCGCTTATTTACCATATCTGCTGTAAGTTCGTGGAGCGGCGTCTCTTTTATAACCACAGTAGACGGTAACGTTGAAGAGCTTATTCGGTTCAGTAGGGAGGAGGGTTGTTGTCCAACTACAATTATACCCGCAATAAAAATCATTCCTGTTTCACAAGATATTTTACTTTATTTTATTTAGTTATAGCGATCACGAAAAACCAACAGGAAAAGTTAAGACAAATGGAATCAGGTATTTTTTTTTTTTTTTGATGAGCGTGTTTATAACTGACACAAAATATGAAATTACATCAGGAAACTAGAAAAATACAATTGGAACAGAAAATATTAGTTCAATTGAACATTTTCTTGGTTTATTTGCCACCGATTTTACATTAAGTGTGGACTTGGAATTAATCCTCACAAGACTGAACTGGTACTCTTCTCTAGGAAATACAATATTCCGCACAAAGACCCTCCTTTCATTTACTGAATACAACTAACTTTCACCAATGAGGCTAAATTCTTGGGACTAGTTTAAGAAAGCTGAGTTGGAAGACTGCACTTGATAAAGCAATTTATCGTGACAGTCTCATCAAAGTCCAACGTTCAGCATGCATGTGTATGAGCGGTGCTTTTCGCACCACTCCTTCGATTACAAGAAGTCTCACAATGGACCAACAACAACATTGGTCATGCTGACATTCTGAACAAATTCGGAATACCCAAACTAAAATCAGATTACACCACATCCAAACTCGAATTTGACACAATTTTCCGGGCGACAAGAAAAAAGAGGTTTTCCAAAATTTTGACAGGCACCATCAAGCGTTATTCAATTGAGCTCAAGTATTTCTCATACAAAATTTGGCATTTCTTTTACCAATTGGTAAGTTTACACAGACTAGGCGGATTACACGCCTTCCACGCCCATGCATGAATACCTCAAATGTCTTCAATGAACATGAAGCCGCAGCCGCAATAATTAAAACAAATAAGTTATGCTTAATCTTCAAATAAAAATCGTAAATCATTGAAATGAATAAGTAGAAGTATTCCAACTAGAACTATTTATGGACTAGTTACAGCTGGATCCAGTAAGAACAATGCGGCAGACAAATGTTATTTCAATATCTCGAGATTACAAAAAGATACCTAACTAAGAATGAGGATGCCCTCCTTCCTTATTTCTTCCAATTATGGTTTAAGTAATGTTCAGAAGTTAAGTTTCAAAAATTATAACAACTTACCGTATCAACTTAACGCCCGGATTCATTGCTTCAACAAAGTCACACATCAGTTCAACCATAGCCCGCCTTTCTTCTGGATCTTTACTGTGTCTTCCGGAATCTTTAAGCACTTCAGGATTAGCCATCACAGCAAACACAACTGGAGGACTACGTGGACTACCAGGAGGCACCTGCGAATAAAAACTCTTTTAAAACTACACCAAAAACAATCTCCAAGAGAAAGTACCCTCATCCCTCCATAGAGCGGTATCGGATCACTTGCTTCTTGAGGAATAACAATCCTCGTCCAACTAAGAACGTTGATAAAAAGTTCTTCGCCATGCTCAGTTGTTGTTCGAATGCACATGTGGGGTTGTGGTGGATTCTTAAAATGTCTGTAGGCACGGGAATGACGATAATGCGGAGGAGACGATTGTATTATTGAATTTCCTGTAAGACTTTCATTCTGATACGGAAGACCAATGGTATTTGATTCCTCAACTGAATAACTAGCCAAAGAAGATGGCGTCTCCAGTAAAATATTATTTTCAGTGCTAAGCACGCAGTGATTGGGCTCCTGCTCCAATCCTAATTCGTCCGACATGTCTGTCTGTAAAGAGCCTTTGTTCTAGCTAACAACACATATGCGACAAAACTAGCATATACTAATAAGCATGATTAAAAAGCTCTAGAAAAGCATTGAAAAAACAATTTCTTTTAAATTTCTATTTTGTAAAAACAAACAGGACACAAAGCAATTTTTTTAATCTATTGACATTCCGGTATCAAAAAAAAAAAAAAACGAACACACACACACACTATCGACCCATGGAAAGTAACTTAATTATTGCACCAAAAACATTTAATTGAGTTGCACAATGCAAACTGTTTGATTAGGAAATGGTAGCAGCGGTTATTAATAGATTTTTTTTGTTTATTTTACAGAGCTAAACATTTTTACTAATAAATTATACTTTCGATCAACACAACAAAAGGAGCAGCAATGTGCTCAGTGAGCTACTGTTTGCATGCAATGTGCTAAGTTAGCGGATTGAAAGTAGCTCATTAGAAGCCATGTCAAAAATTCTAGGGTGTGGCTCTTATGTTTGGTTTTGCTTCTCCGTGTACTTTGTCAATCACTTTTTACGTTTGCGTTTTTGTCGCAAGTTAGGAATAGGGGTTTTTCTTTTTTAGTTCCGAAAAGTGAAGTGAACTGAGAACGAACATCGTGAACGTGTTCTGAACTGAGCGTGTTCAGTGAGCTGCGCTCAGGCTCTTGCTCTAGATGCCCCGTCATTTTATTTCGAGCACGTAGAGTGCGCTCATGTAGTGTTCTGAACAAAAAAGAAAAGCATTTTGAGCGTTCAGGTTTTGCTGAATTGAAAAAGAAATACTCTTACGTTTTTGACGTTTCACTTTTCTGTTCAGAACTAAAAAAGAAAAACCCCTAATGCTATAATCAGCTCAACTGTAATAAGGAGGGGTATGAAGGTTGGGAAAGGTAGTTGGATGAAGGAAGGGATTGGGATAGGTAGAGGATTGGAATATGCAAGACAAAAAGATAAGGTAGGAAAGGAATATGGGAAAGGAAAGGATAAAGGAAAATTTTAAAGAAAGGAAAGGAAATTGGACAGAAGGATGACATAAGGATGGGAGAGGTAAAACAACTAAAAGCAGGAAAGCGGGTAGAGGAAAAATAAGAGGATAACGAAAAAGTAAAAAGAAAAGGAAGGAAACGGAAATTGGAAAAGGAAGGGAAAAGGAAGTGTCGTGACGAAGGGACCTGGCACGCTTGCGATGCGCGGCTCAGCTCGCCGGATTAGGGGGGGATCTTGCCCCTTCGCCAGACGGAAACCATATTACAAAAACATATATCGTGCCAAAAAAAAACCACCACACTGCGAGGTGAAATTGCAGTGAGACCTGTAGCCCACCTAACCATGGAACTCGGTCGGCCATATGGTCGAGTTCCCCGATGACGGTCACTGCTGCCAGGAGAAACCAATCACCAACGATGCATCGCCAACCTCCTCATTAGTATCGGTGTGACAACTGACAAGTGACACTTGTTTACTTTTTTACTTGTCGCATCGAAATTCTTGTTAAGTATTTTTAATTTTTTTTTCTATTTGTGTTTTTCCTTTTTAATTGTTCAATTTTATTAACTTTTTCCTTTCCTTTCTACATTTTAGGTGTCTCTACTCAGTTTTGGGACGATTGCCGAGAAAATCCAGTTAACGTAGGATCGACAATTTCCAGGTAAGTTTGTTTACGTTTCGTGTTCATTATTTCAACTCATTTTCTTTTTCCCAATAGACAATACAGGCATCCATACCACAACAATTAAGTTTACGAAAAAACTCAAAAAGATATCAATATTGTAATAAAAGCACTCAGTATTGATTTGCTTTCGTGTTCAATGGTAAAATCCATTACTGAGCTAATTATCGGAACTCTGAATTGCCACAAAAACGTCATATTAAAGCGGTTCACATGCACATGTATCTGTTTGTACAGAAGTAAAGGAAAAAAAGCAGGATGCATATAGCTTATAAGGCACAGAAGTCAAAAAGAGAAACCCGATATCGTTTTTCGAAGTTGCTATAATCAGTTATAACTTGTTGAACTATTTTAATAACTTTCAATAGATACACTACTCGCGATTAAACGAATTAAAACTATGGCTGCAGCTGCAGGAGAAGTTCCTATACTGCAGATGAACATGTTCATCTTTTGCCTTGTGTCTTCTTTACTTGTTCTTCTGTACTAGGAGATGCATGTAAATCCAACATAAAGATATAGTTTCAAAATCTTTAAGAAATAAACAATTATTTTTTGCCAATTGCTTCAAATAGTGTCAAAATTACTATTTTGACAGATTTGGATCAAAAAATATTGATTCTGCTTACCAAAAGAAAACTTTACTCTAGTGGTATTCGGATGAACTAGGTTTGTTCGAATCACTAACGAAAGTTTTGACTATTGTTTCTGATTTATTACTGCGCATGCTGGTTTCTTCTCTGTTGGAAGTTGGACGTTGTAGGCCACTGTTCATAATATTTCATTTTCGTGCTTCACTTTGGAATAAAAGGGTTAAAATTATTTGTTCAAATGCAATCAAAAAATTTCACATATGTATAGCGATCACCAGCTCAATCAATCTTCAAACAAATTGACTATTTGGCGGTCTACGCAATACACTATTCCAATGTTATAGACTTTAGCCGCCGTATTAATAAACGCGGACTAGCTGGGTTAAGCCTTATTCCATGGATTAAGTTACCATTATACCATTTTCCACTACTTAATCCATGGAATAAGGCTTTACCCAGCTATTCCGCGTTTATTAATACGGCGGTAGAAGTTTCCAAAGGGCCAACTTTGACTCGAACCACTTCATTGTTGTTGCCATATGCAAACTTAAATCAAGTAAGACTGCAGGCGCAGATGGGCTTGATGCCGAACTTTTCAAGGCAGCAGATTTGTTGGAAAGGAGCACGCACCAGCTGATCTACATGAGATGGTCGGAAAAAAATATGAAATGGAACCTCAGTATCGTGTGCTCGATCCAAAAGAAAGGAGACCTTCACAATTGACCAATTATAGAGGAATAAGCCTCCTTGACGTTGCGTTTAAGATCTTGTCTGCTGTAAAATTTGACCGTTTGAAACCCAACGACAATTGCATAGCTTCCTATCAATGTCGTTTTAGACCAGAAGTAGCTCTTGGTTTTTTTTCTAGGGCTAGTTCAGGTAACAAAGAGAGCTGTCAAATGAAATGTATTTATTTCAATTGACAGGTGATTTTGTGGTTTAGCGTTTTTTTTGAGAACTGGAAACCTAGTTTTTTTTTTTGACCACTCATAGACTTGTCAAGGGTAAACCCTTGGAAAAGTTCAACAAACAAACTTAAACTTTAGAGGACAATACAAACCCAAAGTCTGTACAATCGCTCGCCTAAGATATAGACGTAATGGGGAGAATTAAGCGTGATGACGTAGGTGCTTCTGCGAACATTGAAACAAAAGCTGCAAAAATGGGTTTGATGGTTAGTGAAGGCAAAACTTCATCAAACAAGGACGGCGAACATCCACGAATTGGAAAAAACGACAAAATAGACAACTTCGCGATAGTACAGGAATTCGTCTAACAAGGATGTTTTTCAACAGGGACGGTACAAAAGTAGAGCGACAGAGACAGCAAACGACGCCTTTTTCTTGCTGCTCTTTTGACATTTCTCTTCAATAAGGATTGTCATTTCATGATGAAAAGATATACGAGCCAACAACGAGTCAAAATTATTAAAATTTACTTCAGTGACATCAACGTTAAGAGCGCTACGTCCAATTTATGGTCGTCACAATCGTCCTAGCAGATCACCAATTGAGCGTCTAGTAGAAAAATTTGAATCCACTAGCACAGTACAAAATTTTCCCGTGCCAGTGAGACAAAGAAGTACACGTAGTGTTGGAAAATATTGCTGCCGCTGAGGCTTCAGTTGCAGAAAGCAACGTGTCTCTCACACGTCGTTATCAAGCGTTGGGCATCTGTGTGACGTCGTTGTAGCGAATTTTGCGAAAAGATCTTGGCCTACATCATTACAAGATTAAATTGACGCAAGAACTGAAGCCGCTTGACCACCAGAAGCGTCGTATGTTCGTGAATTGGGCTGAGTTACAACTTGAAAATGATTCGGAATTTCATCGATAAATCATCTTCTGCGATGAGGCTCATTTCTGGCTGAATGGCTTCGTCAATAAACAAAATATGCGGTATTGGTCAGACAGCAATCCACACGTACTCCATGAGTACACACTGCATTCCGGAAAAATTACGGTTTGGTGTGGTTTATGGGCCGGGCGGCGCTGGCGGCGTCATTGGGCCGTACTTCTTGGGTGATGATCAAGACCGCCACGTTTCTGTGAATGGGAATCGCTTCCGTTCAATGATAACCGAATATTTTTGGCCCCAATCGGATGATATGGACTTGGAGGACATGTGGTTCCAACAGGACAGTCACAATCAATTTATTGGAAACCAAGTTTGGAGAACGTGTTATCTCACGAAATGGTCCAGTCGCTTGGCCGCCTCTGTCGTACGATTTGACACCGTTAGACCATTTCCTGTGGGGCTACGTCAAGTCTATACGGTCTATGCCAACAAGCCAGCGACAATTGATGAACTTCGTACGAATATCGAACGTGAAATTGCAGCAGTATCGGCCGTTTTATGCTTGAAAACCGTCGAAAAATGGGTTCAGCATGTTGACTTCTGCAAGCGTGCCCGTGGTGACCATGCAAAAGAAATTGAGTTCCATACATTTTGGCATCAAACGTACTTTCACAGGAATAAAGAATTTCAAGATATCCAAAACCGTTTTTGTTTTATTTAAAAAAAAAACTTTTGTAGCGCTCTTATTGAAAAACCCGATACTATAGACACCGAAAATAACATAAATACAGAGATAAAACGGGGAACTACTCTTGCCAATCGCTGCTCTTGTGGGTTAAGAATGCAATTGAGAAACAAAACTCTCTCTAGAAAGACAAAGATATTTTTTTATGAGACCCTTATCATCCCAGTCCTGCTCTATAACGCGAAAGCATGAACCTTATTAATTATCTAAAGCAGATGAGGAAATCATTATGGGCGATTCAAAAGAAAAATTCTTCGAATGTTCGCATATGCGACATAGGCATAGCTAGAAGAGTACGCATCGTGAGACTACGATGGCTAGGATATATAGAGCGGATAGACCCCAGTGCTCCGGCTCGACGGGTTTTCGAAAGCACATTGCAGGGGTTTCAGAACGTTTTAGACGATTATTGCCCAATTGTCTGTCGTCGATTGTATCACAAAAAGATTGTTTCAGCGATGGAAAAATGCCTATTTTACTATCGTCTTACAAATTTTGGTAACGTTTTTTTTAAAAACGCTTTAGTGGCTTAAATTTAGACTACAGTCCTCTAAAAAGTTACGAAATCAAACCCCAGAGAAATAGCGGTAGGATAACACCTCGTTTTAGGTGGTGCAATCAAGTGAAATTAGACCTTAACCGATTCAGAGTGCAAAACTGCTCGCCCGAAATCGTAATTGCGAAAGCTGTTGCTTGAGGTCCAGCTTCACCTCGAACTATAATGTCCGCATGAAAAAGTCTGCCTTTGAAGGCAAAGTCATCTTCTACTAAATGTTAAAAGGGAAATGAGATGCACGAAGCTATGTACGTTCAAGCTGATGCCCTTTACTTAGGGGATCGCTAAATGAGTGAGAACAGTTACAGATAAATGTGGTACCCGTGGCCGTGGCGTTATATGTCTGCCTGTTACGCGGGAGGTTCGTGGTTCGAATCCCACCAGAAAAAAAAAATATGTTTTTTCACGGGTATCCCCTTTTGCGAAGAATTGGCAAGTCCTCCGATAGTGAATTCATTGCCATGAAAAGTGCTTTTTCGATTAGACGTTCGGAATGGGCAAAAAATTGTAGGGCCCAGATTCCGTAACTTCTCAAAAGATTATCGTTCAATCAGCTGTCGTAGATTGCTTCGCCAAAAGATTGTTTCTTATAATCTTGCCTTCAGTGGTTGGTGGAAAGGTATTTTACTATCGTCCTACAAATTTCGGCAACTTTTTCAGGGTCGTAAAATGTTTTTTAAGTGGCAAAAACCTAAGACGTTATAGAATCCGACCCCAGGTAACACTCTATCACAAGGCATGGTTGTGAGAAATGCGATAGGCCCCCGGGTTCTTCGTTCTATTATAATTATGCCAGATAAACAAGATGAACAAGATAAACAATCCTTTAGCGTTGACATTAATAGGTGCGTTTTAATGGCAGCTCAGTAATTTCTTAATCTGCTCAGCATTAGATCAAATCAAATGGTACTAAGGTTAACGTGCTCAGCATTGATTTGTCTTTGTGTTCAGTGGTAAAGTGCACTGCTGAGCAGTTCAAAGGATTGCTTACTTACTTACTTACTTAAGGTGGCGCTACAGTCCGGGTCGGACTAGGGCCTCAACCAACATGCTTCTCCAGCCAGCTCGGTCCCTAGCTAGCTGCCCCCAGTTTTGCATGCCAAGTTGGTTGAGGTCTTCTCCTACTTGCGTGCGCCACCTGAGTCGCGGTCTTCCTCTACTGCGCCGTCCCTCGGGATTGGATTCGAAGACTTTCCGGGCCGGAGCGTTGGTGTCCATTCGCTCTACATGACCCAGCCATCTAAGCCGCTGGACCTTGACTCGTTTGACAAGGTCAGTGTCGCTGTACAGCCCGTACAGTTCGTCGTTAAATCTTCTTCTCCACTCTTCATCCTAAAGCGTTCTCGTCTGCCTTTGACAAGGTCCATGCCTCTGCGCCATATATAAGAACCGGGATGATAAGTGTCTTATACAGGGACACTTTAGTTGCTCGAGAGAGGACTTTACTACTCAATTGCCTTCTTAGTCCGAAGAAACAGCGATTGGCAAGAGTTATTCTTCGTTTGATTTCAGCGCTGGTGTCGTTGTCTGAATTAATAGCGGCGCCTAGGTAGACAAAGTCCTTAACTACCTCAAAGTTATAGCTGTCAATCGTGACGTTTTGTCCAAGACGTCGGTGTTGGGTGTCCTTTCTTGATGACAGCATATACTTGGTCTTGCCCTCATTTACCACAAAACCCATCTTCTTCGCTTCCGTCTCAATGCTCATAAACGCGCCATTGACATCACGCTGCGTTCTTCCAATTATGTCAATATCATCGGCATATCCGAGCAATTGAACGGATCTTTGAAAGATTGTGCCTCTTGTGTTGACGTGGGAGTTTTGCAGTATTCTTTCAAGAACGATGTTGCCTTGCCTAAAACCTTTTTTGACATCGAATGTATCGGTGAGATCTTTTCCGACCCTGATGGAGCAGCGTGCGTTCTCCATCGTCATCCTACACAATCGGACAAGTTTGGTAGGGATGCAAAAACTAGACATGACTCTATATAACTCCTCTCTATAGATGCTGTCATATGCGGCCTTAAAATCGATGAAAAGGTGGGGGGTATCGATTTGAAGCTCCTGGGTTTTTTCCAAGATCTGCCGTAGTGTGAAGATTTGGTCTATGGTGGACTTTCCTGGTCTAAAGCCGCACTGATAAGGACCTATCAGGTTGTTGACGAATGGCTTCAGACGCTCACACAATACGGCAGAGAGGATCTTATGTGCGATGTTAAGAAGACTGATACCTCTGTAGTTGGCGCAGTTCAGAGGGTCTCCTTTCTTGAGGACCGGGGAAGCAATGCTAAGGTTCCATTCATCGGGCATGCTTTCTTCCGACCATATTTTGCAAATGAGCTGGTGCATACTCCTGACCAGGTCATTGCCTGCCGCTTTAAACAATTCGGCAGTGAGACCATCAGCTCCAGCAGCTTTGTTGGACTTTAGCTTGGATACTGCTGTCTTCACTTCGTTCAGGTCGGGTTGGCGGAATTGTTGGTCTACGTCGCCTAAATCGAATGGTTCTATCTCTCTAACAGCGGAATTGGGTTCATCATCGCCGTTATAGAGCTTGGAAAAGTGGTCTTTCCATATCCTCAGCATTGACTGCGGTTCCACTACGATGTTCCCTTGGTCGTCTTTGCAGGCTTCGGCTCGGGGCTTATAGCCCGAGGCTGTTGTTTTTACCTTTTGGTAAAACTTCCGAACCTCATTCCTGCTGTGGCACCCTTCTATCTCCTCGATCGCGCGCTTCTCATGCTCTCTCTTTTTCCGTCTGAGAAGCCGGTGTTCGTCTCTCCTCTTCTGCTTGTAGAGCTCGTAAGCAGTTCTAGTCTTTTTGTGCAGCGCCACTTTGTATGCTTCCTGTTTAGCTGCATGTGCTTGCCGGCATTCGTCGTCAAACCAGGGGTTTCGTTGTGGTGGCCGTGTGAAACCCAGCACTTCAGAGGCGGCATCTTTGATGGGTGATTGGCAGTGCTGCCACTGGTTCTCTATACTTGATGCTGGCGGCAAAGAACTCCTTAAGAGGTTGTAAGAGACTCGATCGGAAAAGGACTTGGCGATCTCTTGCGATTGTAGTCGTCCAACGTCGAATTTTCTCACAGTATTTCCTTGTGTTGGCTTGGATCGGGATATCAGCAGTCGTACCTTGGCTACAACAAGGTAGTGGTCCGAGTCAATGTTGGCCCCTCGGAATGTTAGGACATCCTCTATACTCGAGAAGTGTCGTGCGTCGATCGCAATGTGGTCAATCTGGTTGACGGTTGATTGATCAGGAAATTTCCATGTCCCTTTGTGGATATTGAGGTGCTGGAACCGCGTACTAGCTACCAGAACATCTCGCCCCGCAGCGAAATCGATCAGCCTGAATCCGTTATCGGAGGTGTTGTCGTGCAGGCTGTATCTTCCGATTATTCCACCAAAGATATCCTCTCTTCCTAGCTTGGCATTAAAATCTCCTAGAACAATCTTAATGTCATAGCCAGGGCACTGCTCATATGTTTTGTCCAGGAGCTCGTAGAATACGTCTTTGGTGTCTTCATCCTTTTCCTCTGTGGGGGCGTGTGCGCAAATGAGGCTTATGTTGACGAATTTAGCCTTGATGCGGATTGTTGCTATGCGCTCGTTCACATAGTTGAAACTCAAGACTTTTTGCCTGAGTCTAGTTCCAACAACAAATCCACATCCAAACAATCGCTGCTTTTGCTCTCGGTAGCAATCGCCGTAGTAGATATCGCAGTCTTTGCGTCTACCTGGTCCATCCCATCTCATTTCTTGGATAGCGGTAATATCTGCTTTGTAGCAGTTTAGGGCTTCCGCTAGTTGTTCGGCTGCACGTGGTCTATTAAGGGACCTAACATTCCACGTACAGATCCGAAGTTCGTTGTCCGTTTTTCGTTTGCTTGGTTCGTCATCAGTAAATCCGTCCGTATCCGAGGCTTGTTGGTGCTTCGCAACTAACAATTTCTTTACGTGGCCGGGAAGTCACCCCGACAGCACGACCCCCTTGTATAACTCCAAAGATGGGGAGCCGGATAAACCGTTCCTTATAGGCCTGAGCTCCAAATATGTTGTAGTAGCCCTATAAGGTGTTCACTAAGTAGTTCAACCTGACTGGAACTGTAGACGACACCGTTGATTCCATCTAGGGAATTCCTCCGCTGCCGTCTGGATGAAAGAAGAGGTGCCTTAGTGGGAACACCTCTCCCCCCTCTCTCTCGTTTGCTGCCACCAACAACCTTCCACTGGGGATGAGAGAGACCCAATCTCCAGTTGAGGTACTAGGCACCCGATGTTTACCACGTGGAGGTGAGAGTAGGAGTTGATAGACAGAGGTGGGTTTTAAGAAAAACCTATGAACGCTAGGGTACTCTTGGGTGCAATCAAAGGATTGCTGAGTTGCGAAAAAAACGCACCTAATAATAGAAAAACAATTCATTAAAAATAAAATGGGTCCATTGATCGTATTCAATTGAATACGAAGTGGTAACTCTGCTGGAAACATTTTGGCAAGTACTTACACACACTTTAAAAACACATGCCAAGTCATGCTGTCTATGCATCTTACCACGTTTGAAAATTGTTAGCTTCAAACGATGATCCACAGAGACTATTTCCTCTTAAGTCTCACTCAATTTTACCAAATCTCTCTTAAATTGACTGGCATTGGCAGTAAAATAAAGCTTTACTCATTAGACCAGCAAGCCAGCGAGCCAGCTGAAATGTTGATTTCACGCGATTCGCGTTTTACCTTGGCAGACCTGTTTCAGTAAGTTGAAAGCAGCACATGAGCTCACGCGTTGAATTCGGCTAACTCAGTATTTGGTTTCTCTGAAAATTGTGCATAGCTAAAATTAAATAAACTTGGTGCAAATAAAATTGTGTTATGATCGTTCGTGAAAACAAGTGAAAGCAAAATTTCATTCAAAAAAAAATATTACCAAACTGTCGTTAATTACTACAACAAAAGTTTGAAAATATCTTCCCAACCGAGCGGTGTTTAATAATAAAAAGTTTATGTTTTGTGATTTGTTTTCTTTTTTGAGAATCAAAAGTTATCGATCAATTGAATATCGTTGATGTGTATTTGTGATTAATACAGTCTTGGATAACAATTTTTTGGATATCGTACGAGGTACGACTACCTACAGTTTGATGGATAAATACACACAAACAACATTGGAATTAGTTGGATAATTACACTGTTCGCTGGTATGCATCTAACCCATGAAAGCTCTCCTTAACCGATTTTTGTGTGTTTTTTACATAATAGAAGAATTTGCAAAACTTTTCGAATGTAATGGCGACTGAAATTAATTTTTCATATCACAAACAAGTTAAAGTTCCCATGCCAAATTGTTTCTCGTACAAATACTTGTAGTTGTAGATATCAGCGGAGTGGGGAGGGGTAGTGATTTTTGCAAACGATCTTTCAACAAATAACAACAAAAGGTGTTCGACACCTGTTCAAAATTCTTCGAACTCGAGTTATGTACACTCGGTTTATCTCCATACTCAAATACTTATTCGTAATGAATAGCCACGTAACAATACAAAAAAACTAAAAAACTGATAAATCATTGATTGGCTGGTAGAGGATGAGGAACAAGTTAAAGTGTACCCGCCATCATTCCCCTCCTGCCGCCTTAATTGCTTTTCAGGTGGGTGAATGAGAATTCAGGAAGCTTCATTATTTCCAATTCGAATAAGACTCGAATTTAAAAATTTAAAACTCGTACAACAACGGCCTTCTCGTATAAAATCATTTAAGCAAAACAAAAACCATCACGTCAATGTAAGTTTTGTTTGAGAACTTACGTGCGCCTATCCGTTTAGCATTTTCAAAGGTATTCATGGGATACGAACAGCAACAACAACAGCAAAATTGTTGGGTTCGGTACTTTAGACTTTTATTTACTACTGGCGATTGCAAAAATCGTCTATGTTGTCATGTATTCAATACATCGTCTCACTTTTTGTATTTATACCAACCAACGTACCTTTGTATTTAAACAAAGTTACTTGCAGTAGCTACTCGACCGGATCAGTAGCTCAATAGTTCCCATAGTAATTCAAAAAAAATTTTACCGAACAATAGAAAACCGTACTGCGCCATTAGCTAGTACCTCCTCTACCTGTACGTGTACAATGTACATGCCTCACCAACCACCAACTTGATGTGAAGTTTCGTCCGTGTCGGCTTGGTTGGCAATGGTATAGCTGCACTATAAGCCAAGCTAACCTTCTATTTGCAATGGTAGTGTATAATTGCAAAACAATGCTTGTTTAAAAAAATCTTGAAAAGATGTTTGGAATGAAGTAGATAGGCAGCGCTGGCTGTCTTACAACAAAATTTATATACTTATGCATGGATAGCCGACTGCATTCAATTCTTTTGTGGCTGCGGAATATTAATTTATAGAATGATATACCTTCCTACATACCATCGAGTGTTGTAGGGGTACAGATATATTGAACAGGTGATTTCCCATAGCGAACCATTAAGCTGAGGTCAGCAGCTTTTTGTGTCGGTTTTCTGGATGCGATTATATTTTTACTGTGATTGCCAACTTCTTTATGACCACGTATTGTTTTCGAAAGAAAAATTCTTTTGAGAACGCAAACATGTCAATTAACAGTGTGAAGTTACTTGTAGAAAATTTTATTTGTGAAACTAATGCTAATATTCGAAGCTATACACAAATTCGTTCCTTTAAAGAATATATTGGTACCAGGTACCCATGTGGTAAGTGGTAAGAGCATGAGCCAATTACACTGGTCGACCATAATTTAGCCGCCAAGAAATATGACTATGTTTTAACATGAAAAAATGTTAACCCAAAAACAAACCATTGCTTTTCCGATGATTTGCTATCCGCTGAATCCAAATTTGGTCTCAAAATGGCCCTATTACATCAAATTACTGAGATATTTAGCTTCAAAAGTCGTAATACACGGTCATGCATTATTTTGAAGACTACGCAGAGTCTCGAAAAGAAATTTGAGTCAGAAAACACATTCTTTAAAGTTCTTTAGGTGCTGAATTCAAATCCAGTCAGAGAATTGCGCTACAACGGCAAGTTTTCAAAAAATAAAGCGTTGATGCCTCAACCTTCCTCTGGCTATATCTCGAAAACATGATGTGACAAAGCAATTCTAAGGCCAGATTTGAATTCAGCAAGCCAAAAACATTTATAAAATATAGTGAGCGTTTAAAGGCATTCAAAAACATGAAGTTTTGCAGACCAGTGTTACCTTGGAGTTTGGGGTTCGAGTCCCAGTAAAATCCAAAATGATTTGCTGAAGTATTACCTTTCGTGAGAAGTTGCCAAGATAGAAATAGTCTTTTTTCACTGTTTGGAACCGACATCAAATTGTAGGCCCTATAATTTAGAATAATGCACAATGCCTCAGCTTATCCAGAGTTTGTGCTGTCTGTGGCG
Organism: Melanostoma scalare; assembly: GCA_949752695.1. NCBI lineage: Eukaryota > Metazoa > Arthropoda > Insecta > Diptera > Syrphidae > Melanostoma > Melanostoma scalare. The sequence goes on along the minus strand of OX456984.1, from coordinate 209,119,116 downwards.
TAAAATTAAGCGTATATGCCTGTTACGTGGAAGGTTTGTTCAAAATATAAAGGAAAAATTCTTTTCCAAAGATATTGCCAATTTCTCCACTAGTAGTTTTATATCATGAAAAGCATTTTCTCGATTCACCGGCCGTTTCGAATCAGCAAAATATTTAAGGTCACTTCTATTTCCTCACAAAGTATGGTTGAGAGAAATGCGCTAGGCCCCGGGGCTCTCCGCTCGATTACGCCACATACACTGCAATAACTAGCAATTCCTTTGAGAGTTATTACACTGCCACGAAAAGCGCTTTCTAACTTTTTCGTTCGGAATCGCAAATAAATTTTACGTCACCTTCATTACTCACCAAGAAAAAATGCGCTAGGTCCTGGGTCTCTCCGCTCTGTTGTACCTTACTTACTTACTTAATTAGGTGGGCATTACAGTTCGGGGTGAACCTAGGCCTCAACCAACATCCTTCTATAATGACTTTGATTTTGGGCGAGCTCTCTCCAGTTTTTCACTCTAAGTCGGTTGAGGTTTTCTTCCACTTGATTGCGCCACCTTAGTCGAGGTATTCCCCTTCCGCGATTCTCCTGCAATTTGCTTTCGAAAACATGTCGAGCCGGAGTGTTGATGTCCATCTGCTCTACATGCCCCAGCCATCGTAGTCTCGGCACTGATGTTGTTTTCCGTGTACTACCTCGAAGTCATGTCTCTCTGATGTGCCGTTTTGTCCAATTCGGCGATGTTCTGTGTCTTTGTTTGATGACAGCATATACTTCGTTTTGCCCTCATAAACCATCAAACCCATTTTTTCCACTTCTATTTCAATGCCAGCGTGGTACCCGTGGCGTGATGGTTAGCATGTCCACCTGCTAATACAGGGGTTCGAGGTTCGAATCCCAGCAGAGGCAAAAATGTTTTTTCCACGGGTATCGCCTTTCGCGAGGAATTGGCAAGTCCTCCGTTAGTAAATTCATTGCCATGAAAAGCGCTTTCTCAAAAAGCCGTTCGGAACCGGCAGAAAAACGTAGGTCCCCTCACAAGGTATGGTTGTGAGAAATGCGATAGGCCCAAGCCCAAGGGCTCCTAGCTCCTGCCAGCTGCACCTGCCTTGTCTTAGTCTTATTTGATTTAAGTTTGCATATGGCAATCTTAACTTCTTCTAGGTCGGGAGGACGGCATTCTTGATCATCGTCCAAGCTGAATGGGGCAATCTGCCTGACAGCGGAATTTGTGTCCTCATAGCCACTAAGCAGTCTGCAGAAGTGATCTTTCCAGATCCTCAGTAAGCGACTGTGACTCTACAACTATGTTTCCCTGCTGGTCTTTACAGGCTTGAGTTCGGGGCTTGCCACCCTGTTCGTTCCTGTCATGGCACCTCTCAATTTCCTCAAACGAGCGCTTCTCATGTTGCTTCTTTTTCTTTTTTGAGAATTCGGTGTTCTTCCCTTCTTTTCTCCTTGTAAATCTCTTTGTGCTGATTCATCAGCATTTGTCTTGCTTTTTGTTTGGCTGCATTTGCCTGCCTGCATTCTTCATCGAACCATGGTTTAATTTTGGGGGCCGAGTGAAGCCCAGAACCTCAGAGGCAGCGGTTCTGATGGGTTCTTCGCATTGCTGCCACTGGTCTTTAATGCATAATGCTGGCGGCATAGGATTCAAGTATAATTAAAGGGTCACTCGATTGGAAAAGGCATTGGCGATCACTTGCGATTTTAGGTTTCCGACGTCATATCTCTTCACAGCGCTAGTTTGTGCGAGTCGTGAACAAGATATCCTCATTCGTACCTTGGCTACAACAAGGTAGTGGTCCTATTCAAAGTTGGTCCCTCGGAAAGTTCGGACATCTATCACACTGGAAGAGTGCCTTGCGTCAATCGCAACATGGTCAATCTGGTTGACGGTTGATTGATCTGGGCATCGCAACGTGCATTTATGAATTTTGAGATGCGAGAAGCGTGTACTACTACAAGATTTAACCCCGCAGCAAAATCGATTAGCCTCAGTCCGTTTTCGGAAGCTTTGTCATGGAGGCTATGCTTACCGATTGTATTTCCAAAGATGTCCTCCCTCCCTAGTTTTGCGTTAAAATCGCCAAGAACGATTTTCACGTCGTGTCTAGGGTACTGCGCATATGTTTCTTCGAGGAGCTCGTAGAAACAGTCTTTGGAATTGTCGTCTTTATCTTCTGTGGGGGCGTGGGCGCATATTAGGCTAATGTTGGCGAACTTAGCCCTGATGCGGATGGTCATTATACGCTCATTAACTGGATTTTGGCTAATCACCTTATCCCTGAGCCTTCCTCTAACGACAAATCCGCACCCAAATAAGCGCTGTTTCTGTTGTCTGTAGCAGTCGCTGTAGTAGATGTCACAGTTTTTCATCTTCTTTATGCCCGGTCCACTCCATCGCATAACCGATGGCGGTTATGTCAGGGCGTCAGCTAATTCTCCAGCTGCACGTAGTCCATTAAGAGATTTTACGTTCCACGTGCAGATCTGAAGGTCATTGTCCTTTTTACGTTTGCTTGGGTCGTTAACTTTGAAATCATTACCGTTATCCGAGACTGTTGGTTGTTTCGGAACCAGATGTTTTTTTTACATGGTAGGGTAGTTAACCCCACCTGGGGGGCAAGGTCCTTTTGGATCCCTTCGAACTTAAAGGGCTGCCGTTGGCTCACCTGGAGCTCATTCGTCACCATCTCTACTTCAATACAATTTTTGGAGTTGAGGTCAATGGATCTCTATATCCTCCATGTCCTTATGACTTTTTTAAAATTCAATACTAGTATTGAAAGACCAATGTTGGATAGTGTGAACCCTCAGACGATCGCTTGTCCAACTTCTTGGATGGTTTTCAAATATTTTTGAAAATCTTGAATCTTGTTCTCTTGAAAAGGACGGAGCAAAGGAATAAATGACATAATGTTGGACGACAAATCTGATAAGTCTGAACGCAAACTACATCCAACATTAATGAATAATGTAATGGAAAAAATCAGTTTCTCTGTGAAAATACTGTCGAATAGTTGCGCATACGCCACAGTGAGTGGAGTTTGTGACGAAACTACGTTCAAAACGAACTTAAAAATATTTTTCTTGTGATCGTGTTGGGTTGAAAAGTCCTTGACTCACATCTGAAAAATAATTTAAAATACCATAGTTTCGTAGCATTTGGAATTTTAAATGCCATTTAAGAGACCCTTTTTGTCGAACGTTCAAGTTCAAGTTCTTACTAAAAATATGTCTTACTATTGGACAGTAATTACTTTAAAGTAAGTTACAGAAAAAATTATAATGAAAAATTAAATCAATTCTCCAAATTTCGACCTTGAATATTTTTTTCAATCACTTGATTAAGACGGTTCTTTGGGCAAACTTGGTCTGATGGGTCTTGGATGCTTGTGTGTAGTTTGTGTACAAGCTTTATCAATGACGGACCACCGACCGGTCGATTGAAAGTTCGTATTATTCAACATTTGACGTTCACACCAAAGTCCGTTTGACATGTTGCACAATGTGAACTACCATATCAAATACCATTGATGAACAATCAATTAAAAATGAGAAGTGAAGTTTCTTGTATGAGATTGAGTGCAAGTGGAAATTTATGATCGTTTTATTTGGCAAGAGTGTTTTAGAGGTGCCATGCAACAAATTTTAGATTGTTGGAAATAAAAAAAAAAAGTTCTTGGATGGCATACATCAATACCTCGTTAAATAATATGGGAATTTAGTTAGTAAGGCCAATAAAGTTTCTCAAGATGAAACCAAGATTTACTTTTGATGCATGACTTACTATTACACGACATAACACTTTTCCATTACTTATAACTCTTTTTTTTTAAATATACTTTCAGGTGTAAAAATTATACAAATGTTTGAATAAAGTGAGGATACAGGAAAAGTCCAATCGTCTACATCAGCCACATAATTATTGTGCTATTGTTCATAATGTAGTCGCTATCAGCTCTGGAGCTAATTTTATATTTTATACAAATACACACATACATATGTGCTTTACAGAGCGCTATGATGAAGATTTATCTTGTTCAATTTGTGGTGCTGTTAGTAGTAATTAGTGAAAATGTGATATTAAGTAGCAGAAATGACACTCTCTCTGTTGTGGAAAAGGCCGAATTTCGTGATAGTGAAGCGAGCCTGGAACATGACGATATTCAGGAACCAGTTGAGGCGAATATCCCAAAGACTGAAGGTAAGCATTTAAATCTAAGCCAACTTATTTGAATACTTCTTAGAAAGATAAAGTTCAGAATTTTTAAAACAATCGCACATTGTTAAAGTTTGAAGAGGCAGCATGTGAAGAACGTGATTAAGAAAATCAAAGTGATGTAAAACATGTATTTTATGTGTTTGCCTTCTGATAAATCAGTCCCATTCACCGGCCTATATGAGTGCGCTTGTGGAGTGTTGTAATTTTTGATCGTGGTGACCACCCACTGAAAACTAGATGTAATAAAAAAAACTAACAACTCTTGACTATTCTCTAAACAATAACAATTTGGTACTCTGGGTTTCTATTTTGCTTGTAAAGGAAAGCGTCAACAACAACATATGTACATTTTTTGCCAACTAAAGGACCATAACAAACCTTAGATTTAAACCCCAAGTGCCCTTTTAGACTATCACTTCAGTTTTGGTATCAGATGAGTTTTCAGTTAAGCTTTCAGTTTTATTGATGTCTAAACGCTTAAAAATGAACTGATAACTGAACTTGGAACTGAACTGAGAACTGATGAAATTCCCAAAACTCCCATCAGTTTTCTGTTCAGTTCTCAATTCTGATCTCGAATTTTCTCAAATAAAAAAATAGCTCAACTGAACATCGAACTGACTTCTATTTACACACTGAACTGATAACTGAACTGAGAACTGACCATCTAAAAGGGCTATAAAAGCAAACCCTTTTGCTCAGTTTTTTTTTGTTTGATATTCCAGTAAATTAAAAAAAAAAAAAGTAGTGTGGAAAGCCACTTCTTGGGCTTTTTTATGGTACGTCTCGAGTAATTTAAAAAATCGAATAAGATCCGAGTACTTCAGAAAAAAAAATCGCAGTTACACAGCTGTGGAATAATTTATAAAACATAAAAGGTATTCCCACCATTGTCTTTGAATTGTCTTTACCAAAAAAAATTCGATATTATGACCCGTATTTAAACAGGTGGCAGACAATATGTCTCCTCTGTCAGTGCTCACCACCAATTTGGTGTATGTCTAAATAAATATACATAGCTTCATACGCACCTAATTTTTGGCGATCTGTTATGGTATACTTAAGAAGTTCACAATTGTTTTTGAAATCACCAACATTGTTTTGTGGTTCCCCCGATGTTGTTGGATGTGCGTGACAGCAGATGTTTCGGTAATTGCCTTGCTGCGTACATTTTAATCGTGATTTTGAAATCTTTTTTAAGAAAAAAATTAACATTCTAATTTTTGCGTCGTGAAGGCAGAAGAGAAAAATAAATAAATACAAATATACATACACAGCCGGCGTTATTTAATTCAAATTTATATTGACTTACTGCAAATGTTTGTTCAGTTTCAAGGTTAGGAGAACAAAGAAACTTGATGTATGTTCTTTTTTGTTTCAAAAAATTGGCAGCCTTATATCCCACGCAATCAACATAAGCAAGTAAATTGAAGTCTTACAACTCGTTATAATGCTAAATTATTATTCTTTGATTATTGTTTTGAAAAGTAATATTTCAAAATCAAAATTAATAAAAAAAGAAATTTGAAAATTAATTTTTTTTTCTTAAAAACCAAAACTTTTATAAATAAAAATTGATTCTGCCATTCCTTAGACACTTAGCTCCATCGAAATCGAGCACTTCATAACCCAAACAAGTTAAAACTGAAATGAGTGCAAGCACCTTGAAAGTCTAGAGTTATTAATCAGGATGAAGTTTTATCTCATCTTCTTTCTCTGATGGTCGAAAACCAGATCCTAGTTTCTAAGGCCGTAGACTATACTGATGACATAGTCATCATGATTTCGGGAAAATTCACAAGGATTCCAAGTGATTTCCTCCTGTCTGCTCTTAACAAGCTCATCAACTAGGCTGTTAACTGTAGGCAAAAAGTCAATCTCACAAAAAACTGAACATGTTTTGTTCACAACAAAGCGCAACATTCTGGGTTTACTTCCACCTACCGCGAATGGTATACCAATTCACATATCTGGTACAGCAAAAAATTTCTTAAATCATATCGATCGTTTACTTTACTTCAAAAGAAAGAAACAAAAGCCCAAATCGCCTTCTACACTTGCAGGAGAATTTATGGGGAAAAAAAGGGATCTGGTCCCAAAACCATTCACTGGATGTAAGCATCCAGAATAAGACAAATCATGGTGGCCATGATTACAGATGGCGTCAAAACTCAAGGTCATGACCATAAATTCAAAGTTTTGCAACTGGTGCCATTTCATGAGAACGTTTCAGTGCTTTAAAAACGGTGTGAACTGCAGCTTTGGAAACTTTCCTGTCAGTAACTCCCTTAGACCTTGTCACTAAAGAGATGGCTCAAATAATTTAGTATCTCGAAAACAGGGCCGCAGAACTATAATAACGAGATTGACAAACTACACCGTCTCTATATTGATCTGAACCCAGTGACCTAAGCAATCATACCGACAAGGGAATGGTGCGAGAAAACAGGGTTATAAATACATAATATCATGTCTCCGTCTTCACAAACGGTTCCAAAACGGACGAGAAGGTAGGGTCAAGTATCTTCTCAAAATATCATTCAATGATCAATAAACCCCCTGATTTCTAGAGCATCTACCAAGAAGAAGAACTTCCAGTCTGTGAAACCGCTTAACATTTCGCTGGATAATAATTGATCTACAAAAACATGGACATCTATACACAGACTCGTTATCTCCTCAATATTTCATCAATAGTCATAAGATCGGCATTAGTAGCTGTTGCAGTAATTTAAGACTATTCAGGGCAATTAACACCCTAACTTTAATCTATGTTCAAGGACTAACTCGGAACAAAATGGCGAATAGACTGTCCAAAATCGGGTCGTCATTTGAATCCAGCGAGACCAACACCTCTGTATTCAAGTCACTAGAGCAAGAAAAGAACAGAATTCATAAAAAAACACTTTCGAAAACCTGCCAGTGTCAGGTGGTAATCCTTAGTTACTTGCCAAATTTCCAGTAACTCGTCACCTTTTCTTTTTTCGATCTTCCATAACTTTTTTCTCATTTAATTTAATCAACTCCAAGCTCGTTGTGTCCGTTTTGTAAAGGCTAACATGTCTGCCTGTTATGTTCCATAAGAAACTACAAATGTTTTTTCGGGTATCACCTTTCGCGAGGAATTTGATAGTCCTCCGATAGTAAATTCACTACCATGATAAGCGCCGATATCTCGATTAGCCGTTCGGAAACGACAGGAAATTGCAGGCCCCCTCCGTTCCCTCACTAGCCATAGTTGTGAGAAATATAAAAGGCTCCGGTGATCTGCGCTCTGTTGCGCCAATCTATGTATATCTAACTCCAGACTCAAAATAAAGGTTATTACATTAAATTTTTTAAATTGTTATTTTCATATCTATCATCCAACTATTCCAAGAAAAAAAAGTAGGAATTTCTACTCCAACTTGGCAGGCTTCGACCCTCTTCGCAGATTAGCGAAGTTCACACTGTACAATTAGTTGGCTATCTCACGGGTCACAACCCATTTGGTATCCACATGATAAAAAGGTATTGTCACATCCGACTTATGTCGGATCTCTACCTCCTCTATGAGTGATCAAGCTTATCACACACTAGGAAAAAAAAGTTGGAAAAGACTTCTTCGTAAAATAGAGTACCATCTCTAGCTGTTTGTTCAGGGCTCCAAATGGTTCAATGGGTGGCAGCCTGCACAACCCATCCAACTTTTCCTAACAGATAAGCTAGTATTTGTGCCTCAAGCACAACTCCAGACAATATAGTCCTATTATCTGGAGTTGTACAACAATGTTAAAAAATTGGCAAAATTAGGAAAGTTTCCATTTGGAAAACCTGCCTACTTTTAAACCCCTAGAAAATTGCTTAGTTCGACCTAGAAAATCATTTTATTTTATTTTTATTGATCTCTTCTTAACAAAAGACTACTGAAAAGTCTAGCAAATGAACTTGACGTATATCTACATAATTTTTTCATTTTCTCTTCGAAGGTAAAAAAATCGTGCAAGATAAGTTGGCTCACATGTATTTTTTGGCCTAATTAATTAATTAATTAATCTGTACAAATATGCAAATTTGCTTAAAGATGCCTATCAATATTTGGAAAAAAAAACACTAGGTCATTGTGTTTTCCTGAAAGAATTAGTTTTGTTGGTTGTACATGTGGATTTTTTGTACCCCCTAATCATATAGAGCCAAACTATTTTGTCTGCAAAGTAAAAAGAAATAAAAAAATGCAATCAAAACTTGGTGAATGCAACATAAAGACTAGACACACTTCAGTTTACATATAAGAAAACCCACCACACGACTTAGTTTGTGGTACGGTGTGTGTATTTGAATGTGTTGAGGAAAAGAAAGTTAACAAGATTCATGTTCATGTTGCAACTTTCTCTTTTGCAGTTACGCGCAAGCGATTTTGTTCAATTGCAGCAGGCAGTTGCAGCGAATCAGTGCCCGGCACTGCAATGCAAAATAAAAAAGAAAAAAAGTACAAAAGCATGGTTTTGATTTGGACCGCATTTGAGACTTGCTTTAATGTCAAACTGAGCTTTTGGAGTAAAGAAAAATACGGAAATGTAGGTACTGGCAATGTGCAGCAGGCTTGGTGCAAAGCAATTTTAAATATGAATTGAATTAATTTATTCCTAACACAACTGGAAGTACAAAAGGGCAAAAATAAAAAATTAAATTGATGGCTAAAAGTATTTGAACTGTGAACTGAAAAGACATGTTGCTCTGATTTTTATTGAATAATTTTATCCTTTGAGTCAGACAGTTGTGAATGAGTAGATTTCATTCAAAAATTGTTTTGTTTTGTGTTTATGTAAAGCTAATCAAGATTTCTGTCAAAAAAAAAAAAAAAAAAATACAGATAAGCGGAGTTCACACTGCACAATTAGTTAAACAGACTTCGTTTGATGGATGTTGGATGGTCGGATGTAGTTTGGGTTCAGACTCATCAGACTTGTCATCCAACACTGTCATATATATTCCTAATTCCTCCGCTCCGTCCAACTTCAAAATGTTCAAAAATATTTGAAAACAATTCAACAAGTTGGACAAGCGCTCGTCTGAGGGTTCACATTATCCCACATTTGTCGTTCAAACCAAAGTCTGTCCAACCAATTGCACAGTGTGAACTCCGCTAAACATATATTATTTTCTTGAAATACGATTTTGATGAAATTTTTTTCGTATGCTAACAATATTTTTTTTGTATAGATACAACCATGCTTTGTGAGGGAATAGAGAGGATCTACAATTTTCTGCCGGTTTCGAACGGCTAATCGAGTAAGCGCCGAGGGCTTGCCAGTTCTTCGCGAAAGGCGATACTCGCTGAAAAACATATTTGCCTCTGTTGGGATTCGAACTACAAATATCTTTGTGTTGACAGCCAGACATGCTAACCATCAAGCCACGGGTACCACAACAAAGATGACGCCATCTTGGATGACGACCACTTTGTAGTGGAAGATGCTCAAGAGATGGTACAGACTGTGGGTGTTGTTTTCGAGCAAGTATATAAGGTGAATGAGTGCATTCGCCCGAATTACGACCTTGAGAACAGAGCCTTCTTCGGACACTTCTATCTTAGAGACGAGATCTTCCATTGGCGATCTAAGAATCCTGGTTTCACTAAGTTCAACGACGACCGACTTGCAAATGCAGTTATCGCCGAGCGAAACGGGGATAACACCCTGTTGTGAGAACATCTTTCACAAAATCAAGAAAAAGAAATCAGCAGGAATCGACGGCATACCCAATATTGTGCGGTGAAGCCTCCCTTCGGAAGCGGTGGATATCTACACCAGGTTGTTCAACAATGCGCTGAATAATGCATATTATCCAGTGCAAAACGCACAAAGACGGCAGTGGTCCATCCTCCACTTAAAAAAGGGAAGGATGGTTTCAATCCAGCAAATCTCCGGTTAATTAGTCTTCTTCCGAGTATCTGCAAGGTATTCGAGAAAGTTCTCAATAGAGCTCTGTCCTCATGGGCTGAGGACAAACATATTCCAGAAAACCAGCTCGGTTTTAAGGCTGGTCATGATACCATACATACCACGTCTAAACTAGTATCAGATATTCAATGGAACAAAGCTAAAAATCAGTGTACAGTGCATGTCTGGTTGACTTGATGGAGAAGGCATTCGATACCGTTTGGTTAGACGGTCTTTTCTATAAGTTGATCAGGTGTGACATGAGTAATAGTATAGCCGTGTTTTATTGGGAATCTATACTCACGTTTGCAAAACATCGCAAAACATCGTACATGGGAAAACAACAACGATTAGTTAACAAAAATAGGTCAGTGTTCAGAAGTGAACAACAGGGATGGCTGGTAAATGGAATTTATGGAATAAAGTTGCATTAGTGAGCACAGCGTTTTATTGAGACTCGTTAGTGAAGATGACTGTAAAATTCCCAATAAAACACATCTAGTATAACTTCTACCAGAACTTTCAAGATACAGAACGGTCTGCAACAGGGAGCGGTGAGTTCGCCTATTTTGTTAAGTATTTTAACTGGCGATCTAATTGGTTCTCTTCACCATGCTATAGTGTTCACTGTACACCAAAAACCTAATTGCGTACAGAACAGGTCCAAAGATCGAAGTCATTTTCTCTTGCAGCGTGACTTCGATAAGACTCAGCAATATTGCGATCGATGACTGGAAATTGAAAATCAACGTCCAGAAATCGGAAGTAATTGTGTTTAGAACCTCGTTGGCTCGGGCCTCATGGGATACGAGAAAGAACTGGCGAAAGCTGGTGATCGTTGATCTACATTGACACACACTGCCAAGCAAAGTAGTAGTCAAGTACCCCGGTCCCCGGCCTCTGGTTAGATCAGTATCTATATATTTTAACAAACGTATGGATGCGGCTCTGGCCGGGACTAGAGGAGCTTTTGCTCTGACGAGGCAATTGTTTCACAGCAGTCAATTTGATAGCAGAGTGAAGGTGATTTGCTACATGGCCCTCATAAGGCGGATGATTGTCTATATGGGTGCCCTCTGTGGTTCAACGATACAGCGTCTCAAATGGAAAAGATTCGGGTTTTTGGTAGACAGTGTCTGTATGGGTTTGCAGAGAACACCTGAGTCGGAGTACAGAAAATAATATCCCAATGGGGTCCCTTACAACGCGGCTCAAATAAACAGAACTACGCCACGGGTACCACAACAAAATGGAAGCGATTTGAAAACAATTCATACTTATAATGGCATGTCACTGCCCCTGCTTTAATTATACTGAAAGATTCTGAAAGACCTTTGAACCGTATGTGTCGGAGGAAGGATTTCTGCTGGAGTCAAACGTGTGTTCTGCAAGTTGAACTCATCCGCTGTGCAATTACCTACAAGATCTGACAGATCACTGAGAATAGGGCTGTCACTCATTACTCGCAGAGCATTATAGTGTTGTTCTATTTTTTCTTCGTCTCTTTGTCAACAATCGCACTAATTTCAAGACACTTCCGGCTGGAGAAGACAAGTACAGCGAGAAGGTAGAGAATGAGCACAATTGACGTATGGCTAGTTAAAAACAATCACAGCTATCCTAAAATAAAGGTTATTCGAATTTGATAACGAATCTTAATTTAACCCTTCCTTTACAAACTGGGGTTCATTTGGGCCCCAGAGCATGTTTGAACACTCATAACTTTTTTTTTAAAATTTTTTTTTAAATGGAATTTTTACTCAGTGAACAAAAATCAATTTTTTATTCATTTCTTAAGTTAAAACGATTATCAGATGTTTATAGATTTTTCTGCGATTTTTTTGTGAAAAAAACCCGACCACCCGAACTGGGGTCCATTTGGATCCCACTACTGAAATTCTATGAAAAATCATATTTTTTCTAATAATTAATTATTTTATTTCAAAAGCAGCATAGTTTATGTTTAGAACGATTTAGTTTGAAGTTGTTGGCAGTTCCGGCAGACATTTAACACATAAGGTTCTAGTGTGGCAAGGGCAACAACATCTGCCACATCTATCGCAGGTGGTTCTGCTTTCCTTGTCGTCCGCTCTTGGGCAAAGGTGACATCTGCTTCTTTTACAAGATAGTCTTTCGGGGACTGTTGGTAATTTTTCCTGAACTCTCCCCAAAATAAAGAGAGCATCCAATGCAGATTTTCCAATGCCAGATTGTGTTTCAGGTTGTGAACGGTTATTCAATTCTGACTCAACCAGTTCCTCCGCTGGTTCGGTGAGTTTATCACTTCTGAACAAATATTTGTTTCTTCTAGGCGGATTGAAGTGCCGGAAATTGATGACAGTTGCTAGGGCTGCTACGTCCAGTAAGTTGTAGAATACAACCATCGGCCAGCGATTTGTTTGGCGTGTACATGAATATATTGAGACCTTACTTACTTACTTAGGTGGGCATTACAGTTCGGGGTGAACCTGGGCCTCAACCAACATCCTTCTATTACGATTTCGATCTCGGGCGAGCTCTCTCCAGTTTCGCACTCCAAGTCGGTTGAGGTCTTCATCCACTTGATTGCGCCACCTAAGACGAGGTCTTCCCCTTCCGCGATTTCCCTGCAATGTGCTTTCGAAAACCCGACGAGCCGGAGCGTTTGGGTCCATCCGCTCTACATGGCCCAACCATCGTAGCCTCGCGATGCGTACTCTTCTGGCTATGCCCATGTCGCGGTACAGCTCATACAGCTCGTTGTTGTATCTTCTTCTCCACACATTGTCTTCGCATACGGGACCAAAGATCATTCGGAGAATTTTTCTTTCGAAACGACCAAGAGTTTCCTCATCCGCTTTCGATAAGGTCCATGCTTCCGCGCCGTACAGCAGGACTGGGATGATTAAGGTCTTATACAAGGTCACCTTGGTTTTTTTAGAGAGGGTTTTGTTTCTCAATTGCCTTCTTAACCCAAAGAAGCAACGGTTGGCAAGAGTTATTCTCCGTTTGATCTCCGCACTGATGTTGTTTTCCGTGTCTACAGCGGATCCTAGGTAGACGAAGTCCTGTACTACCTCGAAGTTATGTCTGTCTATTGTGACGTTTTGTCCAATTCGTCGATGTTCTGTGTCCTTGTTTGATGACAGCATATACTTCGTTTTGCCCTCATTAACCATCAAACCCATTTTTGCCGCTTCTGTTTCAATACTCGCAAAAGCACCTATGACATCACGCTTTTTTCTTCCCATTACGTCAATATCGTCTGCATAGGCGAGTAATTGTACAGACTTTTGAAAGATTGTTCCTCTGGTGTTGACGTTTGAGTTTCTTACAATCTGTTCAAGTATGATGTTGAAGAAATCGCATGACAGTTTGTCGCCTTGCCTAAAGCCTTTTTCGACATCAAAGGTTTCGGTGAGTTCTTTTCCGACCTTGACGGAGCAGCGTGAATTCTCCAAAGTCATCCTGCATAGTCGTACGAGCTTTGCAGGGATGCCGAAACTAGACATGGCTCTGTACAGCTCGTCTCTGTAAATACTGTCATACGCGGCCTTAAAATCGATAAAGAGGTGGTGAATATCGATATTATGTTCTCGGGTTTTTTCCAAGATCTGCCGTAATGTGAAAATTTGGTCTATTGTGGACTTCTCTGGTCTAAAACCACATTGATAAGGACCTATCAAGTTGTTGACGTGGGGTTTCAGACGTTCACATATTACAGCAAACAAGATCTTATAAGCGACGTTAAGGAGGCTTATCCCTCTGTAATTGGCGCAATTGTGAGGGTCTCCTTTCTTTAGGATCGGGCATACGATACTGAGGTTCCATTCATCGGGCATGCTTTCTTTCGACCATATCATGCAGATCAGCTGGTGCATGCTCCTTTCCAACTGATCTCCAGCTGCCTTGAAAAGTTCGGCATCAAGGCCATCTGCACCTGCAGTCTTATTTGATTTAAGTTTGCATATGGCAAGCTTAACCTCTTCTAGGTCGGGAGGACGGCATTCTTGATCATCGTCCAAGCTGAATGGGGCAATCTGCCTCACAGCGGAATTTGTGTCTTCATCGCCGTTAAGCAGTCTGCAGAAATGATCTTTCCAGATCCTCAGTAGCAACTGTGACTCTATAACTATGTTTCCCTGCTGGTCTTTACAGGCTTGAGTTCGGGGTTTGCCACCCTGGCAGGATCTTTTTACCTTTTGGTAAAACTTCCGAATCTCGTTCCTGTCATGGCACCTCTCTATTTCCTCAAACGAGCGCTTCTCATGCTGCTTCTTTTTCTTTTTGAGAAGTCGGTGTTCTTCCCTTCTTCTCTCCTTGTAAATCTCGTTATACTGATCGTAAGCAGCCCTTGTTCGTGTTTGCATAAGCATTCGTCGTGCTCTTTGTTTGGCTGCATTTGCCTGCCTGCATTCTTCATCGAACCATGGGTTTCGTTTTGGTGGCCGAGTGAAACCCAGAACCTCAGAGGCAGCGGTTCTGATGGCTTCTTGGCATTGCTGCCACTGGTCTTCAATGTTTAATGCTGGCGGCATGGGATTCAAGGATAATTGAAGGGACACTCGATTGGAAAAGGCATTGACAATCTCTTGCGATTGTAGCTTTCCGACGTCATATCTCTTCACAGCGTTAGTTCGCGCTGGTCGTGAACAAGATATCCTCATTCGTACCTTGGCTACAACAAGGTAGTGGTCCGAGTCAAAGTTGGCCCCTCGGAAAGTTCGGACATCTAGAACACTGGAAGAGTGCCTTGCGTCGATCGCAACATGGTCAATTTGGTTGACGGTTAATTGATCTGGGGATCGCCATGTACCTTTATGAATTTTGAGATGCGGGAAGCGCGTACTACTTACAACAAGATTCAGCCCCGCAGCAAAATCGATTAGCCTCAGTCCGTTTTCGGAGGTTTTGTCATGGAGGCTATGCTTACCGATTGTGTTTCCAAAGATGTCCTCCTTCCCTAGCTTTGCGTTAAAATCGCCAAGAACGATTTTCACGTCGTGTCTAGGGCACTGCTCATACGTTTCTTCGAGGAGCTCGTAGAAACAGTCTTTGGAATCGTCGTCTTTCTCTTCTGTGGGGGCGTGGGCGCATATAAGGCTAATGTTGGCGAATTTAGCCCTGATGCGGATGGTCATTATACGCTCATTGACTGGATTTTGGCTAATCACCTTATCCCTGAGTCTTCCTCTAACGACAAATCCGCACCCAAATAAGCGTTGTTTCTTTTGTCTGTAGCAGTCGCCATAATAGATGTCACAGTTTCTCATCTTCTTTATGCCCGGCCCACTCCATCGCACTTCTTGGATGGCGGTTATGTCTGCTTTGCAGCAGTCCAGGGCGTCCGCTAATTCTCCAGCTGCACCTAGTCCGTAAAGAGACCTTACGTTCCACGTGCAGATCCGGAGGTCATTGTCCTTTTTTCGTTTGCTTGGGTCGTCAACTTTGAAATCATTATCGTTATCCGAGGCTGTTAGTTGTTTCGGAACTGTCCTTTTTTAACGTGGTTGGGTAGTAAACCCTACGCACAACCCCCAACCTGGAGGGCCAGGTCCTTTTTGGATCCCTTCGGACACAAAGGGCTGGAATATCCAGTGTCAGTACCCTGCTGCAGGGGTGTGAGTGCTGCCGTTGGCTCACCAGGAGCTCATCCGCCACCATCTCTACTTCAATACCCTGTCCTAGTATTGAAAGACCCCGAAAGACCTTTAAACCAAATATGTTGGAGTAGCTCCTTCAGGGGTTTCTGCTTTTATGGCTGCTGAAGTCCACCGTTGATTCTGTCCTTCGAATTCATCCGCTGGAACATTTACACGAAAGCTCTCGTAGACCACTGAGATTCGTGCAGTCAGTCATAGTTCGCAGAGCAATTATAGTGTTGACCGATCACAATTCTTTTGTTCCGGATTCCCTTGTCAACACTCGCACTTACTAGTTTGACAGGTCAGCTCTGGACGGAGCATCCCAGGTCCCAGTGGATACCGCTTGGAGGTATAGTAAGCACAATTGACGTGTGCTATAAGTTACAGCATCTGGGCGCCGCCAAGTTGACACCAATCAGAGCCTACCCGAATAGTACAACGCCCATCCACTATATTGAGACCATTTGGTCGAATACATCGACTCCACCTTTGGTGCGGCTATAATCCAGTATCATGGCAGGTTTACTTGAAGTGGCTTTCTCGCAGTTATGTTGTGTTGATAGCAATACCACTTGTTTGTTTGGCCTCGGAACATAACTCACCAACGCCATTTTTCCAGAAAATCCATCTTTGGACTGGACGATACTGCTTTTTGTTATTGACCTACAGGCTCATTCTGGCCATCAAGAACCTCCTTCGCTACAAAAGGTTGAGGCAAATCTCTTTTGTTTTTCCGAATCGTGCCAAGAATAGTGATCTTCTTATCCAGTAACTTCAATGCCAAATCCACCGACGTAAAGAAATTATCAATAGTGAAGTTGCGTTCAGAATTGAAAAATGATGGCATCGACGACATCAGCACATCATATCCACGACCAAGTCCTGTACTTTGGTCAGAGCTACCAGTGTAGATAGAAAACTTCAGTGGATAGCCCTTTGAGCTTTCACTAAGCCACCTAAACTTCAAGCCATATATGGCAGGCTTGATTGGAATGTATTGGGGAAATTCAATCCTTTTTAGGTCATAAAATTGTTAGATGACCTGAACAAACTGAAATAATGCCTTTTTTTTGATAGGCATACCTGGCAAGAATTGATTACCTTGATATACATGAATATTACAATCAGTAATTACGTAAAACAGAAATATCGAAAGGGATAAGCGGGAATCCCAGATTTGAGAATTTGGGCAATTTCCATCGTTTTTGAAATTGAAAAATTTTATTGATGACCTCCTACATACCTGCATAATGACATCTCTGATCATCATCATCTTAAATTTCTTTATTACTGCTATCTAAAATACTTAGAAACAATTCATACAATAGCCAGAAGAACTACAACTGAACAATATAAGTCAGAAATCAAAAAAATTTCGAAGAAAAAATCGTGGGGTCCATTTGGACCCCAGTTCGGGTGGACACGACTTTTGCCGGTTCATAAAGGAGGGTTAACGGCGTTAACTACCGTTGAGGGGCGTTAACTACTCCCTTTAATCCTTAAATATTCCAATTAACTTGTTTGGCACAATTGAAGATATAACAAAATTCGTCTTCAACTAAGTCACAAAACTACATCTGTAGGTCTGATCTGATTCAGTGAACATAAATGTAAAATGAGGATAATATACTGCGAAGGTTTTTAAAATCTGATCTGTCATTAAAAATGACATGTGATCACGAGATGCCACCATTTTAGTACTATAATTGAAAGCGCTACTGATACTAGCCTGATTACATGTAGGTTGGGTCAGACTAGCTAGGCAACAATAGTGCGCTTATGTTTGCTCAGAACAATATTTTCCAAAAGTTTTTTTATCATAGTTTTTGCCATATGATGACACAATAATCAAACAAGATCTTTCCAAGGAAAAGAAGGCTTTAGATTTTCTTAATGACGCTTTCTTTTATCACGCAACTCGGCAATTTATGAAATCAATTCATAAGCACGTTGGCACCTTCATCGTTCTTTTCGTAATTTGTTACTTCATTGAAGTGATGGAGGCGCACTGCGTGTCTTAGACCCATAGCTTAAAAAACTTTCCCATTAGGCCTCTTCACCTTCTATTTTTGTTGAGCCGAGTACCTATATAATTTCAAAAAATATCTAATGCACTCACAATCATTACCCACTTAACACACCTTGGTATGTCTATAATATTTTGAGACATTAAGTACCTACTCTTGGAGACTTTCGCACGTACCTATAATAATAATTTCATTGTTGCGTAGGTAACCCAACGTGGGTCATAACAAAACTTATGAGATACAAAATAAGGTACCATACCTATAGTTACTCTATACGCAGTTGTGCATATAATTTTTCCGAGTGTAACACTAATTAATTCCATATTAACCGCATTTCATGTCTGTCTGTACATAACAAAATGATGTAACAATAAAATTGTACCTACATTCCCAAACCGGTTTATTATTTGGACGTGGTTCACATATTTGGCTACTGACCACTGACCAGCCATAGAAAATAAAAAATAAAAACTCAAAGTGAGTAGGTAGGAATACAATCAAAAAAACATCACTTTGACCTACGGCTATAGCTAAGCATATGAGTGTGAGCTTTATGTTAAGTCAAGCTTAAACAAACACAAAACACTTGTTTGCTTAACATAATGGTAAAACGAATCTGGTAAACAAATAAAACAGCAACAGAAAAGAAATCGGCGAGCTTAAGAGCACGGAATCGCTTTTCAATAAAGAGAAGCGCCAATGGACTCATTTCTCATGTTGTCAATTGTCATGTCGAAAAATTGTTTGGGTACTCTTTGGTATTCAGTTCGAGTGTCCCAAGAGGAATAAATTAATAGACAATTTTAAAGGTGCATAGTAATGAAATAAATGATGGCAATAATTTTATTGTAATTAGTGTACCCACCCAAGTATAGGGCAGAACAGTGTTCATCTTGAAATAAGTTTGCTTTAATTACATGGCGTTCCATGAAAAGTAGTTAGGTATGGCTTACGTCACTTTGATGGATAAACAAGTGCATAAATGAAGTTTCTGGAGTTTTCATAAAAGCTGTGCTTTTTTATGCCTGAAAAGATACACTTGTTGCAAGTCTAACTACCATCACAACCACACAGTTTTGCACAGTTGAGTGCGAATGCATAAGTATCCATGTGTGCAAAATGCGAACTGTGTAGAAGTTAAGTTTTTTACATGCTCTTTATTTTAAAATTTGATTTCGTGTCACTACAGCAAAAAATGAAATAACAAAATACTTGGGTGAAGCTCAAAAGTTGTTTTAGCTGTGGAGGCTGCCGATCTGCGCGCTTGTACGAGTATGCCCACCCTTTGTGCGTCGCACTGCAAACCCAAACAGATTGACAGAAATTGTTCAAACTTTCAATTGAACAGCATTAATTAATTGTTGGTTTCCTAAAAGAGAAATTCAAACGTTTTTGCTGACATATGAGACGAGTTTTGGCAATAAAACGGGTAGACTTAGAAATGCGATTGACGAAACCAGAAGTCTATATGACTCGTCAAATATCTTTGACTTACGAAAAGAGAACTTCGATTTGCTTTCGGATGAAGTAAGCAGGTGTGGGATTGAAAATATCTCAACTCTAAGAAACATTGACGAAGCAGTCACCGTCACCTTTTTTCGTAAAAATATTGTGAAAAGTCGTTGCACAACCGCCCACCAGAACGGACAGTACTCTATCTTAAGAGATTGCATGAAGAAAACAATTCCGCATTGATTGCTGAAAAATAAAAGTTTTTGCCATCCATGGTTTGCCAAAGAACTAAAAGTTCTGCGGCATGGAAGACCTGCTATTTAACCATTCTTTCTCTGAAGGACCACCAAGTGCTGATGTTAGTCTTGTTGAAGACTTTAGAACAATTTCTCAAAATCTCTACTCCAACTATATATAACTCAAACGGGTTGTCCTCTTAAAAATTACCCAAAAAGCTGTTGGTCCTTCGTTAATTCTAAAAACAAATCAGCCGGCTATTCAACCAATAATAACAGTCATTTGAAGGATACTCGGGACATACGCAATGCCTTTGCGAATTACTTTTGTGTCTCTTTTTGTAGTACCTACATTTTCATTGTTCGCAAGTAAGTTAAAAGCCTCACCATTCACAGTGACAGAATTATTCATCACTTTTCTTCTACGAAAGATGGACTTTTTAACTGCTCCGGATATGATTCCACCTATCGTCTTAAAAATGTGTTCTTCACGTCCAGCCTATCCACTCGAATACCTACTTTTTTAAACTTAATTTATAGCCTGGAAAATTTCCTAGTCGTAGTAGTAAAGAAGTCTTTTATTGCTCCTGTTTTCAAGAAGGGTGCAAAAAGAGATATAAAAAACTACTGTCCATAGCTTTCATGTGTTTGCTTGAACAAGTAATCGCCGAAAGTTTATCCTTCTTTTCAATGAACATAATCTGTAATCAGTCGCATGGATTTATGTAAGGAGGATCGACGGCAACTAATCTTCTATCAATTTACCATAAACGCAATGCAATTAAAATGGGTATAAATTAGACTACGTTTTCACTGACATCTCTAAAGCATTCGACCTTATATTATATAAACTAAGTTCCAATCGAGTGTCCCTCCCACTGTTTTTGAATCTTATGCCGCGAGCATCAAGCAGTGAAGATCAGTGTGGCAGAAATGCCAATAAGCAAAGGCTTCACTCGACACCAAAATCGAAACCCCATGGTTCGATGAAGAATGCAGGCAGGCAAATCCAGTCAAACAAAGAGGACGACACATGTTGATGCAAAAGAGAACAAGGGTTGCGTTAGACCACTATAACGAGATCGTAACTCTAAGAAGAAAAGAAGGGAAGAACACCGAATTCTTAAAAAGATAAAGGAGCAACATGAGAAGCTCTCGTTTGAGGAAATTGAGAGATGAAAAGAATGGGATTTGAAGTTTTAACCAATAGGGAAACGTAGTCATAGAGTCGCAGTCGCTACTGAGAATCTGGAAAGACCACTTCTGAAGACTGCTTAAGGGCGATGAAGACACTAATTCCGCTGTCAGGCAGAATGTTCCATCCAACTTGGACGGTGATCAAGAATACAGTCCTCCCGAACTAGAAAAAGTTAAGCTTATCTTATGCAAACTTAAATCAAATAAGATTGCAGGTGCAGATGGCCTTGATGCGGAACTTTTCAACGCAGCAGGAGATCAGTTGGGAAGCAGCACGCATCAGCTGATCTGCAACCCCGCTCTTCTTTGGGCTTAGAAGGCAATTGAGAAAAAAAATCCTCTCCAGAAAAACTAAGGTAGGCCTTTACGAGACCTTAATTATTCCAGTCCTGGTTTACGGCGCCGAAGTGCGGACCTTATAGAAAGCGGATGAGAGGACGATACAACAACAAGCTATATGAGCTGCACCACGACATTGACAAAGCTAGAGGAGAACGGATCGCGAGACTACGATGGCTGGGACATGTAGAGCGGATGGAAAACGCTCCGTCTCGACGGGTTTTCGAAAGCACATTGCAGGGAAATCGCGGAAGGAGAACACCTAGTCTTAGGTGACGCAATCAAATGGAAGAAGACCTCAACCGGTTTAGAGTGCAAATCTGGAGAGATTTCACCCGGAATCGATATTGTTGGCAAAAGATGTTGGTTGAGGCTCAGGTCCACCCCGAAGTGTAATGCCCATCAAAGTAAGTAAGTAAGTAAGTAAGACAAAAGCATTTGGATTTCCTTCTGTATTTATTGTTGGGATAAGTTCCTACTACAAAAAGATTCCATTAAATTTTTCAAAGTCTTGACAAATGCTTTCAATGGCCTTTCTAGTCTACCCCAAGGGGGATACTTTGGTCCTTTGCTTTTCATAAATGATATAATTTGTTGTATTTCATTCAGCGGCGTTCTAGTTTTTTGGTATGTATGTAAATCAACAAAGAATGAATGAATGACTGAAGTGTCAAAGTATGACGTTTTCACTTAAAGGGATTACCGGTATTGCAAAATATTAAATACCTCGAGAATCATTATTTCAAGTTCTTTTTAGTATCAACATCCAACTCAATGAAAACATCAACCTTATTACAAACAAAGCAAATTCTATGCTTGGGTTTTCAAAAAAATAGCAAAAGAATTCAACGAACTTTATGTAACCCTTTCGTTATACGACTTTCATGTTCATCTCGAGGATGCTCCTCAGGTTTGGTCATCTCTAAATGAGGTTCGCAAGTCTCATACTGAGGCAGTACAACAAAGATTCATAGGTTTTGCTCTTAAAGGTCTTCCCTGGGAAGATCCTTTTCATCTATAAAAATTAGGAAGCAGTTGGAAGAATTAAAATTCGGTTCTAATTTCTATCTTATTGGCATTTAAAAGAAGAACCAAAAATAACTTTCCAAGGATTCGAAAGTAAAATAGAGTAACATAGTTGGGTTCCACCTGTATCCTGTTTGGATGAAGAAGTCATTAAGATAACAACAGTTTTCATCAACGAATTCGTATTAATTGTGCGAGTATGTAAGGAAAACTGTGCGTTAGTTGATGATCTTGACATTTGAAGGTCTTGACAGTTGTAGGGCTAGATTTCTGCCAACTTTCAAGATTTTCTGTCTCACGATAGAGAACTCGTAAGCCATCTTTGCCATTGAGAAAACTAAGAAACGGGGACTAAAGAATAAATACAAAAGCCATAGTTTTTCTATGGAGTTTCGCCTAAAGCCCCAATTCTCAACCTAAGCTTTTGTTGATTATATATTTTTTGATTTGCAGCTGAAAAAAGTCATTGTGGACCACTGTGCGCCTGCCGGCTAAAGTAATGTTAGCTAAGAACAACGCGAAACAATACGAGCTGCCAACACAATAGACAAACTGTTTGCGCGCTTATACTAAACAATTCTTTTCTGCAGACCACTGATAACTGATAAATCATTTTGCAACATTGATATGTGAATATAAAACAGTTAAGTTCTTTTTGTGGGCACTGCGCTGTATTCAACGTATATTGGCATTAATATATATTATATACAGACAGACGAGTTGGTTCGTTGGCTTAAGTTTAGGCCAAGGCTCATGCAAGACAAACATACACACACAAACACTCTTATAAATTTTACACACCTTGCGTCAGCACAAGCACTTGCCAGCCATTAAGCTGTCTCGTCACGTCGATTTTCATGAAACTTTTATAAGAAAATGTACACTTTGGTATGGTGTAGAATACCTGTGGGTCAATCAGACGGGGAGTTGCTATTCTCTGTCTTGTTTTGCACTTAATTTATGAATGCTAATTGTACACTGTACGAGTATGGTGTGCCTATCTTGGAGCTTTGGTAATGGAAATATCAAAAGGTTATGCTTTCGTATAAGCTTTCAAGTTGTCTTATAACATTTCACATTCTGTGTAGTTCGAGTTTTGCTGTTTATGTTAAAATATGTTTTTTGAAATGATGCTTATAGGGCCCCTACACTACGCAAACACGTTTCAAACATAGTTTCGCCACACACTACTCAAACATGTTTGAGAGATATTAGTTGCTTGACGTTTTTCATATCAATATGACCTACAGAGCAATGAGCAATTTCGCATGTGCTGCTTTAATTAATTACCCGATTACAATAACCTTTGCTTTTAACGCACCACAACACCGGTAAACTTTTACATAATTCGATAAATTCCATCCAAAAAATTAGTTCCACTTGTTTATTCATCTTTACTCCTTGAAAATTGACACGTGTTTGAGCAAAATTCACCACACACGACTCAAACATGTTTGTGCAAACACGGAAAATTCAAAATTTTTTGAATTTCTTCAAACCGTTTGCGCAAACACTCAGCATCGCTACACATTACTCAAACAGTTTGCACAAACATTTTTACAAAACCAAAATACATATGTTTGCGCAAACGGTTTGAGTAGTGTAGGGGCCCTATAATAGTTAACGAACAGTTTTATAGAGAGTAGAAGGTAAATCTAACTTAACGGAAACACCCGACATCACAGGTAAATAAACAAAAAGGGTGGTCCGCTAGCGTATTTCTCTCAACCATGCCTTATTATGGAATAGAAAGGAAGGACCTACACAGGGCCGGATTTCATTAAAATGCCGCCCTGTGCACCT
This sequence comes from Melanostoma scalare, assembly GCA_949752695.1. NCBI lineage: Eukaryota > Metazoa > Arthropoda > Insecta > Diptera > Syrphidae > Melanostoma > Melanostoma scalare. The sequence goes on along the minus strand of OX456984.1, from coordinate 209,095,270 downwards.
TAAAAAATGCCGCCTTTATTATTGATTTATAAATAATTGAAATGTTAGTGAGATCGTTAACTATATAATTAACGAATGAAATGACTCAAAAATGTAAGGCTTGAATTCATTTATTGTTTCATAGTAAAACAATAATCACATAAGGCTTTTTTATAAGAAAATAAAACTCAAAGTTGACACACAAGATAATTACGGATGTTTATAATCGTTTTCGTTTTCAAATGCTAACACGCCTTACTTTCATTACCGCGAACTGATCTATTAGTTCTTCACAATTCAAGCGTTCAAGCAAATCCGACTCGATGCACAGAATCGCTAGACTATTTAACCGACTGCCCGTCATAGTTGAACGAAAATAGTTTTTGACTCTTTTCAAACATGAAAATGAACGTTCTGCGCTGCAATTCGTCACTGCTAACGTCATAAATATACGATATGCTATTTCAACGTTTGGGAACTCGGTATATAAGTCGTTCGTTTTCAAGAATTTTAATAGCTTGGATGGTGAATCACGTTCTAATTTTTTCTCGGAGCAATACGCGTGGAAGTGCACCAATTCGTCATCCAATGAAGGTTCGAGGTCCGAGGCATAAATTGTCCTTAGATGTTCCGACTTCTTACGAATTTCGTAGGAATTCAAATCTCCAAATTCAGTGATAACTGAAAACTTTCCATGAATTTCTTCATATGCTTGGCATCGTCTTCGCAATTCAGAATCAAGATTGTCAAGAATTACGTTGAAAGTGTTGACTCGAAAATTATCCCTTCCTGTCAATTGAACATCTCCATCTCGTGATTCATCAGCCTGCAAATTTCTCCTTCTTCTTCTAGAAACACTTGTCTGGTACTCTTGACTCTCTGAGATTTCTAACGCTTTCTGTTAATAAACTTCGTATTCCATTCGTGCATCAGCTACTACTTTGATCAGTCCACGATAGTCATCAATCACATCAGTTATGCTCATATCAACCTTTTGCAACCTTTGGCTGACAGCATCGAATCTTGAAAGTAATAAATTCCAAGTCCTTTTGCTTCTTGCCTCGTGATCGCGTTCTCAGTGATATCCTCTTCAATGGTTATTAGAGTTTCAATTATCTCACCATAGAACTTGTTGAGCACTTTAACTGCTTCGTGACGAGCTGACCATCTTGTTGCTGACAATGATTTCAAAGCAATCTTCTTTCCTGCATGAGTTTGTAGAATTTCCCAGCGATGTGTAGATGCAGTAAAAAAGTTGTACAATGCTTGGATTGTGTTGAAATAAGATGCTGCTTCGGTGGTACTTTCGACTGCGTGAATCCCGACCAAAATTTTGTATAAACTCTTCATAAATGGTTTTTGACCAAAAGCTCGTACCCCCAGATCCTTTGTTGCCAAATCTTCGGATGTGTTCTTCTAAAACGGATCAAATGATGCATGAAATTCTATCAACATCAAAAAATGTCCATTATTTGGAGACCCAAATTTCTCGTTACTTCCTCGAAATGGAAGACCACGTGACGCTAGAGCTTTCGTAGCAGCAACCACTCTTTTCAAAATGTTTTTCAAGTAAAAAAAAAATGGACAGCTGAATCACTTGGTATAAAAACATTGTTGGCGGTAGTAGGCAAAAACATAAATACATACACTCGTCGCTACTACCACGAAGAAACAGCTGCCGCCCGTGCGGTAAGGATACTTGAAGACGAGTATCGTTGACGACGAGTGTATCAGGGAGTTTTATTCTTCGTATGCTAAGGCGCGTGATTTTAATTTTAATAATTAACCACTGTTAGACAATTACCGAGTTGAATTCGGGAAGATGTAGATAATTAACTGCAAATGAATAATAATAAGATAATCGGAATTTCGGAAATTTACAGTGATAATGTGATGCGTTTCAGGCGTATGTAACACCTTCGTCCCGAAAAATTCTTTTATGACTGAAAGAATCTTTGACTTTCATTTCAAATTTTGCCGCCCTGTGCCAAAGCACCGAGAGCACCTAGTGTGAATCCAGGGTTGGCACCTACAATTTTTTTTGCTGATTTCGAACGGCTTAAAAAAAAATAGTTAAGCTATTTGATGTGATAACCAAGGCGCGTTTGTGTCGGCCAAGTAAACAATAGCTGCATGGATGGCCTTCAGACAACAAGGAGTTCCAGAGGCCTTTGTGCGGATGATTGAGGATATGTATGAAGAAGCAATGACGAAGGTTAGATGCCCAGCTGAAGCCAATGAAGCATTCCAAGTCACAGTTAATATACACGAGGAGGCTTCTTGAGTTCTTTGCTCTTTATTACAGTGAGTGTTGCCCATTTTCCAAACCAGATATGCCACCTATTCCAGAAACTTTTTGAATGGAAATGTGCTTCTCTCGTTTGAAAGGGCTTAAATATCTGGGACCAATTAAAAAAGGTAAAGTAACTTGTGATGACGACATCAATCATCGAGTAACGGTTGGGTGGATAAAGTCGCAGTAAAACTCTGCCATATTCTGTGAAGATAGAAAAATGCTCATGAGCTGAATGGAAGACTACACCGCAGTTATGTGCATCCACAACTCGCATTCAGCTCACAATGTTTGACAATGTACAAAAAGGATGAATTTAAGTTGACGACAACTAAGATGAAGATGCTCCGTATGACAGCAGTAGAAAGAAAACTTAATCGTATTAGAAAAACCAAAATCCGTGGAAGCTCTAACGTCAAACATTTCTGGTACAGACAAATCCAACGACATCGGCATTTATTTAGCCGCACTCATGGAACAATCGAAAACTAGGAGGCTTGTCGACGCATTTTGAAGTCAATGTGGCGTACGTCACGAGTTAATCACTAGTGTGAAGCAGATAAGAGGAAGAGCTGTAATACCTTCCTGATAGTGATCACGAACTTTGAAAAATGCAGAAGAATAAGAACCTGAATTTTACTGCTCCGTGGAGCAATGTAACAATGTTACTTTGAATTATTGTTGCTTAAAAAGTGCCTTTAGTTTAATCACATACAATTGCCTCCGGGGACCTGTAGCACAAAACTACAAGTACTTTTAATACAAGTGAATTATGACAGGTGTTAAATATCTCTGTAACACAAAGTGACAAGTTTACTTGCTTGTCTACAAGTCGTCGGCTGAGTTCTAAGTTGTTCGATGTCCATTTTTCAAAATGTTGGAAAATCGATTTTTAAAGTTCAGATCGAAACTTATGTTTGAAGATTATTGTTTGGAAGTTTATTTTTTCTGCAAGCGTAGACAATTTTAGTTTTTAAACAAGTCACACTACATGTTTTTCTTTTCTTTTAAATTAGTAATAAATTAAATTCAATAAGAAAGTCATTTTGGATATTGATCAATGTTGTATGGAGCAATGACAAGTTATGGATATTGAGCAAAAATACATTGAACATTGAACAACATAGAAAGAAATTTTTCAATATAATACCGAATGAATCAAAAGTAGTTTACTGAACGAAAATGACACCCAAAATAGTTAGAAATTTGTCCTATTCAACAAAACAGTTTTCCATAGCTTAAAAACTAAAAGAGATAGAACAAAATGATTTACGCCAAACGAAAGAGCGCCCCCTAATTATGAAGACTGCATACCTAACTCAATTTTGTGAAAAATGGCCTATTGAACAAGATAGAACCCAGCCGACGAAGTGTAAAAAACATGTGGCTGGTATACTTTTAGTTTGTGTAACAGACCCTAGGGGAATTTCTTTCTCTGATAATCTGTTTAGTCGATTTGACGGCAAAAAAAAGGTCTACAGATATTTTTCTTTTTTTTTTATTATTTACTTTGGAGAAATGCTTTAATTTCAGAATCTGCGTCAGGTACATTCTAATTCGCCTCAAACTCTCCTCGTCTGTCAGCATCTCCTGGATGATATTATTTGGACCGAGCTCTCCGATAAATCTGTATATTTCCAACTACTGAACTCGTACACAGTATGATAAGAGTCGTCTGTCAGCGAATCTCCGTATTTTGGCATGAAGGGCTTCTTCTTTCCGCAATCTTGTGCATTTGATATACTCGTATGTATCTTCTTTGTTTTGCAAGGAGGTCAATCGGTACGACTACTGCAACTACTAGAACTGCTGGCTCAAGCAGTGTGCGGTACGCGTTCGATATTCGCAAGACACCTCGCCCCTGTACCGAAGCTAGTTGTTTTCGGTACTTTTCCTGTTTTAGTACTTCAACCCAAATCTCAACTCCGTACAGCAGAATTGAATGTGTTGTTGCCAAAACAAGTCTCCGTTTTCTCGCGGTGGTCCACCTACATTTGTTATCAACCTAGATAAAAGGATTGTAACCATGGATGCGCTTTCAGCAACCGTCCGTAGGTGTCTGGTCCCAAAAGCTCAGTTTCGTATCAATCTTTATTCCCAGGTGTTTTACTATATTTTTGATTTTTATAAGTTCGGATTCGATGTGGAAACCGGTAGCCTCGAGAAATTCGTCCTTCGCATCACTAGGTTCAACTTTCTCTGTGCGCTTTTGGTTTCCCTTGGAGTTACCTCCGCAGCAACGTAATCATCGTATCCAACTAGAAAGCAGCCTTCGGGCATTTCCATACAGAGATTGTCATCGTAGGACATGTTCCAGAGGCCTGGTCCAATGATAGATCAAAGTGCTGCTCCCAGCTGTGGTATTTTTTCGTTTCATTCCTTCAGTGGTTTGGTAGATATGTTCTCGTTCTTTTAGATAATCTTTTATCATCCGTAAGAGATACAGAATTTCAAGTGCATTAATCATATTTCACCGTCAGATGTCACATTAGAAACAGCTGAGAAATTTCTTATAAATGATTTGATTAGTTAAAAAAACGAAACAAGTTAATAAAACTTTAGTACCTATAAGAATAAAAATAAATAAATAGGGTGGCGCAACAGAGCGAACCCCTGGGTCTAGCGCATTTCTCACAACCATGCCTTATGAGGGAATGGAAGGGACCTACAATTTCCTGCCAGTTCCGAACGGCTAATCGAGAAAGCGCTTTTCATGGCAATGAATACTAACGGAGGACTTGCCAGTTCCTCGCGAAAGGCGATACCCGTAGTAAAAACATTTTTGCCTCTGTTGGGATTCGAACTCCAATCTCTGGATTAACAGGCGGACATGCTATCCATCACACCACGGGTACCACACTTTAGTACCTATAGTGATTTATAATTAGTAACTGTCTCCAATTTTCTTGTAGGATGTGAAATGTTTCAATTCCCAATTTCAATTCTGTGTCTACTTTATTTTTCAGTTGCATTGGGTGCAGCCTCAACGACTTACCGAACAGTCCGATTGAATAGTTCTTCCAGTTCTGCACAGGAGAGGGATACCAAGTTGATGAATCTACTAGCAGCCCGAAGAAGTGCACTGCACCAAGACAGGTTTAGAACCCACAGTAGAGCATCAATGACGACTGGAAGAACAAAACCCTCTACGGAATCAACATCAAAATCTCCGCCTGATTCTCGTACCGTATGCGTTCGCAACTGTACGAAAAATTTCACTAGGAGAACAACTGCAAGTTGCATGCGACAATGTACGAGCATTCAACGTCGCATCACCAACACTACCACAAGCAATTCGAACAAAAACACTTCCGGCGAGGAAGAGGAGAAGTCACAAAAAGACAACAATGAAATACTTTTCACTGACGAATCGTCACATGGATTTTTCGTTGTTGCCAAAGATGCAAATGACACAATGAACCACATTTCCGAGCTAAGGAAAGATTCTGGAATATCATCTGTCAGAACAAGGACGAGAAACAAAACCAACCAACCTTCCGTGCAGTTGCAAGATTCAGATTCATATTTGTATTTTGGAAGAAAGATTCCTTCGTTGCGTCCATCTTTGTTAAGTATTTCCACTGTCAGTGGTGAACACCCGCAAGTGTTTGAAGTATCAGTTTCACCGACACAGAAACCATCGCGACCAAAAAATATAAACAAATTCAGTCCCAGAGAAAGGCTTATAAGTCCTTCATCGACTCGCAAATTGAATGCCGGCAAACCAAGTGCATTTGTGACAGCTGTTCAAAATCCTGCCGTTGAAATTGCAGCATTGGAAGGCGGGGTGACAGTGAAACAAGATGACCGCAACCATTCCAGTGATGAGATCAAAACGAAAACAGAAGTCCCAGTTTTGAAAGAAGTCACTCTACCAATTGCAAATACCACACCGACCTTGCCTGTCGAAAAACAACAACGCCTCACCGAAGTCAGCTCATCACCACCACCAGAAGTATCGACTCCACTCATTATAAACGTTGTTGAGGACGATGAAACCACCCTTAGTCCAGTTCCAGATAATCCCACAGAAACCCCAGCTGGAAGTGTGGTGGATCTCAGTTCTGATCTTCCGAAAATAGAAGCGCCTCCACATTTTTCTGAAGACAAAACTAATTTGATCATATTCGTTAATAGAAGCTTAGGTGATGTTACACCGCCCTCTTTTCAGGAAAGTACTAATGAAACTGAAAATTTGACATTTGTCAAGACAACCATTCTGTCATCTGTTCGATCAACGGTGCATCCACCAGTTTTCACAAGAAACACTATCAGTACGAGTACTACAATAGAAGCCCCACATAGCTCATCTGACGATCAAAATCTCGAACAAACTAAACCAGAAGATGAAAATGTCGAAAACACAATGCGCACCCCAGTTGAAATTCTTAACGAGACAAGAAGTAAGCTACCAGAAGAAAAAGACTTGACACGCCTAAAAATAGCCACCTACGTGTTGGCTGGACTAGGGATGCTCCCAGTGATAGTCGTTATCGTTTATCTCGCTAAATCATTGATTTTGAAAGAATATTCAAAACACAACGAGGACTTCGATGTTTGCATAACCGATCAACAGCCAATTAGTCCGGTGAAAAAAATAGAGAAGTATGACGATGATGGGGATGATGAAGAAAGTGGACAGTATGAACAGTGCTCTATCAGCAGTATGGATGAGTTTAACAGGGCTAACTTAAGGCTCAAGAGTTTGCTTGGAGAGGGCAATTTTGGTCAGGTGTGGAAGGCTGAGGCAGACGACTTAAGTGGTCACATTGGTGCTACCCGAATTGTGGCTGTTAAGACCGTGAGATCAGGAAGTTCTCAGGACGGTCTCAAAGAAGAAGCAACTATCATGCGAAAGCTTGGATCACATTCGAATGTAGTTACTCTTCTTGGGGCGTGTATTGAAAGCGGTGAGTCAAACATAGCATATTTCAAAATCACATAGTTTAGTAAAAATTATAATTTTTCAGAGCCGCACATGCTTATAATGGAGTTTGCAATGAGAGGAAGGCTTTTGTCGCTCTTGAGAGCCGCGAGAAGTGCTACTAGTATCTTGCCAGCATCAGTACCAGGCGGAAAAAGTCTGGCTCCATTGTCCCCGAGGACTTTGGCCGGCTTCGCCCTTGATATAGCAGCTGGAATGGAATATATAGCCGAAAAAAGGGTAAGTTGCTTAACTGGTTATTGTTGGCTTAGGGTTTGGCCAGAGTTTCAATTGAAAGTTTAATAAAAGATTCAGCGGATTTTCATCCGTCTTGGTGGTGAGTTTTGGTGAAAAACTGCAGCAGAATTTCTTTTGACGCAATTGTATGGCTAATGTTAACTTAGTGTAGAATTTAAAACTAATTCTAGTTTCCTCTTTCAGAAAAAGTTGAAAAATAATTTGAATTTCCACAATCTTTTTAATGGTTGCATTATCAGCCATATTGCCAACGAGTTCCAAAAGTATTGTATAATAAGCTGCACATGCCAGCACAATATATCTAATTTGATATGCTTTGGTATGAAGAAAAAACATAAAAACTAACACAATCTTCCATAATTACTCAGTTCATTAGTCCCTGTCCACACGTGTTATTCCAATAACGTTATATCGGTCGTTTCTGGGCAAAAGGGGTGAGGAAGAAAGAGGCTGGATGCGCAAAACGAAATCAGATTTATCTGCCTAAGCAGTACACTTGGCGTGTCCAGACGGGTTATACTCATAACGTTATGCTTTTTTCAATATACTTTCCAACACAAAATGGAGAACTTGTGTGAGGAATTATAACAACGTGTAGACACCTAGCGTTAACAGCATAACGTTATTGAAATAACCCGTCTGGACAGGCACTTACTCAGCTACGTTCAATCATTCAGTTGAACAAAAAGAAAAACGCATATTTATACAATGGGCACGGGGGTCATTCCTTAACTTTCACACACGATCGTCGTTCGTTCGTTGATCGTGCGTCGACGATAACGTCCAAACGGTGCTTTCCCAAACTTAAGTTTCGTGTCGCTCTATCGTTAAAAATATATCATCGATGTTTTTTAACGAGACTTTTTGTGTCATCAAAGATGGCACCAAAGATGATATTTCTGTCTAAAAATGGCACATTCCAATTAAATCTATTCTCAAAATGTTTCTGTAAAATAAACTTAAAACTTAAAATAAACACCAAAGCATCTGATGAATTTCATGGAGGAGCACCCAGACATGGCGAGGAATTGTATTCATTTTTTCACTAGTTACAAAACATACAAATGAATTTATGCATTTGGCAGTACTTTGTGCTGTCAAAAATGCGACTTTTACCTCATGTCATAAAAAATATATACATACAAAATCGCAAACTCTTCTTGCCTTGCCCCATAACTTTCATTTAAGCGACAAACGCAATAATTTAATTCTAAAAGTTGATTTTTAGCTAAAGAAATGTATGAGATGATAGCAAATTGCTATCGAATCATCGAATGATCGCCTTCGTCCTATCGTCACAATTTGACAGTTGAACATATTACGGAAAGCATTGGTTCAGTCGTCTATCGTCTATCTCTATAGTCTGAGGCGATATCATTTTTTGTGTTACGGAGAGCAGTACTATCGTCTCACTATCGACTGCTTACGGCATGACCCCCAGTTCTCTTTTCAGTTGGCTTTCAGCTGATTAAGTTCAGTGCTGGATCGGTGTCTCTTATCAGTTGAATTTCGGTTGATTCTATTCATCAGTTCATTGCCAGACTTAAGTAATAAACAAATAGGGTGGCGCAACAGAGCGAGGAGCCACAGGGCCTAGCGCATTTCTCACAACCATGCGAGGGAATAGAGGGGACCTACAATTTTCTGCCGGTTCCGAACGGCTAATTGAGAAAGCGCTTTTCATGGCAATTAATTTACTAACGGAGGACTTGCCAATTCTTCGCGAAAGGCGATACCCGTGGAAAAACATTTTTGCCTCTGCTAGGATTCGAACCTCGCACCTCTGAGTTGGCAGGTGGACATGCTAACCATCACTAAGTAATTGAACTTAAATTAAGAAGAAAGAACAAACAACTTTTTTTTGAAGGGTGCGGAGTTTGTTTGAATCAAGTGTAGCTCACTCGAATACTCTAACACTTGCGTTAGCGAACGGTTGTGAGGAGTGCGTTAATTGAACCAGAACTCTACAGAATAGACTCATTTAAACATGGGACTCAATCCACAGAAAACGAAGGCTTAATTGGATTTTAAGTACTATTGGTATAAGAATAACTTTTATTTAAAACCAATTTCATGATAATGAAACTTATTCTAACGTGTTTTGTTTAATTTTGACAGGAACCTTTACTCAGCTGCTCGACATTAGATGGGCAGTTTTCTTCTGATACTTTTATGTTGAGATCTCATCAATAGTACTTGGCACTAAAACATTTATGATTTCTTTTTTTGAGTGGCGTTTTTAAAGCCCAACTTTAAAACTGCAGCAGGGTTGAGCCATTTCCCCCACAAGCTGGTTTTGATGGGATGCCATCGACCAGAAGCCCTCGTTCGCCATTTTATTGTCAGTTAGTTTGAAATCAATTTGAAAAACATTTTCTATGTTTTTGGGTTTGTTTTGTCGCTGTCGAGAATATAGAAAACTTCATTTGAAGCTGCATGACAAACATTATCTGCGTTTTTGTCGCAACTGTGTGACAATAGGCGTGTTTTTTTCACAAGACTGTTATATACATAACATCATTTTACATGCAAAGCAAAAACAACGTCCCCGACAACCAATGTTATGGATAAAAGGATGGTTAAGATTTGGTCGGCGATAGATTTTTGACGTTTAGTCGAGTATCGAATGAGTTTTTCGACTTTTCATTTTTTAATGTTGGTGCGTCTAGAGACTTTCATGTATCTCGAACAAAAGCAAAATGGGTGGCAAAGGGTCTGTTCACAAATGTGTAACTGAATAAAATCATATGCCCACTCTTACACTCCGCAATTTAGTTGCAGAAAATTTTTGATTTTTAGAATTTCATTGATTTCAAGAGTGCGATTTGTTAATGTATATTAAGATACATAAAACAACGTAATAGCAATTAAAAAGGGTCTGTTTAGTGACTGAAAGCACTTTTTGCATATATCTTTTCACTTTTTTGTGTGAATGTTAACATTTTTTTCCAAGCTAATTGTTAAGTATGCCATAAAAATGGTTGTTTTTTCTTATTATTAATAGTTTAATTCGTTTGAAACAAGTAACAAAATATTTTTTCCAACTCACATCTAAATCACAATCTCATATAAACTCAACCCCAGCATGTAAACAGAGTCAACAGAAATTCTTTGTTACCTTTGTGAACGGACCTATTTTTGACGTTTCTAAACTAACAAAAAACAAAAAAAATTGTTTACTTGCATTAATTTCACTACGGAACATTTTTATTTTCCACTCTATACAATTGCTTTAGGTTTTTAACAAACAGTTTTTGCGTTTTTGTGCGAATTTGGCAAAAAAAAAATCGTTTGTTGCCTTTTATTGGTTTGACAACTGTCTCGAACAGCAACCCACAAATAAAAAAAAACGTAGCGTTTTTTTTGGATATCATGTTATGTACATAACATCCTTGTGAAAAAAACACGCCTAATATCAGGGGAGTCATTCCGCAAGCTGTTGATAGTGAGACGATATCGTTTCGACGACAGTACTGCTCTCTGTAACACGAAAAAACGCTATCGTCTTAGACGATAGACAACTGAACCAATGCTTTCCGTAACATGTTTAACTGTCAAATTGTGACGATAGGACGAAGGCGATCCTTCGATAGATATTTTGATGTCAGTCAAGTTAGCACTACCACTTCAAAATTTTCACAGTTTGTTAATTGGATTAATTGTCGTAAATTTGTCGTGAAAACAAAAAATTTGTCGCTCCTCGTTTTCTAAAAAAAACCGTGTGTAGTGCTAACTTGACGGTCAAGTTAGCACTACACCCTAATTTTTTTTTTTTCAAAAATGAAGAGCTAAAATTTTTTGGTTTTCACGATTAATCTACGACAAATTTACGACAGTTAGTACTTAGTTTTTTGTTTAAGATCGATTTGACGGATTTGGGGGAGTGGTAGTGCTAACTTGACCGTCAAGTTAGCACTACGCACTTTTTTTTTTAGAAAACGAAGAGCGACAAATTTTTTGGTTTCACGACAAATTTACGACAATTAATCCAATTAACAAACTGTGAAAATTTTGAAGTGGTAGTGCTAACTTGACGGACATGATATTTTGCTATCGTTTCATCGCCAAAGAAATGGCGAAAAATCAACTTTTAGACTTAAATTCTTGCGTTTGTAATTAAAATGGAAATTACCAGACAAGGGAAGAAAAGTTTACGATTTTGTATGTAAGTATATTTTTTTATGACATAATGGTTAAAGTGGCATACTTGACACCACAAAATAATATTGACAAGTGCACGAATTCATTTGTTTTGTTTTATTACTAGTGAAAAAATGAAGATCTGTTATGTAATTCCTCGCCCTGTCTAGGTGCTCCCCCATGAAATCCCCCATGCTTTGGCATTGCTGATCTGTAAAATAAGTTATTTATTTAAATTTAAGTCTATTTCACCAAAAAATTTAACTTTACATTTTGAAAATAAAGCCAATTGGAAATTACCATTTTTATTAGACAGAAATGTTATCTTTGGTGCCATCTTCGATGACACAAAAAGTTTCGCTAAAAATCTTCGATTTTTAACAAAAGACGAGACGATAGAGCGACACGAAAGCAGAGTTACGGAGAGACCCGTTTGCGCGTTTTTGTCGACGATAGTCGAACGAACGATGATCCGGAATGAAGATACGGAATGACCCAAGAGCTCAGCAATGCACTAAAAAAAATCAAACTAAATTTAAAGTGCTCAGTACTGATTTGTTTTTAACTTCAGTGGAAAAATGCACTGACGAACTGATTATACCTGGTTTATTTTTTTTTTTTTGACGTGTGACTTCAAGGAGAAATAAAACGCATATAATTTAATGCTGTGGCCAAGAAGTGCCCGTCGGCGCCGCGCCGCCCGCGCTTGAAGAAATACCAGCCGAGAGGCAAAATTTTGGACCTTTTTTTAAAGCATTTGGGACCGTATGTCGTCAATAACGCGCAAATTATTCTCTTTCAAGGCGTCGATCGTCTCGTGCTTATCTGGTGCGTATTAGACAAGCGACAATCCACAATCCACAATCTCCTGGTCTTGGAGGTAACTCACAGGTTTGAAACGCGAAATTCTGTAAACATCGCCGTCATTAGCGATTTCGCTTCGAAAAAATTTGTCAAGCGTTCGAATCAATTAGTTATCGTGCGGTTTCAATTCTGCCACAGTAAAAAGGAACCATTTTTTTAATAAACTGAGCATTATTCAAATGACATCTATCAAAAAGACCAACTCCAAAAAAACACACTTTTAAGAAACAGACTTCAGGATTGCTAAGTTGCGACAAAAGCTCACTCATCTATTATTTACAATTTTAGTGAAAAGTATACTAAAAAAGCGTTTTATTTTTACACCACACATCTTACTCCCTTGAGAAAATTTTTTCCGCTTCGCTTTTAGCTTGATTATTTTATCCGTGAGTAAAAAGCGAATCGAAGCGAACGGGTAGTACGGGCTTGTGGTTGAACTTAAGAAATTCGTCCCAACTGACCGCACTAATCATAATATATGATGCATAGTTCCATAGATATTTCTTATGGCCGTGTGTTCCTTTTTGATATGTCATAATCCACAATCAGAGCATGAACTTACGTCTAGTGGAGTTACGTCCCTGTGACAGTTTATTCACATTGAAAATATATTAAAGTGCAAACGGTGAGACTTCTTTCCATTACGAAATGATATTTGAGTTCGCAGAAAAAGGAACTAATGCCCGCGGCTCTTACTGCCATTTTTATGGAAATTACTACAAAATCGCTTTGGCTTATAAGTAAAAAACCCGAACCAATTTATAAAACTAAAGTACGGTAATTTTCACTATGGCACAAATAAGTGGTATCCATGGCGTATTGGTAAGCATCCGTATTGCGTCGAAGTTCATGGTTTTCCACGGTTTTGACCTTTTGGAAGGAATTATCAAGCCCTTCAAGAGCAGTTTTACTGCCAGTAAAAGAGCGTTCTGACTTAGCCGTTCGGAATCAACAAAAAATTGTAGGTCACTTCTCCTCAAAAGTTATGAGTTTAAAAATTGCAGCAAACGAGATTGTTATGCCCATCTACCTACTTATTTATGATCGTTCATTAATAACTGAACGAAAATTAAAAGAGTTTTTCAATTTTGTACAAAAACTTTATATAATATTGAACACTGCACTAAACTAAAAACTTAAATTTAAATTTAATTAATTTAAATATTTTTTTTTTTTCAAGATCGTCCATAGAGACCTTGCTGCTCGGAATGTGCTAATAGATCATAATGGAATATGTAAAATCTGCGATTTTGGAATGTCCATAGATTTAGACGTAGTTTGCAAGAACCGCGAAAAGAAGTATGATGCCGAGATCGTACAGACAACCTCAAGAAAATTCGATATATTCAAGTTCGATTTTGGAGAGCGTTTTATTAATAACTGGAGTCAAGGCTTCCACACCCACAACACAAAGAAGTCCCAAGACACTTTAGGTCGAAGACCTGCCCTGCCTATTCGATGGATGGCACCAGAAGCACTGCAGTACAATGAGTTTTCAATCAAAACCGATGTTTGGGCTTTTGGAATAGTGCTATGGGAAATAGCTACCTTAGGTTTGATTCGACTTAAAAATAAATATAAACCGAAGAGGAAAATGTTGATTTTTTTTTGTTATTTTTTAACAGGTTCTACTCCATATTCAAATCTATCAGGACGTGAAGTTGTTCGTCATGTCTTGCAAGGAACTAGACCAGAGCTACCCAAAGATGGCCGCCATGGATTTTATGATTTGATGTTACAGTGCTGGCATAAGGTACCTGAACTTCGTCCAACATTTCGTGAAGCTCGTTCAGAGATCTCACGATCTGTTTGCAAGTGGTTGGATGAGGATGCAGCAACTTCTGATTATATGGATGTTAGTGGATTCAGTGAAGACTTGGAGCACGGAATGGTGTATTTCAATCAAAGGATATCAGAGTTCGAGTGCGAAATATGACAATAGCCTTGCCTCACCTCTCCAGCCACAACCACACCCGCATTCGCATTCACATCAACATCAACACCCACACCCACGTCTGTGCAACTTCGATACAATGCAAAGCAGATGTCTTGGACAGTATTATTGCAATTCACGAGCCTTTTTCAATATTTGGTGTAGTTCAAACACGATTTGATTTTATTTAGTGCATATTTTTATTTTTCATTTATTGTATTTTAAGTAAGACACCGATATAAAATTTAGTTTAATCTAGTCTGCTATTAGGATAAACAATAAAACACACAAAACTTTTACATTACATTTAATTTACCACTAGGAGCTAAGGATTATTATTTCTATGTGCAAATACAAAAGCTTGACGTACACACACAAAAGTTATTTGTTAAACAAATCATGTTTTTATTTGATGTTAACATTATGTTTGTAATATTTATTTCTGTTGATACTAAACGATATATTCAATAAAAAATGTATATGAAAATTGTTTATTGTTGTATTTTAAACTCATAAACACTGGCGCTACTTTGTACTCGAACCTAGAAGTTATGTTTCGGTATTTAAAAAAAAAATGGTAGCATTTGGGTACGTTACCATAATTCGTAAAGCAGTAACCAAAGCTACAAATACACCTTTACACTGCAATGGCATGAGCAGTACCATTTTATGTCAAAATTGTATACAAATTAGGTCAATAGAGGGCAATGGATGCAACAGGACTACTCTACTCCTTTGATTAAAGAAACATTTTGTTTTAAATAAATAAATAGAGTGGCGCAACAGAGCGAGGAGCCACAGGGTTTAGCGCACTTCTCACGACCATGCCTCTGTGAGGAAATGGAGGGGACCTATAATATTGTGCCGGTTGCGAACAGCTAATCGAGAAAGCGGTTTTCATGGCAATGAATTTATCATCGGACCACTTGCCGATTCCTTGCTGAAGGCGATACACACGTGAAAAAACATTTTTGCCTCTGTTGGGATTCGAACCACGAAGAGATGCTGACGATCACGCCACGGGTACCACATTTTAGTTTGAAGAATCTGAAATACTGCTAGCAGTTTTCTTAAGGAATTTAAGCGAATGCAGATTATCGCCTAACTATCGATAGCGAATCGGTCTTGAATTCAATCTGTTCAGAAGGCATATTTGTGTGTGAAGTTTCTATATCTCTATGTGCACAGTACGTAGTATTGGATTGTGCAACACGACCTCATGACCTTAGCGTCGTCATTCTAGCACTAGACCAAAACCAAAAAGTCATTTACCAAGCGAAAGCGATATCAGAATTTTTAAAGTGAAGCCCGATAGGACCATTTTATTGCTTTTTAAAATTATCGATTTTTAGTTGATTTATTAAGGAATTTCTTTTCAAGTTGAGGGAAGTTAGTAACTTCCACAACCTTCTTTACCCTTTTATTTGAACTTGTAAAAAAGAAAGTTAATTTGACATTTTAATAACAGAACTAATAATAGCAAAAAGACTCGTGTCGAAATACCACAACCAAAGCAGTATCTGGCATCACTTTACTCATTCTTCATTTACGGAATCAACATCAAAATCTCCGCCTGATTCTCGTACCGTATGCGTTCGCAACTGTACGAAAAATTTCACTAGGAGAACAACTGCAAGTTGCATGCGACAATGTACGAGCATTCAACGTCGCATCACCAACACTACCACAAGCAATTCGAACAAAAACACTTCCGGCGAGGAAGAGGAGAAGTCACAAAAAGACAACAATGAAATACTTTTCACTGACGAATCGTCACATGGATTTTTCGTTGTTGCCAAAGATGCAAATGACACAATGAACCACATTTCCGAGCTAAGGAAAGATTCTGGAATATCATCTGTCAGAACAAGGACGAGAAACAAAACCAACCAACCTTCCGTGCAGTTGCAAGATTCAGATTCATATTTGTATTTTGGAAGAAAGATTCCTTCGTTGCGTCCATCTTTGTTAAGTATTTCCACTGTCAGTGGTGAACACCCGCAAGTGTTTGAAGTATCAGTTTCACCGACACAGAAACCATCGCGACCAAAAAATATAAACAAATTCAGTCCCAGAGAAAGGCTTATAAGTCCTTCATCGACTCGCAAATTGAATGCCGGCAAACCAAGTGCATTTGTGACAGCTGTTCAAAATCCTGCCGTTGAAATTGCAGCATTGGAAGGCGGGGTGACAGTGAAACAAGATGACCGCAACCATTCCAGTGATGAGATCAAAACGAAAACAGAAGTCCCAGTTTTGAAAGAAGTCACTCTTCCAATTGCAAATACCACACCGACCTTGCCTGTCGAAAAACAACAACGCCTCACCGAAGTCAGCTCATCACCACCACCAGAAGTATCGACTCCACTCATTATAAACGTTGTTGAGGACGATGAAACCACCCTTAGTCCAGTTCCAGATAATCCCACAGAAACCCCAGCTGGAAGTGTGGTGGATCTCAGTTCTGATCTTCCGAAAATAGAAGCGCCTCCACATTTTTCTGAAGACAAAACTAATTTGATCATATTCGTTAATAGAAGCTTAGGTGATGTTACACCGCCCTCTTTTCAGGAAAGTACTAATGAAACTGAAAATTTGACATTTGTCAAGACAACCATTCTGTCATCTGTTCGATCAACGGTGCATCCACCAGTTTTCACAAGAAACACTATCAGTACGAGTACTACAATAGAAGCCCCACATAGCTCATCTGACGATCAAAATCTCGAACAAACTAAACCAGAAGATGAAAATGTCGAAAACACAATGCGCACCCCAGTTGAAATTCTTAACGAGACAAGAAGTAAGCTACCAGAAGAAAAAGACTTGACACGCCTAAAAATAGCCACCTACGTGTTGGCTGGACTAGGGATGCTCCCAGTGATAGTCGTTGTCGTTTATCTCGCTAAATCATTGATTTTGAAAGAATATTCAAAACACAACGAGGACTTCGATGTTTGCATAACCGATCAACAGCCAATTAGTCCGGTGAAAAAAATAGAGAAGTATGACGATGATGGGGATGATGAAGAAAGTGGACAGTATGAACAGTGCTCTATCAGCAGTATGGATGAGTTTAACAGGGCTAACTTAAGGCTCAAGAGTTTGCTTGGAGAGGGCAATTTTGGTCAGGTGTGGAAGGCTGAGGCAGACGACTTAAGTGGTCACATTGGTGCTACCCGAATTGTGGCTGTTAAGACCGTGAGATCAGGAAGTTCTCAGGACGGTCTCAAAGAAGAAGCAACTATCATGCGAAAGCTTGGATCACATTCGAATGTAGTTACTCTTCTTGGGGCGTGTATTGAAAGCGGTGAGTCAAACATAGCATATTTCAAAATCACATAGTTTAGTAAAAATTATAATTTTTCAGAGCCGCACATGCTTATAATGGAGTTTGCAATGAGAGGAAGGCTTTTGTCGCTCTTGAGAGCCGCGAGAAGTGCTACTAGTATCTTGCCAGCATCAGTACCAGGCGGAAAAAGTCTGGCTCCATTGTCCCCGAGGACTTTGGCCGGCTTCGCCCTTGATATAGCAGCTGGAATGGAATATATAGCCGAAAAAAGGGTAAGTTGCTTAACTGGTTATTGTTGGCTTAGGGTTTGGCCAGAGTTTCAATTGAAAGTTTAATAAAAGATTCAGCGGATTTTCATCCGTCTTGGTGGTGAGTTTTGGTGAAAAACTGCAGCAGAATTTCTTTTGACGCAATTGTATGGCTAATGTTAACTTAGTGTAGAATTTAAAACTAATTCTAGTTTCCTCTTTCAGAAAAAGTTGAAAAATAATTTGAATTTCCACAATCTTTTTAATGGTTGCATTATCAGCCATATTGCCAACGAGTTCCAAAAGTATTGTATAATAAGCTGCACATGCCAGCACAATATATCTAATTTGATATGCTTTGGTATGAAGAAAAAACATAAAAACTAACACAATCTTCCATAATTACTCAGTTCATTACTCAGCTACGTTCAATCATTCAGTTGAACAAAAAGAAAAACGCATATTTATACAATGGGCACGGGGGTCATTCCTTAACTTTCACACACGATCGTCGTTCGTTCGTTGATCGTGCGTCGACGATAACGTCCAAACGGTGCTTTCCCAAACTTAAGTTTCGTGTCGCTCTATCGTTAAAAATATATCATCGATGTTTTTTAACGAGACTTTTTGTGTCATCAAAGATGGCACCAAAGATGATATTTCTGTCTAAAAATGGCACATTCCAATTAAATCTATTCTCAAAATGTTTCTGTAAAATAAACTTAAAACTTAAAATAAACACCAAAGCATCTGATGAATTTCATGGAGGAGCACCCAGACATGGCGAGGAATTGTATTCATTTTTTCACTAGTTACAAAACATACAAATGAATTTATGCATTTGGCAGTACTTTGTGCTGTCAAAAATGCGACTTTTACCTCATGTCATAAAAAATATATACATACAAAATCGCAAACTCTTCTTGCCTTGCCCCATAACTTTCATTTAAGCGACAAACGCAATAATTTAATTCTAAAAGTTGATTTTTAGCTAAAGAAATGTATGAGATGATAGCAAATTGCTATCGAATCATCGAATGATCGCCTTCGTCCTATCGTCACAATTTGACAGTTGAACATATTACGGAAAGCATTGGTTCAGTCGTCTATCGTCTATCTCTATAGTCTGAGGCGATATCATTTTTTGTGTTACGGAGAGCAGTACTATCGTCTCACTATCGACTGCTTACGGCATGACCCCCAGTTCTCTTTTCAGTTGGCTTTCAGCTGATTAAGTTCAGTGCTGGATCGGTGTCTCTTATCAGTTGAATTTCGGTTGATTCTATTCATCAGTTCATTGCCAGACTTAAGTAATAAACAAATAGGGTGGCGCAACAGAGCGAGGAGCCACAGGGCCTAGCGCATTTCTCACAACCATGCGAGGGAATAGAGGGGACCTACAATTTTCTGCCGGTTCCGAACGGCTAATTGAGAAAGCGCTTTTCATGGCAATTAATTTACTAACGGAGGACTTGCCAATTCTTCGCGAAAGGCGATACCCGTGGAAAAACATTTTTGCCTCTGCTAGGATTCGAACCTCGCACCTCTGAGTTGGCAGGTGGACATGCTAACCATCACTAAGTAATTGAACTTAAATTAAGAAGAAAGAACAAACAACTTTTTTTTGAAGGGTGCGGAGTTTGTTTGAATCAAGCGCAGCTCACTCGAATACTCTAACACTTGCGTTAGCGAACGGTTGTGAGGAGTGCGTTAATTGAACCAGAACTCTACAGAATAGACTCATTTAAACATGGGACTCAATCCACAGAAAACGAAGGCTTAATTGGATTTTAAGTACTATTGGTATAAGAATAACTTTTATTTAAAACCAATTTCATGATAATGAAACTTATTCTAACGTGTTTTGTTTAATTTTGACAGGAACCTTTACTCAGCTGCTCGACATTAGATGGGCAGTTTTCTTCTGATACTTTTATGTTGAGATCTCATCAATAGTACTTGGCACTAAAACATTTATGATTTCTTTTTTTGAGTGGCGTTTTTAAAGCCCAACTTTAAAACTGCAGCAGGGTTGAGCCATTTCCCCCACAAGCTGGTTTTGATGGGATGCCATCGACCAGAAGCCCTCGTTCGCCATTTTATTGTCAGTTAGTTTGAAATCAATTTGAAAAACATTTTCTATGTTTTTGGGTTTGTTTTGTCGCTGTCGAGAATATAGAAAACTTCATTTGAAGCTGCATGACAAACATTATCTGCGTTTTTGTCGCAACTGTGTGACAATAGGCGTGTTTTTTTCACAAGACTGTTATATACATAACATCATTTTACATGCAAAGCAAAAACAACGTCCCCGACAACCAATGTTATGGATAAAAGGATGGTTAAGATTTGGTCGGCGATAGATTTTTGACGTTTAGTCGAGTATCGAATGAGTTTTTCGACTTTTCATTTTTTAATGTTGGTGCGTCTAGAGACTTTCATGTATCTCGAACAAAAGCAAAATGGGTGGCAAAGGGTCTGTTCACAAATGTGTAACTGAATAAAATCATATGCCCACTCTTACACTCCGCAATTTAGTTGCAGAAAATTTTTGATTTTTAGAATTTCATTGATTTCAAGAGTGCGATTTGTTAATGTATATTAAGATACATAAAACAACGTAATAGCAATTAAAAAGGGTCTGTTTAGTGACTGAAAGCACTTTTTGCATATATCTTTTCACTTTTTTGTGTGAATGTTAACATTTTTTTCCAAGCTAATTGTTAAGTATGCCATAAAAATGGTTGTTTTTTCTTATTATTAATAGTTTAATTCGTTTGAAACAAGTAACAAAATATTTTTTCCAACTCACATCTAAATCACAATCTCATATAAACTCAACCCCAGCATGTAAACAGAGTCAACAGAAATTCTTTGTTACCTTTGTGAACGGACCTATTTTTGACGTTTCTAAACTAACAAAAAACAAAAAAAATTGTTTACTTGCATTAATTTCACTACGGAACATTTTTATTTTCCACTCTATACAATTGCTTTAGGTTTTTAACAAACAGTTTTTGCGTTTTTGTGCGAATTTGGCAAAAAAAAAATCGTTTGTTGCCTTTTATTGGTTTGACAACTGTCTCGAACAGCAACCCACAAATAAAAAAAAACGTAGCGTTTTTTTTGGATATCATGTTATGTACATAACATCCTTGTGAAAAAAACACGCCTAATATCAGGGGAGTCATTCCGCAAGCTGTTGATAGTGAGACGATATCGTTTCGACGACAGTACTGCTCTCTGTAACACGAAAAAACGCTATCGTCTTAGACGATAGACAACTGAACCAATGCTTTCCGTAACATGTTTAACTGTCAAATTGTGACGATAGGACGAAGGCGATCCTTCGATAGATATTTTGATGTCAGTCAAGTTAGCACTACCACTTCAAAATTTTCACAGTTTGTTAATTGGATTAATTGTCGTAAATTTGTCGTGAAAACAAAAAATTTGTCGCTCCTCGTTTTCTAAAAAAAACCGTGTGTAGTGCTAACTTGACGGTCAAGTTAGCACTACACCCTAATTTTTTTTTTTTCAAAAATGAAGAGCTAAAATTTTTTGGTTTTCACGATTAATCTACGACAAATTTACGACAGTTAGTACTTAGTTTTTTGTTTAAGATCGATTTGACGGATTTGGGGGAGTGGTAGTGCTAACTTGACCGTCAAGTTAGCACTACGCACTTTTTTTTTTAGAAAACGAAGAGCGACAAATTTTTTGGTTTCACGACAAATTTACGACAATTAATCCAATTAACAAACTGTGAAAATTTTGAAGTGGTAGTGCTAACTTGACGGACATGATATTTTGCTATCGTTTCATCGCCAAAGAAATGGCGAAAAATCAACTTTTAGACTTAAATTCTTGCGTTTGTAATTAAAATGGAAATTACCAGACAAGGGAAGAAAAGTTTACGATTTTGTATGTAAGTATATTTTTTTATGACATAATGGTTAAAGTGGCATACTTGACACCACAAAATAATATTGACAAGTGCACGAATTCATTTGTTTTGTTTTATTACTAGTGAAAAAATGAAGATCTGTTATGTAATTCCTCGCCCTGTCTAGGTGCTCCCCCATGAAATCCCCCATGCTTTGGCATTGCTGATCTGTAAAATAAGTTATTTATTTAAATTTAAGTCTATTTCACCAAAAAATTTAACTTTACATTTTGAAAATAAAGCCAATTGGAAATTACCATTTTTATTAGACAGAAATGTTATCTTTGGTGCCATCTTCGATGACACAAAAAGTTTCGCTAAAAATCTTCGATTTTTAACAAAAGACGAGACGATAGAGCGACACGAAAGCAGAGTTACGGAGAGACCCGTTTGCGCGTTTTTGTCGACGATAGTCGAACGAACGATGATCCGGAATGAAGATACGGAATGACCCAAGAGCTCAGCAATGCACTAAAAAAAATCAAACTAAATTTAAAGTGCTCAGTACTGATTTGTTTTTAACTTCAGTGGAAAAATGCACTGACGAACTGATTATACCTGGTTTATTTTTTTTTTTTTGACGTGTGACTTCAAGGAGAAATAAAACGCATATAATTTAATGCTGTGGCCAAGAAGTGCCCGTCGGCGCCGCGCCGCCCGCGCTTGAAGAAATACCAGCCGAGAGGCAAAATTTTGGACCTTTTTTTAAAGCATTTGGGACCGTATGTCGTCAATAACGCGCAAATTATTCTCTTTCAAGGCGTCGATCGTCTCGTGCTTATCTGGTGCGTATTAGACAAGCGACAATCCACAATCCACAATCTCCTGGTCTTGGAGGTAACTCACAGGTTTGAAACGCGAAATTCTGTAAACATCGCCGTCATTAGCGATTTCGCTTCGAAAAAATTTGTCAAGCGTTCGAATCAATTAGTTATCGTGCGGTTTCAATTCTGCCACAGTAAAAAGGAACCATTTTTTTAATAAACTGAGCATTATTCAAATGACATCTATCAAAAAGACCAACTCCAAAAAAACACACTTTTAAGAAACAGACTTCAGGATTGCTAAGTTGCGACAAAAGCTCACTCATCTATTATTTACAATTTTAGTGAAAAGTATACTAAAAAAGCGTTTTATTTTTACACCACACATCTTACTCCCTTGAGAAAATTTTTTCCGCTTCGCTTTTAGCTTGATTATTTTATCCGTGAGTAAAAAGCGAATCGAAGCGAACGGGTAGTACGGGCTTGTGGTTGAACTTAAGAAATTCGTCCCAACTGACCGCACTAATCATAATATATGATGCATAGTTCCATAGATATTTCTTATGGCCGTGTGTTCCTTTTTGATATGTCATAATCCACAATCAGAGCATGAACTTACGTCTAGTGGAGTTACGTCCCTGTGACAGTTTATTCACATTGAAAATATATTAAAGTGCAAACGGTGAGACTTCTTTCCATTACGAAATGATATTTGAGTTCGCAGAAAAAGGAACTAATGCCCGCGGCTCTTACTGCCATTTTTATGGAAATTACTACAAAATCGCTTTGGCTTATAAGTAAAAAACCCGAACCAATTTATAAAACTAAAGTACGGTAATTTTCACTATGGCACAAATAAGTGGTATCCATGGCGTATTGGTAAGCATCCGTATTGCGTCGAAGTTCATGGTTTTCCACGGTTTTGACCTTTTGGAAGGAATTATCAAGCCCTTCAAGAGCAGTTTTACTGCCAGTAAAAGAGCGTTCTGACTTAGCCGTTCGGAATCAACAAAAAATTGTAGGTCACTTCTCCTCAAAAGTTATGAGTTTAAAAATTGCAGCAAACGAGATTGTTATGCCCATCTACCTACTTATTTATGATCGTTCATTAATAACTGAACGAAAATTAAAAGAGTTTTTCAATTTTGTACAAAAACTTTATATAATATTGAACACTGCACTAAACTAAAAACTTAAATTTAAATTTAATTAATTTAAATATTTTTTTTTTTTCAAGATCGTCCATAGAGACCTTGCTGCTCGGAATGTGCTAATAGATCATAATGGAATATGTAAAATCTGCGATTTTGGAATGTCCATAGATTTAGACGTAGTTTGCAAGAACCGCGAAAAGAAGTATGATGCCGAGATCGTACAGACAACCTCAAGAAAATTCGATATATTCAAGTTCGATTTTGGAGAGCGTTTTATTAATAACTGGAGTCAAGGCTTCCACACCCACAACACAAAGAAGTCCCAAGACACTTTAGGTCGAAGACCTGCCCTGCCTATTCGATGGATGGCACCAGAAGCACTGCAGTACAATGAGTTTTCAATCAAAACCGATGTTTGGGCTTTTGGAATAGTGCTATGGGAAATAGCTACCTTAGGTTTGATTCGACTTAAAAATAAATATAAACCGAAGAGGAAAATGTTGATTTTTTTTTGTTATTTTTTAACAGGTTCTACTCCATATTCAAATCTATCAGGACGTGAAGTTGTTCGTCATGTCTTGCAAGGAACTAGACCAGAGCTACCCAAAGATGGCCGCCATGGATTTTATGATTTGATGTTACAGTGCTGGCATAAGGTACCTGAACTTCGTCCAACATTTCGTGAAGCTCGTTCAGAGATCTCACGATCTGTTTGCAAGTGGTTGGATGAGGATGCAGCAACTTCTGATTATATGGATGTTAGTGGATTCAGTGAAGACTTGGAGCACGGAATGGTGTATTTCAATCAAAGGATATCAGAGTTCGAGTGCGAAATATGACAATAGCCTTGCCTCACCTCTCCAGCCACAACCACACCCGCATTCGCATTCACATCAACATCAACACCCACACCCACGTCTGTGCAACTTCGATACAATGCAAAGCAGATGTCTTGGACAGTATTATTGCAATTCACGAGCCTTTTTCAATATTTGGTGTAGTTCAAACACGATTTGATTTTATTTAGTGCATATTTTTATTTTTCATTTATTGTATTTTAAGTAAGACACCGATATAAAATTTAGTTTAATCTAGTCTGCTATTAGGATAAACAATAAAACACACAAAACTTTTACATTACATTTAATTTACCACTAGGAGCTAAGGATTATTATTTCTATGTGCAAATACAAAAGCTTGACGTACACACACAAAAGTTATTTGTTAAACAAATCATGTTTTTATTTGATGTTAACATTATGTTTGTAATATTTATTTCTGTTGATACTAAACGATATATTCAATAAAAAATGTATATGAAAATTGTTTATTGTTGTATTTTAAACTCATAAACACTGGCGCTACTTTGTACTCGAACCTAGAAGTTATGTTTCGGTATTTAAAAAAAAAATGGTAGCATTTGGGTACGTTACCATAATTCGTAAAGCAGTAACCAAAGCTACAAATACACCTTTACACTGCAATGGCATGAGCAGTACCATTTTATGTCAAAATTGTATACAAATTAGGTCAATAGAGGGCAATGGATGCAACAGGACTACTCTACTCCTTTGATTAAAGAAACATTTTGTTTTAAATAAATAAATAGAGTGGCGCAACAGAGCGAGGAGCCACAGGGTTTAGCGCACTTCTCACGACCATGCCTCTGTGAGGAAATGGAGGGGACCTATAATATTGTGCCGGTTGCGAACAGCTAATCGAGAAAGCGGTTTTCATGGCAATGAATTTATCATCGGACCACTTGCCGATTCCTTGCTGAAGGCGATACACACGTGAAAAAACATTTTTGCCTCTGTTGGGATTCGAACCACGAAGAGATGCTGACGATCACGCCACGGGTACCACATTTTAGTTTGAAGAATCTGAAATACTGCTAGGAGTTTTCTTAAGGAATTTAAGCGAATGCAGATTATCGCCTAACTATCGATAGCGAATCGGTCTTGAATTCAATCTGTTCAGAAGGCATATTTGTGTGTGAAGTTTCTATATCTCTATGTGCACAGTACGTAGTATTGGATTGTGCAACACGACCTCATGACCTAAGCGTCGTCATTCTAGCACTAGACCAAAACCAAAAAGTCATTTACCTAACGAAAGCGATATCAGAATGGTTAAAGTGAAGCCTGATAGGACCATTTTATTGCTTTTTAAAATTATCGATTTTTAGTTGATTTATTAAGGAATTTCTTTTCAAGTTGAGGGAAGTTAGTAACTTCCACAACCTTCTTTACCCTTTTATTTGAACTTGTAAAAAATAAAGTTAATTTGACATTTTAATAACAGAACTAATAATAGCAAAAAGACTCGTGTCGAAATACCACAACCAAAGCAGTATCTGGCATCACTTTACTCATTCTGATAACGCATTTCCGTTTTAAAGGCGCAAAACTGTTTTGGTGTTTGTCTAGTGTTCCAATAAAACACTAGAATGACAACGTTCAAACGACTCGTTGAGGTCGTGTTACACAACCCAATACGACTAAAGCCGTGGGTGCATATATATAGACACTTTCTAGAGTAGAGTGAGAAAGAAAATCAACTTCGGTAAAGTAGTTCCACTTTTCCAACAAGCTAAAATTGGCCGTTAACCCTCTTAGTTATTTTTTGTCAGTTGGTTTCAAGAAAATTTCAAAAATTTAACGTTTTTTTTATATTTTTGACTTTGTTACAGTGGAGAATGCAGTTAGCTTATTACTGCCGTGATAAGAATAACAAACTGAAAACCACGAGTAGAACAAGAGAGTCGTCTTTGGCAAAGTACTTTATACCGGTAACACTCGTCGTAATTTTTTTGTTGGTTGGTTTGAAATAAATTTAAAGATGCGAGCGTATTTTCAATATTTTTGGGTTTGTAGGACGATGTTAAAAGCTTCATTCAAAGCCTCTGCAATATACGCTATTTACCATCAAAGTGAAACTACATTAAAAAAGTGTAATTAATGACACTCCAATGAAACCGGACATAGCCGTTAGTTCAAATAAGACGCTATCTTCGATGTCACCATAAAAAACATTTGAAATTGTTTCAGTTAAAGGAGTACGAGATAAAAGTATACTCTGTTTTGTCAAATCTGTTTTCTAGACACGGTAGAGCAAATTTACTATGTATATGACTCTATGATACGTGACATGCATAGTGAGGATTTTGTGGCGCACGGGAATAAATAAAAGAATCTTAATCCAAACCTTGGTTGTAGAATTATACATAATTTTTCATTTGATTTGTACGTAAGTCTATAAATTTGTCAGATGGATGAAAAATAATAATAAAAGGCGGAAAATAAATCCGTCGGAACTTGCTCACTTAGAATGAAGTTCTATTTCTTAGAAAGGATTGAGCTCCTCTGAAAGGTGTTACGATTATAAATGTATGTTCAGTTCACTATGGGTTTTAATCAAATTTAAAATACGATAATTTTTGCGGAAATTCCGTTTTCAGGGCAAAGCTAATCGTTCAGTTTTTCAGGAGAGTCTAGTCAATGTTATGGAAATAAGATTCAAAAAATAAATTGCAGCTTAGAAAGTGTCCTACAAAAACCATTTTGTACCTTTTTTCTTATCGAAATAGCTCATTACCTCTTTAGCTTCACCTTTAGAATTACGATTTTTTTTTTTTTGAATATCAAATGTTCATTTTGCCGGGATAAGAACGATAGCTAGATACCACCAATAGTGACGGAGTGGCGGCATTACAGGTTTTTACAAAATTTAAATTTGCATAGGTTTTTTAAAAATCATTTTCGAACTCAGACTTTTGAAAACTACTCCCGCGGCATAGTGGTTAGCGTTTCTACCTGTTACAAGGGAGATTCAAGGTTTTATGGGTATCGCCTTTCGTGAGGAACTGCGGCTACTTCTACGATAGCAATTTCATGCCATGGAAAGCGCATCCTCGACTAATTTAAGTATTTTTATTTATTTACTATTATTCGAATCACAAATGCGACAATTCCGCTTGTTGACTTAGCCTACAAGTTGAAAACGGTCCTACTCATTCAAGATTAGGCTCTGTGCGAAATTCGGTTTAGCCTCATTTGTATAAAAACCCATAGTTAAAACGATCGATGAAAAGTGGATAAACCTATAGGTTTTACCCAACTTTATAAGGTACAAAAGTTATATTTCTTAGTTGTTTCTAAGAAACCGACGCTCACTGCAGCGTCGCAAAAAGTCACTTTAAAAAAATGTTACTTTTCAAAAAGTATACGGTATTTCTGATAAGAAAAATGCAACTTTGTTTGTTTTTTCAATATTTTAGTCAAGCAATCAAAGTTGACTACTTCAGTGCGAGATTTGCAATTCGGAAAGGGTGTCTCTAGCTTCTCTTCAATGTCGAATAAAACTTTCGCTTTTACTATTTATTTTGCGGTTAAAGAACCAAAATAGATATTCACAGCCACAAATTTCTCTTTTTAAATATTTTGTACGACCAATAATTATCTCTGAGTTATCCCTTGTTGAATTGGAAAACCAAAAATTTGCACAGGACTACTAACCGGTCACTGTTCTTTAAAGAAACATCTTCACCAAATGAGGCTGGTAGCGGACCCCATCTATAGACTATGCCTCGAAAATGAAGAAACATCTCTGCACATCATTACAGAATGTCCAGCACTTTTCCGCCTTAGAAAGGAAATACTTGACTATGAGATCATCCCCCTAGATAAACTCAAACTATTCACCCACAGAAGATTGCTAGCTTCTGGTTCAATTCAGGAGAACTGTCCTGAAGCCTCACATGGGCTGGCACAATAGGTTTCATTCAGACACCGCAGTGCCCAAAGCTAAGCAAGCTCTAACCGTCCCCTAAATCTATCTATCTATCTATCTATCCCTTGTTGAAAATCACTTAAAAAATTTGGAATTTTTTTAATAATATTTTATTTTTTGTGAGTAGTGTACACTGTACATAAATTCCATTTTAATTTTTAAAAGTGTTAATGATTTTGAAAGTGTAACAATTGCTGTTTTTGGGGATATCCGTAATAAGATATGAGTGGCGCTGCAATCTGACTTGAATTCGTCTTAATTAGGCCAAAATTAAACAAAAATGATAAATTTAAATTTTCGATATTTCGCTTCGTTTTCAATAAATCGGTACTTGAGGTCGAAACAATTTTTGGCTTCATTTATTCGACTTCAAATATCGATTTAATTACGAGTGTAGGTATAGTAAAAAACAAACTTTTGAAAAATAAAATAATGGCTGCGGCCACGCAAAGAAATTTGCAATTAAAATCTCGAATGTAGTTTGTCGAAAAAAGAAAATTTTTAACTACAGCCCGGTTTGAACGAAGAACTCTAACACAGACAGAGTAGGTAATACTGAGAGTCAACACGTACCCTCTTTGCCGGATATACTTTCGAATTATTTTCATAATGAAATTAAAGATGGCCTTAAAATCTAGAAAGTCTGATGGTCTAGATAATATTAAAAATGTTTATATCAAAAACCTACCCAAGGAAGGGTTTGAATTTGTTGTTTTTTTGATCAATGCATGTTTAAAAACTCAATATTTCCCTATAACTTGGAAACATGCCAAAGTAATACCCATTCCGAAACCAGGAAAACTTGCTAAAGTTCCATCCAGCTATAGGCCTATCAGCTTGCTTAGTTGCCTTAGTAAGCTATTGGAAAAGGTACTAAAATACAAAGTATTAAACATTGCTGAGGAGCTAAATATTCTTCCAAACGAACAGTTTGGATTCCGTATGTTTCACAGTACCTCCCATCAAGTGTTCAGAATTTGTGATCATGTTAAAAAGAATCGTTCTCTTGGTAAATCGACTGGTCTTATCCTACTCGATATTGAAAAGGCATTCGATACAGTGTGGCATGATGGGGTTGTACACAAAATGATGTGTTTTGGCTTTCCCATTTATCTCGTAAAAATTATTCAAAGCTTTTTGTCCAATCGATGTTTCAGTGTGTTTGTGAATGGTAGTCAGTCTGTTATTCATCAAGTTCCCAGTGGTGTTACACAGGGATCAGTACTGGGTCCCTTTTTGTATAATATTTACACATCTGATATCCCTAGGCTACCTGAATGTCAGATAGCTATATTTGCTGATGATACTGGCATATACTCATCGCATGAATTTAGTCTCAACATAGAGACCAATTTGCTTAATGCTATTGATCTAATGACTCAGTATTATGATAAATGGAAAATTAAGCTAAATGCTGATAAGTTACAAGCTATCTTTTTCAGTAGAAAAAGAAAACGTTGTTTTCTTCCTAGCAATCAGCTTAATGTAAATGGGGTAAATATCAAATGGGAATCATGTGTGAAATATTTAGTTGTCTATTTAGATCAAAAGCTAACCTTCAAAGAGCATATTACTAGAACTCTAAAGAAAGTGAGTATAGCTCTTAACATTCTGTATCCATTTATAAACAGAAAATCATGGCTTAGTGCGGATAATAAGATAATCATGCACAAAGTTATCTTCCAAGCAATATTGTTGTATGAATGCCAGGTATGGGGAAAATGTGCAAACTGCCACATTAATAAATTACAGGTATCTCAAAACAAATTATTCAAAATGATGCTTAACCTTTCTCGATATCATTCTACTAAAGATTTGCATGAAAGAGCAAGTGTGGAAATAATTTCCGCAAGAATTACTAAACTGAATAATTCATTTTATCAAAATTTTCAATTCTCTGAAAACCCGCTAATCAATCAAATTATTTCTTAACCATGTGCCTGCGGGGAAGATAGCCCTTTCGTATATATGTAAATGAATGTTAAGTGTAATTTTTCTACTGAAAAATTAATATATTTATTTATTTAATTTATTAATCTATTTTGTTTTCAGTCTTTGTTATTTATTTGATTCCTTATATTAATTTATTTATTTATTTATTTATATACTCAATTATTTATTTATATACTAAATTATTTATTTATTTCTTTTTTTATTTATTTATATATTTATTTACTTATTTATTTATTTATTTATTTATTAATTTATTTATTCATTTCTTTATTTATTTTTTTAATTATTTATTTATTCATTCGTTTACTTATTTATTTATTTATATGTGTGTACAATGTACATATATCTGATTATTTATATATTCAATTATTTGTTTTTCTATTAATTTATTTACCTATTTATTTATTTATTTATTTATATATATACATATATATGTTTATTTATTTATTTGTTAATTTATTCGTTTACTTATTTATTTATTTACTATACATATATTCATTTAATTACTGATTAAATTATTAAATAATTGTTTTAAGAACAACTTCATATCTAGTCCAAATGTACCTGCCCTTTCATTCGTATTGAAGGTTTTTTTTTTTGTATTTACCTTCATTTATTCACAGCCATATCTTCCATTAAACTTTTAAAATGTAAGTAATATACTTATTCAGTAGAAAGATGTTATATAAAATATCATATCTCTGTACGTAAACTGTGCGGTAGCCTACCAAATGTAAATCATATACAAAAAATAAAAATCTATCTATCTATCAAAGATGGCGTCTTATTTCAATTAACGGCTATATCCGGCGGCAATTTAGTTTCGTCGTTTTCACTATTTGATTGTATAGCTTTCATTTTGATGGCAAATAATGTTTATTATGGCAGTTTTGAATTTAGAGCATTCTCAAAAGTTGCAATACAAACTTAAAAATAGTGAAAGCAAGTTCACTTTTAAAAATTAATTTCAAACCAACCGACAAAAAAAGCGAGACTGTTCCCAGTCGGTGGTTTCCGGTTCATTTTAGCTTGTAGACAGAATGGCATTAAGTCCGATCATAAAACTAAGTTTTTCGTACATTACAATTTTTCTTAATAGGTATAGACATAAATGTAGTTCCTTCTTCAATTCAAATTAGATATAGGTTTGGGCCGAAAGGCACAATTATTAAGTATACTTTGTAAATTGTTTAAATTAGAGCACCCACATAAGGTGAGAAATTTAGTACATATTATATTCAGTTAGTAATCATTTTTCGTTAGGCAAGTAGTTATAAGTGACAATCAAATTAAAATGAAATGAAAAAGAGTTCTCATATGACAAAAATAATGCTTGTTTTTGTGTTATTTTTTACTTGCGTTAAGGAATTTCGTCGGTTTTATGATTCATTAAAAAACCAGCGGCGTAGGGTAGCACTGTTTCAAACCTAAGTTTCCCAAAAATAGTTCAATAATATCCTCAAACCCGATTTCAATAGCAAAATATCGATCGCTTTTATTCATTACATCAGGGGTGATTAAATATCAACTGGGGTGAGTTGAATGGCTTTGTTTTTTTAGAAAATCATGAAATCTGTATGGTAAGTCGTAACTCATTGGGATATAGTAAAATGGCTATGATGAGTGAATGCCGCCAAACCAAAGGAAATTAAATTCTTTTTCTACTGCAACCATTTACATCATTACATCAATGAGAAAATGCTTTTATATTCGCAAAAAAACTTTGTCGGAATAATTTTTAATCCAAATGAATCAAGACGAACTCACGTTTCTGTTTACAAAAATTTCAGATGTTTCATGAACGTGGTGCCCGTGGCGTAATGTTTAGCATGTCTGGCTGTTATACAAGAGGTTCGTGGTTTGAACATAATTCAAAAAATGTTTTTCCACGGGTCCCGGAATTGGCAAGTCTTCCGATAAATTCACTGTCATGAAAATATAAAGAAAAATTTCTCGATTGATTAGAAGTTCGGAACCAGCTGAAAATTTTAGGTTTCCTTCATTCCCTCACAAGGTCACACTGCATGGTTGTACGCTAGGCCTCGGGCCTCCCTGTTCTGCTGCACCACCCTACTTCTTTTTTTAAAATTTTTCTTTATTCATGAATGTTTTGCGTTCAGCTCTTTGTTCTACGCAAACAATTGCATCAAGTTTCGGGACACTTAAAATAGTGTTTAGTGACAGGAAACCCATCATACTTTTACTCATAATGTCGTAAATACACGTCACACGATCATTAGTGGAGAGATTGCTTTTTATTCTTCATTCTTTGTTTGTTTAAGACTAAGTTTTCATAACTAAAGATAATCAAAATTGCGCTTTTATTAATGAGGTGCGAAGCCATTTGAGAAAAGTCGCTCTATGACTAAACGGTGCTATCCAACAGTTATCAATTCCCTAGTTCTATAAGAAATCTCACAGAAAGCATCTCATTCGTATCTTTTCTTCAGACTCTTGGCTGCGATCGTTGGTATGTTTTTAATGGATGGGTGCATAAAGTAAAAGCGAAAAACGTTTTTTCCTTTACTATTATTTTTGTTTTCCTCTTCTGTGGCATTGGCATTGGCATGGCCTTACATCTTAACAGCATCGATCTAATGTATCTAGAGGTAAAAGAAATACCATATTCTACTCATTGAAGAAGTCTGTGCATTGGGTGAGTTAGTTGCGACGTTCAGTGCACGGTGAGAGTTAAACGAAGAATATCACTTCATATTTGAGGTGTACAACAGTGTACACGGTGCTTTGAAATTGAAATAAATAATAAATTTGTGTTGAGACTTTACTTTGAGTAAATTGATTTTAAAAATGTGTTTTTTACAGACTTTTGCCAAATAGCTTCTTGTGATTTTGTAGTGAATCAGGAACAAATGGCCTTACAGTGGAATTTGTGTCAAGTTTTACTAGTGAATCCAACAGAGATGCTGAATGAACCGTTTGTTTCATGTTAATGAGCTAAGAAGTTAATTCTCAAAAACAAGTTTATGCTTTCGGTTTTAAAATTTATTTCGAGTTTCATTATTGTTCTCAAAACTTTCTTCTTATCAACAACCCACGAACAGGTATGATTATGAATAATAATATTTTGATGGCACTAAGTCTTATGAAAGCTGATTAACATCGTCGTCTTTTGTTGTATATTGGGAGAAACTGCAAGGAATTTAGGTACGTTCGTTGATCCAAAAGCCTATAAGCTAGACTAGACTATGGGCATTCACTGACTGAGTGGGTACGTACATACAAATCCGTGTCCGTAGATCCAATAAACTTTCTTTCGCCTGAGAAGAAAAGTTGTTCTTTACCCAAGTGTACGTTTTATTTTGTTAAAGAGCTAAGACCAACCTCAGGTGTTCATAATAAATGATCCCGCTTCATTTGATAGTGGGGCTCGACAGCAAGTAGCATAGACACAAAAAGTGCTTAGGAAGGAACCGTTTGTCTTTTGAGTCTTAAGGTGCTCGCACTGAGCTGCCTCTCTATCAGCAGCTTTGAATAAAAGGAAATTCCATCAGGCAATGCAATCACGATAGCAGCCTTTTGTTGTATCGTAGGTAGTCATAAAAGACGAGGTATTTCTTAACTTTAATGCCTGAGTCTACTTGTACACATTTCCTTCCTAAGGTCATAAGTAAACGAACTCTGAAAAATGATTGTGGCCGTATGGATGTTAGGCAACATGAATTTCTCTCAGTATTTTACGTTAATTGTGAAGTTTATGTAAGTGCTTTCTACTCGCACAATGTTTATTGTAGCATGTCAAATACGAGGAAAGATACTTTAGGCATGAAGGCGTATGCACTGTCATTAGTGGCAGGCAGGGGTGTCAAGTTATGTGTCAGCAGGACAGTAGGAGCCTTTGTAAACATGTTTCAATATATTTTTTGTTTCAATCAGAATATTGTATTTTTGTTAGCCTTGACTTTATATAAGTATCTTATATTATTGAGGAATCCTTCGCGTAGATTAGAAATTGTATTTTTTTTTTATAATTAGCGCACACATCAATTGGTTATGACTTATGACTACCCTTATAATGTTATAGAACACAGTGTGAGCATTTAGGAAATAGGAGAGGACTTGAAAGGAGACACCGATGCACGTTGCTTTTGAATTTTTGTGAATCGTAATGTAGGGAAAAAACAGGGCCAGGTAGAGCATTCCACATTCGGGTGGTGCGACTAAAATAAGAATCTCTATACTTGACTGTACGCCCGAAGTTGGGCTCAAGGTAAAATTATTGAGCATTCCTATCGAGGCGGGTGTTGCGGCTAAATTTTTCAAGAGGAGGAATGCAACTGGATATTTCACTAGAGCACTGTTTGTAAAAAAAGCGATAGAAAAAAGTGAGATAGGAAACGTTTCGACGATTTTCAAGAGAATCAATCGATTCTACGATTGAACGATCACCTATCAATCTCAACTCAACTCAATCTCTATTTTGTACCCTATCAAGTAGGCGCAAAAATGTTTGAGCAGCACCTGACCAGATATGGGAGTTATACTCAAGTTTTTGGCGGATTAAGGCCTTATAAATTGTAGCCAGATCAGTAGGGGTGAAGAACTTCCTGCATCGTCTCAAGAAGCCTAAGTACTTAGCTGCGTTTTTGACAGCTTCAAATATGTGGTCATTCCAACGAAGATCATCGTTTACACACATACCGTACACCGTACTGACAACTTTTCGGTTTCTTGGATGCAGGTACCATTCAAGGACAATGGGGGAATGTTAAGCTTTTCAACACAAGAGACAGCATTGAGTTTTCGAAGCATTGAATTCTACTCGGTTTTTATGACCCCATGAAACAATGCTGTCAAGGTCAGAATTCAATAAGCTCATCATACGCAGCCGTTCAAATTCCACATCCGAAGAGCAGGGACGTGAACT
This sequence comes from Melanostoma scalare, assembly GCA_949752695.1. Taxonomy (NCBI): domain Eukaryota; kingdom Metazoa; phylum Arthropoda; class Insecta; order Diptera; family Syrphidae; genus Melanostoma; species Melanostoma scalare. The sequence goes on along the minus strand of OX456984.1, from coordinate 209,059,846 downwards.
TGAAAACGAATATGAAAAGCTGAGGGTTGAGTCGTCAGCAAAACAGTTAAGCGGATTAGAAGTTTCAGACAAGAGATCATTTATGAAAATGAGGAAGAGAGTCGGAGACAAAACGGAGCCCTGGGGCACACCATCATTTATGAAGTGGATATCAGACTTGAAGCCATCCATTACAACTTCCGAACGGTCGGAAAGGTAGTTTCTAAACTAGTTTTTAACAGGCAATAATCTAAAACTGTACAGCTTAAAAGAATTACAAGTTCTTATTTTCATTGAAATTATATTATATTATAGGTACGATTACCTATAATAAGGTAAGATAGGTACGACTACCTACTTTTACGGATTGGATTAAAGTGAAAAATTTCGTATGGCTTTTCACCCTTCAAATCAGACAAATTAATGCTCAAACCATTTGGTCATTCAAAATAGAGTTTAAGTTATACTTTGAATGCAATTGCAAAAAGTTATGACATTAAAATTTCTATGATGGGAGCGCGTATACCAACAGCCAAAAAGCGACATGATAAAACTCGAAAGCTACTGGACCACTGACTTTATAAACTTTTTCACCATTTAATTGCTACCAGACTAACACAGTCTGCTTTTTATTCCAGACTACCACAGGAACGGGATCTCTGGACTGATTTCAAAAGTAGCTTTTTTTTATTCATTAATTATTCTTTTCACAAGCAAAGAGTTCTGGGATGGAATCCTAGACACCAAATAAGGAATATAATTTCTTACGTGCGTATATTATTTGTAGACAATTTTAATCCGTCACTAAAAACGACGGATTCCCATTTCTAGGTTCAGATCATGTGACTTCTTGGAAATTATATTCTCACTTCCTTATTATGCTGTTGCAGATTGGGTTTCTTCTTAAAAAAGAAGCGAATGGTTTTTCTTCACTTACTTACTCCACTCTTCTTATCGTTACTGCGAGATCTAATTTGTGCTTTATCTGGCCAGCGTTTAGCTTATTAGGTACGGCTTACTTAGTGTAAATTGTGTTTTTGGTGAAGTTATGAGGCTTAATCGGCCAGATCATCCAGTAGTGCTATTTTTGATAATCCTTAAGTGACGCAATAATTGCCTGTCATCATATCTCTTTTTAACGCGACATGACTTATAACGGTTCAATTTCTTTAAAGAAAAATACATGATTTTTGACAGTCGCGTTCGTTAACAGATCTTGAGTAAAACCTACCGCTAGTTGAAGGTGAGTTGAGTGGAAACAAAAATTAAGTACATTAGGGTGGTTCACACATCTATCGAAACCTCGGGGCCTAACGCATTTCATTAACCTACAATTTCATACTGATTCCAAACGGCTAAGGAAGAAGTTCTTATTACGGCTCTATTATTACTCTCAAAGGAGTTGTCTTGTCAATTCTTCGCGAAAGGCGATATCAATGGGAATGTTTTTTTGTTTTCTGGTGGGATCCCAACCTCGAACCCTCCACGTAAAAGCTAGACTTGCTTACCAGTACTGGACGATCACCACATTAAGAGCAAACCACCCGTATGTGGAACGCTTTACCAGACTCTGTTTTACCCTACACTACGATTCACAAAAGTTGAAAAGCAACGTGCATCGGTGTCTCCTATGAAATCCTCTCCTATATACATACTTAGATTCTCGCACTGTGTTTTGTTTTTTAACATTATAAGGGTATTGATAACGTCTTGATGTGCGCGTTAATTAAAAAAAGCCCAAGGCTCAAAAAGCACTCAGTTTGATAATTAAGGTGTAGATTTAAAAAACGCTGTTCGGAGATTATAGGGCATGCCCAAGGCCACAGCGTAAGTTTTAGAGAGAGTCAAATCGTACCCATTTTGACTCTCTCATCTCACACCCTCAAATTATTTCTGTTGTGAAAATAAAGGTTGCGTCTCATTTGAATAAACGCAAGTTTACTTTGATAGCAAATCCACTGTGAGAAGCCCAAAAATATCAAAAACACTTTTACTTATTAATTCCAATTAACCGCCAAAAATTGGCGACGAGGGTTCCTGGTCAAGAGTTCCCCGTCTAATTTAGCAGGTAGACGACATGGCACTACCTTGCCGCAGTTGACTCTCTAGTTCTACTCCAAGGTCACCACTACTAGCATAGAGTTGACCCAGACACTCTGCTGTGGAGTTGTTGTGTTAATTTGCTCACCAGCGAAATTCGACCGACAACCCTACACCAGAGGCCCTCACCGCCATTTTATTATCATTTATCATTCATAAGGAATGAATTTCTCACAACTATGCCTTGTGAGGGAATTTTGGGGACCTACAATTTTCTGCCGGTTCAGAACGGCTAATCGAGCAAGCGCTTTTCATAGCAATGAATTTACTATAGCCGTGTTTTATTGGGGAATCTATAATCACATTTGCAAAACATCGCACATAGGAAAACAACAACGATTTATCGATCAGTGAACAAAAATAAGTCAGTGTTCAGAAGTGAACAACAGGGATGGCTGGTAAATGGAGTTTATGGAATAAAGTTGCATTAATGAGTACAGCGTTTTATTGAGACTAGTTAGTGAAGATAACTATAAAATTCCCAATAAAACACGGCTTATGCCAATTCCTCGCTTAAGACGATACCAGAGAAAAAACAGTTTTTGGTTTTGTTGGGATTCGAACCGCGAACCTCCCGTGTTACATACAGAAATGCTAACCATTCCGACACGTTCGCTATTTTGTTGTCAGTTGGTTTAAAATCACTAAAAAAAGGTGAACTTTTTCGAAATTTTTGGGTGTGCCATAGTGGTGAATGTAAAAAGCTTGGTCCAAAAGCGCCGTAATAAACATTATTTGGTGACTATTTATAAGGTGAAAACTGTACTTAAGAAATGGAAATAGTAAAACTAACAAACCTAGAAATATCAAAAATATTTTCAATTTTTTAAATATAGCTTTGAAACCAACTGACAAAAAAATGGCGATGAAGGTTCCCGGTCGAAATTACTTAATAGGCAAAATGGTACTACCTTACCGCAGTTGACTCTATCTCGTTCTACTCCCTGGGATACGACTTCATCGTTCGTAATGGCAACTCTGTGACTATTAAGTTAGTTGACACAAGGTGGTCAATTTTTTCGAAGGTGGATCGCACCATAAGTCTTTATATTTGCAATTAGACGGCTGTACTTTCTTTGCAAAATTTTTGGAGTGAGATCGCATAAGTAAATTTTTTTTGCCTTTCTATGCGTTTTATCTGTTGAGGCCCGGTCGCACAGATATCACTATGTAAACAAGGACTCCATCTTCTTCCCTATAGTTGGAACGACACTAAGCAAATATTAGCTAAGATTTTCCTCAGCACGTCAAAAAGAAAAATATTTTATCAATTATCGTCAATTATTATGTTTTGCAATTTTCAATTTACAACAGAGAAATTAAATGAATCGGGACATGGTTTGAGATTTGAACACGAATTAATACTATAAAAAGCTTTTCCTACTTTTCAAACAAATTTTCTTTATAGTAACTATTTGGCTGAGACTGACTCTGGTTAAAGAATTGAAAAAGAGAAACACTTACGTTTTCGCGGGCTCAGTTTCTGTTAAGACCTTTAGTAGTACGAAACTACACAAAGTTTAGCGTGAATGTAAAAATGATATGGTGTTATGTGGGAGGCTCGAATCCTATAAATTTAAAGGAGAAAAAAAGTTTTCACAAGGATATTGCCTTTTGCGAGGAATTTTCAATTACTCGATTAGCCAAAATCGGAATCAACAAAAAATTGTAGGTTTCTCACATTCCTTCCTATTTTAGTTCATAGATAATTTACACAAGATAAAGTGTGTAAGCAATTGTGGTTTGCATGTTTTTTGGGTTAATATGAAATGAATTGAAAAAATATTTGTTCGTGTTCTGTGTTTCTTGCGTGATGTGCAAGTAGACAGACATATGTATGTGCGAGCTATGCTATAATTTAACTATGGTTTATGATAAATTTTGTTCTAATGTTAGAAAATGGCCTAGAAAGGTGTATGGTGTTTACTTTTTTGTTTTGAAATTTTAAAGTCAGGCTTATTTTTAGATGAAGCCCAAAAAAGTCTTCACATTCACACTCAACATAATCAAGCATTTAGTTAAAAAGAATTTTCTAGGTTGCTGAACTAGCTTCGTTAACTTATTAAAAAAAAAACTTATGAATTGTGACTATATTTTCCACAGGATCTACTATGCAAACCTGTAAATCAATACTCTGTACTGCTTGTGCAGTTTTACTGTGTGTAAGCAACATAATTTGTGCTACGAGAGACGTCGAAGAAAATCAACCCAAAGTGGGTTCGCAGAAAAGCCGAAGTTCAGTAGATGATAAGAACCTTCAAGCTAAAAACACCGATGGGCTAGATAAAAACGCAAAAAATGCTTTGTTAGAAGCATTGGCTAACAGGCTTTTAAGGGACAAATTCAAAGATGCTATGCCCATGTTACGAGATCTTTCACCGGAACAGTCAGCGGTTTTTTATGCCCTCATCACGGAGCGTTTAAACCCCAAGTCAGCTCACAAAGAAGAACTGACAAAGGTTTGTTTTTTCTTATATTTACCAATTAAGCTTTTACAGTGATAATCTCATAAAAATTGTCTCATTTAAAGGCCACGCAACTATTTGGCAGCAAAAAATCATCAGCAGTGCTTTCCTTGGTTCATGAAATATCAAAATTTCTTGAGACATCTGCTAACAATTTCAATGGACTTGAATATAATGTCCCACCGAAAGTTTTTAGATCAAAAATACCAGTTCATACACAAATTGAAAGTGACGAGAAAGAATTAAACACAAACGACGAGCTTATAAAGAATTTTGAAGCAACATCATTGGAGATTCCAAGCAGTGGTCGTCAACGACGTTCAGCGCGGCTTCTACACAAACTCATTCGAATACCCCCACCCAATTGTACTGATGATGAAATAGAGCTGCAAACAAATATTAGTCCGGATATAAAACTAAATACAAGTAGCTTCGCTGGACCTTATTCTGAGTTGGAAAGAAGCCAACAGGAGTTGGAAAACAGCACAGTGTTGCCATATGAGCAAATCGAAAATCTTGCTTTAGCCGATTTAAATGGCACTGAAATCGAACCCAGCGCTGTAGAAGGCTCCGGAGATGAAGTTCTACCCAATCCTGAGGAATTAGTGGCGGGTCCACGATATAGACACTCCAACAAACATCGAGTTACTTATGTTAAAGGAGATTCAAAGCGGAAGCGGATACCAGTTCGATCGCAACAAATAAAATTCTTACACAAACAATGTGAACGTTTTACAGCTTCGATGTGCATCAAAACTGATGATTATCCAATGTGAGTTTTATTAATTATAGAATTTTATGATTTTGCCATCTTTGAAGCAAAAAATGCAATTAACGTTAAGAATGCTTGAAAGTTCGTAGATTTTCTTTTAATTCATAAATTTTTCTCTCTGTTTTATTTGTTAAAAATGGCCAAAAGGTTTATATGTGTCTGAATCTAGTCTTTTAATAAGAACTGCGATTCTAGCCTATAAATTAACTTTTTCTGTTGCGTTCAAAATATACATTCGTCAATCGTCTCAAGACCGACGTTGTTCTTTTCTGCAATATGCTCACAAAACGGAGGGGTTTGACCCAAACAGCTAGGCTTAAGTGCGATACTACATCTGTAATTCCTGTATAGAAAATATTCATATCGCCCCACATGGCATTTCTAAAGCTGGTAGTCCTAAGCTACCAGCTTTGGAAATGCTCTGTGGGGCATTTTCTCTTTGTAATTTTCAATATCTTTTGCATTTAGTACCACACTATTACTTTATACAATAAATTGAAATTGAAATTGAAATTTAAAATTCGGAAAGCTATAGTAAAAGTATGTTGCTACCAGATACTATAATGGGCTCTCCGACAAAAACTAACTGACTTGAGCAAGAACTGAAGCCTTTCACGAAGAAGTCCAATGATCTTATCATAAGCAAGGAGCTTACAGCGGGATCATATGAAATGAACGTACTTCTACCACCTCAACACCGCATTAGTGAGAAGCCACTGGTGAAAAACTACCTCATCGGTGCAGAAGTACAAACCCAATAACTGAACACAAAGGCCCACGGCTCTTTTAGACGATCAGTTGTCCGTTCAGTTATCAGTGCAGTCTAAAAAGACATTGCCTTTAGACGTCAGTCCAGTATACAGTTGTGCTTTCATTTTTCAATTTTTCATTCCCTTTTAGACGATCATTTCAGTTTCAGTTTCAGTTGAGGTATCAGTTAAATTTTCAGTTAAACTAATGTCTAAATGCCAAAAACTGAAGCGTTTGACTGAAACTAAAACTTATGGAATTCCCATAAGTTTTCAGTTCAGTTCTCAGTTTTCCTTCTGATTTTGAATTCTCACAAATAAAATAAAAGCTCAACTAAACATCAAACTGACGTTTATTTACACAGACTTTTTTAACTGAACTGAAAATTGAACTGAGAACTGGCCGTTCAAAAGGGCTATTATGAGCAGCCGAAAGCCAGTTTAATTAGTAACTGAACTAACAACTTAAGGCCGGTTGGTTCTCAGTTCAGTTATCAGTTCGGTTTTCAGTTCAGTTATCAGTTCATTTTTAATCGTTTAGACATCAGTTTAACTGAAGGCTAAACTGAAATGAAAACTGAAATGATCGTCTAAAAGGGCCTTAAAGGCATCAGCTAAGCTTGCAGTTAAACTTATGTCTAAGTTCCAAGAACTGAAGCGTTTAACTAAAACTGAAACTGATGGAATTCTCATAAGTCTTTGATTCAGTTATCGGTTTTCTTTCTGATTTTGATTTTTTACAAATAAAATAAAAGCTCAACTAAACATCAAACTGACGCTTATTTACACAGACTATTTTTAACTGAACTTAAAATTGAACTGAGAACTGACCGTCTAAAAGGCCTAACTGGCTATCAGCTTGTTACAAGTAAAATGAAAGCTCAACTGAACACCGAACTGACGTCTAAATACACTGTCTTTTAACTGAACTGAAAACAAAATTGATTACTGAACTGACAACTGATTGTCTCTAAAAGGGCCTTAAATATTAGCATAACGCTTCCCAGTTAGTGGACCTTAGTTTTCCTAGATCCAAAAGTTTTTAATTTCTGTTGCTGTTATATGTTTAAAAATTAGTGAAGCTTTTTGTTTTATGTTTCAAACAAACTGAAAGCAATGTAAGTGATGGAAATGTGAAAAGTGTTTACATGTGTGTGCGTGTGTCTGGTGCTGACGTAGCTTTATCTGTTGCTATTAATTTTTGCTGTGATCTTTAATTTCTTCTTGACATTACCTATGGAGTACCGCAAAGTAGTCACCTTGGAACCCTCTTCTGCGTGCTTGCCTTTTCTATAGCAGTCTGACCAATGACCGATCATGTCACTTTTTGTTACAGTTGATCAGTATAGGGTAGTTTTAATTTAATTTAGGACCCGACGAGTGTCACTCATTTGAAACTAAGGCACTGGGTTAAAAGAAATCAACTTTTGCGGGACTCGAACCCACACGTTTCGTGTATTGACCAAGTACTCTATTACTGCATCACGGCCATTCGCTTCAAAGAGACCTTACTCTCATCTCCACGCTGTACAAGAAAAATATTTATTGAGCTTAACACTGCCAAATGCAAATTAATAATTTTGTTCTGTGAGAATCTTGTACATACCCATCAGATCCTTATTACAAAATGGTGATTTAGGTACTCTCAACGAACTGTCAGTTGAAAGAACCTTGGACTTTGAAGTTTACAAGTACTTGTAATACGAGTGAATTATGAGAGACGTACAACATTTTTGTAATCCAAACTGACAAGTTTCCTTGCTCTTCTACAAGAGAAATAGACGTATTCCTATAAGTGGCTCTTGACTTGTAGACTTCGTAATATCTTTTTCGTCTTCTTCCTTTTCACAGTTGCGACTATCGAGATTGAGGGGATCACAGCTACCCCACCTAAGTGCTTCACACAACTGATCAACTTATGAGGTACGCCGCACTAACCTCAGAATTTGTTGGTAAAACTCAAAGCTCCATGTCTGAGACCAAACAAATGCAGACATCGTTGCATTTATCTGCGCCAGGAGTGTTTTGGTGTCCCTTTATTTTAGTTTCTTCGAAATTGTGTCTGAACGTTGTATGATATTGCCTTTTTACGAGGTTCTCTTGATCTCTCGTTTGAATATGGGAATACTTACAGCGCCGATTGAGTTCAATCTCTCATAATATGATACCTTTGAAATGAAGGCTTTTATGGATCTTGGAACTGCTAAGACAATCCAGTATTGTCCAACATTGTGAACTGTATGTGAGTTCCGGGCGGACGATGCTCTACAACATTTACCTTTTTTTCGGTTTACCTCTGCTTCACTAACTTCTTCGACTGTGATGTCGGGTATTTCCATTAAGTAAGATTCAGCTTCTGCAAAGTGCTCTCAAGGAAACTGTTCCTAAAATGGAAAATCACAATACTGTCACCACCTGTGCAGAATTTTTTCGTCATCCTAAAGAAGCTGTCCTAGGACATCGTTAGTAAACTTCGGCCAATGAATCTCCTAGGCATTTGTTCTTCTTTAAGCGTTTATTTTGTAGATTGGCTGTCCACTTATTCAAATTGTTTCATTGATTTTTTTGAATAGTTTGATTTTCATTAGCAGTCGGCACTAAAGCACTTCCAGCTCCCTTAAAATTCCCTATGCCCTCTTTACTTCGAGTTGGACACATTTCTTCCTCGATTCTTTCTTGCAGCTTCTTTATTCCCTTTCGAATCAAGCCTTCTTATCTTCATTTTTCTAAATTTTGTTATAGAGGAATCATTAATCGTGCTTCTCCTCCCAACTAGTCCAAGCATCTTAAAACTTCGTTTTTCTTGTGGTCTTAATTAATTTAAGACATCCTGGCCTTCTTCTTCTTCTTCAACGGAGTGACTGGTATTTGAATGTCTAACGGATCACAACTCTCCTACTTACCATCTCCCAATAGTGATCTGCCTGATGATACGACTTTAGACATTTTGACCAAAACCCAACCCACAAACCATTTTTCGCCGATTGATTGATTTCGTAAATTTTGTTATGTGCAAGCCTGATTTATGTAATTGGAAGGTAATAGGTAAGCCACATGAAAATCAAGAACCACAAGGAACTTTTATCAGTTTGTAAGGACTTTGTGATAAAGCATAGCGAAAGGATTCGTTCCGTCCCAGCAGCCTTTGACTGTTGGAATAGCTCTTCACTTTTTCTTTTTGTTTACTTTTGCTTTATTTTAACAGAGATCAGATAATGGGAAGCATTCGTAGACACAAAAATGCAATGTCAGCCCTGTTAGCGGAGTATAGAGACAAAGCAGCAGAGCTTGAATATCAAGAGCAGTTGGAAGAGCATCAGTATAATAGCAAAAGGTGAGCTACAAAACAAAAGAAACTTTTTATTTTTGGTTTAAGTTAACATTTAATTTTACATTTGTAGACGTGAAGATGGAAGTGTTATTACTCCTGGCGGGATGTGTGCAAGTGTTGTTAGATACGCTCGACCTCAGAAGGCTCGTTCGGCGTCCGGTGAATGGAAGTACATTGTCAATACCGGGCGTCACACTCAAACCCTCCGACTAGAAAAATGCAGGCAAGATCAAAATCAAAACTCCCAAAATATTATCATATTTTTAAAATCATTACTTCTTTACTCAATTTCAGTACTCCTCAGGAAAGCTGTTCCTATTTGTCCCACAATTATCGCTCCCGTTGCACACAAGTATACAATTACCATCGTCTTCTGAGTTGGGACAAAACGAGAGGACTTCACGTTGATATATTCAAAGTTCCGAGTTGTTGCTCATGTCAAGTTGATGGCTATAGAGAAACGTTCCCACCACTTGGTGGTACGAAACATAAAGGCTTCACCCCAGTGCCTGATAACAACCCCTACATAAGCATAAACGATGAGATCGACTACGAAGATGATGACGATGAAGATCCCGCAAGTGGGTTCCAGTATCATGGTGGTTTTGACAAAAATAAACTCAACAGCTATCAACATTCTGAGCTCCTTTTAGAAAGCAAGAATATCAAAACTAAAGTCAACCATCCCAATTTCAACCCCACCGTAGGTTCTTATTTAAGTCCTCCGGAAGATGTTTATGATTCGAAAGTAGCTTCAAAAACTGTGAGGCCAACATACTACACACAGCCAAACAAAGCTGTTAAGAGAAGTCGGAAACCTTTCAAAAACTTCACACCTAACGAGTCTAGAGTTGACGTAGGTCACGAAGAATTCGAAAGTGAGGTCAAATCGTATGAAAGCACGAGAGTACCACAAAAACGTAAACGTCTTTACTCTGGGGTTCAAAATCTCGAAAATACATATCAAACATCTGGCCCTTTTATTTCGTCAGATTCGGTTGCCAGTTATGTTCCGACATCCGGAGAGCGTGTTACAACGACATCTTACACTGGCATCGGTCATATCGGAACAAACTCAAATAACAAAAAGGAAGTTGTCAACGGCAAACGAATAAACTACAACTATCATCCCATCATTGACTTTTTCGAGAACCATCAAAAGTCTGTAAAAGGACCAATTTCAACACGAAATGTTGTAACCAACACCATCCCAATAAGTGCCGAAACAAGTACAATTAGAGATCGTAGAATTGGATACGGAATGGAGGGTGCTGAAAGTAATTGGCATCCAGTAGTAGTTAAGAGTTAAGCTTAAAAATGTTTTTGAATATTTATTTTTAGATGTTACGATATTATTTATTGATTATTGGAAAAAGTATCCTAATTTTGAATTTTGAATATTTTTTTTGTCTATCTGGCATTATTACAGGACCACTAGAATTCAGAAAACAACAATCGAATAGTGCTGTTATACTATTTAAATCTTAACAGGGTGTTATGGTAACATGGTGCACGTTTGCACGTTTGCACGTTTACGTGGGAGATTTGAGGTTCGAATACCATCAGAAACATAAAGCTTTTTTTAATTGGCATTGCGTTTCGCGAGGAGTTGGCAACTCCTCTGAAAGTAAAAGCAGCCATCAAAGACGCTTTCTTACTTAGCCGTTCTAAATTGGCATACAATAGTAGGACTTGAGCCCGATGCTTCCTTAGCTCTGCTCTCTATCGCTACGCTATATTTATAACTACTTCCAACTTAATCTCTATCTATATCTCTATCACTATTCCTATCTCTATCTCAATATCTATCTCTATCTCCCTCTATAATAGAAAAACGCAATTTTTGATACAAATTTAAGCTTAGTTATTATCTTCACAACCGAACATATTGCGTCAAGATAAAAGATGTTATCATTGAAGCTAGGAATGTTGAATATGGAGCCCCACAAGGGTCTACTTTGGGTCCACTTCTATTCATACTTTACATCAACGAGCTTCTACGAGTTTTTAAGTTGAACATTTCATTTGCTTTTGCACTGCAATTGTTGTCCGCCATAGGTCTCTGGATTCTGCGACAATGGAAATGTTCGACTCACCTGTACGATATGGTGTCACGAATCACGACAATAGATTGGTAATAAAGGCTTTCACAACAAAACTCATGCATATCCGAAGTCCACATTCAAAAATAAACCGAAAAGCAAATACGCTTCAGATATGATCTATGAAACGAAACACGCCAAAAGCGTGCATAGAAATTGTTGAAAACTACAAAAATTTTAGAGCTGTTCTAAATTACAATTTTTGGGTTAAGCACATAACCACGCCACGCACTGATCTAAAGAAAGGCACTCTCTCGTTTAATTTACCATACTTCTGAGGACATCGTTCAATAGAAATAGAGTAAAAACTGAGACATGGCATACTTACTTGGGGAAAAGCAGCACCAACTCACATCAAAAGGTTCAAAAGCTTCTAAATTCGGCTCTTAAACTAATTCAAAGTAATAATTAATTGGTTTGATTCAGGGTCATTGCGAGCCAGTAGCTTCAAAAATTTAAATGAACAGTCCTAGGCGCTATAAGAATATGCATTTTCATTGCACCAGCGCAGCACAGCGTACAGTATTATTAAATTTGAAGTGAGATGGTGAAATTTTCCTTTCTCGTAGAAGCGCCATATGTACAAATCGTGGGAAATGCATGGAATTGTAGCAATGTCGGTACAAAGACTTTCGCAGATGACGGTGTTGAACGAACCAACACCAGCCTACATCACCTTTTTTTTCTACTCAAATTGCTCAAAATGCGGTGTAACACCAACCAACATCTCCTAAACCGTGGGTGCATATAGACACTTCCATTTTGAAAACGCAAAGGTAAACTTTTTCAGCAAGTAAAAATTAGATTACGAAACATCAGACATTTTGATTAATTTTATATTCTACGAAAGTTCACCATAAACACGAGATTATGAGTCGTCTAAAATATGTTAGAACTTCACTGTAACAGATGTGTACCATGCGTTCCGAAAGGTTCAAGCAGAAAAATGCTGCTTTTAGGGAAGTTCAGTACAAAAGAGTCTCTTCGCAAGTGTCGCTGTGATTAAATCTACTTTCGGTTGTTTCGGAATTCTATAGCTTACAGAAAATGTCTTTGATGAAAAACAAACAAGTCATGTGGCAATGCAAAAGATCATCCAAAACTAAAATATTATTTCTTGTTTAAAAATTCATCTATATCGGCTGTATCCAGGTTGACTTTGCCGCTACACCAGTTTATAGTCACTTTGGACCTCTTAACCTGATTAACATGAGCAGTAAGGAGTCACTTTGTCAAACTAATATTTGGAAACACAGCCCAATTCATTCACAGATTCCTTAAAATTAGTTGAGAGAAAGTGTAAACCTCACTGACAATCACATGGGTTTTTATTTATTGAAATGTTAATGCACTTTTTTAGTACCATTTTCAGCTTCACTGAATGTTTTCTCATTTTAATATTTTTTATAAAATGCATGAGAAAACATTCAGGGAAGCTGAATTGAAGTTAGTGTAGACGTAATGAAATAAAAAGATAGTTATACTGAGAAGCTGTATTTTAAATGAAGGCGAGCTCCTTGGGCAAAACTTTGTTGCAACGCTCTTTGCACTAAATGCCATTCGAAAATTGATAATTTTTTTTGGTTGTCAGCAAAAAGGTTTTTTTGGACTATTTAGATTGTAACGAAGCGTTTTTGCTAGCTTTTACTTTCTTTACTTTTTAACCTTGGCATCTTCTTCTTTTCGCACTTTAATGTACATACGGAGTAGGCATTACGAATGTTGAATTCATTAACGTCACACCACCAGCCTCAAAGCAAGAATAATGTAAAAAGTTGTAAATTGTTTATTCTCCGAGTATAATTCATATGCAGTTCATTTGCCAGTAGTACTACTTTGAGTTACATCTTCGAACATGCAGACATCAGCTGGACGATAGCTGTGTGCGACAATAAATTATTATCATTCATCAGCACAGAGACCGCGGGACTAGGAATAAATCTGTTCGGTTCAAACTTCAGGCATTCAATTTCGAGGCAATTTTGAAAAAATGGAGCCAATGAAAAGTGCTCGAAGTAGATTACAAACAAAAAGAAATGCTTAACTTTTTAGTAAAGAATGGTTCTTCTAATGGTTTCCTTTTAAATAATAGTTTATTTGAGTTTTGACACTGAGAGCTGGTTGCCGTTCGCACTTTCGATAAAAAGTCAATGTCATACCTCCGTGGAACCAAAAACGTTGCTCGACGCTTGAACAAAGTTGAAAAATGCTATGTGTCCCTACAGTGCTATTTTCAAAAGAAGTTTTGGCCGAGAAGAAGCAGCGTGCCGCTGTTAGCAAGTTTGTGCAAAAGGTAATAATGGTAAACAAGTCCCAAAGTAACCGTCGGTCCTAAACAAAAAGCTGCTGTAGCCGTGAGTCTGCGATTTGATCCACGACCACGTTTTTACGTTTCGTTTATCAGTGGGTGCAGATAATGCACATAATGCCCAACTTTGTAATGAGATTGATGAAATAGAATTAGGCTACCTCTGGTTCATGCAGAACCTCGATCCATGCCACACAGCCCATCAATCTTTTGCATCCTAAATTGCCAAATCGTGATATCGTTACCGATATTATGTCAACAATTATAGTAAACGATTAAAGCACGTATTACCTTTCACGAAAAACTGGCAAGTCAAGCGAACCACACTGACATGTCGCTTTGCTGTTCGAAGTCGGCATAAAATTGAAGATCCATGAAATGCACTAGTCCCCGAGGCTCCCCGAGGGTTTTGTAGCGCCCCTATTGACATATCTAATTTATTTATTTATAATTTCAAATTTTCAACTGAAATGAAATTCGAAATAATTTGTTGGATTTTTAAGTAGATATTTATTAAAAGAATTTTTGCAAATTATTTATAACTGACAAATGTGGCGACGCGTTTCGGATTTAGACCGTCTTCGAGCGCAAACCTTTTTATAAATGCTTATAGTTTCAATTCCAAAATTCCAAGCATTTCTATCCATTTTTGTCTGAAGTTGAGGTACTCGTATCCAAAATTTCTTTATGTATGATCTTATTTTTTCTTTAAGAGTGAAGCAAATTCGCTCCGATCGGAACAAGGTTTGAAGAACGTTGCCATTCGTATCACCATGAGCCGTAAATAAACCTGCCGATTAACCAGAGCTATTGTTCCTGTTTTACGTACCAGCAGAGGTCGTAAGAAAAACTGCTGATATACCAGGGGTGACATTCTGTAAGTAAAAAGCGAACAAACGTTTTCGTGTGTGCGAACAATTTGCTTCATGTAACCTGAAAAACGAATGCTTTCGTTCGTGTGTGCGAAAGGAACCACACGACAGCTTATTGCTTGACGTTTTGTGTTATTGTGCGGTTCGGAATAGCAAAAGTTTTATTATTTTATACGGAATTTCAATATGTTACGTGAATATATTGCGTTTTTGAGTGACAGTGAAGAAGAAAACGAATTTTCTGAAACTCTAAACTTGAGAAAGGTTAGAAGAAATTTAAGAGACCAATCCGACCCATTTACATTGCCAGATCAAAGGTGAGTTAAACTTGTTTTTGGTGCTGGATTAGTGAAGTGAAGTGTTGCATACAGTTTCAAATAACCATAATATATATTCTAGCTTCGTTCAAAGGTTTCGATTAAACAAAATTGCCTTTAAATATATCTTGGATAACATACGCATTAAATCGGGGACAAGAAAGACGTATGTTCCTCCCATACTGAGGCCTTGCTCTGTTTTAGAAGTTCTGGGTGGCTTGTTGGTAATGATTTTGCTTGCCCTCTTGCCCAGAGCACTTTGTCCAAAGCGTTGGACGAATGCTTAGAAGCGTTGGAAAATCAATTTTGCCCAGAATGCATTACATGGTCAACAGAATCCGAACAGAACGAGACTAAAAAACATTTTTTTCGAAAATTTAAAATACCTGGTGGTAAGTAATCAATAACGTTCATGAAATATGGGATACAATAGTTACCAATTTAATTAATTTTAGTTATCGGTTGCGTTGATGGGACACACATCAGCTTAATACGTCCCACTGAGAATGAAGAAATGATTTATAACAGAAAAGGATACCACAGCATAAATGCGATGATTGTAAGTAAATCTTGACTATCTATTTTAACTAAAATAATAATGTCATTATATTAATAGATAAACGATCATAAGTATCGAATCATCGGAGTTTGTGCTAAGTATGGTGGTGCCGCTCACGATTCCTTTGTGTGGAACAGCTCGGCTGTTAAAAATAAGCTCGAAGCAAACTATACCCAGCACATCAGAAGAAACTGTATACTACTAGGTAGGTAGACCAATTGCTTTTAGTAAACCTTAAAAAACAAATTTTTTAGGTGACAGCGGGTATCCATTGGAGCCATGGCTTCTAACTCCTTACCGAAAAGCAAGAGCTCCTGATGAAATATATTTCAACCAAATTCACGCCAAAGCACGCAACATAAATGAACGTTGTATAGGCGTTCTGAAAGGTATCATTCCACAGTTATTTTTATACTTAGATTTTAATATTATTATTTTTTAATAGGTAGGTGGAGGTGCTTACTTCTGGAAAGGAAAAGTAGGTATAGTCCGAGAAAAGTTTCGCAATGTCTAAACGTATGTGCTGCACTCCACAACATTTGTATCAAGTACAAAGTGCCAGTTTTGGACACTATAACTGAGGATGATACTCAATACCATTGGGACTCTGAAGATAACCCTACAATTTCGTTAAAAAGAGCTGCGGAAAGAATTCGTGACCGTATAAAACTTTCTTTGTTACGATAAGCCTCTTATTGCAAAATAGTGATTAAGTTGTAAGTGCAAGTATAAGTA
The DNA here is from genome assembly GCA_949752695.1 of Melanostoma scalare. Taxonomy (NCBI): domain Eukaryota; kingdom Metazoa; phylum Arthropoda; class Insecta; order Diptera; family Syrphidae; genus Melanostoma; species Melanostoma scalare. Next base: position 209,043,557 of record OX456984.1, on the reverse strand, counting down.
TGTTGTATTTTCAAAAAAAAAACCTTCAGATTTCTTATAAAAAGAGTTCAGACAAACAAAAATAAATAAAGATTTCTTATAAAAAAGAGTTAATTATAAAAAAAAACATAACAAACCAAAGGGAATTCAATAAATAACTAATAAAAAAAAAAAAAAACTTAATTCTACATTTGGTTTCTTAAACCTAACTCGTACTCTTTCAGTTCGTTGGTTCTTATAGCAACTTTAATTTCTTTTTCCCGCAATGCTAACTTTCTACTTTGGGGGGTTAAATTGTCTTGGGCTTGTTTTTTTAAAATTTTAACCTGTTCACTTTTAAGGTCTCATATTTCCGTCAAAATTTCAATAATTTTTTTATGGAAGTCGTCGGTGGAATTAACAGAGACTTTGAATATTTCAAGCTTGTCTAGCTGCTCGGGTAGGGGTTGATTTGAATTGTTGGATCCTGCCTTCGTTGTTTGGATGGTAATCAATTTTTTTGGTTGCAACAAAGGAACAGGTGTGACACAATTTTCATCCGAGGAAGATGAATAGGAATCGCTCATTAATTCTTTGAGTAGATTTTTTTTTTTTGTCTCTTTGGCGATTCTTATTGCCTTGGTTCGCCACAAAAGGATTTAGCACCATCTATTCCAGCTACCGCGGCTTCAAGTTTGCCTAGCTCTATTGTAGCTTCCTCGAAGGCAGAAAGTTTTTTTTCTTCAAATGGTCCCCCACCTGTTTTGTATAAGAAAACTTTGTTTTTCGCGAGCTTTGACTTTGCGCGATGTTTATAATCTGCCCATGTCTAAAAATAGAAAAATATTAGAAATCGTTCCAGGTAGGTACAACAATTATTTATTTACTTTTTTCCACGCTTTCAAAGTCTTGATTGGGGGTCCATTTGTGTTGAGCAATTCCGTTAATTCTTCCCAGTGCTTGTTCGTATTGTCCCTGCCTGAGGAATTGGTTGCTGGACAATTCGTAGCCATCGATGGATACTTCTTCATGAATTCCAACAAAATATCTTTTTGTGACTGTGTTGTGCTAGAAGTCCTTCATACAAAATTAGAGGAATAATGATTCATTTTAGATAAAAATGTTGTATATTATATACTTACATTTTGAGAAGCGACGATCTTGCTTAAGTTTCAAAATTCAAATCAAACAAAATGTCAAATGAATAGTGATGAGACTTTTGAGGTTATTTTTTTCATGAAATTCGACTACACTCAACACATTTTTTTTTTTTTTATAATTTGATTGAACTTATCTTATTGACACAGAAAATTTAAAATGAATGTGTATAGAATAATTGAATAAATTTTCTTTTTTCATTTTTATCACATTTTGTGCTTTAAATGACAAAATGCAAGTGAATTTCGTTTACTCTTAATTGGTTTTGGGCATCGATTGGATGTCATCTCTCATTTCTACCTCTACTATGAACACTCAACGGCCTATAAATATGCAATCAAAATTTCAATCGCAAGGACCCTCTGGCGATCGTAGTAAATAAAACGAAAAGAGATACAGAATGTGCCTTGCGAACAATATCTTTCGCTTTTGAAAAACGTTTGATCGCTTTCGTTTCGCTTTTTATAGAATCTGGCCCCAGATCTGTTACCTGCTGCTTTGTATGTCATCACTCATCAGGAACCATAAATAAACCAGAACTTCTCTATTTGTTTTGGGATTAAGGTAGTACCCTGGCTATCTGTAGAAAAGAACCAGGCAGCAAGCTATAAGCTACCGGGTAAAGTTATTGGAGGGGTTTCGTATGGGTTGCACTCCACCGCAGTTTCGATTTCAGTCCATTGACTAAACTTTATAAGAGCTGTTATTTGATATTGAAAAAGAGCTTCGTACGTAGGCCTAGAAGATCTTCTCACCTGAAGTTTCGTATTTTTCTGTAGAAAGACTATGCGATAAAAGAAAACCTGTCTGGAAAGCAACAAACTTATCACAGGATACGATTACGACAAAATCACGCGATCGGTTCGTTGCTACATAGTTTGTCCTGGGTTCTATTTCAGACAAATCTAGTGCGACCCAGTTCGGAAAAGAGATCTTGAAACAAAATCAAACTATATGGTCCCATCTTTATGGAAAGTTACAACACCAGTATCCTAGTGCTGGTGTTTTGGTATGTACACTGGACATGGATCGATACGTCTTCAAAGTGTAGAGAAACGATGTCATTGAAACTAGTCATCAGCGAAAACTCATGAAAGCAATTTCAGACCTCTGTGACGGATTTTTCAAGTGCTCTTCAACAACTAAAAGTAGTTTTTTAATCACCTCAACGCAGCGCGATGCGACGAGACTCTTCTGTACTGGATTTCCCTAAAAGCAACATTTCCCTGAATGTTATCTATTTTTCATATTATTCATAAAATGCATTTTATTTTTCCCACAATAGTCAGCATATTGATGTGTTCATACACATCGACGAGTGCATACCTGGTCAAGATTCATCATATTGCCATTAGAGTTTAATCACATTGTTCATTTCAATGTTTATTAAACGTTAAATTAGTCTAGTAAGCACTTTTTGTATGTAAAAAGTATTCTAAGTCAATAAATTTCACATTTTGTTTTTAACGTACAACTAGCACGCGTCTTTTTATTGGCTACCCTACCCGTGGTAAGGGGCATATAAATTAACTTATTGGTCTATTTAACAGGATTCGCTCCCCCACCATACACAAAAGTACTAAGAACCCTTTGTGTAACTGTCGAGCTTGTCACGGTCCAATCACCCTGGCCAGCGATCGCATAATACAAGGCAGTATTTCAACAACGCCTTTGAGTACAAACTTTATAAAGCTAGTGATATTTTCTTTAAATCAAGAGAATAACTTTCACAATCACCTCAAGCATGTGTGCCATGAAATTTTGTTTATTTTCCTATTTAAATACCACCTAAAAAATTAAGTAGGTTGTGGACTGATCAGTCTTTTTACATCTCAGTTAAACTCAAAATCCGATAAATTTGTTAGAGGATCACAATAAATGAGATCTTGTACATTGACATAATAATGTTTGTTCTATCTCTGCTTCAAATAAACCAACAACAACGACCTACATAACCTAACCCCAGGCTGAGACAGCGACAAGTTGTAAGTGAAATTATTATTTTCTCCATGATGCGCCATGCACTCTTCGATTAAACTTTTGTGACTGAAGTGATCCTATGTGCTTGTGCATGCGCGTGTCGTTGCCGTTGCCGTTGCTGTCAGCCAACTTCCACTTTCAGTTTCACTAGTAAATTTGTTTTTTGCTTTCAATTTTCTTACAGCATCATCAACTTAGCTGCAACTGCAACACAAGAAACCCACAATAGAAACTGAATCAACACAACGGCGGAAAGTAAAATTCAATTAATGGCATCTATTACAGCACTTTCCAGGAGATACATTTTGAAGAAAACTTTATATAAAGCTTTCATCGGTCAAGACACATTTTAGATTAGTTTTGTTTGTCGGTTCGGTTCATTCGTCCGTCATGTTTACGCATAATCTAAGATCGTGGTCAGTTGTAACTTGTGTTTTTATATCCATTTGTTTGCGGGAAAAATTTGTCGATACGAAGACACAATTTCTTTATGATACTGGCAAAGGATTATCATCTTCATCAAATTATCGTGTGTCGTCTCCAACTCTGAAAAAGCCGTTGACTAGAGTTCCCCAACACTTGCAGGGTCTTCACTTTGACACCAATGATGACAAGGATGTTATTCGTATTATAGATCCACCTGCGTTCAGAAACCAGACATATTCAAACTTAAGTTTCCAAAAGCCGCGCATTTCACAAAAAGAAAAGGAAACTAATTTCTTGGATGAAAGCCAAGGCAGCATGACAAAGCTTTTGAAAATGTATCCAATGGGAGCTGGCCGACCCACTGCGGCGTTTCTTATTCAACCAGAGTTGGAGAGTGTTAACAACGTGAAGCTACCTCCTCCTGCACCAAAAAGTCAACACCAAAAACATTATAAACCAACTCAACCAGCTCCACTGAAACTCGGTGGTTTTCATAAGGCTGCAGGACCATTATATCCAGTGGAAGGTGTAAGCTACCACTTCGCAACGCATCAGTTTTACCCACTCAAGGTCTCGGCAGCTGTAAGACATAAGCAAATCATCCGAACCCGTCCCACGCCAAAGATTCCCCACACCAAGCAACGGGTGCGATTGAAAAAATCACAAACATTCCAATCAAAAATGGCACACCAAGGTTTTGACTTCGAAGAGGAACTCGAAGATAGAGAACTTGGAATAGTTCAAAGCAATGATACAACTCGTCATCGAAGAGTACGACGTTATGCGAATTCTCAGCAGCAAAAGTCAGTGAAAGTAATGCGCGGTGATTTGCTTCCGGTGGCACTAACCATCATGAAAGAAAATGGCGAGTTATTAACTGGGCGAGCTTTGCTGCAACACATAACAGTTCTGCTTAAGAACATATCCACACATGAACCAAAACACGAAGGTGGTCACGAAAACGACTACATCAACTTAATCGAACATGACGTCATTCTTAACGAGAAAGATTTTAATCGAGTGATGGACACCTCCACGAATCTAACCGATCAGATGATGTTGAATGTCTTGGGAGTCAATTTGTTGAATGACTCCTCACTTCTGACAAACACCTACGTCAATGAATACCTCAACTGCATTGATTCTTCGAAGGGAATAAGCATTTTCAAGACCCTCCAGAACAAATTCGACTGCATGAAGCGCAAAATGTTCGACAATAGTAACTACGATTCGAGTGACTCGTCAAGATACTCGATTACAAATCTGCCAGCAGAGCTTGTTTATGCAGATGTTATGAAGAATATAAAAAACCTAGTGCGACCGAAAAATGGCATAGCATTTTACTCACTTCCAGTTGATGAGCTAACTCATCTGCAGCAAGTGGTACTGCCTGTAGAGGAATATCTTTCCCAGATGCAAAGTTCGCGCTTCGCACCAAGAACCTACTACAACCCGAAGGTAATTATCAATCAAAATGTACCAAATTATCAATCATACCAAAACCAAAGAATGCCAATTTACTATGTGGTGAAGCCGGATGGAAGAATATACCAAACAAAGGAAAACAGAAACAGCAATCCAAAGTTTTTCAACGGTTTCCCGGATATTCCCAATGCAGATTCTTTCGTTGAATCAGCTCTTCGAAATCCATTCTTTGAGTCGGTTTTCTATGACCAGTAGAGTTGTTCCCTCACCCACTGTACCTAATGATTTTTTTTCCAAAGCAATGTAAATATAATAAAATAAAACTGAATAAACAATGAAAGATAGATTTTACTAAATAAAAACCACAAAAAAATAATCACGGAGCTGGCACAAGAAACCTTTTCGAGTTGCAATCTTTGCTTACTAACAGCAAAACATAAAAGTGTTGCTTTTTGATTTTTTGGCAATTGGCAAATAAATAAATTAAGACTTCGGTAACTAATGTTTAGTCCTTCATTCTTTTTAAAACTTACTTCCTCCACTTAGCAAATTGTTTCCCACTGTCCTTGCACTGAAATCGCACATGCGGCCGATGTCAATGAAAAAAGTCTGATTGTCTTCGACATTATGGCAGAAAGTTATTTTGAAGTCTTCACTGAGTTGAATAATTTAACTAAGCTTATTGGTGAACCTACTCAGGTCACAGGTATTAAAGGCCATGCGGACATGCGGAGAACATTCTACACCTTTTTCTCACTTCTAAATCGTAGGGTAGGTTTCAGGATGTCTTCAGCACATCTTCGGTCCAATCGTCTTCAGTGAAGTTCCATATGTCAGTTCTAATGAAAAAGACAATTTGCTGGCGGCTCAATTTGCTCCTAACTTAACAATTTTAAACCGCATCTTGGCTTATGAAGAAGATATTTTTTTCAAACTCGTTCATTTGTGAAAGTGTTCGAAGATATATTCTTCATCCTTTTTTCCGGCACACTGTTGCCCCATCTTACTTTTCTCGTGGCAAAAATCCTAACTTTTGAATGCATTAAGGTATCAACACATTTTTTTTTTTAATTTCTAAGGCTATAAAATTGGACAGTTTAAAAAAATCGATTCACAGGGTGTTTCGCAAAATTTGGCTGAAGTAAGATTTTCTTAGAAAAAAAAAAAAACTAAAGAAATACGGCATTTGAAAAAAACCTTTAAAATTAGTCCTAAATTTTGCGGAGATTAGTCTGTTACTAAAAAATCTAAAGTAAAATTGGCAACAACAGCGGATGATATACGTTAACAAATGAATTTCTGATATGTTTTTACCCAGTCTCATAAAACTTTTTTTCATTTGTGCATCAGACGAAAAAAAATGAGTTCAAATAAAAATTCAAAATGAACATTTTTTGAATGAAATAAATAATAAAAAAGATTTTAAGGAAAAAATAATTTCCATTTTTTTTTAAATTTCAAAACTAATAGGAGAATTGATTATTTTTTAAATAAAAATTGGAATGAATTTTTATTAAGGAACAAAGTATTCGATTTCAAACCCACTGTAGCACGTAGTTCTTATCGTTTTAATTGGATTTTGATATTTTTTTTAAAGATAATTTTTTTACAAAACTGCCCGTCTCGGCTAAAGATAGATAGAAGAAAGAAGATAGACACCTTTACATACGATTATTATTTTTTTGTCTTGACCCAATCTTTCCGTTTTGGGATTTTGTCGCATCCTATGCAACACACCCTGCATATAAAAAAGGACGTGACAAACGATCAAAATGCTAACAAAACTTTTCTAAATTGATATAAGAAGCAAATTGGACCCTCCCTGTTCTTTTATCTCACAAATAATTGAAATATTCATAAAAGAAAATGGGAGCAGTGGGAACACGTCACTTTTTAAACAAATGTCTCCGAATCATACAAGTTTATGCACCTACAACTTTGCATATGGCATGACCAATAGTTTAGGTCAACTAAAATAATCGATTTTCCGCAGGACTCGGTAAGGCTGCTTAAAACCTAAGATTGTTTTTTTTTTTAATATTTGAATATTTAAAATTTAAAGGTCGATAATCTAAATTATAAATTTCGTTAAATATTTTGCTATTATTTTTTTCAGTTTTTCTCACCTTAGTCCAAAATTGACCAATTTTGAAAGCTCTGTAGTTCAAAATAATAATCAGAAGATTATTTTGTTTGCTGTTTTTGAAGCACTGCTTATATTTCGAATAGAAAAAAAACCAAGTAGTAATACTTACACATCGAATTTGGCATTTTTGACACAAGTTTTGCCTTTAAGAATCACAGTGCGGCGTTACGAGCAGGAAATGCAATTTTGCAATTGCAATTTTCCTCTACTAACTTGATCACTGGCTATAATATTTAAAGAAAACCTTCCGGAGTAGGATTGATAGATTTTAAAGTCTTTAAGGAATTCAATTTAAATAAATCCACTGGTCCAGATGATGTCCCTAAATTTATTCTGAAGAGGTGTTCTTCTACCACAGCGTCTATTTGTTCTCTTTATTCAATTCTTCTGGACTCTTTGCGAGAAGATGAATGCTGCAAAGTTATCTAGCTTGTTGCTAAAAGAAAGACGAATCTTTCAACCAACAGTGTCAACTCTCCTTGCAAGGTCATGGAAACGTTTACATATCGTAAACCATAAAAAATCTTGAAGAACGAAAGTTATTAAATAACATACATTATTTAAAATGTATGTTTATGGTGATATTATGGCACAATTATCACTGAACTTTATAAAGTCTTCATATTCCTTCAGAGATATTCACTTCATAAGTACCGCTGTGCTCTAGGGCTTTGTTATGTCTTCGACTTTCTTCCTCATTTTCATAAATGATGTCTCGTCTGAAACTTCCAGAAAAAGCTATTGCTGTGCTTCATTTTCCATTCAATTTATTTTCAATAGGTAAGTAAGTAGCAAAATTAATTAATTTGATTACACAATAATATAATAACTTACAAGTCAACATTCCTATAGAAAAACATGCATTTTTTAAAATCAGTGTTTTGACGATTATCGAGTTACAAAGAACAAATAAAAAATAAATTGGAATAATAAAAAGAAATCGGGTAATCTGATAAAGATCGAGTTAATGGAATATTTCACTTCGTGATATTTTATTTCAGTTAAAAACAGAGCATGAATTATGTGCAGTGGGCTTACAATAAAGTTTATGGAATGTTGCATGATTCGTTGATGTTATTGGCCAGTACAACGTGGTAGTGAAAAAATAAATGGCAAATCGATATCAAACACCGCGCCCAGTAATAGGCTATAAAAATAAAAATTCTTTTAATTTACGGTTTTAACCTTGAATATTCCAGAGCTTTCCACCACTATAAATAGTGACATAGCGGCCAATAGGAGCTCAGAGGCGGAAACATCGCATCAGAGATCGAGATTAGTGAATAGCACTATTCTTTCAAAATTGGTGCTTACTTACACAACATTAGCTGAATGAAAGTTTGAGAATGTTTAAGTTTAAAATTAGGTTTTTTGATAACGTGAGTTATAATGCCAGGCTCACTTAAAACCGTCAGGTATTAATCGATATCGTTTGTGGTAGTTCAGCCCCAGTATTCACAAATAATAAACGTGGAAAACGAGTTTCTTTTTCGAACCTAATAAAAATTACTGTCATCCTTATTGGGAACATCACGGTAGGGTTACGAATCTTACGATGTATTTCTACAGCTTTTTTATGTCTCTAAAATTAAATATTGAATTCAAACTTTCTACAGTCTTGAAGATATACACTTGATAAACAGTTTCTGAAATCTACTTTAAAAAATATTTAAAACTCCGCTCTTGCGATGTCATTTTCGGCGACTCCTACGAAAAAAGCTGCGTCCGCGTGTATAGCACAAATTTTCATGTGATCATCTGTAGTGAACAAAAGAAAACTAGAACTTATACGAAGTTTTTTTATTGTTTTTCTTTTTACAAATATTTTTAACCAAAGAAGTGTAGAGATAATATAACTTTTTGTAAAAATATCAACTAATATTTCGACTTCAATTTTTTTATGTTTTTCCTTCGTTCAAGTTCTAGTTTATGGACTTAACTAAAAGAGGTACCTTTTTGTTCACTTCAGATGATTCTGTAAAAAGTTTTTCTGTGCATGCGGACGGACCTTACTAAAAATTCCTAGGCGTCGCACATTGGGCCCAAATGCTGTTTCGTGTCTCAAAAATCTGTATTTTTTTTGTCTATTGGAGTAATTAAGTGAAATTTGGAATATATTATCTTCAATATATAGAGAATTATAAAATTTAAAAGTTTTTAAGATCTATTTAGTGTTTTGGTATTTAAAGTTTATTAAAAGTTTAAAAATTACAATATTGACGAATCAAAATGTGGATTTTCAGTATAAATTTTGCTTTTATTTATTATTTATGCTTAGGATACGCATGTTGAGAAAATATAATATCATTAAATTATGTGTACATTAAAAATACATCCCAATATGAGACAACTATAGCAATATATAATATACAAAAATGTAAACAAAAATTGGTACTTTAGTAGCTGAATGGCTTCCTCAGAAAGCTCTGAGCTTCAGCTGTATTTTGTTCTCATATACTTTATACAAGAGGATCTGATGTCAAAAACAACCGATGAAAGACATCCTCATTTGTTGCTGTTCTTGAACATTTTCTTGAATGCGTCATCCTTATTTTTTTGTAATCTTTGCTAAGTGCTTCTTGTACATCTTCAGAAAGCTGACCGATTGGAAGGACTCCAAAATGTTGAACTATAGCCTCACCGTGAATTAGTATTTTATGGACTGAAGATGTATTACCATTTATATTTTTCAACGTAAATGCGAGCTGTATAAAATGAATATTTATCAAATTTTTGAGCATCAATGTGCATCGGGGTGTGTAATTTTTGGGCAACTTTTTTTTTCAACGATAAAACAGGCTTAATACTTTCAGGAAGGTATAAAACGAAGCCTCTGAAAATTTGAGCTCCTAATAATAACATTTAGAGGTCACTGTTTTTAAATTTTAATTTTCCATACAAATAACATGAAAAAAAATTTTTAATTTTTTCTTATTTTTATAGCCTTATATTTGAGCATTGTAGAAATAAACTGACAAATTATTTAAGTAGAAAATTGAACGCTCTACAAAAAACCTCAAAATAATTTTTTTCATAGAGCGAGCCGTTCTGAAGATATTCAGAGCTTTATTTCTAGCACTTCATGGGGTCGTGTTGTCATTATTCGAAAAGGGGCAGATTGGGGCAAAACATTTTTTTTGTGCCTTTTTACTTGCGATTATAGGTACTATAAGGCAAGTTTTGCAATCGTGCAGAAAAAAAATTTTGAAATAACAATTAAACATGACATTACGATGATAGAGAATACGAAAAAAGTGGGTCCTACAATTCTGTCTGTCTGTCTGTCTGTGTGTCTGTCTGTCTGTCTGTCTGTATGTCCGTATATGGATCTACATCCTGAACCGCTTGACCTATTTTCTTCAAAATTTGCAGTCAGGGTCTATTTGGCATCCTACAGAGGGGTTTTTGGAATTGGGTCTCTAGGTCTTGAAATAACGGTACCTGCCATACAACCTATATGATAATACTTAGTTTTCTCGAAAACGGCTCTAACGATTTTGATAAAATTTTATTTGAAGGATTATTTTTCAATTGTCTTTCTTATGATGCAAACATTTTTTTTGGGAAAAGTCTAAAAACGGTACCCCCCATAGTACCGTTTTTTTCAAAACCGACTTCCTCGTTAATGGCTCACACGATTTTGATGAAATTTCATATTTAAGAAGTCGTAGATTAAAAATATTGCATATTAACATTTGGAAAATTCTAAATTTTGAAATTTTTATTAATTTTTTTAAAATAATTTTGTTTTTTTGAATATTTTCAAAACGGTATTGCTGATTTATTTCAATTTTCTTGTCAAAACATCTTCTGGCAAGATCTTAAGACTTGCATACCTAGATCTTAAAAAACTTTTTTTATTAAAAAATGAAAAATAAAAAACCGATTTTTTAAAAAACTGCTCTAACGATTTTGGTTTAATATTCAACGTTTATAAGTACTAGCAATTGCAAAAGAATGGCGTTTTTGGATTTTCGATTGAAACTTTTGGAATATTTAATTTTAATTTTTTTCAATATTTTGCGTGATTTAATTCAATTTTCATTATTAAAATGTAGTTGGCAACCCTGAGCCCACCAAAAATATTTAGAGCGAATACTAAAACCTTTTACTCAGCCTTAATTTTTTGGTATTGGTATTGTGCACACAATCGCAAGTTCGTGCGACCCAGTCGTGCCCATTTTTACTAATGTATTAAGGAATAAAGTGCACTATGCAAGAACACAGCGCAAGGTAGCGCAACCATTTAAAACCTTAATCAAAGATTAATATATAAAAAAAAAATAGCATGTTAATTAAAATTGATTAATACGAGTATATAGAAAAAATATATTTTTTGAAATTGAGTTTGCTGATATTTAAAGCTTAAATTACAAGCTTTCCAACGATATATAACTTTTGTGTAATCACAGAATAAAATCCCAAAGAAAAGTCTATTAAAAACGTTCTTTATTTCGTCATTCCAATGGGGCTATAATGAAGCGACCACTTTAGATAGCCATATCCTAAAAGTATGCAGCTTAATCCATTTAATTTTTTTTGCACTGCGAAATTTGACCATTGCTTGGTTAATTTGCATAAAAATTTTAGCTCCCAGATTACTTTCGAAAAAATCATTTTTGAGACGATAAATGCCATTTGGGCCCACTGTGCGTCGCCGGAAATGACGTTGAAACCCTCGTAACCCCGTAATCAATTGACGATTGCAAAATGTGTTAATTGATTGAAATCGAAGTCCGCGTTGTCAAAACTGTTTATAAATTCTCGAATGAAACCTCTATTGCGAATGACCACGAAATATTTGCAGTTTTGAGAATTAAATATCTGAGTGTGTTTGGCACAAGCATGTTTTTTAATTGAAAGTGTGGAAAAAAATGACAAACTTCAAGAAAGTCAACAAGAATTGACTCCAAATCGATAAATTGATCCAACACCTATCAAAAATTTATTGACGATAGTCAGTAGCCGTTCACATAAAAATTGATTCATGAATTTCTATTCCTAATTGGTTGTTGAAATTCTTCTTCAATAATACAAAAAAAATCATATGTCTTATTGTATGTTTTTGTCTTACTGAAAAGCGTTTAATTTAATCGCACACACAGTCCTCGATGATCACAAAACTCACAATGCAGACGCATGACGCTAATTCGAATGTGCCAAACCAAAAGGTAAGGATCGTAATAGGCAGATGAACCAAGCTCAAGTCCCAAGCGCTTGCAGTGCTTAAAATTAAGAACAACGATAAATGATATTGTTTTCTTTTTTGATTTTTTCAGTACCCTACGCTGCTCTTTTTAAACATGGACATATGAAGTATGAACCACAATATAACCATTGCGGGACAACGAAACAGAAACAGGACTCCTGTCCGATTGAACTGATTTACTGATTTCAAGTCCATGACAGAGTTCAATGGAACTGACTGTCAGATTGTTTGTTTCTTTTAAAATAAATTCATTGGAATGAATACACATTCTCAAATCTTTATTTTTTCAGTCTCATGTTGTTAATTTTTATCAATATTTCAATGCAATGTAATCTGCAAGGTTTAAGTTTAGTGTATGAAAAAATCAAATCAGCAAATAAACACATCAACAAATACCTTGACCTTTACAACAATCTCTCTACGCGTCTAAAAACCAAAATTTGTGTGTAAATAGAAATGTACGATAACAATTGAGTGTAGCAAAGTGGAACGTATACTGACTTTTAGATAATTAAGGAAGGTGTTAGAGATATATGATACGAAAAACAAATAAAACAGACTTCTTTTCGATTATTTGCATTGAAAGTTACTATTGTTTTCGACTACATTTCTAATTACGCAAGAAATCTTTAGATACTCAGTGTTGTTGGTTTGTGAAAAGAAACTCAAGCGCTCGTTCTATTTTTGTTGAAAAGACCTTAGGTATTTAATTTTTTCATTTAATGGTTGTCATTTTCCGAAAAAAAATACTTCTTTCTCTTCCTTATTTAGAACTCATTTCGGTCTTATAATCATTATCTCCTTCCTTCTTTTCGACGTTACTAACATCGTGATCTCGAAAGGATTACAGCTCTTCCACTTAACTGCTTCGCTCTAGAACATAGTGATCCTCCAGTGGGGCAAGCGATTGACCTCGGAATGCACTGACACCTCCCCGTTTTGGATTGTTCCATGTCTGAGGCCAACTAAATGCAGACTACGTTGCATTTGTCTGTACCAGGAATGGTTCTGTCTGGCTTTTTCTTTTTTTCTGTAAAGTATCATGATAATCGCAAAAAGGGTAAAGCGCTCAAAACATTGACTTACAAGTACTCGTCTGTCGTCTATAGTTTTTTACTGACAAAACAGAATGCTCAGTGATACAAGTCTGCTGCAGACGACAAAGCAGAACAGCATAAGTACCTATAATAATCAATTAATAATCGTGACTTTACTCACACAAAATTTGAACTGAAAACATGGATTTCAAATGATATAAGTGTCCATAACACATTGATAATCATCGAGATTTCAGTCAACGAGTTAAGTAGTGAGTGCCAACCTAATACAATAATTAGTCAGTGATTTTGACGCATTCAAGGTGAAAAACATCACTTCAAAATTTTGGGCAGTCTATTTTTAATTCTATAAAATTTATTACTGATTCTTCTGTTACTTCTTCAGAGCTTTTTCTCTTTTATTCCATAAAAGAACTCAAGAATGCCAGAGGTCTTTGTCTTTTACGCAATTTCCAACCGTTTATGTGTGAACGTGTCGGCATTAGTGAGATAACTAAAAAGATCCATCTTCAAAGAAGATACGAAGATAAACAACGGGTATAGTTTACGCAAAAATAAAATTCAAGGTCATCAATGTCCACGATTAAAAGTTTGCACCTCAGTTCTTTTGTATCTCACAAGTATAAAAGGCTGTTAGAAAAAATTAAAACATTTTGTACTGACGTTCTTAATTGAACACTAAAAACAAAAAAGATACTGATATGTATATATATTTCAATGAATCAAACACATAAGTGTCTGAAGAAGCTTTTGTAGCAAACTCATCTGCAATAAAAATGTAAGAGTTGATTCTTATCACTCCGGAGTTTTTTTGAAAAAAATGCAAGTAGCAAACATCACCATCAGTAAAGGTCTTCATTTAAATATGTGTTTTGTCCAAGTATGGCAAATGGCATAAGGTTAACGCGGCGTACTAATTGAGCGGATGACTAGTGTGAAGCGGTTAAGTGGGAGAGTTGGGTTCCCCTCAAGATCGCAATGTTAGTAATTCCGGAAAAGGAAGAAAAAAAATGGTAATAGGCTTATCTGTCAGATGTTGTTCTCCTCTGTAAAAGCTTAAATCATTAGAGAACAATTGAAACTAAAAGTCGTTTGAAATTCCGTAGTGTACAACGTCATGCAGAAAACCACAAAATCAGCACACCACACAGTAAATAAAATGACACATTAGACAAGGCATGAGTAACTAAGCTTTATGTGGCAGCGTTAGCAATTCAAATTGTCTTATGCATTCACAGACAATGAAATTGAGAGAGTGCCATAAATTCAATATTAAATAAAAAAATAAAAAAAATAAATAGGGTGGCGCTACAGAGCGAGGAGCCCCTGGGCCTAGCGCATTTCTCACAACCATGCCTTGTGAGGGAATGGAGGGGACCTACAATTTTTATGCCGGATCCGAACGGCTAATTGAGAAAGCGCTTTTCATGGCATGAATTTACTAACGGAGGACTTGCCAATTCCTCGCGAAAGTAGATACCCGGGACAAAACATTTTTGCGCCTCTGCTGGGATTCGAACCTCGAACCTCTGGGTTAGCAGGTGGACATGCTAACCATCGCACCACGGGTACCACATAAAATAATAAATAATAAATTCAATATTGTTCGTACATAAATGAGGAAAGAAGAAACAATTCTCTTTTCACTTCGGCAGCCACCATGATTCAGATTATAGCATCGAATGGCAATATGGGGACAGACATTGCAAAAAATAAAGATGAAAATAAAGCAGCTAAGTATTTAATCGATTTCAAACCCGCGTATGACGGTGTTAACAGAGACGAGCTGTACAGAGACATGTCTAGTTTCGGCATCCCTGCAAAACTCGTACGACTATGCAGGATGACTTTGGAGAATTCACGCTGCTCCGTCAAGGTCGGTAAAGAACTCACCGAGACCTTTGATGTCGAAAAAGGCTTTAGGCAAGGCGACAAACTGTCATGCGATTTCTTCAACATCATACTTAAAAGGATTGTACAAAACTCAAAGGTCAATACCAGAGGAACAATCTTTCAAAAGTCTGTACAATTTCTCGCCTACGCAGACGATATTGACTTAATGGGAAGAAATAAGCGTGAAATAAGGTGCTTTTGCGAGTATTGAAACAGAAGCGGCAAAAATGGGTTTGATGGTTAATGAAGGCAAAACGAAGTATATACTGTCATCAAACAAGGACACAGAACATCGACTAATTGGACAAAATGTCACAATAGACACACATAACTTCGATAGGATCCTCTATAGACACAGAAAACAACATCAATGTCGAGATCAAACGTAGAATAACTCTTGCCAACCGTTGTTTCTTTTGGTTAAGAAGGCAATTGAGAAACAAAAACCCTGTGCAGAAAAACCAAGGAAACCTTGAATAAGACCTTGATCATCCCAGTTTTGGTTTACGGCGCGGATGAGGTAACCCTTGTTCGTTTCGAAAGAAAAATTCTCCGAATGATCTTTGGTCCCGTATGCGAAGACAATGTGTGGAGAAGAAGAACAACGAGCTGTATGAGCTGTAACGCGACATGAGCATAGCCAGAAGAGTACGCACGGCAAGGCTACGATGGTTGGGCAATGTGGAGCGGATGAATATCAGCGCTCCGGCTCGACATGTTTTCGAAAGCACATTGCAGGCAAATCACGGAAGGGGAAGACCTCGAAAAAGGAGTAGAAATCAAGTGGAAGACCACAAGCGACTTAAAGGGCTAAACTGGAGAGAGCTTGCAATAATCGAAATTGTTGGCGAAAGATGTTGCTTAAGGCTCAGGTTCATCCCGAACTCTAATGCCGTCATAAGCAAGTAAGTAAGAAAAAAGTATAGCGCTTTCGTTTTGGGAAAAGCAATAGAAAGTCCATTTGTAGAAAAGCAAATGCACAACTTAATCAAAATCAAACCAAATCATTTGCTTAGCAAGATCCACACCGATTCATTTTATGTTACTAATTAACGAACTATTGGTGAGCTCTAAACTTACGATCAAACAGAAGATCTATTCATAAATGACAATGTAGTATACTCTTCCATTTCAGAAAAGAAATCTATCGAAATTGTCACAGTTCAGTGCTGCTACATAAAACTCTCCACTTGAAGCGATGGAAAAAGCTGCACAAAAATAGTTATTATTCTTCATACCTTGGCTGTAACCTTCTTTATTTGTTTTTGTATATTTTTCTAAAAAGAAAAAATAAACCAAATTTGCTCTCATGGAAATTCAATTGTTCTTTACCTGCTACTAGAATGCCTGCTATTCAATCGATTTGTGAGAACTAGGTAGCTGCAAACATTGAAACTTCTTGTTCTTTGACATTGGCCAGCTATTAATTAGCAATCGGTCATGTAAAACGAAACATTAAGGGGTTTGGTGATAAACAAAAAAAAAAGAAAACAAAAAAAAAGCAATTCAAATTCTTCAATTGCGCCTTGCGTGACAACAGATCAATTGTCTTAGCAAAACTCTTAGACAAAGATCAAAGTGTATAAAAGTGCAATAAGCCAGTCTTGTAACTGTCAGTTAGTTTTAACGTTTCAAGTCATACACTGGTTCTAAAATGAACAAACACATTTTGTCAATTTTGTGCGTGATAGCTTTTGCTTTATTGCTAATATCCGAAACTGCAGCTAGACCGCAATTTCAAAAACAAAATCTGGAAAAACGCGAGGACAATGTGGGAAGTGAGAGTGATGATCTTGAAGATGGCGCCGACAAAGATGATCTGAAAGGTTCAGCTTCTTATGGCTATGGATACTATGGCGGGTATCCATTGGGTGGAATCAGCTCATATCCTTACAGTTACAGCTTGCATGGTGGATATTACGGTATTTTAAAGCAATTTTCTAAAAACTGTCAGTAAAGCTAATGATATTTTTTTCGAATAGGCGGTCATTCTCCATACTACGGAGGTTATGGAGGGTATGGCGGATATGGAGGATATGGAGGATATGGAGGATTACTAGGGTACGGAGGATTAGGTTTTGGGGGACACTTTTTTTAGGAATTATAACTATTTTGATATTTAATTAAAACCAAACTAAGCAAATAAAATGTTTAAATTTCTTGAGTTTTATTTTTGTCCTAAAGTCAACCAAAATTATCATGAAGGTGCGTTGTAATATTTGGTAAGGTTTCTTGTAGATTTTTAAAACTTTATACATCGAATGCTGAAGTCTTAAACATAAGTTGATAAAGAAAATAAACAAAAAGCGACAAACTAAGAATGAAATAAAAGAGAACAAAACAGAAAAAACTGCTGTCAGTTGCTGCTGCGAAGCCTTATGGGAATCTGGACAAGTATATACCTACGTTTTAAATAATTTTACAGATGTGATTTAACCAACTCGGCCGAGTAAGTGTTGCATTATGCTGCAAAATAAACTAAAAATACCTGCATGTGCATATGTATACCCAAGCACTTAACAATCTAACTTGAATTTAGGATTTCAAAAAGAGGAAATGCCTCACACACAAGTTCTACAGTCATTTATCTTTGAGTTCACCTCTAGATGTTTTCACAGATCGATTTTGTATGAGAAAGACAACAATCTTAAGAAATACAAGCTGCGTGGCAAGTAGTAAAGGTTTTTCTTCTGACAGCAAAGTGTGTTCTGTTTTACTGTAAAAACTCTCTTACGCCAGTGAAAAATCTTGTTAGAATAAATACCACGGTAAATCCGAGTGTAACCAAAATGCTTTTGTCTTTGTCTTTTCAAACGCATTTTTCTCTTTTAACAATCGAGTTTGCCGCGCCTAGGTTAGGTTACAATGGCTGTCAGGAATACACCCGACACACTTAGACCAATATTAGGTCCATTGTGATACCATAGAAATTATGCGAGGGAGTACCTCGCTTAACAAAACCATTTGGAGCTTACAATAAAGCGAAGGAGATGCAGGGGATCTGTGTGCGCCAGATCGCTTGGATCATCGAGAAAATATTTCCCCAGATGCCTCTTTCTTTTAGAAGAGAGTGCAGGACATGAGCAGAGGAGGTGTGGGATTGTCTCCTCCTTCTCCTTATCTAAGCAACTTCTGCAGAAGTCATTAGAGGGAACGCCAAGTCTTATGGCGTGTCTTCCTATCAGACAATGTCCGGTAATGACATTGATTACGGAGCTAACTTGCAATCTGGTAATGGATAACAAATCTCTTGTGCGTTTTGGATCCATTCCTGGCCATATACGTTTTGTTGCCACGCACGTGGTGATATTGTTCCACCTGTGATTTGTTCTGTCCATCGCCTCTTGCTTTAGCATAAGTTTACATGTAGCGATTGGTATACCAATATTCAACCTGCTGGTAGAGATCGGTAGAACGGTTCCTTCTCTGGCGAGTTCGTCGGTTTTGCAGTTACCCGCGATATCTCTGTGCCCCGGCACCCAAAAAAGGTGAATATTGAACTGTTCAGTCATCTCCTTAAGAGATAAGCGACAGATGAGGTCGGTTACTGAGTTCGTAGAAACAGCGCCGACTGATTTGAGGGCTGCTTGACTATCTGAGAAAATCCGGATATTCGTTGAGGATATCACGTTTTCTTTTAGCCATGATAGAACCTCTTTGATCTCCAGAATTTCCGCTTGGAACACGCTACAATGGTTTGGAAGGCGGAACGAGAGACTTAAGTTAAGTCAGTTTGAGTACACCCCGCAGCCTACCCCTTCTTCGGTTTTTGAACCATCTGTATAGAAATGAATTGAATCATCTTTCAAAAATTCTTCGTCGTCCCAGGTCGTTCTCGGTGGGATTGAGACTTGGAACTTATTATCAAAAACCAATCGGGGGATGCTGTAGTCGGAGTGACAGGGGATTGATCCGAATAAATTCAGGATTGCAACGTGACCGATGTTGTTATCGGTCCATTGGGAGATAGCTCTCATACGAGTGGCTGCACTGGCGGCCATTTGTTTGCTGAAGATATCTAGTGTTGTGAGGTTGAGGAGTGTATTTAGTGCAGCTGAGGGTGTTGATCTCAGTGCTCCGCTTATACACAGACAGGCTGTTCGTTGGACCTTGCTTAAATTGTCGCAGTAGGTCCTTTTATCAAGAGCGGTCCACCATACCACTACTCCGTATTTGAGTATTGGTCTGATGACCGCGGTGTAGAGCCAGTGGGTGATTTGGGGGGAGAAACCCCATTTGTTACCAATGGCTTTTTTGCAGGAAAATAAGGCCACGGTGGATTTCCTGATTCTTTCCTGTATATTGGCTTTCCAATTCAGCTTTTTGTCTAGGATTATACCTAGATATTTGGCTTCATTTGAAAGTACAAGTGAGATTCCATTAATTGATGGAGTTATTAGTTGAGGAATTTTATATTTCCTGGTGAAGAGAACGAGTTCAGTTTTCTGAGGGTTGACCCCTAGATCACATTTTCCCGCCCATTTTACAAGTTTATTTAAGGCGGTCTGCATCAGGTCCGTAAGGACGTGAGCATGTTTGCCGGACACCGCAATGGAGACGTCATCTGCATATGCAATCACTTTGAATCCCTCAGCTTCTAAGTAAACTAGAAGTTCATTGATTACTATATTCCATAGAAGAGGGGATAGGACTCCGCCTTGCGGTGTTCCTCTACTGACAGATCTCTTTGCAGAGAAGTCTCCTAGAGTAGAGTTGATTCTCCTGCTTTTTAGCATTAGATTTATCAACTCCACTACGGAATCATCTACTTTGAGCTTCGTCAGTGCCTTTGTAATTGCAGAGTTGCTGACGTTGTTGAAGGCGCCCTCTATGTCGAGGAAGGCGGCCAGAGTGAATTCTTTGTGATGGAGGGAATATTCTATAGTACGTACTAGGGTGTGTAGGGCCGTTTCTACAGATTTTCCCTTGCAGTAAGCGTATTGTGCTGTAGATAACAATTTTGAATCTATAGCTGTACGCAGGTGGATATCAATCAGTCATTCTAAAGTTTTAAGAAGGAAAGATGATAGACTTATTGGTCGGAGATCTTTTGGGCTTACGTGGGATGATTTCCCAGCCTTAGGTATAAACACCACCTTGACTTCTCTCCACTGAGTGGGGATATAGTTCAAGGTGGTACAGCCGATGAGAATTACTTCAAGGACAGGGATAATAATGTCCGCGGCCTTTTGAAGTTCGGCTGGAATTATACCATCAGGTCCAGGGGATTTGTATGGGTCAAAGCTGTTAATGGCCCAAACTAATTTTTCCCTTGTAATCAGATCGGGGTTGTTTGTTATTATGCTACCTGGTTCTGTGGAATCATAGTTGCATAAGTTCTTAGAGCTTCCTGGAAAGTGAGTGTCCAGAAGCAAATTGAGCGTTTCTTCGCAGGATTCTGTCCAGCCGTCAGCGGTTTTCAAACTGCTAGGCATGGTCGGACTCTTTGAGAGGATTTTTCTTAGTCTAGAAGCTTTTGAAGTATCTTCTATTTTTCCACAGAAGTTTCTCCAGCAAGTTCTTTTATTTTTCCTCAGTTGATATTTATAAGTTTTGAGGGATTCCTTGTAGGAGTCCCAGTCTATTAAAGTTTTAGATTGTTTAGCTCTGTTGAAAAGTTTTCTACATTCCTTCCTGAGCGGTTCTAGCCCCGAGCTCTACCACAGTGGTTTCTGTTTTCCTCTTATTTTTATAAGAGGACAGGATTTCTGCAGTGAATGGTTAAGGGCAGTGGTAAGATCATTGACTTTTTTGTCTAGATCATGTTTGTTTGTAGGGTTTTGTAAAAGTTCAGTTTTAATAAACTTTTTCAAAATTACCCGATATTTTTGCTAGTCAGTTTTCCGATAGTTTGGGAAGACTGGTTGCTTGAGAGGTTCCTCATTTAGATCAAATTGAATGTATCTATGATCAGCAAAGGAGTGTTCAGTAGATACTTTCCAATTAGTAATCCTATGATGAACCGAGTCGGAGACAAGAGTGATATCTAAAACTTCTTGTCTGTTTTTGGTAATGAATGTTGGTTCATTGCCAATATTACTTACTATAAGGTTAGTACTTAATAAAATCAAAAAGTGACTCACCCCTTTCATTTATGTCAGTACTACCCCATACTGTGTGATGCGCATTAGCATCGCATCCAATGATGAGGCAGATCTTCTGCCGTTCTGCTGCAGCGACAATCCTTTTAAATAAGTCGCATGGAGGAGGGCCAGGATGGTCATGGCCGAGGTAAGCTGATACCAGCCAGTAGATGTTGTCACTGGTCTGGTATCTTATTGTGGTTACATCACGATTGCTGTAATGAGGGAGTAAAAATACATTAGTGCTACTTCTTACCAATATGCAGGATCTGGGTTCACCTTTGTCCTTCATATACAGTAGAGTATATCCAGGAGTCCTTAGTCCTCGAACGATGGACTTGGTGATCCAAGGCTCTTGGATAAGGACAATATCTTCCCCCCTTTTGTTTAGACGGAGAAGAAGGGAGGCCGAAGCCTGCTTAGAGTGTTGGAGGTTAATCTGAGTTAGCTCCACCATCTTGGGAACGACTAAGTAGACTAACCCCCACCACGGTCTGGTTGAGGTCGTCATCTGTTTCGCTCTCAGAGTTTGACCTAAGAAGGTCATCCTCGCTGAGCGAAACCTCGTTTGCGGAGTCATCAGTCTCCAAGTCGGAGAATTTGACGACGTTTTGGGCATCCAAGTGGGATGCGGAGTCATCAGTCTCCAAGTCGGAGAATTTGACGACATTTTGGGCATCCAAGTGGGATGTGGAGGGTTTATTATCGTACGTTTCAGCAGAGGATGTGCCGAGCTCGTCTATCTCCATGGATGGAGGGTCGACTTGCCCTGCGGATTCTTCCACTGAAGACGCACTTTGGGTTGCCGGAGATGGAGCGATGCTATGCTCCTCATCTTTTTAATATATTTTCAAGGCAATATTTGACCAGCCGAACCGAAGTTTTGCTATTTATTTCGAGCATATATGTAGTACGCTCGGCAAGTGATGAGGAAAAAACTGCATAGCGTTAAGGTATTGTTGAAGGATTACAAAATAAAGGTTTTTGAGGGCTTAGTTGTTTGAGCAGCTCATAGTTAGGTTATTAAGTAAGATCATATGCTGTACCTATGGTTTTCGGGCTACAAATTGAAAAACATTGACTTAAGTTCGTTTTGCGGTTCCCACGTAATGTGCAGTCAGACAGAGATATGTAAAAGTTGGTTTGTGTTTTTAGACGTTTAGTTTTCAAGAAGAAATGGAACGCATGAAACTCAATGTAATGGCCAAGAATTTACCTTCATTTAAAAGATATGTTCAATATGTTTTTTCTTCTTGAAATTATTCTTTGAGTACATCACTCCGTCTTGTTTTTATGTATTTATGACCGTCGCGTCTAAATAAAAATAAATAAATAGAATGGCGCAACAGAGCGAGGAGCTCCAGGGCCTAGCGCATTTCTCAATGCGTGCCTTGCGAGGTAATGGAGGGGACCTGCAATTTACTGTCGGTTCTGAACGGCTAATCAAGAAAGTGCTTTTCATGGCAATGAATAGAAAAACATTTTTGCCTCTGTTGGCTTGAATAAATTCCAGACTAGAGGCATAGTTTTCGACCACTTTTGCAGCAATTGGTGCCATATATCCGCAAAAACGTGCCAAATTTTCTCTTCCAAGACGTCAGTTTGTGTACACAATCGACTTCATATAACTTCACAAAAATAGTCCATCGGCCTTATCTTGGAGGTAACTCACAGGTTTAAAATTCGAAGTAATGTAAAAATCGGCGTCAATAGCGATTTCGTTTCGAGACAATTTACCGAACGTACGCCGACTGGTCGCTTCAATTCCTCCACTATGAACCGAGCATAAATCAAGTGACAGGTATCGAAACGACCAACTCCGAAAAAAGCATTACCACATTGTTGACCACACGTCTAAGAAAACAACCTTTGTATGCAAGCCAAATTTAATATTTATTCGACTTCAAGATTAGCTGATATATATGTTCGTGAGCGTAGCGTATGTAGGTAAATGCTGTGATTCGGGCTATGTAAATTGTGTATGCTTAAGTTGGCTGTACTTTGCAAAGTTATAAGTACAAGGTGGGCCAATTGCACAAGAAGAAATTCAAATAAGTTTTTATTTAATCGATGTTTTTTTATTGGGTAAAAAGTTAAATCTTGTTTCCTTCACTAATGCCCACGCATATGGGACACCTGATCTGGAAATTATCAAATGCTTGAAATCCCTGCATTGCCATATAAATCACTCTACAACTGGAACTGATTTTCCTTCAACCTGCCATGCTCAAGAGCTTGGTATGCACTGAATGCATTTTCTGCTTCTACCTTAATGCTTTTACCCTCATTTAATTTATTGATGCATATTGCATACCTCGTTGCCTATATCAATTTGTCAACTTTTATTTGGCAACTTTCAGCGGATGTCACTAGATTTTTTAACTTTACAAATTGTGAAGGTATTTGTAACTTCCGTTGAGTTGAAAAGGATATTCCTTAAAAAAAAATCTACCAGGAATCAACAATTATCAAAATAACACAAAAATTGTTATTTGGCATTACTTTTTCATCAAAAATGGTTGAGTAATTATAAAGAACCAACATGAGCACAGAGTACGAGTAGGTGATACAGAATGTCCTCTGGTACATCCAATGCAAGAAATATTCTTTCGCACCTATGTGTTCCATGTGTTTATTGAAATCATTTCACCGAACAGCTCAGCTTGGAACCCTAAGTCATGCAGGAAGATAAAATGTGGTTTGATTTCCCTCTAAATATCTTATTTGAAAACAAATTAGGCCAGACCTATCCGCCTTTCTATGCTGTTTAGATCGACACCCAGTTTTTAGAACTGCTGAATGCTCTAGGCGCTAGGATATGTTAACGTACGCTTCTAAGTTAAATGTAGGAACTTTCTCTGCTCTAGGTGGAGCTGGAAGCTTAGAGTCAGAATATTCAGCCTGTCTAAATAGACTGACACTGCTTTTTGGATTAAATACAATTATTTCACGACAGCGAAAACCTCGAGCTGAACGATAAAATTATCCAAATTTTCATTGGCTAATTACTTTACGAAGTTGACGGAATCTGGAGAAATTAATATTGGATTGTGATGATTTGCTATCATTCGTAAACTTTTCAACAAAAACATTTTGCCAAAATCGAGTTGGTTTCGAATTTTTATCTTTATTTGCGTATGTATCAGTATTTGACCTACCACACCAGATGCTCTATCGAGTGGTGAGCTTAAGGCCATGTGTGCAATGTGCCCTAGTATTAGTATGCACTGTGAAATTTAATAGAACTCATGAAACAGCATGAAATTATGTTTAATTTTTGTCTTTTTCAGTGAAATAATGGCTAAAATGGAAAAAAGTTGATTCCTGCCACTCAAATGAATTTTTCTATGACCTACACTAAGAAAGTTAGAAATTATCTTTTTATTTTTCGCAACCTTAAAAAACGTTCACTATTTAAAGCCGATCACACCTCAACGGATTTATTCCCTGACCACACAATGGTGGCAATGATTACGTGGATTCCCGGTAGGGTGGTACCGCTCTAATTTAGCTTGTAGTCAAAATGGCACTACGTTGCCGAAGTTTTTCCTTAAACTACTAAAATGAGCCCTAGCAAACGAACGAACAGGAAACCACCCTTTCTTAGAACTCATATTACTAGTGTAAGAGTGCATATAGACGCGTCCCAAATAAGCATTCGTCGTAAAATTTACTGCACTTTATGATCCCTTATAAGGATTGTGTTTGGTTCAACAAAGATCTCTAAGATGCTCCTTCACTACGCCGCACAGTGGGCCCAAATGGCATTTATCGTCTCAAAAATGATTTTTTCGAAAGTAATGTGGGAGCTGAACTTTTTATGCAATTTAACCAAGAAAAGGTCAAATTTCGCAGTGAAAAAAAAATTAAAAGGATAAAGCTGCATACTTTTAGGATATAGCTATCTGAAGTGGTCGTTTCGTATAGCCCCATTGCTATGACGAAATAAAGACCGTTTTTAATAGACTTTTCTGTGGCATTTTATTTTGTGATTACGCAAAAGTTATATATCGTTGGAAAGCTTGTAATTTAAGCTTTAAATATCAGCAAACTCATTTTCAAAAAATATATTTTTTCTATATATTAATAAATTTTAATTAACATGCTATTTTTTTTTATATATTAATCTTTGATAAAGGTTTTAAATGGTTGCGCTACCTTGCGCTGTGTTCTTGCATAGTGCATTTTAGTCCTTAATACATTAACAAAAAGGCACAAAAAAAAGGTTTTGCCCAAATTTGCCCCTTTTCGAATAATGACAACATTACCCCATGAAGTACTAGAAATAAAACTCTGAATATCTTCAGAACGGCTCACTCTATGAAAAAAATTATTTTGAGCTTTTTTGTAGAGCGTTCAATTTTCTACTTAAATAATTTGTCAGTTTATTTCTACATTGCTCAAATATCAGGCTATAAAAATAAGAAAGAATTTAAGTTTTTTTGTTATTTATATGGAAAATTAAAATTTAAAAACAGGGACCTCTAAATATTAATATTAGGAGCTCAAATTTTCAGAGGCTTCGTTTTATACCATCCTAAAAGTATCAAGCCTGTTCTATCGTTGAAAAAAGTTGCCCAAAAATGACACACCCCAATGCACATTGATGCTCAAAAATTTGATAAATAATTTATACAGCTCGCAATTACGTTGAAAAATATAAATGGTAATACATCTTCAGTCCATAAAATACTAATTCACGGTGAAGCTATAGTTCAACATTTTGGAGTCAGTAGGAATAGGTGCACTTGGGACCGATCCGTTAAACGTTAGAATATTTGAAAATTTGAAAAAAGGTAAATGTAGGAGGAATAGAAAGTGTGAATAAATAAATGATTTTATTAGTGAGTGATAAAACCCAATGTAATTTGTTTATGGTTGTTTGTATAAGGGATCGACACGGGACACCATGTCGTGAAGTCGAGTATTAAAATCTACAGATAAATGAAAAGAGGATTGTGAAAATAAAGTGTTAAGGAAATGTTTTGTTTGTTAGAAATTTGGGTAAAGGTAAAGGTAAAGGTGTAAAGAGTGAAGTTAAAGGTAAAGGAATGTTGGATTGTTTGCAAATAAAAAAAGTGTAGATTGTGAGAACGAATGAAAGTGGTTTTTAGAAAATTCCAATCTACAAGCAAATTTATGACTGCAAAGGATCGAAGCGGGTCACTGTGTCGTCGTTTGATAGGTATTCTATATAGATGTCCCTAAATAGCCAAGTACTAATATTTACGAATATAAATCAACAGAGGATTCTGAAAATAATCTGTTAAGGAAATGTTATATTTGCTTGAAAATTGGAAAAGGTTGAAAGATGCAAGTGCAAAGGATCGATGCGGGTCAGCGTGTCGTCGTTTGATAGGAATTGTATTGATGTACCTAAATAATCAATGTGAATCGGTTCATGTAAAATAAAGAAAATGCTGTCAATTAGATTTTTGGAATTTATTTCTTTAATTTTATTCAATACATTTTATAGGATTTCGTTTTTATTTATCCACGAGTTATGTTCTGTTGGAAATCCCAACCACTTAACAAAAACTTTTTTGCCTCTTGTCTGTAGAATTTTTTCCACCAGAAATACGTTTTTACTTTTTGACTTCATTAATTCTTCATTATAGAAACCGCCTTGTACGGGTTTTCCTTCAAAGTCTTCAAGAAGATATGTTATAGGGTTAGTTTCTTGGATTTTTCTTATTTTAAAGATCTCAGTTGTCCAGTTGGGGGTGTATCCTTTTTCAAACACATGTTTATGTTTGCTGATTCTTACTTTATCACCGACCTTAAATTTTTGTTTAATTATTTCTCTTTTCTTGGTTTTGAAAAGTGGTAATATAGATTTTGAATTTTCCTTCGTTACATCTACAGGATAACATTTAATGGTTCTGTGAAAAGAATGATTGTAATCATGGAGTAATTTCTTATAAATATTTATCCACTTATAGCTGCCATTGAAACTAAATTCTTTCCACATTTTTTCTTTTAAGGTTCTATTAAATCTTTCAACAATAGAAGCCTTTAATGAACTAAAAGTAGAGTAATGGTTAATTTTATACTTTCTCATTAAGCTATTGAATGTTTTGTTGTAAAATTCTTTCCCATCGTCTGTTTGCAAATTTTCGGGAGTTCTAGAAGAATCAATAAATATTTGTTCCATCCCTTTTGCAATAGTTATTCCTTTTTTGTTTTTCATTGGGATGGCCCATGCGAATTTCGAAAAAGAATCGATGACTGTCATTAAATATTTAAACTCTTTGTTTTGGGAACTATAAGGAATCATTTCAACAAGATCAGCCTGCCATAAATCATCATAACCTTTAATGATAACATGACGACGTTTGAAATTTCTACGTGCTGGCTTATGCAACTCTTCCACAACCTGCCGTTTACTCATATTTGTAAGGAGTGAATACAACAAAACAAAAAAGAAGTCTTTTATAGCTATATAAAATATATTATTTTTTATTTATTTTATTCCAATTTTTATAAAATAACATTAATTTCTTAATTCTTACTAAACGATTTTCAATCATATAGCAAGCACATGTATCGGGTCCTAGTTGACATTGATTTGATGACCAACAGCAATTGGAGTAATGGTTACCATGAATTGAGTCAACATAAAATCTGTTTTCGAATCTTTTAAGAAAAGATATAGAACTTTTAAACTCTTCATGGTGTTCATCTAATATTTCTCCATGATTTTTTAAAAAATCACAAATATCTTTTATTATTATTTTTTCCGAGTCCATTTTAAAGGTTCCTTGTTGTCTAAGTTCTGAATACTAACTAGCAAATTTTATTTTATTTTATGAAAATTGAACTTTTCTTTAGTCTCTTTCATATATGTAATATATATACATATATATGTACAAACAATATTTCTTACTTATGGAACATAGGGTGTAATGGGAATACTACTTTCATAACATGATCAGCTTTTGTTCCTATTTTATCATCAATATACTTTTCTTCTGCAGCATCTTTAAGGTTTTGGGAAATCGGAAATGATTTCATGTTTTCATGGACCATAGATGTTATTGTTTCTTTTATAGAGGAGTCTATGTGATTTTTTAGTACTCGAATTTCCTCACTAAAAGTTGACAAAACTTCCAGCAATGAAGAGTTTACGTGGTTTTTAATACTTGTTTCCGTAAAACTTATTTGATCATCAACATATCCTTTGCAGACGGCCTGGTGTGGAAATCTCGGTTTTTTTCCTATGTTGTTTAAATATCTATGCCCCATATCAAAATCACCCGATGGTAGGATTTTAAATCCGATTTTTTGAGGTTCTACATTGTCTAAGGTTTTTTGAAAAAGTTTGGAACTCCTACCGAACTTGTCAACGTTCATCTTGTATATGCAAGGATTATGGTTTTGATTAATCTTAATATATGATATTTGATTCTTTTAGTTCTTCAATTATAGAATTGATTTCATTCTGATGGTTATTGTTGCCAGCATTTTTTGATGCTGTTAAAAGTCTAAGTCTATTAACAATTTCATTAGGATCATTCCAGAACACATATTCCATATTTTTGTTTGTGTATGTCATTTCAGTAGTATCAGTATAAGATGCCCCTGTTTTTTCGCTTTCAGCTTTAAGTCCGACAGCAAGTTTTTTAATTATTTGAGTATATTTTGCACCTCTGTTACCCTTGATTCGTGAAGAACTGTCATGATTTATTCTATGTGCGTTGGTTTTTTGTAAAATTTTTCGATATTCTTCTAAGTCATTAGCACCATATTTCTGCTTACGTGGATTTTTCTTTAACATCAACTCAATGAGACCAGGAGTTCGGCTAAAAGTCTCACCATCAATTATAAAATCATTTTCATTCATTTCAAAGTTACATTTGCCTATTTTAATAGTTTGAGTGTTCACATCAAAATATGGACCATAATTTGTATCGCGATTCGATTCTGATAATATTTTTTGGGTGAAAGAAGATGATTTGTCAGGCCTGTCCATACTTTTTGTTAAAAAAGACATCCTGTTAGAACCTGTTATATTCTTTGGGGTACTGAAAATAAGAGAATCGTCTATGCTTTCCAATTCCTGTGTTAGTGAACTTGTTTGTTCATGATCTGTTCCGTTCTTTTCATCAAACGATTTGAATAGAAATTTACGATTTTTTAGTGTCTCTTGCTGAAAATTGTCTTTCCTTTCTTTCTCAATCAATTTTTTTAACGGCTCAACAATAGGTTTGAATGTGTTTTCCAATTGAGTTTCTCTCATATTTTGGCCAGTTTTAAGTTGTAAATATTTATTTCTAAGCACATTTTTAGTTTTCACTAGATCTTGTACCACGTTTTCATCCATTTCTATGATTTATGAAAAAGAAGTTATTTGCCTTTAACCAGCTAGCTGTCTCTAACAGTGATATTGTCAGAATGTTTGGATCTTAAATGGTAAATGCGTATTTATAGCAATGCAGTTTTATTGAAACTGTTTTTGTAGCGACCTTTTAAAATACTGCTCTCTTTGTCTATAACCAGGAATCCAAAATTATCAGTCCAACAGTGAGAACACAACTCTTTAAATTGATTAAATGTCATATCTGAATTAATATGATCTTTGTAAACATGCTTCAAATTCAACTCATCTTGTTTGAAAAGAATGATAAAGTTAGCATTATCTCTGATCAAATGTTTTGGTATATGAGTATAGGACTGACATAAGTAAAAGCTGTCAACCCCGTTATGTCGTCCCATGCAAAAATAGTCTCTTATATTGTTTTGCTTCTGACATGCAACATCATCGAATATGAAAACTGAGTTATTTTTAGCTTCTGATGGTGTCATTATTTCACAATTGTTTGAAAATTCATTGTATTCCATTCCTCTGATTGATGTTATCAGTTTTTTAAGATATTGATATTTTGGCTGATGCAAAGATTTAGAATAAATATAAATATTTTCAAACTTCAATCCATTAGGGTCAAGAAGAATGCTAAGCATCACATTTGTCTTCCCGCAATTTGAAGGTCCTACGATAATTCCTCGAATACTGTTTGGAAACAAAGATCCATGTTTCTTTTTAATTTTAACATTGGAATCAAAATTTTTTATTTTTATAATTTCTTGCTGCTTAACGAAGCGCATAATGATGACTAACAACTTCTGAAATAAAACATCTCGTTTTAATATATTTCTAATCATATATGTTTCAACCCTCGCCTAAGAAGGTGTATTAATTATAATATGATTGAGCACAACACTAAAAAAAAAAAAACCAGTATCATAAAAAAAAGAAAATCATTTGGAGGAGAAGGGTTTTTAAATAAGGCTATTGACAAACTACCGTTCGAACTACATATTCCCTCCTATAATTATTGTGGTCCAGGAACGAAATTGGAAGAAAGATTACGTAGAGGAGATAAGGGAATTAATCAATTGGATGAGGCTTGTCGACTGCATGATATTGCATATTCTAAAAGTAGCTCTCTCTCAGATCGACACGTTGCCGACAAAGCTCTAACAGAACAGGCTTGGAAAAGATTCAAAGCAAGTGACTCTTCAGTTTCTGAAAAATTAAGTGGGCTTTTAGTTACCAACATGATGAAAGCAAAGACAAAATTTGGTATGGGGAATAAAATGGCCCGATCTGTAAATAGAAAAACTATCAAAAATAAACCCAAAAAGACTTGCAAAAGCAGTATTTTTAAAAAGGTTATAAGTGAGGCAAGAAATGCTATTAAAAATAATGTCAATTGTTGTGGTACAACCTCTATAGCAAATATTGCTGTTAAGGCTGCAAAAAATGCCTTAAGAAATAAGAAAAAACAGGACATTACCACTCCGAGAATAATTCCACTTCCCAAGAGTGGTGGTTTTCTCCCACTTTTAGCTCCTATTCTCGCTGGTCTATCAGCTGTGGGTTCTTTGACGGGTGGAACAGCTGGCGTAGTAAAAGCCATCAATGATGTACGAGCTGCTAAAAGACAATTCGAAGAAAACAAACGTCATAATCAGGCTATGGAATCAGTAGCTATTCAAGGAAATGGATTATTCTTACGACCATATAAAAATGGTCTTGGCCTTTTTCTTAAAACTCCAAATGCAAAAAACTAATTGACCTGCTACCTAACCATCCTTTAAGTAATTTGGAAATTGAACACTTTGGAAATAACCACTTAAAGAATTTTAGAGGAGTTTTCATGCGAGACTCATTACCAAGGATATCATTCGATAAGGAATGTGGTGTTTTAAATTTGGATGATGAAGCTGGGATGGGTACTCATTGGGTAGCATATATTATAAACAAAAAAAATAATGTTATCAAGTATTTTGATAGTTTTGGAAATTTGAGACCACCAACTGAACTTATAAGCTATCTTGGTAGTAACATAAATTATAATTATATCCGAGAACAAGACTTTGATACATTTATATGTGGTCACTTATGTTTAAAATTTTTACTAGAACAATGTAATATTATTTTTTAAAAACTTAAATGAGAATTCAATAAAATGACGTAGAAAAATCAAAACCTCATCATTTGTCTTTTAATCGAGATGTCGTTAACACTTACTTTGAGTGGAAATGAATCAACTCTGACTGCTGAGTATTTCCCACCAATTGTACTGAAGTCTAATTATTATGTATGTGGGCTTATAGATTTTCAAACATATAACTCTATACCAAATGTAGATGAGTTTAATAACTTGTTACATGTGGGTGATAACGTTATAACGTTTCCAATAGGTTCCTATGAGATAGAAGATATTAATAATTTAATACAAACAAAAATTATTGAAATTAATAAAAACAAGAAAAGTGGAGCCAAAAAGAGTGAAATTAAAATCAAGGCAAATAACAATACTTTGAAATGTGAACTAATTAGCTCAGAAGACATTGACTTCTCTAAACTAAATTCTATCGGAGCTATTCTGGGGTTTAGCAAGAAACTTCTAGAGGCAAATTTATATCATGAATCAGATCTTTATGTTGATATTAACAGAGTAAATGCTATCCGCATTGAATGCAATATCATAGAAGGAACCTATATTAATAATCAATCAGCTCACATCTTACATGAATTTGCTGTTAAAGTAAGTCCTGGCTATAAAATCGTTGAAGCTCCGAGGAATGTTATTTATTTACCTGTGAACGTCAAGCGGATAACATCATTGTGTTTAAAATTTGTTGATCAAGACGGAAAAGACATCAATTTCAGAGGGGAAAAAATAACTGCCCGATTACATTTAAAGCCGGAAATATGATTGTATATGAACATATAATAAATTCAATTTCATATAAAAACAACACACAAAATAATTTAATACTTAATCCATCTTCGAACTCAATTGCGGTAACATCTCGTCTTACCAAAGATAATCGGGACTTTTTATTATCATTAGGATACACATTAAAAAAGAAATATGCTTAATATTTTTCAAGAACCGGAGATTAATGAAAGTATTTCTAAATATGAATATCATACTTATTCACCGTATCAAAACAATTTTGAACGCAATGACATCATTCAGATTTCTATACAACATCAAAATCTTAATGTTCTTCCTTCAGAAAGTTTTTTGTATGTTGAAGGAACAATTTCAAAAGCAGATGGAAAAGAGATACTCACTACAAAACTTGTAAATAATGCAATGGCTTTTCTCTTTGATGAACTACGATATGAACTGAATGGCAAAGAAATTGACTGTAATCGAAATGTCGGAATAACATCAACGATTAAAAATTATTTATCTTTATCCAAAAATGAAAGTGATATGCTACTGAATGCATCTTGGTCACCCGACTCAACTATTAATTTGAAACCAATGCATTTTAATTATTGTATTCCACTGAACAAACTTTTGGGATTCGCCGAAGATTATAAAAAAATTATACCAAATGCTCGACATGATCTAATAATTACACGTGCAAGATTGGATGAAAATGCTCTTATATCCCCGACTGATGAAAATGTTCAAATAAAACTTCATAAGGTTCAGTGGAAAATACCGCATGTGACTTTATCAGATGCTATGAAATTAACTCTATACAAATCTATAAACACAAATAGTTTTATGAAAATTGCTTTTCGAAACTGGGATCTTTATGAATACCCCACACTTTCAACTTCTACCCATCATATCTGGAACGTGAAGACAACAACACAAATAGAGAAACCTCGCTACATTGTCCTTGCTCTGCAAACTGAAAAAAATAAGAGAATATCTGCTGATCCTACAATTTTTGATCACTGTGATCTTACAGACTTAAAAGTTTATTTAAACTCCGATGTCTACCCACATGAAGACCTTAATATTTCTTTTGAAAGAAACAGATATAGTTTGTTGTACAGAATGTATACCGATTTTCAGAAAACATACTATAATAAAGCTAACACCGAACCATTACTTTCCTGGGAGCTATTTAAATCGCGTTCCCCAATTTTTGTTATAGACTGTAGACATCAAAACGAAACCTTAAAAACAGGTCCTGTCGACATACGCTTGGAGATCAGAACATCAAAAAATATACCAGCAAACACATCAGCTTACTGTCTTATGCTCCATGACCGCATTATTGAATACAATCCACTTGATCAGGTAGTCAACAGAATTGTTTGAATTCAAAAAATAAGCATAAAAAATGTAAACATGTTAAAAAATTGGCGAAGAAAAGCGAGTTTAATAAAAAAAATCTAGTTTTTCTTTTTGTAATATAAAATTATTTTTATTATTAAATAAACGAATTTTAATATAACATTTTTTTTATTTAAATTTTTTATAACTAATGTGGTGGTATGTCATATATCCACCTTCGAGCTGAAAACTATACTTCGTCGTATTCATCCTCAGATATATTTTCGAAAAACGCCGCTTCATCGTATTCATCTTCCTCGGATAAATTTTCGAAAAACTGTGCCAACGTCCTTGGAAATGCTGGTATTTCGTAAGGGGTTGGTGGTCGTGATGGTCGTGCTGATGGTGGTGGTGGTGGTGGTGCTTCATCTCGTATGGGGATCCGCCGTGTTGGCTCCACTCTTTGAATCGGCTTTTTTTTCACTTCACCATATATTTCCGCTAAACTAGCAGAAGTAGCAGGGGTTGGTGGTTGTGATGGTGGTGGTGGTGGTGGTGGTGCTTCATCTCGTATGGGGGTCCGCCGCGTTGGCTCCACTCTTTGAATCGGCTTATTATTTTTTTTTTTACTTCAGCATATATTTCAGCTAAAAGTTCGTCCATGATAGTTGATGTGTACTTGTAACTAATTCTAATAATGTTCATCTCATCATCTTTTATACAAGAAAAAATTAAATGAATACTACCACTACTACTAAAATAGACCTTGACAAAAACCAAAAATAAAAAAAATAAAAATCAAATCTAGTTCTTATTGGTTCAAATAGAATATAAAAGAATAATATAAGGTAACGCCCACGAAAGATATCCTTTAAAGATTCACACCAATATACATGAAAAAGATTTCCCTATTTGTGGCGTGTTGAGGATCAATCGCTAAGAAATTCAAAAGGATGCTTTGGTACCTGTTTTCTTTTTTTTGATATGAGATAGATACAATGTAGATCTATTCCATATAGTTCAAACGAATTTTATCGCCAAATTTTGGCTTCATGTAATCATAATGAAAATCATACATTAACCACTTTGATAGTTCTAAAACGACAAAACCCAAATAAATTGGTTTATCTAGTTTAACACTTCCTTTCTTCATCTCAATAGCGCACATATTCGGAGTAAATATGCTACTACTATGAAAATTGGGATGCGCAATCAGCTTTCTTGCTGAAAATTGGTTTCTATTCGCATCCCATTCTGAAACAATCTTCACATTTCTACGCTTTTCAACATTTTCAATGGTTTTACCATAGACGCTATTGTTCATTAACTTGAAAAAGTCTTTCTCAAACTTATTCCTGGTAACCTTTCTTTTTTCGGTGTTCAGTGAAATATATTTTTTGGAGCCAGTTCGACTGACTAAACTTCATGTCTCTATGTACTTTTTTTAAAACTAATCCCTGGGATTACATTGCTGTAAATTTCTTAAGTGAATTTTGAAATTTTTCCTTGAATTCAAGTGCGCAACTAACTTAGGAATTTTACAACCTGGGGTGGCTATATTTTCAGGACAAAATGGGAGATCGTTATGTGAGTCATGAATACTCGATGGATAATCTAAATCTACTTCCAATACATACCCAACATTATCACCTTTAATGTTGGAGATGTATTCAGATGTATAAATCTGAGGATTATCCCACTGAAAGTTACCATATGGTAAGTGTTGTGACATAGCCCATCCATATAAGTTATTAGCATCAAGATACATTAAGTATTCCGATGCTAGGTTTGGATTATAGCTAGACATGTATTTATTATTAGCTACAGCATTTCTGTGGCTACATTGACACAAACCACCCCCTAATTCCAGTTTTAAAAAAATTGTACATATCGACATCAGTTAAAAGCTCTAACTTGATATTAGTTGTTTTGAGCATAGCGTCCCATGATAACCCAGGAGCTGTAAAATAATGACAAGGATCAAGTTCATAAATTGAAATACAAAGTTTCCTAAAACTTTCAAAAATATCTGCTAATAAAAGCACATCACTCTTAAGATAGAGAACCATATAATCTTCAAGTTTTTTACACTTGAAGTGATCCCATTAGAAGCAATGATCATGCCACTAATATCACCCTGGTCAAGAGAAATGAGGGAACAAAATGTGGTAGAAAACTAAAAAGAAACTACTGTTATGACAATAGCTGAAACCGAGTAATTAAAAAGGCTAAAGAAAATTTGTGTTAAGTTTTTTATTTCAAAAAGTTTTTAATGGGATAATATGTGAGCCTCCTGTGGTATTTGTGGTATGTCGTCTTTGAATCCAAGCTCAATAGCTCGGATATTTAAAGCTAAAATAATATGCGCGATGGTCTGCGCACTCCCCAATGTACCATTCCGTTTTCCGTCCTGGATTTCAAAACGCAAAGCTTCCTGCAACTCCTTAAGCTCCCAGCACGCGGCAGAGAACTCCTCCATGTATATTGAAAAAATATTAAATATATTCTGCATGTTGCTGGCTCTTTTGTATGATTGTTCAAAAATAATCTGAACAGAAAACTCAGAGAACAATTGCTTTTATAGAGGTAGTAGAAACTCTAGGGGGATTCAATATATTGGTTATTGGTGCCACTGATTTATAAAAGAAAAAAGAGACAACATCACATTCAAGAATTGAAAACAAATTATTCCATAGCTTATCTATAAGTTCTAACTACTTCAACCCTCTATCAATATTCACAATGCATTTTTGCATTGTTGGTATATTTTACACTCCCGGTATAAAAATTGTTTTAAAATTAATAAAAACCATCCACAACCACCAATACCGGATGTGACAAATCAATCCCAAACCTTCAAATCTTGCCAGCAAAATTAAAAATTCAGAACAAAACATGGGTCGCATCCTTACTTTCCAGTATAGCTTTAGCTATGCACAATCAATTTTCGGGATGTGACGAAACGCAATAAGAACAAGATATGTTTCAAAACAAAGCAAATATCGGACGAGGCCAAATTCTCTATTTTACATAAAAAAAAACCCAACCACCACCAATTGTCAATGAAATCTATAATACAAAAGGAAACCTATTCATTTATTTCATTTCGTCTTCTGCACATATAGTTTCTAACCTTCACATTCTGACTGTCATATCAATGCCTATCATGCTAATCTGTAAAATTTCATGCTCATACCCAATCTATGCCCAAACAAATATCGAACGTGATAAAATTCTCTATCGTCAAGTATTAACAAATTACCAAAATCTCTCATTTTCGTTCTAAGATCTATCAACGGATCGTATGTATTGTTCAAAATACACACAGCTTCAATTTTTAACAACAACAACAACAACAACAACAACAACAACAACAACAACAACAACAACAACAACAACAACAACAACAACAACAACAACAACAACAACAACAACAACAACAACAACAACAACAACAACAACAACAACAACAACAACAACAACAACAACAACAACAACAACAACAACAACAACAACAACAACAACAACAACAACAACAACAACAACAACAACAACAACAACAACAACAACAACAACAACAACAACAACAACAACAACAACAACAACAACAACAACAACAACAACAACAACAACAACAACAACAACAACAACAACAACAACAACAACAACAACAACAACAACAACAACAACAACAACAACAACAACAACAACAACAACAACAACAACAACAACAACAACAACAACAACAACAACAACAACAACAACAACAACAACAACAACAACAACAACAACAACAACAACAACAACAACAACAACAACAACAACAACAACAACAACAACAACAACAACAACAACAACAACAACAACAACAACAACAACAACAACAACAACAACAACAACAACAACAACAACAACAACAACAACAACAACAACAACAACAACAACAACAACAACAACAACAACAACAACAACAACAACAACAACAACAACAACAACAACAACAACAACAACAACAACAACAACAACAACAACAACAACAACAACAACAACAACAACAACAACAACAACAACAACAACAACAACAACAACAACAACAACAACAACAACAACAACAACAACAACAACAACAACAACAACAACAACAACAACAACAACAACAACAACAACAACAACAACCTATCAAACGACGACACGCTGACCCGCATCGATCCTTTGCACTTGCATCTTTCAACCTTTTCCAATTTTCAAGCAAATATAACATTTCCTTAACAGATTATTTTCAGAATCCTCTGTTGATTTATATTCGTAAATATTAGTACTTGGCTATTTAGGGACATCTATATAGAATACCTATCAAACGACGACACAGTGACCCGCTTCGATCCTTTGCAGTCATAAATTTGCTTGTAGATTGGAATTTTCTAAAAACCACTTTCATTCGTTCTCACAATCTACACTTTTTTTATTTGCAAACAATCCAACATTCCTTTACCTTTAACTTCACTCTTTACACCTTTACCTTTACCTTTACCCAAATTTCTAACAAACAAAACATTTCCTTAACACTTTATTTTCACAATCCTCTTTTCATTTATCTGTAGATTTTAATACTCGACTTCACGACATGGTGTCCCGTGTCGATCCCTTATACAAACAACCATAAACAAATTACATTGGGTTTTATCACTCACTAATAAAATCATTTATTTATTCACACTTTCTATTCCTCCTACATTTACCTTTTTTCAAATTTTCAAATATTCTAACGTTTAACGGATCGGTCCCAAGTGCACCTATTCCTACTGGAGTCCTACCAATCGGTCAGCTTTCTGAAGATGTACAAGAAGCACTTAGCAAAGAATACAAAAAAATAAGGATGACGCATTCAAGAAAATGTTCAAGAACAGCAACAAATGAGGATGTCTTTCATCGGTTGTTTTTGACATCAGATCCTCTTATATAAAGTATATGAAAACAAAATACAGCTGAAGCTCAGAGCTTTCTGAGGAAGCCATTCAGTTACTAAATTGTTTACATTTTTGTATATTATATATTGCTTTAGTTGTCTCATATTGGGATGTATTTTTAATGTACATATTGATATTATATTTTCTCAACAGGTGTATCCTTAGCATAAATAATAAATAAAAGCAAAATTTATACTGAAAATCCACACTTTGATTCGTCAATATTGTAATTTTTGAACTTTTAATAAACTTTAAATACCAAAACACTAGATAGATCTTAAAAACTTTTAAATTTTATGATTCTCTATATATTAAAGATAATATATTCCAAATTTCACTTAATTACTTCAATAGACAAAAAAGTTACAGATTTTTGAGACGCGAAGCTGCATTTGGGCCCACTGTGCGCCGCGCCACTTTGACGAGGTAAGTTGCATCGATAAATTATAGAAGACCTTGATTTTCTGTCTGCTGGTGTTTATGTGAAAGTTCAACAACAGTACATTGTTGGAGCTTATCGATCATTTTCTTATAGCCTGTTCGTAGTTTCCGCTAGTACGATAATGTCATTCACACATAATATGAATATCATTACAGCATAAGCCATTAGACCTTAAAAACTATTAGTTGTTTACGTTTGATATATTTTCATTCAATTTCTTCACGGTGAATTCAAATCTACTTAAGTCAACACTTAAATTCATATCACCACTGATCGCGCTTCGTGAAAAACATTGAAGTTTTGCTTATAATCGAAAGTTGATAGAGCGCTGACTCTGCTGTACTTACCAATCTACAGTAAGTTGCCTATTTTTTACATCCTCAAAATAAAATTATGCTCTTCTTCCGCGTTTTTCTATGGAATTCGAATTTGACACTATGCTATAAATGCTCGTGTTTATTTCTTTATAGTAGAGACACTGTGCTATGAATAGCTTAACATTCTTTTCTCAAAAGCCATTACGTAGAGCAGGGTTTCCCAAACTATTTTGAGCAACAGACCCCTTTTCCAAAATGAACTGATACCGTAGACCCCCAAGGCCAAATTACTTTAAAAATCCTGTCTCGAGTTTTTTACTTACTTTTATTGGTACCTATTACGTAAGCAAGTTTTGCAGTAGTGCAGAAAGAAAATTTTTTGAGATAACAATAAAACATGACGTTACGATGATAGCAGGTATGAAATTCAATAAACATGAAGTGTAATTCATAATTTATTAATGCAGGTTTTTAGAAATCGTGCTCTTATTTGAGAACAAATAATAAATTCATGATTTGAAAAATTAATGCGATGGATGAATCTAGCTAGATCTGGTTTAATATTGGTAATTTG
This sequence comes from Melanostoma scalare, assembly GCA_949752695.1. Classification (NCBI taxonomy): domain Eukaryota; kingdom Metazoa; phylum Arthropoda; class Insecta; order Diptera; family Syrphidae; genus Melanostoma; species Melanostoma scalare. Next base: position 209,003,385 of record OX456984.1, on the reverse strand, counting down.
CAGCCTTAAGTTCCCGCGTTCGTTGACTTTCAAACGGTTTCTTTTTTTCGTCAAAATGTTTGCAACCACACTAAAGTCTTTTTTAACAAAATATATGATGATGGGAAAGCGATGAGATATTTTTCAGCAATGTTCCACAATGCAGTATATTGAGTTTCAATGCTGCGCTGCAACCAGAACTTCTGATAGCCTTCGTTGAACTTAAGCTTAAGCTCTTCGTCAGTTTGGATGGTGATCAAATCTTCTTGCATTATCACATTGATTTCTTCCATGGCTGTTATACTGTACGAATTTATTACCCACTCAGGAATTTGTAAATTCAAAAGATCCTCAAACCTTTTGGTAAAATCTTTGTGAAGCGCGTCCAAGTGACCGACATATGATAAAATAACGTCGTCTTGAGGGATTTCTGTATTCTTTTCTGCCTAAATTTTGTTTATAAAGAATAAGTTTTCAAACAAACGCCGCTATAATGGATCTTGTTTTGATCAAGTAGAGATCGGTCATGTAATCCGTCATAGAATTTTTCAGATTTTCTTCCAAATTCGGATCTTTTTCATTTAGAAACTCCAACACAGACCCAAAAATAGCTGAAAATCTTGCTTAGCAAGCATCTCTTGAAAGCCAGCGAACTTCAGTGTGCAAAAGTAACTTAGTAAAGACTTCGTCGTTATCCTCACAAAGCTGAGCAAATAACCGAGAGTGCAATGAATTGCTTCGAATCTTGTTGACAGCATTTATAACGTATTGCGAAGACTGGTGCAATCTAGGACTCAGATTTTTTGTTATTTTGAATCAACAGTATACATCAGGCTGTGTGTGAATTACCAGTACATCAGGCAATTGCCGCTTTAAGTCAGCTATAAAACCACGATGACGACCAACCATAGATGATCAGATCAACAGAAATAATTTTTCTCCATGGAATAGCTTTGTCGGTAAAAAAAAACGTTCCACTGCCAGAAAAATGGATTCTCCTCTGGTATCAGTTTCCAGATATAATGGTAAAAAGCAGGTCTCGGTACATATTTTCATCTATGATATATCGAACGTATCCTACCAACAGAGTTTCATTGCCGGGTAATGTAGACTCGTCTAACTGGAGAGAGAATCTCTTGGCCTGCAATAAATTGCATAAAATGTTTTCCACGTCGCGACCCATCTCGTCTATTCGTCTCTTAACGGTGTTATTACTCAAGGATATTCTTTTTACAATATGTATCTTGAGCGGGCTTATGCAATGCATTGTTGAGGACCTCTGCAATGGCTGGTAAAATAAGTTGCTCTCCAATTGTGAGAGGCTTCGCCTACTTCGCTTTTAGCAGAGATATATTGTAGGACGCTCGCAAGCCATCAACGTTTTGCATAGGACCGTGATAAGTGGTCCTCCATTCTTGAAGGTTTCATGGCATCGTTACTAAATACTTTTTCACATATGAGACACGTCGGCAAGTGTTGATTTGATGGAGATGAAATAAATCCAAACTTTATGTAGTCCAAACTGTACCTACTGTCTCCTTTTTAAAAAAAAAAATGTAAAAAATATTTAAAACTACTACTTATGTATAATATCACAATTATACAATACTATGTCAATTTTTTATACACATGTTTAAAATGTTTCATTAAAATTTTCATTTTTAGAACGGCAAAAGTAACGTAACACTATCTTTGCAGTTTAAAATAAGAAAATGTGTTAAGGGGGTCGATTGAAAAACTTGTCGACCCCTAATCTAGATTTCGTTTTTGTCGACCCCTAAGAAACCGATATCGACCACAAGGGGTCGATATCGACCACTTTGGGAATCACTGACGTAGAGGCACTAATCAAATTTTTTTTATCGATCAGAGTCAGGTTTTAATATATGTCCCATAAAGCACATGGTAGATTTGTTTTATTGATAGATCTAGATTCTTGTAGACTAGAGCAGATTAATAACATTGTAAATATGTAGTTCAGTTCTTGGTTTATGTTCCACGCAGCATTGAATAAACATGCCAATGAATTTTTTTTTAATATTTTGGAATATATCTAAAAGCCAACGCTCCAATAATGTGTCTACAGCGATTAGTATTCAAATATATTCAAACCAAAGTGCGATTTATAATAAAGCAAACAAGTTTTCCATCTGAATTGTGAGCGATATTTCTATTGATGAGCTGTTAATTGATTTAGAGAAGTTGTTCTCTAAATTTAGAGTTAGAGTTGAATTTAATCAACTGCCGATTTTAGCAAAAAAAAATAATGTGTGGGAGCGAGTTGAATATTTTTATTTTCATTTAGCAATTTATGTTTGTTTAATCGGCATGGAAAAATTTACGAATTTTATTATGATTTTAGCAGAGCAACTGAACCTTAAGCGTCATTCTTCACAATTTTTTTTTTTTTTTGCATCTCAGAGACTTAAGTGGCACTGAACTTAGAGCAAGCTCATTTGTGCACTACGCTCTTCATCATTAATGCAAGTGTTAGTGGTTAGAAAATAACGTCAACACAAGCACAACGATAACGTATACGAGGAAAAATACAATACATTACAAAATATAACAAAGACAAAAATTCAATTAAGTTAAAATTCACACTAATAGAACAAACTAAACTAGTGAAACATTTCTAAACAAAATTTATAAATAAAAAATTAAATTAAACTACAGTAATAAAGTATCTACTAAACATGAATCATGCAGATGGTATACTGGTTCTTAGTATTAATTTTAAACTATTTTTACTGATTTTGAAATCGGCAATAAAAGAATTAGAGTTGAATAACCTACTCATGCGAGCTAATGGCTCATGCATGCCATAGTTAGTGAAATGCATAGTCAAATCAAAGTGAAAGAGTCAATGTGGCAACCACAAAATAATAAGTGCTAAAGGTTTGATTGCATCCCCTTTGCCTAAAACACGCTTCACTTTTGAGGAGAGATCAAAAACAGTGTCTTATTTTGACTAACTACTATATCCTGCTGCAATTGAGTTTAATTTTTTCCACTTTATAAGCATAATTTTACGTTTTAAAATTCAGGAGGCTAGTTTAGGAGGTACAATTGAACTAGCACTAATTACTTACTTACTTACTTAAGGTGGCGCTACAGTCCGGGTCGGACTAGGGCCTCAACCAACATGCTTCTCCAGCCAGCTCGGTCCCTAGCTAGCTGCCTCCAGTTTTGCACGCCAAGTTGGTTGAGGTCCTCTCCTACTTGCGTGCGCCACCTGAGTCGCGGTCTTCCTCTACTGCGCCGTCCCTCGGGATTGGATTCGAAGACTTTCCGGGCCGGAGCGTTGGTGTCCATTCGCTCTACATGACCCAGCCATCTAAGCCGCTGGACCTTGACTCGTTTGACAAGGTCAGTGTCGCTGTACAGCCCGTACAGTTCGTCGTTAAATCTTCTTCTCCACTCTCCATCTATGCAGACGGGACCAAAAATCACCCGAAGAATTTTTCTCTCGAAGCATCCTAAAGCGTTCTCGTCTGCCTTTGACAAGGTCCATGATAAGTGTCTTATACAAGGACACTTTAGTTGCTCGAGACAGGACTTTACTACTCAATTGCCTTCTTAGTCCGAAGAAACAGCGATTGGCAAGAGTTATTCTTCGTTTGATTTCAGCGCTGGTGTCGTTGTCTGAATTAATAGTGGCGCCTAGGTAGACAAAGTCCTTAACTACCTCAAAGTTATAGCTGTCAATCGTGACGTTTTGTCCAAGACGTCGGTGTTGGGTGTCCTTTCTTGATGACAGCATATACTTGGTCTTGCCCTCATTTACCACTAAACCCATCTTCTTCGCTTCCGTCTCAATGCTCATAAACGCGCCATTGATATCACGCTGCGTTCTTCCAATTATGTCAATATCATCGGCATATCCGAGCAATTGAACGGATCTTTGAAAGATTGTGCCTCTTGTGTTGACGTGGGAGTTTTGCACTATTCTTTCAAGAACGATGTTGAAGAAGTCGCATGACAGTGCATCGCCTTGCCTAAAACCTTTTTTGACATCGAATGTATCGGTGAGATCTTTTCCGACCCTGATGGAGCAGCGTGCGTTCTCCATCGTCATCCTACACAATCGGACAAGTTTGGTAGGGATGCCAAAACTAGACATGGCTCTATATAACTCCTCTCTATAGATGCTGTCATACGCGGCCTTAAAATCGATGAAAAGGTGGTGGGTATCGATTTGAAGCTCCTGGGTTTTTTCCAAGATCTGCCGTAGTGTGAAGATTTGGTCTATGGTGGACTTTCCTGGTCTAAAGCCGCACTGATAAGGACCTATCAGGTTGTTGACGAATGGCTTCAGACGCTCACACAATACGGCAGAGAGGATCTTATATGCGATGTTAAGAAGACTGATACCTCTGTAGTTGGCGCAGTTCAGAGGGTCTCCTTTCTTGAGGACCGGGGAAACAATGCTAAGGTTCCATTCATCGGGCATGCTTTCTTCCGACCATATTTTGCAAATGAGCTGGTGCATACTCCTGACCAGGTCATTGCCTGCCGCTTTAAACAATTCGGCAGTGAGGCCATCAGCTCCAGCAGCTTTGTTGGACTTTAGCTTGGATACTGCTGTCTTCACTTCGTTCAGGTCGGGTTGACGGAATTGTTGGTCTACGTCGCCTAAATCGAATGGTTCTATCTCTCTTACAGCGGAATTGGGTTCATCATCGCCGTTATAGAGCTTGGAAAAGTGGTCTTTCCATATCCTCAGCATTGACTGCGGTTCCACCACGATGTTCCCTTGGTCGTCTTTGCAGGCTTCGGCTCGGGGCTTATAGCCCGAGGCTGTTGTTTTTACCTTTTGGTAAAACTTCCGAACCTCATTCCTGCTGTGGCACCCTTCTATCTCCTCGATCGCGCGCTTCTCATGCTCTCTCTTTTTCCGTCTGAGAAGCCGGTGTTCGTCTCTCCTCTTCTGCTTGTAGAGCTCGTAAGCAGTTCTAGTCTTTTTGTGCAGCGCCACTTTGTATGCTTTCTGTTTAGCTGCATGTGCTTGCCGGCATTCGTCGTCAAACCAGGGGTTTCGTTGTGGTGGCCGTGTGAAACCGAGCACTTCAGAGGCGGCATCTCTGATGGCTGATTGGCAATGCTGCCACTGGTTCTCTATACTTGATGCTGGCGGCATAAGACTCCTTAAGAGGTTGTAAGAGACTCGATCGGAAAAGGACTTGGCGATCTCTTGCGATTGTAGTCGTCCAACGTCGAATTTTCTCACAGTATTTCCTTGTGTTGGCTTGGATCGGGATATCCGCAGTCGTACCTTGGCTACAACAAGGTAGTGGTCCGAGTCAATGTTGGCCCCTCGGAATGTTAGGACATCCTCTATACTCGAGAAGTGTCGTGCGTCGATCGCAATGTGGTCAATCTGGTTGACGGTCGATTGATCAGGAAATTTCCATGTCCCTTTGTGGATATTGAGGTGCTGGAACCGCGTACTAGCTACCAGAACATCTCGCCCCGCAGAGAAATCGATCAGCCTGAATCCGTTATCGGAGGTGTTGTCGTGCAGGCTGTATCTAATAACTAGCACTAATACAGGGTAGAAAAAAATACTATGAAAATTTACCTCGTAAGATCTCTCTCACAGATAAGAAAATACCCAATCGAGCCCACAAATGGGAAGTCCAAAGCCTTTTGTTGGACCGAATTATATAATTGTGTAAAAGTTGGTGAAACAATCAGTTTAGATGCAACCGATCTCATTACCGTTTCCTATCCTAGTGGTTAAAAAGAGTTTTGGTATGCTAGGAAGTTTGGAAATGAGTCTATAACTTATGTCTGTCTACTGTGGCTTTTAGTCCAATTAATCGTTCTTCTCCGTCCTTATTTGAAGACAGCATATACTTCTGTTTTAGTATACTCAAAAACACCTATGACATGAGTATTTAAATTTTATTTAGTTATTATTTTCTTTTATTTGATTATTTAAATTTTCTTTTTCTTCTTAGGTACATATATAATATTTCCAATGATCTCTCGTTTAATTTTTTAACTGGAAACTAGGTGTGTGCTTTAATAAACTATTCTGCTAGTTTTCTTGTCGCGATTTCTAGGTGATTGTTCCAAGGGAACGTTTTAAGAAATTCGTCAGTTAAATTTTTTTGTAAAAAACTCATGCATGCTTCATTAGATCTTTGGTTTAAAATTTAATACTGAACACTAAAGCTGGTTTATAGCATCAGTGACCGAGTGATTGAAAAACCATTTTTGGATAACAGTATACTTAATGTCACGTAAGCTAGGAGTGACATAATTTTCGTCTCTATTAATTCGCAGATGCCACTCATATCCTTTAAGACTATTTTTTAAGTTTTTTGGTTAGCAATATTCATTGCCTTGTAAAAAAAAAAACAAGTTATAATAAAGATCTCAGAAAATTGAAACATTTAATGGTCTCGATCTTAGTTTTTGAAAGAAATCTTGTTAATTTATACCCTAACCTTCCTTGGCTTTGACTGGGATAAAGTAATCTACCATGTTTTCATTTCAAGAAGAATCAGGGCTTGCTTCATGTGTCGAGTGAAAATTCATGCGTTTACTGATGAAAAAACGCAAAACTGTGGTACTAGATTGCTCGACAACGTGAGCTGAAATAAAAAAGCCACATAATTCCTCCATGACCTACTCGAAAACCTGTGTTTTAATTCAGCCCTGAATCACCTTATTAATATCGATTGAATAATATACAATTGAGTCCAGACTCCAGAGCACACTATTTTCAAAACAGGTAAGCAAAAAAAATATATAATACCTACTTAAAACGAATAGTAAATACTGGAGCATTCAATTTCAACAGTCACAACAAATAGGGGAGAGAGGGGCCCATTTGAACACTTTTTGCTTTGAACTGTCAAAAAAAAACCTATTTATTTTAGCTATTGGCCTAAAACATAGTTTAACTCTTAGAAATGATTATAGACTTTAGTCTGAGTCTATCAATTCGTAATTTTTAAAATCATTTCGATTTATTATTATTTTTGAAGTGAAGCAAGTTCAAATGTACCCCAGATGTGAGGCAGCTTTGAACTAGTCTGGGGCACTTTGAACGACAGTTTTTCAAAAAGTTTTATTTATAAATAAGACAGAAAGTGCTTTATTCTTCTTTTATTTTGAAAATCAAAAAGCTTTTTTTTGTTATTATAAAAAAGTAACCAAAACTTAACATTAGCAAACTTGAATTCACAGGTGGTTCTGATAATAATAATACTTTCAACTTTATTCATAAAATAAGATATGTTTTTACATATAAAGAAAGTAACAAAGTAATAATCATAAACATAACAAGATACAATTACCAGGGCCCTATTGCACCAGTTTACCAGTTAATCACAAATTTGTATTTGTAATCCACTATCACAGTTTTTGTATATGAATTTAAGTTGCACGAACTACAAATAAGTGAATTGACATATTTGTGGGGTAGGGTTTCAAAGTAAGAAAAAAGACTTTTTGCGAATTTTTTTTTCTTAAATATGGATTGAGTAATTTTATTCGGACCTTTCGTATATTATTGAGCATACTTTCGAAAGTATAGGGTAATTTTTTCATGAAGAATTATTGAAGCATAAGCCGGTAACAGAGCTTACCCCAGAACGTCTTGAGAAAAAAAAAACAATTTGCGGTGTTCACCATAACTTTTTTTTTTTTGGTTGACCGGTGTACGTTTTGTGGGATTCACGATTGCCTTCCAACAGAATTATTGGCTCGAGCACTCACTACCAATCCAAAGTGGTGCGGTGTACGCGCCAGTTACCCAACCCAATCGAGCTATAGGCCAATTTATTAAAGTCAGCAGTTTTAGGGAGATCTTAAACATCATTGTTGGAAGGAACATAGAAGAACCAGTAGCTTTAATTTTTACAGAAAGCGTTCATATAAAACACATTTGCCTTATTTCTAACACTCTGTATCCTTTCTTTGAACCAAAAACACCGCAATATAATTTTTTTTGTCAAGACGTTCTAGGGAAAGCTCTGTTTCCGGCTTATGCTTCAATATTTTGGCATGAAAAAATGACCCTATATTGTCGAAAGTAAGCTCAATAATGTAAAAAAGGTTCGAATAAAATTACTCAATCCATATTTAAGAAAAAAATTCTCAAAAAAGTCTTTTTTCTTACTTTGAAACCCTATCCCCCCCTTGACTCCTTAAAAAGCAAATATTTTCGTTCTGTAATCGCAATTTTTACTTGCGATTATAGGTACTATAAGGCAAGTCTTGCAATCGTGCAGAAAAAAAAATTTGAGATAACAACTAAATATGACATTACGATGATAGAGAATACGAAAAAAGTCGGTCCTACAATTCTGTCTGTCTGTGTGTCTGTCTGTCTGTCTGTCTGTCTGTCTGTCTGTCTGTCCGTATATGGATCTACAGCCTGAACCGCTTGACCGATTTTCTTCAAAATTTGCAGTTATGGTCTCTGGAATAGCCTACAGAGGGGTTTTTGGAATTGGGTCTCTAGGTCTTGAAATAACGGTACCTGCCATACAACCGATATGACAATACCTATTTTTCTCGAAAACGGCTCTAACGATTTTGATAAAATTTTACGTGAGCTATTATTTTTTAATAACTGTTCTAATGATGTAAAAAAATTTTTTGGAGAAAGCCTAAAAACGGTACCCCCCATAGTACCGTTTTTTTCAAAACCGACTTTATCGGTAATGGCTAACACGATTTTGACGAAATTTTATATTTAAGAAGTCCTAAGTTGTTTGAGAAAGATTGCATATCTTTGTTTGAAAAATTTAGTTTTTTCGAATTTTCATTAATTTTTTTAAAAAAAATTTGTTTTTCCGAATATTTTCCAAACGATATATTTGATTTATTTCAAATTTTTTGTCAATACATCTTTTAGCAAGATCTTAAGACTTGTGTACTTGAATTTTGAAAACCTAATTTTTTAAAAAAATTAAAAATAAAAAACCAGTTTTTTAAAAAATGGCTCTAACGATTTTGATTAAATTTTAAGGGTTTATATGTATAAGCAATTGCAAAAAAATGGCGTTTTTAGATTTTCGCTTGAAACTTTTGGAATATTTAATTTAATTTTTTTCAATACTTTTCGTGATTTAATTCAATTTTCACAATTAATGTGTAGTTGGCAACCCTGTAAAACCAAATATATTAAGATTGAATACTGAAACCTTTTGCTCAGTCTTAAGATTTTGGTAGTTTACTTAGCAAACGATCGCAAGTTCGTGCGACCCAGTCGTGCCCATTTTTTTATATAGATTTGCTTATATAATCAAAATATATTAGGTAAAACCCATGCGCAAAAAAAAAAATTTTGGCCGTCTAGGCGTTAATGCGCATTTTTTTTCTGTTTTTTGTTATATTCTGCGTCCAATAATATTTATGATTTCTTCTGCTTTAGAACAACTTAGTCGAAATCTTTCACTAAAATTAAAATGGCTGTCTATATACTTTTCACGGTAAACTTTTTTTTCGTACGAAAAAATCCGCTTCAGAGTTACTGCTGTACCTTCTACGCAAAGACATTTTAAATTACTATGAAATACAAATTTGTAGAAAAATATACACACAGTCTTTAACCTGTAGCATTCTTTCACAAACTGAAACAAATTTGTGATTCTCTTTCATATGGTACAACAAAAACTTACAATAAAGTAGGATTTTCAATATTTTTTTGATTGTAATCTACAACTCGAGCTGATAGTCCTGGTAGCTAATGCTCGTTAAATATTATTAGCATTGTAATTTATTACGTGTCAATAAAGATATAAATAAATAAATAAATAAAAATCTACAACTACATACAAACTTATTTTCGTGCAACAGAAAATGATATTTTTTGACAAATTTTTATTTTGTAATTCACAATTACAATTTTTTAACAACAAAATTCTTAGGAAATACAAAATACATTTCTTTTACAAATTTGTGATAAAAACGTTTGTAATTTACAATATTGTAAGGTGGTGCAATAGGCCACAGGTAGCAATTAGAACTAAATTTCACAATTGACACCCTTTTTTCAAACCTGCCCCAGCAAAAATTTTGCACAAGTTAATATTTGTCCAGGAACTTACCATAATATGGTTCTAGATGAGGGTTTGATTCAAAAGATTTTTTTTATTTAAAAACTCACCGAAAAATTCGAAGTCTTACAACATTTAAAAAAATAATTGGAATATCAGTGCAAAAACATTCACATCTAACTACTTTCAGGCGAGTACTGAAGAGACCAGCCAAAGTCGTTGACGGTTTGAGAGAACTGCACAGCCAAGTACAAAATTATGACTTTGTTCAGAAATACTCTTTAGAAAAGATTTTATTGGCACTGTTCAAAGGCAAACCGCGTTCAAAGTTTCCACCATCTCCCCTACATTTCATTGGATCACGAGGTATTCTTAGCAAACTGAAAAATATAACGTTAGGCAAGCTGGGGCACATTCATCATCGTGGCACATTCGTCAAAGGTATTTTCGCTCTGAACAAAAAAATGAAAATAACGTTTAACATACCATTTTCCGAAGTCATGAACACACTCTTAGTTTGACGTTTGTAGTAAAGCGCTCAAAAAATTTGTATGTTGATTTGTGTTTTCTTGTGATTTCCGGCGTAATTTTGGCTAGTAGATAAGTAAGTGATTTTCAATGATAAAATTTATTGGTAGAAAATTCAGGTTTCATTCATTTCTTAGTTCAACAGATAAAGACGAGTAATTTTATTAAGGAAAAGTAGGTTTTCATTTGTAACCGATACTTTTACTATAAAGCTTATAACAAAAAAACTAAAACACTTTAAATATCTTTTTTTTCTGCTACTCCTTCCTGTTTCGATTTTCTGTGTTTCGTCCATCTGATGATTTCTTCTTCTCTGTAATTCCACTTCTTTCACTGATTCTACACTTTTTAAAAATTCTAAAATTTTGCAAAAAAAAAAAAAACTTTTTTCAAAATTATTTTCAATATGGCAAACACAAATTCACTTTTGTCTCTTTTTTAAAATCAAAAACCATCACTATCCAAGGTTTGCAATTGGAAGTTTTCCAGGATCATTTCTCGTGCTGAGTAAGACAGGTGAACATGAACTTTTTCTTGACTCAAATTCTATTTGTGATAATCAATGAAAATGATTTAAGGAAATTCTAGTGTATTTTTATAAACTGTTTTCAATGCCCCCGAATGATCTCCATTAAATGAACTTTTACTTAACAGAGGTGAATATTAAAAAACCTTAGCACTTTATTCTGGGAAATTAAAACAAAAATTGTTTCTCCTAGCAACTGCTAATAAACGTTGGAACTACAGGTCAAGCCAATAAAAATTATGTTGAAAGTGTAAGCAACGGTAATATAGGCCCGTAAAAAATAACGAATATGCCTCAGTTTACCTTACTCTTGTCTTCTATCATTCTTGCTCCTAAATATGTAATTACAGAAACCTATTGATCGTGCCCTGAAGAGTCTTATTAGCCACAACAAGGTGGCAACAGCTTTAAGCCGATGCTCTATCTCGCCCCTATGAAATTTTTTTGACTGACTTCAAATGTGTAAATGATTCAGACGTCATATCATAACATATTGTTAGCCGAATATTTTGAGCTACTTTAGTAGGAGTCTATCAATGAAAATTAATAATACCTTAACAACTTTTTTATCACTTTTTCAAGGGCCAATAAAAAAACTGGTAGTAAAAGTGTTTTCCTGTTGACGTCTATACCCAGCACGCATTTATGGGATTTCCTTTCACTACTTTGACTTCAAAACACACTCAAATGAATTTTTCGTAAAATATTCACTGGGCTCAAACAATAAAATTGTTTCTCAAAATCGCGATGAGCCCGACAGCTGCTTAATCAGAAAATATCCATCTAAAATAGCAATATCCAACTATTAATGAACACTTGAGTGGTTGAGCGTTTCAACGCTTCAAGATTCTGCAGAACAATTAAAAGCTTTTTATTATTTTGCTTTGCTAAATGGCGCAACATTTATTTAAGTTCTTTTCAAAGATAAAGCGAGATGATGATCGAGTGCTGTTAATGCCATTTTCGGATAGATTGATATCCAACCCACTGAAGAGTTTGAGTTTATATCGCGTATAAACAAAGAAAAGTATAACAAATCAAGACTTAAATCAAAACATCACCTACACACAATACCCCGAGTCGTGTTAGACAATTCTCTTCCGTTTTGTATAGAAGTTCTTCAAACCGGTTTCAAGACTTCAATGTTCACTAATATGTAATCTAATAACATATGCAAATAATCAAGACGATCAAAGTATCCAAAGAACACAATGTTGCTTCAAATTTCTTGGCTTTTATGCTCTGATGCATTTAAACAAAAATATGCCCTTGTCTAATGACTGGTGATGAGTGCGCTAATCGCACTTCACGGATACATGCGTGCTGTTGCTGTGGCGCTGGGCTTGTCTCTACTCTCAATGCAAGGTTAGTCTAATTGATTTCGCACCTAAAAACAGAAAGAAACCAAAACAAAAAAAAACGATTAAACGATTAAACCGAGATTATGCAGCTTGTGAATGTCATCATTCATCAATAACATCAAAATGCATCATTGCAATGTGTGCAAATCGATTAATTTATGGGTTAATTCATGTGTTGTGTTGTTTTGCTGCTTTTGTAGAGTATTTATAGCATTGTACGTATACTTGAATGTAGATATTCTTAATCACTTAAACATAATACCCTATACCTGCAAGAAGATAAATTGCAATAAATTGCGATGGGGAGTTTTATGGCCTAAATAAATGCAGTGGCACACCTTCCGTGAGTTAAAGCGGATTTCGTTAAAATTTCTGCTGAACTCGTTTATGACAAAGAAAACGATCTGTACACAACACATACACAGCCCATTGACCTTCAACTAAAAGTGTTCTTTTTCGTTTGCAATTTTGGTTTTGTTTCCGAGGATGAACTCATTGTGTCACAAAACGAAAACGAAGACAAAAGCTTGGACGCTGCGGAAAGTTTAATTACACACAGTTCACATTTTTTCACCAAGTCAACAAGAAAAAAAAAGGAAGTGGAGAATACAGATCGGAGTCACACGCTAATTGGGATCGCTGCCTCACTCGAATTCAAGTAGGCCTTATGTGAGCCTCAGCTATAGGTGATAAGCTCTTCGTCGCCAAAAGTCAGTAATTCTTATTCGAGGCGCCTCTCCCCTCCACTCTATCTGTATTTTCCAATTCTTTAACAAAAACCTATAAGAAAATTCTGATGTAGGCTGGCAAAGGACCACAAAATACACAAAATAAGTTCGCAATACTTACATTCAGAAGTTATCACAGAGATACGATCCTATAAAAGAAACTGATCTTCACTCCACAGAAAAATAAATTGATTTGTGGTTCTAAACTTGAATCGTTGTAAGTAAACAGAACCAGCTAACGTCATAGAGGAAGTGATACGAAGAGTACACTTGTTTTTCTTCTGCACGCGCTCTTTATCAATTATTCTTCAAAAACTAAATCACTAGGCAACAAAAAAAATAGTTAAGTCTCAGACGTGTATAGGACTGTATTTCCTGAATGATGATCGAAAGCAACAATCTAAAAATGTGCCGATAATATTGTCCAAAAAATGTGTTCGTACAGGTTATGTGAGTGCAATCAAGGTGAAATGACAGAGAGCTTGTTGGTGTAATAGATGACACCGTTTAAAATTGGTGGCAATTGAAAAGAATTTGAAGCTAAGGGCATTGCAGTGGACTGGAAAATTCACTCCTCTAAGAAAACCAGAACAATTTGAGCTAGTGAAGGGCAGGTGGTAGAATTACAAAGCTAGTTTGGCTATTATCATATTTACTACAGTTTTCACACTGATAAATATAAAAATAAGTAAAATAAAGTTTTACACTCTATCAAATTCATTTGGTTGTGCGTACTTTAAAGGAAGTTACGGTATTATGGCCTACTCATGGGTAATATGGCCCTATCAGGATTTCTTGACACACAAACTAAACTTTTTTAAAGGTTCTTTTTCATTATCTAAGAAATCTTGCAGGTCTTCTTAACCTAAAAAATGTTTAACTTTGATCAAAACATTTTTGTATGCTGTCTGCTGTATGAGCTAAAGTACTATTCAATGACTAATTAGAGCAGCAGCATAAAAAATTAAATCTACTTGACAGTCCAGTTAGCACTACAAACCGCGCTTTTGTATTAACCAAGAGCGACAGATTTTTGTTTCCACGACAAATTTACGAGAAATTAGCGACAATTAATCCAATTTACAACCTTCGAAAATTCTGAGCTAACTTGACGAATATGATTGAAATGAACCTTTACAATAAGAAAGCTTATAAATACGGAAACGGAAACTCAAAAACAAGTGCGCCGATTATGGATTCTTTCACCATCAAAATAGCTCGTTATCACTCAGTAACAAAGATTTAAGTAGGGGAGCTCGGGGATAGTTGTAACAATTCGTCGATTTTTGGTTTTGAAAGCTTATTTGTTTGGTATTTATGATATCTAGAAAGGTTATTCCAATTAACAACTTCTAACGATTTTAAATAAATTTCTCATCAACTAGCAACAATTTTTTGTAGAAGCGGTTTTGAAAAAATGCATAACACTTTTGTTAAAACTCACACCGTGCTTGACTGTTGCTAACAGTCTTGGGTCAAATTGTGACAATAGGAATCAAAAACCTGTTTTAAATTATATAAGGATTTATTTGGCACATTAAGCAGAAGAAACTTTACAAACGCAACAGGTTAAGAATTTTAAGCTTAGTTTTTTAGCATAGGATATAACCCAAAACATGTTGTTTCCAAAACTATAGAGGAGCTCTAAATCAAACACAAAGTGTGTCAATGAAGTAATGAGAATGATTCGCTAAAAACTGTATACTTAAAATTTTTCTACCATTCTGCCATTCCCTTCAAAGTAGTTTCCTTGGGCAGCTATACAACGGTTTCAATTAGGCATAGGAAAATGTCCCAAAAACATATAACATATTCAATTTTGGTTTTAGTGCCCGGACACCACAAATAATTGCAAAGTTTTTATTAAATTTGGTTTTTTTTTGCCAATTGTTTTAGTTAATGATATTTCCAACGACCTCAATTACTTTCCATCACAATAAATTAATTATTAGGGTAGACTGGGTACGGTTGAAACTATTTTGCTTATATTGTTTATAACATTGATTTCTATAATCCAAGCGGTGAAGAAGGAATGTCTAATGAAAAAGCGGATTTCCAACTACAAATAAGGAGTGTCTTTTTAGTGCTACGTGCATTAGTTTTTTTAGAACATGGAATTTTAAAAAACATCTTTTTTGTTTCAACCTTACCCATACCAGGGGCGGTTTAAACAGCAATAGGGGTCAGTTGAAACACATGGAAGTAGTTAGAATTTTTTGTTTTTGATTATAAGTATAAGACTGTTTGAAAATGCTTATTACATACTTTAGTCCATAGTTAGCATAACTATATAAATATATATATATATAGTATATATTATATATTTTTTATATATACATAATTCTATTGTTCCTACCTTTGTTTTTTTTTTTAATTTCTCAGAAACTAAAGAAGATTTTTTCGTTCGAGTTTCTGTGTTTTACTCAAAACTTATAAGAGCATTGATTATTGAAAGAAAATTGACTCTTAACAGGCAAAACTTTGTAAAAATTTTATTCAAAGAAAACATTTTTGATTTTTTCAAAAGTTTGACTTTTACACCTGACTACTCAGAACTATTCACTTAATTAACTTGAATTAAAATGTCATTGAAAAACATAGTATTGGCTTTGAAAAACACTTTAGTACGTGGTAGTAATTGGCCTAGTTGTTTTTTTAAGAATTATAAAAAAAATCAATTCAATTTTCATTAAATAGCCCCTCCCGCCTAAACGGAGAGAGATGGCTCCCCCTCTATGCGATTTTTTTCTTAGAATATTACCTAGAATCACATCCTAAAGTATGTTACACAAATCACTTATTTATTTTGCTTTTTTCTCCCTCACCAGAATCATCTCGCAGTTTTATAAATGTACCTATGAAGCGAATTGTGATTTAATCCATGTTTTCCGTCACATTTCGCAACAAAAAGCCTGCTTGTCTTGCTGTAGGTTGTCAAGTCAGTCTGTCCTCTTGAAGCCTTTCTTACACGAACTCTTTGCATCTGGAAAGCAAGGAGACTAAGTAAACATTTTGTTTCAACCGTACCCAAAAAAAGTGTTTCAACCGTCCCCAACCGCTCTTTAGTTACAAAAGTGTATACATATAACTATGGCCTTATTAGCAACACGTTGAAAAAAGTCACTGCGATGAGTTCTATACTCCTCGTTTCAAACACAAACTCATACACAAAACTCTAACATGAATAGAAGCACAGTTATTGCAAAAAAAAGCCGCTCAAAAAATTTTACATTTGGTTATCGATTAAGAAAAAAATCCATTTTTGAAAAACTGCCACTTGCCACGTGCTAAGCCAGACTGACGATTGTTCGCATATGTTTTCGCTTCGTTTTCCTTCGAGAAACATTCTCGTACAGTCTACTGTTCGTAGAATATTTGTGTTGTTTCAACCGCCCTTTGTTTCAACCGTACCCAGTCTACCCTACTTGTTCAATTGCTTACTACTAAAAACTGTTCCCACTATTTTTTTTTACCTAAATCGACAACGAGACCGCACCTTCAAACCTTAAACAATAAAATGATGCGTAGTTCTTAAAATACGCATTTCGAGTACCTGAAACTTTGCATGAATGTATAGGACACATTGAAGGACCCATGTTTGTTGACGTTTGTGAATTTTTTTTTCCGTGATTTATCTATAAATCGCAAAAAAAGGTCAATGTGTCCGGATACTAACACTGTCCGACTACTAGTGCGTTTACCCTATATCTCAGTGAATGATTACCAACTTTGGTCGACTACGGTTTGACCATATCGCACTTACGCACAAATATCTTCTCAAAGAAGATCTACCACTAGCATGTGTCTGCCAAAGCATTGTCACAATTGATCACTTACTCAGCACCCAGAATCAAGAAATTATTCAAATAATGGATAAAATTCTAAACCAATAACGAACCGATAATCTTGCTGCTAGTGCTCTTTAAACTTATTATCAGTAATATATTTAAATAAAAAAGGTTTTATAATTATTTTAAGACCTTCATCAATAACTCCTCAACATCACGTTCTTTGAACTTCAGCTTTCGCCTTTCCAGCCAACCAAAATAATTAATTGTTACTGATTCACGAAATCGTCAAGGAATCGATTTTTCCCCATGAGAGATGAGACCTCATCGATAATGATACCTTGCAGATGCATTTGCATACCACCGCATTTTTCAACTCGAATCTTACGCAAAACAAAGAAAAACCGTCCAATCAAGCAGACTTGTCGTTCAACCTTCAACCTTGAAAATGGCGCTGTGATGTGTGAAACCGATGGGCACTCATGCCTTCAACTTACCCATAGCTTTTTTTTGTTTGGTTGGAAAATCAAAACACTTTACCATCATAAACAATTTCTACGTATAAATAAATCCTCTAACTCCAACATAATATTTTGTGTCATGAGCCAAAATACACAACAAAGCGGATTAGTGAGGACTAAAACCGCAGTCCCATTACGACTTACGAGTGTTTTATTTTTCTGTTTACTCTTGAGTGACCTTGAATTTGTCGCATTTCGTCATTGCAACCATATGATCAGATTTAAATTCAAATTCAATAATTTCTTGTATCTCTTACATTACTAAGTTCAACACATCATCGCATCGTCGCGTCGGGTTGAACAACTTGCCTCCTACACCAATCAAATTCTCGACATCTGACTCACACCCATAACACTGGCACTAAGGTGGTCGTTTTTTCTGTTTAATTAAAGCCTATCAAAGCCCAAAACGGGTAGCGGTTACCGAATATCCGCACTTCATATCTTTGATATACAAAACTTTACATATCTAAGTTTCAAATTGAATATCAATTAAAAGTTAGAAGATACCCAAACCAGACTCCTCACATTCAAGAATTTCACAAAACATTCACTAAATTTGGAGTAGAGTGAAGCGTAAGCCCCAAACACTTCTTGATATACTTTTGAGGTTCTCTTATAAATACACCACTCCATGCCGATTTTGTTGTTATTTAGTGCGTTGTATTGCTTGGCATCGGAAGCGGTTCTATGTAGAGCTCGTATAGTTCGGAAAAATAATAATTTTTATTCTGTCGATATAATTTATAGGAGTATACGTTTGGACGATCATGGTGAGTCCCGCGACATCTGCGACTATCCTAAGTGAAGTTTAAATAAATTTAAAAGACTCTGCAGTGTCACATAAGGTTAAAGAGCTTTGAACTCTAAAAGATTTAAAAAAAAAAATGCAGACTTTAAAGTGTGAAGACAAAATATCTACCGTACCGTTCGTTACGCATATGCAACGCATGTATACAGCAAAATTGATTTTATAAGCGGATAAGTCCATCAATCAGTTACCATCCACAAGTGTTTTCACGCTTCGTGACGTCCTTCGAATTGTTAAATAAATAAGATACACGCATTCTTAAAAAAAGAAGAGAATCAGAGTGCATCCCACTTACGGTTGTGAATCGTGGAGAAAAAAAAAATAATAAAAACTGCATGCCAAGTTTGTGAGTGTTGAAATCACAGAATACAAACAACTTGGCTATTCCAATAAAAGTGCAAAAGTTATTGAGCTGCTTGCAGTTTATGGTTTTCGTAGCATGGAGTACAACTTAATTTATTTTATATGAAAGGGGATTCGTTCCAAGGTTTAAGACTGATCATTAATTTCTATTGCAAATGTGCCTGCCGATTATGACTTTATGAGTTGAACTGTGATCGTCGAAGAGTTACTGATTGGCAACTTATGGTTTTATTTATCGTTCTTTGTTGCGTTGCGCATGCGCATCTGTGCTAACTTATTCTTGATTTAGAAAGCCTTATGATACAGTCATTGTTGCATTGAAAAAACAGTTTCGGACTTAATTGCAATTTTTATTGGTGTTGTTTTAATTAATTGATAAGAAACTATTGCCAAGGAAAAATCGGCTTTAACTATGATTTCCTAAAACTACGTTTCGAATATGAGTTTCCAATAGTCAATCCATTAAAAAACGCAGTCAAACGGACTTAACCTAGGGTGAAGGATGTGATCTTCCTTATCTTTTTGATTGTTTCAAATAACTGCTGGTTAAAAACAAAAAACAAACAAATATTCGGTTATGTTATCTTTTATTCGCCATCAAAAACCCAAACGCTTTGCGACAAGTACCGAAGGTTTTCAAGGAAGTTTCGAAAATTTTCGTCAAAATAATGACACCAAAATACAAATCCCAAGAGCTCTTTCTTCTTCGTTCTTTACAAGCTGATCCTTAAGGAATAAGTATAATGCTTTTACTGTGATTTTTAAATTACGTACCTATTTAAGGAGCTGATTTTGAGACACATGGCCCTATTCGATAAAACAACTTATCAACTTTTTACTTAACGCTTATTAAATTGTGCGTCTAATCGCAAAGCTATATTTTCCTCAGAACCGTAAAATTTGAGAAGTGATAAGTCCAGATTGATAAGTCTTTGCAATTTTTATTTTCTCTTTGCAATTTCTGTTCCACGAATTTTCTCTTCTGCAAAGTGCAAAGTAAATATTGAGAAATGTTATTTGCAAGGACTTTGCAAAAAAGTTATGCTTTTTTGCTCCACAAAATCTGTAAATTAAATTTTTGGAAAATAAACACAGCGCAGTCATGTCGGCTGAAAAACAATTGCAACTGTACTACTTGCATTAGCTACGAAATGGTTGCCAGGATTGGTTGCCACAGCTTGCAGAACCGTTCACAGAATCTGTCGAAGTAATAATATAGACGTTTTATTCCAAAGCACAGTGCAGTGGCCCGATTATGTGGTCCGACATGGAAACTAAGGAGTCTTGAGTGTGATAGGGATATGCGGGTCAGACTACAGATTTTACTGTGTAAATGCAAGTTGGTGGGGCAGCCCTCATGAATAAGCGTGTCACAGAATTCGGCTGTAAGTCAAAGATTTGACAAAGCACCATTGGTGCCATGACATAACGCCATGTGAAATAAGGCCATATTCTATCATATGGCATTATGTTGCTTTTTAAAGCGTCATAAGACCATTATGGGCTTATGTCGCTTTTGGTTTCTATGCCGAACCTTTAATGTACTTCAACTATTAAATCAAAATTAACTTCTTTATTTAATGTAAAATAAATGAAACTTTAACATAAACCATAACCATAAACGCTAACTAAAAAAAAACTCAAAATAAACCAAAAATACTAAAATGAATACCTACGCCGCGAATTTTAAGCTATTATTTTTGAAGTGAAAACTTCTTTAGGCGCGTTTGGCACTTTTGCGATGGGGGTAAATCAATGAATTCGCGACCGACACCATTTTTTGATTGGCTAATCGTTATTCGTATGTAAAATCGTCATAGCCCAGCGTCTCAGGTTCGTTTCCCAGCCATGACTTGCATTTTTTTGTTTATTTAAAGTGAAAACATAAATAAAAATTGATCGCCACGGCTGCGATTCGAACATGAGACCCTCAGTTTAATAGCCAACGACTCTACCATTGAGCCAAGAGACACCTTAATTTTTATGTTGCTAAATGACTTAAAAGAATGCAATATCATTATTACATAGTAATTGTACTTACCAACTCGGAGAAATACAGAGAAGAAAGAAATCAATTGAAGAAACAGAGAAAAATTTATGCAACGCAGAAAAAATAAAAAGCACCAAATATTTTACTGCCATTACAATGAAGAGTGGCTGGATAAGTGAAGCTGGAAATTTCATCATGACAGAGTAGGAGACGCTTTTTACAACAAATTAGAAGAGATCAACAACTCATCGCGATGATTTATCGATGGAATTGAAACGGTTGCATGAAAATAGCTTGAAAACCATTACTCAATAGACACTATCGCTAAGAAAATTAACGTATTAATTTAACAGAGACTCACATGGGTGAAGAAGAAATATATGATATTCCTGATTTCAATTTAGTTGCAAGTTTCAGAAGGCACGATCGTCCAGCAGCAGGAGTAGCTATCTATAAATGGTTGTCAGATACAACTGCCATTTTTTGTGCAAATCATATGAATTTGCATACGAGGTACACTAGTACCTATGTCTAGTACTATTTTGATATCGGCGATCTATCTGTTTGTCGTTGCAACTGTGAAAATGAACAGCAAGTTATAATAGTTGGCGTTTATATTTCACCGAATACGTTTTTAAGTGTAATACGACAGTTTTTATATAAAAATTTATTTATTTATTCTGAATACGCTTCTGCACACCTTCACGGCAAAATTGGGGAGAGATTTAATGATTTGCCAATGATTTTGAATGGTGACTTTAAACATCAACTCCGCCTTTAATTTTTAAAAGAAGAATATAATTTAACAATGACTATATGACTAATGACCGCAGCCTTAATACAACGAAATATAAATCGACAGTTGGTGCAGTCTTTCCGATATATTTAAATAGATTCGAGTCAAAATTTTTCGTTTCCTATTTTAGTTACCATAGGCCTATTACTTCATTATTAGAATGCGATGGTTGCATGAGATGATAATGGAAAAGCTGAAAATGTGAATGAAAACTCATAAGTTTCATTGATGTTCTTCCATATGTACATGTACATATATTATAAAACATTGAATAAAATTTTGCCACTATTTATCTATTTTTATAATAAGCACTAAGAAGAAACATTTCAATGAAAAGATTTTCCTGTACATTAAAATATTTACTGAAAATTCAATTCTGTTTTCACTTCTGTCGGCACTCCCGGAGTGCTTCTTTTTTTTTTACTTCAACTCATGTCATGGAAAATCAAAGTTTTAAGAATTTGCAATTTCAAAAAACGCCAACACAAAAGCACAACATTGAAAACAGCAATGTACTGAATTCGACGTTTGTAAAACAAATTTAAAAGAAAATCACATCGAATATCTATTCTTTTTTACTGTCATGAGAAAAGTGTATAGTTAGCAACTGCTTGTAGCCACAAGATGGCATAATGCTAAATGTTCCATCTATCAAGGAGTTTCTACTGCAGCTGGTGACTCGAAAACTGTGTAGCAAAATTTCTCTTCTACACTGTGCTCCTATAAAAGATTTCCTTTTGGCAGCGAGACATACCAAAGCTTTCCATATTCGTGATAGACATATTTTTTTTTTGTATGGCCCTATGCCACAGGAAAATTTGGCCTTGTGACAATTAAGCAAAGTGACATAAAACCATATGTACGAATGGTTTTATGCCACTTTGCTTAAGTGTCAGAAGCCTATATTTCGAAAAATGGCCTTGTGCCACATGGCGTTATACCATGACGACACCACCATTACCCTAAAATCCCTACGACTTAATTCGTTGCCACAAGAAAACACGATGCATAATTTGAAACAGTTTTGCCATTCAGAAAGAAACATTTCCTTGTCTTAATTATTTACGACAAAGGCCTGAGTTTTGCAGGTAGGGTAGTTTTCTTTCTTTTGTCTGTACCATCTTATACAATATTGCCTGTAGAATCGGAAGGAGTAGTGGAAAAATGCAACCTACAGAAGAAACTGAGAATGAAATTTGCATATAGCGCAAAGTCTTTGCAAAAATTTTATAAGTGCAAAGTATAATTTGCATAGTTCAAGAGGTGTTTTGTAGTTATTTTGAGGTAGTAACTCTAGCAGCTAAGATTTGAAAAAGGTAAACATTTCATAACACAGATATTTTCCGCTGAGTATTCGATTCACGATTTCGTTGTAGATGTAGAGACCAACGAAAATTTCCAGAGAAGTTTTTTAAAATTAGTCTTATAAATTTCACGCAAGTGATTTTTTCCAAATGATAAATAAAAGATTTTTGGCTTAAGTTTCCCTCTTAAAACTTAATAGAAACAATGTAAGAATGCTAGCCGGGTTTTTAACCGGACACTGCAGACTAAGAAAACACCTAAAAGTACTAGGCATAGAGAGCGACGACCAATGCAGATATTGCAACGAACAGGAAGAGTCTCCTGACCACCTCCTAGGTGACTGCGAAGCTCTAATACACAAAAGAAAGAAGTACCTAGGATCCTACTATGTAGAGGAGAGGGAGCTAAAACTCCTAAGCGTAACCCAGATACTAAGTTTCATCAAAGGAACTAATCTGGATGAAGTACTTTAATTAAGGAATACCACTTAAGAAGTAGGGGGTACAATAGATCTAAACAGGTCGAGGTACATTACAAAACCCCAATTTTCATTCATTCATTCATTCATTCCCTCTTAAACGGGAGACTTGATCATATTCAAAGTCTTCTAATAAAACACTAAAAAGAAATAGATTATCAGTTCATTTTCAACAAAATGATTATGAATGAACAAAACAAAATAATTACGTTTTTAATTTGCTCTACAGAGGCTGTCTTGCCAATTTTTTTCGTCTGCTAGAATCTTCTGTGATTCCTTAAGTTAATGAGTTAACATGAGTGCATTCTGTTTTGTAGCAGTAATGTTCTGTGACCCAAAAGCTAGATTTTAACGAACTTTAATTATATTTGTGATAAAATCCGTTGCATTATATAGCTTGTCGCTTTCGAACTTCGCTGGTAATATGATCGATTCCTTTTAAAAAATCTTAGAGATTAATCAACACCAGCCGTTTCTTAAGCATGCTACAGTCAATTTCTTCTTTTTATATTGAATGATTGTGAATATTTATGCTGAACTGCGCTTTACTTTCAAATCTGTTTAAATTAGATTTACAGTATGAGTAACGGGTCAGAGTTAATCGATCATTAATTCTTTTATTGGAGTTTCAATTACATCTTGGGAACCACAAGCCATTATATGCTGTTTTTCTTTGTACGCAAATGGCATTTTCAATAGCTTAAAAAAGATGTTCCTGCATTTGTTACACAGATCTAACAATAAATTACAGGGCAGGAAGACTTGGGCCACTGATCAAGTCTCGCACAAGAAAATTGCTCAAGTCTCACGCTATCGTTTTCTAACAATTAAAATTGTATTGCCTTTGCCAGCCATGAGCAAGATAAGTTCTTAATTTTAAACAATAACAAAACAATTATGTTACTGTCGTGTTTTTTTTTTTTTTTGTCCTGGAGTAACAAAGCTTGATCGAATTAGAAGTACTAAGATCCGTGGAAGCCTTCATGTCAAAAGTACCATCTTGGACAAAATTCAGCACAACCGGCTCAGTTGGTATTGTCATGTTCAAAGGAGAGATCCGCAGAACCCCGTCCAAAAGGCAATATCGTACAACGTTTCAACAAATTCGCGACGAAAAAGAAAAGGCAGGCCAAAACACTCCTGGTACAAGCAAATGCAAAAACAGCAGCTTTTGGTTGGCCTCAGACATGGAACAATCCAAAACCGGGAGGCTTGCCGACGCTTTCTGAGGTCAACGCGGCGTACCCCACAGGCGGATCACTAGTGTGAAGCAGAAAAGTGGGAGAGTTGTGATCGCTTCAAGATCACTACTCGTAACGCCAGAAATGGAAAGAAGAAGAAGAAGTTGACAATTTAATTAAAAATATAAATTCTAAAAAGAAAGAATTCCTTAATAGAATGTTGAAAGATCGTGAAGATCAATAAGTGTAAGTAAGTTATAAGTGGCTGCTAGTATACGGAGACCGACACACTTAGACCACAGAGGCTCCATTGTGATACCACTGAAACCAGAAGGGTTTTCACCCTCTGGTCCCTATCTAGGGGATTAGAGAGTTGAATCATCCTCTAATCTACCACCACCTGGAGTAACGAGTTAATCACTAGTTCGAAAAACCATTCAGAACTTCGTATGAAAAGGGAGAGACATTACGGAGGTGTTGCAATGTTTCCTCCTCATCCTTCCCTTCCATGCAGCTTCTACTTTTAGCGTGTCTACCTATCAAGCAGTGTCCTGTTAGGGCACCTACGGTGGAGCTCAGGTGCAGAAGCATTAGATTCAATAAGCTCCTGGAACGATTCGAATCTTCACATGGTCAAATTCGTTTGGTCATAGGGCACGTGCTATTCTGCGTCCATCTAGAGCTCATTTTCTCAGAAGCGTCCTGATTAAGCAATAGTTTGCATGTAGTGATAGGTATACTTTACTTATATTGTTCCTTTCGAAGAGAAGAAGCCTTTCCTTTTTTGGTAAGTTCGTCTGCCATTGCCATGTAGTTGCCTGATATGTCTCAGTGACCCGACGCCCATGAGAGGTAAATGTTGACTAGTTCTGACATCTCCTTTAGAGACGTGCGACAATTTCAGACAGTAGTAGATTTGTAGGGACAGAGGCAAGAGATTTGAGAGCAGCCTGACAGTCCGACAAGATAAGAATATCTGTGGAAGATTTACAAACGTTTTCTTTGAGCCAGGACAGTTCTTCTTTTATCGCCAGGATTCTCGATTGTAATGCCCTACAATAGTCAGGTATAGGCGAAAGAAAATGCTTAAATTCAGGCCTTTCGAGAAAATTCCACTTCCTACACCATCACAGGTTTTGGATCAGGCAGTGTAGAAGTGTAAGTCTTCAGTATCCAAGAGAGTACCATCCTCCCAAGCTTGTGTTGAGGGTATGGTTACTTCGAAATTTTTATCGAACACCAACTTAGGAATTGTGTAATCTAATCGGTCCGGGATGAATCTTAAGTATTCGATGTTCTTGTTTAAAATGTTTGTGTGACCAGTTTGATTGTTGTCCCACAGTGAATTAGCTTTAAGTCGAGTAGCTGATTTCGCTGCTGACTGTTTGCAGAAAATGTGTAGGGGTGTAAGCTTTACTAGAAG
The DNA here is from genome assembly GCA_949752695.1 of Melanostoma scalare. Classification (NCBI taxonomy): domain Eukaryota; kingdom Metazoa; phylum Arthropoda; class Insecta; order Diptera; family Syrphidae; genus Melanostoma; species Melanostoma scalare. The sequence continues at coordinate 208,977,588 of OX456984.1, read as the reverse complement.
GGCATCCAAAAGAGTTGTCCTCAGCGCGCCGCTGATGCACATACTTCCCGTTCGCTGAACTTTGACAAACTTGTTATAGTTTACCTGTTTGTCAAGTGCGGCCCACCGTGTTACTACTCCGTTGGTTAGTATAAGTCTTATGACCGATATCTATATGTATAGTCATCGAGCAATATTGGGGAAGAAACCCCATTTGCCGCCAATAGCCTTCTTACATGAGAAAAGTGTATTGTTTGCTTTAATTACTCGTTCTTCTAAATTAGTTTTCCCAGTTATTTTTTTTTTTATCAAAAAATACACCTAGATACATATATAGCCTGATTGACTAATGTGAGAGTTGCACCTTTAATGGCAGGAAGTCTGAAATCCGGCATCTTGTATTTTTTTGTGAAGAGAACAAACTACGTTTTAAGGGGGTTGATATTCTGTCCGCGATCATCGGCCTGCTTTTTTGACATTTGGAACGAACTTTATTTATAAGCTAATGTTCGATTGGCTATTCATCTCGAGGGCTTTATACCTACCAAACTTCTGTTTTGTATTATTTATTTTTTTCGAAGCCCAGTACAGCGAAAAAAATCTTCCCGTTATATTCAAATAAGGTTTAAAGTGAATAAATAAGAGGAGAAGAATGATTTAAGAATATAGAAATATTTTGACATCTCAAATTGGAAACAACAACAACTGGAACAATTCGAACGGTTCTTAGTTTGAAATTAACTAAATCATTTCCATTAAAAAACAACATGTGTCCTGTTGAAATCGCACAACAGAATTAGAATGTGTATAGACGGAATAAAACCATGGAAGATTTTTGTTTACCACTTAATTTAACTTATGAATAAAAAAGGAACTGATTTTGAATTAGACCTTTGAAGTTTAAGCAAAACAGGTCATAATCTACATACTTGAGAACTCATGAGTGCTTTATTGGTCTCGTATAACGGTCTGAGCTTTAATTGATATTCAACGACCATAGATGGTACCTACTTTTTTGATATACAGAATTGGTTCAGCAATTAATTGTCTGCTCTTTCTTAGCTGATTTAATTAGCTCAAGCAAAAAAAAAGAACAGAAGAACGTAATTATAGCAATAATCAAAACGGAACCGGCTAAATCAACCGCATGACGCACACAACCACTAAAAATGCGGACCTATTTTTTGTGTATATGATTTTAATTTTTTGAAGTGTTTATCAACTGATTGACATCAGTGGACCCAAGGTAAAGGTTATTGTCAAGTATACTCCAGCCGGTGTTTTATTATTGCAATTAGTTCTTTTTGTATTTAAGGGGGTGACATTGATAGGAAAAAAAATTATATTATAATATATTATGGCCTTATGAAAAAAAATTAATATTCAAGCACAACAGGCTCAGCGTGGGGCAGCACCTTAGTGCGATCAATGGAAGGGACTTACTGGTTGCCCAATGGCATTCCGAGAAAACACTTTCTAGTGGTGTTACTGTCGAAAAGATTTTGGGAATTTCTTTCAAGATCAAATATTCGAACGTACGGAAAAGTTTTTTTTTCTGCTGGAGGTTTTTAAAATACCAGATGGAGCACTGAAACCTAAATACCGGTCCATTGTACTTCCAGTTAGCAACCTTCTGTTTCTTATAGCTTTCCAGATGGTCGGATAAAAACCAAAAGACGCTGCCATGATAAGGAGCCTAAGTTATCAGCTCTCACCATGTCTGCGCCTAGTATCTGTAACCTCATGCGAGAAAAAGCAGGACATTCACAGAGGAAGTGCTCTGCGGTGTCCTCTTCTCCACAAGATTCACAGAGTGTGGTATCACTCAAGCCTAACACGTTTAAATCCTTGGCAAACAAGAAGTACCCGCTGACAACGCCAATAAGCTTTCTACAGTCTTTTCTGCTACGAGATAGCAAAACTGTTACAGTCTTCTTATTTACGTTGGGGAGCATACGTTTGGTCTGTCTGCATCCAATGGATCAATGCCATCTACAGTTGTGCTCTTCACAGATCCTATCGTTGATTGAAGCCCTCACTGAGGACGGTGGCAGACGTAGCGACGGTCTAGGTCCTGAGAAAGATGACTGAGATCCTTGCAAGTTCATCGGCGATCTCATTTCCAGCTATGCCGTGATGTCCCGGAACCCAAATGAGACTTAAGGAATTTAATCTTCCGATCGCATTCAGAGAGCTTCTGCACTCCTGGATTACTTTCGAAGTGGTTAGAGGGTTGAGAAGGGTCTTAATCACAGCTTGGCTGTCGCTGCAAACACAGATTCCGGAAAAGATAGTAACTACCAAGACAATCAAATAGGCACACTTTTGGCTGTTACTTCACCTTACACCTACACAATCAACCTTTCTTTTCAGGAGCGTTAGGTGTAGCTTAAATGATATCATGATGATGATGGTAGCTTCAGGAGTACTGTTGGCGCACAGCTATTGTGTCGCTAAGCTGCTGTTTTATGTTTCTTTTTTCAATGCGGTTGTGCCCTTGCAGAGTTGATTATTATTAACTACATACTTTATTAATTGACCAATTTAGATTTGTTTTCCATTTCCTTATGTTTATTCTTCTTCCAAGGCTCTAAACCCACTCGTTTTTTTCTTTTCTTTTTTCAGAAAACTTTTATATTCCTAGTCACATTCGGATTGTTAAGCATATCAAGCGGACAATATGTTTACGATGCACCCGAAGTAACATTCCAAGATGGCTACAACTATCCAAAGCCCAACAACCCACTTCCAGCACCGGTTCGATCAACTATTGCTCCAATTAAACAGGGTTATGACTATCCTCAGCCACAGGTCGAATTCGTTCTACCAAGAACTTCAACAATCAGAACTCCGATAAATTCAAATGAGGGCTACAACTATCCAAAGCCAGGAATACCTTTTGATGCTTACATTCCAAGTCAAGAAGCAAAGCCTAAACCTGTCATTCCATCGGCATATATTCCACCAAAGAAAGTCGATCAGGGGTATGATTACCCAAAACCAAAGGAAAATGGATATGAATATCCAAAGCCGAGTAAGCCATTTAATCCACCTCCTCCAAGGCCAATTCCACCACAAATTAAGGTCCCAGCTTCAACAGGCTATAACTATCCCGTACCCTCTAAACCGTTTGTAATAGAGACGACTTCACGGCCTAGGGCTCCTCCAGCAACAACAAATAACCCTCGACCATATTCAAACCCAAGCAGTGGATACGAATACCCAAAGCCAGCTGTACAACTAACCATACCATCGACAACGATCAAACCTTATAGCATTGTGCCGCCTTCTCCAACAGTAAGGCCGACTACAAGAACAACAGCAGCACCTTTGGTGCAATATTCGAAGCCTGAAAGTGGATACTCGTATCCAAAACCAGCTGTACCTTTCAGCATTCCGTCGACAACAGTAAAAACTTTTACAATTACCCCAAAAGTGCAATACTCAAGTCCTACTAGTGGTTATGAGTATCCCAAGCCAGCAATACCTTTCCAAGTCCCTACTTCAATTCCGAAACAAAAACCAACCATAGTTGCTCCTGTGGTTCAATACTCGAAACCTGATAGCGGTTATCAGTACCCAAAACCATCAGTACCATTAAGCCTTCCCAGACCATCAATCGCTCCTGTGGCTCAATACTCAAAACCTGATAGCGGCTATCAGTACCCAAAACCATCAATACCGTTAAGTCTCCCTAGGCCATCAGTTGCTCCAGTGGTACAATATTCAAAACCGGATAGTGGGTATCAATACCCAAAACCATCAGTACCGTTAAGTCTCCTCAGGCCATCAGTTGCTCCTGTAGTTCAATACTCAAAACCTGATAGTGGCTATGACTACCCAAAGCCTTCAATACCTCTAAGCATTCCAAGAACAACATTGGCACCCGTGGTTCAATACTCTAAGCCTAATAGTGGCTACGACTACCCAAGGCCATCAATACCTCTAAGCGTTCCATCAACCACACGAAAACCAATAGTTGTTCCTGTTAAGACTGCAGAACCTAACAATGGCTATGATTATCCAAAACCATTAGTTCCTTTCTATTCAAGGCCATCAACATCAGCACCTGTATCATCTGGATACAACTACGCCAAACCACTTATTCCATTTGAACCTGTGCGAACGAACGAGATCATTGAGAAACCTCGAACTGGATACTCCTACCCAAAACCATCGGTTGCATTTGAATACAAATAGCGCATTTATTGAATTTTTTATAGAATTATTGTTGATTAAAAATGTACAACTTATCTTAAGTAAAAAATTATGAAGAAAAGCGTTTCATTTTTCTTTTTTTTTTTTTTGTTATTTGAGTCTCCAGAAAGAGCCCTTGGATCTTGGTTTTGTTGGTTATACACAACAAAGACGTTGAAATCCTCCATATGCTCGAATCACGATTATTTAAGGGAACTGTTTCAAGTTCCTTTCGTAGTAATACAACAAAAAGAGGAATGTGAATGGTATCCAAATGACGCGACAGCGCGGCGACGCCCGCTGATGGTGAATTTTGATTCATACATGATTCAATCCAATAAAATCTAGTTAAATAAAAATACCTGATCAAGCAAAACAATACTTTCTTAATTGTGGTCATCCTAATTTTTATTAGGTATTAAAAAGGGGAATACATTTACCCACAGATGTGATTTTGGTTTCTAAAAAAGTCAAGCACCGCAATCAAAAATTGAGAGTGTGACCAGACACATCGAAGAAAATATAAATTCTCAAGACAAAGATAGCATCGCTTATGATTTTTCCGATTTGAACTTAAAGTTCAAAAAATGAGACAGCATGAGAAAGAGAAGTATGAACCTTATCGTTCGTTATAATGATGTGCAAGGTTCTTATGACACGATCAAGCTCCGAATAAACGAGTTTTTTAAAGCACACTGGAAGGAAATCCCAAAAATGGGGAAAATTTTCTAAGGTGGTTATTCACTCAATCATTATTGTTATGTACGTCGTGGAAGGAAAAACAATATATATATCTTGAATCTTGAACGTTTTAATTGAGAATAATAAATTATTATAAACAAAAGTCTATGTAAACTTAAAATACAAACTAAGTGAATAAAGCTTGAGTGAATTAAATATTTACAACAATCATGATAAATGAATGAATGAATGGCATCACTGGTTTCTTGTGTGTTGGATTACGTGTAAATTAGCTCCAATTAGTTTTTGATTTTTTGATAGTTTAACCTTTCATTTAATTGTTTACCTCTTAAATTGCTTACTTTAGTAACATTCATTATACTTTCTTACTAATAATTCATTGTATAGTGTTGTGTGCATAGCATTTATGCTGTTCGTGAATTTGTTTGTGAATTTATTCTTGGTAAGCCATTGCATGTTGTAATTACATACCTACATTTTCCTAATTCAATCTCTCTTAGATCGTAGTTTACCACTAACTTTCTGAGTATTATTCACTGACTAAAAAAAAAAAAAAAAATGCTCTTGAGTGTTTTTTCTCTTTAATATTTTTATTTGTTCTTCACAATTTACACGTTAACCTTCTCTATTCATTAAATATAAATATTGTTTTATCATAACTTTACACATTCAATTTAAAGATATTCTTTAGCGCAGGTGCTAAGAGCTTTGAATAAATTCATGCATTCAGAATGAATGAGTGAGTAAATTCATGCCAGTCACATTTTTTGTTGAAAGAAACTATAGAAAAAGTTACACGTGGACGCGATAATATCGAAATATGCCTAGTAACGCCCGAAACACCTACAAACTTTAATACAGGTGCGGGCTTGTCCTTGAGGTACTTATATAACCGCATTGGTGAAATAAAATGAAGATCCAACCCAAACTCTTAAGCATATGAACGTGAGAGCAGGAATAGGAGTGGTCGAGGATGGGAGTTCGGCGTGCATTGCCTATTTTAAGATCCATCCAAAGTTCTACTTTTGTCTCTAAAGTTAAGTTAAGTTCATTTAATTTTTTCTCAATAACAGGCGGCTCCATGGTCCGAGGAAGAAAAGGACCAACCAAGAAATTATGCAAATACTCGAAACAAGTATCGTTATCATTAATAAAAGATTCATTGGCAAAAGATTGTTCAACAATGGAAGCGAAAAAGTTGGCAATTGAAAGTGGATTAGTTGTTTTGAGGAAAGAGGATTTGTACAAATCAGATTTTCTTCTGTAGTTGACAAAGTTATAAAAGAACTTAGGTTCAGCATTCCTGCATACATTGTAAAGGGTGCAGTAAGGTTCACAAAATATTAGGTAGGTACCAAGGTAATTCGAACAGTCGCAGTCGGCGGGAAAGCGAGAGCGAAGAAAAACTGCAAACAATTTGTTCCTCTTGTTTCTCAAAGTGCGAAGCATATGATTATACCAAGGAGGGAGGCTTAATAGTCCGGTCAAAATAGACAATCAAGGTTATATTAATTCGCACCTAGCTAAAAATTGGCATGAATGTTGGGAACCCTATTACTTACAATTTGTCAATTATCCACATCAATCCGCCGTGTGGAAAAAAATTTATTCAAGGTCAAACGTTCCAAACATCGGTTTTGTGAGTTTTCCAACTAAACGGTAAGTTTTATCATAAAAATAGAAAGACAAAAATTATTCATAATGCAATTATCTATAAAAATTGTTAACGCACTTTTTTCTCTAAGAATCACCATTTCGGAGATACTACACGCATCGACTGCACGCGTTGGCTGCACGCGTCGACTGCACGCGTCGGCTGCACGCTTCGACTGCACGCATCGGCGGCACGCGTCGGCGGCACGCGTCGGCTGCACGCGTCGACTGCACGCGTCGTCTGCACGCGTTGGCTGCAGGTGTCGTCTGCACGCGTCATCTGCACGCATTGTCTGCACGCGTCGGCTGCACGCATTGTCTGCACGCGTTGGCTGCACGCGTCGTCTGCACGCGTCGTCTGCACGCATTGTCTGCACGCGTCGGCTGCACGCATTGTCTGCACGCGTTGGCTGCACGCGTTGGCTGCACGCGTTGGCTGCACGCGTCATCTGCACGCATTGTCTGCACGCATTGTCTGCACGCATTGTCTGCACGCGTTGGCTGCACGCATTGTCTGCACGCGTTGGCTGCACGCGTCGTCTGCACGCGTCGTCTGCACTCGTTGGCTGCACGCATTGTCTGCACGCGTCATCTGCACGCATCGTCTGCACGCATTGTCTGCACGCATTGTCTGCACGCAATGGGTGCACGCATTGTCTGCACGCGTTGGCTGCACGCGTCGTCTGCACGCGTCGTCTGCACGCATTGTCTGCATGCGTCGTCTGCACGCATCGTCTGCACGCATTGTCTGCACGCATCGTCTGCACGCATTGTCTGCACGCGTCGTCTGCACGCATCGTCTGCACGCGTTGGCTGCACGCATCGTCTGCACGCGTTGGCTGCACGCATTGTCTGCAAGCGTCGTCTGCACGCATCGTCTGCACGCATCGTCTGCACGCGTTGTCTGCACGCATTGTCTGCACGCATTGTCTGCACGCATTGTCTGCACGCATTGTCTGCACGCATTGTCTGCACGCATTGTCTGCACGCGTCGTCTGCATGCGTCATCTGCACGCATCGTCTGCACGCGTCATCTGCACGCATCGTCTGCACGCCTTGACTGCACGCATTATCTGCACGCGTCGTCTGCACGCATCGTCTGCACGCGTTGTCTGCACGCGTTGGCTGCACGCATTGTCTGCACGCGTCGTCTGCACGCATCGTCTGCACGCGTTGTCTGCACGCATTGTCTGCATGCGTCCTCTGCACGCATCGTCTGCACGCGTTGGCTGCAAGCATTATCTGCACGCGTCGTCTGCACGCATCGTCTGCACGCATTGTCTCCACGCGTCGTCTGCACGCATCGTCTGCACGCGTTGTCTGCACGCGTTGGCTGCACGCATTGTCTGCACGCATTGTCTGCACGCATTATCTGAACGCATTGTCTGCACGCATTGTCTGCACAAAATGTCTGCACGCATCGTCTGCACGCGTTGGCTGCACGCATCGTCTGCACGCGTTGGCTGCACGCATTGTCTGCACGCATTGTCTGCACGCATTGTCTGCACGCATTGTCTGCACGCATTGTCTGCACGCATTGTCTGCACGCATTGTCTGCACGCATCGTCTGCACGCATTTTCTGCACGCGTCGTCTGCACGCATCGTCTGCACGCGTTGTCTGCACGCATCGTCTGCACGCGTTGGCTGCACGCATTGTCTGCATGCGTCGTCTGCACGCGTTGGCTGCACGCATTGTCTGCACGCATTTTCTGCACGCATTGTCTGCACGTATTGTCTGCACGCATTGTCTGCACGCTTGGTCTGCACGCGTCGTCTGCACGCATTATCTGCACGCGTCGTCTGCACGCATTGTCTGCACGCGTTGTCTGCACGCATCGTCTGCAAGCGTTGTCTGCACGCGTCGTCTGCAAGCGTTGTCTGCACGCGTCGTCTGCACGCATCGTCTGCACGCGTTGTCTGCACGCGTTGGCTGCACGCATTGTCTGCACGCATTGTCTGCACGCATTATCTGAACGCATTGTCTGCACGCATTGTCTGCACAAAATGTCTGCACGCATCGTCTGCACGCGTTGGCTGCACGCATCGTCTGCACGCGTTGGCTGCACGCATTGTCTGCACGCATTGTCTGCACGCATTGTCTGCACGCATTGTCTGCACGCATTGTCTGCATGCATTGTCTGCACGCATCGTCTGCACGCATTTTCTGCACGCGTCGTCTGCACGCATCGTCTGCACGCGTTGTCTGCACGCATCGTCTGCACGCGTTGGCTGCACGCATTGTCTGCACGCATCGTCTGCACGCATCGTCTGCACGCGTTGTCTGCACGCGTCGTCTGCACGCATTGTCTGCACGCATCGTCTGCACGCGTTGGCTGCACGCATTGTCTGCACGCATCGTCTGCACGCATCGTCTGCACGCGTTGTCTGCACGCATCGTCTGCACGCGTTGGCTGCACGCATCGTCTGCACGCGTTGGCTGCACGCATTTTCTGCACGCATTGTCTGCACGCATTGTCTGCACGCTTGGTCTGCACGCGTCGTCTGCACGCATTATCTGCACGCGTCGTCTGCACGCATTGTCTGCACGCGTTGTCTGCACGCATCGTCTGCAAGCGTTGTCTGCACGCGTCGTCTGCAAGCGTTGTCTGCACGCGTCGTCTGCACGCATCGTCTGCACGCGTTGGCTGCACGCATCGTCTGCACGCGTTGGCTGCACGCATCGTCTGCACGCATTGTCTGCACGCATTGTCTGCACGCATCGTCTGCACGCGTTGGCTGCACGCATCGTCTGCACGCATCGTCTGCACGCGTTGTCTGCACGCGTCGTCTGCACGCATTGTCTGCACGCATCGTCTGCACGCGTTGGCTGCACGCATTATCTGCACGCGTCGTCTGCACGCATCGTCTGCACGCATTGTCTGCACGCGTCGTCTGCACGCATCGTCGCCAAGCGTTGTCTGCACGCGTCGTCTGCACGCATCGTCTGCACGCGTTGGCTGCACGCATCGTCTGCACGCGTTGGCTGCACGCATTGTCTGCACGCATCGTCTGCACTCGTTGGCTGCACGCATTGTCTGCACGCATTTTCTGCACGCATTGTCTGCACGCATTGTCTGCACGCATTGTCTGCACGCATTGTCTGCACGCTTGGTCTGCACGCGTCGTCTGCACGCATTATCTGCACGCGTCGTCTGCACGCATTGTCTGCACGCGTTGTCTGTACGCATCGTCTGCAAGCGTTGTCTGCACGCATCGTCTGCACGCATCGTCTGCACGCGTTGGCTGCACGCATCGTCTGCACGCGTCGTCTGCACGCATCGTCAGCACGCATTGTCTGCACGCGTTTTCTGCACTTGTTGTCTGCACGCATTGTCTGCACGCATTGTCTGCACGCATTGTCTGCACGCGTCGTCTGCACGCATCGTCTGCACGCGTTGGCTGCACGCATCGTCTGCACGCGTTGGCGGCACGCATCGTCTGCACGCATTGTCAGCACGCATTGTCTGCACGCATTGTCTGCCAGCATTGTCTGCACGCATCGTCTGCACGCGTTGTCTGCACGCGTCGTCTGCACGCATTGTCTGCACGCATTGTATGCACGCTTTGTCTGCACGCGTCGTCTGCACGCATCGTCTGCACGCAATGGCTGCACGCATTATCTGCACGCGTCGTCTGCACGCATCGTCTGCACGCATTGTCTGCACGCGTCGTCTGCACGCATCGTCTGCAAGCGTTGTCTGCACGCGTCGTCTGCACGCATCGTCTGCACGCGTTGGCTGCACGCATCGTCTGCACGCGTTGGCTGCACGCATTGTCTGCACGCATCGTCTGCACTCGTTGGCTGCACGCATTGTCTGCACGCCTTGGCTGCACGCATCGTCTGCACGCGTCGTCTGCACGCATCGTCAGCACGCATTGTCTGCACGCGTTTTCTGCACTTGTTGTCTGCACGCATTGTCTGCACGCATTGTCTGCACGCATTGTCTGCACGCGTCATCTGCACGCATCGTCTGCACGCGTTGGCTGCACGCATCGTCCGCACGCATCGTCTGCACGCGTTGGCTGCACGCATTGTCTGTACGCATCGTCTGCACGCATTGTCTGCACGCATTGTCTGCACGCATTGTCTGCATGCATCGTCTGCACTCATTGTCTGCACGCATTGTCTGCACGCGTCGTCTGCACGCATCGTCTGCACGCATCGTCTGCACGCATTGTCTGCACGCATCGTCTGCACGCGTTGGCTGCATGCGTCGTCTGCACGCATCGTCTGCACAACTTGTCTGCACGCGTTGGCTGCACGCATCGTCTGTACGCATCGTCTGCACGCATTGTCTGCACGCGTTGGCTGCACGCATCGTCTGCATGCGTCATCTGCACGCATCGTCTGCACGCGTCATCTGCACGAATCGTCTGCACGCATCGTCTGCACGCATCGACTGCACGCGTTGGCTGCACGCGTTGGCTGCACGCGTTGGCTGCACGCATTGTCTGCACGCATTGTCTGCACGCATCGTCTGCACGCATTGTCTGCACGCGTTGGCTGCACGCATCGTCTGCACGCGTTGGCTGCACGCATTGTCTGCACGCATTGTCTGCACGCATTGTCTGCACGCATCGTCTGCACGCATTGTCTGCACGCATTGTCTGCACGCGTAAGCTGCATGCGTCATCTGCACGCATCGTCTGCACGCTTTGGCTGCACGCGTCGTCTGCACTCGTTGGCTGCACGCATCGTCTGCACGCGTGCGGACAACGCGTGCAGACGATGCGTGCAGACGAAGCGCGCAGACAATGCGTGCAGACGATGCGTGCAGCCAACGAGTGCAGACAATGCGTGCAGACAATTCGTGCAGACGATGCGTGCAGACGACGCGTGCAGACAACGCGTGCAGACGATGCGTGCAACCAACTCGTGCAGACAATGCGTGCAGACGACGCGTGCAGACAATGCGTGCAGCCAACAAGTGCAGACGACGCGTGCAGACAATGCGTGCAGACGATGCGTGCAGACGACGCGTGCAGACAATGCGTGCAGACGATGCGTGCAGCCAACGCGTGCAGACAATGCGTGCAGCCAATGAGTGCAGACGATGCGTGCAGACGATGCGTGCAGACAATGCGTGTAGACAATGCGTGCAGATGACGCGTGCAGACAATGCGTGCAGCCAGCGCGTGCAGACGACGCGTGCAGACAATGCGTGCAGACGATGCGTGCAGACAATGCGTGCAGACGATGCGTGCAGACGACGCGTGCAGACAACGCGTGCAGACGATGCGTGCAGCCAACGCGTGCAGACAATGCGTGCAGACGACGCGTGCAGACAATGCGTGCAGCCAACAAGTGCAGACGACGCGTGCAGACAATGCGTGCTGACGATGCGTGCAGACAACGCGTGCAGACAATGCGTGCAGACGATGCGTGCAGACAATGCGTGCAGCCAACGCGTGCAGACGACACGTGCAGCCAACGCCTGCAGACAATGCATGCAGCCGACGCGTGCAGTCGACGCGTGCAGCCAATGCGTGCAGACAATGCGTGCAGACGATGCGTGCAGACAATGCGTGCAGACAATGCGTGCAGATGACGCGTGCAGACGACGCGTGCAGCCAACGCGTGCAGACAATGCGTGCAGCCAACGAGTGCAGATGACGCGTGCAGACGACGCGTGCAGACAATGCGTGCAGCCGACGCGTGCATTCGACGCGTGCAGCCGACGCGTGCAGTCCACGCGTGCAGTCGACGCGTGCAGTCGCCGCGTGCCGCCGAGATTACAGGGTCCGGTAATGAATAGTGTGAAATGGTTTTGATGCTCTTTTTGTGTGATGTTTGTTTTAGGGACACGAGTGCTGCAGCGCTCTGTGATTCCTGTGGGCGAGCGGGAGCGAATTTTGAACTTGTCTTTGCCGCCCCCTAAACTTGCCGCCCGGGGCATGTGCCCCGGTGTTTTAATAAAACGTTTACTGTAGTAAGGGTGATTTACTTACGTTGCAGACAAATCCTCCTCATTATCTGCGTCGCTGTGACTTACAATAACACCAAGGCGCGGAAATACTTGGTGCTGCTGCTGACAAAAAACATACAGATGCTAATATCTGTTGGCATTTTTCGTTTCTAAATGCAAATAAAGTTGAATGTAAATTAAGGGCACTGTGACACTTGGAACGTCGAAAAAAAAGTCAATTTGTTTTAGTTTTTTTGTAGGAAATTTCATTTCATTTTTTGTATGTATTAAATACATGTTTGAATAATATTTTTTAATTTTTCCCACATCAAAATATTCATTACAACTGAACTTATGTGTAAATAAGTAAAGACATGTAAAAATATTTTATTTTGCGGTGAACGTGATTTCACCTTCAAAAATTATCTTAAACAAAAAATTTAAATAGATTTCGTTAAATCACATATTTTTCAGGTAAGTATTCGCTTGGTTTTCAAAAATATCGATTTTTGAATTTTTGGTGACCATTTTTAAAAAAAAAATTGGACTTTAAATCGGCTTCAAAATCGGTTTTATTCAGAAAAAATAAAAACCCCACGATAACTTAATTTGATTTTGTATTAATTAGTTTAAGTGTTTTTGAGTTATCGCAGTCTCCGGCTTCAAAAAAGTGGTTTTGAGATAATCGCATTAAAAGGTAAAACAAGGAATTGTATCTTCCTGACTCTAATGTCACTTTCCATTGGACGAAAAGAACCGTCCAGGAGCGTCCAGGAGCATTCTCAAACCGTTCCATTGGTGCAAAAAGATTGCTTCTCATGATTCTGAGGAGTGACAACCGCTTCTCGATTTGAAGTGAGAATCGACTCAAGAAGCACTAACACATGTTACTCAAATGTCAAAAAGAAAATTTTCTTCAGGGAATATTTTTTAAGAGCTCACACAAAGAAAATTATGTTAAACTGAATAGAAACAATTTTGAGTGTTCCATTGGTTTTTAAAATTCAAAAATCGATATTTTTGAAAACCAAGCGAAGTATGAAAAATATGTGATTTAACGAAATCTATTTAAATTTTTTGTTTAAGATAATTTTTGAAGGTGAAATCACGTTCACCGCAAAATAAAATATTTTTACATGTCTTTACTTATTTACACATAAGTTCAGTTGTAATGAATATTTTGATGTGGGAAAAATTACAAAATATTATTCAAACATGTATTAATATGTGTGCAAAAATTCGTTTAAATGCATTTCATACTTTTCCTACAAAAAAAAGTAATACAAATTGACTTTTTTTTCGACGTAGTGTGACAGTGACCTTAAGTTACATTCAACTTTATTTGCATTTAGAAACGAAAAATGCCAACAGAGATATTAGCATCTTTAATGTCGAATTTTACTTTACAATATATATATCGCAATGTCTAATATCTAATTGTACTCTACGATAAATTGTACTCTACGATCGGCGTCCTCTTTTTATAATGGCAGTTCGTTTCACCAAACGATCTGCTCTCCCCTTTTGCTTTTGTATCCCTTGAAGTTGGTTGTCATTCAGAAGAGTAGGTCTGTTTCTTTACTTTGTGGACAGAAATTCACAATCTGTCGTATTATAAGGAGTGGGGGTTAAATTCTCTCAGAAACTCTCAGAAACTCTCTGAAAGAGCGTAATTGTCCTCAAAGTAAAGAAACGCCTTGAACAAAACAATCGCAGCAACGCTTGGAACAATGTCAGTTTGACAGTTGTTGTATTTGTTTTGACTGTGCACGATTTCTGTCCACAGAAATTTAGGTGGCAGAAATTCACAGAGTGGGGAAATTTTTTACTCTCTCGTGAGCACTCTCTTTTGTGCACTGCTACGAAAAATCGCTGAGCTGGAACGGCATTAGACTGACTTTCGCCGAATTTCGGTGCATTTCGTGCGAATTTTCAGTAAAGAAACACACCTAGTGTTGGTTTTCATTCAGAACAGTGAGTTCGAGATGGCGTTGGTAGTAGCTTCTTTGTTAAGCTCATGTTACAATTACGTTATTTGTAAACAAAACCGATCAAATAAATTACATTACACATCTGTATTTTTTTTGTTAGCCGCAGCACCAAGTTCTTTTGTGCCTTGGTGTTATTGTAGGTTGTAACTTAAAATGTCGAAAACAGTGATACTAAATTATCAGTTGATCCGAGATATCACAGCGACGCAGATAATGAGGAGGATTTGTCTGCAACGTAAGTAAATCACCCTTACTACAGTAAACGTTTTATTAAAACACCAGTAAAATGATAAAGCTCCTGTTGCCTCTATTGTCGTTTAAGTAAAATAACTTTCTAATACGTCCACAGACAGCCCCGGATCTAGGGGGGGGGGGGGGGTAAGCCGGGGCATAAGCCCCGGGCGGCAAGTTTAGGGGGCGGCAAGTTTAGGGGGCGGCAAAGACAAGTTCAAAATTCGCTCCCGCTCGCCCACAGGAATCACAGAGCGCTGCAGCACTCGTGTCTCGTGTGTGCGATAGCGAGTCATAGCTCCCTAAAACAAACATCACACAAAAAGAGCATCAAAACCATTTCACACTTTTCATTACCGGACCCTGTTATCTCGTGAAGGTAACAGGAGTTGCAAGCGAAAAAAAAATAAGTTACTTTTCGGTTTCAAAACAGCAACTGTGGTTGCGAGCGAAAGGAAGCACAGTCAAATGGAAGTCAAAAGTCAAAGTGGACAGATCGCATTATATTATCATTACTATTTTTTGTACTTTCTTGTCGATCATCACACTGATTGTGCTATTGTCATATCAATAAATCTATCACAGTTCATCGATCGCTTTTCAAGGTAAGTTTTTTTTTATAACTACCTATCCGTGTCCGTCCGTGATTAAGTCCTGTTCTACATACACCTAAAAAAACATTATCCGTTTGTAAATTGTGGTGTTAGTGAAATTGAAGTCTAATCGTATAGTAGGTATAACTACTTTGCGTTATATAGAGTTGAAAATTTTATTATTCCATGCAATGATCTTGTTTTCGGGTTGATTCACTTTAAAAATATTTTCTAAAGATTCAAATGTTTCATCGGTGAAATTGAATATTTTGGTTCACAGTTTGTTATGATGAGCGCGAAGAAAAAAACTATCGTCAGCGACACGCGTCAGCTGCACGCGTCGGCTGCACGCGTCGGCTGCACGCGTCAGCTGCACGCATTTCTGCATCTCTGCACGCGTCGGCTGCATGCATCTCTGCACGCATCTCTGCACGCGTAAGCTGCACGCATTTCTGCAGGCATCTCCGCATGCGTCAGCTGCACGCATTTCTGCATGCATTTCTGCATGCATCTCTGCATGCATCTCTGCACGCATCTCTGCACGCGTAAGCTGCACGCATCTCTGCATGCATCTCTGCACGTATTTCTGCATGCATCTCTGCATGCATCTCTGCACGCGTCAGCTGCACGCATTTCTGCACGCATTTCTGCATGCATCTCTGCACGCATTTCTGCATGCATCTCTGCACGCATCTCTGCACGCATCTCTGCATGCATCTCTGCACGCATTTCTGCATGCATCTCTGCACGCATTTCTGCATGCATCTCTGCACGTATTTCTGCATGCATCTCTGCACGCATTTCTGCATGCATCTCTGCATGCATCTCTGCACGCATCTCTGCACGCGTAAGCTGCACGCATCTCTGCATGCATCTCTGCACGTATTTCTGCACGCATCTCTGCATGCATTTTTGCATGCATCTCTGCATGCATCTCTGCACGCGTCAGCTGCACGCATTTCTGCAGCATCTCTGCACGTTTTTCTGCACGCATCTCTGCACGCATCTCTGCATGCATCTCTGCACGCATTTCTGCATGCATCTCTGCACGCATTTCTGCATGCATCTCTGCACGCATTTCTGCATGCATCTCTGCACGCATCTCTGCACGCATCTCTGCATGCATCTCTGCACGCATTTCTGCATGCATCTCTGCACGTATTTCTGCATGCATCTCTGCACGCATTTCTGCATGCATCTCTGCACGCATCTCTGCACGCATCTCTGCATGCATCTCTGCACGCATCTCTGCATGCAGCATCTCTGCACGCATCTCTGCACGCATGCATCTCTGCACTTATATCTGCATGCATCTCTGCACTTATATCTGCATGCATCTCTGCACGCATATCTGCATGCATCTCTGCACGCATTTCTGCATGCATCTCTGCACGCATATCTGCATGCATCTCTGCACGCATATCTGCATGCATCTCTGCACGCATATCTGCATGCAGCATCTCTGCACGCATCTCTGCACGCATCTCTGCATGCATCTCTGCACGCATTTCTGCATGCATCTCTGCACGCATCTCTGCACGCATGCATCTCTGCACTTATATCTGCATGCATCTCTGCACGCATATCTGCATGCATCTCTGCACGCATTTCTGCATGCATCTCTGCACGCATTTCTGCATGCATCTCTGCACGCATCTCTGCACGCATATCTGCATGCATCTCTGCACGCATTTCTGCATGCATCTCTGCACGCATCTCTGCATGCATCTCTGCACGCATTTCTGCATGCAGCATCTCTGCACGCATCTCTTTATGCAGCATCTCTGCACGCATATCTAAATGCATCTCTGCATGCAGCATCTCTGCACGCATCTCTGCATGCAGCATCTCTGCACGCATCTCTGCACGCATGCATCTCTGCACAATTCCTTGTTTTACCTTTTATGCGTGCAGAGATGCGTGCAGATATAAGTGCAGAGATGCATGCAGAGATTCATGCAGAACTGCGTGCAGAGATGCATGCAGATATGCGTGCAGAGATGCATGCAGATTTGCGTGCAGAGATGCATTAAGATATGCGTGCAGAGATGCATGCAGAAAAACGTGCAGAGATGCTGCAGAGATGCGTGCAGAGATGCGTGCAGAGATGCGTGCAGAGATGCGTGCAGAGATGCATGCAGATATGCGTGCAGAGATGCGTGCAGAGATGCATGCAGATATGCGTGCAGAGATGCATTCAGATATGCGTGCAGAAATGCGTGATAAGCGCAGAGATGCATGCAGATATGCGTGCAGAGATGCATGCAGAGATGCATGCAGATATGCGTGCAGAGATGCATGCAGAGATCTATGCAGATATGCGTGCAGAGATGCGTGCAGATATGCGTGCAGATATGCAAGCAGATATGCGTGCAGAGATGCAAGCAGATATAAGTGCAGATATGCGTGCAGAGATGCATTCAGATATGCGTGCAGAAATGCGTGATAAGCGCAGAGATGCATGCAGATATGCGTGCAGAGATGCATGCAGAGATGCATGCAGATATGCGTGCAGAGATGCATGCAGAGATCTATGCAGATATGCATGCAGAGATGCATGCAGATATGCGTGCAGAGATGCATGCAGAGATGCATGCAGATATGCGTGCAGAGATGCATGCAGAGATCTATGCAGATATGCGTGCACAGATGCGTGCAGATATGCGTGCAGAGATGCATGCAGATATGCGTGCAGAAATGCATGCAGAGATGCATGCAGATATGCGTGCAGAGATGCACGCATATCTGCATGCGCATATCTGCATGCGCATATCTGCATGCGCATATCTGCACGCATACTGCATGCGCATATCTGCATGCGCATATCTGCATGCACATATCTGCACGCATATCTGCATGCACATATCTGCACGCATATCTGCATGCGCATATCTGCATGCGCATATCTGCATGCACATATCTGCAGATATGCGCATATCTGCATGCGCATATCTGCATGCGCATATCTGCACGCATCTCTGCATGCGCATATCTGCACGCATATCTGCATGCGCATATCTGCATGCGCATATCTGCACGCATATCTGCATGCGCATATCTGCATGCGCATATCTGCATGCACATATCTGCACGCATATCTGCATGCGCATTCTGCATGCGCATATCTGCATTCGCATATCTGCATGCACATATCTGCATGCGCATATCTGCATGCGCATATCTGCACGCGCATATCTGCATGCGCATATCTGCATGCGCATATCTGCACGCATCTCTGCATGCGCATATCTGCACGCATATCTGCATGCGCATATCTGCATGCGCATATCTGCACGCATATCTGCATGCATCTCTGCACAATTCCTTGTTTTACCTTTTATGTTTGCAGATATGCGCATGCAGATATAAGTGCAGAGATGCATGCAGAGATGCATGCAGAAATGCGTGCAGAGATGCATGCAGATATGCGTGCAGAGATGCATGCAGATTTGCGTGCAGAGATGCATGCAGATATGCGTGCAGAGATGCATGCAGAGATGCATGCAGAAATACGTGCAGAGATGCTGCAGAGATGCGTGCAGAGATGCGTGCAGAGATGCATGCAGAGATGCATGCAGAGATGCGTGCAGAGATGCGTGCAGAGATGCATGCAGATATGCGTGCAGATATGCGCATGCAGATATGCGCATGCAGATATGCGTGCAGATATGCGCATGCAGAGATGCGTGCAGATATGCGCATGCAGATATGCGCATGCAGATATGTGCATGCAGATATGCGCATGCAGATATGCGCATGCAGATATGCGCGTGCAGATATGCGCATGCAGATATGCGCATGCAGATATGTGCATGCAGATATGCGCATGCAGATATGCGCATGCAGATATTCGCATGCAGATATGCGTGCAGATATGTGCATGCAGATATGCGCATGCAGATATGCGCATGCAGATATGCGCATGCAGATATGCGTGCAGATATGCGCATGCAGATATGCGCATGCAGATATGTGCATGCAGATATGCGTGCAGATATGCGCATGCAGATATGCGCATGCAGATATGCGTGCAGATATGCGTGCAGATATGCGTGCAGATATGCGCATGCAGATATGCGCATGCAGATATGCGTGCAGATATGCGCATGCAGAGATGCGTGCAGATATGCGCATGCAGATATGTGCATGCAGATATGCGCATGCAGATATGCGCATGCAGATATGCGCATGCAGATATGCGTGCAGATATGTGCATGCAGATATGCGCATGCAGATATGTGCATGCAGATATGCGCATGCAGATATGCGCTTGCAGATATGCGCATGCAGATATGCGCATGCAGATATGTGCATGCAGATATGCGCATGCAGAGATGCGTGCAGATATGCGCATGCAGATATGCGCATGCAGATATGCGCATGCAGAGATGCGTGCAGATATGCGCATGCAGATATGCGCATGCAGATATGCGCATGCAGATATGCGCATGCAGATATGCGTGCAGATATGCGCATGCAGATATGCGCATGCAGATATGCGTGCAGATATGTGCATGCAGAGATGCGTGCAGATATGCGCATGCAGATATGCACGCAGATATGCGCATGCAGATATGCGCATGCAGATATGCGCATGCAGATATGCGTGCAGATATGTGCATGCAGAGATGCGTGCAGAAATGCGCATGCAGATATGCGCGTGCAGATATGCGTGCAGATATGCGCATGCAGATATGTGCATGCAGATATGCTAGTGCAGATATGCGCATGCAGATATGCGCATGCAGATATGCGCATGCAGATATGTGCATGCAGATATGCGCATGCAGATATGCGCATGCAGATATGCGCATGCAGATATGCGCATGCAGATATGCGTGCAGATATGTGCATGCAGATATGCGCATGCAGATATGCGCATGCAGATATGCGTGCAGATATGTGCATGCAGATATGCGCATGCAGATATGCGTGCAGATATGCGCATGCAGATATGCGCATGCAGATATGCGTGCAGATATGCGCACGCAGAGATGCGTGCAGATATGCGCATGCAGATATGCGTGCAGATATGCGCATGCAGATATGCGCATGCAGATATGCGCGTGCAGATATGCGCATGCAGATATGCGCATGCAGATATGCGCGTGCAGATATGCGCATGCAGATAAGTGCATGCAGATATGCGCATGCAGATATGCGATTGCAGATATGCGCATGCAGATATGCGTGCAGATATGTACATGCAGATATGCGCATGCAGATATGCGCGTGCAGATTTGCGCATGCAGATATGTGCATGCAGATATGCGCATGCAGATATGCGCATGCAGATATGCGCGTGCAGATATGCGCATGCAGATATGCGCATGCAGATATGCGCATGCAGATATGCGCATGCAGATATGCGTGCAGATATGCGCATGCAGAGATGCGTGCAGATATGCGCATGCAGATATGCGCATGCAGATATGTGCATGCAGATATGCGCATGCAGATATGCGCATGCAGATATGCGCGTGCAGATATGCGCATGCAGATATGTGCATGCAGATATGTGCATGCAGATATGCGCATGCAGATAGGCGTGCAGATATGCGCATGCAGAGATGCGTGCAGATATGCGCATGCAGATATGCGCATGCAGATATGCGCATGCAGAGATGCGTGCAGATATGCGCATGCAGATATGCGTGCAGATATGCGCATGCAGAGATGCGTGCAGATATGCGCATGCAGAGATACGTGCAGATATTCGCATGCAGATATGCGCATGCAGATATGTGCTTGCAGATATGCGCATGCAGATATGCGCATGCAGATATGCGCGTGCAGATATGCGCATGCAGATATGCGCATGCAGAGATGCGTGCAGATATGCGTGCAAATATGCGCATGCAGATATGCGCGTGCAGATATGCGCGTGCAGATATGCGCATGCAGATATGCGCATGCAGATATGCGCATGCAGATATGCGCATGCAGATATGCGTGCAGATATGCGTGCAGATATGCGCATGCAGATATGCGCATGCAGATATGTGCATGCAGATATGCGCATGCAGATATGCGCATGCAGATATGCGCATGCAGATATGCGCATGCAGATATGCGCATGCAGATATGCGCGTGCAGAGATGCGTGCAGATATGCGCATGCAGATATGCGCATGCAGATATGTGCTTGCAGATATGCGCATGCAGATATGCGCGTGCAGATATGCGCATGCAGATATGCGCATGCAGAGGAGCGTGCAGATATGCGCATGCAGATATGCGCATGCAGATATGCGCATGCAGATATGCGCATGCAGATATGCACATGCAGATATGCGCATGCAGATATGCGCATGCAGATATGCGCGTGCAGATATGCGCTTGCAGATATGCGCGTGCAGATATGCGCGTGCAGATATGCGCATGCAGATATGTGCATGCAGATATGTGCATGCAGATATGCGCATGCAGATATGCGCATGCAGAGATGCGTGCAGATATGCGCATGCAGATATGTGCATGCAGATATGCGCATGCAGATATGCGCATGCAGATATGCGCATGCAGATATGTGCATGCAGATATGCGCATGCAGATATGCGCATGCAGATATGCGCATGCAGAGATGCGTGCAGATATGCGCATGCAGATATGTGCATGCAGATATGCGCATGCAGATATGCGCATGCAGATATGTGCATGCAGAGATGCGTGCAGATATGCGCATGCAGATATGCGCATGCAGATATGCGCATGCAGATATGCACATGCAGATATGCGCATGCAGATATGCGCATGCAGAGATGCGTGCAGATATGCGTGCAGATATGTGCATGCAGATATGCGCATGCAGATATGCGCATGCAGAGATGCGTGCAGATATGCGCATGCAGATATGTGCATGCAGATATGCGCATGCAGATATGCGCATGCAGATATGCGCATGCAGATATGCGTGCAGATATGTGCATGCAGATATGCGCATGCAGATATGCGCATGCAGATATGTGCATGCAGATATGCGCATGCAGATATGCGCTTGCAGATATGCGCGTGCAGATATGCGCGTGCAGATATGCGCATGCAGATATGTGCATGCAGATATGCGCATGCAGAGATGCGTGCAGATATGCGCATGCAGATATGCGCATGCAGATATGCGCATGCAGAGATGCGTGCAGATATGCGCATGCAGATATGCGCATGCAGATATGCGCATGCAGATATGCGCATGCAGATATGCGTGCAGATATGCGCATGCAGATATGCGCATGCAGATATGCGCGTGCAGATATGCGCATGCAGATAAGTGCATGCAGATATGCGCATGCAGATATGCGATTGCAGATATGCGCATGCAGATATGCGTGCAGATATGTACATGCAGATATGCGCATGCAGATATGCGCGTGCAGATTTGCGCATGCAGATATGTGCATGCAGATATGCGCATGCAGATATGCGCATGCAGATATGCGCGTGCAGATATGCGCATGCAGATATGCGCATGCAGATATGCGCATGCAGATATGCGCATGCAGATATGCGTGCAGATATGCGCATGCAGAGATGCGTGCAGATATGCGCATGCAGATATGCGCATGCAGATATGTGCATGCAGATATGCGCATGCAGATATGCGCATGCAGATATGCGCGTGCAGATATGCGCATGCAGATATGTGCATGCAGATATGTGCATGCAGATATGCGCATGCAGATAGGCGTGCAGATATGCGCATGCAGAGATGCGTGCAGATATGCGCATGCAGATATGCGCATGCAGATATGCGCATGCAGAGATGCGTGCAGATATGCGCATGCAGATATGCGTGCAGATATGCGCATGCAGAGATGCGTGCAGATATGCGCATGCAGAGATACGTGCAGATATTCGCATGCAGATATGCGCATGCAGATATGTGCTTGCAGATATGCGCATGCAGATATGCGCATGCAGATATGCGCGTGCAGATATGCGCATGCAGATATGCGCATGCAGAGATGCGTGCAGATATGCGTGCAAATATGCGCATGCAGATATGCGCGTGCAGATATGCGCGTGCAGATATGCGCATGCAGATATGCGCATGCAGATATGCGCATGCAGATATGCGCATGCAGATATGCGTGCAGATATGCGTGCAGATATGCGCATGCAGATATGCGCATGCAGATATGTGCATGCAGATATGCGCATGCAGATATGCGCATGCAGATATGCGCATGCAGATATGCGCATGCAGATATGCGCATGCAGATATGCGCGTGCAGAGATGCGTGCAGATATGCGCATGCAGATATGCGCATGCAGATATGTGCTTGCAGATATGCGCATGCAGATATGCGCGTGCAGATATGCGCATGCAGATATGCGCATGCAGAGGAGCGTGCAGATATGCGCATGCAGATATGCGCATGCAGATATGCGCATGCAGATATGCGCATGCAGATATGCACATGCAGATATGCGCATGCAGATATGCGCATGCAGATATGCGCGTGCAGATATGCGCTTGCAGATATGCGCGTGCAGATATGCGCGTGCAGATATGCGCATGCAGATATGTGCATGCAGATATGTGCATGCAGATATGCGCATGCAGATATGCGCATGCAGAGATGCGTGCAGATATGCGCATGCAGATATGTGCATGCAGATATGCGCATGCAGATATGCGCATGCAGATATGCGCATGCAGATATGTGCATGCAGATATGCGCATGCAGATATGCGCATGCAGATATGCGCATGCAGAGATGCGTGCAGATATGCGCATGCAGATATGTGCATGCAGATATGCGCATGCAGATATGCGCATGCAGATATGTGCATGCAGAGATGCGTGCAGATATGCGCATGCAGATATGCACATGCAGATATGCGCATGCAGATATGCGCATGCAGAGATGCGTGCAGATATGCGTGCAGATATGTGCATGCAGATATGCGCATGCAGATATGCGCATGCAGAGATGCGTGCAGATATGCGCATGCAGATATGTGCATGCAGATATGCGCATGCAGATATGCGCATGCAGATATGCGCATGCAGATATGCGTGCAGATATGTGCATGCAGATATGCGCATGCAGATATGCGCATGCAGATATGTGCATGCAGATATGCGCATGCAGATATGCGCTTGCAGATATGCGCGTGCAGATATGCGCGTGCAGATATGCGCATGCAGATATGTGCATGCAGATATGCGCATGCAGAGATGCGTGCAGATATGCGCATGCAGATATGCGCATGCAGATATGCGCATGCAGAGATGCGTGCAGATATGCGCATGCAGATATGCGCATGCAGATATGCGCATGCAGATATGCGCATGCAGATATGCGTGCAGATATGCGCATGCAGATATGCGCATGCAGATATGCGTGCAGATATGTGCATGCAGAGATGCGTGCAGATATGCGCATGCAGATATGCATGCAGATATGCGCATGCAGATATGCGCATGCAGATATGCGCATGCAGATATGCGTGCAGATATGTGCATGCAGAGATGCGTGCAGAAATGCGCATGCAGATATGCGCGTGCAGATATGCGTGCAGATATGCGCATGCAGATATGCGCATGCAGATATGCTAGTGCAGATATGCGCATGCAGATATGCGCATGCAGATATGTGCATGCAGATATGCGCATGCAGATATGCGCATGCAGATATGCGCATGCAGATATGCGCATGCAGATATGTGCATGCAGATATGCGCATGCAGATATGCGTGCAGATATGCGCATGCAGATATGCGCATGCAGATATGCGTGCAGATATGCGCACGCAGAGATGCGTGCAGATATGCGCATGCAGAGATGCGTGCAGATATGCGCATGCAGATATGCGTGCAGATATGCGCATGCAGAGATGCGTGCAGATATTCGCATGCAGATATGCGCATGCAGATATGTGCTTGCAGATATGCGCATGCAGATATGTGCATGCAGATATGCGCATGCAGATATGCGCATGCAGATATGTGCATGCAGATATGCGCATGCAGATATGCGCATGCAGATATGCGCGTGCAGAGATGCGTGCAGATATGCGCATGCAGATATGCGCATGCAGATATGTGCTTACAGATATGCGCATGCAGATATGCGCATGCAGATATGCGCGTGCAGATATGCGCATGCAGATATGCGCATGCAGAGATGCGTGCAGATATGCGCATGCAGATATGCGCATGCAGATATGCACATGCAGATATGCGCATGCAGAGATGCGTGCAGATATGCGTGCAGATATGTGCATGCAGATATGCGCATGCAGATATGCGCATGCAGATATGCGTGCAGATATGCGCATGCAGATATGCGCGTGCAGATATGCGCATGCAGATATGCGCATGCAGATATGCGCATGCAGATATGCGCATGCAGATATGCGCATGCAGAGATGCGTGCAGATATGCGCATGCAGATATGCGCATGCAGATATGCGTGCAGATATGCGCATGCAGATATGCGCGTGCAGATATGCGCATGCAGATATGTGCATGCAGGTATGCGCATGTAGATATGCGCATGCAGATATGCGCGTGCAGATATGCGCATGCAGAGATGCGTGCAGATATGCGCATGCAGATATGTGCATGCAGATATGCGCATGCAGATATGCGCATGCAGATATGCGCGTGCAGATATGCGCATGCAGATATGCGCATGCAGATATGTGCATGCAGATATGCGCATGCAGATATGCGCATGCAGATATGCGCATGCAGATATGCGTGCAGATATGTGCATGCAGATATGCGCATGCAGATATGCGCTTGCAGATATGCGCGTGCAGATATGCGCATGCAGATATGTGCATGCAGATATGCGCGTGCAGATATGCGCATGCAGATATGCGCATGCAGATATGCGCATGCAGATATGCGCATGCAGATATGCGCATGCAGATATGCGTGCAGATATGTGCATGCAGAGATGCGTGCAGATATGCGCATACAGATATGCATGCAGATATGCGCATGCAGATATGCGCATGCAGATATGCGCATGCAGATATGCGTGCAGATATGTGCATGCAGAGATGCGTGCAGAAATGCGCATGCAGATATGCGCGTGCAGATATGCGTGCAGATATGCGCATGCAGATATGCGCATGCAGATATGCTAGTGCAGATATGCGCATGCAGATATGCGCATGCAGATATGTGCATGCAGATATGCGCATGCAGATATGCGCATGCAGATATGCGCATGCAGATATGCGCATGCAGATATGCGCATGCAGATATGCGTGCAGATATGTGCATGCAGATATGCGCATGCAGATATGCGCATGCAGATATGCGTGCAGATATGTGCATGCAGATATGCGCATGCAGATATGCGTGCAGATATGCGCATGCAGATATGCGCATGCAGATATGCGTGCAGATATGCGCACGCAGAGATGCGTGCAGATATGCGCATGCAGATATGCGTGTAGATATGCGCATGCAGATATGCGCATGCAGATATGCGCGTGCAGATATGCGTGCAGATATGCGCATGCAGATATGCGCATGCAGATATGCGCGTGCAGATATGCGCATGCAGATATGCGCATGCAGAGATGCGTGCAGATATGCGCATGCAGATATGCGCATGCAGATATGCGCATGCAGATATGCGCATGCAGATATGCGCATGCAGATATGCGCATGCAGAGATGCGTGCAGATATGCGTGCAGATATGTGCATGCAGATATGCGCATGCAGATATGCGCATGCAGATATGCGTGCAGATATGCGCATGCAGATATGCGCATGCAGATATGCGCGTGCAGATATGCGCATGCAGATATGCGCATGCAGATATGCGCATGCAGATATGCGCATGCAGAGATGCGTGCAGATATGCGCATGCAGATATGCGCATGCAGATATGCGTGCAGATATGCGCATTCAGATATGCGCGTGCAGATATGCGCATGCAGATATGTGCATGCAGATATGCGCATGCAGATATGCGCATGCAGATATGCGCATGCAGATATGCGTGCAGATATGCGCATGCAGATATGCGCATGCAGATATGCGCGTGCAGATATGCGCATGCAGATATGTGCATGCAGATATGTGCATGCAGATATGCGCATGCAGATATGCGTGCAGATATGCGCATGCAGATATGCGCATGCAGATATGCGCATGCAGATATGCGTGCAGATATGCGCATGCAGAGATGCGCTTGCAGATATGCGCGTGCAGATATGAGCATGCAGATATGTGCATGCAGATATGCGCATGCAGATATGCGTGCAGATATGCGCATGCAGATATGTGCATGCAGATATGCGCATGCAGAGATGCGTGCAGATATGCGCATGCAGATATGCGCATGCAGATATGCGCTTGCAGATATGCGCGTGTAGATATGCGCATGCAGATATGTGCATGCAGATATTCGCATGCAGATATGCGCATGCAGATATGCGTGCAGATATGCGCATGCAGAGATGCGCATGCAGAGATGCGTGCAGATATGCGCATGCAGATATGCGCATGCAGATATGCGTGCAGATATGCGCATGCAGAGATGCGTGCAGAAATGCGCATGCAGATATGCGCATGCAGATATGTGCATGCAGATATGCGCATGCAGATATGCGCATGCAGATATGCGTGCAGATATGCGCATGCAGATATGTGCATGCAGATATGCGCATGCAGATATGCGCATGCAGATATGCGCTTGCAGATATGCGCGTGCAGATATGCGCATGCAGATATGTGCATGCAGATATGCGCATGCAGATATGCGCATGCAGATATGCGTGCAGATATGCGTGCAGAAATGCATGCAGAGATGCATGCAGATATGCGTGCAGAGATGCGTGCAGAGATGCATGCAGATATGCGTGCAGAAATGCGTGATAAGTGCAGAGATGCATGCAGAAATGCGTGCAGAGATGCGTGCAGAGATGCATGCAGATATGCGTGCAGAGATGCATGCAGAGATGCGTGCAGAGATGCATGCAGAGATGCATGCAGATATGCGTGCAGAGATGCATGCAGAGATCTATGCAGATATGCGTGCAGAGATGCGTGCAGATATGCGTGCAGAGATGCATGCAGATATAAGTGCAGATATGCGTGCAGAGATGCATGCAGATATGCGTGCAGAGATGCATGCAGAGATGCATTCAGATATGCGTGCAGAAATGCGTGATAAGTGCAGAGATGCATGCAGAAATGCGTGCAGAGATGCGTGCAGAGATGCATGCAGATATGCGTGCAGAGATGCATGCAGATATGCGTGCAGAGATGCATGCAGAGATGCGTGCAGAGATGCATGCAGAGATGCATGCAGATATGCGTGCAGAGATGCATGCAGAGATCTATGCAGATATGCGTGCAGAGATGCGTGCAGATATGCGTGCAGAGATGCATGCAGATATAAGTGCAGATATGCGTGCAGAGATGCATGCAGATATGCGTGCAGAGATGCATGCAGATATGAGTGCAGAAATGCACTGGGTGCATTTAGACACATCCCCAAAAAAAATAGTCACTACAAATTTGTCGGGGAATTCGTTACAATTTTTGAAAAATCGGTGACAATTCATTGTCATGACAACTTTTTTAAGATTCGAAATTACAGTTGCAGATTTCCCAGCAATTCCACAAAACTCACAATTTTTCTATGGGACATTATATTACCAAGTTGTCATTTACAAATTTTCACCTGTCGCAACTGTCAATGTTTATGAAATAGGGCCCTGGTGTGTCATACTTTGGCGTGAACAAAATTAAGTATGTACTTCAGATCTTCAATTTGATTATTCAGAGAAGCTTTAACTACACGCATAAGCAAACATCGCTCATCTTCTCGCATCTCTTCTCGCAGAGTTTGTCGCACTACAGTTCTCCCAGATGTAATAAAACCAATTATGATTTGACTTCCAAAAATTATGCTTTAATTTAACATCTAAGTAAGTTTTATAGCCTAAGGATATACTTTAAAATAATTAAAGTGCATACTTTTAGGTGTAGTATCAACAGCAGCTCTTGGGCTTTGTATATAAACCATAGCATTGTATATATAAACTATAGTAGGATTGTGTAGACTTTTTGACTGGTGGCGCACCATTTTTTTTTTTTTTTTGCTCTTTCAAATTCAATTTGTAAACATTGAGTTCTCTTTTTGAACTGCTGTGCAGGGTGCAGCTTGCACCATTCAAAGAGGAAACCGTAGATCGGGTGTATCGTGTATGTATAATATAAGTATACATAAGTAAGTATAGTATAAAGGATGTCGAAAAAGATTATGAAAGACAATGCTCGTAAGAATAAAAATAATCATTTTCAAGGAAATTCATGTTTGAGGCCTTTTCGTTTGTGAGTTAGTGAAATAGGTCAGAAATTTTATTGGAGGAAGGCACATGAAAATTAAGTTTTGGCAAAGTCATTGCGTGTATTTTGTGATTTGTACATTTTCGTTGAAAACTTATAGGTATACCTAGTAACAAATTCTGCATGTGAAACATTGATTGATTATTTATTGATATAAATTAATTTTCAAAGTAAAATTCTAGTTCATCTAATATTATTTTGTTTTATCTATTCCGGATTGTCATTATAGCAGTTTAAAGGGCGGAATAAAATTAAAAAAATGAGCATGGCTGGGTCGCTGGAACTTGTGATTCCCAAATCCCAATATAATATATTTGGTGGTACAGGATTGCCAAGTACACATCAATTATGAAAATTGAGTTAAGTGACGCAAAACACTGAAAAAAATTTACTAACTATTCCAAAGGTTTCAAGCAAAAATCTAATAACCCATTGTATATAGAATAGATTATTATATAGGTATACAATGAATAACCCCATTTTTTTTTTTTAATTGATGAAAATTGATGGCTGGATGTTGTGGAATAATGGATTAGAAGCAGTATTGCAATAGTATGACATAGATGCCGTATAAAATCAAATGACCAAATTTACCCTGGTGATTGTCGGAAAATAAAAAAAAAATCCGACTTTGTGGCTCACCATTTTTTTACGGCACTGTGCGTTTTCTTATTATTTTTCATGGACCTATCGGTGGTAAGAATGCCGTACAAAAATATGTGACCAAAATGTACTCACTCTACCTGTACTTTCGAATTCTCACCTGCACTCAGTTGAACAGCTTACAAGTGACGGCATAGTGCTGAATCTTATTATTTTATGCTCTTATATCGTTCTAGATAGGTCACCTGGTGGTTCAAATGACCCATAATTTTTACAGCATAGGCCAGTAGTCTATGATTGAAGATATCAATTTTGTAAAAACAAGAAATTGACGTCTGTTCGGTTAAAAGTAATTGTATGCCACTACGAATTATAAAAGTTCCATAAAAACAGTTGCATTAAACACTTTAGTAGGAAAGGTACATTTACCAGTTCTATTTAAAGGAGAACAACTATGGAAATATAGAATTAGAAATGTATTTACTTATGTTTTTCGATCCAATTAAGTTGCAACTATTGTAAGATATTTCGGAAAATTGGAAAAATGAAAACTTAAAAAAAACTGCAAAATAATATACATAAAATAAATGCATCAGTTATACATATAAGCAACCAATTTTGGAGCTACTTTTCTTAAGGTCACATTAGGTAGTTGGATTTTAGCAGTCAGTAGGTATGCATGTCATCAGAAATATATCTAAATATTGGAGTGAAAAAGTTTCTTTAATTTTTACTTGCGATTATGGGTACCTACTATAAGCTAAGTTTTGTAATCGTGCAGAGAAAAATGTTTGAGATAACAATTAAACATGATATTACGATGTCTGTCTTTATATTCCAATGTGTATTAAGGGCAACTCGCTTGATAACATCTAAAAACTATTTTTCCTTTAATGATTTGGGCTCTCTGATTACGAATCTGCATCAGTATTGATGCATCTCAATGTCTTGAGATAAATGTGGTAAAAGGGTTCAAGATCGGTTTGCTTTAGTTTAGCTATTGGGATTACAAAAATCCTGTAAAATGTATATTTTCTGTTTTTTATTTTTCTATTCTAAAGATGTTGAAATATTATATACTTATTACAGTATGTTCGAACTATATTGTGTAAAAATTAAGCTCTTAGCAGAACACAGTAACAACTCGCTATGCTAGTATTCAAATACTTTTTTTTTTAATATGGCTTTATTCAAAAAGTGTTTTATGTACAAAAAATAGGTTTATACATATATGTACATGTTTTTTTTTTTGAAAATAACATTGAAAATATTTTTTGGAATGCCAAAGAAATAATACCAAAAAAGTTTGAGGTAAAAAAAAGTAGAAGTCTACCAATAGTGTTTTCTCTTCTTTGTATACCTTATAAGGTAAGGTACAAAAAATAGAAAACACGTCAAAACTGTTGAACTATTTTGAGTCAAACAAGTTTATCGATACGCATTTTTGTAGGAAATTTAATTTCCTAAAAAATTTATTTTGAAAATGTTTGTCAAGCTAACTGTTTATAAGAAATCTAGCTTTAAAAACCTGGGATGTATTTTTAATTTTGCTCTTTTTCTTTGAATTTTTTTAATTAAGGAACAAATCAATATACGAAAAATTGCAAACATGTTTCTTATAGAAAATGTAATGTTCTACAAAAAAGGTGTTTTTAAACTTTTCAATGAAGTACCTACTTCCTTCAGAAGTTATTCACGATTAATGTTGAAAAAATAATAAATTCCTTTGGTCGCTTAAAAATTAATTAAAAATCAATCTGCAAGTTTCTGCAAGTTTCTGATTGAATGTGCACTAAATAGTTTATTTAATAACCTATCTGGCAACATATAACTTTTTAGGGGCGTTGCGGGGCGTAACAGTGAAAAACTCAAGGCAAGTAACATTAAGCTTTTCTATTTATTTTTTTTTCTATCTAGACCCAATTCATATACGATTAATGACTTTTGGAACATCCAAAGCTTATTAAAACGGTTTTTATTATAAACGTTGTAATGTTTTTTTTAAATTTTTTTTCAAAACAACTTCTATCAAGATCTTTCACTTTGCATATAAGATTTATAAGAAACTCGTTTTAAAAGCGAAAAAAAACGTTTTTTTTAAACTGATCCAACGATTTTAATAAAATGTTCAGAATTTATATAAATAAGTAATTGCAGAAAAATGGAGTTTTTAGATTTTCGCTTGAAACCTTTGGAATATTTAATTTAATTTTTTCAATATTTTGCGTGATTTAGTTCAATTTTCAAAATTAATGTATCCTGTACTACCTAATGTATTATGAAGAATTTTTTTAAAGGAATTCTTTTGAGCAGGAAGAAAAGAAAAACGTTAGAAATATAGAAAGGGAAACGCTTTTGTCTTAAAATGTTAAGATTGAAGAAATGGGCACGACTGGGTCGCGATTGAGTGCTAAGTATTATTTAATATCAAAATCTTAAGGCTGAGTAAAAGGTTTCAGTATTAGCTCTTCATATATTTGGTGGTACAGTGTTGCCAAACTACACATTAATTATGAAAAAAATTTAATTAAGGGGCTTGGCTAGTTTCTCGAGCTCAAATGGAGGTGATTTTTTGAAGGCGTGAAAAAATATTCAATAATTCTTGTAAATTGTCAGGAAATTTCGAGTCAAAATGTTGACATAATTGAAATCCAGTCTTGAACTCCTTGAAATTAGAAGACGTCAATTTGCCGCATTTTTTTGAATTTTTCTGGTACCAGTAACAAGAAAATAAAAAAATACGTTAAAGTAGACCCTTTTTCCTATACAGACATCAATTTTCATCAATTAAAAAAAAAAAAAAATGGGGTTATTCATTGTATACCTATATAATAATCTATTCTATATACAATGGGTTATTAGATTTTTGCTTGAAACCTTTGGAATAGTTAGTAAATTTTTTTCAGTGTTTTGCGTCACTTAACTCAATTTTCATAATTGATGTGTACTTGGCAATCCTGTACCACCAAATATATTATATTGGGAATCACAAGTTCCAGCGACCCAGCCATGCTCATTTTTTTAATTTTATTCCGCCCTTTAAACTGCTATAATGACAATCCGGAATAGATAAAACAAAATAATATTAGATGAACTAGAATTTTACTTTGAAAATTAATTTATATCAATAAATAATCAATCAATGTTTCACATGCAGAATTTGTTACTAGGTATACCTATAAGTTTTCAACGAAAATGTACAAATCACAAAATACACGCAATGACTTTGCCAAAACTTAATTTTCATGTGCCTTCCTCCAATAAAATTTCTGACCTATTTCACTAACTCACAAACGAAAAGGCCTCAAACATGAATTTCCTTGAAAATGATTATTTTTGTTCTTACGAGTTACGAGCATTGTCTTTCATAATCTTTTTCGACATCCTTTATACTATACTTACATATACTTACATTATACATACACGATACACCCGATCTACGGTTTCCTCTTTGAATGGTGCAAGCTGCACCCTGCACAGCAGTTCAAAAAGAGAACTCAATGTTTACAAATTGAATTTGAAAGAGCAAAAATCTTAACATCCACAAATGTTCTTTTTCTTTTTGTAATAAATTTCATGTGGAACTTGTTAATTCAAACCGCGGACTGGTGGTGCGCCACCAGTCAAAAAGTCTACACAATCCTACTATAGTTTATATATACAATGATTGTATATATAAACTATTTTTTTCTTACATTTTTCAGCGTTCGCAGCGCCACCATGCTCCTGCGGTCCAAAGGATTGTTAAATCGAATGATGAACTTACTATGGTTTATATATACAATGTTTTTAGATACATGGCTGTTCTGATTTTCGGCCGGATTAAAAACGGAAACCGAAATTGAATCCGTACGGATTTGAACACGTGTTCTTATTTCCGAACGGATTCACTACCGATTTTATGTCACAAAAACGTCTTGAAAATTAAATTTTTGTGTTCATTGGTACTGTTTACCACTTCAGTACATATATATGCAAATATAGTTTATTATTTTTCATTTTTATCAATAAATAATGTTCTACAGAATTCATCAACCGGATTCAATTCCGCTAGCAAAATGATAAGCGAATTGAAAACGTACAAATTCGGAATTGAGAACCGCAAAAATTCTAAAACGGGAGGATATGGTATCCGAACGGAAATTAGAGCAGGGGCCATAGTAATAGATTGTTCATGACCAACAGAAATAAAAGTCAATAAAATAAATCATTCCGAGTTCGATGAGCTTATTCGGCAAGATATTTTGATTCAGTTGATGTCTTATAAACATCCATACAAATGAGAGAGGTATAGAAAGATCATTTACAGTATCTAACTCCTAGTATTATACAAGTGCTATGAATGATACGTGATAGATAAAAAGAAATGTTTTAAATAATTGATTTTCTACCAAAAGATAAGCAGCAATAAATTCATTCTTTGTACAAATAATTTTGTTTTATTATCAAAACTTTCCAGTTTCACAGACTATAATTAGATAAAAAAAGAAAAAACAATTTCAATGCCGCCTGTAATTCAACTTCCTGGCGACCTCACATTGACACCGATCGCAAGAATATTTACAGGACTTACAGGAGGAAAGTAATGCTTTGTTCTGTAGCAGTCAGCATGTGGAAGTTATTCATTGGATGGCAATTCATTGACGTCGCGACGGTGGCGATATTTCAACCTGCGAACGGTCTTGTAACGGTAACCATCATCGGCAAGAACGGTTTCAGGCTCGAAAGCAGCACTCACAGGAGGTAAGTACTCTTGTGTTGGAGCGGCAGCGAATGACTGTTGAACTGGTGGAATGTATTCATTGGATGGCAATTCATTGACGTCGCGACGGTGGCGATATTTCAACCTGCGAACGGTCTTGTAACGATAACCATCATCAGCTAGAACGGTTTCAGGCTCGAAAGCAGCACTCACAGGAGGCAAATACTCTTGTGTTGGAGCGGCAGCGAATGACTGTTGAACTGGTGGAAGGTATTCATTGGATGGCAATTCATTGACGTCGCGACGGTGGCGATATTTCAACCTGCGAACGGTCTTGTAACGGTAACCATCATCGGAAAGAACGGTTTCAGGCTCGAAAGCAGCACTCACAGGAGGTAAGTACTCTTGTGTTGGAGCGGCAGCGAATGACTGTTGAACTGGTGGAAGGTATTCATTGGATGGCAATTCATTGACGTCGCGACGGTGGCGATATTTCAACCTGCGAACGGTCTTGTAACGGTAACCATCATCGGCAAGAACGGTTTCAGGCTCGAAAGCAGCACTCACAGGAGGTAAGTACTCTTGTGTTGGAGCGGCAGCGAATGACTGTTGAACTGGTGGAAGGTATTCATTGGATGGCAATTCATTGACGTCGCGACGGTGGCGATATTTCAACCTGCGAACGGTCTTGTAACGGTAACCATCATCGGCTAGAACGGTTTCAGGCTCGAAAGCAGCACTCACAGGAGGCAAATACTCTTGTGTTGGAGCGGCAGCGAATGACTGTTGAACTGGTGGAAGGTATTCATTGGATGGCAATTCATTGACGTCGCGACGGTGGCGATATTTCAACCTGCGAACGGTCTTGTAACGGTAACCATCATCGGCAAGAACGGTTTCAGGCTCGAAAGCAGCACTCACAGGAGGTAAGTACTCTTGTGTTGGAGCGGCAGCGAATGACTGTTGAACTGGTGGAAGGTATTCATTGGATGGCAATTCATTGACGTCGCGACGGTGGCGATATTTCAACCTGCGAACGGTCTTGTAACGATAACCATCATCAGCTAGAACGGTTTCAGGCTCGAAAGCAGCACTCACAGGAGGCAAATACTCTTGTGTTGGAGCGGCAGCGAATGACTGTTGAACTGGTGGAAGGTATTCATTGGATGGCAATTCATTGACGTCGCGACGGTGGCGATATTTCAACCTGCGAACGGTCTTGTAACGGTAACCATCATCGGCAAGAACGGTTTCAGGCTCGAAAGCAGCACTCACAGGAGGTAAGTACTCTTGTGTTGGAGCGGCAGCGAATGACTGTTGAACTGGTGGAAGGTATTCATTGGATGGCAATTCATTGACGTCGCGACGATGACGGTATTGACCAGCAACAGCAGAAGCCGAGACGGCAATCGCGAAAAATAAAATGAATTGTTTCTGGAATAAGCACAAATATATTTTCTATTGGAGTCACTTTTTGAAACAAAGAAGTTTTCAAACTTACCATGTTTGTTTGTGGTTTTTCTTTTCTTGTTCAAAGAAGAACCAAAAACTAAATGAAGCTAAAGCAATGTAACTTGTATTTATACGATCTTAGGATATATATTAATGTTCTCCTGTTTACACTTAGAAGACGTTGGGTTGGCCAAGAAGCCATAAATCCTATTTCATAACTTTCAACTGGTTTTCAAAATTTGAATATGAATTTTTATTTATCAACATGGCTTAAGGCTAGCACGCTTCAGTAGAATTCGTGTGGCAACTGGCAAGTGGTAATAAATGATTTGTAACTAAATCGAGTAGAGAATTATATCCGTAGGCGTCGAATTGCGTAACCATCGAATATACAGAACTTGTTTGTTACATCAAAATAAATGTACGGATCAATGAATTTTAATTGACTTAACGTCCGAAAACTTTTATTAAAAAATGTTTTATGGATATGAGAATAGTTAAATTAGCATAAAAATGGTACAGTATATATTACAAATATTATAGTCTAGATTTTTATTCCACAACAATTAGCAACAAATTTGAACAAAAACGTTTTGGTGTTGTCCGCCCTTTTGATTCCTTATATTGTAATTAGTAGTGGTGCAAAAGTTTTTCTATTTACATTTATAGCAAGAAACTTCAGAACTATTTCTCAAAATGCTGTTAGCAAATACTTTGTAAGTAGTGTACATCTGTACATATAAACTTCCTTTACTTCAAAGTCACCAGTTTCAAAGGAGGAAAATCTTTTGTTTTCCAACACTTTTTTTTTCATACTTATTCCTTCAATGACTCAATTATGTTCAGTGCAACAAACACATGCAATATAAGATTAGAACCATTTTCTTTTTCTTTTAAGTTTTGTACTTTTCCCAAAAATTGAATTTTAATTATCTTCGTTTTTGTGATGGTAATATGGAACACTGGGTTGCATTTAAGGTGAAATAAGGCGTTGACGATTGATCTTGTTTTCATCACACTTTGACCAAAACTTAAATCCTTTGCTGTATTCTGGGGCTGTTTTGAGGAGTTTCAATTCATCCTGAGGCATTTATGATTTTCAGAAATTTATGTATTTCCGGATATGTTGGAGAGTTCTTCTTTAGGAAATGTTTTCCTATGATTTTGTTTCTTTGGTGCTGGGTAGTGACATAGAAGCAGAAAGTGCGGAGTGTTATCATCTTATCATGCACTTCTCTTCATTACTGCAATCTGAATACAAATCGTCCATACTGAGTTCAATTTTCATTTGGTGGTAGCTTAGCATGTTGTGTCCAGTAGTGATGCCGACGAAATAGTTCAACGACTTTTTATTCTTTAATAAGATGCTTGCTCAATTGTGGCTTTCTGTTCATGACATTGGAAGCTAGCAAATTCTCTCTGGGGTAGCTAAAAGCTATGTCTACATAGTCTCAATCCAGCAAGAATCACGTTCTTACTTATTCACTTTCTTTTTGGTTTATTGCTCCACTTGCAGTCAGGGACTTAGTAACTCTTCGCGACAGCAGTGGCCTTTTTCACCAAAACAAAAATTACAACCACAAAATTGCACTCGTAATTTACAGTAACAAGGTCCATTTTCTTGCTTCATCGACTAAAAGTTTTTGATTCACAAAACTGTGAATAAGGCGGAAGAACTTGTGGAAAAAAATAATATACCTAGATCACAAGTATTTAGTGATCTCCGGTGGGATCAAAAACAACTTGCAACATACAACAACTGTTTTCTCACTTTGCTTTTGATCGAAGATCGAGGTAAGCACATCGGATCCACGAATCAGCTAAACTTCAGTTTATTAATGTTAGTTTTATTCCGAATTTACAAATTCATAGTGATATTCATCCGTAATACCTATTAACCAATTTCATTGATAAACGAACAAGTTTATCAAATGACAACCATAATGGGCGGTAAGTCTGCTAGATTCTGGAAAAGCAACTTCCGGTGAGGTAATGTTTGACTCTGACATCTGGTGAAGTTGGTGCGAGTTCTGGGTTTTGTGACCTGGTTCTCGGTTTCTGGTCTTCGTTCTTCTGAAGCACTCACAGATTCATAGAAACATAATACAGCAGTATTATGCCCACATGCTACTCTCCTATTCACCCGCTTACTATCGACAGTCGCCGTCAGTGGCGGATCCAGGATTTGGGCATGGGGGGGGGGGGGTCCATTACTCAAAATTTTATTTATATATACGAGGTTTAGCAGATTCAATCAGAAATTATTTACATGATGTTGGCGTCGATTGCTCATATATGTATGGCCAAGGATTCGATGGAGCTCCGGCAATGAGTGTCCAATGCATTGGTGCACAGGCTCAACTGAGATCGTATTTTCCCCTGGGAATTTATGTACATTGCGGTGCACATAGCTTTAGTTTGGCAGTCAATGCAGCGTGCGAAGTGTCAGGAATCAAAAATGCGTTAGGAACTATCGGAGCGATTGAAGCATTTTTTTCACTGGTCTAAAAGACAAGACGTTCTACACCAAGAAATTTCAAAAATGACAAACAAAAGTGAGAAAAAAAAAAACAAAAGTTGAAGTCTGTTTGTCCTACCAAGTGGGCTCAGTCTCATGAAGTAGTTGGAACGTACGTTGAATTGCAACCGGCTGTTATTGAATCTTTGGAAGAAATCAAATCGTGGAAAGATCGAGATACTTCGTAAAATGCATTCCATCTTTTGACAGCGATTTCGACTGTTGAATTCCAAATCGCCTGTCACATTATGGATACAGTTAATGAAATTGCCACGCCGCCGCTGCACCGTTGCAATCAACAAAAAAATCGTTGCAACGTTCAAGCACAAAGTATTGAAGACTACTACAGAATTTCTTCCTACATTCCGTTTCTTGATACGTTCATTTCTCAACTCAAAAGTCGGTTCTCGGAACACAAATCCATTTTCCAAAGTTTTGGGCAACTGGTTTTTAAAAAAGAATTTAACGAAAAGAAATGCGCTGACTTCTACATATTTTACGAAAATATATCGGATTGATCGAAAGAAAATTTTCTGTCAGAAAAGATGTGGAGGCAACGAATCCAGATCCAACGGCCAGAACATCCAAAATGCGCTTAATGCTTTACTGGTTAGTATCTTTCGATCAAAAATTTACATGTACAAAAGTTTATATGTGACGCGATCCGAGAAAAGGCACCTTTTAGGCAAAAGTGAAAGCTTACACGGCACGCTCTGAAAGGCGTTGATGTAGCATTCAAACCAATGTGAAAAATCGTTTCTCTGAATTTATATTTTGTGAAAAAATAGCGATGTTACAATTTCTGATTGCGCTTCATGAATATTCAGTAAAAGAACTTGTGTAAGCAATCATTATCTAACAACCGATTTTTTGCCAAGTAAGTCACTTTTATCGGATCGAGACACATATGCAAACATCAATCTGACGATATTTTTCAGGTTATCAGTAGCAAGTCGTTCAAGAATGTCGACATATTTTGCGAGTCTTGGCAGTTGGCAGTACAACCTGTAACTACAGCAACTCCAGACCATTTTCGACGTTGACGAGAATCAAAACTTACCTGAGAAATACGATGGGACAGGAACGATTAAATGGTCTTGCTTCTTTAAATATCCATACCCATATTGAATTTGCCGTGGACGAAATTCTAGCGAAATTTTTCAAAAAACCTCGAAAATTTACTAGTGTTTGAGGTAGCATGTTCTTCAGTTTTTTATGAAATGTAATAAGTATAATAAAGTTCTTGAAATTAATTAAATAATAATATTACTACTCCTTTACTTTTTTGTCTTGCTCATGCTATATTTTTCCGTCCCGTAACTAAATTTGAACATTAGAAGCCGATAAATATTACAAATAACATCTTTTATTTTCCCGATTGGGGGGGGGGGGGGGGTCCGGACCCGAACCCCCCCCCCCCCCCCCCCCCCCCCGTGGATCCGCCTATGGTCGCCGTAGACTCATTTTGATTGATTTCTTCTGCTTTCTTATTGCTTTTTTTTGTTTTCTACTGCGATTCGAGCCTTGAACCTTCCACATAACATGCAGACATATTGATCATTGCGCTACGGGCATCGCAGATCCACCGTTAGCAACAATTTAACTTCCACTTTTGGTCGCTTTTCAAACATCCTTGACCTTCTTTGACAGGATAAATTCATTCTCTTGAACGTAGTCGTTATATCATCTCTCTGTTTCACCAACAGTATTCTATTGCAATAAGCAGTTCTCCTACCTCTGACGAAACAGTTTAGCCCCAACACCTGCTTAGCTTACCTACTTACTTACTTACTTACTTACAACTAAGGAACAGTTCACAAAAAAATGGGTCGTTTGATGATCTGCGTGAAGACAGCCACGACAGCAGCATTATTCTGAATATGCAGTTTAGATTCCTCGAGAAGCACTCGACTGTGCTACAAAGGGACTTCATAAGGAAGCTCAATAACCACCAAACAACAGTTGGATGTTTTTTGGTCGTGTCTGGAATTCTGGATAAACGGACTTATCCATAAACTAACCATTTTAGGGTTTTCAGGCACATTAAGGGGGGAGACCACTTTAAAATTTTCAAAAATTAATTTTTTTTTCTATTACATAATTTGAAAATATGATATCTAAAGAATGTTATGACCAATGGAAAACTGAAAATACCGAATAGACGCAGAGTTATCGCATTTAGAGCTCGAAAACAACATGCGGTTGGGTGACGAGTCAGGTAGCTCGAGCCGTCAGAGGAGGAGCGACCTTCGCTTCACAATACCCTTTAGCCTCTACTGTTGACCCTTTGTATGGTCAGGCAGTTGTTTCGGGGAAGGAAGCCGAAGGTCTATCGTACGCGCCTGGAATTGCCGATTAGTCCATAAGTTACTACTATTAATAAATTTCTCGTGGCCAA
Source organism: Melanostoma scalare (assembly GCA_949752695.1). Classification (NCBI taxonomy): domain Eukaryota; kingdom Metazoa; phylum Arthropoda; class Insecta; order Diptera; family Syrphidae; genus Melanostoma; species Melanostoma scalare. The sequence goes on along the minus strand of OX456984.1, from coordinate 208,936,337 downwards.
ACTTTAAACGCATTTATCTCGAAACTACTTTTTTAAAAATTGCTCGTGTTGCAGCTCAAAAAGTTAGCGACCGATTTAGAAGAAATGTCGGAAGGTTACTCTCAGTAATATTATCGAAAGGATATACCTAAAGTTTGAAAGGTAGCGTGTAAACTAATAATTTTCAAATATGTCGAAAAATTTCCGAAAATTCAAGTTTTGGAATAAAAAGGCTCCCAAACTAAGAATTTTGTACTTTTTCATTCTTTTTTTGGTACATATATCCTTCCCCTTAATATGTCAGTAAAAGAATGAACTTTGATAAATCTTTTTCAGATCAACCGAAAAAGAATGGCAACTGCAACAGTTTTTGATGTCGCCGGAAACAGGCGTCCGGAGAACTTCAATAACGCCGCAATTTTGTTGGTCATCATCGAATAGATAAAAAATTTTGTGAATACTGGACATCTCTAATAAACATTTCTCCTAATTTTGAAAATGATTGGGTTAGGTACTTTACTTTCTCTAAAAAAATCCCAACAAAAATATGTTTTTTACACTCCTAAAGTGGTCTCCCCTCTTAATAAAAATTATATTAAATTTTCTTCATTCTAGATCCTTCTACGTGCAAGTAGACAACACAATGTCATCTACCAGACCCATCAGAGCAGAAGTTGCTCAACCAGAAAACGCCACCAACCTTCTCTTTGCGAATGATTTCTTGACCATCGCAGACTCACTGTCACCAGTGATCGCAGTTCGCAGGGTTGAAGACCACATAAATAAGCTTTTCGAGTACTACCAACGATGGAGAATAAAAATCAAATCAGCAAAGTCCAAGCTTATTTGCATACGAAGACCACACAAGGACGATGACGTTTGCGATCAACCACAAACTGCCTCAACATCTGCATCAACCTTTCTGAGGCAACACAGCTCAGGCCAAAGAAGCAGGTCAAGCAATCTATGAGTCCACTTAAACGAACTGATGCGTTTCAACATGCATGCCGCTGCGTTAGTCCATCCGCTGATGCGCAAAAGAAGTGGACCTAGACGCAACCACTTAGTAAAAAGGATAGCAGAAGAAACATCGACGCGATTACCCTAATGGGCGATGATTAAATCAACGACGATAAAGCAATGACCTTTTACGCTGAGGCAGCATTAACCCTTCCACCGTCCGTCGTTAGTTACCCCACTTCACAATATTCACAAACCTGACATCAATAGCAAATTAACAGTCTTGTACCTACTATTAGTTGTTTTTATTTAAGGTCTCAAACTTTCATGGTGTTCTTTGTTTGTCATCCCAAAAGATATTTTCAATATATTTTTGTATTGCCCCGTTGATCATTTCTGGCAAACTTATCATTATTGCAGCCCAAAAGTAGATATCGAAGCAGTTGAATATCTTCTTTCGAATCGATTCTTATGTTTCAGTAACTGATAATGTGTTTGAAAATGGAAAGTAAACAAAATCCCTTCTGCTGGGTTAGCAGATTCAATTAAGTTGACTGTTCTTTCATGAATTCATAAATTTCGGGTTTGGTAAAAGGATTTTGTATTATATTTCTCTTTGATATTTTCAGAACAGAACATATATGTTTAAAAAAAAATGCAGCACCACCACCACAAAATAAGAAACGCACGCTTTTCGATGAATTCTTAATGAAACAATTTTAACATGAACAGGTTCTTTTGGACGAATTAATAATGACTCAAACATCATTTCCATTTAGATCAAAATCGGAAATGGTTTAATCCGATTGAACGGCCGGCCGGCGCGCATTTATTCTAACACGAGAACACATCTGAACTAACTTCAATAAAGCAGCTTATTAGCATACCCAACAGGTTCCTTGGACTAACTTATAATTGTGTTTATATATTTTATATACCTATTACTGCCCTGGCTAGGATTTCCCTTATATTCTAGGGGTGTTGCTTAAAAGTTTAAACTCGTTTAATTAATTAATGGATACAGATTTTTTGTAAGACATATTCGTATAGTGGAACTGGAATCTTCACTTTCATTAGTTTGATTGCGAGTTTTGCTGAACTATACAATTCCTATACAAAACGAGCACGTTTTGGTTTCTTAATTGATTTACATAAGTTCTGTTTTTTGCAAAATCGCAGCTTTGTAGGCACATGTAGTTTAAGAAATTGGTGGTATTTTAATGAAAAAATTGTAAGAATATATTAATAGATTTATAGCAAAAACACGCACGTCAAAAGAATACCAACCAAAGAAACAATAAAAACAAATAAATGAATGTGGAAATAAAAAGGTACGGAATATTTTGAAAAAAGGCGTGAAAATACCAAAGCATTTACAAATAATAAAGGATTATTCAGTAAGACCTTGGAAAAACAGAATTTTTGAAGAAAGGATTCTGAGGTTCATTGAAAAAAATTGCTGAAAAGTACTGGTTGTTCACAATGGTGCTCCAAAACAATCAGTAAAGAATTTACAAAAAATAGATTTTTCTTTTTTACTTGCGATTATAGGTACTATAAGGCAAGTCTTGCAATCGTGCAGAAAAAAAATTTTGAGATAACAACCAAACATGACATTACGATGATAGAGAATACGAAAAAAGTGGGTCCTGCAATTCTGTCTGTCTGTCTGTCTGTCTGTATGTCTGTCTGTCTGTCTGTCTGTGTGTCTGTCTGTCTGTATATGGATCTACAGCCTGAACCAATGAACCGATTTTCTTCAAAATTTGCAGTTAGGGTCTGTGGAGCATCCTACAGAGGGGTTTTTGGAATTGGGTCTCTAGGTCTTGAAATAACTGTACCTGCCATACAACCGATATGATAATACTTATTTTTCTCGAAAACGGCTCCAACGATTTCGATAAAATTTTGTGTGAAGGATTAATTTATAATTGTTTTTCTTATGATGTAAAAAAAATTTTTGGAAAAGGCCTAAAAACGGTACCTCCCATAGTACCGTTTTTTTTTTAAACCGACTTTCTCGTTAATGGCTGACACGATCTTGACGAAATTTTGGATTTAAGAAGTCGTAAGCTGTTAAAGAAAGACTGCATATCAATATTTAAAAAAACTTAGTTTTGGAAATTTTTATAAATTTTTTTAAAAAATTTTGATTTTTGAAAGTAACTTCGAAAACATAACTTTTATTTTTTTCAAATTTTTTGTCAAAATAACTCCTGTTAAGATCTAGAACTTTGCAAACTCGACTTTTAAAAAACAGTTTTTAAAAAAAAGTGAAAAATAAAAAACCGTTTTTTGGGAAAACTGCTCCAACGATTTTGATTAAACTTTCATCATTCATGTGTATTAGCGATTGCAAAATAATGGCGTTTTTAGATTTTTGCTTGAAACCTTTGGAATATTTAATTTAATTTTTTCATTATTTAGCGTGATTTAATTCAATTTCCATAATTAATGTGTAGTTGGCAACCCTGTACCACAAAATATATTATGAAGAGCTAATACCAAAACCTTTAACTCAGCCTTTAGATTTTGATATCGTATTTAGAACACAATCGCAAGTTCGTGCGACACAGTCGTGCCCATTTTTTCTATTTCCAAAAGTATGAAAAAAATAAAATAAATAAATGAATACGATGGCGCAACACACCTATAGTTTTCTGCAGAACTAATCGAGAAAACGCTTTTCATGGCAATGAATTTACCATCGGAAGATTTGCCAATACCTCGCGAATGGTAATACCCGTGGAAAAACATTATTGGCTTCTATTGGGATTCGTACCACGAACCTCCCAGCATCCTATTGCTGAAATAATTTTCGAGATCAGTCCAGTATATTCTAAGTTTCCGTTCCAAATTCCGTTCCCGTAAGAATATGGGGATCAAACATTGTACCTTGTGGTAACTGTGGCGTGATGGTTAGCATGTCTGCTAGTTAACACAGAGGTTCGTGGTTCGAATCCAAATAGAAGCAAAAATGTTTTTCCACTGGTATCGCCGTTGGCGACGAATTGACAACTTCTCCGTTAGTAAACTCATTGCCATGAAAAGCGTTTTCTCGATTAGTCGTTCAGAGCCGGCAGAAAATTGTAGGTCCCCTCCATTCTCTCACAACGCATGGGGCATGGTTGTGAGAAATGCGCTAGGCCCTAGGGCTCCTCGCTCTGTTGCGCTTGCGCCACACTATTTATTTTATTTATTTTTTGATTTCGAAAAACAGCGTTTAATTGATCTTTTTTTTTTTCGAAAAAATCGATTGAGAATTTGTCTTAAAGTTTCCTGTTCGAATTTCGACTTGATTGGATAAAAATTGTTGTAGCTATTGGAACTAGATTTCAAAGGGCAAAGCTCCGAAAAACAATTTTTCCTCTGTTTTTTGAAATTTGTTTCTCGAACAAAATCACAAGAAGATGACGGCGACGTTCACTCAATTTTGAGCTGTAGTTTATGAAATTAATTTTTATACTCAAGTCGATCGTGTGAGACTTTTTTTTTCACTTGCACAGCTGTGTTTTTTAATTTTGTGTTTTCGAACAAATTTTAGTTTTTTCACTACTGAGTTAATTTTTTTTTTTAGTTTTTAAAGTCACTCATTTGTCTGAACTGTAAAACTTTAGGCATAGTCCACATGTATTTTAACCAACTTCATTTTAAAGTTTTCACTGGTTAATTAGGTGTTAGTAAATCGTTCGCATTTAATGACCCCGTTTTAAAGTTGGAGTGATGGTTACTAGAGCTGTCACTTTCTCTTAAAAATGCGCTGACTAAAGATTTGCGCTAAGGTGAGTGGAAATCGATCAAAAATGGGTAACAAGCGCTTAAGATTGACAAATTAATAAAGCAAACATTTTTAGGACTCGATTTCATTCTGTGGCAGTTGAAGCAGATCTTTTCAAAAATTACTCAAGCCATTCATACTACTCGTTTAAATGATGTTAAATTGTTTGGTTTCAAAGGGAACACTGGGATAGTCAGGTCTATAGAACTTCAGTAAGACGCTGTGAGAGCTGGGTGGAAGATCTTGAGCAAAAATTTGCATTGTTAACCTGAATTTCTTTCATTATTCAACCCACGGAGAATATGTTCGTAAGAATCCTGTTTAGAGACGCAAGTTTCATCAATATTCAAGAAAAAAGTTAGCATTTACATTTTTTAAACGAATTTCTTTCAAAAATTTCATAAGGAATTTTTTTTTTAATTATAAAAAACGCAAAAGAAGAAATGCAGATCACGCAGCAAATCAACTTTTTTTAAAATGATTATGTAACTCATACGCAAATGTACGTAAGCTTGAAAGAATGGCAACAGTGTGCTTTCAGAGATGAAAGTCTGAAAGATTCTATCCCATTATCATATGACTGATTTGCATAACAATATGTGCGTTCTTGTCGCAACTCAGCAATCCTATGATCAGCTCAGCAATGTACTTTACCATAGCAAACAATAACAAATCAAAATGGGGATAAAGTGCTCAGTGTTGCCTTGTTTTTGTGTTGCACTGATTTTATTATTACTATTTAATCAATTTTAGTTATTCTTGAAGCAATGATTCAAAAATAAAAAAAATGGCGATTGCTATTGGTCTGATCTCATGCAAGCCAGAGCGTCCCACTACGATTCAGATCTGTGGAACTTATTTTCATTTGCATGAACCATAGATCTTCTAGACATGTTCCACTCCTTAAGATTACATTTTTTTTTATAGCAATGCAATCGCTGGCTGGTCTGGTTTCCTCGACGTTTTACATAGAGGAAGTGACTATATAAGATAACGGTCTATATAAAACCACGAGTCGTGTAAGGATGTATAATACGACCTCAAATGCGTCATTTGAGTAGGGAAAAAACATATCGTGTCACTCGTCTTGGTTCGTTTAAAACGAAACCACTCAACCACTTATGTTAAAAAATGTAATAGAGTTGTTTATTGGTCAATCTTAAACAATCTTACTGCATTCACTTTTGTTGAAAACATCCTAACACTGCTTGAAGTGATGCCAGATATGTAGCACTTCTCTGTTCGATCGATATAGTTGAACATTTTGAGGAATTTTCTTTTCAATCCGAAGGAATTGAATTAACAAAAAAAAAAACGAGACGTCTATAACAATGTATACTTACACACGGCTCGAAAATGGAAGGAGTAGCAGGTGCAGGATTCTTTTCAGAAAGCCTCAACATTGCCAGTTAGCTAAAACTTCTTAATCAAACAGTGTCTTCCAAGCCGAGAACTTGACAGTTACAAACGCTGCAAAACATGTGTCCATGATGGCGCTGCCACGTGCTGATAACACTTTTCATTGACAGCCAAGCAGCAAGTTACTTCTCCCATTCTTATCAAATCAAACCTCGCGGACGAACTGGCTAGAAAAAGCTCAACACTTGACCCTTCTCTCACAAACGAATCAAAATCCTACAGGAAACAATGGCCGAAATACAATAGAAACAGAACTGAAGGGCTTCTAACCCAGGATAGGCCTTCATTACGATCTCTTAGCACTTTTCTAACAGGACATATAACCTACTAGGTTACCATAAAAAGAAAATGGGTTTTTCTCTTGCACCAATGACTTATGTAGAGGATGCAGTGACGAAGACGAATATGAGGATACCACTCACTTCCTTTGTCACTGACCCAGCAGGAAAAAATTTCCTGGCAGTTAATTCTTCAACGAGCTGGAAGAGTTATTAGTGCTTCCAGACAAAAGCATTTTAACTTCATATTTACGCCCTTACATCCTCGATAACTTCACGAATTTCATCTTTAAGGTACTGAATTATATGTTGACTTTTGGCATAAGTCTTATTTTTTAAGTAGCCCAAATGAAAACATTCTGAAGATGTTGAACGCTTAAGATCTCGGTGGTGATCGCCTTGTCGAGGAATCACCCGCTCAGGAAACTTTTATCACGTAGCTACCTTGTTTAAAAGTAAACGTCGGTCGTTCACGGTATTGACCGTTCCAGACACACAAAATCATTAACTAATAATCGTTCCATAGCGCAGTCCGTTCATCGTAACAGTTACTCCACTCGGATTTACGAAAAAATAAAGTTCAATGACCCCGTCAGACTAAAACAAAAGCACCTTGAGAATGGATTCTCAAAAGCAATTCTCGGTTTTTAGATTCGAAAATGCGACAATTATGCTTGTAAACGTGACTTAAAAGTAAAAATGGACCCATCACCCGAGATAAAATTTCTCTTAAATTCCGGGACGTTTTGATGCATTTCAAGGACTCAATACTCAAAGACTTGTGTCTATTGAACTCTAAACAACATCAATATTCTCCGCTGTTTTTGAGCGACGTCAACGTCGTTCTTAGTGTTTTTCAAGTGGTTAAAGTTTTTTGCGTTGTTTTTATTTATTTATAGAGAAAACAATAAATTTAAATATTTTCTGCAATCACGTCTTATTTGTATGGAAAAAAGATTTATTATTTGCCCAAACTGGACAATCATTTACATAATCCACTCGGAGCTACATCAGTGGCGTAGCGTAGGGGGGGTTTTGGGGAAGAAAAATCTCACTGAGCGCTCAATGTCACTTTGACGGAGCGCAAACAGTTTTGTGGAACATAATTCTCAGCTCAACTGTGTCCTTGATTTCAAACTTTTACTCATCATCATCAGAATGTAAATCGAAAATTCGCTGATGCTGAAAAAATAGCCGAGTCTATAGGGGAAAAAATTTAAGTTTCCAGGATTGTGTTACGTCAAAAACACCGACAAAATTACCAAAGCAGCTCAGCAGAAGATTATTACCGTATATCAATATTCATACTATTCCTGGATCACTTCATATCATCCATATCTGACAGATTTGCGAAACGCAAAAAAATTTTGTCAATAATCGGAAATACCATCCCTGAAAAACTGGTCAGGAAAGACGTTGAGAATATTGATGAAACCGTGGAAGTAATAATGAATCAATTGCCAACAGCGACTGAGGCAGCTGCTTCAACCGTAATAAATGAAGTGTAACGTTGGGTTGGGCAAGAAACTCAACCAAAGACATTTATAGAATCATTAAATCTTTGTAACGATGCACTTTTTCCAAACATTTTCAAGTTTCTGAAAATAGGTGCAACATTGGCTGCGACCATTGCTAGCAGCGAGCGTAGTTTTTCCACGTTGAGGTGTCTAAAATATTGGATTAGGAATTCTACAGGCGAAGATAGGCTGAATGGGCTTGCTCTTATGAGCATTAACAGGCACATTGACATTAAGGTGAAAGAAGTTATCGAATGATTCGCGCAAAGCAGAGAAGAACTGATTTATAATTTCGTGTATTTTCATATCTTCTTATTTTCTGCACTTTATTATTGTATATCAATAAATTGGAAAAAAAAAAAACCCCGAAAAATTTCCTGGCTACGCCACTGAGCTACATACTTGTTCCCCTTTTGCTGTTTCATTTTCGAATTCATTTATAATTTGTTTGAGTGCACATAGACATGGCCTAAACATTAATATTAGCTTTTGGGCTGTATGCAAAGCACTTTTTTATTATATTTTTACATAGGTAGGTACTCCTCTTTATGACCAAAATTGACCTTAACAATCACAATCGTTTTGTATGTAATTTCTTAAGACGACCTAATTAGCTGTAAATTACCTTTATGGACTAAGAGCGCAAATTAGTTTTTTTGGGTGTGAAAGATAACTCGAATTTAAGTAGGTATGTAGATTTGTTCGTCAATTTTTTGTTGTATCCAATTCAAACGACTTATGAGGAGTTTTGTGTGGAGTTTTGTGTGGGGATGACGAATTGATTACCTTTTTACTTGCGACTATGGGGTACTATAAGGTTTTGCGCATCGTGTAGAAAAAAAAAATGACATTACGGTAACAAAGAATACGAAAAAAGTGTGTCTTGCAATTCTGTCTGTCTGTCTGTCTGTCCGTATATGAGTCTATAGCCTAGGCCGTCTGAAGGATTTGCTTCTAAATTTGCAGTTAGTTAGGGCAACTTACGTTGGGTTTCCTGCTAATAATATGTACTTAGTTTTTTGAAAACGATTTCCAACAATTTCAATTAAATTTTGTGAGAGGACTGGTTGTCTTTCTTACGATGTAAAAGAAAAAATTTGCTAAAAGTTTAAAAACGGTATCGTTTTAATGCAATTTTCTTTCAACTCCCACATTCTCGTTGATGGCTAGTACGATTTTCATGGAAATTTAATATTTGAAAAGTGCCAAGTTGTGTAAGATAAGTTGCGTAGTAATATTTGAAAAGTTTTTACAAACACCGATGCACGTTGCTTTTGAATCTTTGTAAATCGTAATGCAGGGGAAACACAGAGCCAGGTAAAGCATTCCACATTCGGGTGGTGCGACTAAAATAAGAATCTCTATTCTTGACTGTACGCCCGAAGTTGGGCTCAAGGCAGAACTGATGAGCATTCCTAGCGAGGCGGGTGTTGCGGCTAAATTGTTTCACGGGAGGAATGCAGCTGGCTATTTCACTAGAGCACTGTTTGTGGAAAAAGCGATAAAAGAGAGAGAGACAGGTGACGTTTTGACGATGTCCAAGAGAATCAATCGATTCTACGATTGAACTATCACCTATCAATCTTAACGCTCTATTTTGTACCCTATCAAGTAGGCGCAAAGATGTTTGAGAAGCACCTGACCAGATATGAGAGTTATACTCCAGTTTTGGGCGGATGAAGGCCTTATAAATTGTAGCCAGATCAGAGGGGGTGAAGAACTTCCTGCATCGTCTCAAGAAACCTAAGCATTTAGCAGCGTTTTTGGCGACTTCAAATATGTGGTCGTTCCAACGAAGATCATCGTTTACACACATACCAAGTACTGACAGCTTTTCGGTTTCTTCGATGCAGGTACCATTCATGGATAATGGCAATGGGGGAATGTTAAGCTTCAACGACAAGAGACAGCATTGAGTTTTCGAAGCATTGAATTCTACTCGGTTCATAAGACCCCATGCAACAATGCTGTCAAGGTCAGAATTCAATGAGCTTATCATACGCAACCGTTCCAGTTCCACATCCGAAGAGCAGGGACGTGAATTTGGAAACGAATATGAAAAGCTGAGGGTCGAGTCGTCAACAAAACAGTTAAGCGGATTAGAAGTTTCAGACAAGAGATCATTAATGAACATGAGGAAGAGAGTCGGAGACAAAACGGAGCCCTGGGGCACACCAGCATTTATGAAGTGGGTATCAGACTTGAAACCATCCAACACAACTTGTATTGAACGGTCGGAAAGGTAATTTCTAATCCAACGAAGAAGAGACTCATCGATACCAAAAGCACGCATTTTCGATAAAAGAGCCTGATGCCAAACTCTATCAAATGCTTTAGAAATATCAAGCGCAATAATCTTACTTTCTCCAAAACAATGTAAAGATTGGTTCCACTTTTCGGTGAGATAAGCCATCAAATCACCAGTGGACCGTTTGCTACGAAAGCCGTACTGACGGTCATTAAGAAGCTTTCGTTCTTCAAGATATTTCATAAGTTGACGATTTATCCACGTTTCCATGACCTTGGAAAGAAGGGACGTTAGTGCAGTGGGATGATACTTTTTAATCTGTGAGGAACAAAATTTCTCATGCCGTTGAGAATTACTTTAGATATCATATCAGCTGATGCATCAACGTTTCCGTCGAGAAAGCTCAATGACCAATTAAAATTTCGAAAGAAATTATTCAGGCCGTCCCAATTGGCTTTCTCGTATTGCCATACAGTTCTTTTGGGGACTTTCTCTTTTATTACCGTGACGGATAACGAAAAATCTACCGATATGACACAATGGTCCGATTTGCCTAAAGGAGATGATACTACAACCCTGTATTTTTCGGGATGAGAAGTGAGAAATAAGTCGAGAGTGTTGGCCGCATGGCCTTCAATATCTGGAACCCGAGTGGGCTCATCAACAAGTTGAGTTAATTCGTTAAACTCAGCGAAGATCTCAACATATTTTCCTTCGGGTGTTGTCTGGCCAGAATGTCGAAGCCAACCAGAATTGTGTACATTGAAATCACCGCGATTTCAGTGTGAGGATAAAGGGAGACAATTCTTATTATGGACTCAGATAGCGCATCAAACTCGTTAGAGGTTGAATTGCTATCTAAATTGGGGCTTCTATAAATAAAACAATAATGAATGATTTGCTTACGGACGGTGAATTTTAACCACATGAAATTAAAGTTCGTATTGGAACATAGGCCATATTGTGGTAGAAGTTGGTAAGCAATATCATGTCTAACATATACGGCGAGGCCATGGGAGGAAAAGAATAGTGGCACTAAGCTATATCCAGGCAGGTTGAATTCTGAGGGATCAGAACCAACACCCACCTGTGTTTCACTTAGTGCCAAAACAGCTGGCCTGCATTTTGCAGTGTGAGCGTACACAGCAAAGAAATTCGATCGCAACCCCCTAATGTTGCTAAAATCGACCCGAAATTTACCCGACATTACAATTCACAAAAACACATAAAACAAAATATCAAACGCAGACGCTACCTAAGTCGAACCAATAAGTATAGATCTTTAAATTTTATTGAATATTTTAAATTCTTCTTACATTTTTTGTATATCATCTTTTGGTAAAATGTATTTTCAAATTTGCGAAATATGTTTAAAAAAAAGTAAAAAAACAGATAAGTGATTTAAGTATGAGTTTAATAGTTGAGAAGGTTCACGCATCTTTTATCTAATATATTAAAGATTAATAATTTTTTTTAACAGTTAAACACTTATTTTAGCCCTTAAAAAAAATTATTGATCTTTAATTAATTTAAGAAACTAGATTTTCAACTATGTGAAAAATGTTTGCTACTTCTAACCATTTTTAAGCTTTGCTGATCTGAAGGCTATACTCAAGTATTCTTCTTCTAGACGTACTCAAGCATCCACCAGCCAATCGTCACGAGAAGAAAAAAAGAGTTTCCTCTGTGTTCTTCATTTTTTATTCAAATTTATTTAATGAGTTTTGTAATTGAAAGGATGAAAAACGACGATAAATGTCTATGTTCAAGTGACAATATTTCGGTGAAATTCAAACATTGATATGTTCAGCATTTGAAAGAAAATTTTATTTACTTTCTTTTTTATGAAGCATTGCCTATACCTATCTGCAACCAGAAAGAAATGCCATTAAAAAAACTGACTCGGGGTCAGCTGAGCTCTGCTGCGTCACCCTATTTAAATATTTGTAATTTTTTTGTATTTACTAAAGTATGCAAGACTTATTTGGAGTTCTGTATAGTAAAAAACTTACGAACAAATCTACAATTTTTGATAACATTCACAAATCACAACTAAAAATTTGCTGTAGTCTCTCGGTCTGTCTATACAGTCGAGGCATACAATTGAATGCCATAAATTATTTTCGTGGTTATTAATCATTTTAAATAATATGGTGGATAGTTTTGTGGACTCAAGTGTGTTTGATTTCAATCTTTCAGCTAAAATGCTCTGAGATTCCATTAGAGTAAGAAATGAGTTTAAAGGCCACAAAAAGAACTGCATTGGACGTTCAAAAGAATGATGTTTTCCCACTATGAGGACATTCAATCGGCAGTTAGTTACAGATACGAATTTCTCCTATTCCAAATTACTCCTAATCCAACATTTTGCAAACTAAAGTGCAATGAATATTCACGAAATATAAGATTTTATCGCTACGCTTTATGTTCCCACGATAACACAACTATTAATTAATTATTAAGTATGTATGTTTATTTCTACAAGCATTTTTGGTGGTATGTGTATAAGATATACACAATTTTGAATAAAATTAATTTTCTTATAATATATGCATTTTAAGTCTAACCACTAGTCGACAATAAAAGACCTATACCAATACTCTGACCATGCGCAGAGAATGAATGTGTAAGTGGCACCCGGAGATTTGCAATAGATACCATTGTATATAATTTTATGAGAAGAAGTTCTTTTCTTGAAACAAAAATTCATTAGTTGAACAAGGCATTGAACTTCGTACTCATTGATACAATCGAGAAACGTTGATCACCAACCCAAACCTAACAAAAATTTCGGTAAATCACAACGGTCGTAAATTTCCTATTGATTATGATCTAGTAACTAAGAATATTTTGAATTTTAAATCAGAAATCATATAATGTTCCTAATTATCTATTCTTTCAAGTGATAGTTTTGACAAAGCAAATGTTTCCACACAAAAAGATGACTTCTTTTTGGTGTTCTACTTTTCTTTCTTATCTCTATTATTTACATCAGTATTTGTGTATATGTACGATTATAATAAGGAACGTTTATAAAATTTACGTGAAAAGAATGGTAAGATCAATTTCTTAAGCGGATATTCTGTATAGAAATAAAAAAAATCGATTCTTTCGCCTATTTTCAATGTTTAACTGTTCAAGAACATGAGTCTACAGGACGACTTTTCAAAATTCAAACTGTTTTCGGAAATATAAGTTGTTTTCGGCATTTTAACTGACTCGGCTCTGAAACGAAACTTTAGACGCGCTTTTGTCGAAGCTTTCTTTTTAAAAACGATACCCACGATTTCTCTGTGGTACCCGCGGCGTGATATGTAGAATCCCAACAGAAGCCAAAAATGTTTTTCCGCCGGTATCGCCTTTCGCGAAGAACTGGCAAATCCTCCAATATTAAATTCATTGCCATGAAAAGCACTTTTCTATTGGCTGTTCGGAATTAGCGGAAAATTGTAGGTCACCTTTTTATTTTTATTTTACCCACGATTTCTCAAGTTCTACCGGGTTCAAACAGGTGTACCACAGGGCAGTCACATTGGCCCTATTCTTTTTATTCATTAGCCATAAATGATGTTACTTTAAGCATGTCATCAAGTGAGGTTTTGATCTTCGCCTATTGCCTTTTGTTACAATCTAGTGTTGACAATTTTCCCACATGGTGTGATAAAAATGGATTGATTCCTTATCCAAGCAAATGTCAAAGTGAAACTTTTTAAAGAAACGCATACCTACTTTGTACCGATATTCGATTTCTCAGAAAAAATTATGCAACGTGTCCAGTATAAGGGACCTTGTATACTACTTAAGCTCTAATTTAGATTAATCACTAGATTAATCCTTATGGCCTTTTACTGTATGAGCACCGTACTCATTTTGCAGATGAAACTTCTTTCACATCGACAATTTTTATTATTAATCGAAAATTATTAATCTGCTACATTCATTAATCTGCTATTATATACAAACCAATTGTGCAACTTGGAGTGACTTCACTCTCCTCATCATAGAACTAATTATAGCTTGAATAAGTCTCTTACTCGCTAGATAAAAATTTTAAACTTAAACTCAAAGTCAATAGGCTTAAAAGCTTATGATTCGAACCAGAAGCTCCACTGTCTTGACTATATTTTAGTTCTTTTTTTTTGTTCTAACATTAAATTCGACGAATTTGATATTTAATTTTACGTATATAGCTGCCTGATTTAATTTTAAATAAGTTTGTCAATACTTTTGATATTTTTGTGCTCTGTTGCTTAAAGTGTGTTAAATTTATATTTTTTGCTTTTTTCCGTTATCGGTTTTTAGGAGCACTCAGACCTTAATACCGGTCCATTGTACCAGATAGCAATCTTCTTTTGCTATTACTTTCTAGATGTCCGGAGAAAAGCCAAAAGAAACTGCGATGATAAGGAGCCTAAGTTACCAACTCTCACTATGTCTGCGCCGAGTATCTGTAACCTGATACGAGAAAATGCAGGACACAGAAGAACACAGAAGAAGTGCTACGCGGTGTCGTCATCCTCTCCACAGGATTCGCAGTGTCACTTAAGCCTAACACGTTTAAGTGTTTGGCAAAAGGGAGGTGCCCCGTGGCAACGCCAATAAGCTTTCTGCATTCTTTCCTGCTACAGGTTAGCAAAAATGTTGTAATAATCTTATTAACATTGGGGAGTTTACGTTTGGTCTGTCTGTATCCGATGGATGCATCATGCATGACATCATTGGCTGTGCTGTTGACAGATCTAATTGTTATTTGAAGCCCTCTCTAAAAGACAAGACTTTTTACTAACGTAGGGGAGCATTACGTTGGTGAACATAAGTTTGGTCTGTCTACATCCAATGGTGGTACGATATCTATGGTTGTGCTGTTGACACATCCAATCTTTGATTGAAGCCCTCACTGAGGACCCCGGTAGACCAAGCGCCGGTTCGTGTTCCGAGAAAGCGGTTTGAGATCTTTACCTGACAATTTTCACGATGATTTCATTTCCAGCTATGCCGTGATGGCCTGGAACCCAAACGAGTCTCAAAGAATTTAGTCTTTGGACCGCATTTAGAGTGAGCTCTTGCAATCCTGATTAGCTTCCGAAGGGGTAAAAAGAGCCTTAAGCTTGGCTTTCGCTGCAATAAAATAAATGCCATTTGACAGCTCTGTTCGTTATACCTGAACTCAACCCAGGAAAGTCCTAGCATTAATTTTGAGGCAGTTGGTGGTACCCGCGGCATGATGATTAGCATGTTTGTCTGTTAACTGGGAGGTTCGCGGTTTTAATCCCAAAAGAGGCCAAAAATGTTTTTGCACGGGAATCGTTTCGCGACCAATTGGCAAGTCCTCGGATAGTAAATTTATTGCCATGAAAAGCGCTTTCCCTCTATTCCCTGACAACTGACAAGGCATGGTTGTGAGAAATGCGCTAGGCTGCGGGCTCCGGGCACCACGCTGTGTTGCGCCACCACATTTATTTTTTTATGATTATTAATTGAGGGTTCAAAAAACACACAGGACCACAGGGCAAAAACCCATGCCTTCAACGAACAAAGCCTAGTGTTTTAGCTAATGTCGCTTTCCATTGGTTTCACTCGAGGAAGCACTCATTTTAAAGACCAATGGAACACCCAAAATTGTTTCTATTCAGTTTAACGTAATTTCCTTTGTGTGAGTGAAACACATATGGCTCTTTAAAACTATTCCTTGAAGAAAATATTCTTTTTGACATTTGAGTAACATGTGTTAGTGCTTCTTGAGTCGATTCTTACTTCAAATACAGAAGCGGCTGTCACTCCTCAGAATCATGAGAAGCGATCTTTTAGCACCAATGGAACGGTTTGAGAATGCTTCTGGACGGTTCTTTTCGTCCAATGGAACGTGACATAAGTCAACGCAGGTAGGGTACCTACATGCTTCATATGTATTTGTTCATCAGCAGGTTTTTTTTTTATATTCCCCCAGCTAAGTGCTACTTTATTATTGTACATGGTTTTTATTAGTTATAATATCTGTTTTTATGTTTTCCTGGTTTTCTTCTTCTTTATTGTTGTGTTTGCGTTGGTGTTTTATTACTACTCATCGTCACTTGCTTCTAGATAAGAACGTTCTAATGAGCTTACTCTAAGTTCAGTGGGGGTATATCTCGTGTTGACTGACGTTTCCACTTGCTTGACAAAACTTTGAAATTATTATGAATGAATTTCTTCGCTTTGATAAACGGCGTCTTTAATTTTTATGAATGCTTCTTTCAAAACAAAAAACAAATTAAGTAGCGCCAAATATTCGATTGCATCCACAAAACTCGACAGAAACCTGCGTATTTAATGTATTCAGTGAAATATTAATGCCACCTGTAGGCTGTAGCTCGATTATCGACATCATTTGGACCCTTGAACTCTGGTCCGTGCTAAAGATCGAATTATATTGCTCGGCTTAATTAACAACCTGCTATTAGTATGCCTCTACAGTATGGTAGTGTTAATGTTGACACAAACCATGACCTCGCAGGCGATTAAAAAAAACCACAATCAAAGGGTTTTCCAGTGTGTCTTTTAAATTTGTGTTAATATTCTAATATTTTCACATCAACGGTACTCGTCTACAATATAAGCTAAACAGTTTTATGTTTTTAACGCCAGAAGCAAATGAACACGTTCAAAAGACGGACGTACATTTTAGCAGTTTAACAGAAGAAGGTGTTTCCCAGACATCCGTTAAATATATAGCGGGATTACCATAAAAAAAACTGCATTAGTAGACACAAAAAAAAAAACCGTATAATAATTTATGCATATCGATGATGATGATGAGATGACCAACGATTGAACTATGAGGAGATCAATAACAAATAAAAAATATGACGATTCCATCTGCCCGATGTGGTGGTATATGAATGATAAACCCTCAGTAACGTATACGCAACAGACGTTTCGTCAGTAGGCATGTCATTTATTGCCAATCCATAAAAATAAGCTATAAACTTGTTTCAAAGATGTACTGGGATATCACTGCTCTGTGTGTGTTTTTAATATTTTATCTTGCGGTAGGTATAAACGTACATAATCCACAGTTTCTTTAGAAAATTCATGCTGAGCTTGAATAATATCGATGGCATGTCTTATGGTTTCTTACAATTTGAACTTCCTCCGACCTACCTCATTAATATTTTCTGGTTTAGGAATAAACTCGTATGGGATGTGAAAACATTCTGCTTTTTGTTTGAATATTTTTCAATTTAGAATTTCAAGAAATTAGTGGATGTTAACCTTCAGAGTTTGTATTTAACATATTCGCACATACCTCTCTATACCTAAGAAGATCCATAAATATTTAATAAAATATGAAGGAGTTTTCATAGTTCCGTCGGTGGTGGTAGTGGTGTAAGAAATCCGGTAGATAGTTCATTAATCTTTGAGTGTGTTTTGTTTGGTTTTGTTTTGTCAACTTATATAAAAAGTGAATATATTCTTAGAATAGTCATTCTTCTACATTTTGAAGAGGAGAGCACATCGACTTTTTGTCAGGGAATTTTTTTTTTGAAAATGGTAAACCGAACGGTATTGTTTTTCTAGAAGAAAAGATTTAACTCAATTTTTGGTTTTCAGAAAGTGTTCATTTTGTTTGCATTGATTGCGGCGGCTTGCGCGGATGTTTCACATGTTCTACAAGAAGATGGATACCATTACGAGGCTCCACGCCAGCCATTCCCTCCTCCGCCAGCTCCCGTTGTAGATATTCCCGTTCCAGTGCAAATCTACGCTCCTCGTCCTACTCCAGCACCATATAAACCCGCTCCAACTCCAGCACCATATAGACCCGCTCCCACTCCAGCACCATACAAACCAGTAGTGTTCGCTCCCGTTCCAACTCCAGCACCATACAAGCCTGTGCAACAAGTCTTCGCTCCAGTTCCCGCTCCTACTCCCGCACCATACAAAGCCCCAGTTCAAAAGGTGCAAGAGACTTTCTACCAAAAACCAAGTAACGTAGCCCCACAATACTTGCCTCCAGCACCAGTGCAAGCCCCAAAACCAGTGCAGCCAGCTCCAAGACCACAGCCAACTGCTGCACCAAGACCACAGCCAACTGCTGCACCAAGACCACAGCCAACCGCTGCACCAAGACCACAGCCAACTGCTGCACCAAGACCACAGCCAACCGCTGCACCAAGACCACAGCCAACCGCTGCACCAAGACCACAGCCAACCGCTGCACCAAGGCCACAGCCTAAACCTGAAAGGGAATACTTGCCACCAGTTGTGCAAAAACCAGCACCCCAACCAATCTACAGGCCACAACCAGCACCACAACCTAAGCCACAACCAGCTCCTCAGGTATACAAGCCACAACCTGCACCACAACCCAAGCCACAACCTGCACCCCAGCCAATCTACAGGCCACAACCTGCACCACAACCCAAGCCACAACCAGCTCCTCAGGTATACAAGCCACAACCTGCACCACAACCCAAGCCACAACCTGCACCCCAGCCAATCTACAGGCCACAACCAGCACCACAACCTAAGCCACAACCTGCACCACAGCCAATTTACAGGCCACAACCTGCACCACAACCCAAGCCACAGCCAGCTCCTCAGGTATACAAGCCACAACCTGCACCACAACCCAAGCCACAACCTGCTCCCCAGCCAATCTACAAGCCACAGCCAGTTCCCCAGCCTATTTACAAGCCACAGCCAGCTCCTCAACCCATCTACAAGCCACAGCCAACTCCTCAAGCATACAGGCCAGTTACTGAAGAATACCACAGCGCCAAAGACGACGGTTACCTCTACGACAACAACCCACAACCATCCTTCAGCTTCTAAATTTAGGTTGATGAGTTGCATGACGGATATTCTATTCGACGTTATGTGTGTTCTATGAATGAAATAAAAGTTAGTTAATCGAAAATATGTATATATTAGCACGCATTTTATTGCCCAGGTGTCAAAACTCTAGTAGCTAATTTAGAATTTATATGATGAAATATTTCATAAAACAGAAAATTGATTTTTTATCAAACTTGTATTGTTAAGTCAAGCGGATAGATGAAGACGAACATATCCGCTTGCTTTGACAGTCGAAACATCTATTTTTAGTTACTAACTAGTTAGAATATCGGTTATTTTAATGAAATCACAAACCAGTTATCTGCCCACACATCGGACTTAATTTATAAGTTAAACTATTTACTTCACTTGAGGATTTCTAGAGAAACTTTTGCCTCAACGTTGGTTAAATTAATTAACTGAATATTTATATATTCGCTCTTTCTTTATGATTCTTGTATGCTCAATAGATTTAAGGTCTGACAGTCGAGACTAATATTTAGTAATCGTATTCACCCAGTGGTCAAAATTCAACCACAAAAAGACGATAGATCTTTGGTTGCAAACACCGTAAAAACTGTTTATTCACACAACAAAATGATCATTATTATTCCTACTTGGTTTGATTTGAATGTATTGGGACTGCGATTCATTTGTGGTCAAAATACACTGATATTTAGTTTAACGTTTGACCAGAAAACAAAGAGACATCTCTTCGATTTTCAAGTTCAAAATCTTTGAACGCACTGGAAAAGGATGGGAGACCTCGGGCTTACATGGGTCATGACCCTCATCTCCAAGCTTATACATAGATGATACGGTTTGCCTATGCAATGAACGGAAAGATACCTTGTAAAAAAAATTGAGATGCACGAATTTGTGATAAATGCCGTTCGATCAAGATGATCGATTTTGAAGATCGTTGAGTGGGTATTGTGTAGCCGACTGTGAAAAAAAATAAAGCTATCTGATAACTGATGTGAGCTTGTTGCAGGAAAATCAACAACAGATACAATCCAAAGTATAATCATCCAATTATCCTTAGACTGGATCTGCGTGCAGTGCTGGTTGACATCGAAAAAGAATTCGATCGACAACCGCGAGAACACCCACATTGGATATGTCTGTTCTCTGAAGGACCAGGGACGAAGGTATGATGTCCAGCTGGAGTTACCGGAGCATTCCAAGTAAAAGAAGGTGGAGTACACCAAGGGAGCATCTTGAGTCCTTTGCTCTTTATTACAATCCTTGAAAGATAAAGAACAGAACCACAAAATGAATGATTTTTTGTTTAACAGTTGAAAAAGTCAAACTGTGTTGACATTAGCCGTGTTTTAGTATCACAATGATTCAATCTGGATCGGATCATGACAATGAAACAGCTTAGATCATCATATTTTTTTGTGAAGAAGTGTGAAATTTGTTCTTTCTAAAATGACATTTCAAAAGAGTTGCAGAGTTGCCCTACGAACATTTCTTCAATGGTTATTTTTTTTTTGTTTTTTTTTTTTTTAGGAAAAAAAATTAAGTGCGTTTTTTATTGATCTAATCCAGATCAGATCATGGGTTTATTAGTGTCATAACAACAAAGCGAGATCATGATTGGATCTTTTTTTGTGATCCAAAAATTAGTTCTCCTATTTCACACAAGGGGAGATTTTCCATTGAAAACGTTGGTATCAATCTAAAATATATTTCATTTCACACAAATAAAAATGTTAATGTGGTAATACTGTTGCTATTGGAATTCATGGAAGTGATACCAACGTTTTTAATGGAAAATCTCTTCTTGTGTGAAATAAAAAATAAATAAATAGGGTGGCGCTACAGAGCGAGGAGCCCCTGGGCCTAGCGCATTTCTCACAACCATGTCTTGTGAGGGAATGGAGGGGACCTACAATTTTATGCCGGATCCGAACGGCTAATTGAGAAAGCGCTTTTCATGGCATGAATTTACTAACGGAGGACTTGCCAATTCCTCGCGAAAGGCGATACCCAAGAAAAAACATTTTTGCGCCTCTGCTGGGATTCGAACCTCGAACCTCTGGGTTAGCAGGTGGACATGCTAACCATCGCACCACGGGTACCACTCTTGTGTGAAATAGAAGAACTAATTTTTGGATCACAAAATTAGACCCAACCGCAAAGCTGGATCTCGCTTTGTTGTTTTAATGCAAGTAAATCAGTGATCCGATCTGGAACATTGTGATTATTATACACGGCTATTTCTGTTCAGTGGAGCGATAGATAGCATACTTTTATCACACAGCATCTATCGCGGCTAGTAAAGCAGAGAAAGCTTGTCTGCTTTCTGCTATCTGTCATACTCCTGCTTTCTGATATGAATTTAAACCAAGTGGAAGCACAGCGTATGGTTTCGCAATTCATCATGAATCAATTAACGCCAGATCAACGCTTCCAAGTTGTGGAAAATCACTTTGAAAGAAGTAAATCTGTGCGCTAAGTTTATAGAGCATTTCGTTCACTTCGTTTGGTTTCCCCATTTCTGTTTATGAGGGCGTTCAAAAGTCGTACCCCGATAGCTTTTTTTAAGTGTTTAGCATTTAGCAGTGGCACAAACCCATTTATACCAAATAGCTATCCAAAGGTATCCGAACATGTTTGGAATACTTTTTTATCCGAGGTATCAGCTAACAGGAAATTCACTATTGCTTCTTTCATGTTGGCCTTTAATTTTCGTGTGTTGAAATTTCAGTATCAGAGATAGATTTCAATCGTTTGGTAGCGATATTTTGAATGTTTTTCTGATTTTAAAGGTCGAATTTTAATATTTTACAGCCGTTGCCGACAGCAATTTTAAAACAGGTAATGCATCGTTCAAAAAGGTATATAAGATGCGGATGTTCAAGAGAGTATAATCGATAGGTTCTCGAACGAGCCCTATGTCTTCGTCAATGAACAAAAATGTGGTATATGCGGAGCAAAGACAGCGAAGGCAACCCTAAAGCCATTAACAAATCACCATTACATTTATTGAAATTGAATGGTCTGTGCGGTTTACACATTGGCGGCATCAACGGTACTTATTTCCTTTGAAATGAGGAAGGAGCGGGCGTTAAGTCGAATGGCGAGCAGAATCGACCCCTGCCTACCGATTTTTTTTTTTACAAAACCTAAGCAAATAAACATCGACAAAATTTCGTAACAACAAGACTTCGCAACTTCCAATACCTACAGCAAGCTTAATTATCAATTTATTTCAAAAGGAATTTTATTACAACTTTATTTCCGGAAGTTGTGCTGTAACTCGTACCCGCGGGGCGAGCATACGCCACAAATCATTTTTTCTAAAGGACAGGACTCTGTCGAACGTTCTTGCGATTGTGTACCAAGTACAGAATCATAACTGTTAATATAATTACAAATTACATTTTTTTTTACTTTCGAATATATCAAAATTAATTTTTCGCTCCTCAGAACATATTTTGTGATACAGGGTTGCCAGCTGCACATTCACTACGAAAAAAATTCAATTATATGTATATTAGAAAGGATTTTCTGCAAGAACAAAAAACGCCATTGATTTTCAATTGCTAATACATATAAACGCTGAAAATCTAATCAAAATCATTCCACCAATTTTATTCTTTTTTTTTCAAACGCGCTTTTTTTATTTATCACTTTTTTAAATACAAGTTTTTCAAAAATCAGGTACGCAGACTTTAAGATCTTGTCAGAAGAGGTTTTGACGAAAGGTTTTGGAAACATCAAAAGGTATTGTTTTTAAAATGTTCACAAAACCAAAAATTTACTTAAAATAAATATCAATATAAATTTTAAAAATCAAAATTTTTCGAATGTTGATAGGCAATTTTTTTTAAACAACCTAAAACTTCTTTAATATGAAATTTTGATCACATAGCGCAAGCTGTTAATGAGAGAGTTAGTTTAGAAAAAAAAAATTTTCTATGGGTACCGTTTTTAGGCTTTTACTATAATTTTTTCGCACCACAAGAAACACAACCAAACACTCCCTCAAATAGAATTTAATCGAAATCGTTGCAGCCGTTTTCGAGGTTGACATACACTGCCAACCACTACAACGATGAGGCCAGAGATTTTACAATCAATGCAAAATTTCATAACTGGTGGTAGTTTTGTTCCCGGAAAAGTTTATTACCAGTTAATAGGTACCTACGTATTTTCCCATAGCAAATTCATGAAAATAAAGGGTTAATACGAAACGACCGCTAGAATTTCCCAAGATCAATTAATGAACTACTGAAAATAGGAAACGCGTTGTCTTTTCGGATGAATAAAAGTTTAACCTTGACGGTCCTGATAGTTACAACTTTTATTTCCATGATATTAGAAAGGATGAACTTCATAGCCGTACATCAGGTGTAATGGTGTGGGGAGCTATTACTACTATAACACGAATAGTAGAATTGGAGTTGGAGTTTTTGTCCACAATAATGAACGAAAATAGCTACAAATGTTTGCTTGAACGGTCATTTCCAAAAATGAAAAACATTTTTGGACCTCTGACTTGGAATTTTCAACAAGACAATGCCCCAATCCACACTAGCAGGGTTGTCAGAAGCTGAATTCAATCAGAAGACCTGGAATTTTTGTCATGGCTGCCATATTCACCCGACTTAAACATTATTGAAAACGTTTGGTCATGGCTATCTCGTAAAGTTTATGAAGGTGGCAGTCAATTTGAAGACAAGGACACCTTAATTGATGCTATTCGTAGTGCCCGGACCCAAATTTCATATGATTATTTAAAAAAAACTATGAGTCTATTCCAAACTGTCTAATAGAGGTAATATCCAAAAATGGCGGACATACTCATTATAAATGTAAGAAAACGTTATTATTTATATAGACTGTATGGTAAATACCGTTACTTGAAGACTTTTGAGAAGCTCAAAAAGTTTTTTAAAATTTTCAATATGATTAATCTATAAAATATTTAACGATTCTGATATCTGTAAGCTTAAGGCTCGGTAAATTCTATTCTTAAATAAATAAAAAGCACATCTCTATTCTCAATGTTCGACTGTTTGGTTCGGATTTTTGACTGGTTGGGTCATTGGATCATCTTTTTTCGAAGTGAGCTATTAAACGATGATTATTGAATATGAATATGTATGAATAATGAATTGTATGATTAGAATAGGACAATATTGATAAGGACACCGATAATTTTCAACAAGATGGCGCTTTTTAATTATCAAAGTGAAACCTCTTATTGTACTTCAATTTAACCTACGCTACGTTAGGTTAGGTTAGCTTAGATGTGGCTGCCAGTATATGGAGATCGAAACACTTCGGCCACAGAGGTTCCATTGAAATAACACCGAGATTAGCAGGTTGATTTGACCTAAATGTCCTAAATTAAAGACAAATTTGGTTTAAGAAAAAAAAAAAATCTGTAATATTTTTAGTTCAGTTACTAATTTATCTTTTGAATGGAATTCTGTTTTATTACTGATGACAAAATTCGTTCGGTAACGAGAGCGGAAATGCCGAACTCATATAATTCAGTCGCGTATTACTCGATAGCGTAATTCGGTGCGAGGAGTACACTATGAGAAAAAAGATAACTTTTTCAACAGTTTTTCAATCTTCCTTGTCCTTTACTTTTCCGAAAATTACACTTCCGCTCCATTTCACGGAATCACTCCCAAAGAGCCTTCCATAGCCCGCCATTTTGTTATCAGTGTTGCGTAGTAAAGATTTTCAGAAAACCATTGCCCATTGACCAGCTGCATTTTGTTTGTGGCCCATGTTACAAGATTCGTTAGATGATCTCCACAGAAATCAATTGCTTCCTATAAAAGAACTCCGATTCATCTTTCAGTCCGACATCTCCATAGCAAAAAAGCTATCTATTGGAAGATTAGAACACAATAAGTTCATTTAATGATTAGGGCTAAGGTTGTGTGAGCAAAGATCAAATCCATAAAAAAAATCATCTTCAGAATGCTTTAGAAATAAATGAACACACAAAAACTTCTGGCGACAAAAAGAATTTTAAAAATTATTTTATCAAAGTTTAGTTTTGAACCATTTTGGAGTACTAATCGTTTTCGAGATACAATTTTCTAAACAGAACATTAACACAAATTTTTCATCGAATGTAATTTCAAAGAGAAATTTTGTGTTAATGTATCAATCGCCAGGACTTCAGATATGTTTTCAGCTCCTTAAGCACTTTGAACAAGTTTCTGGTGA
Source organism: Melanostoma scalare (assembly GCA_949752695.1). Lineage (NCBI taxonomy): Eukaryota > Metazoa > Arthropoda > Insecta > Diptera > Syrphidae > Melanostoma > Melanostoma scalare. Next base: position 208,911,137 of record OX456984.1, on the reverse strand, counting down.
AATAGCTCAAGTTCCTTCTCACGCCTTTCATGTCCCTTTTTGGACCGTCAGTTCACTTTCGTGCTTGAAAAAGGTATTCAGTATCATTTTGTTTGGAAATCAGAAAAACTAAATTGTCCTTTCAAAGTGCAGACTTCACGAAAATCAAAACACAAAATTAAAATTCACTTTTGCCTTCCAAATTAACAGTAAGTGGAATGCAGAACTTATGCGAATGAAATTTAGAATTGATGTTTTATATACAAAAAAAAGGGATAAATTGTACCGAGCTCTTAATTGCATTTTTTTTTTTTTTTTGAAGAATTCGGAAACAGATATGTTCTTCACACTCTGAGCTAACACAAAAATATTTCCACTCACTATCCCACGCTGAAGAGTGACATTCCGTCGACAGCGACTGGTGTAGGTATATGCAAGCCGACCAGCAATCGCAATGCGTCTTATCTGCTTAAGCTAACGTCGAGGCATGTTTTTTCTTCTGTTTTGTTCGAGGAAATCATTTGATGGACAGCTTCTAATGCTAGTAGCTATTCTCGACACTTAAACAATAATAAAAACATCTTGATCACACATCTTCATCCATCTTATTTAAGAGATCACGAGCGATGAGCGCAACTCGTTTTGGTAGATCTTGTCGATCAACTATGCCAAGAAGACAACAAAACAGTCACTTGACCTTGACAAACAAAAGCTAAGCAAGAAGTATAAGCAGTAGGTATAACAATTAAAAAGTCGATGATGCTTAATAGCTTAGTGTCCAAAACCATTTAAAAATCAATTGATTTTACCTACACGCCATGTCATGATGTTATATAGGGAAAAAGTGAATGTTTGCATAGTTCCGAATCATAAAAAACAAAAAAAAAAAAGACTATGAACATAAAAATCTGAAAGACAGAATCTTCCTAAAAACACCATCGCAAGCTTAAGAGTAAAATCTATTGATTTCTATTCAAATGAGATTGGTGCTTTTGACTCATTTAAATGGTGGCGATGGCACGACAGCGACACTAAGCACGCGTATATCAATCGTCGTAACCATACCTATTCTTTTGAAATTTGTTTGGCTTTGGAGAAGACTGATGTGCACCGTATACTCATCTCCCTTTATATGTGTTCAAGCTTATATGAAAGGCGGTGTGGGTCTTCGACATTGATTTGGCCGCTGGTCACTTCCAATACGATCAGTTGGTCCATATAAATATCATAGTGTTTTGGAAACACACCATCATTCGTCTTTAAACTTTGAGTTGATATAGAAATAGAAGTGGTCCACGAAAATACGACAAAAAAAAAATGGTAGGTGATCGACCTAAGTTCTTTGAAATAAATAAACGGTTGAATTCTAATTCTTTGATAATCTCACTAATCCGCGATTAAATTTCGTTCACAGAAATTCGTTTTAATTGCTCTGGCCATAACCATCGGGTATGTTGCGGCTGACGTTTCACACTTGAGTGCTGGCCGTCGAGCAGTACTTGATTCTGCAACTCAAGGGCCAAACCCTCAAGACATTGCCACACCTGAACCAGAATACATCGACATTGACCTACCAGAACCACCCAGATCGGCACCTGTAGCACGCCCACCACCACAACAACACTTTTCTTCATTCAATTCAATTGCACCAGTTGAACCTGCACCCGCTCATGTTTTCACCTCAAGTGGATACAAATACAAACGTCCTGTGTCTTACTACAGACGTTATCGTTACCGTTACTAAGCCTTAAATCTAACTCTGTGCCATAACGTTTTCATTAATGCAACAACATTTATACCCTCATTTGGTTGCGTAAACAATTCCATGTGATAAAATTATGAATGGATTAATGCGATGACCCCTTATCATAATTGAAAACATTTTTTCTTTTTAAATAAACAGTAATAAATTATTGAAAAAATCCAAATCACCGTGTGGCTTTAATTATTCAAATGTCCAAAATGCATACTAATTGTGTGAGCATATTAGCAAACCTTTTAAATTATTATATAACATCACTGCCGCCATCGCCGCTCAATGTGCTCACGCTGCGCTGCCAATTAAGATGCGAGGACTGAACAAAAACAGCATATTTTTTCATTTATGTTAACTAGACTTTAATTGCGTTTTTATTTTTTTTCATCGTAATTTAGAAAATTGAATATCTATTAAATTGTGATGCTTCTAATTAAAGTATGTTTATAATTCAAAATCTCATGTGTGAGAGTATGAGTAACCTTAGTCTTTGTGTGTTGTGTGTTGTGTCACGCAAGTCGCTTTAATTTATTTACTTTCTAAACTATGTATGTTTTGTTGACGACCTTTCAAGGTTTGAACAAATCTCCATGTCTTCCGGTACACTCATTCCAGAGCAAGTATGCAGTTTCTCAGTTTCTTGTTCTTCGTTTTCAAGGCCGCATTGTTGTGAAACATGTACCTACATAAATGTTAGCTTAGTGTGTACGAGACGAGTATCCCTTGAGATGGTTTGGAAGGGTGCTCTGAAGAAACATGGTGTACCTACAACATACATAACAATTCTTGCCAATGTTTGTTTAAGCTTATTAAACAAGAAGCAGTTGACCTTGGCCTTAGCCAAACTATGAATTGGTTAATGGCTTTTGGAATTGCATAAAACGAAGAGCTGTCGCGCTCTTCGCCCACTGCTTATCAATTTTATGTAAATTAACATCGCCAGATGGGCAGCAGGGTCAGTTACTTAAAGACTTAGCCTTGCTTTTGTGAACTCTGTGGCTACTCGAATTACAAGCTTAAAAGAAATTAAAGTAAAATTGAGTGAATATTTGTTTTTGGTAATACTCGTATTAATGTTGAGATTTCTTTGGAGTTTTTTGGAGCTGCCCACAATGGCTGGAGTATTTGCAGGTATGTCTAGTTTTCATCCATTTTTTTCGTTTAATGTAAAAATTGGAGGTTATTGTTACCTTCTTCAACGGTCTACGTCTGTTTAGATAAAAATTCAATTAAAGTTGTAAAGTAGCACCTACGTTGAAGTCACGGTAAAATAAGTAAGTTCTTCAGCAGAGACCAAGAAAGAGAATGAAAAGCAGACTGTTCCTGATGGTGGAACTGAAGTTATCGCGCGTAGTTGTTCTGTTATAAGTTCATGACTATTGTGTTTCTCTCACTTTGCCTAAATTTCGCCTATTGTTGCTTAAGACACTGTTGTTCTTTAGTCTATCTGTGGCATTAATAACGTAGACGACTGTCGTCTTCTTTCTTATGATCGCAGTAATTTATACAAAAGTTCAGTGCTCATGCAATGGTGCCTGTGGGGCTAGCATGTCTGCTTGATACGTGGGAGATTCGTGATTAAGATCCCAGAAACATACAACAAAATGTTTTTCACGGGTATATTGACGAATTTGCAAGTCCTCCGAGAGTAGCTACACTACCTTGAAAGGCGCTTTCTAATTTAACCGTTCAGAAGCAGTACAAAATTGTAGGCCATGAAATACGTTAAGACCCAGGTTTTTCATATGTTTTTACCTTTTTATTCATTTTATTATTTTTATTATTTTAGTGCTCATAAAGTTGACTTTAGGGGAGTAAGTTTCACTTTGCGTAGTAAATAAATTTTGAATTTTGAAATACATACTTTACAAACTAAATCTTAATAAAAGAAGGTTTTGTTACAACACTTATAACTCGAGATCTGCTGAACCAATATTCATGGTTATTGATTCGTTGGATTTGTCTCCGCCCCGAACAGCATAAAACAATGAAAACTCGATATGTGTAATGAATACTTATCTATCTATATCTATACATATATAAAAGAAAGTCGTGTTAGTTACACTATTTATAACTCAAGAACGGCTGAACGGATTTGTCTGAAAATTGGTGGGGAGGTAGTTTAGGAACAGGAGACGGACATAGGATACTTTTTATCCCTATATTCCTATGGGAACGGGAATGTAAACGGGAACCTAGAAACCACTGAACTGATTTCAAAAATTCTTTCACCGTTAGAATGCTACACTATCACCGAGTAACATAAACTATAATTCATCCCCATATTCCCACGGGAACGGAATTGGGAACTCAAACTTCGAAACTACTGGACAGATTTTAAAAATTCTTTCTGCTCTAGGATGCTACATTATCCCTCAATAACATAGGTTAGGTTAGGTTAGGCAAAATGGGCTGACGGTTGATCTTATTACCATCACACTTAGATCAATGTAGATCCATTGTGATACCCTGGCGTATTGTAACGTCCTAGAAACCTATGATTTTATGTCTGTTCAGTATTTAACCATTTTGTGGCCTTAGTGAAGTTTAACAGGCTGCTTTTTGGAGCGTCTGATAATTCTTCTAGTTCATTTAAAAAGTAATTTCCTAGAAATTTTTTCCTAGTATGACAGAGTGCTGGGCATTGACAAAGGAAGTGACTAGTGTCCTCATGTTCATCTTCGTCATTGCATCCTCTGCATAGACCCATTTTCTGTTTGTGATAACCAAGTAGGTTATGTCCAGTTATGATACTGATAAGCATTCGCAATGAAGGTCTATTCAATGATAGCAGCTTTTCAGATTCTTTCTTATCATATTTCGGCCATAGTTTCCTGGAAGTAACACAGGAATCTAGGCATTCCCATCTTTCATTGGATTTTCGCATTATTTTGTTACCAATGATCTGTTTCATTTCACAGGGTGGGATCCTGATTGATTTATCAATGAGAGAAGGGTCAAGTGCTGATCCTTTTCTCGCTAGTTCGTCCGCTTTTTCGTTTCCCGGTATACCACTATGACCAGGAACCCAGCAGAGTCTAACGTTATGCTGCGTGCCAAGAACCCTTAGCTCTTCGCGACAGCAAGAAACAAGCTTTGATTTGACAAGAGTGGCAGAAATCGCTTTTATTGCTGCTTGGCTATCAATGAAAAAAGTGATATCAGCATGTGATAGCGCCATCATGGACACCTGTTTTGCAGCGTTTGTAACTGCCAAGATCTCGGCTTGGAAGACGCTGCTGTGATTAGGAAGTCTGAAAGAACTGGCAAGTTTTAGGCTTTCTGAAAAGAAACCTGCCCCTGTTCCAACTTCCATTTTTGAACCGTCGGTATAGATTGATATAGACGTCTCGTCCAGGTAAGGTGTTTCATTCTCCCAATCCTGTCTATTGGGGAAGCTGGTTGTGAAGGATTTTTTAAAGTCCAGGTATGGAGTTATGTAATCCGTGCAGATGTTGTTTTCTGCATATCGCGATAATATCTGTGCGTGTCCTGTTTGGCTGGTTTTCCAGACATTACACTGGTTTAGTCTAAGTGCACTGTTTGCTGCCGCTTCTTAAACATAGAGATCAAGAGGTGTGAGATTGAGGATTACTTCCAAGCTCGCGGTTGGTGTAGTTCTCATTGCACCAGTTACGCAAATACAGGCTGATCTCTGTACTTTGGTTAGGGTTTTAAATGCGTGGATTTTTCCAGCGCCTTCCACCAGACCAAATTGCCATAAGATAGGATAGGTCTTACAATGGCAGTATACATCCAAAGGATGATTTTGGGATTTGGTCCCCAGTTTTTGCCAAAAATCCTGTTACACGAATACAGTGCTATCATAGATTTTTTGTATCTTTCTTGTATATTGGGACCCCAATTTAGTTTTTTGTCTAAGATCACTCCCAGGTATCTGGCTTGATCAGAGATCTTAAGAGGGGTCTTATTTAGTCTTGGTAACTCAAAAGTAGGTATTTTTCTTCTATTTGTAAAGAGTACCAGCTCTGTTTTGAGGGGGTTAACTGCAAGGCCGCATCTTTTTGTCCAAGCGCTTACCTTGGTTAGTGTATAATTCAATTGTGCGCTAATAGTGGAAGGGAATTTCCCCGTTGCCAGAAGAGCTAGATCATCGGCATAGGCGACCACTTTTACGCCATCATGTTTGAGAGCTACGAGGATCTCATTCATGACTAGGATCCAGAGCAGGGGTGAGAGGATACCTCCTTGTGGGGTTCCTCTTGACACACACTTTTTCAAGTTTGCACCTCCCAGTTCACTGTTGATCTGACGTTTTGTTAGCATATTCATGATCCAATTTGTTATTGTTTCTTCAACTTCTAGATCGTTTAGGGCCTTCTTAATTGCACTGTTCTGTACATTGTTGAAAGCTCCTTCAATGTCTAGAAAGGCTGCCAGAGTGTATTCCTTATCTTGCAGCGTTTTTTCTATGGTTCTTACTACACAGTGAAGTGCTGTTTCCACACTTCTTCCTTTTGTGTAAGCATGTTGAAAGGTGGATATTACTTCCGGTTTCATAAAGCTACGGATATGTTAATCAAGTAACCTTTCAAAAGTTTTCAGTATAAAGGAGGTCAGACTTATAGGTCTGAAGTCTTTTGCTTCTGTATGGCTGGGTTTGCCGGCTTTCGGTATGAAAACGACTTTAACTTCCCGCCATATTTTGGGAATGTAGCCCCATATGAGGCTACTTTCAAAAATGTTCTTGAGATGTGGGATGACTTTTTCTCTGCTTTTTTGAAGCATCATAGGGAAAATGCCATCGTGACCCGGAGATTTAAAAGGGGAGAAGGAGTTAATAGCCCATTCCAACTTCTCTTCTGTTACGATATCTGTCGGGATTTCATGTCTAGAGTAATTAGTGGTATCTACTTCACTGTTCTCTATAGGGCTGCATCCAGGGAAGTGCGAATCGAACAGATGTTCCAGACTCTCTACCGGGGATTCAGTCCAGTGGTTATCCGGTCTCTTCAGAGAACCAAGAGGTATGGTCTCCTTAGAGAGGATTTTCCGTAGTCTGGCCGATTTGTTCGTACACTCAATTTCGCTGCAAAAATTTCTCCATGAGCAGCGTTTTGCTCGTTGAGTTTCATTTTTGAATTTCCTTTGGCTGGATTTGTAATGTTCCCAGTCATTTTCGGAGCCGGTTCGTTTGGCAGCATTGAAAAGTCTTCTAGTTTCTTTCCTAATGCTGCTCAGCTCGTTGGTCCACCAAATTGGTTTTTTGTTCTTTTTTACCGTTGTGATCAGAGGACAGCTTTTATCCAGGGCATTTCTCAGAATCCCTGTGAGTTCTGCAGTCAACTTAGCAAGGCTTTGCGGTTCAAGGTACCCCTCAATAACATAGACTATATTTCATCCATATATTCTCGCGGGAACAGAAACGGGAACTAGAACGGGAACCTTAAAACCGCATGACCGATTTCAAAAATGTTTTCAACTTTAAGATGGTGCATCATCAATATCCCACATTTACATAAATTATTTCATCCTCATATTTCCACGGGGCCCGGGCAACGCCAGAAGGTTCAGCTATATATTTTTTTTATCCAGGATTGGGATCGGAAACCTACATAGATACTTTTTTCACAAAATCTTTCAGAATTGGGATGATACATTATCCCTCAGTAACTAAGATTATAATTAATCCCTATATTCCTACGGGAACGAAAACATGAACCTCAAAACTACTCGACCTATTTCAAAAATTCTTTCCAAATAAGGATCATGCTCGAACGTGATTGGAAACGCAACCTTATATAACTATTTGACCAATTTCGAAAGACAAGGAGACGACCACGTCTAAAATATTTTTATCACGCCACAGACATAAAATGTAAACGGAATGCTTAAAATCAGAACAGGAAAAAAAGTAAGCAGTAAAAGAAAAAACCGACATAGGGCATTGACTATCGTTTCATTGACTCAAATAAAAATAAAGCAGCTTGCAACAGAGACGACATCAATGCAATGCGTTAGCTTTCGTTATAAACAAAACACTGTTCTATAAAAAAAAAAAAAACAAAAGAAAAGCTGACTTATCGTGTCAGACTAAGCATGCATAGTCCGCAAGTTAATGAGTCAGCGTAGATCTTCGCTCAACACCCTGGGCTGCTTTAGACATACTCATATACCCCTTATCCCTCGACATTCACGGCGTTGTTGAGGTCTGTATTTTTAAGGTTCCCATCCTTCTGTTCCCGTGGGAATATGCGGATAAAATATAGTACATGTTATATAGTACATGTTCCCTCCGAAATGTTTCATCTAAAATTCAAAAGAACCTTAAAGTTATTAAACCGATTTCAAAAATTCTTTCAACTCTAGGATGTTACAATATCTCTCAGTGACATAGATTTACATTTCATTCACATATTTCCATGGGAACGGAAGATCCCACAGGAACAGGGTTGGGAACGGAAACTTAGAGACTACTAGAGACTGATTTCAAATATTCTTTCAGCACTGGGATGCTACATAATTCCTCAGTAACTAAGCAAAGATTTCATCCCTATAATCCCATAGGAACAGAAACAGGAACGAGAACGGGAACCTTAAAACTACAGACCCGAGCAACGCCGGGCGGCTCAGCTAGTTAGATATATTTATATTATCTGTTTATGCCATAGTCCAGGTGCTTGACCTGTAGAAATTATTATTCCAGGGAGTGAATAAGTCATTCTTCATCTTCCTGTACCCTTAAGTTACGAGCATTCTGATCGGTAAGGAATCAGAACTCCTCCACTTATCTGCTTTACGCTATCTGGAGTAGTATACTTCGTCACTTCGCTTGAGTTTCTCATTGAAAAATTACCCACTTGAAATAAAATGACAGCTTTCAAACTTCAATCAGTCTCAATTTTCAATCTCTGCCTTGACTCTATTTTCAATTTCAGCTAAAATTTCATTTTCTTTTCACTATTTTTCATTGAACCGACCTCAAATTCATTTCCAATGTGTCATTTCCATTATACAGGTGTGTCCCGTAATTCGTGTATTATCCTTTGGGGTGTGATTCTTGGTCATATTCTAAGAAAAAAATTGTTCTACAGTGAAGCTCGTTCCTCAACTTTGACATCACTTTTTGACAATTTAAAGAAAGGCTAACTTTGGTGTACCCTGACCTGTGTTAAATTCGATATCTCTGTCAATACTGACGATACAGACCTAATCTTAGACCTAATTTTTTGTAGAAATAACAACCTTTAAGACTGTATTTAGGTTGAGCTCCTATAGGCTTAAGGTTACCAAATTTTCAATGTTAAGTGGTGTTCAAATTTTCATCCCCAAAACAATGTTTTGACTTTGAGGTCATTTTTTTCAAAAAATGTCTGATAAGCACAGAGTTTCCTTATTTTTTACAGATGAACAAAACAATAATAAAGAAAAAACTTAGTAGTAAGTTTACTCAAAAACCCATACATTTTATGATACTTGAAAAGATACAAAATTGTCAAAAAGTGATGACAAAGTTGAGAAATGGACTTTACTGTAAAACAATTTTTTTCTTAGAATATGACCAAGAATCACACCCAAAGGATAATACACGAAGTACGGGACACATTGTATAGGTAGTCCGTAGTCCATGCATATGAATAAATTCTTTACACTATCGACATGCTCTAGGTGCTAAGGTAGTACTATCTGATTTAAATGACGTGCTCATGGAGGTAGTAAAAATTGTGAAATCTATCAAAGGCAAAGCCTTGCAAACCCGGCTGTTCAGAATCATTTTTGTGAAGATATGAGCTCGCTTCATCAAAATCTCCTTTATCAAACGGAGGTCAGGTGGCTATCCAAAGGAAAGGTATTAACAAAAGTTCTGGAACTAAGAACCGAATTGTTAATGTTTTTTAAAGATGCGAAATCTGGCTCTTGAAATTAGCATTTTTGGCAGATCATTTAAGCCACTTTAACAATTTAAACAAGAACCTTCGAGGAAGAGAAGAAAATGTTTTAACTGCCATATATAAAGTAAAAGCATTTCACGCAAAACTTCGTTTGTGGTCAACCAATCTGCAAAACAATATGTTTGAGTCTTTTCCAAGTGTTCAGAATATTGGTGAAGTTATTGCAACAGACCCTTAAACCCTTTTTTGGACAAATCAATTGATCTGGCTAATGTCAACACAGAAACGAAAGAATGTATTCTAGATTTGGCTGCAGATGGCATGCTTAAAATGTTATTTTGTTCGCAAAGTGTCGACGTGTTTCGGATGAAAAGAAAACACGAATATCCAGAGCTGGCATGGGAAGCTCTTAAATTATTGGTGCCATTCGCCACTTCATACCTGGGTGAACTGACATTTTCTTCAATGGTAGGCATTAAAACTAAAAAGAGGTATAGGCTGCAACTAGAAAATGATTTAATTATTAACGTTTCAAAAATAGCACCACCATTCGATAAACTTTTGAAAAATAAACAAGCGCATCCTTCTTACTACAATTGTGTTGTTTTTGTTGTGTAAGAACCTCTACTGCCAACAGATTGAAAAACACTGTTTTATAGCATACACAATGCCATTGGCATTCAACAATAATGATAATAATAATCAATAATTTGATAATAAATCAATGAAAGTGCGTTAAGGGTACCTATTCCACAATGCAGTAGATACTTTCCAAACATTATCGAAAACCTTACACTTAATACTTTGATATGTTGAAATGGAAAATCCGGGATAATTAGTTTCCCGGCTGGACATTTAAATTTACGTCTAAAATTCGGCACGTCCGGGTAAACCGCGGCATCTAGCAACGCTAGTTAGTTTTGAAAAGATTTTACTGAAGAGAAGAATTGTAACTCTTCACTAAGAGCGTGCAAATTAAATACCAACATAAATATTTCAAACTGAATAATTTTTGAACAAAAATTTGTAACTTCAATTCAAAACGAATACGAAAATATAAGTGACAACGATGAAACGAGAAAGAAACTTGAAAAATTGTACTCTTCACTAAAAACCAAATGGATTATGTAATTGTTTTAGAGTAAACAATACGAAAACGAAACATTTACAATGCAATGTGATCAAATTGAAGACAATGACGTGCCGAGTAAATCAAAACGAAAGCTTTCGAAGTCCCTCGATGATTCTTCGGAATTCACTAAGAGGAGAAACTGTTGGAAATTACGGGCAATATTTCGACTGGCAATGTAAAAGCGGATATCACAAAAGCTTTTTTTAATGCAACTCCACTATGAGCGCAACGGTTAAAGGAGAGTATTCCTTACACCTCAAACGGATCCAATATAATACGATGGTCCCATTGCGGTAGTCTTGTTATTGGATATGGCACTTTCAAAGGAAAAATGCAATTTGATGAGAAGCTCATTGAACTTTGATGTGCTTCCAAGTTATAAATTATTAATGGAATCTAAAATACAAGCCCCTCCATCAAATTTGATAGTAACGGAAATTTCTGTTGAAGTGAATCTTGGACCATACAGTAAATAGGATTTTAAGTAGCCTAGACAACCAGTAACTTTTTACACTACTTTAATTCGTCTTTCGTAAATGTTTTTTTCCACGAAAATCTTATTTCAGCCAAAGATTGCGAAACACCCTGTGAATCAATCTTTTTTTAAATTCTCAACTTATATAGCCTTGGAAATTCCTTATTTCGATTGTGCCAATATCTTAAAAACGTTCAAAAGGTTCAGATTTTTGCACGAAAAAAGTCAATTGATACCACAGTGTGCCGCTTAAGTTTGTCCTCCTCTTATATGAAATTCATAAAAATCGTATTGAAGCAATACCACACAAATCTAAACGTAGAGGATCTCTTCACTTGCGTAGTTTAGAGTTGATTCATTGCCCCCCTCATAGAAGTACATACATTTTCATTAAAATAACGCATTTGGGCCTATTACAACAATTTTCGAGAAGGTTCTCAATAGAGCTCTGTCCACATGAGCTGAGGACAAACATATTTTTCCTGAAAATCAGTTCGGTTTTAAGGCGGGCCATGATACCACACATGCCGCGTCTAAACTAGTATCAGATATTCAATGGAACAAAGCTAAAAAACAGTGTACGGGTGCATGTCTGGTTGACTTGGAGAAGCTTTCGGTACCGTTTGGTTAGACGGTCTTTTCTATAAGTTGATCAGGTATGGCATGAGTAAACCATTGCTTTATATTCTCAATGACATGCTTCATGGTAGAACGTTTGTTGTGAAAAGTTGCAATAAAACTTCGACCAGAACTTTTAAAATACAGAACGGTCTGCAACAGGGAGCGGTGAATTCGCCTATTTTATTTAGCATTTTCACTGGCGATCTAATTGGTTCTCTTCACCATGCTATAGCGTACGCTGACGACCTCATTGCGTACAGAACAGGTCCAAAGATCGAAGTCATCAGAACACTCTTGCAGCGTGACTTCGATAAGATCCAGCAATATTGCGATGACTGGAAGCTGAAAATCAACTTCCAGAAATCGGAAACAATTGTGTTTAGGACCCCGTTGGCTCGGGCCTCATGGGATACGAGAAAGAACTGGCGCAAGCTGGTGATCGTTGATCTGTATGGTAAACCACTGCCAAACAAAGTAGTAGTCAAGTACCTGGGCATCTGGCTAGATCAGTATCTATATTTTAACAAACATATGGATGCGGCTCTGGCCAGGGCTAGAGGAGCTTTTGCTCTGACAAGGCGACTGTTTCACAGCAGTCAACTTGATAGCAGAGTGAAGGTGATTTGCTACATGGCCCTCATAAGGCCAATGATTGTCTATGGGTGCCCCGTGTGGTTCAATGTTACAGCGTCTCAAATGGAAAAGATTCGGGTGTTTGAGAGACAGTGTCTGCGTACCTGTCTTGGATTGCACAGAACACCAGAGTCGGAGTTCAGAAAATATTATCCTAATGAGGTCCTTTACAACGGGGCTCAAATAAACAGGATTGACACCTTCATTATAAAACTGACTCGTGGTCACACTGCTAGAGCGATGACCTCGACCAATGGCCTGATTTTTGGGGCTTATTATTCCAACACTGAATATATGGAGAAAACGCGCTTCAGTGGATTTGTCCCACCGGAGGCTTTCCTATATTTTGATATGGTAGGGCTGATTCAGGATAGGTTGGCGGTTCCGCTAATCTACCACGTCTGCCGGAAGTCCGTGGAACGACGCCGACGGCTCCTTTACAACCGAGACGTCACCGCAGTAGGCGGAGAAGCTGAAGAGCTCCTCCGGTTCAGTAGGGCGGTCTCAGATCGCGATCGTCGTGACGTTGTTAAAACATCGAAATTGTTCTGGTGGTTGTCGGAGCAACAACACGAATTTGATAATGATAGCGAGTCGCCAATGACTGGCTTACACAGGTTTAGCGTGTAAGTCTTAGGGTATAGGGGGTAGGCACAGTGGCAAACAAAAAAATCACAAAGATCAAAAAAAAAAAAAAAATAATAACAAAATACAAAAAACCAAAAAAAAAAAAAAAGCCAAAAGCTACTGTGGCTGCTCTAGTTTTAAGTAGATTTAAGTAGTTTTAATTAGTTTTAATTAGTCTTAAGAAAACAAAAAAAAAATGATCTTCAAACTAAGTTTTTTAAAAAATTTTCTTAGTTTTAACTAGCTCTAGTTTTTGATTCATAAGTTATCTTAAGGCCGAAAGGCATTAGTAGTAAGATATTGAATAATTTAGAGTACCCGCCTAGGGTCAGTAAGTTAATTAAGTTATTATATAAGCCAGTTTTACACATTTTTGTTAGCATGTAAGTAGATATAAGAAAAACTGAATAAAAATGAATTAAAAATGAATGAAAAAAAAAAACAATTTTTTTATGTATCTCTTCTTTAATCTTGCTAATCGGTACCTACTCATTTTAGTTAATTGAAATCTTAAATTTTATTCTTCATTCTGTTTCTGTATTTGTGTTGACATTCCTAACTAGCCTTTAAAAATTTCATTTGTGAAGAAGAACGTAGACATAAAATTGTAGTCATGCAAGTCAATGCGCTGACCTCACTTGTCACACTCAAAAATTAGGTTTCTTTTTGTTTGAACAACAATTCTCTAGTCTTGATAATGAGTCTCAATGTATAAAGTAAAATCCTTTGACAAAGGTTTGAAAAGAAAAACAATTTTACTGTTGGTTTGGTTACCAATGTTTTCCGACGATTGCAATTGTACGCAAAGCAATAAATCATTGCAAATTCAATTATTGTACATTGACAAGGTTAAGTGTCAAAATATAATATATCTATGCAAGATGTCCAGTATCTCCAATGCAGCTTCCTGTGTATTTGCTTGTAATATGACAAAAACGGGAAACCGACTACAACACCGCTGAGCAGCATACTTAACGTGTGCATACAAAATGAATGAATGGAATTTACTTCAACAACAGCTCAGTAGCACGTTTAGTAAATAAAACATTTGCCCACGTGCAGTTTACATCTTCTTAATTTCTCGGACCGGTTAAGTTAAACTCATAGGTCATTTAGCGACACATTCATTCAAACGCACGCTTTACAAGCGTCACGTATATAAATTGAATTTCTATGCTCAAGCTGAGATTTTCTTAACAACAAAAAACGTAGCATGAATTTTGAATCCAAAATGACGATTCACTTTTGCAACACAAAACATAAAGGTTGTCCCCTGTTCCGCTTTTATCTGTCGCCAAGGAAAAAATTATAATTTGTGCATTAAATAGCCACTCGGGGTTGATATCATCACAAAATTTGAATTCAAAGTTCCGGTTGAGGAATGCTCACCGCTTAAAATCGTATATTAGAAGCAATATATCACTTTGATTATGACGCAACAAGCAGAAGTGATACCGATTGATTTAATTCACCTAAAAAGTTTGTGCAATTTAACGTGCATGGAGAGAAACGGACTAAAACTCTGAAAAGGTACCACATTGAAGCAAATTTTAAATATCCTTCGAGAAATGAGAACATGCTTCAAAATGAAAGCAAGTGAAAAGTACCAGAAGAAGAGTTGCTAAACAACGTTTTAGTACATATTTGTTTTTCATAATACTATTTGTGGAACAAGGTTGCCAACTAAGCATTTATTGTGAAAATTGAATAAAATCACACAAAATATTTAACAAAATTAAATTTCATATTCCCAAGGATTTCAGCGAAAATATTTTGCAGTTGCAAATACATAAAAATGGTGCAAATTTAATCAAAATTATTAAGGCCGTTTTTTATAAAACCGTTTTTTTGCATCATATAAAGCCAACCAAGAAATAACGTTTTACACATAATTCAATCGAACAGTTATTTCAAAACCTAGAGACTCAATTCCAATTCAATTTCTCTGTATGCTGCCCCACAGACCCTAACTGCAAATTGTGAAGAAAAGCGGTCAAGCAGCTGTTATCTGTAATTTTTTTTCTGCACAATTGCAAAACTTGCCTTATTGCACCATACCTATGAGTCACAATTTGTGAACTTGCAACAAGGTTTTTATTTTTCTAAGTATCACCTTTAAGCTAAGTGCTAATTTTTATTTTGAAGCTTTTGAATATATCAAGAGTGATTTTGTATAAGCATAACCAGTTTTTTGGCACCCCACTTTTATATGAACCACTTGGTAAGCGTGAAACAAATTAAAAATAATTGTTTAATGAAAACGTGCATCACTCCTTTTATGCTAAAGATGTAAGTCAAATGCGAGTACGACATGTATTGCACTTTGTGGCAAATTTTTCCTTCGAAATTGATTATATACACTGCCAACCACTAAGATGAGGCCACAAATTTTGCAATCGATTTTCGCTTTTTATACCTGGTGGAAGTTTTATACCCGGAAATGTTTATTAACAGTTGATAGATACGTATTTTCCCATTACAAATTCATAAAATTAAAGGGTTAATTCCAAACGACCGTCGGAATTTCCCAAGATCAATTAATGAACTACTGAAAATAGGTATAAAAAGGTGCTCCACTAGGATGAGGCCATTGCGAATATTTCCGTGCAGGAGTGCGTATGTGCGAATTCTTGTATAAAATATCTAAGAGAGTGTTAAAAATAACCGTTTTATTCAGTTTGAAGCACACATGGGTTCCGGAAAGACAGCGACAGAAAGAGCAAAAATATATGCTTTCAATGAAATAGGACACTCAGGCCGTGAAATAGCAAAGAGACTTAACAGGAGCAAGACAATTCGTCGCCCGAGAATTGTTTTGTCGTAAGCGCCAAAATGGGTTTTTTTAAACTGGATATGCAGTCTTATGTTTTCAAAGGTGTTTTTTTCATTTCTGTTGTCAGAGTTTGCCTATCTCTTACCGTTGCTGAGATAATTAGTATGCATTTTGTCGTATATCCACAAAATAATCAACCCTTGAGTTTTGTTTTGTCGTAACCGGCATTTTTTGGCATATACGACAAAAATTCAATGTGTTTTCCCTCTTTTTTTTTCTTAATGTTGTTTTGTCGTAAGTGTATAGGCTTAATACATACGATCAAAAATTTAAAATAAAACCTTAAAATTACTTTGTCGTACATACACTTACTCACATATAATGTAGGACTGATCGTATGCAAGTACGACAAAAATGAGAAAAAAAAGGATTGCGATTTGGTTTGTCGTACGTGTATAGATATTTCAACTGGGGCGGCGGTGCAGGAAGTATAAATACAAAGATATTGCCAGCGCAGTTTTAAAAATACTGCATCAAATATTTTCTGACAATCCTTTTGTTGAAGTTCTGCCTCTTTGGAGTGACTCCTGTGTCCCCCAAAATAAAACAAGGCCATGTCCACTGCTGTGATTTTTCTCATTCAAAATTCAACATTCTTAAAATAAATTACACAAAAATTTTCAGAGCCTGGAGATTCTCTAATTGCAGAGGCAGCTTGGAAATATTTAGCCTGCCTTCGCTTTTGCGACATCTTAAAAATATGAATAAAAAATAAAGTTTCTTAAACATATTAAGGACGAAAAATTTACACTCTATTATAAAACGAACAGAAGAGAAATTGGGTATAAAACAACAACAAAACTATTTAATGACAAAATGAATTATCTTAAAAGTTTATTTGTTTTTGTGCCAAAGGTAGACTAAAACTACTACGAAGCCTTGTTCAAATCAAGAGCGTAAGAATGAAATCATCAATAATTTATTATTTGAAACTATACTTTTATACTATGGTGTGCTTATAAATCATACAGTGTTACTTATGTAAGCGTTAGGTTTACTAACAAAAATTACATTTTCGATCTCAAAGATCTAATTTCATATTTCATAGTCAGAAAATGACTTTTTCGTTAGTTTTTATAACCAAAATGTGAATGAAATTTTGTACCTGTAAATGTAAATATCATTGATATCTTATGGTCATTGGGTCGTAGGATGCCTTTTTTGTTATTGTATTTTTTTTATTACTATTCAAGTTAATTTTTTTCACACCAAGATTTTGCCTATGAACACAAACACTCTTGTGATGTAGATATGTATTCCTATTTTAACCTTTATAAAATAAATAAAATTTAATTGTTAACATTGAAAATTTAATTTTTTTAATTGGTTCTCATACCAATTTCTATACGATTTAAACAAGACGCTTGAATATTGAAATGTCGTACGTGCGTTCACTTTGTCGTACGTGTATGGGATGGAAACAAAAAGCTTATTTTGGTGGCGTATACGACAAACTCATTTTGGGTAAAAAGCTCTATAATTTGAAAACCAAAACAGTTAGGACAATTCTGAATACATAAATAAAAAGAAGATACTCCACACAATATATTCTAATTAAAAAAAGAACAACTTAATCGCTTCGTTTTCTATTTATAGTAACGTAAACCTTTAAATGCGATTTCCCAAAATTGTGTTTTTGGGAGATACGATAAAACAATTCTCGGGCGACGAATTGTAAACAATTATCTTGCTGATCCACAAAACTATGTCAAAAATCAAAAAGGACGCACGGGAAAAGCCACAACACCAAGAGAAAATTGGTTTATTCTACGACTTGCCTCAAATTCCACTCTACCAGAGACTATAATAAGGGCCAAAAGCCGAGTTTCAGCCAGCATAACAATGGTTCGAAGAATAATACAAAAAAGTGATACTATTCAAAGGAGGAGACTAAAAAAGAAACCTGTTTTGAAGCCAGTACACAAAGACAAGTAAGGATTTTGCAAGACAGCATGTTGATTGGAGCAGTGAATGGAAACTCGTTGTCTTTTCGAATGAAAAAAAGTTTGACCTTGACGGTCCTGATGGTTACCAATTTTATTTCCATGATATTAGAAAGGATGAACTTATTTTGGCAAGACATCATAGCCGTACATCAGGTGTATTGGTGTGGGGAGCTATTACTACTATGGCACGAATAGTTAAATTGTAGTTGGAGTTTTTGTCCACAACAATAAACGAAAATAGCTACGAATGTTTGCTGGGACGGTCATTTCCAAAAATGAAAAGCATTTTTGGACCTCTGACTTGGATTTTTCAACAAGACAATGCCCCAATCCACACTAGCAGGGTTGTCAGAAGTTGAATTCAATCAGAAGACCTGGAATTTTTGTCATAGCTGCCATATTCACCCGACTTAAACATTATTGAAAACGTTTGGTCATGGCTATCTCGTAAAGTTTATGAAGGTGGCAGTCAATTTGAAGACAAAGACACCTTAATTGATGCTATTTGTAGTGCCCGGGCCCAAATTTCATATGATTATTAAAAAAAAACTGTATGATTCTATTCCAATCCGTCTAATAGAGGTTATATCCAAAAATGGCGGACATACTCATTATTAATGTAAGAAAACGTTATTAATAAATATTATTAAACCATAAAATGCAAACTTTTCACTCATTTTTTGTTTTTTCTAAAATTTTGCATGTGGCCTCATCCTAGTGGAGCACCTTTTTATACCTATTTTCAGTAGTTCATTAATTGATCTTGGGAAATTCCAACGATCGTTTCGAATTAACCCTTTAATTTTATGAATTTATTATGGGAAAATACGTATACCTATTAAGTGGTAATAAACTTTTCCGGGTACAAAACATCTACCAGTTATAAAAAGCGAATATCGATTTCAAAATTTGTGGCCTCATCCTAGTGGTTGGCAGTGTATGTTATGGTTCAACCTTCCTGAAATAGCTGACTGGAAAGTCATAATTCAATCTATTAGCAGAACAATAGTCACTCAAAACGTTAAGGAATCCAGGCATAGTTCTTTCTTTGACCTCCTGATCTTTAATCTTGTGTGTAATAAGGGTTGTTTTAGATTTAGTTTAAAATCGTCCTGAGCACTTGCGGTCATAACGAACTGAAAGTTATTCTTTTCGATAGGTCGGTGTAACCAAGGTGTAAGAACACCCAAGTAACACAATAAACTGTTGATAGTATTGTGTAGTCTTTTTAACTGTAAGACCTACGACCTACGAAAGACTAAAGGAAAGAAGGCAACTACTGTGTAGATCAAGAATACTCAATGGAATATAGATATTTATATGAGCGCATAAAAATCAGTTTTGGGTTTGAATGAATGGTCTGAACTTAAGACGGAAGGAAATAAATAAACAATAAACATGTCTCAAATGCAAATTAAACGCAATTCAAATTAGTTAAACTTCAAACTGAAAGCTCTGCGGCAAGTTGTTTGCTTACCTTTTTATCTAGATTTATATTCACGAGGAATCGACAAGTCAACGAAGAAGAAGGGCTGGTTGCTGACTTAGCTTTTTGGAATTGCCAAAAAGTTGTAGGTTTCTTCAGAAGCTGTGGTTGAAAGAAATGCAATATGTCCTGGCTTTCCAAAAACTTACCTTTTGTGAGATCAAAACGTTATGCACCAGCTCCGGCCGTCTAAGGAAAAGTAGACAATACATTTCTAAAAGTGCTCTTCAAGTGCTTATATATGTTCCTTGGGCATAAAATTATAGAGATAAGAAACAGTTTTACTATTATACTACCTTGTAGCTAAATATCCAAGGTACATTATAAATATACCTTAAGAAAGTGTTCCGCATGGTTCCGAATTAAAGGCTGTTGAAAGAATAGCCATTAGTGTTACTTTTATGAGGTACTCAGTGCAGCTGCACATTTTGGAATAATTGATTTTTGTTTTCTAAATCCTTGGAGGACTTTCTTGTGTTATTTCTTATTTGAATTATTTGTAAAAGTTCCAACTCCTTGATGGGGGAACATAGACATGTGCAAAAGAAATATTCAGCGATTCATATCGCGTTGATGAATACTTTGTATTTCTTTGTACCTGTTGACTTAACAAATATCGAAACGGAATTAACATTTATAGCCATTTGTAAAATATCGACCAAGCATTTTCCAATAGTCACTTGTAAAGTTTTCTAAATACCAATGCAATCTCTTAGTTACAAAAATTACTGCCAGTCTTAAAAACTATAGGAACTACATTTTTGTTTGTGGTTACTTTGGTAATAGTAAGTGCACAATGCGTCGACCATTGGATAAAATTAAAAAAAACAGAGTATGCAAAATTGATCTTCAAAGCTTTGATGCTGATCAAGTGAATCTTTAAAAAGGGTGTTTAAAAACTTGAATTAATCAGAAGATCCGCCGCAACAGTAAAAACGTTTTCGTAATCAATGTTGTGGTACCCGTGGTGCAATGGTTAGCATGTCCACCTGCTAACCCAGAGGTTCGAGGTTCGAATCCCAGCAGGGGCAAAAAAATGTTTTTTCCCGGGTATCGCCTTTCGCGAGGAAATGGCAAGTCCTCCGTCAGTAAATTCATGCCATGAAAAGCGCTTTCTCAATTAGCCGTTCGGATCCGGCATAAAATTGTAGGTCCCCTCCATTCCCTCACAAGGCATGGTTGTGAGAAATGCGCTAGGCCCAGGGGCTCCTCGCTCTGTTGCGCCACCCTATTTATTTTATAATCAAAGTTTTGAGACAGATATTTATAGCTTATTAATTATTATTTTATGAACGGTAACAAATTTCGTAGCAAAACATTCACTACGAGGGCGTGTCCAAAACTGTTACGACGTTCCTTGTGATAAGAGCCAATAACTTGACTATTTTTAATGATTACCTGTTTCTCTTTCTGTGATAAGTTGGTGAGATTATTGTTGGCATATGAGGCAATTCTAATGGTGGTTTCAGTTGAGGGGGGGGCAAATGTCGTAGAAAATCCCAAGAATCTTTTAAAGAAAATAGGGAGATTGGGATTTTTCGAAATTCAAATCCGCTGAAGGGCTAAAGCTTGGGAATATCACAACGATTATTCGGTCCTAGCACATCTGTAGCTTAACTAACTCATATTTACTGAGGATCATGAAAATTCAAATTCTGGCAAAGATTAAAATAGCTCCTTTACTGATTTGCCAAATACCCTTTTTCTTTGTGAAATAAAAGCCATCTTACCCAAGCCCTGATTTGCACCTAAATTCATAGCAATGCGCAGAGAGCCCCGGGGAATAGCTTATTTCTCACAACGATTGCTGGATTGTGAGAGAATGGAGGGACCTACAATCTTCTGATGGCTCCGAAGGGCTAATCGAGAAAATGCTTTTCCTGGCAATGAATTTACCGACGGACGACTTGCCACTTCTGAAAGGTGCTTATTTGAGCTGAGATATTTTGTGTTAACAAAATTCATATTGTTTGGAAAACACATTTTTGTGAAGTATTTTCATAAAAACTTAATTCGAAAGGTGAGCTGTGGACGAATAACGCTTAAACTACTTTACAATTTCCAAGCCTATTACAACATCAATATGCGAGAAGTATTATCGAAGTCTTGAGATTTTTTTACACAATTACTTAATGTTTTACTCACATCATGCGATTGATTTCCAAGAAACTATCTGTTTACGAAAAGTGGGCGTGGGGCAAGAGATTATAAAATTCTTTAAGTTGTGTAAAATATCTTGTTTTATTATGTTAATGGAACATATTTTGTGACTAGTAACCTCATTTTTGTAAAACAAAAGATTACTTGTGTGATTCAAACTAATGAAAGAACTTTGATTCATTTAGGATAACAAGGCTCATATCCCCGTGTCCATTAAAATGAAGAAGAAAAAGTATTCTTCAGTTACCACATCTTGTAATGTAAATGTTTTCAACCTTTAAAAATTTAAAAAAGGGTGGCGCAACAATGCACGGGAAACTTCGTTGCCTAAGGCATTTCAAAAAACCAACAATTTTATGCCGTTTCCGAACAGCTCAGATACAAAACGCTCTTGTCGTGGCTATTTAATTAATCTTGGATGACCTACAAAGCCTTCTCGAAAGGCGATAAAATAAATAAACAGAGTGCCCACAACAGAGCAGGGACGTCCTTATCTTGAGAGGAGCGGATGGGCCCAAAAATTGTCTTACAGGTTCCGATCGGATAATCGAGAAAGTGCTTTTCATGACAATAATTTATGATTACGGTCGGAGGACCTTAGCGAAAAGCGATATCCATGGGAAAGAATTTTTTTGGTTTTCCTTTAATAATCGAACCTCGAACCTCGAAGTGATCCACCTTTTCACTTTCCACCAATCAACGAACTTTACTTTAGCTTTTGAAAGAATCTTAAAATGCAAAAAAAAAAAAATGGGCACGATTGAGTCGCACCAGCGTTGCCGCTGTGCCACTTTAGTGTCAGATTGCCACTTTTTTTAAGCTGTGCCACCGAGCCACCACCTTTCAGTCTGTGCCACTTTTATAGCATTCCCCAGAAGTAAAACTAAAGTTAGCACTTCACCATGCCATTTTATCATACCTTTTCATATCTTTCATGCGTACAAAAGTTACTCACAGCACTCAAAGTTTTAAAGTTCAACATAACACACACATTGAACAAAAATCATTTAAAAAAACGAATCCCGAATATATGGCACATAGGCTGTGTAAGTCACTCCTTAGCTTAAGTCAACGAATCAGCGGCCGAGGTTTTGCCGCGAAAGAGGAGTTTCGTCAAATTGTTTCTGAAGGTTTTAGGCAAGGTGACAAACTGTTATGCGATTTCTTCAACATCATACTTGAAAAGATTGTAAGAAACTCAAACGTCAACACCAGAGGAACAATCTTTCAAAAGTTCGCAGACGATATTGACGTAATGTGAAAAAGAAGCGTGATGTCATAGATGTTTTTGCGAGTATTGAAAAAGAAGCGGCAAAAATGGGTTTGATGGTCAATGAGGGCAAAACGAAGTTTATGTTGTCATCAAACAAGGACACTGAACATCGACGAATTGGACACAACGTCACAACAAACAGACATAACTTCTAGGTAGTACAGGACTTCGTCTACCTAGTATTCGCTATAGACACGGAAAACAACATCAGTGCGGAGATCAAATAACTCTGCCAACCGTTGCTTCTTTGGGTTAAGAAGGCAATTGAGAAACAAAACCCTCTCCAGAAAATCAAGGTAATCCTTAATCATCCCAGTCCTGCTTTACTGCGCGGAAGCATGGACCTTATCGAAAACGGAATAAAGTGCATGCTTCCGCGCCCGTAAAGCCGTAAATCCTTGGTTGTTTCGAAAGAAAAATTCTGCGAATGATCTTTGGTCCCGTATGCGAAGACAATGTGTGGAGAAGAAGATACAACAACGAGCTGTATGAGCTGTACCGCGACATTGGCATAGCCAGAAAAGTACGCATCGTGAGGCTACGATGGTTGGCTCATGTATAGCGGATGGACCCAAACGCTCCGGCTCGACGCGTTTTCGAAAGTTTATTGCAGGGAAATCGCGGAAGGGGAAGACCTCGTATATATACTTTGGTTCTGAAGCCGAAAATTGTGTTGTAAGTCAAAGATTAACGGAAAGTGAACTTGTTGAAATTGAGAAAAATATTCTAAGCTATTATAAAATACTTTGGGATGAAATATTTAATCGATTTGACATCGAAAATCAAAAACTTTCTATTTGGAGGCATTAAGACCCCAAAGTAATCAAGTCGAACTAAGAGTTCACTTATTTTAAACTAGTTTCCGTTCTTAGTAGTTCTCCCATAAGTCCCGAAAAGGTAATCGAACAATATAAATTTTTTGGTTTGAAATGGGTAACATTAAAAATAGTTTGAATGAATACCTATTTTCCGACTTATATGAATTTGTTGCAAAAATACCTTACCTCACAGCAGTGCCTGAGCTGAGAAGGTTTTTTCCAAGATAACTTTGATGAAAAGTAGACTCACCAACAGATTAAAAACTGAAACTTGCGAAAATATGTTGGATTCCTTAAATTTAGTAAGCAAATGTGACACAGCTGAATGGAGTCCTGATGTGCTTCTTATAAAAAAATATAGGGAAACAACCATCACAAGAAAGTAAAGTGTAATACGAATTCTTTTAAATAAATTATTACTTATCTCTTTTTTATTATTTATTCAAACTTTTATTTATTTATTTGTGTGAGTTATCAATTAAAAATGAGCTGTTAAATTTTAAGTTTTTATCTTACGTTGTAATAAACCTTAAAATGATTGTTAAGGTTATGTGTTTTCTTCAACTCCTATGAATTCGTTGGGATGTGTGAAAATTTTTCATACATTATTATGGTGTTGTTTCGTTTTTAATTTCAAGTGCCACCTTTTTTTCTCGAGTGCCACTTTTTTTGCTACTTTTCCAAAATATCCAACGGTAACGCTGGGTCGCACGAACTTGCGATTGTGTGCTCAGTACAGAATCGAAATCTTGAGCCTGAGTACAAGGTTTTAGTTATCTCTCTTAACAATATATTTGGTGGTACAGGGTTGCCAGCAACACATAAACTATGAAAATTAAATAGAATCACATAAAATATAGAAAAAATATTAAATAAAATATTCCAAAGATTTGTAGCGAAAATATAAAAATGAACTTTTTTCAGTTTTTTCATATTATCGCTGTAAGTTAAGTCGTAAGACTAGTTTTTTTTTTCTTCAAACTTACTTACTTAAGGTGGCGCTACAGTCCGGGTCGGACCAGGGGCTCAACCAACATGCTTCTCCAGCCAGCTCGGTCCCTAGCTAGCTGCCTCCAGTTTTGCACGCCAAGTTGGTTGAAGTCCTCTCCTATTTGCGTGCGCCACCTGGGCCCCGGTCTTCCTCTACTGCACCGTCCCTCGGGGTGGGATTCGAAGACTTTCCGGGCCAGAGCGTTGGGTTCCATTTGCTCTACATGACCCAGCCATCTAAGCCGCTGGACCTTGACTCGTTTGACAAGGTCAATGTCGCTGTACAGCCCGTACAGTTCGTGGTTAAATCTTCTTCTTCTACATATACAGACGGGACCAAAAATCACCCGAAAAATTTTTCTTTTGAGGCATCCTAAAGCGTTCTCATCTACCTTTGACAGGGTTTTCTTCACTTTTCTCAAAAACAAGATTTTTAAAAATAAAGATAATAAAAATCAAATTTCTTTAAAAAACATTAATAAATATTTCAAAAATTTAAATTTTCCAAATGTTGGTACGCAATCATTCTTAAAGAATATAGAACTTCTAAAATATGAAATATCGTCAAAATCTTCTGAGCCATTGACGAGAAAGTTGGTTTTGAAAAAAAACGGAACTACGGAGGGTATCGCTTTTAGACATTTTCCAAGTTTTTTTCTTAAATCATTAGAAAGATAATTAAGAAAAAATACTTCACATAAAATTTTATCGAAATCGTTTGAGTAGTTTTAGAAAACAAAAAGTATTATCTTACCTATATGTTGTATGACAGGTACCCTTATTTCAAGACCTAGAGACGCAATTCCAAAAACCCCTCTGCAGGCTGCCTCCCGACGCTAATTTTGAAGAAAATCGGTGATTCGGTTCAGGCTGTAGATCCATATACAGACAGTCAGACATACAAAACTCAAGGCCCACTTTTTTCGTATTCACAATTTCTAATGTCATGTTTTATTGTTATCTCAAATTTTTTTTCCTGCACGATTGCAAAAATTACTGTAGGTAGCTACGATCGCAAGTAAAAACTGGAGTATTCAGAAGGCCCACTGTAATTTGGGCCGTCAAGTGTAGACCTTAAGCTTACTGTAGCGCATTTTTCACACCTTTTTTGCAATCGAACTTTGAATTGTATCTACCAGTTATCCGTTGTGTCATATAACGAGGGCCACTACTTAATTGATTCAATAAATACTTCAATAGGTTTTTAATGCAGTGAAATGTTGACATTGAGACGACGAAATGGCAGTGTGAAGATCAAAGAGCAACATTTTAATAACCAATGTGAAATGACTGTGGTTTATTGAAAGTCTTGGATTATTTTAGTTTTGTCACAACTAAATAAATACCTGGGTGCGGTTGGCGGACTGTCATAAGTAGAACCTAATGCTTAATGTCTTTCTTTTTCGCAATTATCAAGTTGCTTAACTTTAACAGACCTATACAAGAGGTAGTTCACACAACAACACCTAAGTAGGTAAGGTTTAATGTCTAATGTCAACAAATACCCAAAACAAACATACAAGGGTCACCAATTCTTTGATTTCAAATTGCAACAGGTTTTTTTTCTCAACTTTTTGGTTAAAATTCATGTGAATTTTTTTAAATGTTTTGGTTCATTGCATAGTTCATACTTAAGTATGCAACTTCCGACCAGTTTTTTTCTTAAATTTTTCGTTTTCCACAAATCACGCTTCATTAACTTGAAGACAAAAACTAATAGATAGTTAAATTCATTAGACAAAACTACGTTCCTACTCTGTGCGATGGGCAGGTACTTAAGTTTTCCCATATATGATGTCGAAATAAGCAAAATTTTAATAAAATTAAGAAGACATCATAACTTATTCCCGCGATAATGAACTACAACATCGCACACCCCTTCGTCTTCCACTTCAGATTGTGGATATTAAAAAAAACATACATTTTTGAAGCTCATTAGGTCAAGTAATTATTTATTCACTCTATCATCAGCAATCTTGTTGGTTAAAACTAACGAGATTAAATTAACATAAGATATCAGTTTAAATGAGGTGCAAATATTATTGTTCATCATCGGCTTCATGAGATATTTACCAATCTCTGCCCACTACAGCTATACTACATACAGCCTCAAATTTTCCAAAAAGAAAAAAATTAGCAGTTCCAAAAAAAAACCTAAACATATCACTCACGAGTTTTCTTCAGCGACGACGACGACGAAGACGACGACGTGCAAAGTATGATGCCGGCAATGATTAGGTAATCTGCACACTTTTGTTAGTGCTAGTAGATAGGTATATTCATCTAATTCGCAAAGGCTCAGGTAACTCAGACTGCAGTCATACACGACCTCTGTTGTATATGATGGCAAGTGTATTGTGGTTATTATCAACAACTGTCTTTGTGATGATACGTTTGATGGTCTGAAAGCAGCAGCGTTTTACTCCCATGCCGCCATGCCGCACTTATAAGCACAATAGAGCCGGGAACTCTTACACGTTTTATATAAATATTGCTGAGAGAGAACTATTGGTCATCATTCAAATTGTGAACTTGTGTCAGATAACTTTGCAGAGTGATACAGCTCCTTTCCTATACCTGTCTGACTGCCACTGACTGACTTTAGCCGTATAAAGAAAACGTAACTGACGAGAAAATGGTGAGTTCGTTGGGTTTGAAAAGTAAACAAAATGTTAAGCAACGAGTACGAGTCGAGTACCTTATACTTATGTGCCGCAACGAAAGTGATTTATGAAGTAATTTTCAATCTTAAACACCATCAGCGGCATATATGGGCTGCTGTGGGAGTGGAAGTGAGGGAAGAATGTTGCACGAT
The DNA here is from genome assembly GCA_949752695.1 of Melanostoma scalare. Classification (NCBI taxonomy): domain Eukaryota; kingdom Metazoa; phylum Arthropoda; class Insecta; order Diptera; family Syrphidae; genus Melanostoma; species Melanostoma scalare. The sequence continues at coordinate 208,883,740 of OX456984.1, read as the reverse complement.
TGGCATAAATTGTACAGAAACTGAAAATGTAACTTCAATTTTCTTAGTGCGAAATTGTTTATTGGAGCTTTTATGATATCCGGATTATCAAATCAAAAATAAACAACGGCATCGTGACAAATTCACACACACTTAGTCTTGAGCTATGGGAGTATCGCTGTATGTGATTCTTGAAGCGCGCTCAAATTGTGATAATTATCGACTTATTCAAGCGGAACTCAACGGACATGATTGCTGTGTGACTCATTAAAAATTGAATCCGGATTCTTGAGGAGCTATCAGTCATTTAGCCTTAAGCACTTTTAATTTGAAACACGGTAATCGTACCTTCGTGTGTAACTTAATTGTTTTCTTTTTTGTTTTTTTAGCTTTTGGTGGTGTTAGTAGCCGCACTGTTGGGAACATGCCATTGTGATGTTTCCCATCTAGATACCGATTTACAAGAAGATGGCTATCATTATAAGCAACCTTCGCAGCCATTCCCATCACCGGGCTACAACGCGGACAACAATCAACTGGGAGTCGAGGAGGTGCAGCCTCCAGCACAGCCAAGGCCTGAACCACCAAGGCCTGAACCACCAAGGCCTGAACCACCAAGACCTGAACCACCAAGGCCTCAACCACCACGTCCAACCCCACTGACACCGGAATACTTACCACCAAACGTCGTTCAGCCGGTTCCACCGTCCAACCAGCCACAGCCCCAACCTCAACCCCAACCATCGCCCTACCCGAGACCACAGCCACAACCCCAGCCCCAACCCCAACCGCAACCATCGCCCTATCCTAGTAGACCTCAGCCACAGCCACAACCCCAGCCTCAACCTCAACCGCAACCCTCGCCCTACCCTAGACCTCAGCCACAACCACAGCCACAGCCTCAACAGCCCAGCGAGGAATATGGCCCACCACCATCACCACAATCACCACCATCACCACCTCCACCGACACCAGCAAAGGAATACGGTCCTCCACCTCAAACTCCAAGGCCAAGACCACCGCAGCCCAGTTTGCCACCATCGCCACTCCCACCACAGCCTTCCCAGGAATATGGTCCCCCACCAACCTTCCCATCACGACCACTTCCTGTCCAAACACCTAAGCCAAGTCTACCAGAGCCTGAGCGTGAGTACTTGCCTCCAAGTGAAAACGAAATAAATCCTGAGCCAGAACTACAACCAACCTACCCCGCCCCCAAACCAACTGCCCCAGAACAACCACCAAGGCCAACGTATGGATCACCAGAACCCACTTACCCTGCACCAAGCTCTGCCCAACCAACATATCCACAACCAACATACCCACAACCAACATACCCACAACCAACATATCCCCAACCAACAAATCCTGAACCACAACCTTCATATCCAGCACCTTCTCAACCCGATGAGCCAGAGCCAGCTCATGAGCTAGGGCCCGATGGCTATAAATATAAGGTACCGTCGAAATCATTTAAATACTAACGGTAAAAATATTAAATCTTCTAACTTATTTTAAACACACATATCCTTTAAGTTCAATGTTTATGAAATGCCAAATAAAAATGTATAAACCATAAGCATGGCTTGTGATTTGCCAAGCTCAATCCAAAAGTAATATCCAATTATTGTATTTTGTCTGTGTTGTTATTGTTTTACAAGCACATCAAATTTTGCTGCTCATCGCCATTAATTTCTTTGTTCTAAAATGTCATGGGGTCAAGTCCAACGATGGATATAAGTTAAGCATTAATTTATTGTGCTTCTTTAGACCATCTTTTGGTAAGGTAACTTAGTCCGATGATATTATAAAAAAAAAATGTTACGTACACAACTATGTACCTTTATTCATACTTCATACGAAAAAAAAAACATGAAGCATTGTCATCTTTGAATTATGCGGAGATAAGTAGTAAGCAACCATCACTCTTCTTCTCTGTAGCATGTCATTCTATTCATTGCGCAATTCTGATGTTTCTTCATCATCGGGGGGGCTTTGACGCCAGATCAAATGTTAGGCAATGTGCTGCACGTTCACACAGTGTCTGGCCAAGCAAATGAATGGCTCGGTAGCAATCTTTTATTTACCTAGTCATGAGGGCGACGAAAAAGGGAAATTTAATTACCGTCATTAAACAGAGACGCTATAATGTAAATATTATTGCATTGATTGAATAATTCAAAAGTCAATTTTCTGCGAATAGAAATAAATAAATGAAACATGCTAAGGATTTTCAAAACCAAACTCATACATACGAGACACGTGTATGGAGGTTGTATTGGGTGTTCTTTTAGAGGTTGGCTTTTCGAATAGGGATAAAACTGACATCTTGTGGTCAAATCGGCCATCATGAACAGGTTGACAAAAGAACAACGCTTGCAAATCGTGCAAAATTTATTTCGAAAATAATGCGAAGTTTACCGCAAGATCCGTCCATTATATGGTCGACGTAAGCGTCCATCAGAGCAATTAATTCGGTTAACCATGGATCGTTTTCGCACCACGTTTACTTTATGTGATAATTCTCATCCGCAGAGACGTCGAACAGTGCGCACCGAAGAAACAATTGCCGCTGTGGAGCAAACTGTTGAAGAGGACCCAAATGAATCGATTCGCCACCACCGACCGAGAACAACAAATGGAGCTTTGTCCATCAACTTTATGGAACATTTTGGGCAAAGATCCTGGCTTGCGACCTTACAAGATCCAGCTTATGCTGGAGACAATGCAATATGCAAAGCGTCGTGATTTTGGTGTACGGGCTGAAAATGAGATTGATATCGATTCTGATTTTCATCCCATTCAGAGGTTACGTCAACAAGTAAAATTGCCGCATTTGGAGTGAAGAGAATCTACATGAGTACCTTGAGACGCCATTACATCCACAAAAACTGATTGTTGGGTGTGCTCTATGGGCTGGTGGACTCATTGGGTCATACTTCTTCCGAAATGAAGCTGGCGAGATAGTGACCGTTAATGGAGACCGGTATAGAGCCATGATAACCGACTATTTTGTTCCCGAATTGGACCACGCTACATGCCACACAGCGCACGTCACAATCGATTTAATGAAGGAAACATTTGATGAACGCATAATTTCGCGGAATGCACTTGTCAATTGGACACCAAGATCGTGTTATTTGACACCATTGGATTATTTTCTTTGAGGATATGTGAAGTCGCTCGTCTACGTCAACAAATTTGAAGCGTGAGAGGGCTTGGAAGCCAACATTCGTGGCGTTATGACCGACACACGGCCTCAAATGCTCGAAAATGTGGTTGAAAATTGGATCTCCAGACTAGGCATTATTCGAGCCAGTCGTGGCAGCCACATTTTGTATTTATTTATTAAACGATAAGCATTTTAAGACAGAGTGTCTTATTAGAATTACTTAAAATTTTATATTTAAGCAATTATTAAAAAAAAAGAATTAAAATTATTTAAAAAACAGAATTTAAGGAAAAGAACAAAAGTGTTGTTTTTTTAAATTAAAGCTTAGAAATTATATATTTGTTAATTAGCTTAATTTAATTTACATTATATTACATATATATAAAAGAGATGAGAAAATAAAAAAATGAAGTTTAAGAAAGAAGATATAGAAATAGTTTCACCATTTGAAAAAGTTTTTTATGGAATTTTCAAAACGTTTGTAGCTATTTATTCCTCTCAGGTTGGCAGGTAAGGAGTTCCAAAGGCCAACAGCGTGCACAAAGAACTGTTCCTTTGAGTTTCTGTATTTAAAAGTAGGGACGATGAGAGTTTTACTTCTTCGAAGTAGCGGAAAATTAAGCTTTTCGAAAAGATATCCAGGAGATTTGGTATGAAAAAGTTTAAAAAGAAGTATCAAAGTTTGATAATCCATATACTTGTTAAATGGCATATTAAAAACACTACCTGCCTGTACCGAAACATGATCAAAACGACGTAGACCATAAACAAAACGAACAATATTGTTAAATGCAACTTGTAGTTTGCTTTTGTTAGCACTACCACGACGACAAATATGGGGCTACCGTAAAAAAGCGATGGTAGGACAAGTGTTTTGGCTAAAGTCATTTTTGTGGAGGCTGGAAGACAACTTCCAGATACCTATGTATAAAACCCGCAGAGCAGCATAAACCCGACCAACAGCGCTTGCCAATTGATTGTCCCACGATAATGTTTGATTGAAAACAACACCAAGATTTTTTACTGTTCTAACGTAGATTACAATTTTTTCATCAAGTTCAATACTTGGCAGATATGACATGTCAATAATTGTCTTGCTAATGCTCGCATTTCCAGCAGTTCACCAGACATATCTGCTGTTAGAAGAAAAATACATGCCATTTGTCATCCCTGGGCCCGTTTACAAATTACGAAATACTAGACAAAAAAAAAACGATAGCCACTTAATACCGATACTGAATTAGGATATTGAATCTATGACAATTTCAGAACAATAACAAAACAACCGCCAAAAGTAGTCGTGAATAACGTAACGTAACGTAATTGCAATGTAGTGATAAAGGAGTTTTTTGGGATTATTTATCGTTTCGTTACCTGAATTCGTCTCAGCTGAGTCCTAGTGCTACTTTAGGGCGAGTTGAGGACCAACCCAGGGCTAAAAAAACAATCATTTTGCCATTCAGGGCTTGTTGAAGCTTTTCAAAAAACGATTTGTGGCGACCACAGGGTAAACTCAGATTTTGAACACTGAACCCAAAGTACGCCAAAAAAAAGAAAACATTTCTTGTTCCTTTGGTTTAAGTTTTCTGGTTCTTATGAGCTTCTATTTGCTTAAGCATATTGTTGCGGTATATTTTACCACAACAAGTTAGACCTTTACTTCCTTTTCTTCCTCTTCCCATTTTCACTTTGTTGTGGCTTTAAGGTGCTGGCAGAGTACAAAGCAACCCTAGTCCATCAGCTAGTGGTGTACTTCAAAGCATTTTGGAAAAGCAACCCAAATAGGTACCCCTTAATTGAGCCAGTGGACGGCTGGAGACTCAAGCAGCAGCGATAATAAGAACCAGGAAGGTTGAGAAAGCCCATCGCAACAGCAGCAGCAGCAGGTTACTAACAACCTAATATTTGTATACAATAAGGTAGAGACTAGCTACCCACCTTTAACACACATCATCAGAATTTGGCATTTGAAGCCTTTTCAATATAAACGGCCAAGAGCCCAACGTAATGGCTGAGTGCCCACCGTAAAGGCCGAGTGCCCAACCTAAAGTGCTTTACCTTAGCAAGAAATGACTCTTTATAGAATTATCCCCATTCCCCCAAATCTGCGCGAAGGCTCACCGAAGTAGTTTAGTAGTTTTCGCGAAAAATGACGAATCCTATTTAACTGAATCCTAGCTTAAATAGTTTTCTTGCACAGTGTAACTTGGGTCGGTTGGGCCGAGGGAATTTGTTAAAAGTAATGGTTTTTCAATTTTCTATTCTGGAATGGATTGAAATGGAACAGGTCTGGATTCGTTCATTCGGGCGAGTTGTTCTCTAACTCCGAGAGATTCAGCAACAAAGTTGTTTAGAAAAGAGCGATGGATGCGTTTCGCCTACGGCGCAGACTCCAGCGAATTTGCTGAGAGTACTGCAGATACCCCGTGACGAATCTCCACGACTCTGATTGGTGTAAGTGAGTGGAATTTGCTGAATGCGCCGATGAACGAAGAGACCGCCAAGAAGATGGCACTTCTTGGTTGACCTCTGAAAAGGACATAGGTGCCAAAAAGTTTAAGAAAATGGAAAAAGTGTCGGAAAGTTTAAAAATCGAGTGATTTCATTTAATTGCAAAAAGCGCAAATTGAAATTGTGGTTGTGTTGGCAGTAAGGCCAAAAACACTATTGTTTATTGTGTGCAGGAAAGCTCCACATAGGCAGGAATCCAGGAGAGTTAGTGCCAGTACGGGCAAGAAAACTCAGGCAGGATTCGTCAGCAGAAAAAGCTAAGTATTTTCCTATAAAAGTGGAAAAGTGTTGGTAGTGCGTTTGTTTTGTTTTGACAATTGAGTCATATTGCTTGAATCGGTTACCCTTCGCCTTTCGTAATTTATTCTGAGATTGCAGGACGCGCGACCTCCATTTAACCTTTTTGTCTGTTCTGGAAAATTCCCAAAGAGTCGTTTGTTTGCGGGTGCATTGTGCACATACTTTGTTGTTTGCATTTTAACCTGGGTAAAACCCATCTTCGTTCATTAAATATCATACCATTTAAATTGTTAACTGGCCTTCTGCCAGATTTTCTATCTATTGGACACCCCCACTTGTTTATGAAAAAATTTCATGTTTTCTACCTATACCCGTAAAGGTTTCCTGAATAAAACATATTTTATGCCTTTTTGGAAATCAATCGCGTTGTTCTTATTTCAATTGAAGATCATTTTCAGCATTAAAGTTGGTTTGGAAATTCCAAGCAAAAATTTCCTGGCCCCCTTTATTTTGTGAAACACCCTACTTGTGTTTTGATAGAACATTATTTATCATTTATTCCTTCAATCCTTCTATAATTATAATAACTAATAAAACTACCTACGGACCACCCCTTGCTGAGCAGCTGGCATTGGCAGCATATTATCTTGCTACCTGTTGCACTCTTTTCCTTTAAACCCACCCAGCTGTCATTTGACAGTTCATCCTAAAATTAAATTCGATCTACATCGCCGCGGCACATCGGTGTGCATATTTAGCCTTTTTGTGTTTTAAATAATTAATTAATCAATCGTTGCGATTAATTAATATATTAGTTTGCTATAATCCAAGTTGTGGATTCGGTTGTAATTTGTTTGTCGGGAAAAAAGTGCAACAATATTATAGTGGGACCATAATCAAATAACGACTGTTTACATTTATTTTTTTAATTAAATAAATTAAGAAAACATGTTCATCTCAATATGTGATGATCGAAGTAGCAAATATCCATAATTCATATCATGGGATTGTGGCGTTTGATTTACATTTTAATATTTTCTATTCATGAATCGACATTTAAAATACGCAAAAGCTAATTGGTATGTGGTTATAGCAAACATAGCAAACGATTTCTTAACTAAGTTTTTAAAGACATGGACGTAAACGAGCAATGAAATCAAAACATACAAATTTCCCTTTTCAAGGCAATTGATCCAGATACCAATTAACGAGTTAGTTTTGTCTGTCACAATCAAATTATTATTTATACGCGGTGGTAAGTGTGGATATAGTCAACTTAGTAGCTGAAAGAAGTATGCGCATATGAAAGTATAAAAAATGTATGTGAACCGAGCGTAAATAGCATGTATTTAGTGTGGAATAAATATCTGGCCCTGGTTCTATTGCAAATCAGGCAACCATCTTCAAAGAAGAAGAAATATTCACTAATGTTTCGTTCGTCAAAACTCATTAACGATGCTCAAGGACAGCCATTTGGGGATTAAGACAAAATTCTACACAAGTTACGACAGTTTTGTTATGGCATTTTGAACGCTCGATTTTTTCGGTTGCACTTTTCGACAGCAGCACAAACCTTTGCGGAAGTATCCAGCATTACAGTTGAAGAAGTTATTGAAGTGTTAATGAATTCTAAATGAGGTGTGAAATAGAAAAGAATGGGCTCACGATTGTCACCAGCTGACAGAAGGTGACAAGTTGGCTAATCAATGGTGGAAAAGTAACCTTCTGCCAATATACCAAGTCAAAAGATATATGTACATACACTAAGCAATGATAATAATTTAAGTTCGCTCAAGCTGATGTCTCACACTATGAAGATACATAGCCCAGTTGAAATAGATAAAAACAAAAACAAGAAAAATTTGGAATAATTTTGATCTTGCTGATATTAGGTGATGGAACCAAAATACTTTTCAAGGTGAAGGGGATTCACAAATGTTTGCTGATTCCAAATGGCTAAGTGAGAAAGCGCCTTTCATAGAATTGTTATATTAAAAGGGCAACCCAAACGTCAAACGATTTAGAGATGAGTAGATGAGTCACTAAAACAAGAGATGAGTTAGGTTTTCACTGGTAGGTAAGTGTATTTTATTTTCATGAATGCTTTAAATACCCCGTTTCCAATAAGGATTGAATCACATTTCAGATCAAATCAATGTCAGTTTATATCTCTTCTGATACTCTTTTTATTATACAGTTAAGCTTAAAACAATAAACTTTTTGTCACTAACAACCAAAGTACATGAATTCATTTATTTTACTCCCTCGCTCTTATGTTGTTAACTAGTTTGCAAACACAGGGACAGTTTTACTTAGCTTGAAACAAGCACGACTATAAAGCTACGACTTCGACGCTGTATTTTTGTTGCTGTCACCATATTTTGTCGTGTTTGTGCGGTTACTTCCATATTCGTCAGAGTAGTTAAAATATTATATGTGAAACTGTAGCCGTCACAACAATGAAATCGCGTCGGATTGGGAAAGCTCTTAGTATAGCCTATTCCCACAGGGACAAAAATCTGATTCGTTCACGAAAACGAGTTGAACCGTTTCCACCACTTTTGAGAAAATTCACTCTTTTTTTAGAAAAATTACTTTTTGACGTGTTTTTTTTAAGCCAGTAGATTTTCCTTGGGGAAAAAAAACACAGCATTTTGCTGTCGCAAAGAAAAGCAGGGTTGGCATTGCTGTGGATAAAAAGTTTCCAATTCTTAAATTAAGATGGAGTCATTATTAATTTTTGAAACTCGTTTTTTTTGTAAAAGTTGGCAGAATTTTTTTTTCAAAAATGTGATCGAAAGCAATTTTTCTCTCGATAAAAAATTAAAGGAAACAAAAATTTTATTCATATTAAATTTTTGTTCTGTTTTTCAATTGCTTGTAACGGATTTCGTACCAATTCTTTTTTGCTGATGTTAATAACTTATTCCACATGAAATTATTAAACTGAAAAAATATCGCCCGATCAAGCATAAAATAAATCAGGTGTTCGCATTTTTGCTCTGTCATAATAAATTCAAGCACTTTCTTAACCTGAGAATTTTGATTTTGAAATACAAAGAAACAATATTTGTGCTTGTTCTTTGTTAACTATAACCAACTTACAGTGAAAGTATATGTAGACTGCCGTATTCATAAATACGGCTGATATTCATTACTTCGCCAGAATAACTAGTTTCGAAGGCTCATTTCATCTCTTAAATTTAATTTAAAATTAAAAAATTAAACAGTTTTTTATTAACTTATTGCGAATGCAGTAGAAAATTATCTAAAGTGAAAGAAATATGAATGAAAATCAAACATTCCTCCATAAAAATCCATATTTCGAATAAAGAGTACGTATTTTCATTTGATTTATTTTGACGGTGTATTTATTTACGCGGTAATTGAACTCAATTCCACAGTTTATTGGTAAAAAGAATCAATTTATTTTCTTTCGAAACCTACTCAAAAGACAGGTAAATAGTGTTAAAATATTTAGGTTTTCCATAGATTTGGATGAAAAATAAATTGATTCTGTTTGCCAATGGAAAGTCTTATCAAAGATTTGATTTTAATCTCCTTACATACTACCCGAACATACCCGAAAGTTGTTTCAACAGGAAAGCTGACTTTGACATAGAGCTCCGAATTCTATTTTGGCTGGATTGACGGACATTAAAGGCCCCGGCCCATAGAACGCGGTGCGTGCGGTAGAAGCGGCGCGGCAACTGATGCGGTGGGGTTTGCCGCGCGCAACTGATAGGGGTGACCCATAGAATCCGTTGCGGTGTTTTGACAGATAAATTTAGTCAAAATGGGGGCGTTCAAGAATCGCATCCGGGTAGCTTGTTGTTGTTGTTTACGTGTGGGAAATCGACAAAAATAAGTTATAATCGTCTAACAATGATATTTTGAATGTTTTTCTGTTTTCAAAAGTCGAATTTTAATATTTCACAGCTGTTGTCTGTTGTCGATCGTTCAAAAAGGTAACTAGACACGGCTATTCGAGATAGGCTATCCGATAGGTTCTTGAACGCGCCCATTGTCACTTTTCCCATATAAGAGAAAACTTCAAAATGGTTGTGACTACGCATGTCTCTCTTCTGTCACCGCGTGAGAGCCGCGGCAAAATAGAAGTTCGGCTACTCGGCGCGGGCGGCGCGTTGCTCGCGGTGCTTATGGGTCACCTCTCATAAGAACGTGTGTATTTAATCGAGCTGTCAGTTGAAAGCGGTGCCGCACGCACGCACCGCGTTCTATGGGCCGGGGCCTTAAGGCTTTGACTGCGAAAAATAATTATGCTTTCTGATTGGGTAAAAGTTTAAAAATCCTTATGGAAAAACATCGTCACTACTTGGAGGATTTGCATGCTATGCTCGTTGAATTAAAAAAAAAATTCGATTGACAACCACGAGTCTTTGTGCGGACGATTGAAGATATATACGATGGAGCAATTATACGAAGGTAAACTGTCACACAAGAGTTCCAAGTCATATTTGGCTTCCACCAAGGAAATGTCTTGAGTCCTCTACTCTTTATTGCTGTCCTTGACTACCTGCGCTTAAATACCTATTTAATATTTATTTACGAGAGAGGATTCAAAATTCTGCAACGAACACTTGAAGATAACCCTACAGTATCAAACCGCAATTTTTTCAAAAAGGCCAGAAATATCTGAAATGCTCGTATGCCTAAGGCCAAGTTTTTACACGATAAAAACGTAAGGCAAAAAATACTGTTGTACCCAAAGGGAAGTAAAAAGTTTTGGTTACACTTCCTCATAGTATATTGGGTTCACCTGAGCTTGAGACTGTTGTTTCTGCGACAAGGCAGATATTTTTTCGTAGGTACTCGCTTTGTGGCAAAAGTCCTCAAAGATCTCAATATACCTACATAAATCCGCTGGTCCAGATGGACCACCACTTAAGCTTTTTGAAAAACTGCATTTCGAATCTTCCTCCCCTTTCAACTACCGTCCAATTGCATTAACGTCCCTTCTTCACAAAGTCGTGGAAACGTTGATAAACCGTCAACTCATAAAATATCTTGAAGAAAGAAAACTTCCTAATGACCGACCGCCAATACGGCTTCGCAGCAAAAGGTCCACTGGAGATTTGATGGCTTGTATAACTGAAAAGTAGAACCTCTAGACTGTTTTGGAGAAAGTGAGATTATTGCGCTTGATTTTTCTAAAGCATTTGATTGATTTATCGAAAATGCGTGCATTTGATATCGTTGAGTCTCTTCTTCGTTTGATCAGAAACTACCTTACGGTTGTATTGAATTTTTCGAAAACTCAATACTGTTTCTTGTCGTTAAAGCTTAACACTAGGTTAGTTAGATTGGATGGGGAGTGCAGCCTCAAGCGGCAGCACCTAACTCGGATCTCACGGATATATTGTGCTACCCGGATAACATAGGATATGGAGGTAGAGGAGAGGGGTGGCACTGAACCATTTGGAGCTCTGAATGAATTTAAGGATGTTGTTTAGTGGGATGATATGCATGTCACCCCTATTGTCGAAGAAGTATTCTCCGAGGGCTTTTTTCTTAGTATTGGCCAAGCTAGGACACTAACAGAGGAAGTTGAATGAGCTGAAGATTCTTAGATTGCTGCGACAGTTTTCTACTTATTTGGATTTTGTGACAATAGATGAGATAGCTTTAATAGCCGCTTGGCTGTCTATGAAGATGTCAATATTTTTGTTGATCGCAAGTTTGGCGTTGCCAGGTGTTTTGTGGATTCACAGACTGCAAGTAATTCTGCTTGGAAGACACCGCAAAAGTCGAGGAGCTTTATTGATCTGTTCATAGGAGTGGTCTGAGACGATGCCTGACTCTACCCCCTCATCCGTTTTGGAACCGTCGACTTGATTTTCTTTTATAATCCTGTTTTCCTCCAAGCATTCTCTTGTAGAAATGACTGTTAGGTCCACTGGAATGAAATCAGTATACGGGGGGGAGGGTTTGTATTTTTGAATGTCTGTATCATTATGGTTCATAATGATTCTGTAGCCTGATATGGCTGTTTTACAATTGTTGCATTGTTTGAGTAGCAGTGCGCTTTTGGCCGCTGTCTCTTTAGTGAAAAAGTCTAGAGGAGCTAGTGACAGGAAAGTTTCCAGAGCTGCCGTTGGTGTCGTTCTTATGACACTGATTGAGCCAATTCATGCAAGCCTTTGGAATTTGGTCATGGTCTTAAGGTTTGACGCCTTCACTAATGATGGCCACCAAACCAAACAGTTATATGTGAGGTGGCCTTAATATGTATGTGTACATCCAGTGAATTGTTTTGGAACCAGGTTCCCATTTTTTCCCCAAAAATTCTACTGCAAGTGTAGAAAGCGAATTGAGCTTTCATTTCTTTTAATTTTCTTTAAATTTCAGTTTACGATCAACGACAATTCCGAGATACTTCGCCGTACCAGATATGTTTATTGGTATACCGTTTATAGTTATAGTTATTGGAAGTATTCCTGGAATGTTACGTTTTCGCGTGAACAGAACAATTTCTCTTAACACTGTATTGATAGGTGATAACATCGATCGCAAAATCTATTGATTCTCTTGAACATCGTTAAAATGTTACCTGTCTCAGTCTCCTTTATCGCTTTTTCTACAAACAGTGCTCTAGTGAAATAGCCATTTGCATTCCTACCCTGAAACAATTTAGCCGCAACAGCCAGCCGCGTCGCTAGGAATGCTCATTAGTTTTACCCCGAACCACACACCACACTTCGGACGTGCAGTCAAGTATAGAGATTGACATAGTGATCTTCTCTGAAACGGTAGATGGAATGCAGCTCATGATAAATAGGCTTAAGGTCTATTGCAACCGATGGAATCTTGAAATCAACCTGCAGAAATCGAAAATGATGATTTTTAAAGGCGGAGGTGGCAGGCATTCACGAAATGAAAAATGGGAGTATAGTGGCCAAGCAGTCGAAGTTGTCCGCGAATATAAATATTTAGGAGTTCTGATAACCTCAAATCTGAACATGAAGAAGCACCTGGAGGGAAAATTGACTGACGCTAAACGAGCCATTTCGTCGTTATGGGAAAAATGCATCAAGAACAAATACATTGAACACAGCGCAAAACAAAAATTGTTCCGAGCTACGGCATTGTCAATCCTGTTCGCCCCGTAGAACAAGTGCAAGTGTGGGGACATTGCTCCATGGAACCTGTGGAAAAATTTTTAAGATATTTCGTTAAAAGGATATTTCGATTACCAATGAACACTCCAAATTACATGATTTATCTTGAAACGGGAACACCACCTTTAATTATGGACACCCTTGCCATGCACTTTAACTATATTGTAAAGGTAATGGAAATGGAGGATAACAGAGGTTACCAAGAAAAGTTTTAACAGCTGCTATCAAAAGAAAAGGAACAATGTTCGAAGAATGGACTAACCTTGCTGCAACGAGTTGCATCACCATAAATATAAGTGCTAACGAGCAACCGTACATATTAAGAAGAAAGTTCAAGGAAATCCTGGAAAAGTTTGGAAAAACCCTGTTTCAAAAATATGTTTCAGAAGCCAGCTCTTCTCTGTTTAGAGGATACTACAGTCGTCTAAGTTTCAACCTGCAGCAGAACTCGTACCTTTTAAATAAGAACCAAATGAATAAAATAAGTATTATCTTCAAAGCGAGAGGAGAACTGCTCAATTTTAACTTCGTACCTCATCGACCAGATCTGCCCTTACTAGTCTTTGCAATTTAAGAGCGCGTGAAGATACATTTCATTTTATTGCGATATGCCCAATCCTGGCAGAGTTCCGGTATAGATATTTTAGCAAAGACAAGATGACGGAAGGAGAAATGCTCAGCATACTCAACGGTGACCAAGGATGGGACAGACTTTACAACTACATCATAACAGCGTTAAGATATAGGAAAGCTATTCTTGAAGAAGATTTCTAGTAATTTTTGCTTCGTCCAAACTATCCTGCTTTTATATTTTTTTTTAACACTACTTATTATTATTTCTATTAACGTAAACATAATTCAAAATGTCAATCTGGTAGACGGCCACAGAGGCCATACTAATTAGTCTTAAGAATTATTTTTTTCAAAAATGTTAAAATGCAATGAAATAAAGGAGTCATTACAACTAACAACTAAACTAACTATAGAGATTCATATTTCAGTCGCACTACCCGAATGTGGAGTGTTCTACCAAAATGCTCTATCAAAAACAACTTGCATCCGTGTCTCCCATCAAATCCAGACATGCCGATATTTCAGACATTTATCTAAATATCGGAGATCTCTGATCGATTGTTTGTGAGGACTTACAGTGCAGGTGGGCGTCCAGTCCTCACACATGTTGGCCAAAGAGCAGAAAGTATGAGGCTAATTAACGGCAACTGAGATGAAGATGCTTTCTATGACAGCAGAAATAACGAAGCTTGATTGAATATGATATACCATTACCATACAAACCCCACCCTCTATAGATTTTACTTGAATGACCACTTCATCATAAGCACAATCGTGATAGTTTCTTATACAAAATGCCATTCTCCTCGCTTAATATTTTGACCATATTTTTTGTTACCATTTAAGAATTACTTAATGAATCCTTTTCTAAACAACACAAATCAGAGCGATCTGCACACACTCAGTCAGTGCTGCTATGGTGTAAAATAAAGAAAAAAAGAAGAAAAATGGGATCCAATTATGACTCATTGCACTCGCCAAGAAGAACAGTTTTTGCTGATCTGCTGTGTGTTTTTCTTTAGCATATAAGCAATCTTAACGAAGCATGAAATACACTTTCCGATATTCTGTAACTTCCTTGCACAACAAACGCTCATGCATACCAAATCGAACACATCTGCAAATAATTTTGCGTAGAATCGTAGACATGCATTGCTTTATCTGCTCAAGAAATATTGCAAACCATCAAACAGTTCATATTTCGATAGCAAGTTGACAAATTGTAATTAAAAACAGAAAAGAAGAAAAAATATTCTTCTGCCAACATTTACGAAACAGAACAGTGTCTGGAAATAATGATTATTACGACTTTGTTGATGTAATTTTTCACACTTTGTTGGGTGCCTTCAAACGGTAATAATTAGCCCTATGGCAAAGCGAAAAGAGATGAGACAACGAAGAATTATTCTGGTAGAACCATGCAATCGGAGTTCATCTAGCCTCGGAAGAGAGCAAGACACTTCAATAAGGTACATCGTGGAACGTTAATACACCCGGCTTTGATTTTAATCTTAACTTCATTAATTATAAACAAAGCAAAACAACTAACGGAGTGTAAGTTTTTTTTTTTTATTCTTTTTTCGTTCATAGAAGAGGAAGTGTGTCTTATAAATGTAAATACTCATCCGACAACTACGAAATCCAAACTCATTCAAGAAACAGAAAGTCGATGGTGTATTTTCAATGCCACAAGAAGGTTAGAATCACTAGTGCATAAATTTTTTACAATGCTGCTGTTTTGGTGCAAGCGCAAATGTTCGCAAATGGACAGGCTTTTTACAAATGAATTAAATTTAATGTTACATATGTGCAGTTTCCCAATGAAAACTCACATTTTATTTTTCTAATCCGGTTTAAAACTTGAGCTAACAAACTGAGATGTTTATAACTCAAATGGGCGGGAAACTAATAAATAAATTTTTTTATTCATATTTATTGGAAATGCGAAACAAACCTTAAGAACAGTGATTCTTTATTTACAATAAATTTGAATTAAAGTTGTAGGCGATCAAAACAACCAAATATACTTCCGAAACAGTAGAGTAACGTTTTATATGTCCTTGAATTCCGGCTTTTTCTTGGAAACAATGTTCATATAATTAATATTTTCATTAACGGAATAGATTTGCGAAGTCTTGAAACATTTCTCAAGATATCTGTCAAATCAAGCAAAAAAATAATATCAAAGCAAATTACAAACAAGTAAAAATATAAATAAATGAAATAAAAAAATCGTTTTCGGATTTGCCGTTCCGAAAGTGGCAGATTCGAATCCGCTATAGAAATAAAGAGTACAAAATATTCGTTTTCGGAAATTTTTGCTTTCGAAACGAATTACAGAGTAGGGCCCCTGTTAAAAGGAGAGCTCTTAATGTTAATATTTAGAGTTTGCTCATCGCAGATTTTCATTTCCGATACAAATTGTATGGGAAAAAAAGCTTTTAAATCTTGGAATTTTATATTTTGGTCTAGAAGCAAAGTGCTGGGATGAGCGATCATATTAATAGAAAATTAGTTGCTCTACAAAAAAGGTTTCTTATCATTTTTCAACAAATTCACTCCTTCAAAAGTTATTCAAGGATAAAGTTTAATTTAGAGTAAATTAGTTTTTTTTTCTTGATGTCTGTGCGAAAATCTAACATCGAACGCAAGCTTAAAAAATGGGCACGAAATTGCGACTGTGTGTTAGGTGTAACTTCAAAATCCTGAGGCTGAGTCCAAGGTCTCACGCTCTTCATAATTTATTTGGTGGTACAGGGTTCCCAACTTCACATCAATCATGCAAATTGAATAAAATCCCAAAAAATTAAATTAGATATTTCAGAGGATTCTAGCGAAAGTCTAAAAACGCCACTTTTTAGCATTTTTTAATACACAAAAGCACTGAAAATTGATAATAATCGTTACAGCAGTTTGTTCTAAAAATCAGTTTTTTTATTTTTCACTATAATTTAAAAAAATGGATTTTTTTAGAATCAGGTATGCAAGATCTAAGACCTTGTTGGAAGATGTTTCGACAAAAAAATTTAAAAAATCAAAAAAACAATTTTAAAAATATTCACAAAAATAATTTTTTTTTTTTTAAATTTAATAAAAATTTCAAAATAAAATTTTTCAAATTTGGATTCCAAATCTTTTTTAAACCACCTAGGAATTCTTTAATATAACATTTTTACTTACTGTTAATTGCTCATCGACCAATAGAACGTGTAAACAACCAAATGTAATTGCACCCTAAGAAAAAACTTGCAAAGTTCCCTTCTCGAACTAAAGCAAACTTCACTTGTTCTTTAACTAAATTACTTACATATGTTTCCGGCCTTCCGCCATTCTTTCTTTGACATGAAAAATGTGAACACGAATAGAAGCATAGAATCTCGATTTAAGAAACTATTGTAAGTAACAGTGGTGGCCACACAATTAGAAACGGCACCCATATGGTAATATAAGTATGCATAACTATCTTAAAAGACATTTCTTCAGGTTGAAAAGAGGTTTAATTTGTAGCCCATGAATAAGAGTACAAATTAAATAATTAATACGAGAAAAAAGCTAGACAATATCTAATACAAAAAAATAAACATGTATTTAACTCAAATTTTGTGTGGCCATACAATTAGAAACAGAACATTAAAAATGGTATTTTATTAAAAATCTTCAGTTTAACATAGAGTAAGTATAAATATTTTGTAGGGAATCCATTACTTTGTACAATCGCAGCCAAACTTCTTTCCATTCTTTCAACCAAAGCGCGGCATCTTGATGGTGCTATACCGTCCCAGACCTCCTTAATATTTTTGAAAAGCTCGTCCGAATCTTTAGATTTTTTGGACTTTAATTCTCTCTCGACGTCTGCTCATAAGTTTTCAGTCGGATTCAGTTCCGGACTTTGCGCTGGTCAATCCAAAACACTGGTTTTTGTACCCGCAAACCACTGCCTTACAAGTATGCATTATGTTTTGGGTCGTTGTCCTGCTGAAAAACATAACTGATGTGTGGGAATGAAAAAGGCTCTATGACATTGTCCAGTATTCCTTTATAAACATGTTGATCCATTCGACCGTTTATCCTTACTACCCAACACCAACCAACACCAACACCACTCCAAGAAAATGCACCCCAAACCATCATTAAAAGAGAACTCTAAAATTTTAATAATTATTTATAATTTATATTAAAATTAAGATCACATGAAATTTTTTCTTTTAACATTTTTTTATATGGTTTTTAAAACACATTTCATATTTCACTTCCGGCAATAAAGTTCAATCAGCGGGAAATTAACGACATTTTGTTTTTTGGGAAAAAGTACCTTTCGTTTTTTTTAATTTCTCTAAAGCCAAGAAAAATTTTTTCGTTCGGTTTTTTGTTTTTGAATAAACATTTATAAATAAACATTTAAAAAAGCAAAATCTTGTAAAAAAAATTAATTAAGAAAAAAATATTTTCTTTTATCAGAATTTTGACTTTGAGGCTTGATTTGTCAAAAACTGTTTATTATATGAACTCAAATTAAAATTTTTATTAAAGAAAAAAGCAATAGCTTTCTAAAACATTAAAGTATGAGAAAGTAAGTGGCTTAGTTGATTTTAAATAATTTTTTTAAAAATTGAGTAAATTTCATATAAAATCGCTCTTCGGACCTACACAGAGGGATATAGACCCCCCTCCCATACAAATTTTTTCTTACCTTGACCCAACCTATTCATACTGAGTCTTTGGCAATTGGTATCTAAAACACCCTACATAAATAAAAGAAAATTCTAAAAGTTAATAATTAATTATAAAAATAATTAAAAAATTGAGAGCGGTGAAAATTTTTTTTAACTTTTTTCTATACGCTATTTAAAATACATTTCCGAAAATTTCATGAAAATCCATTACTTGGTTTTGCCATTTTTATGTTTAACGGCCCTCCACTATATAGAGCACTATGAATATAAAAAAAAGTGGGCCATACAATCCTGCCTTTCTGACTATTTGTTCGTACATGAGTATTAATTTAACCGCTTGACGGATTTTCTTCAAAATCTTTAGTTGAGACTGTAGGGCATAGAGAGAGGAACCGGGTTACTTAATCTTGAAAAAACGGTATTTGCCAAACTTATTGATTTTTGGTAGAGGAAAGAGACAGAGGAATGGGAACTACATCTGGAAACGGGAGAGGAAAGTTGTGGAAGTAGTCGATAGTTATAAATATCTTGGAGTTATACTAACTCCGCAAAATAATATGAAACTTCACTTAACAGAAAAATTAAAAACTGCGAAAATTGCAATAAACACAACCTGGTCAACATGTATGAAGAATAAAAATATAGGACTCAGAGCGAAATACCAAATTTTCGATGCTACAGCGAGGTCGGTTATGTTTTACGCAGCCCAAGTTTGGGGATACCTTCAAAATGAGAGTGTGGAGCAGCTGCTCAGATTCTTTCTGAAAAAAGTATTGCTCCTTCCCTTGACCACGCCCACTTATATGTTGCACATCGAAACAGGACTGCCATTGATGTTCATCACTACGTTGAAGCTCCATTTTGATTACGTTCTTAAAGTGTTTAGCATGGAAGAAGCTCGCTTACCCAAAATAGTAGCAACGCATGCTCGCGTCAAAAAATCAGCATGCTTTGAAAAATGGAAGGAACTAGCGGAGAGTGTAGGATGTCCTCTTAACCTTACGGGAGTTAGTCTAAGACAAACCAAAGAAGAGCTTTACAATGCACTGCAGGCTCTTGATGAAAAAATGCATAAAGCCTTTATTGAACAGGCAAAATCATCAATATATAGAATATATTACTCAAAACTGGAGCATGACCTTAACACGTTAAATTACTTTCAAAATAATATGGATGCAGACAAAATCTCAACAATATTTAAAGCTAGAGGAGAGTTGCTGCCATTAAATTACATACCCCACCGGCCCGATCTTCCCATAATCTGCAGCTTGTGTAATTTGAAGGATCGTGAAGATATAAAGCATTTTATTGGAGTCTGCCCCATACTATCAGAACTAAGAAAACTACACTTGGGAAAATCGAACTACGAAACTGATGAAGTTCTCCAAATACTGAACGGTCGAGACTGGACTGCTCTTATCAATTTTGTGAAAACTGCGCTACGATATCGAAACCAAATATTAAATGAAGCATTTTAATTTATTTAAATATGTAACTTTGTGCACCTTTTTTTTCCAATTTGTTTTATTTTAAACTTGTCATTCTGGCAGACGGCTTTTGCCATGTCATAAAAGATAAGTCATTTTTATAAAATGAGGTTTACATATCCATATATTAAATACAAATTACAACGAAAACACAATTTGTTCAAATTCTAAATATTAACAATCACAATCCTTAAAAAAACGAAAGAAAATAAATTCCACTATAACAATAGCCATTTCTTTAACAAAAAATCAATAGTTTATAAAAAAAATGTGGCCATTAATTAGGGCGGTCCATTTTTTTAGTTTTTTCCGAATTTTTTTCCACGATAGTCCTAAATCGGTACTAAATCTATTAAAAAAATTCAAGCCAAGTTATAGCTCTTAATTTTAATTTTAACCCGACCCACCCGACATCCAAAGTTTTAAATGGAAATAATACGGGAAAAGTTCTGTTGATTATTAGAAATTCTTGTCATTATGAAATAATGAACAGATCATGTCAACTAATGATGGTTCTTATAGCAAATTTAACGCTCTACAAAAAAAGACTTTTATGATTTTTTGCTAACTTTAACGGTTTCTGATTTAATTTAATTAAGTTATTTAAGGTCATAGTTGAAGCTCATATGGATATGTAGACCTCATTTTATAAAAATAACTTAATTGTGTGACCATAAGTGTATATGGGAAAGTCTAAGAACGATACCGTTTTCTTTTTTTTTTTTCAAATCCAGACTTATCGTTTCCGGGTTATTCGATGTTGACGAAATTTTATATTTAAAAAGTATTAAGTTGTTCAAATAATATTGCGTGCTATTATTTGAAAAATTGTGATTTGTAAAATTTTTTAATTTAAAAAAAGTAGTTTTTTTTATCATTTTTATTTTTATTAAATACTAGGCGTGCCAGCGACTTCGTCCGCCAGAATTGGCATAGCTTTTTTATTTATCCACCGATTGACATGAAATAAAAACTAAATGTTAAGTGAAGCTTACCACAATATATTACTGAAAACCCCATCTAGATAGGATAAGCCGTTTCTGAGATTAGCGTGCACAACTGTTACGTTTTTATTGTATGTATAGATATAGATATAGATATAGATATAGATTTAAATATTTAAGGGTTAGATTCTAGGACTTGCGTATTTGATTTTTAAAAAAACTTGTTTAAGAAAAAATGAAAAATATTACACCAATTTTTAAGAAGACTGGTCAAACTAATTTGATTTAATTTTCAATGTTTATATGTTTAAGCAATTTCAATATAATGC
Source organism: Melanostoma scalare (assembly GCA_949752695.1). NCBI lineage: Eukaryota > Metazoa > Arthropoda > Insecta > Diptera > Syrphidae > Melanostoma > Melanostoma scalare. The sequence continues at coordinate 208,862,693 of OX456984.1, read as the reverse complement.
CGTTTTAACATTTTTGCAAAAACATTTTGCAATATTCAACTTAATTATTTTTATATTTCATGTGATTTAATTCAATTTTCACAATTAACGTGCAATCGGTAACGGCGTATCATAAAATATATTATAAAAAGTGAATGCTACTAGATGTATTCAAAAGCTAAAAAAAAGCAGAGTACTAAAAATAAAAATAAAAGAAATTTCGTCTTTCTAACTGATTTTTAACGTTAAACTAAAAAAAAAAACTGATAGGTCACGGGGAAAAACTTCAAAATAAAAAGAAACCAACTTAAATAACTTAAATAGATAGTACAGAGAGTCAACTCGTGCCTCCTTTACCACCTTCACATTTTGTCTGAAGTGAAATCAAAGAAGTAGGTATACTTGAATTAACGACTATATCTGGCTACAAATGAGTTTCGTTTATTCCGTTTCTTAGCGTTGATTTCACTTTGAAGACAAGTAATGTTTATTACTGCAGTTTTGATTGAACCTTTTCAAAAACGTCAAAAAACGTTTGCATTTTCAAATTGATTTTAAACCAACCGACAAAAAAAATGGCAACGAGGGCTTGCGGTCGAATTTAACTCGTTGTCAAAATGACGCTTCCTTGCCTCAGTTGGCTCTGTGCTTCAATTCTGTGTTAAATAGTGAACTTAAAAATGATATTTAGAAAAGACTTAGATATTGTTCTTAGCACACGATCGAAAGTACGTGCGACACAGTCGTGCATTTTACTTTATTTTATAAATAAAAAAAAAACAGCAAACACTTTATTTCTGTAACTTGTATAATATATGGTCAGTAATGATAAAATTTGTCAGAACCTTGAACTTTTCGGCAAGCAAAAACTTTGATTTGCCTGCTTGTTTATTAAACTCAATTTCATGATTCCTTCACAATTTGCCTCAATTTGATAAACAAATGAGTGTACTGAAATTTTTAACTATGTTGGAAAAAGTATTCATTGAACACTCATTCTCAAAAAACAAAGTTCAAGGATGTGCCTCTGTTCTAAAAACATTTTCAGTACAGGCAAGACACGGTTTTCCCTTGTAACTATGCCCAAAGTAAATTTCAATTATGTAGCTTCTTCATTGGAAAGCTCTTTCTAAAGTTTTCATAAGTGGGTGAACATTTTTTTAAAAAGATTAGCGTCAGCATAAAGACTATACTGACAACCTTTTCTGAAAAGACTATAGCTTATTAACCAAGCTAAAACTTTAGGCTGAACCTCACTATGCTCTGTTGTCTGACATATACGTTTTACGTAACACAAAAATGAATAAAAAGGGTAGCGCAACGGAGCAAGAAGTCTGGGGGCTGTATTACTCTCAACGATATCTTGTAGAGAATGGAGGGCACCTACAAGTTTTTGTCGATTCTGAACACCTTTTCAAGGCTTTTCAAGAAACTCAAATTACCATCTTGCCAATTTCTCACAAAAATTGTTACCTATAGAAAAAAATTGGATGTTTCTGGGGCTGGAACCACGAATTTCTACGGTAAAGGCAGAGACATTTTAACCATTACGCCATGGACACCACAAAACACTATAACAAAAAAAAATACTCCTCATCTTCGTTCAGTGTTATCAGATACGCTTCAAACTATTCAAAAACCGTTTATTGATATACATAGGTAGGTCTTAAATACTAACTTGATCACAAACACCCAAAAACTAGTCTATTGATAGCATCTTCCTTTCGTTATAACTTTCTTGGTGCTCCGAGTGTTTGTAATCTGATTCGAAAAAAATCAGGGCAATCACAAAGGAAGCGCTCCGCGGTGTCATCGTCTTTTCCACAGAATTCACAGATCGTGGAAGCACTTAAACCTAGAACGTTCAAATGGTTAACAAAATACGAATTCCTCGTGGCAACGCCAATAATATTTCTGCATTCTTTTCTGGTAAGGTATAGCAAAAATACTGCAGTTTTGTCATTAAAATTGGGGAGCATAGCATAGTTTCCTGCATTCAACAGAGGCATGCCATTTACGGGCGAAATCTTGACCTCCGCGCCGGCAGATCAATCAGCGCTCAGACCGCAGTTCCTGAAAAAGCAGTCTGATATCCTTGCCTAGTGAGTTCATCAGCGATCTCGTTTCCAAATAAAGGAAGGCCCCAACTCCATTAAGAAAATTAATCAGAAGTATTCACTCATAATAATAAGTTTGAAAAATCTCTTTGTCTTGGGGCGAGATGCCCTGACTCTACATGTTCAAGAAACAATGTCATAAGCGATCTAGCCAGACAATTATACATGTCTTTGCATAATCTTTTTTTACATTTCGTAGTACTGCTGAATCAAAGCGATTTGCAAAAATAAAAGCTAAAGACTCTTTTTGTCGCAGTTGAGGTCGATTCTATAACAAAAGGTTGAAAGTTCGGTTCTTCAGTGCGAACACTGATTTAATCGAAATCGAAATCTATTAGTTTCTCGATTAGTCGTCCGGAATTGGCAAAAAGGATTGTAGGTCCCTTCCATTCTTCACAGGGTCTGAGAGGAATGCGCTTGATATAAAGAAATAAATTCCATTTATTATCTTTTGAACTCTCGGTCAAAATTAAATTAAATTCAGGGATTCTGTAGTGCATGTAGCACAGCCCTTAATAGAATTTTTAGTTTTCGATAATAATACCATCGGTGTTCACTCAACATTTAATTCCCCTAAGAAAGTTGACTTCTTTCCCAGATTGTTCAAGAACTAAGTTCACTTTACGAAAATGAGTGAGAACTAAGTTCACTTTGAGAAAGTGAGTTTAGTTCCATCAGCAGAATTGTGAACCTATTTCCCTGCAATTTTTTATAACCTCACATCTTGTTTAGCTCTCTTTGAAACTAAATAAAAACCAACAGATTAAAAACAACTTGGATAATTTTTTATAGTCAAGGGGTTATTTACATCATGTTTGATGTTGAATGGTGTTTGACGATTAAGACCGTTTTCAGAACTAATGTTTAGAAAAAACGTTAACCTTTGTCGAATTAGAAAATCATTTTCTTAACACCATGCACTTTGCTGAGACCATGAAACCACATATATGCGATATGCCACAAAGAACAATTGATATTAATATAACTCCTAGTGTTCTGCGGTTCGCTTCACATCTTTTCGAGCAGTCAGCGGACCAACATCGTCTTCGGTTTAAACGGGTGCAGTGCAAATAATGTAAATAAGTGTATCAAAAATAAAACAAACAAAAAATCGCTTGCTTGTAACTTGTAAGACACGCAGTAGGTCACATATGAGTGCTTTTGCCGTTTTTCTTAATTGTTGGCCAAGAGAGTGTATAACATTTCAATTTCAACAGTGTGACTGATGGATGATTGATAAGTGATCTCTACTACCCATTTTTTTATCATGTTTAATTTGATAAATTCTGTTTGTAATTGTGCTTTGTTGAATTCGAAGCTGAAAAATGTAACACCAATGTATAAACTGTGTTCAAGTGATTAAAAAAAAGTCTTTTGATGTTTGCAAAGTGATGCAATAAACATGTTATACTCTTATCTAGATTTTGGGATTACAAAAAAAGTTAAGTGTAAGTATTAAAATTGATTTTGATTGAAAAAAGGATATAAATTATTCAAGGATATGGTTATTGAATTTTGTTATAAAAATTAAACAGCTGCTGACAACTTTATTTTGCGATGACCATCATTGAGTGTGAAATGTTTTTATAAAAATTGACATAAAAATATTTTTTGGATTTAAAAAAATATATGTTTATACTAAAACGCAGCTGATAAATTAACCCTCAAAATAACCCTATAATATTTCTTTTTGAAATTTAATTTCTTTTTCCATAAAAAAGAAGTATTTTGCAATAGCTTGGTGAATTTTTCTACAGCTTTAAAAAACTTAAATGTACTTCCATAAATGTCTGGGATCTTATCAGATTGTCTAAACGGCTGGTCCAATTTTCCTGAATTGGAATTGTATTTTAAAGTGAAAAAATGAAACCTGTTATAGAATCGCTGTGATAAAGCGCCCATGTCTCTCGTAAACGGCCCAAAATGATTTCGAGAAAAATTTGTACAATAAGTGTGGTAATAATTGTCTTCCATATAGTCAAAGTAGTTTTTAAGAAAAGCCTAAAAACATTAAGCGCATACATATCAACATTTCTCTTTAAAACTTTTCTTTTCTTTGATTAATAGCTAATGCGATTTCAACAAAATTGGACACTGGACAAGAGTCTTTAGTAGTTTTATCAATAGAAAATTAACAAATTTTTCAAACATTTCTTGTAATAAAATCTTTTGAAAACATGTTGCTTCATTTAAGAAAAATATTATTAAAAAAAAAAAGTCGAAAATAAAAAACCCCTTTAAAAAAAAATCTGCTCAGTAAAATTTTGGGTGTTGATATGCATAAACAAAAGTAATGAAATGGCGTCCTTGATTTTTAGAATAACATTTGGAATATTAAACTTTGAGGTTTAAAAATAAAGTATGTAATTCGCGATTTATCTTTACATAAATCGCGAATTACAAAAGTTTTAAAATTTCGTATAAAAGAGTTCGTAGTGACTCTGGTGACGGCGATGTTCGCCCTCCTCCTTTGATAAAGCGAGTAAGCCTTTTTGGAAAGTCTCCAAGATAATGAAAAAGAGAGGGTTAAGTATTCCTCCTCTTAAAGTAAATAACGAACTATACATAACCGCAAAAGAAAAGGCCAACCTATTAGCCACGAATTTTTCAAAAAATCATGAAATAACTGCTGACTATAGTGATCTTGGTACTTTAACTGAAGTATCAAATTCAGTCAACTATGTCACCCAATCAAATTTTCAACCTGTTTTATTAATCCTAGTTCATTAAGAAAGTTGATCCAAACATTAAAACCAAAAAAAAGCCCGGGTATGGACGTCATAAATAATCAACTTTTGAAAGCCTTACCTCTGCCAGGATTGCGGTATTTAAGCATGATCTTCAATGCTTGTCTCAAACTGAGCTATTTTCCTGATTGCTGGAAAACAGCCGTTGTGATACCGATCATAAAGCCCGGCAAACGGAAAGACGATGCAAACAGCTATAGGCCAATAAGCTTACTGAGTTCTATAAGCAAGCTACTAGAAAAAATAATAAAAGAAAAGCTTGACAGTCATTTAGCTGCTCATAAAATTTTGCCAGATTTTCAATTTTGCTTCAAACCATTACACAACATCAACCACCAATTCCTCATAATTAAAAACCACGTGAAAGAAAAATTCAATAGCAAAGAGTCAACAGCCCTTGTACTCTTAGACGCATTAATACACAAACTTCTTAAATTGAACTTCCCACTGGCAACAGTTAAAATTGTTCATAGCTTTTTAAGTGGGAGAAAATTTTTTGTAAAGGTTCAAAATGATAAGTCTTCTGAGCAAAACATTCCATATGGAATTCCTCAAGGCACTGTACTCGGCCCCACCCTCTTCAACATATTTGTGTCCGACCAACCCAATCTCGGAAATAGTATTGGTATAGCTATGTTTGCCGACGACACGGCTATTTTTACATCAGGAACGTACTATATGGATGTCTATCGCACGTTACAAAGGTCTCTTTCACTAATTGAAAATTATTTTTTTAAATGGAAGATCAAGGTAAACCCACAAAAAACCCAAGCTATTTGGTTCACACGACGACGAAAATCTTGTTTTTTCCCGAACAATGTTCAACTTCGAATGGGAACTGTGAACATAGAATGGTCTGAGCATTGTCGATATCTTGGTATTATGTTAGACAAAAAATTTAGTTTCCAAAAACACGTTTCTACAACTATTAATAAAATAAACATTTATGTTAAAATTCTAAACCCATTAATTTGCAGAAGTTCTAAACTAAGTAAAGACAATAAAATTATATTATTCAAATCTATTTTTCAATCTATCCTTCTCTACGGTGCTCCTGTTTGGTATGATTGTGCCAAAACCCACAAGCTTAAACTTCAAATATGTCAAAATAAAATCCTTAAAATGATGCTTAATTTACCATGGTGTTACTCGACTCGACGGCTCCATGACCAATCCAATGTCAACTTATTGAACATCCTAATAGAAAAATCATCTAACAAATTTTATGAAAATTGTTCCTTTTCTGATAACAAGCTTATTAAATGTTTATCTCCGCCATGAATAAATATAGGCTTTTTATATACATGTAGGTGTATAAAACCTAATTACTTATGTAATTATGATTTGAAGCAATCGAATTTTATCGAATATAAGTCATTGACCTTCGAATTGATTCATAAAGTTCGATTTCTTCAAGTCATAAAAGAACATATACTTGGGAATTTTGCAATATTTAGGTTTAAGAGTCGAATGAGGGTTTTTAATTGTAGCTTTCCCTTGAATTATTAAAAATTAAAATCAGTAGACATTAATTATTATCATTAAATTATGGTTGTAAAGAATATTACTAGTCCTAAATCTCCAAAGAAAAGTTCCTACCCAATGTAAATATTGTTTGTTGCTACTAAATAAATAAATGAATGAAGTATTTAAAAAACTTACATCTGTTCAAAATTTTCAATTTCAGTCTTATTACCATATTTTTATAAAGGCATCTCCATTCGCGAGGAATTGGCAAGTCCTCCGAGAGTAAAAACACTGCCATGAGGATAGTTCGGTTTGGTGTCTTAAGACTTAAAATTCGTGCGAAATAGATTCTCTTTGTGTGAGGTGTGAGCTTATTTTTAATGCGTCTTAGGACTCCAAATTGTTCTACCCATGGTCAAAATTTACATTTTTTACGATTTTAGACAAGAATAAAAATCATTTTATAGAAAAATTAACCGCTCTTCACTGAAGGGAGCCCAAACGGTACGAGTGTTGTGGGAAACGTGGGTAGCATCATCATCTTACAAAATTTTGAATCAAAGCATCTGGTTCGTTGGTTTATAACTTTAGCCAGGGTCAACCCAAGTTTCCTCAACAACCCTATGAGTGGTCAAAAAAAAACCTGTGTTTTCCAGTCCTCAAAAAGAGCTAAACCACAAAATCACCACACATCCTTGTCGTTTGAACAAAAGTACATACATACCATTTGACAGTCTTGTTCAACTTAACTCGCCCTAGCAAAAACCTAGGGCGAGAATTCCCTTGCAGCACCACTTCCATTAGCTTCAGCCACATTGTGATGAGTTGAAAATCAACTTCCAGAAATGGGAAACAATTGTGTTAAGAACCTCGTTGGCTTAAGCCTCAAAAGACACGAGAAAGAACTGGCGAAAGCTGGTAATCCCACTGAAGCCAAACTGTAGTCAAATATCTTGGCCTCTGGCCAGATCAGTATCTATATTTAAACAAGCATATGGATGCGTTTCCGCCCAGAGCTTTTGCTCTGACAAGGCGAATGTTTTATAGCAGACAACCTGATAGCAGGTTTAAACTGATTTGCTATACAGCCCTCATAAGGCCAATGATTTGAGAGCCAGTATCTGCGTACCTGTACCCTGTCCATTACAAAAGGCTCAGGTAAACAGAATCAACAAATCTTAATATATAAAAAGAAGTGTACGGTTAGTTGTGATCGCATCACTTGCTCGATCGAAAGAAGCCAAATTTTGGTGGTAGCTTAGGGGATGTTGGTAGATGGTTTTTATAAAAAAAATCTGATGAAACTACATGTCAACTAAGTTCAACTCAGCCAGCTGTGGCAAAAAAAGTCACGTATCATGGCTCCATATCGCTCACTTTCATGTACATATAAGGGCAATGGGGGGATGTTAAGCCTTAACGACAAATGACATCGTTGTGTTAGCGAGTTATTATTCCAGTCTGTTTTTACTACCCCATGTAACAATGCTCTCAAGGTCAGATTTCATTGAGCTTATCATACGCAACCGTTCCAGTTCCACATCCGAAGAGCAGAGACGTGAGTTTGGAAACGAATATGAAAAGCTGAGGTCAGCAAAGCAATTTAGGATTAGAGATCATTAATGAAGATAAGGAAGAAAGTGGGAGACAAAACAGAGCCCTAGGGAACACCAGCTTTTATAAGATGAGTATCAGACTTGTAACCATCCAACAATATCAAGCGCAATAATCTTACTTTCTCCAAAACATGTCAGCAGGGCTTCCACTTTTCGCTGAGATATGTCGTTAAGGGAGGAGTAAGCCCTGGGAGGCTGAAAAAAGGTTTTTTTATGGAAATTTTTATGAAAAATCTGATAAAGTAATTGAATTTAATGATTTGCTACATTATTAAGTATAGTCTTCAGTATCTTCTATGATTTTTTCATTCAAAAATATTGAAAAACAAGCCGATGATAGTCCATTTTCCGAGACGCCTCCACTTTTCGATCTTTTGTGGTGTGCAAGATTACTTTTGACAGGATCATCTAAAATCAAAATTCTAAAAAGATTTCGTTAAAAAAAAACTTTATCCAGGTAATAACACGAGGTTTTTTTTGCAATTAGTTTTTTTGCCTAAAAATGCCGCCATATTGTAGCTGTCAATTCCGGAAAAATGAAAAATTTTTAAAATCCTTGTGTTATTACTTCTAAAAATATATATTAAAGAAAAAATACTAGTTTCGAGATAAACGCGTTTAAAGATAAACGCGAAAAACAGCACACTGAATGGTTCCCCTCAAAAATATTCAGTTAGAAGCGTCATTAGAGTGAGTTCCCCTTCCCTGAACACAAAAGAAGACCTCGAGCTGCCTTGAACCAATCATAAACGGTTGGTTCAAGGTCGTCCGGCCGGCCACCCTCTATTCGCTCACCGCGCATAGCTACTCTAAAATCATCTAAAATCACTCGGCATTATCGTGGTAACCGTTGGAGCGTAATTCTCTCCGATCGGAGACATTTTGCTTCGCGGTATTTCTCCGATCGGACGATCCGACGTTCTCCGATAAGTTTTTGTTGCGGAGATTTTAGTTTTGGGAATGCAATGCATTGCCGCATTTGTGAAAAATTTCTTACGACGACAACTACTTCGAAGCAAAATTGAGTCTCCGAAAAAAGATGCGTTGCGGAGAAAACTCCGCTCCGACGGTTACCACGATAGGGCCGACTGTAACTTTTCGAATTCAACTCGCATTGACTTTAAATTTTGAAACAACATTCTTGAAATGTAGTATATTAAGAAAATGCAATAAAAAACCGATTTTTTTTGAAAATGCCCAGGGTTTATTAGGTTTTTTTTTACCCCCCTCCCCATTAACACGATGTGTCAAACTTTCTGTGACCCCCCTATGAATATTACGCCACAAAAGCTTAGCCCCCCCCCCCTTGCGCATGATAGATTTTAATTGATAGTGCAGTTGTAAGTTATAAGATTTTTTTTTTTTATTATAAATTAACAAATATATTTTACGGATTCCAATGCCGCTAGAGCCATATCAAAACGCTAGAGCCGCTCCAAGGAGCTAGCGCTCATGTTTAAGAAAATAAACATTAGTAAATATATTGAGTTACAATTAATTGTTTTAAAAATATATGCATTTAAATGTTTGTATACTTACTAATATGAAATGAATGACTTTTGACAAAAACTTAAAAAAAAAAACTATTCGAGAGAAATACTGTAGTACAATTTTTTCATGAACTGCAAACGTTACGTTGCGGTAGACCCCTCCCCTCCCCCTCCCCCCTTGTCATAACTTGTCATACTACTCAACGGGACCCCTTCTGTAGCGGTTTTGTTTGTTGAAGGAAAAATTGGTAACATTTTATGGTTTTCGTTACAGATCAAAATATGCGAAGTAAAAGTCATGCAGATCTCCAACTAGGAATTCGTACAGGATACGAAAGACCTTTGATTTTTCTTATGGAAGTATTAGTTTTAATTGCTGTAAGTATAACATACCTTCCTCTTCTTATTTTCCACACATAAGCATCTTCAAGAGATCACAATTTCACACATTAGTGATTTCCAGTATCGCAAGCATATAACATCACATGTTGACAAGTTATTTGTTTAATGGAATCTCACTCGACTACAATCGAATTTAAAATCTCAAAATTTATAACTTTTAAACTAATATACGCTACTCATAAAAAATTGCTTCACCTTCACATCCGTAGGCTCCTCTTAGTTATCTCAAAAAAATCTCAAATCTTTGATAACCGGATGTGCGCGTGTAGCTGCATAACAACATACAAATGGCAGATCTCATAGTTGCGATCATTTAATTCGATTTTTTCCTAATTCTCCTTTACTGTAATATCTCTTGCTGCCGCAGTATGGCTTAAACTATTCAATATTGCTAACCATAACTACTGTACATGCATATCTTGGTGTTAACGCAGTCTTTTGGTTTTATTTTTGCAGTCAGTTTCACAATGTTTTGGAGAACCGATAGATTCTACGACTGAATTTACTGTAATAAGCAAGACATCAAGCGTGACGAGTCGTAGCAACAAAACGAATCACTTGCCATTGCTGCCTTCCTCGCGGAATAACTCACCTACAACACTTAATCCCAAACTAACAAAAAGAGCTGGACTGTTGTCAGAATCAAAACCTAAGGCAAGTAAAGCAACAAGTTTTTTTTTTTCTTTTTGTATATCAATTGTTTTTCTGCATGTATAGCAAATAGAAAACAGAAAGTCTTTGCCATTCAAAGTCGTCTTCTTTTTTTAATGGAAAAGAACTAATTTTGTTTCTAGTTGACATTGACGGAATTTAGTAGCACTAAAAGTAGTTTATCATTACTTTGTATAAAACTTGCAATATTGCAATTTGCATACTTGGCACTGTTATATCAAGCTTTCTAAACATGTGTTTTCCTTATTAAGCAAAATTTTTAAAAACAATGGACCTAATCTGAAAAAAAAATTGTATCGTCACAGGAAGATCACGTTCCTGATTCCACAGGATACATACCAATAACTTCATATAGGCCTTCAAGGACACACTTACCGTCTAGAGAACACTTTCCACCCAATTCGATAGCACATAAAAGTCCTTACCAGACAGCGATATACGAAAGTGAAAACTGGAAACCTGATAACTGGGAGTTGGACTACACCAAGAAGCACTTGCGATTTAATAGCACTCGAGTACAACGTAATATTTCATCGTTAAGATTCTACCCTTAGAGGTGCTAAAAGATCTTTTTTTCCATAGATATTGAAGCTGAGTGTCAGGACGATTACATGAAGATACGAATCGGGTTCAATGGGTCATTTAATGGACTTGTTTATTCAGCAGGTATATTGAAAAGGAATTTAAATAAGTCCAGCTTTAAGGTGAAAATTTGTTTTTTTTTAGGATATGCCTATGATCCGGATTGTATGTACGTCAATGGAACGGGCAACGATTATTATGAGTTTTACATTCAACTAAATAGATGCGGAACACTTGGAAAGAACGCACTACATGATGAAAAGAGGAAGAACCCTACAGTGAGTAGAATGTTGTACATAGTTTATTAGCTTTTCCGTAAACGTAGTTTATATTAAATGTTATGGCGATTGGTCATTTTTTTCTTTTTTCTTAAATTAATTTATTCAACCATAAAAAGTCACGATACGCGAAGAAAATAGGTTTCTGGAACACTTTGCACCGTTTTCGTTATTAGTAAGACGTTAAGGGTTGTAGTAACTTGAAAATTTTAAACACGGTGACTTTGGTTGAAGTCGAGATAATTTGAATCTGTACAAACTAAAAGACCTTTGCTAATGCTAAGGTTGAGTTAAAAACTGGGTCGTTTCAGATATACAGGTTTTTATACATTCGATATAAAAACCCTTAAAAAGTAACGCTTTCACCATTACAGCCTTCCACAAACGTAAAACATATCAAAACTGTCAGATATTTAAAAAGAGTAGCGACAGTGAGTGCTACGACTAATATATTGTGGTTAAAGGGTTGGACTGTTACTTGAGAGTTTGGGGTTCAAATCTCAGTATTTTTCCAAAGTGCACTATAGTGGTAATCGCCTCTTGTTTGGAATTTACAAGCCTCCCAAAGTAGAAACAACATAAAAATGTCTTTCTAACCTAATAAGAAAACTGTTACATTTAACGTGAGCAACGTGAATCGGTGTACCCTTTTATATCCTCTCCTATTTTCCTAAATACTCGCACTATGTTTTATAACATTATAAGGGTATTCAAAACCCCTTGCTGTGCGCGCTAATTATAAAAAAAAAGTTACCAAAGACACTGAGCGGAGACATGGTAAGAGGTGGTAGCCTAGGGTCCATATTATGGCAAAAGAAGGCAACTATCTAATAGTACTGTGGTCCGGTATTTAGGTTTGAGTGCTCCCGTTAGTATTTAAAAAAAAATTCCGACAGAAAAAAAAAATCTTTAGCCATTTTACCAAAGAAAATTATAGGTCCCCTCAGTTGGTAATAGGTAACACTAATGTTTAAGAGAAGTGCATTGTTCTCTGGTCCATCATGAGCTTTCTGAATCCAAATATTTAAATTTTTTTTTTAAATAATAATAATTTTTTTTGTCTTTTCCAGAACTTCATGTGGAACACAGTAACTGTTCAGTACAATCCTCTGATTGAAGAAGAATTCGATGAACACTTTAAGGTGACTTGTGAATACGGCTATGACTTTTGGAAAACTGTGACTTTCCCATTTTTAGACGTGGAGTAAGTATGAGGCAAAGGACCTCGTTATAAGTAAAGAATCGAATTAAAATTCGATCATTATGTTACAAAAATTTTGAATTTTTTCCTGACTTTTAAATGATTCAAATCTAGTCCAACTACTTACAATTCGCAACTGAAAACTAGAGCCAAAAAATTTAAAAATATTGTTCAACTGCAAAGTTATTGTATTAGAGAATTGATACTTTCAACAAAAAAAACTTGCTTATTTGTGTGAGTTAGTTATAGCGGTGTATTCGTTTTGCTTACTGCTTTCAGTACGCTTGCGCTTTCGCGATTGGACGCTCGGAATCGGTAAAATTACCATGAAAGGCCCCTTCGCGATTAGCTCTTCGGAATCGAAAAAAAAGTTGTAGGTCCCCTTCATTCCCCTTAAGGTATAGTTGTGGTAGATGCGATAGGCCGCGTCTGTTGCCCCCAACTATTTATTTATTTAATTAACCAATAGACTAAATTATTAGAATTTAAAATTAATGTATCTTAAATAAAATGAAAAGCAGATCTGTGCAGTACAAAAACTTAAAATTTGCGACTCCGATTCGTAAAGGTTTTCATCGCAGTGTTGATGAATCAAAGAAGCTAGTCACGAATTGTTCAAAAATATTCCAGGATACATTTTGTAGTTCAATGAACTTGAAATAATAAACAAGTGGGTTGAATTTTCTGTGATGATACAGTGAAAATTATTTAATTTAAGTAGAGAAGAGATTTATTAGATGACTAACTCGTGAGCAATGAATAATGGGTGTCTATGAATCACTATCAAATTTGATGTTGAATGATTGCTCAAACTTACAAATTATCAAATTAACTACTATCATTCAAAATTCACAAAAATCGTTTTGAGGAAGAGTTGATTGTTGAAATCATATAATTGATGAAGAGAATCAACATTCTCTGCAACTAGACTTCTTGATTGTATGTTACCGGCATTTTGATTAAATACTTGTTAACAAATTAAATCTGCGGGCGTCAATAGTGCAGTGCTCAGTGGATGAGTGTTTTATTGCTTCACTGGACTTTAATGGTTTACAGACATAGTCATAGATAAAATATCGTTGTATTATTTTGTTTTTTTACACTTTACATTGTTTAGTAAAAAGTAAAAAGAAAGAATTTTTCACTTTCAGAGTCGCTACAGGAAACCCAGTAGTATTCACACTAAGCCCACCTGAGTGTTATATGGAAATTCAAAACGGATACGGAATTGGTGGATCACGTGTCACCGGACCTGTTCGCGTTGGTGATCCGCTAACATTAATAATATATATGCGAAGCAAGTATGGTAAGTACAGCTTGCGATCAACCATCCCGTCAAAACAATTTTGTGTTGCGAAAATAGGTTTGAATTTATTAAAGGGTTATACCTAACGTGACCATACGTTCCGCTTTGGGCGGGACAGTCCCGCTTTCAGGCAGTCTGTCCCGCTGTCCCCCACGAGGTTGAAATTATCCCGCTTTTGCAATTTTTGTGAGGGTTGAGTTTCTTTTGATTCGATAAAATTTAAGCATAAACATTTTCATTCTTTTGTATATTAGGTTTGTTCGTTGAAGCCATAGGGTGGCCACAAAGCGTTTTTTGAAAAACCTAAAGTCGCCCTGAATGTCAAATTGAGCGTTTTTTGCCTAAACGCAAGCGTTCCTTTAATATTAGTTTGCAATAGAAGTATCCATTTGTAAAACAAAGAAAAGATAACACCGCAGACGTTACATGTGAAAAATCTCGTACAGATTTTAGTGTTAGACATAATGGTGACTGTGATATAGAAAAACATTTAAAATCAGAAAAACATAGACTTGCCGATCAAGCCGCTGCAATGCATAATTTTTATAAGAAAACCGAGTCGCCGACTTCTAAGGATTTGGATTTAGCTGCAGCTTGGGGTACGTGGGCGTATCACACCGTGCAACATAGTCACAGTTTTCGCTCAAATGACTGTTCTTCTTCATTAATTCAAGCATGTTTTGAGCAAAAATTTAGATGTGCACGTACAAAGTTTCAAGCTATTGTGGTTAATGTGCTGTCAACCATGGCAACCGAAGATTTAAAAGAGCATTTACGTAAAGCCAATTGCAAAACTTTATTAGCGGATGCTTAAAATCATGGCTCAATCAAATTATTCCCAGTTTTAATTCGCTATTTTTTACCATAGGAAGGCGTGAAAGTTAAGGTTTTAGAGGAGCAGCCAGGCGAAACATCGGATATTATTGTACTTATTGTATTATTATTGTATTTAAGGAAATATTGTCTTTTAAAATGACTTAAATAAAAAGAGATAACACGAACTGCAACTTCGGGGGAAAGAATACAACCACACAATCCACAAGCCACAACGCGATCAAAACTGCCGCTGATTGTCTTCCTGTGGATTTCTAATACATTATAGTAAAAATTTACTCATTTCTACATCTACAGCGTTCGAGTAGAAGCTTTGTATTTCAACCGAGAGTATCACAAGCTGCTGGACTATAGTAAAACAAAGTGGCTTGCGTTAATGCCCGCGCTTGAGAGAGTTATAAAAATGTTTCAGCCTTTGAAAAACTATTTTCTGAGTATCAAATGTCTAAATATTTTAAAGACGTTTTTCGAAAAACTTAGAATTGTGGTTATATTTTTGTCAAGCACAAACAGCGACCTTTCATGAAGTTGTTTTGAAAGTCGAAGCGCAAAGGAAATTAATCGTCTCCAAGATAACCTAACACTAAAAGAGAATACGATTTTCCTTCCTCACATGATCCGTGGCCTGATGGTAAAATTCCAAGAAAGAGCAGAAGAAAAAGCAGCAGTAAACCAGAACGTAAAAACTACGGCGGCTGAGTTTTATAAAACAAGCAAGGAATACTTGGACCAGTGCCAGTGGTGTCAATTTAACACAGAACAAGAAGTGTTTGGATGGTCAAATTTAACAAAAGTGCCTACGTGGGAAGAGGTACAGAAAGTGGTTGATTTACTAATCACGCAAGGATTTATTAGCAGCAGCCAAGATGCGAAAGTCTTTGACGAGTTCTCACTTATTTTAAACTTTGTGACTGATGAAAACATTTCTGGCTGGAATACCGAGAATGTTTCAACTGAAAATCGTTGGGTCGATTTATTCCAGCACTTTCGTGCCAATAATCTAACAAATTTTTTTGATTATTGAGTACGTTATGTGTCTGCCTGGAAGTAACGCACCTGTGGAAAGAGTTTTTTCTGAAATGAACAAGGTTTGGACAAGTAATAAACCACAGTTGAGTGTTTCAGTAATGAAAGGTACTTTGATAACGAAGATAAACATAAATAAATCATGTACTGAGCTTCACACTTTTCTAAAAACAAGATCCGATATTTTAAAAAAAATTTGTTCAGCAGATAAATATAAAAATACAAACTAGAATTCACGCCACTACTTATTTGCTTTGATTATTTAAAAATAATAATAATAATAAAAACCTTGTAAAACACTAGTAGCTTTTTTTAATTACATACATAATTCCGAAGATGTCCCGCTTTGACAAAAAAAATAAATGGTCACGTTATAGCTTATACCTAAATGAATTTTTGGCTAAAAGTATTCTAACACATCCCTAGAATTGAAATCAGAAAGTACTACAAACTAATATACTTCAGAAAATTTTTGAGAATTAATTTTCTGAAGCAACTCCAATGCAAATTCATAGCGTTTTGGAAATTAAAACGTGCTTACCTCAAAACTGCGTTTTGAAATTGGCCGGAAACGAAACTTTTTTTTTAGTTTTTATCCAATTTAGTTGAAATCTCGATTGTAGCTTGTTGTGATGATTATCTAGCTCGTTTTCGAAAACGAATTAGGTTTTGTCTCGGTGAGAATAGGTAAGACATGCTTTGGAATGCGATTATAAATACGACTGATTTTGTTTTCGAAAAAGAAATTTCGAGTAGTATGCTTCTTCGACTTTGCCCAGTGGGCCACTTTCCTATCGATTTACCAACCTTTTGTTCGATTGAAAATCATTGAAATGGTTTTATGCATAGTAACGCATAATTCAATGCAGAGATTTTGTGGCCCCAAAATATGGTTATGACACCTTGTTATAAATATATTCGAGGCTATTTACCTTCTAGGCTTTTAAGTTCTATTGAAAACCTTTTCAATTCTTCGGAAGGCCCCTACCCCTTTCAATGTGTTGTAGGCCTCTTGAATTTCTTATTGAGACCCTACGGTTGTGTGGAAGGTCCTTAAAGCTATGTTTAAGACCACTACAATTTGTAGCAATTTGTTTTGAACGTCTCAAAATTTTTCAGTTCTTATTTTTTATGTCCATCAAAAATCCAATTTTCATTTTTTTCTTTTCCTTCATTCAAGTTCTAGTTAGGCCATAAAAACAGATCTCAAAATGATCCCGTAAAATGTTCCGATGTCCACGCAGACGTACGTTTTTTTCACCGGAAATAATGTAATAATGCAAAGGCGGGGCTTAGAATATTTTTTTCAGGGCCTGTTTATCGAATGTGTATCTTCAAGTTTGAATAAATTTAATTTTAAGCTTTGATTTTTCTAATTTTTTTCTAATCAAAAAAAAATGGTTGAATTTTTTCCCCTTAAGTGCTATTCATATGAGGACGAAGAAAAAATGATTAATAAGTCAAGAAAAGCGATGCTGAGTTGTTTTGGACCCGAACTCTTCAAAAACTCTGGAGAAAATAAGGCCTATGTTGAAGTTCAGATGAATAAACTTGCTTTGTAATTTCCTAAACTTAATAAATTTACATATATGTACAGTCAAACCTGGATAAGTGAGAAAACTCTATAAGTGAGAGTAACAGCCAGGACGCGACATTTTAAGCTCCCAAAACCTCTATTAGCGAGAAACAGAAACCTCTGTAAGAGAGAGTCGTTTTTCCCTCATTGACAATTCTTCCATTGTCTTTGTATTGTTTTCTCGTCAATATTGTACCCATTCTATTTCGTGGAACTAAAAAAATTTTGTTATTTTATCGCATTCTTTTCGAATGGACACGTGCCCCTTTGTACCGTCCTTAATCAGTTTATAATTATCAATTGCGAAGGAAAGTTCAGTTCTGCATCATGTCAAAACGGAAAATTCTCTATTTTTCCTCTATAAGTGAGAAACGCTACCCATGTACCTGCATTAGCGAGAAAATCGGGTTAGTGAGAAACCTCTATAAGCGAGAATGAGAATGTGCTCCCTTGAACTCTCGCTTATCCAGGTTTGACTGTATTTTGGTCAACACATCGGCTGCTGCAAGCAAGTTTCTACAAAAAATTCCTTAGGCTGGCGTGCTGCAACCTAGGCTAGTATTCAGTTCGGGTCCGTCCTCAAAATCTCGAAGTTTCAAGTTTATCATTAGTATTTGATCTATTTATTAAACCTTTTGTGTACTTAATTCACTAAAGTAATATGGACTCTCATTGCATTACATTTTCTTCTTTTTGCAGAGGGATTCGACATTGTTGTCAACGATTGCTTTGCCCACAATGGTGCTAATAAACGCATTCAGCTTATAGACGAATATGGATGCCCTGTTAATGAAAAACTCATTTCAAGATTCAGGGGATCTTGGTCAGACGGGGGAATATACGAGACGCAAGTCTATGCCTATATGAAGACTTTCCGATTCACAGGTTCGCCAGCGCTATATATCGAATGCGATGTTCGCATGTGCCATGGAAGGTGTCCGGTAAGATTTCTTCCTTATTTAACTATAAATCGTATTTTATATTGAATCATTCAAAAAAAAAAAAACAGGAAGGTAGGGTAAGGTTTTGTGGCATTCGAAAATGCCAAACCAAAAATTAAAAAATGTTAAAAGCCTAGACGACGGAACCTCTTTTATACTGGTTTTTGCGTCAACTTGGTATAGCTACTTTCTTGATGAAACGTACCAAACATTTTAAGATAAATAAGAAGCACTGATCAGAAGAAACAATTAAGGATATGCAAAGACCATTGCTTTGCTCCTTTTCTGCACACTTCTTTTGATATTAATTTTTTTTTTTTTTTTTTAAATTTAAAATTCTGTTTAACGATTTTACCTACAATTTCAGAGCCAACCATGTCATTGGAGAAACCTAAAAGCAATTTCCAAACGAGATGTTCTTGGTTCAACTCCTAATCAAGAAACAAATGGATCGTTGTCAGAAAACATAAACTTGTTCCAATCTCTTCGAGTCTTACAAGAAGAAGAAGAAAACAGAGATGAGTCTATTAGATCCCACCTACAGCGGAATGTTCCGGAGATTTGTGTGACGACGTCACTGTTTTCCTCTGCGGCTGCAGCTATTTCAATGTGTATTTGTATTCTTTCTGCAATTGTAATGATAACTTGTTTAAAAATTCGAAACCTTACAACTCGAACAGCGGGTTATGAATCCTATGTAACTCATAAGGGACAGATTTCATAGTTTTAGTTAATATTGTTTTTATAAATTATATGTCCATCACCTGAATAGGGTGTTGGACAGTGTACATTTACAATTTTTGTTTTGTTTTATGAATATCTTTTAATTTAAAAAAAAAACTTTAATATAGTTTAAATTTTATAAATTGGTGTGTTTTAAATACCGATTAGCAAATTATTTGTAGTGTAGTTAGTATTAAAATAATATTGTAACTTTTTTCTGTTCATAAAGTCCTGTCACTGTTCCAAATATTATACTTTTTAATTTGTATATGTATAAGGTACATTTGTTTCTAAAAGTTTATCCTAAAAATTGTATATGATGTGTATCAATATAAGGGGTATTTTGCATAAGATGCGACAAAAGCGTAGGACGTATAGATTGGGCCAAGACTAGAAAAAAATCGTATGCGAGGGACAATTTTATAAGAAATTCATTTAATTTTCTAATAGAAATTATGAAAAATTAACTAAGCCACCTACTACCACAAACTATAGTGTTTTTGAAAGTCAATACTTTGTACTTAAATTAACATTTTAGTTCAAATCAATTGAATGAGTGGATTTTGAGTAATCAACTTGGCACCCGTGGCGTGATGGTTAGGCAAGTGTGCCCATTACGCAGGAGGTTCGTGGTTCAGATCCCAACACAAGCCAAAAATGTTTTCCATTGGTATCGCCTTTCGCGAGGAATTGGAAAGTCCTCCGCACTGTCTCGCTAAGCCGTTCGAATTCGGGAAAAAATTGTAGGTCCTCTCTATTCCCGCACAAGGTATGGTTGTAAGAGATGCGATAGACCCTAGGGCACCCCACCGTACACTATCAAAGAATCCGAAAATAGAAAAGTTTGAAGAATCATACATACATACGTACATATTTATATTTGTTTTATATAGGAAATTTGTTTTAAGCTTTTAGTTTGTCAGACCTGAAAACAATTTTTCTTTATGTTTGCTTGTTTTAAGAAGAACCAAATTGTGTGTTTATATAATTTTTTAACTATCCACGATGTAAGTTGTCTGACTGGAATTGTATTAGAAAAATAAATGCATTCTAGGAGATATGGTTTTTCAGATGAGATTAAAGACAAATCAAAAACAAAACAAAAAGTTTACTCTGTTAAAAGACCTGCTCTAGATCGATTGTGGTGCCCGCAGTGTTAGCATTAGTTCACCTCCTTTTGAACAAGAGCAGATTCGAGTAAAGTGTCAAAACTAGCTGTTGACATTTGCTCCAAATATTTTTGTGTACCTATATTTGGTGTTTTATAATAGTTCTGAAACAAAATTAAACATAAAATCAGTTAAAATTCAGGTCGGAGTAGTAAAACGTTCACAACGGATGAAGGCATATGGAAACACCGCTGTCTCTTGTCAATGTAGGAATGAACAAGTGAGGATTTTATAAATTAAAATTTTCACTAGTGTGAAAACTGTGAATCTGATAATGTGAAGGGTTGTGAGCTTGTGACTCTTCGAGAGCATAAGGCTCGTGGCACGGTAAAAGAAGAAGAAAAAGTAGTATAAAAAAACTCTCGTTCGGAATTGAGGGAGTCAAAGAATGGTGGAACGGGTTTTTGGTCTAAATTTGACATAAATGTGGTGTATCGAACAAAAACTCATTCATCAATTTTCGCTAGGTTAGGATAGGTTAGATGGGGGGTGCAGATACAAGTGGCAGTACCTCACTCGGATCTCAAGCATCCATTGTGATCCCCGGGAAAAAGAGTATAATGAATTGGGAAGATTTAAGAAGTAGAGGGTTTGGCTGGTGGCTGGGTTATTGGGGTACGGAACCCCACTTAACCATTTCAGGATGCTGTTCAATGGGAGGTTAGAGATGTCACCCAGTTCGTCGAAGAAGTATTCTCCGAGGGCTTTTTTCCTAGTATGGGCCAAGCTAAGACACTCACAGAGGAAGTGGAATGATCCTTCCTCTGCCTCTTCGTCTTGGCATTCTCTACATAAGTCGGATGTGTTGATGCCAATTCTCATCATGTGGGTACCCAACGAGTTGTGGCCCGTGAGAGTGCCAATCAACAGAGAGAGCCGAGGCTTATTTTCAGTAACTAATGCTCAAACTTGTAAGGGCAGAGCTCGTAGCTTACGACAAATTTTTTTCCAACTATATCGCAGACGCAGTCTTCCTTTCCAGAACCACTGCAGCAATATGTCGTCTTCTTCGATGTTTGGATTGAGCTTTTGAAATTTGGTGAAGGATGAAGGACCTATTCACATGAGCACGACCAACGAACGACGAATAAATCAAGAAATGAGATTTGAAGTACCTTAATAGCATAAATTCCTCACGAGTTTTTTTTTGGAAACGATGGAAACATAGTTCATACTTATTTTTAGGTGGATAAACTTTTATTTTTGTGCCTAAAATTAAAAAAATTGAGAAAAAAAGTTTATTCGTTACGAATAAACATCTAGTAGGTACGAACTGTCAGACTTTATTCTCGTTCCACATACCGTCCACACTCCAACGAATAAATTTTTCGCGCGTGCTTAACCTTTAAATCATTCCCCATTTTTGTTTTGCATGTAAATTGTGTTCGTTATTCGTGACGAATGTAAAACACTCATGTAAATGAAATGTCAAAATTAACGAATTTTCGTTCATTCGTCGTTAGTTGGTCGTTCTCATGTGAATAGTAATACCTCAAGGACTAACATAAGCACGACAAATGAAAAATGAATGAACGAATATTCGTTTGTTTCGACATTTTGTTTATATGGGTATTTTATATTCTTCGCGAATAAAGTTCGGCTTTACCACCAAAACAAAAACAACAATGATTTTGAGGCTAAGCGCACCCACCAAAAATTTATTCGTTGAGTGTGGATTATATGTGGAACGCGAATAGAGTTTCACAGTTCGGATTTACTAAATTTTTATCTGTCACAAATTTATTTCTCAATTCTTTTTGTTTCAGGCATAAAAAAAGTTAATGCCTCTTAAATTCACTAATTCAGTATAAATTATGCTTTCATCATTTTCTTAAAAATAAAATTCGGGAAGAATCTAGGCTTGTAAGGAGCTTAAAGCCACTTTTCTTAAGTTGGTCGTTATTTTTCGGTCGTGCTTATGGGAATAGTAATTTTAAGCTAGCTCGAAACGACGAACATGTTCGCATAACATGCTCTTTTTCCTTATCACCTTCATGAGGAAACACATTCTGCGAACATTCTCTTTCGATTCTGATTCTTTTAAGTTGCGCTCACAGAATAGAGCTGTGTGGTTGCGCTCGTGGTAATTTGATAGCTAAAATCGCTAGCATGGCGCCACATAGTGAACTTCGAACATAACGAACAGTAAGAAATCGAAATTTTCCGGCAACAGCGAACGCTTCGAAAACTAGCTCCTTCACAAGTAAAACATTGCGAATTCGGCTAGCATTAGGTTTGTTCGTTGAAGCCCTAGGGTCGCCATAAAGCGTTTTTTGAGAAACCTAAAGTCGCACTGAATGTCAAATTGAGTGTGAGTGACCTAGGTTTTCCATAAACTCGCCCTAGCTTTTTGCTGTGGCGAGTTGAGACCAGTCAAATGGCATGTATTTTTTTTTTTTTAATGACAGGGATGTGTCGTGATTTGTGGTTTAGCGTTTTTTGAGGACTGTAAAACCCAGGTTTTTTTGACTACTCATAGGGTTGCCAAGAAAACCTGGGTCAACCCTGGGGAAAGTTCAACGAACAGACCTATTGTTGGCAAACATGTTTGTCGTTTGGGGCTACTTTCAACCCAGAGCGGTGAGATCTATGAAATGTTTTTTTATTTATTTGTTCCAGAAATCGTATAAATTCGTGCCACTCTGTAAGATGACATGTGTTTCATTTCGACTACGATGGATTTGCGAACGCTCTTGTTTGCTGGACGTTTAAAGAAATACGATATTTTCTATATTTCGCTCACCTTAAAACTTGAAAGCTAAAAATTTATTGATCTTAAAAAGTATTCGTTGTGAAAAGAAGCATCTTGTACCCAAACAATAGCTGAGTTTGGTAAAAACATAGAAGGAAACAAAACTAAACTTTAATGAACCATGCAGCTAACTTCCAACCGGATTGTGGCTCTGCTTTAACTTGAGATCAAGATCTACCATAAATTTCTTAAAAAGACTAGTGTTTTTAAAGTTTTAAAGGTTGACCCAGGTCTGCAGCACCAGTGTTAAACAAATTCATAAGTACCAAAACATAAAATATAACCAATTTAATCAAATAAAAAGTAATTCAAATGAACTTACCGCGTAAACTTCCAGTGCTGTAGGTAGTTGTTGATAAAAGTGGTAACGCGTATCCATATAATCGGTTTGAATGATCACTTTGATAATATGTAATGATAGATTAAAAGCACCGAATAAAAAATTTACGATTTTAAAGAAAACTAATAAAAATAATTGGATGAATTGAGCGAATACCCACAATTTCTAAACGCGCACTTACTGAAAGGAAGCAATTCTTATTTTTTCTATTTTTTTTTTTTTAAATGAGCTGCAAATCAACACACCAAAATCCATTTGCTTTTTCAGCACACTATACGCACTAAGGCTTTTTCAAAGCACTAGCCTTTGAGATTATTACACACTACACGATTTTTAACACTATGGCAAGGTGGCAGGCTATAGCCTTTTGAGAACAATTTTTTTTCAATTTTTTTCAAACAATTTTCTTTCGATAAATGCAATGCGCACTTAATTTAGACACCGAACACACATTTAATAAAACGATAACGAGCTCAATTACTGGTTGAAAATAAGTGAAATAAATAAATAAAAGATAGAACACGGTCACTATTTCCACGACTTTAATTCTTTTCTACTTCCAATCCAAGCCGCCATTTTGCATATCAAATACATAATACATAATGTATGAGTGTGTAAGCTAAGCCGGTCACCGGAGACACCAAATTAAATGCCTCGTAGGTACATCGAAATGCAAAAATATTACCATCGCAATAAAAAATATTAAGGAACACAAAGAACTTTTCTTTTTGGAATACCTACATAGGTATTAATGGCAAACTCATTTATTTGCCCACTTTTATCGTTCATTAAACCGAGGCCATTTGCCCAAAAATAAAAGGAGACGGAAATTCTAACCGAACAGCGTTGTAAAATAATTTCATCGAAACTTTTCAATTAGATTACCGACGCAACAAGTAACTCGACATGATATTAGGTATAACGAAGCAAATAATTTTTCTACATTAGATTGTTATTAACTTTACGAATATTTCTTTTACACAAACAAATGACTTGAATTAAATACTGAAACACAACACAAATATAATTTGATCTGAAGCAGTGAAAATTGAAAATTCCAATGAAAGTACAGTTAAGTTATGTTCATGAAACCTAAAATGATGAAAACGGAAACAAAAAAAGGGTGGCTGCGTTCGTGTTGATTGCGCTCTAAGGTTGGATACACAGGTACACCACAAGTTGTACAATTATTTCTTTTAAGTATGATGTTTAGTTATGAACATCAAGTGGGGCTAAAATTATAAAAACTAAACCAAATCATCATAAAAATAAAAATGCAACAAACTATAAAAATTTATGCAAATACTAATTGGGATGTACTTCTAATCTCAAAAGTAAATATATAGACAAATTGCTTAAACAGCTGTGCCCTATTTCACCAAAATGAAAGTTACAACCACAAATTTGTACTTGTAATCTACAATTACAAATTTGTAAACCCGTTTTTTGTTTCACCAATTACAAGATCTTATTACACAAACTTGTGATCGATTCTAATAAAGTTGTAGAAAAATGAATTGTAGGTCACAAGTGTTCAAAATTCCTGTTGCACCGGCATCAAGAATAACTTGTTATTTATAACAGTTTTTTCACAATATTGTAGAACATTGTACTGCGTAGACATCAAAATGAACAATAGGAAATTATAATATTTGCCGTCTCTTTGATAAGAGACAAATAAGATATATTGTTCGGAAAGTTTTCCGATTACTTGATACATTCAGGCAAAGTAAGAGAATAGAAAAACATTCTTAATTTTTTGCAGTCTCAAGTGCTTCTCGTCAATAAAGACTGGAAATATCGATGTTCGTTAAGCCAGCATATAACGTTTTCGAACATTAAACTGCCGACTGCGGTACAAACTCTATGTACGCATCCTCAAACTGTCGACTTAGATATCCCATGCATGTCGGCAACTCCATGGTATTGTCCTCCATTCCCTAGCCAACGCAAAACTGTTAGAAACTGCTGCCTTTGTGTTAAAGCACAGTTTTTTTTTCGCTCGAGAGGGCTATTTGTGGGTCTAAATTTTTCATTAAAATGAAATAACTCAAATATATCATAGTTTATACGTAACTCAAATATATCATAGTTTATACGCAGCCGATAAATTTTTTTTTTTTCACTATCAAAATATCATCACTTTGGCTGTTATTGCAACTCTTTGCCTTCGTCGCAAAGACATTTTTGTAATGAAAGTAAAGAATTACAAATTTGTAACAAAAATTACACGTCTACTTTCACCTGTAGAATATTCTTACAAACGTAACAAATTTTGTAAGTCTATTTTCTTTGGTGAAATGAAAACTCACAAATTAGTGTTATATTAACAAGTTTGTTACTTGTAAAGTACAACTTTAATTTTGTATTGGTGAAACCGAAAAGGAAATTTTTCCACAAATTTCCTTTTGTAAAATACAACTGCAATATTGTAATTAACAAAGTTTGGGGAAGCAATATTTTTACAAAAACCCACAAACTTTGTTAAAAAACGCTTGTAATTACAAATTTGTCAGTTGGTGAAATAGGGCACTGGCGTTGAAAGTTGTTAAAGTTCGATGTTTGTTTGGTGCATCCCAGTTTTTTGTTAGTATGTAGTAAAATTTTCAGAGCTCTTGATTGTCAGCTGTTTGCGACAAAAAGACAAAGAAACCCATCAGTCGTATTTATGATCTCATTCCAAAGTATGTCTAACTTTAGACATTCTCTTAGAACAGTGTCCAACTACAAATATGTAATAGACGTGATCTATTAAGGAATAGTACGGCCAATGCAAAATACTTTTGTGGTCACCAACTTCTGCTAATATCTAAAAGAAGTTCATCGTTCCACTCATCATGTAGAGGGGAGTCCTAAAAGAACTTTTAAAGGACTAATGGAGCACGGTAAATAAAAAATAATAATTTGCTCTGTAGTTACTTCGACTAAAAATTTAAGCAGGGCTCGAATTACCGCACACGTGATCGAGTATTACGTGACTGAATTAACTGTTTTTGGAATTACTTCTCACGGTATGGAGCACTTTATTATCACAATTTGACATTCTTTCATCAGTATTTGAACGAATTGAAGTCGATAAATGAACACCAGAATTGTTGTTTAATATGGAGCGAATTTTGAAAAAAAAAGTGCTCCCTCACTCGATCACTGATGAGGTAATTCGGCTAAGGACAATTTTTTCGAACGCAATCATATCGTTTCTTTAGTTCAGTTGAATGAAAAAAAAAGCAGAGCTCATCCAATTTACATGAAAAACATGATGCAGCTAATGGAGTTTTCCATTGGTATAAAGAATCAATCATTTTTGATATAAATTTGTCAAATGGGTAATTTTGATACTATTTTCAATCCATTGGCAAAATCAAATTGACTTTTTTTCAATTTTGGATCAGTTTTGGAGATCCAGATTTTTAGAAGAATTTACCTCTTAATACACCAACACAATAGTTTGTCAGATTGATGGACACTATCTTAAACGACTACTTTCACACAGTGACAAAAAGAAATGTTCTCATAAGGTCTGTTCGTTGAACTTTCCCCAGGGTTGACCCAGGTTTTCTTGACAACCCTATGAGTTGTCAAAAAAACCTATGTTTCCCAGTCCTCAAAAAACACTACACCACAAATCACCACACATCCCTGTCCACTAAAAAAAAAAAATACATGCCATTTGACAGCCCTCAAATCGCCACAGCAAAAAGCTAGGGCGAGTTTGGGGAAAACCTATGGCAAACCTATGGCTCAAAAAACACTCAATTTGACATTCAGGGCGACTTTGGGTTTCTCAAAAAACGCTTTATGGCGACCCCATGGCGACCCTAGGGCTTCAACGAACAAACCTATGTGCCTGTCCAGACGGGTTATGCTGTTAACGTAATGCTGTTAACACCTAGTGTCCAGACGTTGTTATAATTCCTCACACAAATTCTCCATTTTGTGTTGGAAATTGTATTGAAAAAAGCATAACGTTATAAGCATAACCCGTCTGGACACGCCAAGTGTACTGCTTAGGCAGATAGTGCTTGTCCAGACGGGTTATTTCAATAACGTTATGCTGTTAACGCTAGGTGTCTACACGTTGTTATACTTCCTCGCACAAGTTCTCCATTTTGTGTTGAAAAGTGTATTGAAAAAAGCATAACGTTATGAGGTTATGAGCATAACCCGTCTGGACACCCCAAGTGTAGGGTAACGTGGTCATAGATGCACCACCCTCTTTTCAAATGACCATAACTTTTTTTAAATAAGTCGTTTCTGGCTGGCTTTTTGATATCCTTTTGATAGATTAGTTCTGAAAATATTTACAAAATTCAACTGTCGATATGATCTGAAAATTTGAAGTAAACATAAATTGTTCGAAAAATGGCAAATGGTGCATAGAGCACCATGGTTGGTACTAAATGCACCAGTCATATGTCCACAATGAACCAGTGTGCTTAATGCACCACAAATTGATTTAAAGCATTACTATTTTTTATTAAAACAAAAGTAAACAGAAAAACAATAAATAAAATTAAACCGAAAGACTTCATATCACACAAAAAATTAACAAAAATAAATTATTCTCAAAAAAAAGAAACAAAACTAAATAACAAATAATAATTCCTTTCAACGAATATTTAGTGAACCCAGGGATTCGGAAAATTAATACAAGGAGTGCTGCCGTTTGGTAGGTCCCGATACAGTAGGATCATTGAGTGTGCATTGAGCACTATGCTTGTGTGGTGCATTTTGCACCACCATGGAATTTTTGATACAAATTATAGCTGTTCAAAAAGAACGTAACAAAACTACGCACTCTTCACATGAAAATAAGAACAAAAGTCCAAGCAAATCTTTTAGTACTTTGAAATGAACTAACACTGGAATTTCATGGAAATATTACAAAAATTAACTCACCCTCTTTTTTTCGTTTTTCGCTATGAAAGTAAAAAAATCTCCGCACACGTGCTACAGCTAAGAGAAACACTACCATACCAGACTGAACTCTACCGTGGTAACTGGAAGTAACGGATACATTTGAGTGAGCCATACGCCAATACAGTGGCGTATTTGGCAAATATAGCTATGGTGCATCTTGCACCACTGGTGCATTTATGACCACATCACCCTACTGCTTAGGCAGATAAATATAATTTCTTTTTTGCGCATCCAGCCTCTTTCTTCCTCACCCCTTTTGCCCAGAAACTACCGATATAACGTTATTGGAATAACACGTGTGGACAGGGACTATAATCATATTAAATTTGAAGATGAAAAAATTTATTCTTTATAGACGAATGAAGTTCACATTGGTCGATTTGTTGAAACTTCGTGTGAATAAAGCGGCCGTATTCTTGTTCTCTTTCTCTGTTACTCCAATTGACTTAGTCAATACCCACAAATTAATGTAAAGAGAACTTCGCTTTTTCACACGAAGTCACAACCGACCATTGTGAACTTCGTCATAGAAATCCTAATTCACCAATGGAAAGCCCCATTAGAGCAGAGAGAGAGTTCCAAGAGTTAGGTGAAACATTTTGTAATCTTGCTTGGATATTTGGTAGCTTACTTACTTACTTAAGGTGGCGCTACAGTCCGGGTCGGACTAGGGCCTCAACCAACATGCTTCTCCAGCCAGCTCGGTCCCTAGCTAGCTGCCTCCAGTTTTGCACGCCAAGTTGGTTGAGGTCCTCTCCTACTTGCGTGCGCCACCTGAGTCGCGGTCTTCCTCTACTGCGCCGTCCCTCGGGATTGGATTCGAAGACTTTCCGGGCCGGAGCGTTGGTGTCCATTCGCTCTACATGACCCAGCCATCTAAGCCGCTGGACCTTGACTCGTTTGACAAGGTCAGTGTCGCTGTACAGCCCGTACAGTTCGTCATTAAATCTTCTTCTCCACTCACCATCTATGCAGACGGGACCAAAAATCACCCGAAGAATTTTTCTCTCGAAGCATCCTAAAGCGTTCTCGTCTGCCTTTGACAAGGTCCATGCCTCTGCGCCATATATAAGAACCGGGATGATAAGTGTCTTATACAGGGACACTTTAGCTGCTCGAGAGAGGACTTTACTACTCAATTGCCTTCTTAGTCCGAAGAAACAGCGATGGGCAAGAGTTATTCTTCGTTTGATTTCAGCGCTGGTGTCGTTGTCTGAATTAATAGCGGCGCCTAGGTAGACAAAGTCCTTAACTACCTCAAAGTTATAGCTGTCAATCGTGACGTTTTGTCCAAGACGTCGGTGTTGGGTGTCCTTTCTTGATGACAGCATATACTTGGTCTTGCCCTCATTTACCACTAAACCCATCTTCTTCGCTTCCGTCTCAATGCTCATAAACGCGCCATTGACATCACGCTGCGTTCTTCCAATTATGTCAATATCGTCGGCATATCCGAGCAATTGAACGGATTTTTGAAAGATTGTGCCTCTTGTGTTGACGTGGGAGTTTTGCACTATTCTTTCAAGAACGATGTTGAAGAAGTCGCATGACAGTGCATCGCCTTGCCTAAAACCTTTTTTGACATCGAATGTATCGGTGAGATCTTTTCCGACCCTGATGGAGCAGCGTGCGTTCTCCAACGTCATCCTACACAATCGGACAAGTTTGGTAGGGATGCCAAAACTAGACATGGCTCTATATAACTCCTCTCTATAGATGCTGTCATACGCGGCCTTAAAATCGATGAAAAGGTGGTGGGTATCGATTTGAAGCTCCTGGGTTTTTTCCAAGATCTGCCGTAGTGTGAAGATTTGGTCTATGGTGGACTTTCCTGATCTAAAGCCGCACTGATAAGGACCTATCAGGTTGTTGACGAATGGCTTCAGACGCTCACACAATACGGCAGAGAGGATCTTATATGCGATGTTAAGAAGACTGATACCTCTGTAGTTGGCGCAGTTCAGAGGGTCTCCTTTCTTGAGGACCGGGGAAACAATGCTAAGGTTCCATTCATCGGGCATGCTTTCTTCCGACCATATTTTGCAAATGAGCTGGTGCATACTCCTGACCAGGTCATTGCCTGCCGCTTTAAACAATTCGGCGGTGAGGCCATCAGCTCCAGCAGCTTTGTTGGACTTTAGCTTGGATACTGCTGTCTTCACTTCGTTCAGGTCGGGTTGGCGGAATTGTTGGTCTACGTCGCCTAAATCGAATGGTTCTATCTCTCTAACAGCGGAATTGGGTTCATCATCGCCGTTATAGAGCTTGGAAAAGTGGTCTTTCCATATCCTCAGCATTGACTGCGGTTCCACCACGATGTTCCCTTGGTCGTCTTTGCAGGCTTCGGCTCGGGGCTTATAGCCCGAGGCTGTTGTTTTTACCTTTTGGTAAAACTTCCGAACCTCATTCCTGCTGTGGCACCCTTCTATCTCCTCGATCGCGCGCTTCTCATGCTCTCTCTTTTTCCGTCTGAGAAACCGGTGTTCGTCTCTCCTCTTCTGCTTGTAGAGCTCGTAAGCAGTTCTAGTCTTTTTGTGCAGCGCCGCTTTGTATGCTTCCTGTTTAGCTGCATGTGCTTGCCGGCATTCGTCGTCAAACCAGGGGTTTCGTTGTGGTGGCCGTGTGAAACCCAGCACTTCAGAGGCGGCATCTCTGATGGCTGATTGGCAGTGCTGCCACTGGTTCTCTATACTTGATGCTGGCGGCAAAGGACTCCTTAAGAGGTTGTAAGAGACTCGATCGGAAAAGGACTTGGCGATCTCTTGCGATTGTAGTCGTCCAACGTCGAATTTTCTCACAGTATTTCCTTGTGTTGGCTTGGATCGGGATATCCGCAGTCGTACCTTGGCTACAACAAGGTAGTGGTCCGAGTCAATGTTGGCCCCTCGGAATGTTCGGACATCCTCTATACTGGAGAAGTGTCGTGCGTCGATCGCAATGTGGTCAATCTGGTTGACGGTTGATTGATCAGGAGATTTCCATGTCCCTTTGTGGATATTGAGGTGCTGGAACCGCGTACTAGCTACCAGAACATCTCGCCCCGCAGCGAAATCGATCAGCCTGAATCCGTTATCGGAGGTGTTGTCGTGCAGGCTGTATCTTCCGATTATTCCACCAAAGATATCCTCTCTTCCTAGCTTGGCATTAAAATCTCCTAGAACAATCTTAATGTCATAGCCAGGGCACTGCTCATATGTTTTGTCCAGGAGCTCGTAGAATACGTCTTTGGTGTCTTCATCCTTTTCCTCTGTGGGGGCGTGTGCGCAAATGAGGCTTATGTTGACGAATTTAGCCTTGATGCGGATTGTTGCTATGCGCTCGTTCACATAGTTGAAACTCAAGACTTTTTGCCTGAGTCTAGTTCCAACAACAAATCCACATCCAAACAATCGCTGCTTTTGCTCTCGGTAGCAATCGCCGTAGTAGATATCGCAGTCTTTTAGTTTGCGTCTACCTGGTCCATCCCATCGCATTTCTTGGATAGCGGTAATATCTGCTTTGTAGCAGTTTAGGGCTTCCGCTAGTTGTTCGGCTGCACGTGGTCTATTAAGGGACCTAACATTCCACGTACAGATCCGAAGTTCGTTGTCCGTTTTTCGTTTGCTTGGTTCGTCATCAGTAAATCCGTCCGTATCCGAGGCTTGTTGGTGCTTCGCAACTAACAATTTCTTTACGTGGCCGGGAAGTCACCCCGACAGCACGACCCCCAACCTGGAGGGCCAGATCCTTGTATAACTCCAAAGATGGGGAGCCGGATAAACCGTTCCTTATAGGCCTGAGCTCCAAATATGTTGTAGTAGCCCTATAAGGTGTTCACTAAGTAGTTCAACCTGACTGGAACTGTAGACGCCACCGTTGAATTCCTCCGCTGCCGTCTGGATGAAAGAAGAGGTGCCTTAGTGGGAACACCTCTCCCCCCCTATCTCGTTTGCTTTTGGTAGCTAATAAAGTAAAAATACTGCGAAAAAAAATTGGAGCAGAACTGAAACCAACGTTTAAGTTAGTCAACTGATCTTTGATTGATTGCAAAGCAAAAAATAAATGCAAAAATATCTGAAGCAAAAATGTCAACAGCTGAACTTAATGCTCGAACCCATTCTATTTATTGCTGTAGTTCGTTCCTTTTTTATTTTGATGTTAGATATGTTGTGTAAGATCTGTTGACATTCGTCGTTCCTAAATGCAAAAAATTACAAAATGTAACATCGTCATAGCCTTTGTACATATATGGAATCTTTAGTACCTAATTTTATTTTTCGTAAACAGTCCCAACAGAAGCAAAAATGTTTTTTCACGGGTATCGCCTTTCGCGATCAATTTATAAAACCTGAGATAGTAAATTCATTGCGATGAAAAGTGCTTTCTCGTTTAGCCGTTCGGAGCCGGCGAAAAGTCGTAGGACCACTCCATTCCCTCACAAGACATCGTTGTGAGAAAGGCACTAGGCTCTGGAAATCCTCGCTCTGTTGCGTCACCCTATTTATACGTTTTCAGTTATCTTACCTAAAAAGCAAGAGCTAATGACTAATCTTTACAAACAAGAAATATATGACCATGTAAAAAAGCTTAAGTTTAAGATTTTAAATAGAGATTAAAAGTTAAGAATTCGATTTCTGATAAACTTTGAAAATGGACTTAAGAGCTTTTTCAGCACAGAGATTCCATATACAGAGGTATAGGAATGAAAACTGTTTTCTGTTGCCTGTATTCAAAAACCATTGAAAGACATAATTTTATATGAAAAAAATAGATTCAATTCAATCCGAATAAAACAAGTTACGTTTTTATTAGAAGGTGTTAAAAAAACATTTTTCTTCAAAGTTAGTTTACCACGTGATCCGATTCCTGTAGTTTATTTTTAGTTCAATGGCGTCGGGTTGAATAAATCATAAAAGAAAAGCTCGGTTTCTGTTGAGAGCGTTGCGTCACCCTATGACAACGGCCAGGGACTTCATCGTACCCAGCAATTACATGTAAAATGAAAAAAGTTCTTTGTAAAGATACTTTCGAAATAAGAATCCAGACTATCTTTTTCATAAAGAACTTCTTAAAAACTTGAGATCCTTAAAGATTTGGCCGCAACGCACGCCTTGCTCGATATGCAACTCAATTTTAGAGCCCAACATCATTCGTACAGAAAAACTTAGAGATTCATATTTTAAACTCTCAAACCAAATGTGAAATCCTTTTACCTTACTCTGACTTTACCGGGCGTTATAATTTAAAAAGATTCAAAAATAATGTGCATCTATTGAAATATTTTGTTTCGCTTTTTTACATTTAGTTTATTAACTGTGTCAATGTTTACAAATTTTATTTTTTATATCTGTGAACATAAATATTTATCCTGAACATATTTTCTTGATATCTTAGTTAACCACATCTACTTTGAAGGATAAAATAATATACTGCTATTTTTAAATATATATATAATATTACCTTATTAATTATAATTTTAATGTGTCAGTTTTTCTGGCTTTCCTACTTAAAAATTCAGAACTGTTAAATTTGATCAATCAAATCATACACATTATTATTGATTTTGTTTTTGTTTTCTTCTTTTTTTTAATAACAATACAAAATATGTTTATGTTCCTTTATAAATAATAGGGCCTATTATTAAAATGTATTCTTCTACAGTGTATATTATCATTGTTATAAATTTAAAACGAATACACGAAACATACAATTAAACTTAAGTCTACAATAAATGTTAAAAGAGAGGAATATATAATTGACTATAAAAATGTGAAAAGGTTGGAATAAGGTACTTTTGAAACATTGTCATATGTTTGTTTCTACAATTTCTGAGTTAAGAACACAAACAAAAAAAAAATTAAAAAGCATTACATTCATGTTAAACATTTATAAATATGTTTAAAGTGTTGTTTTTCTTTTTCTTCTTCTAAATATAACAGATATTTGGAAATAAAAAACTTGCTACTTGTTTCCTATTTCATTCAGCAATTATTTTTCTTAAATTCATGCCCCACACAGGCTACTCCAGAAGCTTTAGAAAAATAATCTCAGTCAGTCTCATTGTCGCAATGCGCTATTATAATTATTTTACGAATAACATAAATTAGTTAAATATTCAGCAAACATTTTTTTCTTTTTTTTATAATTATAGTTAATCAATAACAAATAATAGAGAAACAAAAAACTCGATTCGTTTTCCGAATATCATAGGCTTCTACTTTTTAAAATGTCGATCTAACTTCGCCAGATTTTCCTAAATCAGAGAATACATATTATATAATTTAGTGGTTTGTGTTTATTATTTTTTACAAAAACATAAAAACTAAGAATCGACACAGGGATCCGATCAAACAATTAGTATACACACACAGGAATTAATTTTTTGAATATCAAAATAATTTAGAATATTAAGTCATGCATATTGAAGCAGCAGAAAAAGTGATTTTTGTGTTTGCAAATGATTGCAAAACAAGGCTTTTACTTGAAATAAGTATTTTCAAAAAGTTTTAGAAGGGTAATATTTACAATTTTGATCTATAAACACAAATAATTAAATATCATCTATTCCGCAAGTTAAAAAAAATTGTATTGAAAATATATTCACTTTTTTTTCGTTGCATATTTGAGTAAAGAATTTAAACGTTTTTATTTCGTTCTATATAAGCGTCCAAAATTGAACTGGATAATGCAAACATATCGAGGTAAACGACCATCAATTTTCTAAGACGTTTTTGTAAACAACATTTGGGGTTAATTTTTAGGACTAAATCGAAGACTAATGTAGTTGGAAGACCGCTATTAAATCAAACCAACTATCCTAAGAGAACAGACGTGTTTCCCAATAAAATGAACTATACTATTTATAACTTCCAACCGACCCTATCGAAGTTTGCGGCGGATGGAAAGTGCTCCGGTTGCATTCGAATCGGAGAAAGTTCCCTTCAAGGTATTCTTCCGAAAAGCTCTTCGGACCAGCATTCTGACATTTATGTAACATTTACACAAGCGTTTCACGTTGCAGTGTCATCAATTACGTTTTTGTGTGACGAAACAGAACCTCCAAATGTAATTTCAGCCGCCGACGGAGTATGCTATGTGGAGAATATTCCGTTCGAATGGATAGGGGTAACATAACATTTTAAATTGCGTTCATGAACTGGGCTTTTACTTTCTCCACGTTTAAAAACCGTATCAAGGTAATACTCTTAATACTATGACTGAATATATTGCCATATTTTTCATTTACAAATTGGACATCTTACAAAGTTCGAGATTTTCAAATTGCTTGTCGTTAAAGTCTTACAAAACAAAAAGTCTAGGTCATAAATGGCATCACAAGATGTCAAGTATAGTGAGATCCCCACCTTTTCATTCGTTTATTTTCGAAATCAGCCACATGATTTGACTATTTATTTCCAAAAAAATGACACAATTTATTTTTGAAATTTAAAAAAGAAAGTCATTGTGTTAAACGTTTGGATATTCTATACTCATTAAATTCTTACCCATATTCGAACACACGAGCAAGCTTGTTAAGACATCCGTTCCGGCTGCGATGATCAGCACCGGATAGATGGATTACAAGAATCTGCGATAGTAAAATGAAGGTAACAATGAAAAATCAAAAAAAAATGCCTCCGTTTTTTACAAAGCGACCTGGGGAGATATTTAAAATTGAAAAAAAATGTCTGCTTGTTTTTTCAGGCTTCCCGTTGAAATGGAAAGTTGAACACTGAGACAATAGGAGGATGAAAATGTGCAGAGCACTGGGTTCAAACTTTTGGCTTAGCTGGAGTGTACAAATTCGTACATGCTGACAAGGCATCTGGGCTGTTTTCGTTTGTTGCCTCGTGTCACCAAAAGGTGTCGTGCTGTTATTGGAGATCATATTCACGTTGTGTCGTAGGTATGAAAATTATAATCTGAAATGTGTCAGTAAATTTTGCATATAAAAGAAAACTGATAAATAAAATTGTTTGACTACGATTACGATTGTATTGAATTTTTTATGTACTTTACATTCCTTTTAAATTTTGATTTTTTGAAAGAAACCAATCTTTGGACACGTATTCAGGAATGTTGACTACCAGATATCAAAATGGAAAAACGCAGGATTTAAGTGTCTATTCTTCAACTTTAAGTCCTGAAAATTTCTTTTTGTTATTCGCATGCAAACTGAAGTTACAGATAATTTTTAGGGACTTACTATTGATATTTTAGGCAAAGGGCTACTTCACAAATGGCAAAAATATATATAAAATGTGTTGATTTCAAAAGGATCAGGTTACTAAAGCAACTCCAATATCTTAAACCTTTTGATTGATTTGAAAAGAATGCTTTATCAGCTTTCAAATGACACCTTGATTGTCCTAATCGCTTGAATACAGAC
This sequence comes from Melanostoma scalare, assembly GCA_949752695.1. NCBI lineage: Eukaryota > Metazoa > Arthropoda > Insecta > Diptera > Syrphidae > Melanostoma > Melanostoma scalare. Next base: position 208,826,187 of record OX456984.1, on the reverse strand, counting down.
AATTTTGGTCTGAAACACATAAAATAACTATGTTCGGTTCTTTGAGTAAGGCTGGAGGGGAGAAGAAAACTACAAAAAAAAATCCTTTGACTATTTCGTATTTCGATAGCAAAGGAACATTTCTACAAAGTTTGAGGTATAGCAACACTTCGGATTGACCGTTTTCATATGGAATGGCTCATGAGAATTACAAATAAACAAAATCCAGTCGTTTAGTAACGATATCTGGAGTGTTTTTCTGTTTCTAAAGGTTGAATTTTTATATTTCAAAGCTTTTGTGGGCAGCGATCTGAAAAAAGATATTTCAATCGTTCAAGAAGGTGTCAAAGATATGGGTATCCGGGATAGCATATCCAATAGGTTCTTGGACGTTCCCAACGATTCGCAATCTCATACAGAGCAACAGCTGCAAATTTTGAGTACACACGAATTCCATTGCGCTTTTCAAGGCAGTGTTATTACTCTTGTAAAACTTGCCAATTCCTCGCCAAAGGCGATACCCGTAGAAAAAGCATTAGATGTTCCTGGGACTCGATTTTTTGTGATGCAACATTGAAAGAAAATGGTTTCTATTTGATGAAAAACAGAGAGCGTTTGGTTCAGATTTAACTGAGGGTGAAACAAAACACAATCTGCCCACAAACAAAACACTCCATTTGAAAAAAAAAAAATTAAACACTCATCCACTCCACCATTGTGCTGCTCTGCTCAAATGATAACCACGACTGATTAAGATGTAGAAGAAAATCGATAAAAAATCTTGATGCCTTTCTTCAAGCCGTAAATTCTATTGAAGCAAAATATTTTTTAATAAATTCATTAACTAAATTTGTACGGATTTTAGCTTTGCTTTAATATTCCTGCCTTAGTCGTTTTTCATAACATTTTTTGATTCAAATTATCAATAATACTTTATACATGCTCGTGTATCTAAAGCACGGGTCACACACGGCTGGTTGCCAGCGGCCAGTCGAGGAGCCGCTGATCAGCTTTGTGTAACCACGAAATTCACCACACTCGCTGGCAGCCGGCGAATAATTAGAGGCGGCTGGCAAAGTTAAACATGTTCAACTTTTGGCTGCTAGCAGCGGCTGGAAAAATAAAATTATACTGATACACATTCTATTTAGTAATTGTTCACTCGAAATTTGTGTCAAATATCATAAATAGGTTTAAAGATTAGAAATAATGTTCAAAAACAAATTTTTGTAGCTGTGTGTGACCGGGCTGTCAGCCACTGCCTGCTTCTGCTACTGCCAGCCGCTGGCAAGAAGCCGTGTGTGACCCGTGCTTAACCCAGGGTCACTTCCTAGCTTAACTCTTTGCTTTAATTCACAAGGTAGTCAGTGACTTATAATTTAAAATAATATAAGTCATTCATAAGCTAGTACATACATAAGTGGCTTGTGAATGAAAAAAAATTCAATTTTAAGCTATAGTCAAAGATTTATGAATAAAATAAGCTTGAGGGTGAAGTATGAGAAAATATTAAATTAGAAATATTCAATTGATATTGAGCTTATGAATTGGAATATGAAAAGCTAGCATGTCAATTTTGCAATTTATAACACTGGTCTTTTAATACACGGTTATGAATTATTTTTAAGTCTACGTAAAGTCTCGAAAAGAAAATGTAGTTTGATAATACATTTTTGAAAGTTTTGCAAATACTGAATTCAATTTCAGTCACAGAACTACTCTATCAAATCATGTTCTTGAGTAAGACCAAGACATCAATGCTTTATTCTTTGAAAACCTGGCGTTGTAGAGCGATTCTCTGACTGCATTTAAATTCAGCACATCCAAAGCCTTCAAAAGTTTTCAAATAAAAGCAGTACATGACATTGTTCGTCTGTCTGAATGGCCGTATATGGATCCACAGCTTGAACAGATTGACGAATTTTCCATTTTTTTAATTCACAAGTCACCAACTATCTAAATAAATGTTTTTTACTTCATAAGTCACTTGCTAGCTTATGACTTTTTAATTCACAAAACCGTAACCCTGATCTAATCAAAATTAAAAAATCAGCAGCAATAATTTTTTCTTGCAGAATCTCCCCAAACACGGAATGCAAAACTCTGATCAGTTAGTTAATTCCATCGGAGATGGCAATCACCTTCTTGGTGGAAAAGAAGAAATATTTTTGAGACTGTTTTCCTCAACAGCAGCGAGTGCATTGAAATTATTTACTAAAATATTTCCTTTTTTCTTCATATTATAGGGCAAATGGATGAAGGTCTTTTGATAAGAACCCTTCTTTTATAGGCTTTATTCATTAAAGAAAGAATAAATTTTTGTCGATTAGCCGCTCGGAATTGGCAAAAAATTGTAGGTCCCTTCTATTCACTCACAAGTCACAAGTTATCGTTGAGAGAAATGCTATAGGTTCTGTTCCGCCGCCCTTTTATTTATTTGGCAAAAAATTGTAGGTCCGTTCCATTCACTCATAAGTTATCGTTGAGAGAAATGCGCCAGTTCCCTCTCTGTTTCGCCACCCTATTTATTTATTTGAATAATAAAAAAAACCTAGTTATGTAGCTGCTAGAGACACACAAAAGAATTTTAGCCAGGTTTGAAAAAGGAAAGGAGAAGCAGGACACAATCCATTTTATTTGGCATTGCCCAAGGATCTGTCAGATTTCATTAAGGAAAGTATTTTCTGTCAGAATCCAATCAACGAACGAAGTTTATACCAGAAATTAGTGGCTGACATAAAAAAGAGCCTTCCTAGTAGATGGAAAATGGAGTATTCAAACAAAACATTTAAGAAAAACGCCGTTATTATTGCAACATACACGTCGACGACCTGCGGATCCTGCCCAAAGTCAATAACCGATTCCCTCCTTGGCTATTTTTTTCGTTTCAATTTTCTTTGAAGCACTTGTTTGTTTCCCAACAATGCATTTGTTTGAAAGGGGCCTTGTAAAACGCGACTTATTATAAATTTTTTGATTAAAAATTGGAAAATATGTTTTCATATGTGTCAATTTACACCACTGTTCCATAATATTCTCAAATTGTTAATAAACGTATCAACCAACGGCAGAGTTATACTCTTCCTATCTCTCTCATTTGTAAGAACCTACTCAAGCTTTAGTTTTAGGTAGAACTTCACTTAAAAATTGGCAAAAAAAAAGAAGGATTTTAGTTTATAGCTTGTTCTGTCATTTGCAAACATAAAAACTCTAGTTGCTCTAAGCTCTTGATATCACTTATGTTGTTATTTTTGAGATGTTTTTCATTTTCTAGTAATAAACTTGAAGTGGGAGATATAAAAAAATTACTTGTTATTGCTGAACAAATATTGTTAGATAAAGAGGATACACACGAGTTTGATGACGTACACACACCAACGCTACATACTTTACTAGTTCTGTTCATATTAACGTTATTGTTATTATTTTCGAAATTGCTAAAGTTGTCTAATTCATTACTATTGTTATTACTAACCAAAACGACTGCAGCCATAGTTTTTTCTAGTGGTTTTTTCGAAGAAGAAACATTCGATGAAGTCGGCTTTGGATGCTGCTGTTGCTGATCAGCTATTTGTGTGTGATTGCTGCTGTTATTGGACGTAGATTTTCTGTTCTTGTGATTGTTTGTTCTTGATGAAGTAGGTTTCGGTGACATTGGGGTGTTTATTCCTCCACCGCAAGGCGCGACAACATTGGAATTTGATAAAGATGCTTGAGCTGGTGACACAACTATTAAGTTGTTTAGAGATCGCCTATGCTGCTGATGAGTTGATGTGGAAGGAAAGTTTGGCTGGTTAACAAACATTGTTGGCTGTTGGCTATTTTGGGGCTTGGGTTGCTGGAAAGATTGCACTGGAATTGAACCTCCGCCAATGAAATTGGGATATGAAGAACTTTTGTATTGTGTGGAACCGTTTGAAGCGGTGGTGTTTATGTTTTTGCTCACAGGAGTTCGCTGTTTTTATTTAAAAAAAAAAGGCAAAGTATGACCATCTTGAACTTATTTCAAAAAGATTAAACTTTTACCTGTTGCTGTTGTTGGGAACAATTGGGTGAAAAATTCACCATATCGGTCGAGTTCTTTCGGTTTATTTTATCACTGCTTCCGTTTTTTTGGTCTGTTTTGCGCGTTTTGCAATTCCATCTTATTTTTATTAAAAAAGAAAAGTTACACCTGCAAATTTCAAGAAAAAAAAAAACAAAAGTACCTTGGTTTGCTTAAATTGCTACTGCTTGCAGTTTTCAGATGATGTGCTTTGGGGGCAATGGACATTTTCAATTTAGAGAGTTTGAACTTCAACTCCTTCAACTGATTTATGTGTACTGAAAAGACATCACCTTGCATCATTCTTTCTAATATCCAGAGTAGTACTGAGACGCTTTCTTCGTCCTGTGGGCCAAATGATTCTCTTTGAAGAATTGCACTACAAACTAAAAAGAAAAAAACATTCAAATGTAAACAACTCAATCATTTATGACTAGAAAACTTACCTAAATCGACCACGGTTAAGAACCTATAGGCCACATTTTGTGTAGCCGTATTCACTGGTTTCATTGGCGTCAAAACAATACCAGCAAGTTCTTCTATAACGATGTTAATTTTCAACATGCCCTTTATAAAATCTCGTTCTACTCTCAATAAAAGGTTTTCTCGCTCGTTGAGCTTTTCAATGCAGAGAGCTAATTTGTGACTGGCACCTTTTGTTACTCCCAATTCTTGCAAATATTCTTCTGTTATTTCAAGCATAGCTTCGTAGGTTATACTTTTGAATAAATCAATGTACTTGTGTAATCTTAAGCTCTTCAACCACTGTCCAATATTCGACATGCCACTATTTTGTGTAGAAAATTTAAGATAATTTGGTTTTAAGTCGTCCAGTCTTGAATCTGAATCACTTGATTTCATTGAGGTTCGTGGATTTTCGATTGAAAGTGAAAAACTACGAGGTTTCTGTGAATAATGAGCTAAATTTTCTGTTGAGTTGGAACAGTTGTCATTCACAGGTGTTACTGTAGCATTTGCTGATGTAAAAGATGATATTGCCGTTGTCAAGCTATTAGATCGTCTGGTTTTTATGCAGGAAATTTTGCCATCTAAGCTCCAACGATTTTCGTTATAATTATCACAGGTGTTGAGAAGTGAAGGATAGCCCATTTGAGTACAGTTGCAGCCGTCACACATGTTTGATTCAAAATCTAATATTTCTGTGCCATTTCTCGAAAATGACGTATGATGATCGTCGCTGTTGGTATTTGTGGCACTGATATTGGCGACTGCTTCTGCTGTTCCATTATAGCTCAACCCCAAACTGTTTTGACTAGAACCTAATTCGTTTATTTTAATACCGCTAATATTATCACAGAGATTATCGGAAATGGTCGGTATATTGACATTCCATCCAGTAGCTTTATCGGACACTGATGGTTGTGATTGTTGCTGGGATTTTGGAGGAGCAATCGCTTGCCAAGGGTTTCTCGAAGTTAAGCTTCCAACTGATGATGCCACTGATGTAGATGAGTTAGACAAACATTGTTCTGTGTTGTTTGAAAGAACAACGAAACTCGGCTGACCAACAGATCCATAAGATGATTGGATATTATCTTCTAAGTTCCGCAACCAATGACTAAGGGACCTATTGATAAAAGTAAAGTTGTAATAATTAGTAAAAAATGAAATCAATAACTAAGATAATTTTAATATTGCGCTTCGGTAGTTCACGAGTGAACTAGTTCAATATGAACCTCTCAGTTCAACCAATTCAGTAGTTTGCTTCAGCAAACATTTATTTGTTTCTCTTTTACTGACTAAAATATGCCTATTCTTTATTGATTGAAATTAGTTCAGTAAGAGATAAGGTTTTTTTATTTGGAACTGCACGTGCACAAAAGTACACAGTCATGTTTCTATAAAATCAAAAAGTTTCATCATTAGCTAAAAGTATGACTTTCATTACAAGTCCTCTTTTGGCAGAAAACCAGGGCCCAAATAGAAGTCTATCGCAAAGTCACCAAAATTTATGAGACGATAGTAAAATAGCCCACCTTCAATTGCTGGTAGTGAAATGAGATGAAACAATCTTTTGACGATGTCGTCGATGATAGGTGATGATCGTCTTTCAATTCCTAAATATAGGCAACATGACTCTACGAACATGTACAGAAACGCGACAATAGACGCACTCTACAAACAAAAAGTAGACTCCTGTCAAGACTCAAACTCTTGCACAGGAGGTTTACTGACCGACACGATTTGGAGATTAGAACTCTGAAGTCACAGATCAAAAATCTCCAACAGTTAATAAAAGAAAATTACAGAATATCTATATCTCTTTTCTGGAACAACAAAATTCGGGCTGTACAGTCCAACAACCCGAGTATGTTTCCGGAAATAAATAAAATTTTTAGGAGAAAAGATCAAAATGACCTTCAGGGTATTAAACTCCAAAGGACGACAGAGAACAAAAACTTACTTTTGACAATAGGGATAGATCCGGATGAGGCCATCTTGGATGATGACCACTTTATAGTGGAAGATGCTCAGGAGAAGGTAGAGACGGTGGGTGCTGTTTTCGAGCGAGTATATAAGGTGAATGAGTGCATTCGCCCGAATTACGACCTTGAGAACAGAGCCTTCGTTGGACACTTCTATCTTAGAGACGAGATCTCGCATTGGCGATCCGAGAATCCTGGTTTCACTAGGTTCAATGACGACCGACTTGCAAATGCAGTCATCGCGTAGCGACACGGGGATAACACCCTGTTCGTTTCTAAGATGGACCTCTTGGACATCTTTCACAAAATAAAGAAAAAGAAGTCAGCAGGAGTCGACGGCATACCCAATGTTGTGCTGCGAAACCTCCCTTCGGAAGCGGTGGACATATACACCACGTTGTTCAACAATGCGCTGAATAATGCATATTATCCAGTGCGTTGGAAGACGGCAGTGGTCCATCCTCTCCTTAAAAAAGGGAAGGATGGTTCCAATCCAGCAAATCTCCGGTCAATTAGTCTTCTCCCGAGTATCAGCAAGGTATTCGAGAAAGTTCTCAATAGAGCTCTGTCCACATGGGCTGAGGACAAACATATTATTCCTGAAAATCAGTTCGGTTTTAAGGCGGGCCATGATACCACACATGCCGCGTCTAAACTAGTATCAGATATTCAATGGAACAAAGCTAAAAATCAGTGTACGGGTGCATGTCTGGTTGACTTGGAGAAGGCTTTCGATACCGTTTGGTTAGACGGTCTTTTCTATAAGTTGATCAGATATGGCATGAGTAAACCACTGCTTTATATTCTGAATGACATGCTTCATGGTAGAACGTTTGTTGTGAAAAGTTGCAATATAACTTCTACCAGAACTTTTAAAATACAGAACGGTCTACAACAGGGGGCGGTGAATTCGCCTATTTTATTTAGCATTTTCACCGGCGATCTAATTGGTTCTCTTCACCATGCTATAGCGTACGCCGACGACCTTATTGCGTACAGAACAGGTCCAAAGATTGAAGTCATCAGAATACTTTTGCAGCGTGACTTCGATAAGATCCAACAATATTGCGATGACTGGAAGTTGAAAATCAACGTCCAGAAATCGGAAACAATTGTGTTTAGAACCTCGTTGGCTCGGGCCTCATGGGATACGAGAAAGAACTGGCGAAAGCTGGTGATCGTTGATCTACATGGCCACCCACTGCCAAACAAAGTAGTAGTCAAGTACCTCGGCATCTGGTTAGATCAGTATCTATATTTTAACAAACATATGGATGCGGCTCTGGCCAGGGCTAGAGGAGCTTTTGCTCTGACAAGGCGACTGTTTCACAGCAGTCAACTTGATAGCAGAGTGAAGGCGATTTGCTACATGGCCCTCATAAGGCCAATGATTGTCTATGGGTGCCCCGTGTGGTTCAATGTTACAGCGTCTCAAATGGAAAAGATTCGGGTGTTTGAGAGACAGTGTCTGCGTACCTGTCTTGGATTGCACAGAACACCAGAAAATATTATCCTAATGAGGTCCTTTACAACGGGGCTCAAATAAACAGGATCGACAACTTCATTATAAAACTGACTAGTGGTCACACTGCAAGAGCGATGATCTCGACCAATGGCCTGATTTTTGGGGCTTATTACCCCAACACTGAATACATGGAGAAAACGCGCTTCAGTGGATTTGTCCCACCGGAGGCTTTCCTCTATTTTGATATGGTAGGGTTGATTCAGGATAGATTGGCGGTTCCGCTAATCTACCACGTCTGCCGTAAGTCCGTGGAACGACGACTCCTTTACAACCGAGACGTCACCGCAGTAGGCGGAGAAGCTGTAGAGCTCCTCCGGTTCAGTAGGGCGGTTTCAGATCGCGATCGTCGTGACGTTGTTAAAACGTCGAATATGTTCTGGTGGTTGTCGGAGCAACAACAAGAATTTGATAATGATAGCGAGGCGCCAATGGCTGGCTTACACGGGTTTAGCGTGTAAGTCTTAGGGTATAGGGGGTGGGCACAGTGGCAAACAAAAAAATCACAAAAAATCAAAAAAAAAAAAAAAAAACATAAAATCAAAAAAATCAAAAAAAAAAAAAATACAAAATACAAAAAACCAAAAAAAAAAAAAATTAAAAAATACAAAAATCCAAAAAAAATTACAAAATACAAAATACAAAAAAAAAACCCAAAAGCTTCTGTGGCTGCTCTAGTTTTAAGTAGATTTAAGTAGTTTTAATTAGTTTTGATTAAAGTGTGTTTAATGAAAAAAAAAAAGCAGAGCAGAGCAGCTCAGAGCAGAGCAAGAAACATGAAAAATGTCAGGCAACTTAGAGCAGAGTCAGTTGGTGCCAAAAGTCAGCTGATAAGAAAGCAACAAACATTTTGTGACCTTGCTAGTTTGCAAAATTATGTTTGGTATCCTATTATAATAAAAATCTGTATTCGGAAACATTGGAATCAAAACTAAACTAACATGCGATGTTAATTCAATTGATTTTAAGTTAAATTCGATTTCAAATAGATTGCAAAACGCAAAATACAAACAAAAATATTTGAATCAAATGTCAACAGCTGATTTTGACACTTTGCTCCAATCTGCTCTTACTCAAAAGCAAGTGCAGAAAATGCTGCTCTAAAAGCTCTAGAGCAGGTCATTAAACACAAAAAGTTCTTGCTCGGAGTAGAAAAATTGTCATTAAACACCAAAAAGCTGCTTTTTTCTGCTCTAGATCGATCTAGAGCAGGTCATTAAACACACTTTTAGTTTTAATTAGTTTTAAGAAAACAAAAAACATGATCTATCTAACTAAGTTTTTTATTATTATTATTATTATTATTATTTATTAACAGGTAATTTAAATTACATGATAATTAATATTAAAGAGCCTAGCTGCTGAGACTATTGGCTCGAGGTTTTATGGTTATATATTTAGGTTGGTTTTTGATATAAATTCAGAGATACTTATTATATTTTTTAGGCTGGGATTTTCCAGTACTTCATAAATTGTTTTGTTTTTAAATAAATTTTTGATTAGAGGTTGCAACAATGGGCAGTGTTCTAGTATGTGAGTAATGTCCAATCTGGTGTTACAGGTTGTGCACGTTGGGGGGTTGTTTTTGTTGAGGAGGTGTAGGTGAGTAGTTGAGGTATGTCCAAGTCTCAGACGGACAAAATTTGATATTTTGAGCTTTGACACGTTTGTGGGGTATACGGGCTGGTGTTTTTCTGGGTTGACTTTTTTATAATGATGATGGTATAAGCTCCAGTCGTGGTTAACATTTTCTTTTAAATTTTTTTTTTATAAGTTTGAGCAGGTCTAATTTTGTGAAAACGTTAAAGTTGTATACGGGCGATTTTCTGGCGGAGTTGGCAGCAAAGTCTGCGTGTTCGTTGCCGTTGATTCCAACGTGTCCAGGCGTCCACATAAGCTTTATATTGTTTGGGGAATTTGGCTAGCTGGTATCTTATATCAGATATGAGTTCAGTGTTGTTGTTGGTATTGTTTATGGCGTTGTGCACCGATATGCTATCAGAGCATATGACATGTTTACCACGGTGATTAATTGCGAACTTGGTGGCTTGATATATGGCGAATGCTTCTGCAGTAAAGATTGAGGCAAAGTCAGGTAAGTTGCCGATGCAGGCTATATTTCCATTTTCCAGGGTAACAGCAAATGATGTGTTGTCACTGGTTTTTGAACCGTCAGTGAAGATGAATTTCCACCCATCTGATTTTAAATCGGTTGAAATGGCTGTGAACAGTTGTCGGTATATCATTTGGTTGGTGTCTGATTTTTTGTGCTTGGCAAGAGTCAATATTAGAGACTCTGGGCTTATCAACCATGGGGGGTAGCGTGGGGATACGTTGCGTTCTTGTTTGGTTGGAAGACCAAATTGTGCTCCTTTGGCAAGAATTGTGGCGATGGCAGATGGTAATTTTTTTTAGTTTGTGTTCTAGTGACTTTTTTACATCATATTCGATTATGGAATTTTTTGCAAAAAGTTTCGTTGTTATATCGTCTCTTCTTTCTTCAATGGCAGGAAGACCTGCTTCTGCTAGAATATTTGCAATAGGCGATGTCGGGAATGCATTTATACTTCTTCTTGCTGCGTCGTGGTAGGTTGGTTTTATTATTTTTAAAGTTGATTTAGGACAATGCCCATATATATACAGCCCATAATCAATTCTACTTAAAATTAACATTTTAATTGTACTTGATAAAGTAAAGTTTTTTAAAATGTTCTTAGTTTTAACTTGTTCTAGTTTTGATTCATAAGGTATCTTAAGGCCGAAAGGCACTAGTAATAAGATATTGAATAATTTAGAGTACCCGCCTATGGTCAGTAAGTTAATTAAGTTATTATATAAGCTAATTTTACACATTTTTGTTAGCATGTAAGTAGATATCAGAAAAATTGAATAAAAATGAATTAAAAATGAAATGAAATGATGATCGTCTTAATAGTAACAAGATCAGGGCATAGAAAAAATCAAATGATAAAGAAATTTTTACTTCAGTTTCATTGACTAGTGTTAAAGTGAGCTTTCATTTAACTAAACTTGTATCAAATATTTTAGTAGTAGTTAAGAAAGCGCTTTTCATGGCAATGAATACTAACGGAGGACTTGCCAATTCCTCGCGAAAGGCGACACCCGTAGAAAAAACATTTTTGCCTCTGGTGGGATTCGAACTCGAACCTCTGGATTTACAGGCGGACATGCTATCCATCACACCACGGTTACTTTTGAATATATCTGTGAAAAGCTATGCGACAATGGATTCGGCTTAATTATACCAAAGTAAAACGAAAATGTGGAATAATAGGTTTGTTCGTTGGGTTTGGTTTATTTTTATTTCATTGTCATTTTCATTCCGACGGCACCGATATTGTACTAAACCAACGGTTATCTTGGGGTAAACACGTAAGTTTATATGTTAACAACCCCACAAATTCGTCTTTTTTTAAAACAAATTGAATTCGAACTCATTTCTACTCTTACACAAAGCTTTTAAACGCAGAGAATCGTTTTTAACTAATCAAAATAATTTATCGCACAAAACCACTACTTCTGCCATTGTGCGTTGGATATTCTCCGGGTGTGTAATAATAATCACCCCTATCACAGGGCCCGTCCGTCGTAGTAATTTTGGACTACGAGCGTCAAATAGAAATGACTAAAAACATCTTCGTAATGAACGCTTGGCAACAGATATTTATAGTTTGTTAATAACTTTATTAATAGTAACAAATTTTGTGGCAAAACATTCACTACAAGGGCGTCTGTGATGCTTCCATTATGGTATTCGTAGTCCGAAATCGCTACAATCGCCTTGTGATAGAGGCCACCGAATAAGGAAAATTCTTACGAATTTAAAAAACAAAAAACATATATTTTTGTCAAAGATCAAGAAACAAAAACTTGATTATTTGAACTTTTTTATTTAATTTATTTTTAATATTTCTTTTTTTCAATTGATTTCGTTCTTATTTATTTTTTAATATTTTCAGAGGCCTGGTCTAAGCATAAAGCATCCAAACAACAGACTTAATTTACAGAAGTAAAATAAAATGCAATAACATTAAGCATAAATTATTAATATAATATATGTACATAATTGCTCACATCAAAAACATTATAAAGCTTTTGTAATATAATCTGTTCATGTTAAAATCAATAAAATTATCATAACGGTTATAAAAAATACATGCAGAAGATATAGGTTCGCTTAATCCATAGTTTGTATAATGTCTAGGAACATAAAAGAAATCCTGGTCTCTTGGACGCAAAGTACGAGACGGAGCATAAACGTAAAACAAAGAAAGCAGGTGTGGACAATCAATGTGTCCAGTTAGAACATCCTGCGCAAATAAGACCGCATAATAAATTCGCCTTTTATATAGGGGCTTAATACCTAATAAGGTGCATCTAGCTTCATAGACTGGCAAATCACCGTTCCAATTCATCTTTCGTAGAGCAAATTTTGTAAACCGTTTCTGAATCTTTTCAATACGTGAAATGTTATTTTGGTAATATGGATTCCATATAATACTGCAATATTCAAGCCTTGATCTTATCAAAGAATTAAACAAGGTCTTCAATGTGCATGGATCGTGAAATTCTTTGGTATTGCGACGCATGAAACCAAATAATGAATTTGCACATGATATGATGTAATCATAGTGCATTGAAAAATTCAGCTTGTGGTCAAAGACTACCCCAAGATCCTTATGACTTTCCACTCTTGTTAGAATTTCATTTTGGATCGAATACTGAAAATTTACCGTCGAGAGAATTCTGTAAAATGTAAGAACTGAGCATTTGCTTATATTCATTTGCAGACCATTAAGATTACACCAATGTGTGATATTATTAATATCATCTTGTAGGTCATAAGCATCTGATACGGAAGCAATGCATTTAAATAATTTAAGATCGTCTGCGAATAAAAGAAAATTTGAGTGTTTAATAAAGGAAGGTAGATAATTGATGAAGAGTAAGAATAATAGAGGACCAAGATGGCTGCCTTGAGGAACACCAGAGTAGTTATAGACAGCAGTAGATATAGAAGAACCAATCTTTACGTATTGTATACGATTTTCTAAATAGTTGCGAATCCATTTCAAAATATTTGAATGAAAACCGAAGCGTTCTAGCTTCCTAACTAGATCTGAGTGTTGAACACGATCGAAAGCCTTAGCAAAATCAGTAAAGATTGTGTCAACTTGTTGACGTGTTTCCATTGTTTTAAGGCAATAGTTTGCAAAAATGGCGAGATTTGTAGCTGTTGACCTCCCAGAAACAAAGCCGTGTTGAAATTCAGATATATAATTCCGGACGATTTCATAAATTTTATTTTTAACTATAGCTTCGAATACCTTGGGTATTAGTTGCAATTTAGCTATAGGTCTGTAATTATTTATCTGGTTTTTGCAACCAGCCTTGTGTATTGGAGTTATTAAAGAAGTTTTCCAACAATCTAAAAATTCGCCATTGGCCAATGATTTATTGAAAATTATGCTAAGAGGTTTAGCTAAACTAGTCCTGCAGGATTTAAGAAGAATTGGTGGCAGATTATCTGGAGCTAATTTAACACTTTGATCTAAGGTTGACAACATTGAAAGAACTTCTTCTTCAGTAATGCTAAGACAACCTAAATCAACACATGACGCAAGAGTCAATGTAGATTTATAAACAAGAGATTTGTCCTCATAGTTTGACTGAAAATAAAAAGCAAACATATTACATATCTGCTGCATATCATTGGCAGTAACACTATTGTAAACCATACACGCCGGAATACCAAAAGATTTACGTTTCTCATTAATATAAGACCAGAAAGACTTAGAATTTTGTTTAATTTTTGATTCGATTGTCCAAACATATTGTCTAAAGATAAACTTTTTCAAAAATTCATATTCAGACCTTAGTTGACGAAATTTGACGTGTAAAGATGGAATTTTCTTGCTTTTTTTGTGCATTTTAAGCATGGCATTTTTCAGCCTTAATAAACTTTTGTTAAACCAAATGGGCTTACTATTTTGAGGCTTTAATTTTTTTAGTGTAGTAGAGACCGCATTATCTAATATGCTCCTAAATAACACAAAAATAGAATTTAAGTTGTCAGAATTTAAACATAATTGCCAATCAAATTCATTAAAAAAATTACACATTAGGTTTGTTCGTTGAAGCCCTAGGGTCGCCATGGGGTCGCCACAAAGCGTTTTTTGAGAAACCTAAATTCGCACTGAATGTCAAATTGAGTGTTTTTTGAGCCATAGGTTTGCCACAGGTTTTCCCCAAACTCGCCCTAGCTTTTTGTTGTGGCGATTTGAGGGCTGTCAAATGGCATGTGTTTTTATTTAAATGACAGGGATGTGTGGCGATTTGTGCTTTAGCGTTTTTTGAGGACTGGAAAACCCAGTTTTTTTTGACAACTCATGGGGTTGTCAAGAAAACCTGGGTCAACCCTGGGGAAAGTTCAACGAACAGACCTATAATTCATAATCAGCATTAATAAAATCAAATTTATATTCATTATTTTTGACATCTGAATTCCAAGAATATGCAACGTTTAAACTTAGAGAAATATCTAAAGCCGTATGGTGTGTATTATTATCTAACAATGGGAATGCAGATTCAACAACAGAAGCACCAATATCATTATCAAGAAAAACTAAATCTAATATTCTACCGAGTGAGTTAGGAACAAGATTTCTTTGCTGTAAATTAATTGATGCCATAGCATCAACGACTTGGAATTCTACATTACTAGTTACATTAAATGGCATTATACACTTATCTGGTTCAAAGAAAATAATAACAACATCCTTTATGGACTTGCCATCGATGATTCAGTCTGATGTAGCAATAAAACTCGCTAATGAACGCTTTATTCCAAACATAATAGGATTCAAAACTTTAAAACTATTTTTCTACAAGATTCAAAGGTAACACTATAAAGTTCTTTTTCCCAAATTTGTTAAAAATTTTTCATTCTGCTTTTTTTTTTTTAAAAAAAGCCATTTTTTCAAAGTGTTTTCAAAGTGAAAATTGTAATTTTGAAAAAACCTCCCAGCGTTGCATGGTGAAAACAATAATTTTCTCTAACTAAATAAGTTTGATTTTTTGATTTCATATGATCCAGTACCGAGTTTTGATGGGTGCTGCAACTAAACTTTTTTCGAAATGCTTCACAATATTTTTTATGGATTTTTTACTCAGTATTATTTAAATACTATATACACTTCGCACAAAAATTAAGGAAGCAGAAAAAAAATCCAAATTTTTGGGGGATTTTCAACAGGCTGTAACTTATACAAAAATGGTCGTACAGCAAAACAAAAGACTCTAATGTCGATTTCCAGTGGTACACAAAAGCACTTTCAAAAGTGCTTTTTTGCTCGAAATATGTTACATTAGGGGTTTTTCTTTTTTAGTTCCGAACAGATAAGTGAAACGTCAAAAACGTAGTATTTCTTTTTCAGTTCAGCAATATCTGAACGCTCAAAATGTTTTTCTTTTTTCTTCGGAACACTACGCGAGCGCACTCTACGTGCTCGAAATAAAAGGTCTGTATCTTTACTCACCCGCGTGATCCCGTGGGATCCCGCGGGATCCCGAAACGTGTATCTTTACTTTTTTTGACGTAAAAGTGGCAGAGCTTTTGCTTTTTTGTCACTTCCCCTCCAGTAAGAATTTACCCGAACAATTTGCTCGTGCACTTTCTTGCTTGTCAAATCGGCTGTTTGTGAAATCAGCTGATCGAAACATTTCGATTGAATTCAAATTTATATTTGAAATTAAATGAAAAATGGAAAGCATAATCTCTCTTTGTTTGTTTGAAAATTCAAAATAATGTTAAATATGCAATGCAATATTGCTTTGAGCTCATTTTAGCACGTTTTTGAAACAAAATTGTTTGCATGTTTTTTTACATCTCTACAGAGAGTGCATGACAAATGCCATTCAGCAAGAAACATCCCAAAAGGCGTATCTTTACTTTTCATTTTCGGATGGAGATTACAAAAACAACATTAAAAAGCTCGAGCCCAAACTTTTTCCCGGGCTTTTTCCCAAACTTTACCCAGAAAGTAAAGAAACAGACCTAAAATGACGGGGCATCTAGAGCAAGAGTCTGAGCGCAGCTCACTGAACACGCTCAGTTCAGAACACGTTCACGCTGTTCGTTCTCAGTTCTGTTCACTGTTCGGAACTAAAAAAGAAAAACCCCTATTGAGGCACTAGATCACTTTTTTTTGCCCCGAAAAATCACTTTTACGAATCTCGATTCAGAGGCAAGATTTACACGCACTTTCACGCACACCAACACAAAACATTTGACGTCTACCAGTTTGCAGTCTGATTATTTTGCATTTTTGGTTAAAGGACTGTGAAAGAGAGATAATAAAAATAAACAATAAACTATTTTGTGAAAATGGATCGCATCAGTCGTCGTCTAGTTCCGATTCTGACGAAGAAGTGTTTGATGTTCTAAAATTGCTTGGACAAAACGAAAGGCATTCTGTGAATAATTTTGTTGAAAGTGTTGTGTATAATTATTCGGATGAGGAGGTTTCTTCCTAGTGCATTTATTAATTAAGTTTCGAAAACATTCTTTCTATATAAATTGCAGAGCAAAACAAACGGGAAGAGTTGGCTGTCAAAAATAGCACACATACAATGATAAAAAAAGAATTTTGTCTTTTCGTTTCCAGTGAGCACGAAAAAAAAGCACTTTTTTAGAGTGCTTTTGTTTTTGCAAAGGAAATCGACATAAGTGTCTAGTTTTCGAATCTGAGTTTGAAATTTTTTTTTTTTTTAAATATTTTTCGAGTAATCATCAGAAAACCACCGAAAAAAAATTTTCGAAATTTTTTGTTTTTTTTTTAATCTACGGACGTGGAAAAAATTGTTTCGACTTAACCTCTATATCAGCGGTCCGCAACCCTGGGGCCGCGACCCCTTTTGGGGTCGCAAAAGATATTTTTAGGGTCGCCAAAAAAGTCGTTTTAAATGTACAATTTTGAACAACGTCCACAGTGCGTTGTTTGTTCAGAGGTTTTGGCAAATGAGAGCATGAAGCCGGCCAAACTGAAAAGGCACCTAGAAACTAAGCATCTACAGTTAAAGAATAAAGATGAATCTTATTTTAAACGACTAGCCACCAAAGTAACGTCACAGCAGGTTGTCTTCCAAAAATACACAACAGTTAACCAAAAAGCCTTACAAGCATCTTTCGAGATTTCCTTTTTGATTGCCAAAACTAAAACTCATTGGCTAGACGCTCATTTTGCCAGCTGCAATGAAAATGGTTTCGATCATGCAAGGAGAAAAGTATGCCAATGTACTGAAAACAATTCCACTATCAAGTGACACTTTTCATCGTAGTATCAATCTACTTGCTGATGATATCACACAACTTATAGAGCGCGTGAAAGGGAGTCCTTATTATGCTATTCAGCTGGATGAAAGCACTGATGTAGCTAATGTAGCTCAACTTCTGATATTTATCCGATACCGATTTGAAAACGACATATGTGAAGATTTGTTATTTTGTCAGGGATTAGAAGGAAGAACAACCGGTGAAGCAATTTTTGATGCAGTTAATACCTTTTTTGAACTCCATGACATAAAGTGGGAATATTGTGTATCTGTGTGTACAGACGGCGCAGCTGCATTGACCGGCTCCAAAACAGGATTCAAGGCAAAAGTAACTGAGATGGCACCTCACGTAGGCTTTGTTCACTGTATGATTCACCGTGAAGCCCTTGCAGCAAAACATTTGCAACCAGATGTAAATAAAGTGTTGGAACAAGTCGTAACAATAATAAATTTCATTGAAGCTCGCGCATTAAACAGTCGCCTTTTCAAAATAATGTGTCGTGAAATGGGATCAGAATACGAAAATCTACTGTTACATACAGAGGTCAGGTGGTTATCGCGAGGAAAAATACTCCGACGTGTATTTGATCTCAAAGATGAAATCAGAATATTTCTACTTGAACGGGAACCAAAGCTAGCGGAATATTTCTTGAATGACAATTGGCTCGCAACAGTTGGGTATCTTTCGGATATTTTTGAGAAACTTAACGATTTAAATCAATCGTTGCAAGGGAAGAGTACAAATGTACTGATTTAAGCTAACAAAATAAAAGCTTTTTGTAGGAAAATAAGTTTGTGGATAGACGAAATCAGTGCTGAAAACTACGAGATGTTTGCATGTTTGGAGAAATTTTCTGAAGAAAAAAATGTAAAGCTCGAAGGAGAAATCAAAACCAAAATCATGATGCATCTTACAAACCTTAAGCAAGACTTGGAAATAAGATTTCCAGATACGTCACACGGCGACCAATGGATAAATTAATCCATTCACTTGTGATCTTAACACTGTGAAGATGACCTTAAAAGAAAAGGAGCAGCTGACCGATTTAAATCACGATCTATTTAAGTTCTGGATAATGACGGAAAAGGAATATCCAATTTTATTTAAAACATCTCTGTTGAAATTGTTGCCATTCGCATCTACATACCTTTGCGAGACAGCTTTCTCCACATTAACTGCTATAAAAACAAAATATCGCTCCAGCCTTAACGTAGAACCTGATTTGAGGGTGTCGATTTCTGATAATATATCACCAAGAATTAATATACTGACTGCAAGTGTGCAAGCACAAGGTTCACATTAGTTTGTAAGTTTACGTATATGTACCTTTTTTTAACAATAAAAAATTAAAATAATTGCTTGTCTCATTTAATGCCATCATAAAATATTACTCGTATGTTAATTGCATATTTTCTAGTTTGCTCTAATATTACTTTCCAAAATAAATAAACTCTTCAATATATATAACTTAAAATAAAAAATAAATAAATAAAGAATCAACCTTTGCACTTGTTAACTTAGTGATTTTTTTTTCTGGGGTCGCTCATAACTCTTTTTTTAATTTTGGGGTCGCAATAACAAAAAGGTTGCGGACCGCTGCGATCGCACAGAAATTTTGAGGTTGGTTTCAAAAACTTGAATAAATTAGGTCTGTTCGTTGAACTTTCCCCAGGGTTGACACAGGTTTTCTTGACAACCCTATGAGTTGTCACAAAAACCTGGGTTTTCCAGTCCTCAAAAAACACTACACCACAAATCACCACACATCCCTGTCATTAAAAAAAAAATACATGCCATTTGACAGCCCTCAAATCGCCACAGCAAAAAGCTAGGGCGAGTTTGGGGAAAACCTATGGCAAACCTATGGCTGAAAAAACACTAAATTTGGCATTTAGGGCGAATTTAGGTTTCTCAAAAAACGCTTTGTGGCGACCCTAGGGCAACCCCAGGGCTTCAACGAACAAACCTATTCTCTACAAGAATTGGCAATCGAATTAAAAAAAAAAAAAAATTTTTCAATCATTACATGAATTTGAAAAAGCAACCAAAAAAGGGTTTTGTGGTTTTTTGGAAAATCAAGCGCCCAATCAAAAATATTGCGGAAACCACAAATAGGTCTGTTTGTTGAACTTTCCCCAGGGTTGACACAGGTTTTCTTGACAACCCTATGAGTTGTCAAAAAAACCTGGGTTTTCCAGTCCTCAAAAAACACTACACCACAAATCACCACACATCCCTGTCATTAAAAAAAAAATACATGCCATTTGACAGCCCTCAAATCGCCACAGCAAAAAGCTAGGGCGAGTTTGGGGAAAACCTATGGCAAACCTATGGCTCAAAAAACACTAAATTTGGCATTTAGGGCGAATTTAGGTTTCTCAAAAAACGCTTTGTGGCGACCCTAGGGCAACCCCAGGGCTTCAACGAACAAACCTATTCTCTACAAGAATTGGCAATCGAATTAAAAAAAAAAAAAAAATTTCAATCATTAGGTCTGTTCGTTGAACTTTCCCCAGGGTTGACCCAGGTTTTCTTGACAACCCCATGAGTTGTCAAAAAAACCTGGGTTTTCCAGTCCTCAAAAAACGCTAAACCACAAATCGCCACAATTCTCTGTCATTTAAATAAAAACACATGCCATTTGACAGCTCTCAAATCGCCACAGCTAAAAGCTAGGGCGAGTTTGGGGAAAACCTATGGCAAACCTATGGCTCAAAAAACACTCAATTTGACATTCATGGCGAATTTAGGTTTCTCAAAAAACGCTTTGTGGCGACCCTAGGGCAACCCCAGGGCTTCAACGAACAAACCTATTACATGAATTTGAAAAAGCAACCAAAAAAGGGTTTTGTGGAAAATCAAGCGCCCAATCAAAAATATTGCGGAAACCACTAATGTTAAGTGTGCCTTTTGTACCCACAAAAACCCTACGAAGTTTCAATTTAATCCAGCCAACCGTTTTTTTCCCCCACTGACAAATTAAAGGAGCAAGTTTTTCGATTGTGGTACCCGTGGTGTGATAATCCAGAGGTTCGAGTTCGAATCCCAACAGAGGCAAAAATGTTTTTCCACGGGTATCATCTTTCGCGAGGAATTGGCAAGTCCTCCGATAGTAAATTCATTGATCATGAAAAGCGCTTTCTCGATTAGCCGTTCGGAACCGGCATAAAATTGTAGGTTCCTCCCATTTCCTCACAGGGCATGATTGTGAGAAATGCGCTAGGTCCTGGGACTAATCGCTCTGTTGCGCCACACTATTTATTTTTATTTTATTTATTTATAGTTGTCATTCATTGTTTGTTAAAAAATATATGCATATATATATTTATATGATTATTAAAAAGCTGATCAAAGAAAAAACAGTGTGTAACAAATTAATCAACACTCACCTTCGGTCCTCATTTGAAATCGCTGGATGAATGAGAAGATATGAAAAAATCTGTTGAACCAGCTCCGTAGAAACTACTTCACGTCCCGTATCCTCTACAGCCATTGGAATTAGTGACAAATACAACAATTTGGCCTCCTCGTTCCCCGGTTTTAATAGCGGCAACATTTGCAACACTTCACTGAGTATATCTTCCTTTTTATTGTACATTTTTGCGTCATTTTTAAACAAATAATCGGAACCAAAATACATGGTATCCTTGTCAGTTGTGTGATCTGTGCCATCGTTTCCCGAAAGTGTCTTATAGGCGCTAACTAAATTCTCCAAATACAAATGACTATTTGCATTTATATCGAACGTCGGCATACTGTTGAATAGCACAGAAGTTTGAGCTAAATTGTTTTCTATCGAGTGATGTAGAAATTTAAGGTTGGGGTAACGCAAACGTTTCAACAGTGCATAGATGACTACTGTTCTTTCGCAATCGTTCCATTTTTCAAATAAAGATGTGACCGTACCGACCTGTTCGCAAAACAATGTTGAAGTTTCGCTCGAGTGTCTCATCGTGCCGTCAAATGTTTCTGAATGAGAAAAAAAAGGAAACAAATGCAATCAATGAAATTTGATACTATTTTTAAGTTGGGGAAATAACAAAAGACTTTTTAAATAATTTTTGGCTATGAGAACTAAGCGACTAAAGAGAGAGTTCCGAGCTTTGAAAATTCTAGCTTAATGGTCAATCAGAGATGACGTTTGAAGTTATTTGAATTTGTATTTTGTATGAATTTTGTAATAAAGACGAAAATGAAATGTGTGTGATAAAGACGAAGGAAGACATAGAACACCACTAACTAAGTTATTTAAACCTCGTAATGAAAACACGTCAGCATTAAGAAGCTAATTAGTTTTGACCACCGAACAGCTCCGATTTCAAATTTTAGTGTGGTGGCTCGAATGAAGGTGCTTTGTAAACCTTTCGGCTACAATGCTGTTGCGATATTCTTGTCGCTGCATGCTACTAAAAGCCCTACTCATAAAAGTCAGTTGAATCCTGAAGATTAGGCCTAGAAATCCATCATTTTAGCCGCCTAATTTTGTATTTTAAAAAAGTATGGTTAGAAAAGGCAACCACCAAGGATTTATCTAAAGGAATACCGTTACAATATAAATTCAACCATATGCTTTTACACACGAAATTTACACATTTACAAGTGAAATAAAAACTCACAATTGCTAGAGTTTATTTAAATTACAAAATTACAAAAGTATGACTCCTCGTTTGAATAAAATAAAATGATTCTCTCGGGTCTAATTTGTGTTACCATTACTTACAGAACAATTATCGTCCACTCAATTTTGTAATATATACATATACTGCTTTTACATTCGCTATAGAAGCTTTTGGCGAGATGAACAAACGATGAGAAATGTTTCACTTTTTTTTTTTGTTAGATTAAACACTTGGGGCGGTAATTAAAACTTTATAATTTTGTAGGTAAAGTAGGTCCACCATTACATTGAGCAGGAAATGAACCTTTTAAGCGCCTTTTCTAAATTAAACTGTTTTTCTTACTAAGTTTTACCGTTTGTGGACCCGTTTAATATAATTTTTGTGCAATAATTGATTACAGCCCAACAAACAAAGTGCATTTAATGTTTGATTTGTTGGCTGATTCATTTCATTGTCGGGTAGAGTTTTTTTATTTTGTATTTTAGTTCTTGACTATTCTAATGGTTTAGTTTAAATTAGAATATTCTTTTAACACTAATTTTCAGTAAAATAAAATTGCAAAGATGAAGTTAGAACTAAATGTCAAAATATTTTTCCAATTGTCAAAATACAAAGTGAAGATAAATGTGGTTCACCATGCAAGTGAGTGCGTTCAAAAACTTCACACGAACTTATCCGAAATTCGGATAACTTTTTGTTTACAAATTCAAAATTCATTCTATCGTCTGAATTATAGGCAGCAAAAAAACTTGTTCAAGACCCCGAAACAGTTGCCAAAATTTGTAAGACGATAGTAAAATAGCTTTCCACCAACCACTGAAAGCAAGATTTATGAAAAAATCTTTTGACTACGCAATCTACGATAGACTATTGAACGACAATCGTCTGAAGAGTTATGGTGGATTTACATGCATCTGCAAGTGCAGATGAAAATCGGAAAAAGACACAAGATGTAAAGTTCATACTTGTCTGATAGAGAGGGAACGAACTTCCTAGTTATGGTTGCGGATGAAAAATTATGGGTGCAGATGAACATGTTCATCTGCACCCATAATTTTTCATCTGCAACCATAAAGGCCTGGCCAAACCAACGCGGTGAGTGCGTGCGATGCGGTTGCGATAAGTCAAATCCCTATGTATTAAGTCAAACGTCCATAAGATTATATATGGATTTGACTTATCGCAACCGCATCGCACGCACTCACCGCGTTGGTTTGGCCAGGCCTTAATCCTATTCGTGTCTCTTTTTAACCTTTGTGCTTTGTAATCTTCATCCGTCTCGCTTTACTTTTCTGAACTTCCGCAGTTGCAGATGCATGTAAACCCAGCATTAAGCCTTGCGCAAACCAATGCGGTGAGTGCGTGCGATACGATTGCGATAAGTCAAATCCCTATGCATTAAGTCAAACGTCCATAAGATTACATAGGGATTTGACTTATCGCAATCGCATCGCACGCACTCACCGCATTGGTTTGCGCAAGGCCTTACCCGATCGCAAGACTGAAATTGTGTACACGAAAAATTGTGCACACTCTATAGTTTGGATTCCTGCGAAGGTGAGTTTTTTTGACAGAAGACATGTACAACATTCTTCAAATTTACTCACGGTCTTTCAGAGCATGAGCTTTCAGAAGGTATTGAGCGTGAGTTTTTTATACTAATGCTGGGTTTACATGCATCTGCAACTGCAGAAGTGCAGAAAAGTAAAGTGGGATGGATGAAGATTATAAAGTACAAAAGTTAAAAAGAGAGACGAATAGTATTATGGTTGCAGATGAAAAATTATGGTTGCAGATGAACATGTTCATCTGCACCCATAATTTTTCATCTGCAACCATAACTAAGGAAGTGCAGATGGTGCATTCAATCTCTATCAGACAAGTATGAATTTTACATCTTGTGTCTTTTTCCGATTTTCATCTGCACTTGCAGATGCATGTAAATCCACCTTACTCTTGCGGAATCTAGCACAATTTACCTTGTCCACTTGTCCACTTGTCTACTTGCCCACTTGTCCAATTATCCGCTGGTCCACTTGTCCATTCGTCCACTTGTCCACTTGTCCACTTGTCCACTTGTCCACTTGTCCACTTGTCCACTTGTCCACTTGTCCACTTGTCCACTTGTCCACTTGACCTCTTGCCAATTTGTTCACTTGTCCACTTGTCCACTTGTCCGCTTGTCCACTTGTAAACTTGTCCACTTGTCCACTTGTCCACTTGTCCACTTGTCCACTTGTCCACTTGTCCACTTGTCCACGTGTCCACTTGTCCACTTGTCCACTTGAACACTTGTCCACTTGTCCACTTGTCCACTTGTCCGCTTGTCCACTTGTCCACTTGACAAATTGTCCGAAAATAAAGTGGAGCTAGTAAATTCACTAACACAATTTTATAATTCAGCTGAATATGTGTATCACAGATAGATCTCGTGTTACAAAAGCAACAGTGTAGACAAATGGAAGTTGCGGTTGCGGGGCAGAAGAGGTTGGTTCTCCTTCTTGTTCTTTATTCCTCTAAGCTTTTGACCAATCAGAGCGACGAAAACTGATAGTAGTTTTCGAAGTCCCGGTGCGGAGAATTCGAGCACTTACAAAATAACGCTCATGTGACCCTTTAATAAGTATTCCACTCGGTTCGAAAACGGCTCTAGCGGCGAATAGGATAAACAAATATCCAATTCCAAACGTCATTCCTCAGAACTGTGTACAATTTTTTTTTTGTCAACAGGACAATTAATGAAAAAATGTTTTTACACTTTTAACAACTTAAAAATGTTATGAAAGACTTTTTCATTAAATTGGAAAATTTTCAAATTAAACAGTGAAGACCTCAGTGAAAACCATGTTTGGATTAAACGAATCACAAAAGGACAGCTTCCTTGAGCAAACAAAAGTGGCCCGTGAAGAAAGAGCTCTCGAAAAGAAAAGGGAAAATGCTGCAGTTTGCATTCAATCATTTGTAAAAGGTTTTTTCGCCCGCAAGAAATACAAACAAAGAATATTGTAAGAAAAAATAAAACCTTTAAAGGATATTTAAGTCTGTTGTTTCCTTTTAATTCATTTATTCAAAAATTAAAGGGACGATTTTGACGAAGTTGTGACAAGTTCCCCCTCAGATGAAGGTGACTTCAAGTTGGGACCGTCTATAGAAATTTATGCTGTGGCAAGCCGTTTCCTAACACAATTCCAACCTAATGATTTCAGTCAACGAGATAGATTTGAACGACTGTGTAGATACATCAATAAATCTGTTGAGTCGGAGTCTTTGAAAACCAATTACGCCAGTTTGTGTCTGCAAAAGAACTTGAGGTACAGTTTGTTAGTTTGGTTATGCAAATATATTTTGATTCTCATTCTTTCTAAACACTTTTAGCTTACAATGGATTGCTCACATAAAAAAGCTGTTAAGTTATTGTTGCCTTTTGATGGAAGCACTCAAACCGGGTAAGCAATGTTCTGTCTGTATTCTATTTTTACATAAATAAAACGCCTGCATTTGAAGTTTCATCGTCAGTCTATTTATCGGTGTTTTTAAATGATTAATATGTAACTCGTTGAATTCTACAATAAAAGTTTCCGAATAACCAGAATTCCTCCTCCGTATTTCTCAAGAACGCCTAGGGCGTAGGCATTAATTGGAGACTTGAACGAAAACCGGTAGTTTTGGTCGAAAGCAATTGGAAGAATTCAAACTCAATTCTACTTAATTCTTATTGGCCTTTAAAGGTAGAATTAAAAAGAACTTTCCAGTGATTCGGAAGTAAAACGAAGTTACATAGTTGGGCCTTTGCTTAACCATCGTAACCGATCAAAACGATATTTTCTAAGACTTGTACGAACAAAATGTAAGATATTTGTATCATGATTTACGTTAGAGGGAGATTTTTTAATAAAGAAAAAGAGCTTTTGTATTTTTTTATAAATTGTAAACCTGGAAGGCCAAAGACAACCATTGAGACTTAGAATAATTCAAAACAATTCAAATAATTACTCGCACTCAAAATTAAACGCCACTATCGGAACTGTCTCCGATCGTAGGTTTAACCGATTGGCTGCAATAATAGAGCAGCAGGTCTTTTTCTTCTTTTTTTTTGTTGGGGTACGCCCTAAAGCCTTCTGGCTTTGGATTGATCAATGTATGAGGCCAACCAAATGCTGATGTTTATGCGTTTGTTTGTACCAGTAGTTTTTTGCTCTGCCTTTCTTTTTGATTCTTCGGTATCATACAAGAACGTTTTATGATATAACCTTTTTGAAGGGGTTCTCTGGATCTATTTAAACATGACAACACCATATGTGCTCTACTTTTTCCAAGGTAGTAATTTGCACGTGAAGAATTCTACGGATCTTGGTACTTCTGATACGATAATCTTTGTTACTCATGAGACATATAAAAATATAAATATAAACAAAGTTTTTTGCTTTAATTTGTTTTATTAAATAATCGCATCACAACTTTTGTATATCCGACACGTTTGTTTACCCTGCTGACATACGGAGCTTCTTCATATTAGCTGTCGTCAATTTACTAACATATTTTTGATAAATTTTCCATCTTGTGAACCGTATAATAGAGAAGAATATGTTACTTATAAAACTAGGAAATATTTCCTCCCAGGAAACTAAAGCTAGTCAGGGCCCCTATTACAAATAGCGATTATCATCGGTTTTCATTATAAATCTGTTTGTGTCGTGGCTTTTGTTGTTTTACATACATAAATACCTAGGGTTGTGAAACAGAGCGGTGAGCACCGGGGCCTAGCGCATTTCTCACAACCATGCCGTGTAAGAGAATGGAGGGACTTATTACTTTCTACCGGTTCCGAACAGCTAATCGAGAAAGCGCATTTCATGGTAATGAATTTACTAACGGAGGACTTCTCAAATTCCTCGCTAAGGGTGATACCCGTGTAAAAACATTATTGGTTTCTGTTGTGATTCGAAATTCGAACCACGAAGCTCCCGCGAAACAAGCAGACATGCACCATTGCGTCATGAGCACCACTTGCTGTTGTTGTTTTGGGAATTAGTTTTTTTGTCCAGTAGGGCTATTCCAGAAAGCGCGGCGGATCGTATTTAAAGTGATAACTCAATTGCGAAGCGCTTCGCTTTAGGTTATTCTGAAAAGCGAACATGGTTGGAAATTAAACTTCCAATATTTCCATTTGGAAGTCTTATCCATCCACTCAAATGTCATATATTTCCAAGTTTTTCCAATGAAATTTCCAAATTTTCCCTAGGTATCTGTTGGAAAATATTTTCAAGAACGGATATAAAAGCAACATTCTTGCTAATACAAATAAATTTTTAAATGCAGTTAAATTTTCTTTACTTTTGTTTTATTCATTTGAAGGTGATGCTGGTTATACTCTTGAGCCGTGGTTTATGACACCATATAAACAGAGTTGGATTTTGTTTGTAGAGCATGAGAATAATGTCGATTTCCAGTGGTACACAAAAGCACTTTTAAAAGTGCTTTTTTGCTCGAAATATGTTACATTGAGGCACTAGATCACTTTTTTTTTGCCCCGAAAAAGCACTTTTACGAATCTCGATTCAGAGGCAAGATTTACACGCACTTTCACGCACACCAACACAAAACATTTGACGTCTACCAGTTTGCAGTCTGATTATTTTGCATTTTTGGTTAAAGGACTGTGAAAGAGAGATAATAAAAATAAACAATAAACTATTTTGTGAAAATGGATCGCATCAGTCGTCGTCTAGTTCCGATTCTGACGAAGAAGTGTTTGATGTTCTAAAATTGCTTGGACAAAACGAAAGGCATTCTGTGAATAATTTTGTTGAAAGTGTTGTGTATAATTATTCGGATGAGGAGGTTTCTTCCTAGTGCATTTATTAATTAAGTTTCGAAAACATTCTTTCTATATAAATTGCAGAGCAAAACAAACGGGAAGAGTTGGCTGTCAAAAATAGCACACATACAATGATAAAAAAAGAATTGTGTCTTTTCGTTTCCAGTGAGCACGAAAAAAAAGCACTTTTTTAGAGTGCTTTTGTTTTTGCAAAGGAAATCGACATAAGATCTCTTCACTTTTGGCAATCAATGCGGTGGTTTCTCTAGAAAAACTTTGATTTTCATTGATATCGTTCAAAGAATTTGGTGCAATATTATTCCCTGCTCCAATTTTTCGAACTCTCTTGAGTTCGGAGGTCTAGCAACCGTAACCGTAATACGTCTTCTTCTTCTGTGGAGAATTTGGTTCTATATTCTGGAGCATTTAACAATCATTTAGCTATCATTTCGTGTTGTTGCATAAACTCAACAAGTATAAAAAATTGTTGTGTCGTGGTGTGTTTTTGACTCCTTTAATAAAAAAAAAGAAAATTACTCTCAATTCAATTGACGATAACTAAATTTTTCATTATATTTGCATTTTTCTATCAATCCGCTTGCAATTCGACACTACAACACCTATCGCTTTTGAAAACGAAATGAATTAGGTTTGTTCGTTGAAGCCCTAGGGTCGCCATGGGGTCGCCACAAAGCGTTTTTTGAGAAACCTAAATTCGCACTGAATGTCAAATTGAGTGTTTTTTGAGCCATAGGTTTGCCACAGGTTTTCCCCAAACTCGCCCTAGCTTTTTGCTGTGGCGATTTGAGGGCTGTCAAATGGCATGTGTTTTTATTTAAATGGCAGGGATGTGTCGCGATTTGTGGTTTAGCGTTTTTTGAGGACTGGAAAACCCAGTTTTTTTTTGACAACTCATGGGGTTGTCAAGAAAACCTGGGTCAACCCTGGGGAAAGTTCAACGAACAGACCTATTATGTCAAAAAGGTATAGTTTCTACCAAAAAAATAATGACGTTTGAAAAGGGCTTTTGCTTTCCATTAAAAAATAAATAAAAGCGATTCGCTTTTGAGAATACGAAAATTCATTTCCGCCACCAAAAGCGATCAGCAGCGCTTTCTGGAATAGCCCTCCAGCGTTTCGTACTTCGTAATACGAATTAATCGAACCCTTTAAGATAATGCAGATAACAAATGGAATCTATTTAATCTCCCATTGAGTGTGGTTTGTATGGAATTGCTTTTGATTGTTATGGTTTTGTTAAACAGTTCAGCAAACTGTTTTATGAAACCGTTTTATGGAAGATGTCCCATAAAAGGAAAATTCCAATTTTTACCACTGATGAAGTTTGAAACAAAAATGTTATGTTCGATGTTTGATTGAATTTTTTTGATGCATTTATGTTCATTATTTAAAGATAGAAATGCATTTTATGTTCTTTGTATACTAAGTTCTTTTAACAAAAATTTTTTAAACAACAATTTTTTTGACTTTAACATTTGTTTTAAATGAGAGTTAAACATTTTTTTGTGTGCCTTTGGAGCAGCCAACCCTTATGTATTACCAAAACGACTTAACTTCTTCTTCTTCCTTTTCTGGCATTACGAGCATCTTGATCTGGAAGGCATTACAGCTCCTATATTTAACTGCTTCAAACTACTGATCCAATCGTGGGGTCCTCAGGATGTGTCGGCAAACCTCCTGGGTTTTAGATTATGTTCCATGTCTGAAGCCAACACGACTGAACCAGAAATTTATTTAAGTCGTTTTGTTGATGATAAGCGCAACGAAAAAGGGAAGAAATCTTCGTAAATCGTTTTAACTCTTTCTGACATTAAAACAGAAAACTGAATAGTAAAAAAATTTAATTTACTTTAAAAAAGCTTACTTTTTCTGGATGTTGGATGGTCTTTTGTTGTTGTGCCTTCTGGTCGACAAAACATTTTATTTTACTTATTTTTTATGTTTTAGCAGAAAGGGTTACCTTGGTTTTTCTAGATAGGGTTTTATTTCTGCATTGCCGCTTACGACAATATCGTCTGCATAAGTGAGTAATTGTACAACTTTTCAAAAAACTGATAGATGCCTCTAGTGTTGAGTGTTGACCTTTTAGTTTTGTACAACCTTTTTGAGTTTGATATTAAAGAAATCGCATGAAAATTTGTCGCTTCTCGAAAGCCTTTTTCGTCATCAAATGCCTCAGTGGATTAGCGTGAATTCACCAATGTCATCATGCGTAGTCTTGCGGAGTTTTGCAGGCTCTGTATTGCTCGTCTCATTTGAGTAAGCTTTCTACTGTATATATTTATAAACTATAGTTGTACCAAGGAGAGGAAAAAGTTGCTACCGCCGCAAATAGGAGTATTTGCCCCGAAAAAGAGCTCTTGTACATTTTTCCTGTGTATGAAGATATAGAATTGTTCATCTTATTTCTTATGAATTAAGCAATAGCTAAACTATTTTTGATGTTTGAAATATAAAAACACGCAAACCAGATGATTCTTTAAAGAAAAGACTTATTTTTTATAGTTGAAAAGTTATCCACTTTCACAAAACTCGGTACACCTCTGGGACGATAAAATCTTGAGGGGCAGTTATTGGCAGCATTTTTTTTCGTGTTTTTGCTTTGTGACATTTTCCTCTTTAAGCTCATACCAAAAATATTATGGAATAATATAACAAAAGGTCCATTAAAAAATAAAAAACACTGCCCTTTTGCATTCATTTCTTTCATTTCACGAGCAAATTGGACGAGAATGGAGAGTTTACTTTTGTAGGTCAACAGGGTTGTTCAGTGGTGGACTATTGTTTGATTAGAGGTGAATGGATTTCCTTAATGACAGCATTCAACGTCGTGGCACAACAATATTCTGACCATCTTCCAATTGTAGCAGAATTTGAAACTGTGCCATCAGAGTCCAACGAAACGAGAATACTGCAAGCTCCTACTAAGCTACAGTGGAAAGAAAATAAAGCAAGCGAATACAGAAACAACCTTGAAAATAATTTGAACACAGAGATACAGATGACCTTGAGTGACATTGAATATATAATAAAAAGATCATCTCCTTATAATATGCAGACTCAAAGTAAAACTCTAGCGTATAAAGAAAAATGGTTCGACAAAGAATGCGAAACAGCAAGGAACAAATCTTTTGGATGGCTCAAAGCATTTCGGAAAATTGGTAGTATGGCTTTCAAACATCTCTATATTCAAGCGAATTCTTCATTTAAAAGAATTTGAAAAGAAAAACGAAGAAAATATATTGAAGATGAAGCTCTTAATCTAACATGCTGCAAAGATACAAAACAATTCTGGTTAGCGATCAATAAGTTAAATGGCAAAAAACCAAAAATCGGAATCCATCTAAATGCAAGAATACTGACCGATCATTTTCGAGACCTTTTGAACCCAACATTAAACCAACTACCTATGCATTATGCAACACCATGGCATACCAATGAAATATTGGACGCGCCGATCACACAGGCAGAAATTTCGATGGCCTTGAAAAATCTTAAGGACGGAAAGGCAGCTGGAGCAGATAGTATACCTGTAGAGTTTTTTAAGTACGCAACTGAAGAACTTATTCTTAAGACAACCACCGTATTTAACCAAATTTTGGAAACAGGTGATATTCCAAAAAAATTTAAGGAAGCTATTATATTTCCTATACACAAAAAAGGTAATATATCTGACCCATCAAATTATCGAGGAATATCCTTCCTTAACTCATCGTATAAAATATTTACAAAGATATTAAATAATAGAATTGGACAGTGGATAAAAAGCCAAAAACTAATTAATGAGTTCCAAGCTGGATTTCGTAATGGTTATTCAACCGTTGATAACATATTTGTGCTGCAAAACATCGCTGGTACTTTTATAGAACAAAAGAAGAAATTATACAGCTTTTTCGTTGATTTCAAATCAGCCTTTGATACCATCGACCGAAAGACTTTATTTTTCAAGCTATACAATACAGGTTTAAGCCATAAACTTGGAAAAGTGCTGGAAAACATATACAATGAAACCCAATCAGCTGTGTGGACGGGAGAAAATAGATTGGAATGGTTTGAAACAACAATGGGAGTACGACAAGGGTGCACCTTGAGTCCGAATTTATTTGCTCTATTTATCAATGATCTCATTGATTTTTTACCTGGGGGAATACAAATTGCTGGTACATTGATAAAGGCTATGCTTTTCGCTGACGATGTGGTTATTTTCGCGTATTCACCGGAAACGTTACAGCTGATGATAAATCGTCTTCATTCATATTGCCAGCTATGGAATCTAACAGTCAACCTCGCCAAATCCAAAGTAATGATTTTTAAAAAAGAATGCGGAAGAACCTGCCGAAGCGAAAAGTGGTATTTCAACGGAGAACCTATTGAATTAGTAAACAAATACAAATATTTGGGAATGACGATCACAAGTAATCTGAACATGGAACCCCACCTAAAAGAAAAGCTGGTGAAAGCGAAAAGCGCTATAAGCGCAGCTTGGAAAAAATGTTTTTCTAACAAACTGGTTCACCATAGTGTAAAATACAAAGTGTTTAGCGCGGTAGCGGAGTCGATCATGATGTATGCGGCACAATCATGGGGATACCAACAATTCGAAACTGTGGAAAAACTGCAGAGGTACTATATCAAGAGATGTTTTGGTTTACCTAGCACAACGCCAAATTATATGATAAATATTGAAACGGGGCTATCTCCATTATTCATTAGAACGTTAAAACTCCACGTTGACTTCGTCATAAAAGTTCTAGAGATGTCGGAGGAAAGGCTGCCTAAGATAATTGCGAGGAGGGCTATCGAAAATAAAAGCTTATGGTTCAAAAAGTTGGAAGATCTTGCCAACTATTGTGGAATGGAGCTAAATTTCGTGACGGAAGATGGAGGATATTTGAAAGGAGTTCTCTACGATCTTGTTGCGAAGGTGGACGAGCAATATAGAAAAGACTGTATTGACAGGGCAACTTCATCAGTGCATAGAAGTGTTTATAGCATTTTGAATCATAATTTGTGTGAGGAAAACTACTTCAAAAATGATAACAGCCAAGAACTAATATCCTCGATATTCAAAATGAGAGGTGAGCTTGTTACTCTTAATTATATGCCACATCGTCCTGATCTACAAATATACTGCAACCTATGTAACCTCGGAGAGCGTGAAGATATTATTCACTTCATTGGAAGATGTCCTGTTCTCAAGGAAATAAGAAGAGACTGTCTGGGCAGCGATGAAAAAAGCGCAACAGAAGTTATAGCACTACTTAACTGTGGAAATGATATTCATCAACTGTTTAAATTCTGTAAAACAGCCATTATGTACAGAAAAAGAATTGTAAACGAGGAGTTCTAGATTATTTTAAGCAGCTAGTTAAATACGTAGTTAATACCTTCTAAAAAATTCATTGAATATTATATGTAACCAATATATCTAGTATTTATTAAATCTATTTAATACTTTAAACTAATTTTGTATACTAAAATGTCAATCAGACAGACGGCAAAGCCATGTTAAACCGATTTTGTAAAGAATTATGTAAGATATACAAAACAAAAGAATTAATAAATCAATCTATCTATCTATCTATCTATCTATCTATCATTCATTTCTTAAAAAATCATTTTCCATTAAATATAAGCTTCAATGAAAATAGCTTTAAAATAAGGTACACACTTGCAACTGAAACCTCCTTAACAAAAATTGTAAACCTACAATAGCAAAGCCCAAAAAAGTTAATTAATTAGCGAAATAATTTTTCACAGTGCACATTAAAGGCTTACAAGCTATGAATTTCAAATGATGCTGTGGTGCAGTGGGTGCATAAAATTAAAAAAAGATATAGTGCATTCTTCTATGTGTATTTGACTACAGTTACCATTTTACATTTTGAAAAAAAAACTTATATGATGGGTTTTTTGAGACAAATACCCCATTGTGCGCCGTTTATATTCTCCATTTTGAAAATTTTGTTTTGGTTGTTCATTTAGGTATGTGGATTCCATTTCATGAGTGCTTGAATACTTTTCGAATATTTTTATGATACGTTAAGCATAGACAACTAACGTTTTGCCATTTACAATCAAAAACCACATAGGATTCTTTCTCGCTTTTATGTTGCTTACATGTCTAGGAAACAGTGCTTTTAAAAAATTATAAGTTCTACAGGTTTTATAATTTGCTTTTCACGATTTGAAAAGGTGGTACGTTAAATGGAGTGTATAGGCTGCAATACCAGCGTAATATGCGATGTTAAGCAGGTTTATACCTCTATAACTGGCCCAATTGGGACGGTCTCCCTTTTTTAGGATCAGACATACTTGGATTCATCGCTCCATACAACTATGTCAAAGTCTTCTCCCGTCCAGTCTCTTTGCCTTCTGGACCACTCTTACTTTTTTATCTTTTTTGTGACTGTTGTCAAGGACTTCGGCTTTTCCGTATTTTTGTTTATTTCTGCAAATATTTCAGGTGCTTTGTGTGTTTGTAGCTACTATTAGCAGATTCTCCAGTTTAGTTTTATCTAGAGTATCATGACCGAGGTTTATCCTCAAGAAGTCCGGTTTGAACGTGTCGTTAAACCATTTATTATCTTTGATTTCAAAACAAATTGCCGCAGCGATCCAAATTGCTCCGTAATGAGAGTGATGGTTGCAGAGCGTTTTTCAATTGTGGTTCTCACTTTTGCCATCCTGAACAAGTTATAGCTGAAGAATTGCAAATAAAAACTTACGACTTCAAACCTTCGTTCTAATATCAAAACCTTGCAATCGAGGTCTAAATTTTTTTTTGTTCTGAAAGCTTTTTTTATATACGAAATCATAAAATAGTAATAAATAAACTCGTAAAATGAGTCCCCAGGAACAAATGAAGTCAGTTGATTGGAATCAAACTCTTTTGACCAGCTATGTAAATAAAGTTAAGATCAAGGGAGAAAAGTATTATTTTATGATTTATTGTTGCTTAGTATCCTTAACATTAAAATAATGCCCAATTGAAAAATAAAATGTATTACGGTGATAAATAAAAAGAATGCTGAAGCTCACAAACTCAATTTTTTTCTCTTATTTTTATAGAAAACCACACAGACAGTATATCACTAGCATTGTATCTTCATACCTTGATAGTTTTTACCTCACCAAGATCTTGGGCTTTGTTACATAACAAAAACCTGGAGAAAATCCAACCCGTATTACAAAAAATATGTTGCAACATACAAGGATATTTAGTTCAAAATGGATTCTTTCAATCAATGAGAGTAATATTTTTTATATAAACGATATCTGTGATAATTTAATGAATTATATTTACAGTGCATAATGTTAAAGGGTTGTGTTCGTGAAGAATTGTCCTTGAAGCCAGTTTCACTCAAAGCCATCATAACTCTATGCACGCGTCCACTTATTGATGGCGATTACAGCGACGCATTGGTTTCAAAATTTCTAACAGACATACTATCAATCCCTGCATTGATTTTACACCTAGAAGCTAATGCACCGAATTGTGTAACACAGTTGCAAACGATGAATATACTCAAAAGAGTATTGGATATGTCGCAAAATCAAAATTGGCACAAAGAATTTGCAAGAACTTCATCGGTGAGTAAAAAGAAAATAAGAGTATCGAATTAACTACAAAAATACTTTGCAGGGGACAAAGACGTTAGCATTTTTGGGTAATCTTGTTAGCCTCTTTCACATTGAAAACACAGAAGAAGCTAGATTGCTGGCATATCCTCAAATGACGGTAAGTAGTTTTTGTTTGTTTTTCGAAAGACTGCATGGTAGAAGGAGTTCTCAACGCAAAATATTTATTCAGGAAGTAACAACTTATTTAATGGACAAAATTCCTGAAAGTGTTGGTACAAAAGGAGTTTTTTCCCAATGGCATGATCTTCTCGGTTGGTATACACCATCACAGGACACGGCACAAAATCAGAATGTTCCTTTGCTGAAAAAACAATTTCACATGCTGTGGGGTCACAAGTGTATCAAGCTTCTTTTGGGCGATGTTCTCAAAGAAATTAATAAAAACTATGAAAGACTCGAGTTTCAACCACCTCCTCAGAACTCGGGAAGTAATTTGTTACGTCGTGCTTTAGAAAGAAGTTCTACAAAAGGAAATTTGAATAAAGGTGGAAAGCAATGGAGAAAGCTAGATTCTCCAGAATTTTTGAATGTGGCAAAGGTTTGTTCAATGTTCTTTGCAGCGCTAACAACGTTGTCTCAGTTGAAGTTGGACATTTTATCTGGTAACGAATTAAAAAAGTGTATTTTTTTTTCTTCTGTTGTTTATCACGCTGTCTTTCTAGGAATCTGTTACAATGATTCAATTTTGTACGATTTATGGCAAGTTATAACATCCGCTGGACAATATTGTGGAATTAAAGAATATGTTGAACTTTTGAAGTCGGATCCCACCGCTTCACAACCACAAATTTATATGTTGATGTTGTTTGCAGATTGTATGACGCATTACGTTACGTAAGTATCTGTTAAAACATCTTGGTGTCCTCACTATTATTATAATCAGTCCGAATGAGAAGTTGATATTTTTTTGAAGAAGAAATCCCAATCCGAAAATTCCTGGAACTTTATGTGCTCTTTGCTTTTTGTTTATTTTATTGGAAAACAAAATTAAACTCTCGAAATTTTGGTATTGGGTGCCCTTTTCTCGCCTTACATCATGATTTGGTGGTTGGTCATGAAGTATTAGGGTGGGCTCTAATTGAACGGTGAACACAAACGGTAGTCTCTGATTCCTGCCTGAAAGCTTTCAAACAAATCTTTCAAAACACTACCAAACATAGTCCTCGCGACAAATCCTTCGGCAACTAACTCAGGGTTGGC
Source organism: Melanostoma scalare (assembly GCA_949752695.1). Lineage (NCBI taxonomy): Eukaryota > Metazoa > Arthropoda > Insecta > Diptera > Syrphidae > Melanostoma > Melanostoma scalare. The sequence goes on along the minus strand of OX456984.1, from coordinate 208,789,537 downwards.
GAATTTGCTGTTTGCTGAATGTATGTATTTGTTGGTAGCAAAACCTTCTCTCGTCTTAAAATTCAAAGGAATATTACCAAAGCAATCAACCGTCAACCAGATTGATCAAGTTGAGATGAATCTTTCAGTATTATGGATCTACGAACTTTCGCCAACTTTGACTCCTATTACTACCTTGTTGTAAGCAAGGTAGTGGTACCCGTGGCGTGATGGTTAGCATGTCCACCTGCTAACCCAGAGGTTCGAGGTTCGAATCCCAGCAGAGGCAAAAATGTTTTTCCATGGGTATCGCCTTTCGCGAGGAATCGGCAAGTCCTCCGTTAGTAAATTCATTGCCATGAAAAGCGCTTTCTCAATTAGCCGTTCGGAACCGGCAGATTGTAGGTTACCTCCATTCCCTCACAAGGCATGGTTGTGAGAAATGCGCTAGGCCCTAGGGCTCCTCGCTCTGTTGCGCCACCCTATTTATTTATTTATTTTTTTTTTTTTGTAAGCAAGGTATACGAGAGGATATCCTGTTTACTGCGTTTTTCATAGAAATGTGTTATAACTCTCGGAGAACTTGCCAATTCCTCACGAAAGGCGACATCCGCAACATCAATCATCAAAGATCAGAACCACCAAGCCATCAAAACTGCAACCTCTTTGGAACTAAACCAAAAGCACCACAGATTTTCATTAAAAAAAACAATGCTGCGTCAGAACTAAACCTTAATGGCGATGATGACATGAATTCCGCTGTTAACAAAATGAGCTATTAAATTTGGAGAAGGATCCAGACCTGGAAGATAAGCTCGTTATATGAAGGCTTAAATCTAATAAAGAGGTGCAAACCGTCTTCACGTTGATCTTCTTAAATATCAGTCGGCATCCGCCGATCTGCATGACATGGTCTGGTGAAAACAATCCAATAGAAATCCATTATCTTACGTTTGGTCCTAAAAAAGGGAAAGCCTCACAATTGAATAAATTATAGCATAATAAGCTTCTGTGATAACCCGTGGCATGATGATTAGCATGTCTGCCTGTTAACCGGGAGGTTCGTGGTTCAAATCCCACCAGAAGCAAACATGTTTTTCACGGATAACGCCTTTCGCGAGGAAGTGGCAGTTCTACGATAGTAAATTTATTGCCATCTTATCTGTTAATCTTCACATTAGATCAGATCTTGAAATTACATACCATCTAGATTTCAAGGCTGGGTATGAGAGACGAGCTGTGCAGAGGCATTTGACATTCCTGCAAAACTGGTACGACTCTGCAGGATGACTTTGGAAAATTCATGCTGCTTCGTCAAGGTTGGCAAATAGACCTTTGATTTCGAAAAACGCTTTCGACAAGGCGACACATTACCATGCAACTTTTTCAATATCATACTTGGAAAGACTGCGAACCTCAAACTTCAAAACCAGAGGCATAAAATCTTTCAGAAATCTGTGCAATTATTTGCCTACGCAGACTATATAAACTTAATGGAAAGAAGCAAGCGTGATGTCATGGGTGATTTTACGAACATTGAAACAGAAGCGACTAGAATGGGTTTAATGGTTAATGAGGGCAAAACGATGTATATACTGTCATCAAACAGAAAACTGCGATGTGTTCGGCAAAATGTCACAATAAACAGGCATAACGTCGAGATAGTGCTGGACTTGGTTTATCTAGGACCCGCTGTATGCACGGAAAATAACATCAGTGCAAAGATCAAATGGCGAAATAATCTTGCCAATCGCTGCTTCTTTGGGTTAAGCTAGCCCTAAACGACGAACATGCTCGTTTGCATTACCCGCTACACGGCGAACATATTTACCAAACATTAATTTCGTGTTGAATCTCCACAGCGTAAAAATGTGCCATTTTACTTAGTCCGCGATAAGCACGCAACGACGTTCACAGCAAAAATGAGATTTGCTTCATAGCAAAAACAGGTTTGCTAGCGAGCATGGCCCTACATGGCGAACATCGAACCCAACGAACATGACGAAATCGAAATTTTTCGCCAACAGCGAGCTGCTCGCGAACCAGTCCCTCCCTACACGACGGAAATATGGCGAACACGAGCATGTTTGACGACCAATTGAGAAATAAAACCCTCTCTGGAAAAACTAAGATAACGCTTTTTAAGACCTCGATCATCCCAGTCCTGCTATACGGCGCTGAAGCATACACCTTATTTAAAGCGGATGAGGAAACTCTTGGTCGATTCGATATAAAAATACTCCCAGTGATCTTTGGTAAGGCTCGTTAGGCCGATGTGTAGAGAAAGAGAAGAGCTCGTCAGACATAGAAATTGTTTGCGAAAAATTTTAGTTGGGGCTCAGGTTCATTGAATTGTAATGCCCTCCTAAGTAAGTAAGTACCTAGTACGTAGTTTTATTATAAAAATATTAGCTTAGTAAGCGAAATACAAAATGTATGTTTTTTGAAATGGAACTGTAACAAGAACTTTTCTTTACATTTTTAACATTTACAGAATCTTAGATGAATATGAGATGTACACGGAGCAGAAACCATTTTTATTGAATGACTTTGTGGGATTGTCTCATTTTTTAAATAATTTTTTGTATAAAATAATACAGGACAACATTCTTGGTAAATTGAAAAAAAAAAGAAACATAACTCCAGTGCTGTGTTGTTTTTAACAATATTTTTGTTTTAGATCGAAAGAACTTGACTTCGTTGCCGCTATTTGTATCGCTGCACACTCTTTTACTCTGTCTTTACCGTCGGGATTGTCGAAGACCTTTTGCATCACCAAATCACTGGTTGATACAAGAAATCAAACCCTCTCATTTTCTAGCCGATCTCGAAAAAGGAAAAAAACACACTCAAATCCTTCTACAAAAAATGCCTCACATTATACCACACGAAGATCGTGTTAAACTATTTCGCAAATATGTGCAAAACGAAAAGGCAGTTCTTGGTCTTACCGAATCTGCATGCGCATCACCGAGATCAGCTTTGATTGTCATTCATAGAGAAAGAATTGTCGAAGATGGCTATCGACAATTAGCAGCATTACGTGCTCATGCCTTAAAAGGAGTCATTCGTGTACGATTTATCAATCAGCAAGGTCTTCACGAGGCTGGAATAGATCAGGATGGTGTTTTTAAAGAATTTCTAGAAGAAACTATCAAACGAGTTTTTGATCCATCTTTAAATTTATTCAAAACGACATCCGACCAACGACTCTATCCGTCACCAATTTCGTTTGTTCAAGACAATCATTTGCAGCTATTCGAATTTGTGGGAAGAATGCTGGGAAAAGCTGTTTATGAAGGAATAGTTGTAGATGTTCCATTTGCTTCATTCTTTCTTTCACAGTTGTTAGGACAGACTCAGCAGGCTTTGTACTCTTGCATGGATGAGTTACCTTCTTTAGATAATGAGCTTTATAGAAGTCTGACTTTTATCAAGCACTACAAACAAGATGTAGCGGATTTAAATTTGACGTTCTCAGTTGACCAAGATGTGATGGGAAAAATAGTGACCCATGAGTTGCATCCTGGTGGGAAAGCTCGCGGAGTTGCTGATCATAACAAGTAAGTTAAGAAACGATTGCATTCAGAACTGTTTTATTTATGAAAAAATGCTGTTCTAAGAAAACTCATTAATTTAGACAATGAAAGCATACAATGATAAATTTAAATCATTTTTGTTTCTAATTCTAGGATTATTTACATCCATTATATGGCCTATTTTCACATGCATACTCAAATACGTGAACAAACAGCAGCTTTCAACAGAGGATTTCGGAGCATTGTTAATCCGGAATGGTTGTCCCTTTTTTCAGCTCCTGAACTTCAAAGATTGATTTCGGGTGATACTGTACCCTTAGATTTGAGAGATTTGCGAAAGCATACTCAATACTACGGAGGCTTTCATGATTCTCATCGCGTAGTCAGCTGGCTGTGGGATATTTTGGCAAAAGATTTCAGTGAAGAAGAACGAAAGTTATTTTTGAAGGTAATTTTCTGTTTTAATAAATCTAGAGATTTGAACAATTGTATAAACAAACCTTTGAAGATTTAGTTTAGTTTTTTGCGTTTAACTGAATACATTCTTTAAAATGGTTACTCTTCTTCTTTTTCATTTAGTTTGTCACAAGCTGTTCGAAGCCACCTTTATTGGGATTTGCTCATTTGGAACCTCCGTTTTCAATAAGATGTGTTGAAGTGGGAGACGATGAAGACACCGGTGATACTATCGGTAGTGTTATTCGGGGTTTCTTTACGATTCGCAAAAAAGATCCTCTCAACAGACTGCCAACGTCTTCAACATGTTTTAATTTGTTAAAATTGCCTAATTATCAAAAGAAATCAACACTTAGAGATAAACTACGTTATGCGGTTTGCAGCAACACCGGTTTCGAACTTTCGTAGTTATGTGCGAATGATATATCCTGTCACCAACGAACAATTGCAGTCTACGAAATGATTTTCATGGACTTGTTCAAGCACTTTGGAAGAGTTTGTTGATCCATGAGTTGATTGGACAAAATATTAAAGTGATCAACTCGTTGGTAATTTTATTGATAAGAATGTACATATTGGGTATGTATCTGTGATAGAATTTAAATTGTGTTAATAAAGTGTGTGTGTGTTTGTAAATACAAAGGTATTTGTTAAAACAATTTACAATATTTATAAATATCTATTTCATGAAAATAAAAGTAAAACAATAGTTTTTATCACCTGTAGACAATTGAATTTATTTTAAAAGGAATTGGGAAATTTTATGACCATAACTTGCGAAACAAACACAGTTAGTTTAACCTGGGTTCTAGGACATCCTGACATAATCGGTAATGAAATGGCGGATAAGCTGGCTAAAATCGGGTCAGCACTCGAATCCAGCGAAACGAACACCTCAGTTCTAAGGCCACTTGAGCAAGAAAAAAACAGAATCAAACACAATTTTCTAAAAACCGCCAATGACAGGTGGTCATCTTTAGAAACATGCCGAGTCTCCAGAAACCTTTGGCCAGATATTTCCAAGAAAAAAACAGAATTTCTACTCCAGCTAAGCAGACCTCGGCTCTCTCTGTTGATTGGCATTCTCACGGGACACAACTCGTTTGGTACCCACATGATGAGAATGGGCATTAGCACATCCGACTTATGTAGAGGATGCCAAAATGAGGAGGCAGAGGAGGGATCATTCCACTTCCTCTGTGAGTGTCCTAGCTTGGCCCACACTCGGAAAAAAACCCTCGGAGAATACTTTTTCGACGAATTGGGCGACATCTCTAATCTCCCACTGAGCAACGTCCTGAAATTTACTCAGGGCTCCAAGTGGTTCAGTGGGAGTTCCCTACCACAATAACCATCTACCTCTCCAATCCTCCCATTTCCTCATCCTCTGATTTCCCGGGGAGCACAATGGATACTTGAGATCCGAGTGAGGTGTTGCCACTTGTGGCTGCACCCCCCATTCAACCTAACCTAACCTATGACCATAACTTTGAGCTATTTAAATGACTCAATTAATTTTTTTTTATATAAATACTGACGAAGTCTTTCGAGTGTCGGAAATTTGATTTTAATTCTTTCGAAAAATATATAAAGACAGAATTGTTTGCATATTCTTTGAATATCTGTGAAGCACTCTTCTTCGAAACAAAAGTAGAAAACTCGACTTCGATCGTTTTAGACGTTTAGGAATACCCCCATGTCCTTTCTCAAGAAATGGAGCTTTTTACATTTTGGAGAAAAGGAATCAGGAATGTTTTGATGACATCGAATGAAGCGTCCCAAACGGAATGCACTGCATTAATTTATAAACACATTAACAAACAAACCTTTTTGACGTCCAGCTTAACACAGTTCAAATAGTTTCCAAGGACCACAAAACGTCGAGATCGAATGAAAGTTTGAATTTGAAAAATCTACTTCGTTAGTTAAAATATTTAAATTTTCAAACAAAATAATTGATGTTCTAGAAATCGAACATGCAAACATATCTACACATAATGAATGTTACGTGTCCAAACTCTATTATAGCCAAAATTCAGTTTTGGTATTAATTGAGTTTTATCTTTAGAGTGAAATTTTTTTAATGCGCACATTTAAGGTTGTTAAGTCTTTATGCAATGGAAATGCAAGAATGTTAAAATTTTTATGAATTGTAACGTTGTATGGTAGAACATAACTAAAGCAAAGCTAAATTTTCTGATTTTCTAATTTATAAAGCTTTATTGATAGAAATCGATTGATCTTTTTAATTTCTTTGTGGGTACACTTTAGGAATAAGTAAAAAAAACGCCTTTTGGGGTGTTTCTGGCCATGTTACATTTGACATGCACTCTTAGGTCCCTATTATGAGTAGCGATTCGAACCTTCGATTGGAAGCGAATGGTTTTGCTTTTATAGCGGTATTATAGGTTGTAGAAACAAAAACTTTGTAGAAAACTTTTTTTTCGACGTTTAAGGTATGTCAGATAAGAGAATGGACGAAGTTTAATGATAATAATCCAATAAATGAGTTTCTCTAAAACCTTCGCTTCCAGTCGAACGTTCGATTCGCTACTCATAATAGGGACCTTAGTGTAGATAGTAAATAAGAAAAGAAACAATTTTGTTTCAAAAACGTGTTAAAATTAGCTCATAGCAATACTACATTGCAAACTTATTACTATTTTGCTTACAAACAACAATGAGAGGTTATATTTTCCATTTTTTTTTGTTATTTCGAGTATAAATTTGAATTCTTTGATTTTTTTGGTTTAGCTGATTTCACAAACCGCCGATTTGAATTGTAAGAAAGTGCTAATTGTTCGGGTAGATTCCAGCAGGAAGGGAAGTGAAAGAGAGGAGAAAAAAAGAACTAGTAAGTCACTTCAGACAAAAGTAAAGAGATCCTTCTGGTATGTTTCGTAAACTCGCTGAAATTGATGTTCACTAGTGGATAGTGGTACTCATGTACTATTTGAAAACGGAAGGCACTATAAGTACATGATCATATACGAATAAAGCGTGAACTTTTTAAACCATGTGCCATAACGGTTTCAATGACGCTGGGCGCGTTCATTAAGATGCAGATTTTCACGTAATCTTACCTTTTTCGGTCTCTGATTGCCTAGAAGCCACTTTCAAACGAAAAAATTAATTTCTGACCAATAAGAGGCCGACAAAGTTAGATCACAACTCAATTTTCCATTCACGAAAGAACCTATCGTATCTAAGATTCTTTTTGAACAATTCGGATATATTTTCCAAATTGATGCCGATAACAGCTGCGAAATATAAAAAAAATGTCCTTGGAACTCAAACAGCTCTAATACTGAAATAAGTACAAGTGACTTTAAATATCTTTTAGGTATTTGGCGCCGTCGCTAAATATTTAACACGCAACATACAGCAATTAGATTGCGGATCCATTTATTGAACGAACCCCCAATATCATAGCCAAAAACGTTTATGAGCGGAAAAATCATATTGCTGTTAGATCGTAGTTTCGTTAGTTGAACTTTACCCAGGGTTGACGCAGAATTCCTTGAAAAAAACCTCGGTTTTCAGTTCTCAAAAAACGATAAACCAAAAATTCACCACACATGTCTGTCATTTGAACAAAAATACATACCATTTGAAAGCCCGGTTCATTACCTTAACTCGCCCCATCAAAAACCTCTGGTTACTTAACTGCATGAACACAATGGCTGCAGAGACGCAGCCGCAAGAAATGTTAAAACATTAAATACACGTGAATACAAAAACAACGCAAGACGGAGCCAATTTAACTTGATTTTAACACTTGCGGCTGCGGCTCCGTCTGCGTATGCAGTTCATTGTGTTCACGCAGTAAGGGCGAGCAGAGGGCAAATCCAGGGCTCAAAAAACACTTATTCGACGTTTAGGGCGAGTTAAGGTTTTTAAAAAAACGCTTTGTGGTGACCTCAGAGCTTCAACGAACAAACCTATAGTATGTAGTAATTTTTAGTCAATCTTTGGATCGCTAATTTTTTAAAGATAATTTCCTACCATTTTTTTTTGAAGTAAAAATAAGTCTCGGATACTCGCACGATACCTTTTTGAATAATACAGGTACCTTTTTCCAGATTGATGTCAACAACAACTGCGGTGAAATATAAAAATTCAACTTTCAAAAACGAAAAACATTCAAAATATCTTTACCAAACAATTAAAATCTATCATTTTCGATTTTCCCATTAACTCTCTACTGAAATTTCAGCATAAGAAAACAAAAAGACAACATGAAAAGAAACAAAAGTAAATTTCCTTTCAGCTAATAACTTAAATGGAAACGTATATCCAAAATTCTTGTATCTTTTTGCATAGATTTTTGGTATAAATGGGTTTACGCCTGTGCTAAATGTTGAAAACGTAAATAACAAGAAAAAGTTATTTATATAAGCGGACATATTCAATATAAACAATTATTGAAAGCACCTAATAGAGACAAATCGTTAAAGCAAAACCCATCCCCAGAAGCCACTATTCACAGGTGTCGCTTGAATTGAAGAAGTCGTAGATAGGGTTGACTTCGTCAAAAACGTTGCGAAGTTCTTTGACGACGCATACTTCTTCTACTTTGAACTGTCTTTCTAATATCTTTCTAACATCTAAAGTTTGAGCATAATTCTTACACCTCTGCTTGTGTGACCTTTGAGTTTCAAATCCTTCAAGGGGGTCGTCTACCTTCGCGGTTTCAAAAAATTGAATTTTTGTTTTGCTTATTTTGAATCAAGACAATACAAGGAACATGTCTTGTAAAGGATATATTCAAAAACATGATGGTTGAAATACTATCGACCTCCTTTCGTTACCCAGCCCTGCCCAAATGTTTTATATTAATCATTTAACTTTAAATGCGTTTACTCCAAAGTAGTGTTTTTCAAAATTGTTGGCACGATCGCAACGCAACTATCAAAGGTATTGAAAATCGGTAAACTGTTTTGTAAAAACAACATCTCACTTTGATTAAACACTAGTTTAAAAAAAAATCTCAATTTCTTACATCTTTTTTAAGTTATAAAAACGGGGTGGAAAATAAATTTTTTTCAAATCGATGCCGTTTCATCAAATTTCGAAATTTTTGAAAAAGCTTGTTGGTAATCATAGTCGTACTAGTAAGTAGTTGAAAAATATCATGGTTTTCATGTTTCAAGCTCCTGTCCTGGGTCAATATCATGTGTAGTTTTTTTGTAATCCATCGTCAAAAATATGCCCCAAATTCAGGTGCGAAGGTAGATGACCCCCTAGAACAAATTATAGCTTAACTACAATAGAAACACCACGTTCATATTTTTAAGTCCTGTGGTTGTCACTATGGGTTTTCTGTAAAGCCTGCATCCCTGGATGCACACTGGGGCCCGATTATGGAATTGGAGGCGAGTCGTTTTGAATTCGATATATCTTCTCGAGCTGCCCCGATTTGCCAAGTTATCAAATTCGAGCTTAGTTGAAAATTATTGTTTCCATAGTTGACTTAACGAATATTTTCAAAAAAAGATTTTTTAACTTGAAAACACAGTATGCATCTGTTTTTGAGTAGGTACTATAATTTTGTTGAAGATCTATTGATTATATTTTGTAGATTTTCAAAGAAAATTTTTGTTTTTATTGAGTAACAATTTGACCCGCCCGGCGTGGATCGGGTCTGCAGTTTTAAGGTTCCCGTTCTCGTTCTTGCGTTTACGTCTGGGAATAAGGGAATGAAACGTAGTCTGCTCGGGTTTGCAGTTTTAAGGTCGAAAGAATTTTTGAAATCAGCCAAGTAGTTATTAAGATTCCCGTTATCGTACCCGTTTCTGTTCCTGTAGGAATATTAAATTTAGGATAAGAATTATTCAACTTAAATAGTTTCAGCTGAAAAAAAAGCAATAAAATCTCTATTCGAATACCGGAAACATAGCTCGCCAAAAAATACTAGTCGAATATTATATGCTAATTTTAAATCCGAAATAGATTTCGATAACTAGACGAACGTAAAAGTATAGAGTAATAAGGGAAAACAATAATACCAAATCTTAACCAAAAACCATATTCACCTCGAAGTGCATAATCAGGTCTCTGCACGTCACACTTAATGTTTTTTGAGCCCTGAACCCCTGTTCTGTTGCTATCGATTGACATTAGGAGAAACCTTATCGGTATCTGCATTTATTCTATTCCATTTTTCTAACTTTCGTACTGATTAACAATTTGACAAGCTTAGTCAAAACCTTTTCATTGACTTCAGTACAATAAAAAACTAGGTTATAACGTGAAAGGTCCGATTCTCACTAAAACTCAAAGGTCTTTTTTGAGAGCCACTCCCGATAAAAATATATAGGCGTTCAAGACCAACACGCCGAGCTGTTGTGTGCACAATTTTTTGAGTATGTTGAGAAACACTAAAATTGAGTTTTTCTGTATCTAAAGCAAATCACTCAGTTTATAAAACCTGCCTTTTAGCCATATAGGATTTCCAATACACTACACTGCATTTTTGTACATACACATACATTTTCATCCCAGCTTTAAATTTTTGCAACAAGGCGTCACATCATTATCCAATTGGTGTACTCAAAAAAAGTTCATCTCAAATTGATAAGAAGATAATCCCGGCGGCAGCATTTCATGTTAATCGTTATGTACCACGCCGACACGCCGCTGACTACGGTAGCACAAAACAGTGACACGATCATCACACTCTATTGGGTTTCTTTAAAAAATATTGGCATTTTAGCAATTGTCTAGTCACAGTAAGGATTGTGGCCTATTTTGTTATACCCAAAGGTGTACTCATTTTATGCCCTATTACTAATGCTTAGTCAAGCGAAGTTTGCAGTCGAGTACCTTGCATCACGAAATATGTGTAGAAAAACAAAAAGTACACTTGAGATGTTTTGTATCTAGACCATAATCTTAATCCCAGATAAAGGATCTTTTCAAAACATAGCTGAGATATTTTCTTTCTTTTACCGAAATGTGTGATCTCGCCGCCAGTATAGCAACTAAAAACATGTACATAGGTTGCTTGCAAAGTAACTATTCTATTGTTCGTGGTGGCTCTAATGGTCAAAATAGTTTGGTGTCATTTTGATATGCCTACATAAAATGGTTTTGTATTTCAAATTCAGTTCGTTCAATAAAAAGTGTGTTTAATGACCTGCTCTAGATCGATCTAGAGCAGAAAAAAGCAGCTTTTTGGTGTTTAATGACAAATTTTTCTACTCCGAGCAAGAACTTTTTGTGTTTAATAACCTGCTCTAGAGCTTTTAGAGCAGCATTTTCTGCACTTGCTTTTGAGTAAGAGTAGAGTGGAGCAAAAGTGTCAAAATCAGCTGTTGACATTTGATTCAAATATTTTTGTTTATATTTTGCGTTTTGCAATCTATTTGAAATCGAATTTAACTTAAAATCAATTGAATTAGCATCGCATGTTAGTTTAGTTTTGATTCCAATGTTTCCGAATATAGATTTTTATTATAATAGGATACCAAACATAATTTTGCAAATTAGCTAAGGTCATAAAATTGTTTGTTGCTTTCTTATCAGCTGACTTTTGACACCAGCTGTTCTGCTCTAAATTGCCTGACATTTATCTCATTTCTTGCTCTGCTCTGAGCTACGCTGCTCTGCTCTTTTTTTCATTAAACACACCTAAAATGTAGGTTCAGCTAGGCTTTTCTTGGGTCATCAAAGTTTTTACTTAATAGTCCTGGCAAATTGTCGTTCAAGTTTTTATTATTATTTTATTATTTTTTTTTCTACCTTATGATTTTTGGGTGTGAAACTGCTGATCACAAATTGAAGCTCCCAACAAAATTTTTCAGAGCAAAAATCAAAAATCACTGGAAAATAGTTTTTTTTTTTGCTTTTAGAATAAATATTTGCAAGGACTAGACAGAACTACAAAAAAAAAAGTTTTTCAAACTACGAGTATGTATGTATGTGGTTATCTTATATATAAAAATGAATCGCAAAATGTGTTGGTAAGCACATAACTCAACAACGCCTGGACCAATTTGGCCAATTCTTTTTTTTGTTGTGTTTGTTATTGTCAGGAGAAGGTTCTTATGACATAAAAAATTTCAAAATTAATATTCCCACAGGAACGGGTTTGGGAACGGAAACTTAGAAACTACAAGACAGGTTTCTAAAACGATTCCAGCATTAGGGGTGGTACATTATCCCTCTCCATCAGTAATTTAGATTATATTCCATCCCTATAATCCCACAAGAACAGAAACGGGAACGAGAACCGAAGCCTTAAAGTTACTTGACCGATTTCCAAAATTCTTTCAACTCTAGGATGTTACATTATCCCTCAGTGACACGGACTTATAAATGGTTCCTGTCAAGGTTTGTTCCCCTTATTCCCACAGGAACGGTGTTGGGAACTACTTAACAGATTTCTAAAATTCTTTCGGCATTAGGAGTGCTACACAATCCCCCTCCATGAGTAACCTAGACTATATTTTATCCCTATAATCCCACGGGAACAGAAACGGGAACGAGAACCGAAAGCTTAACGTTATTTGACCGATTTCAAAATTCTTTCAACTCTAGGATGTTACATTATCCCTCAGTGACATAGACCTATATTTCACATATATCCACGGTAACGGAAGATTACCACAGGAACGGGGCTTGAAACGGAAGCCTAGAAACTACTGGACAGATTTGAAAAATTCTTTCGTCATTGGGATGCCACATAATCCCAAAGTAAAAACGATTATTTTTCATCCCCAAGTTCCCATTTTAAGCGGAAAAACGAGAACGGGAACCTTAAAACTACAGACCCGAGCAACGCCGGGTGGCTCAGCTAGCAAGATATAAATATTTCTTTTTTAAATTTTTGTGTTTATTTAACTTTATTTATAATACGCAATACTTATCTACCTTGACTGGGATAACCTTAGGTATAGTTAAACGAACGAGCCTATAATATTTTATTAATTGTATATTGGTTAGGACGAGCCGTTGATTGCATGACACTACAAATAGGCCAAAGAATCATGGTGGTGGAATGAGGAATCTAAAGCAATGATAACTAATAAGAAAGCCCCTCAAATAATAGAGATGAATAGGATCGCTTTGGAAGGAGATACAGAAACTGCAAGCAAGAGGCGAAAAAACAGTTAGCCCAACTTCAAACAAAGAGAACGGAACGGAATGTATGAAGAGCTGGATGAGGTTTATGCAGCGGCTGCTCATGCAAAACAAGCCATTCGACAAATGTGACAAAGCAAATTTAATAAGGAAGCAATTATCTTCAAAACAACCGCTCGAAGAAGGAAAAATGATCTAGAGATTCGTTCACTGAAGTTCATTAACGATGCTCAAGGACAGTTTCTTGTGGATGATAACAAAATTCTGCGCATTTGGCGACAGTATCCTGATGGCCTTTTGAACTTACAGTTTTCTTAGAGCACTTTCCAGCAGCTGAACCAAACTTAACGGAAATACCCGACATCACAGTAAAATGAAGCAGTTAAAACCACGATGAAAAGCAAATGTGCTACGCCAGACGAGTTTTGGAAAAATGGGAGAAATCAGGGGCCGAATTACAGCTCACGATATCGAGTGAGTGAGTGGCATTAGAGATCGAGTGAGTGAGTAACCATTTTGGAATTACAGCATACGTGACCTCTCGTATCGTATTGCTCTTTAAAATTGTACTAGTATCATCGAATATTCACTAGTAAATTTCGAGTTTCTATTAATTATTAGATGTCGCTGGTGTCTCTTTATACTTATTTCATTATTTTTTGGTAGGTAAAATTTATGCCTTTGTAAAAAAAAGACAATATTTAGTAAGAATTTCGGAAAATTTAAACATAAAATACACTCGGATGGTGTTATTAAATGAAATATTGATAAAAGATGGTTTCGATAGTCTTTCATGTATGAATTAGAGAGCACTTTATGCATCGAATGAAATTCCGATCGATTACTGATGAGAGAATGCCAAATTGTGGTACTAGATGACTCGATATCGTGAGCGGTAATACCAAATTCCCATAATTCCGATACGACTTATTCGATAGCGTGTGCCGTAATTCGGCCCCAGGTTTAGATCGCTTACGATTAACTAACTAAACTCACTCTTAGGTAATGTCAAACTGAATGGTTTATGAGCCCCGAGTCTGCCTCAGCTCGCCTTGAAGTAGCCCTGGGTTTTTGCTGAGGCGAGCTCATGTATTTATTATACAGGGCTGTCAAATGGCATGTATTTGTCAAATGACAGGGATGTGTGGTGATAATTTGGTTCAATGTTTTATGAGAACCCAGGTTTATTTTGACAACATACAGGGTTTTCAAGGAAACCTGGGTCAACACTGGGTAAAGCTCAACGAACGAACCTAGGTATAATGAAGCAGTTTGTGATGACGGCATCAATCATCTAGTAAGTGTAGAATGAAGTGAATGAAGTGGTTAGAAAACTCCGCCACCTTCTGTGACAGAAAAATGTCCTCTAAACTGATGGAAAACTCACTCACATACAGTTCACTATGTTAGACATGTGCAAAAAGAATGAGAGTAGGTTGGTAGCAGCTGAGATGAAGATGCTCCGTATGACAGCAGGAATGACAAAGCCTGATCGTATTAGAAGTACCATGTTGCATCTTGGAACAAATGGAGCACGACTTGCTCAGCAGAGATCCAGAAAAGATTGTTAAAAAAGCTCGTAACACCGGAAAAGGAAAAAGAATAAGAAGCGAGGACGAAACGTCAACGCAAAGCTCATTTTAGCTGGATTGTACCGTTTTGTTACGTATACGTTGACGCACACTTTCAGGCGTGCACGCGCATGCAAACGCATACTATGCCAAGTGCACTCAAAAGCAACTTTCATCCGCGTACTTTGAAATACGGACGCAAACTTTCCTTGCGTAAGCTAACGTACACACACACTCGTAGGCGTGGTTATACACATACTCGCGTACCGACATGCATCTATTCTCACGGCTATTGCGGGTAATTTTTCTACAAAACTAGTTTCAGGCGTGCTATAGCTATAGTAAACTATGTAAAGTACACTCTTACCCGCAGCAGCTTGCTCAAAAACGCACACCGAATCTCCTTAAATATTATTTTATTAGCAGACCCGCCTAGCGTAGCTCGAGCCCTACGGTGACCTAATCTAAAGCATCGATTATGCTTGCAAAATTTAATAAAAAAAATTGATGCTACTGAGGATTATGGAAGCATTCTGACGCTGAAAGAATCTTGAAAATCTGTTCAGCTGGTCTTAAGTTCTACGCTTCTACCCTACGTTCCCGTTCCCATGGGAAAATGATACTGAAATTTAGTAAATGATACTCGTTGATAATGAGGTAATTTAACAGTGAAAGAATTTATAAAATCCAGTATTTTCCGGTTATGTTCCCGTTCCCGTTCCCGTTCCCGTCCCTTTCCCGTAGCAATATGGGGAAGATATAAAGCCTATGTCATTTCTCAGGCTTTTGATCGTATCTGATCTAAATTTCATTCAAATCGGGTCGGTAACTCTGGAGCCTACTCAATACAAACAAACAAAAAATAACGATTTTTCACCCCAATTTTTTGAGTTAGCGACACAATTTTTTGTAGGAAACATTTTTGTTCCCAAATAATTTGCAATTGAGGCCTCTACTTCTTCCATCATATATGTATACTGATGAAATATATTACATGTTTTGTCTTATGTGACAGACATCATTAAAACCATTACTCACGCATATCGTAGATATAAAATTAAGACATCATAAGGAAACAATTTTGTTTCTCTAACCACATTTATAAAGAAAGCGTTGCGTTAATGTCTTCTTATGAATAATTAATGTTTTGACATTATGTGAGAATTTCAACTGGAATTAAATGAATTCACGCCTCACGAACTGTTAAGTTTCTTGTATTTACAGAAGCACTGCTAATTTGAGGTAACACAAAATACCTGCAGTTGGTATGAAAGATTCTTAACAGACAAACGAAAATACTCTGGAATATATTTAATCCTACACGACACTTCAGTAGGTGAGAAATTAAATTTGCATATATAACATACACACGTATGTATGTTCGTAAAACAAAATTTACATTTGAGAATTAGAAGTCACGTTCAATTTAAGGTGCTAAGTTCAAACTTTCAACTTTTTCATTTGATATGATAATACAAAAAAATGTGTTTTCCTTTTCTGATATTCTGTACGTACTGCATTTTTTGAAGAAGAATTAATTAGTGTATTGCACAAGAGAGGGAGAGTAAAATCACAAAAATTCTTTCAAAAAAGTTCGAAAACGCTGTGTAGTAGTAGCCTTGATTCCAACAAAATATTCAAAAGTAGTTTGGAACACCATGGCAGGTGCGGTATATAAAAAAAAGATTTTGAAATGTGAGGTTGTTATATGTAAATTCTCCTTAAAAAAGCTGTAAATACGTTTTTGATTCAGGGCTGGTCTATTGTGTGGAATTCATTTTAATGGAATGGCTTTGTTAATCCAATTCGTCGCCCGAGAATTGTTTTGTCGTATCTCCCAAAAACACAATTTTGGGAAATCGCATTTAAAGGTTTACGTTACTATAAAAAGAAAACGAAGCGATTAAGTTGTTCTTTTTTTAATTAGAATATATTGTGTGGAGTATCTTCTTTTTATTTATGTATTCAGAATTGTCCTAACTGTTTTGGTTTTCAAATTATAGAGCTTTTTAACCAAAATGAGTTTGTCGTATACGCCACCAAAATAAGCTTTTTGTTTCCATCCCATAGACGTACGACAAAGTGAACGCACGTACGACATTACAATATTCAAGCGTCTTGTTTAAATCGTATAGAAATTGGTATGAGAACCAATTAAAAAAATTAAATTTTCAATGTTAACAACTAAATTTTATTTATTTTATAAAGGTTAAAATAGGAATACATATCTACATTACAAGAGTTTTTGTGTTCATAGGCAAAATCTTGGTGTGAAAAAAATTTACTTGAATAGTAATAAAAAAAATACAATAACAAAAAAGGCATCCTATGACCATAAGATATCAATGATATTTACATTTACAGGTACAAAATTTTATTCACATTTTGGTTATAAAAACTAACGAAAAAGTCATTTTCTGACTATGAAATATAAAATTAGATATTTGAGATCGAAAATGCAATTTTTGTTAGTAAACCTAACGCTTACATGAGTAACACTATATGATTTATAAGCACACCATAGTATAAAAGTATAGTTTCAAATAATAAATTATTGATGATTTCATTCTTACGCTCTTGATTTGAACAAGGCTTCGTAGTAGTTTTAGTCTACCTTTAGCACAAAAACAAATAAACTTTTAAGATAATTCATTTTGTCATTAAATAGTTTTGACTTGTTACCTGCTAAAAACAAGACGATTTTGAGAGAACAAATTTGTTGGAATTGCCCGGCTACTTTTGTTTGACTTTTTCTATATTAAAGTTGTTTTATACCCAATTTCTCTTCTATTTGTTTTATAATAGAGTGTAAATTTTTCGTCCTTAATATGTTTAAGAAACTTTATTTTGCTAAATGGAATTGACGAAAAGTTTAATTGGCCCGCTCTGGTTGAAAATGCTTTGAAATCTGTTGGCAACATTTGAATTAATTTTAATTTTACGTTCTTAAAGTCCATATTTTTAAGATGTCGCATAAGCGAAGGCAGGCTAAATATTTCCAAGCTGCCTCTGGAATTAGAGAATCTCCAGGCTCTGAAAATTTTTGTGTAATTTATTTTAAGAATGTTGAATTTTGAATGAGAAAAATCACAGCAGTGGACATGGCCTTGTTTTAATTTTGGGGGACGCAGGAGTCACTCCAAAGAGGCAAAACTTCAACAAAAGGATTGTCAGAAAATATTTGATGCAGTATTTTTAAAACTGCGCTGGTAATATCTTTGTATTTATACTTCCTGCACCGCCGCCGCGCCGCCCCAGTTGAAATATCTATACACGTACGACAAACCAAACCGCAATCCTTTTTTCTCATTTTTGTCGTACTTGCATACGATCAGTCCTACATTATATGTGAGTAAGTGTATGTACGACAAAGCAATTTTAAGGTATTATTTTAAATTTTTGATCGTATGTATTAAGCCTATACACTTACGACAAAACAACATTAAAAAAAAAAAAGGGTAAACACATGGAATTTTTGTCGTATATGCCAAAAAATGGCAGTTACGACAAAACAAAACTCAAGGGGTGATTATTTTGTGGATATACGACAAAATGCGTACTGATTATCTCAGCAACGGTAAGAGATAGGCAAACTTTGACAACAGAAATGAAAAGAGCACCTTTGAAAACATAAGACTGCATATCCAGTTTAAAAAAACCCATTTTGGCGCTTACGACAAAACAATTCTCGGGCGACGAATTGTCAATCGAAGCATTTTCATCTCAGTTGTTCTCAACATACTCTCATACTCTTTGTGCATTGTCCAACATTGAGGTCGTTCAGTAAATAATCGTTTCCGGATAGCTTTTAGTTGGTGTTTACGTGTTAAGGGGGAACGCCACTGTGACGGGTGAAAAAATCGATTTTTTTAAAACTTTTTCTCATGTATTTATATTATATACATAATCAAAAATATATAAAAAAAGTTTATGTAAAAGTCTCGAAAATTGACTGAGTTACAGGGAATTTCGTAGGACCAGATAGCTCGCCCGAGTAGTATGATCGGGCAGCGGGACAGTGTAAGACCCAAATTATAAACTATTGCTTACATTTACACAATTGACGGCCTAACCGGGAAATTAAAAATAAGATAAAACTATTTGGGAGCGGGCCAAAATTCTGGCTTCAAAATTCTGCTTTTCAAAATTCGCCTTTTAAATCGAAAATTATGCTTTTCAAAATTCTGTTTTTTTTTCATTCTGGCTGACAAAATTCTGCTATTCAAAATTCTGGTTTTATAAAAAGAAAAAATTCTGCTTTTTTTCATATTATTTTTTAATTGCAGAAGAATAAAAACAAAGAAGGAGAGCGACAAGAAAGTAAGAGTTTGCAATTATTATCAATATTCTGCCAATTATAAAGAAGGTTTGGAAAAATTTAAAAGGCGCGCGCTTCTTAATATTTTCCAAACCTTCTTTTTTTATAATTGGCAGAATATTGATAAGCATGATTTTGAAAAGCAGAATTTTAAAAGCAGAATTTTGAAAAGCAGAGTTTTGAAAGCAGTAAAAGAATTTTGACCCCGGCAGAATTTTGACCCCAGCAAAACAATTTTTTTCGGAAAAATCATGAAAAACTTTAAACGCGTTTCTTTTAAAACGACTTTTTTTGACCTTGTCCCATGGATTTCTTAAAAGACCAATGAACCGATTTTAAAGTTCTATGTTTGAAATATAGATAATCACAGTAGCTAGGTCTGTGCGTAGTCGTTTTCTAAAATTTTTATAAATACTACTTATTTATATCATTTTACAGAAAATACTAAAATTGAAAAAAAAAAAAAAATTAAAACCACCGCCATTTTGCGAAAAAAAAATTAAAAAATGGCTACGCACAACGATAGCTGTGCATATATGTAGATTAGGGTGGTATGTACTTAGGAAAAAAAAAATTGGGGACGCCCCCCAGATTAGTTCTAAGTCAGGAAAAAAAAATGCACTAAATTTTTAAAATTTTTATTCCTAACTCTTCCTGACCCTATTTTATTAAGAAGTTTTTGTTTTTTCGATCAAAATAATATAAAATATTTTTTCATTTTTTTGAATCGGTTAAGGCGTCGCACTCAATTTTCGCAAAAAAGTAAAATAAGGACCACCCTAATTTAGATACTAAAAAAATTCATTTTTCAATTTCAAATAATTCATCAAGTGAATATTCATCATATAGTGAAGACAACGAAGGAGAATTTATTTTGTTGACAATTATCAAAATGCATGTAACCTAATCAATTTTGTTTATTTTTTAATAAAATTTTGTGTACATATAGTTTAATGTATGTATAATGTGTGTATGTATACTCTTTAAGTTTTCCTCTACCGTCTACCCGATCCAAAAAAAAAATATATCCACTCATAAAAATTAGCAAAAAATCCCTAGTTTTTGGCCTTAAGCATTAAGAAGAGGCACACGTTAATTTCATTTGTATTAATTTCATTTTGCATTTACATATATCACAATTAAAGCCACTTAAGTTGCATGAGAATTCGAAAAAACTGATTCCAACGTTATCAACGATATTTTGAATTTTTTTCTGTTTTCAAAAGTCGATTTCTTATATTTCACAGCTTTTGTGGGCATCAATCTAGAAAATGATATCTGAAACGTTCAAGAAGGTATCTAAGATACGGGATAGGATATCCAATGGGTTTTAGAACGTGCCTATTGAGAATCGTATCTCGTATGTGAGTGCTGTACATATAACCACGTAACAATCATAATTTTCGAAAAGTCTAATTTGGAAAATTATAATGTGAGGATGCTTTTTATCTAAAGCACGGGTCACGCCCTAGCAGCCCATTCTTACCAGCGCAGCAGCTGGCAGTAGCAGAAGCAGGCAGTGGCTGCTAGCACGGTCACACTGTCGGCAACTACTTGTAAAGCTTTTATCAGCGACAGCTACCAAAAAGCTAAAAAGCCTTTGAACTTTATTTTTAATTTTTTAAAATATTAAAAACAAAATCAGCTAATTTTGAATTAACAACTTACTAAATACCAGGTAAAGCAGTGTCTTTTCGTTTTAGCAGTCGCTGGTACCAGCCAAACGTTGAACATGTTCAACTATGCCTGCTGCAGCCAAAAACTCATTGTTCCTAAAAACTAACATTATAAATGTAGACAGTGGTCTTCATCTTCATATTCAATTAAATTCGGTTTTATAATTCAATTGGATTCGGTAAATCTGGCAGGTTCTGGCGGGCAGCTGATTGAAGATTCGACTCCGACCGACGCGACGTCTGGCTTGGAGAGATATGATTCTGTGTCTCAGGGCTAGGTTCTCGAATGATGGTACGTCAGGGATTCAAGTCTTCAGTTTAGGACTTAAGCGATGGTGATGGTGATTCTTGGCTTCACGACCTGATTCGGATAACTAAACTAGGATAAAATTAATGGTGGTGGTGTTGGGTTTCGGTTTCACAACTTGGCTTTGGAAAATTGTCTGCAGGTTTGGCGAACTTTGATTAGGGGTTTGCTCTGAGATTACAAGAGCCACTAAAATTCACAGCGAGATAGCACTGAGCACTATCATGCTCACCTGTACATTTCCTTGGTGACGGCTCACTTGCTAGCAAACATTCTGATATTGTGTTTTTTTTTATTTCTTTTACTGATTTTCATAAAGTCGAAATGGCGTGCAGTGGCTTTCTATTTAAAATCGAACGCTATAGTAAAAAGCACTTCCTCCATTCAAAGAGAGTTTTATTCCCAACAATGATGTAAGGTTCTGCAACTTTAGTGTTTCGCTTGGTGTTGGTTTAAGTTTTAATACGAATAAATGAGTTTTAATATAAATTATTTGCTATCCAACTTACATTTGCTATCAGCGTCAATCTTAAGCATTATCTCATTATGGGAATTGTAGAAAGAATGAGCCTTCATCGTCTCTTTAACTAAAAATTCTAAAGCTTAACCCTTAACCACTGACATCAGATATCGATCTTCAACCGTTTGTAAAGTCTTGAAGCATTCAGTATGTTCTTGGATGTTAAGTTTCCGACCAGTAAAACTTTTCGTTTAATATCTGTTAAGCTATACTATTTATATACCAAACCCTTCAAGAAAACGATTTAAAAGAAAATATTGTTACCGATTCCAATTCAGTAAGCTTTGTCGTAGCTGGTGTGTATATTTCAGGAGTTGTTCGTTATCATAAGTCCGCAAGGATGCTAAGTGCATCGATCACCAAGCTTGGCTTAAAAAAACTTCATTTCTTTTTGTGATGTTCCATTGAAACGTATCCTAGTATTCAGTGGTAAACATAAATGATAGCTATAATTGGCTCCTTTTATGTTTTGTGCTTATTTCACCATAGTGAAGTATTCACTTGAGCCAATTTTATACAACATTAAATTGTTCACTGCGAAGATTCTTTAGAGTGAATTGTGCACATTAAATGGTCCACAATGAATTACTAGCCTGCTACGCCAAATACACGTTTTGAAATAAAGAACCTTTCCTTATCCTCCCCTAAATATTCTATTTCCGTATTTATATGCTGCTTGGCCACTATCATGTTAAATTGTAGCATTTTCTTGTGCTCCGATACTCGTTGGCACCAGAATGCAACACGTTTTTTACAACATCTTTGTTGCAGGTTATGACTTATGAGTAAGTTTTCAATATTAGTTAAAAGGTTGCAGGATGAAGCAAACGTTTATCAATAAGTTAGATTTCTCCTCTATTCATACTCAATTTTATGCCACTAGGGCTTGCTGCGTACACCAATGTGATTAAGCCATTACCAGAAAACACTTTCCGTTCTTTTCCATTCTTCACAAAGATACAAAATATTAAAACATCTTAAATCGTATTTTTTTTATAAAACATTGAGAGCGATTCAACCACCTTTAAGACGAACCTTGGAAGATATTTGAATTTACAAATTTCTTGACCACCCGTCGCTTTTTCCCTCAATATACATACTTGTTCTATTCAACGGCCTGTTTAAGTTTTAAGGAAAAGTTTTGGTTTTGAGAATCTAACATTCCTATTCATCGACGATTCTAGGGAAGGTACCCAAAGAATTATTATTAACGCCTCTCGCTGTCTTTTTCTAACATAATCGGTCGATACTTCCGAAGTTATTCACTCAGTTCTATATCGAATTAATTTTACTTACTGCTCATTTTTTTGTTATGATAAACTCTTTGACAAGACCAGCAAAAAAAAAACCGAACGATAAAGCATGGGAATTTCAACAAAATTTTATTTGTACATCTGTACAAAAACGCAAACCAGGCCATCAAATATTCATTCCATTTTCTTCTTTGGTCGCAAAAACAAAAAAAGACAAAAAATTGTATGCCACGAACTTGATCAAAATATAAGCTGAGAAAAAGACGATCCTATTTATTTTACACACCATCAGCAGCAGGAGGTGAGATGGCGCCAGTGATTTTCTAACCTCCCATACATTTCACTCTTGATGAGAGAGTCTCTGAGGTTGATTTTGATGGATAATTTATTTGTATATCCAATAAAAAAATGTATCATAAGAATGCTTCTAATTTCACGAGATTTTATATTTATTCTTTGTATCGGGTATGAAAAAAACACGTTGAAAATGCTTGAAATCTTTTTCATTTAGTCTTTTTATAAAACAATTTTTTAATTATTCGATCTTAGCGTAACGAATATTTTGATAGGTAAAAGACATACAAGCGAACTGATATTTCGCCATACGAAGGTGGTAAAAGAATTGCCGCGAGGCTGTCAACAGAAGTTTATTTAATTTAAAATGCCACACACACTGCATCGCGCAGCTTTATAAATATTAATGTTTTGCGGAGTTTTAAGACTGATCATTAAAAATGTACATTTTTAATTGTAGAGTGAAATCTTTTTTCATTATTGGAAGACTTGGTTCGTAGGAATAATCATAAAGATCAGACTGTCTCTGATTCTTTGTTATAATTAGGAGGGAAACTCAACCAAATTTTATAAATTCTACAACACTGTAGATAGAATACTATGGGTTTAGTGTGCGACGATATGTCTGAGAGTGGTAACATGTTTAAATGATCCTAGGTACCAGTTACCTAGATGGTAAGTATAATTTTGAAGTCCAACACAGAACACGAATCCTTAGATTGACTTAAAGCTTATAAAATTAAGTTACCAATCGTCATAAGTTGAAGAATTAATACAGGTGCAATGAACAATTTCAAATTGAATGCAAATGCGAGTTCATACCAATTTACTCTGAAAGAAATTATCTTAAAGACCACAGTGAGAGCGATGGTATAAGTTGAAATAGTGGAGCACTTTTTTAAATAATTGGTATTTTTTTAAGAGTTTGAGAGCTCTAAATAATAATACAGGACAGGAATGTTGTTGAAATAGGTTTATAATCAGCTAGAGAATTTCATAGCATTTATTTTCTAAACCTGGCTCCTTGTAATATTCCGCCGAGCCTAAAAGCTATATTCAAGAGAGATTCAGTCGCATGAAGAGGGGGCTAGTTAACAGGACCACTTCTGTAATAAAGTTGTCATCAAATTGATTTGGCAATAAGTTGATGGATAATTGAGCTACATGGTTGGTTGCCCCGCCATGCCATCTTGTTTGAACCAATTGTCGTCGATGTCTAGCTGATTAATTTTTGGAAATCAGTCAGCATTGCTCATAGAAATAAGGATTAATTATACCACCATCGTGTAAGCCGGAAAAAGAAATTCATTTATTGTTTTTTTGATAGATTTAAATCGAGTCTAGCAAAATTAGATCGATCAATAACTATACACGAGCTCCTTGCTCACTAGGTCGATTATGTTGATCGTAAATTTATCGAAGTGCTCTACGAGCCTCGGGAACGTTTTTATTTTTTAAAGGGTATTTCCAAAATTATCACGATGAACTTCTGAAGCTTAGAATAGGTTAGGTGGAAGTGGCTGTCAGTCAATGAGTACATTGCCTGACACACTGAGGCCGCAAGGGTCCTTTGTGATACCACAGAGGTCAGCAAGTCAATCACCTACTGATCTCTGAAACCCGATGTAAGATTAACTAGTTGATCACCCATTTATCTTCCATTACGGGACTAGCCGGTTAATTACCCGCTAGTCGAACCACGCGGAACATTTAATGTATTTCGAAAGACTTTTAGGGTCTATATAAGCTAAGTCGCTAGTATCATCGAAGAAAAATTCACCGAGATGAGTTTTGCTCATGTGAAGTAGTGCACGGCATGAGCAAAGAAGGTGTTGAACGGTTTCCTGCTCCTCTTCGTCCATGCAGCTTCTGCAGAAATCATTGGAAAACATACACAGAAATGTCAACGTAGTTTCAACTGTCAAATAGTTAAGGATCCCCGCAAACCACAAATCTATCGGCCGATAGTTTGGTCTAGCTTATAATCAGTATGAAGATACTACAACGACATTTGTTTGCACGTTAGCTCCGTAATCAATGTCATCACCGCGGACATTGTCTGATAGAAAGACACGCCATAAGACTCTGCGTTTCCTCTAATGACTTCTGCAGAAGTTGCTTAGATGAGGAGGAGGACGAGACAATCCCACACCTCCTCTGCTCAGGTCCTGCACTCTCCTTTAAAAGAAAACGGCATCTAGGAAAATATTTTCTTGATGATCCAAGCGATCTGGTGAACACAGATCCCCTGCATCTCCTTTGCTTTATTAAAAGCTCCAAATGGTTTTGTTAAGTGAGGTACTCCCTCGCATAATTTTTATGGTATCACAATGGACCTAATATTGGTCTTAGTGTGTCAGTTGTATTCCTGACAGCCATTTTAACCTAACCTAACCTACTACAGCGATTTGATATCGGCCGATAAATAAGTTTGATGGGCTTTTCAACTGCGTTCAAACTAAAGTATCGGCCGACTGCAATACCAGTATGGAGCTCTCCGCAAGCGCGCACACCGACCGAAGACCGATTGTTTAATCGGCCGATGGTTCATTTCGCTCCGAGTTTTGCCTATATTTTTTAATTTTGGCGCTGCCTAATTTTACTGAATCGCTGGTTGTAGAAACGTCAATCGATGGCCGACTGTTGTCTAGTCTGCGCACTCAACACCAGCCCAACTGTTTTCAGTTTCAGTTTTAAATTAATTTCTATATTTTATCACTTTATAACTACTTACTTGCTAACAAAAATGTTTAAACTGGCTTATATAATAACTTAATTAACTTACTGACCCTAGGCGGGTACTCTAAATTAATCAATAACGTAATTCTAATAACTCTCGGCCTTAAGATACCATATATATTTCAAACTGTAACTAATATTTAATCTTAGAAAACTTAAAAAAAATTAGTTTTTTTTTCAAACCCAACTGTTAAGTTGGCGTATTGTGCGAGCTAACAGCCCAACCCGACCAAACTATTGGCCGATAGAAAGTTTGTGGTTTCCGGGGACCCTGAAATAGACAATAACCATAACCAGCATAACTACCAGCCTTTTCGCTTTGTTAATTGTAACAGCAACACTGATTTGGGAATTGAACTCCTTTGAATTGGAAAGATAAGACACTGGTGAGAGTCCAACACTCCAACATCCCCTTGTGCTAAAAAAAATCTATATTTTTTCCGCCTAAAATATCGTAGAAAATGTTTAAAGAAATATCTTTTCTTTTTTTTGTTAGGAACTTCTTCGTCGAATATGAAGTTTTTTCTTTGAAATAACACAGAGAGATGGTTTTTTTACCTCTTTAGTTTCTGCAACCTAGGAAGACATTTTTTCCTTAAGGAGGACGCTGGTCTAGAGCGTTAAAAAATGGGCATAATATATGAATTTTTTATGACTCAACAAAAAGATCTGTCGAAAATCTGTGAAAGAGGTCTTATAGTTTTAATATACAAATACAAATTTTTTCGTTTTAATCAAATTCAAAATGGCGGCTGTCCAGCATTTCTTCGGAGGCACCTCATTTTTTAGATGGGTCCATGGCTGAAAATGTAACCTCCTTAATTTTGATCCTGGAATAAAATCCCGAAAATGTTTAGTTCTATATAACAACAGCAAGAGCCATATGTAGGATTTTTTCAATATTTTGTTTTTTGGCGAAATGGTTCACGTTTGAACAAAAAATTCTGATTTTCACTAAAAAAAAATCGAGAAAACTGTTGATTAAAAAAAAACTATGCAATATAATAAAAAAAAATCCTACGTACGGCTCTGGAGAAAGGTATTTTGAATGTACTGTCAAAATTTCGTATAGATCGGTGAAGATTTGCTCGAGTTATGTTTTCGGCCAGTCAAAAAAAAGTGATTTCGAGAAAAACGCGTTTAAATTTTTAAATACTATAAAATCATACGGCATACCAGAGGGGCACTGCCGCAGAATGGAAAGTTTGGGCATTTAGACATTTTTGCCGGCATCCATCCTTTGGTATGTTATTTTTAAGACCCTAAAGTACCTTTTCAGACAAAAAAAAAAAAATCGGTTTCTTCAAAATTCTAGACCAGCCAGCGTCCCCTCTTAAAATCCATGAATATGAATACATATACACTCATGGTCACACAATTAAGTCATTTTTATAAAATTAGGTTTACATATCCATATATTAAATACAAATCACAACGAAAGCAAAATTTGTTCAAATTCTAAATATTTACAATCACAATCATTAAAAAAAACCAAAGAAAATAAATTCCACTTTAACAATAGTCATTTCTTTAACAAAAAATTAATAATATATAAAATAAGTGTGGCCATATAATTAAGTCACATAAAAAAAATAAGCAAAATATGATAAAAAACATATTTTTTTGCATCGCACAGTTGATATTTCGTAGGATAGCCTTTCTGTTTCGATACGGCGGATATTCTCCTTGGCATGGAGTCCACCAAACCTTTCCATTGCTCTACGCTACTATTTTTCCACTCTTTCTGCAAAATACTCCTGAGAGTAGTCTTGCTGGTTGGTTTTTTTTCCGCAACTTTTTTTTTTTAGAATGTCCCCAAATTTCCAATAGGGTTTAAGTCCGGTGACTTTGCTGACCACCCCAAAACATTCACTTTACGCTCTTCAAGGAAAGATTTCACAAATCTTTACTTGTGTTTGGGGTCATTGTCGGGCTGAAAGATCCATCATTGGGGTAATTGGTTCTGGGAGTCGCCGAGAAAATTTGTGTCCAGTATGTCCCGGTAGTCAATACCTGTCATTTTACCGTTTATTTGACACAGCGGACCGACACACCATGGCTTGTGAAACACGCCTAAACCATTATAGAACCGCCGCAATGCCTAAAGGTCTTTTTGGATACACTTTGGTTCATCTCAGCATTTCTGGGACGTCTAACATACGGTTTGCCATCATTTCCATAATGTTGACCTTCACCTCACACAATATTTGTTGATGAGAAATGCTGAGCTGAACCCAAGATACACCAAAAAGACCTTAATGCATGGCGGAGATTCTATAATGGTTTGGGCGTGTTTCACAAGCCATGGTGTGTCGGTCCGCTGTGTCAAATAAACGGTAAAATGACAGGTATTGACTACCGGGACATACTGGACACAAATTTTCTCGGCGACTCCCAGAACCAATTACCCCAATGATGGATCTTTCAGCCCGACAATGACCCCAAACACAAGTAAAGAGTTGTGAAATCTTTCCTTGAAGAGCGTAAAGTGAATGTTTTGGGGTGGCCAGCAAAGTCACCGGACTTAAACCCTATTGGAAATTTGGGAACATTCTAAAAAAAAAAAGTTGCGGAAAAAAAACCAACCAGCAAGACTACTCTCAGGAGTATTTTGCAGAAAGAGTGTAAAAATAGTAGCGTAGAGCAATGGAAAGGTTTGGTGGACTCCATGCCAAGGAGAATATCCGCCGTATCGAAACAGAAAGGCTATCCTACGAAATATCAACTGTGCGGTGCAAAAAACTATGTTTTTTATCATATATTGCTTATTTTTTTCATATGACTTAATTATATGCCCACACTTATTTTATATGTTATTGATTTTTTGTTAAAGAAATGACTATTGTTATAGTGGAATTTATTTTCTTTGGTTTTTTTTAATGATTGTGATTGTAAATATTTAGAATTTGAACAAATTTTATTTTCATTGTAATTTGTACTTAATATATGGATATGTAAACCTAATTTTATAAAAATGACTTAATTGTGTGACCATGAGTGTATCTTATAAAGCATAAGATTTTAAAAAATTCTTACTGAACCGAATTTTTTAACAGCTTTACTATATGAGTGTTAGACAAAAAACTAAATTACAACTAAATTACAACCCCAAAAAAGTTCCGTGGCCATTTCAATTATTGAAAAGTTACGGGCGTGTTAAAGTCATCATTTTTGTATTAGTAAATCTTGTGTTAATAGCTCTGTAAAAAATCAAATGAAGAAACTAGAAATTCGGGCCAATGAGGACCGGTAGAAAATTGTCCCCTCCATTCCGTCACAAAGCATTGTTAAGAGAAATGCGCTAGGCCCTAGGCCCTGGGCCTGGAGTTCTTCGCTCTGTTTCGGCACCCTATTCATTTATTTATTTATTTTAATTCATTAAGAATTGATTCATACATAACAAAATTATAAGCCATTTCATGTATTCTTTTTATTTCAAATCTTTATTTTTTATCTTTCTTTTACTTTCGAACAAATTTAATCTGTCTGAAACAAATCACAAAATATTTTTCCACCTCGTATATAGATATTTCAGTTCTCATGTAAACAGAGACGAAGAAACACAAAAGCATTCTTTTGTGAACAAACCCATTTTTGACATTTCTAAATTAACTAAAAATTACACAAAAACAAACTGTTAACCTGCATTAAATATATAATGGAACGTTTCCATTTTCCATTTTATGAAACTACTTTTTTAAACAGAATTTTTTTGTTGAGTTTTATTGGGTTTGACAATTCGTTAAAAAAACGGTCTTTTATTTAAAATTTTTTTTTTAAATGAGATTTCAAAAATTCAAGTACACAATTCTTAAGACCTTACTAAGAGATGTATTGACAAAAATTTTGAAATAAATCAATTAATCAAAATTCGAAAAAAGTAAATTTTTCAAGTGTTTATATGCAATCTTCCTTAATAAATCTAGGACTTCTTAAATATGAAATTTCGTCAAAATCGTGCAATCCATTAGCGAGAAAGTCGGTTTTGAAAAAAATG
The DNA here is from genome assembly GCA_949752695.1 of Melanostoma scalare. Classification (NCBI taxonomy): domain Eukaryota; kingdom Metazoa; phylum Arthropoda; class Insecta; order Diptera; family Syrphidae; genus Melanostoma; species Melanostoma scalare. The sequence goes on along the minus strand of OX456984.1, from coordinate 208,759,804 downwards.
GTACTACGGGGGATACAGTTTTTCGACTTTTCCCAAAAAAGTTTTTTACATCGTAAGAATAGTTATTCAAAAATAATACTCCACGTAAAATTTTATCAAAATCGTTTGAGCCGTTTTCGAGAAAAATAGGTACATATTATCATAGTGACAGTCAACACTAACTTTCATAGTTACCGAATGTCCATATTTCATTTAATATCAAAAAATATGTATTGCATTTCTAGTTGAAAATTTTGTATGAATGAATAATAAAACTATCTATCTATCATATCGGTTATATAGCTGGTACCGTTATTTCAAGACCTAGAGACCTCATTCCGAAAACCCCTCTGTAAGTTATCCTACAGACCCTAAAAATCCTACAGACTTTAAAAAATCGGTCAAGCGGTTCAGGCTGTAGATCCATGTACAGACAGACGGACATACAGACAGACAGACAGACAGAATTGTATGACCCACTTTTTTCGTATTCTCTATCATCGTAATGTGATGTTTAATTGTTATCTCAAAATTTTTTTTCTGCATGATTGCAAGACTTGCCTTATAGTACCTCAATATAATCACAAGTAAAAAATCAAAACAAATCGAAAAATATACAAAAAAAAAATTTTTTTAACTTAAGAACCACAAAAACCCAATAAAAAATTACAAAAAAAAGCTATTGTGGCTGCTCTAGTTAGAAGTAGATCTAAGTAGTTTTAATATAAAACTAAAAAGCCAGGCTCAATGAAACTAAGTTTTTCAATTTTTCATTGTTGTTTGTTAATTATATGTAGATATATGTAGCTTGTAAATTCATAGACTATCTGTAGGCCGAAAGGCATTAGTATAAAGTTATTGAATAATTTAGACTACCCGCATAGGGTCAGTAAGTTAAATAAGTAAAGTAAGGTTAAATAAGCTACTTTTAAGCATTCTTGTAAGCAAGTACTAAGCAGTTATAAGAAAATGAAGTATTAAAAATGAGCTTTTCGCAACTCAGCAAACAGCTCAGCACCAGAAATTCAAATAATCAGCAGTAAATATTTTTCTGCAATGCGATTGAGTCCCACTTACATTTCCAGTATGCTTTCACTTTTATCTCAGCAGCTTGATGAGATGAATTAACAACTTAATAAAGTTTAGTATTCATCTGTTTTTGTGGTTAGTGGTTATGCGGAATGTGGATGATAAGCTAACCAAGGAATTGGTGAGATTCGTCAAAGCTAACCGATTGTCTAAAACGATTGTCTGGCAAAATAACTAAATGGAGAATTAAATTTAAGGATATGTATTTCGTTTTACTGAATTTAGATTAGCTTCCTTAGTGTTCAAATTGGAAGTAGATTTAATTTTTGAAGTCAAAAACATTTCTACCAACCAAAGTATAGTCACATTCGATTTCACATCGATTTTATTATCCTGTCGGCATCAATCAGACGACCAGAAATTATTAAAAAATGTTTAAAAATCCTTTTTGAACTGACGCGACATTCAGGTAGTTCTGAGTTACGTAACTATTGCAGTAGGAGTAATCTAATCCTTACTTGCGAAAAAACCCTTGTTCCATAACAAATAAAACATTTTCAGACAAAGGCAAGTGTGCACTTGTCACCATTGAACAAACTTACACCCGGCCCGATGACAAGTGTCTCATCACAGACCGAAAGATGAGAGAATTGCCGTCAGACATGGGTTCTACACTGTAAAAAGGACCACAGCTTCTCAGACGCCAAGACCGAGTTTTTTTTTTCAAGTGCGGTTTTAGAGTGTGATTTTCTTTAATTGTTAAACGCATTCGAACAGGTACCTTGTGTACAAGTTGTGTCGCCAGAAAATGTTATATACCCTGCGATGCGCACAGTGCATTAGAACATGGCGCCGTACTTGGGTCAGCAGTTCAAATTTATTGCTTATCTTCATTTTCAAGTAGCTAACTGGCTTGAATCTGCCGGCCGACGACGTGCTGTTAGAACAAGTTCTGGAGGATACGATCCCTTCGCTTATTCTATTTGCATTGCTGTATGGAGAGGCATGATATTGTATTTATAAACAAATAGTTTCAGCAAACTGAGCTATTGAAATTCCATTTATCTACAAGAAGGATTTTTTATTTAAGCTACGCAGTGATTTCTACAAGTGCAATTGGTGTATTTACTTCCCTCTTTTTATTGGTAGCACCTGCGTCCATATTCATCTATGGTTTGTTAAAAATAGGTCTTCGTAGGATTCATCAACTCATTTAAAAAAATAGGTTAGTTTCAGCGGAGTACCCCGCGGTTGGATTAGTGTGAAGCAAATAAGTGGGAAGGCTGTGGTTCTTCGAGATTTCGATGAACGTAATGCCGCAAAGGAAGAAGAAAAATTTTTCAGCTGGTTGTCTAAGTACAACGTTGTTACTTTTTAGAAAATATTTTTTTTAAATTATACACATACCTACACATATTACCTTATCGAAGATATACAAGCTACAACCTTTTCTATCGCTCAGTTCTTTCAGTTGCTTAGTATTCAATAGTTAGTATGTCTGCCTGTTGCGTGCGATGTTCAAGGTTCGAATTCTAAAAACATCAAAGAAATGAAAATACTTTTTTTACGGGTATCACTTGCGATGAATTGGAATGTCCTTTGAGAGTAATTATACACTGCAATGAAAAGCGTTTTCTAACTTAGCATAAATTTAAAGATCATTGAAATGTGTTCAGCCCCGAAGTTTCCATAGCTTTGTTGCACCACCCAGTGGCGTAGAAAGGGGGGGGGGATCAGGGGGATGTATCCCCCCTTTTTTTCATTTAAATCGATTTTCCACGACTGGTATGAATAAAATCTTGTCTCTTAAAATCTCTAATACAGCAGTTTACCAAACATTACTGTATTAACAATCCAGGTGATGCTCTTGCAAGCTTATAGTGGAAAATCTTCAAAATTGTGATTTGGCCATTTCGTTTTTGATCGGCCAAGGGTACGACGGAGCAAGCAATATGTCTGATCGATACAATGGTGTTCAGGCAGCAATTATTCGCCAACAATTTGCCTCGGATGCTCTGTACGTCAATTGTGCAGCACATTATTTGAATCCTTGCTGTGTCTGTTTCCAGCAAAATACCAGCCAATAGAGACTGCCTAACCACAATTGCAGCAGTTGACAATTATTTCAATCCAACGAAAAGAAGAGATATTCTGCAAAATACAAAACGCGAAAGCGAAGAGACTCCACAAAAAAAGACATTAAAAAGGCTGAATCTGACGCGATGGATTTCAAAATATCATGCAGATGAAGATTTCGAGAAGCTATTTCCGTTTGTGTTCGAGACTCTTGACCAAATAATATCATTGGAAAGTGACGCAAGGAACTTAAGAAACGCTATGGATTTCGAGTTTTTGATTAGCTTAAAGGTTTAAAGTATGGTTTACCAACTCTCGTTGTCAATAAGTCGTGAGATTCAAAGAGTGAATTTAGACTTGGTCCAAGCTATGAATCTCGCCAAAGATTTAAGGGATCAACTAAAAATTAAACGGGCAGAAGATGACTCATTTTCGAAAGTGTTTGAAGATTCAAAAAAAAAAAACAATTGCTGAAGTCCTTGATATTGACGTTAAACATAAGAGAATAGTGAACCGACAAAGGAATAGTTCGAACCCTTCGGTTCCAAGTACAGAAGAATATTTTCGTGTTATGAAAACAATCCTTTTCTCGATTTCTATGTAATGAACCTTGGAGAAAAATTTACAAACCATGAAAACATATTAGAAGGGTTTTCGGTTCTTTTCAAGGATTCTTCGTCTGAAATATACAAAGCAGTTGAAAAATTTAATGAAAATGTTGAGTCCATCTTCTGTTCTTGAAGAATTAAAAAACTTGGAAGAGATATTTGATCCGAAGGAATAATACCTACTTCCTCAAAGAATTCATTGGAAGTGCTCGATAGCTGCCCCAAAGAAAACTTTCCTAACATATATATATATCTTCTAACAGTATATTAGCTACACTGCCCAACGTCAACTCCCGAAAGCAATTTCTCCTATTTAAAGAGAGTAAAAACAACACAAAGAAGCGTGACCCACGAAGTGAGATTCTTAAAAATATGTCTTTTTTAATAACAATAAAAAGGACAGAATTAAAAGGATTTTATTCTATGGTAAATTTTTTAAATTAATATTATATCTCCTATTACATCAATATTTATTTTAGTTCACATTCAAATTAATGCGCATAATATATTATCTTTAAAAAATACACAATTTCTTATGGCATACATAATGAATTCAATGAAGTCTTATTACCTATTTGTTTTTTGTTTTTAATTATTAAATCTTTTAAAAAAATTAAAGAACTAGGTTCATCCCCCGCTATCTACGCCACTGGCACCACCCGACTTATTTCAATTCTTTGAGTGAATTTTTTTTTAACAAATATTGTTTATGTGAAGGGCTGTTGTCAGTGCTAAGATTTATGTAAAATTAGAGTATGTTTCAAACATTTGGAAATTATTTCGAAAGAAGTTCCACTGCCAAGAAATGAGCTTTCTCATTCAGATTCGGCAAAAACTTCCAATTTGTAAGTCCTCTCCAAGGTATAGTTGAGAGAAATGCGCTTAGAGCAAGAGCTCCCAAGCTCTGTTAAGCCACCCTATTTATTTATTTTATTTAAAACAAAACAAAAAAATGTTGTCAAATTCGAAACACTGGACACAAAAGTTTGCATAGTATGAAAATCACGACACAAAAATTAGGACCAAGAAATGATTGCATCTTTTTTTCAATTCATAGAGTTTTATGCGATATTATTTTATGAACAATAAAATAGCCGACTGAAATAAATCAGAACGCTTATATGTGTGTTCCAGTTCCTGATGAACATAATGATATTAGATGAAAGAAACCATTTACTAGATTTGTAATGTCAATGTGTATTGTATACTCGCATGAACTGTATACACGTAAGGTAGACTTGCTAATTGTGTACTGTCGTTCCAATTGACAAGTGACCTCCTGCCAACCAACAGAAAGAACATTTAAAACAAAACTCCAGCAAACAAGAACGAAGAGACACCCGCGATTTTATCGTCGGCATCTGCACAGAACTCTTCACAAGATAATATCAGTATCGATTACACAAGTTGACCTGTGAGGAAAGAACAGAAGCAAAAATACTCACAAAAAAAAAAATCCCTAGCACGGGCATTATAGAAACATTTCTTTGTGCATAAGTTGCTGGCTTGTAGCTTGACATGTCTGCAAATAACAAGCAATAAGTCGCGAATCGGCATCGTAAACAGGAGGCGGTTGTCCTTTGAAAATTCCATTTGATGTAGGTGATTTAACGGCAGAGTGTTTTTGGCCGTGGGATTAATTGTTCTTCTTTGCGTTAATTTTCTTTTTGGTACAATTGCTTTAAATTAGTTATTGAAATTGTTTTTTGAACCACTTAGGCTAATGTGTAATGTTTAGTCAATGTAGATATTACTTTCATTGCGTTGACTATAGTTTTAAAATAAAAAACTATGGTAGACTACAACAATTTGGCGTGTTCATTAGGGTGTGCCTTATATGTTGCGGAAAAAGTTGTTAATTTTGACCGTCCCAATCCGTCATTTTGTTCTTAGTTAGAGGTCGCTCCAGGCACTTCAATTTTACAGTACGCTACATTAAATATAAAATTTGTAATATTTACAAAACAAAAATTTAAGCACTGAGAAAAAGAATTTTTAACCGAGAGACTTTTTTGGTGGGTTAAGAAAAAAGTGTTAAAAATAGCGTAGTCTTATTTAAAAACTACGTAGTCATTGTTGCTAAAAATAGCGAAGTCAACTCGATTAAAAGAAATTCTTTAAAATTACCGTTCAAGAAGGTTATTTTAACCAAATAACTTGTTTATTTTAATCTAGAAACTCGGTAATGATCAAAAACCCCGATATTTTATTATTTAACCGTGTAACTTGGTTAAATTAACCAATTAGAATTACTGAATTTAGCATATCTCTTATTTAATTCTAAACAACCTACTTGTTGAATTTAACCGAGAAGAAGGATAGTAAAAATTTTAATACCCTTCAAACGAGTTAGTGGGTAGAATTAAACAATTTTTGTAAATCAAGTCAACACGTGTAAGTTTAACCGGGTTAGTTTGCAGGTTCTATATTAGCAGTCTCACATAGTTTATTTTACACGAGATTTACGTTATTTTTAACCGATCATTTTTCTGCGTTTAGTTTCAAGAATATTTTTAATCATTGCATAGTATAAAACATAGTAACTTTCCGCTGTCTTTCTTTATGCTTAAGTCTTTAAATTTACTCATGGTATTAAGATACTTTTTTTTCATATAGCTAGTGTCATCCAAGAGAGAGGATATATGTTTATTTCATCCCCATAATATCACGAAAACAGAAATGGGAAGATCTATGGGATTTTAGAAACTGCGTAACCGATTTTTAAATTTTTTGACCGAGCTTAGCTGGGCGGGTCAGCTGGTTTTTTTTTTGTAATAAACATTATATAGTAAACATACTTATCTACCTATGCAAAGACCGGTATCGCTTTCGCGAGGAATTGGCAAGTCCTCCCTTAGTAAATTAATTGCCATGAAAAGCGCTTTCTCGATTAGCCGTTCGGAATCGGCAGAAAATTGTAGGTCCCCTCCATTCCATCACAAGACATGGTTGTGATAAATGCAGTCGCTCTGTTGCGCAACCCTATTTATTTTATTTATTTTAAAAGTTGTTTGAAATTAGAACTAAATGCCAGTGCTCAACATGTATGATTTGAATTTTGTATTTATTATTAGTGATTGTTATTGTATTTAATTTGCTTTCATCCTAACTAATGTTATAAATGTGAAAGTAACTCTGTCTGTCCACCTTTCTATGTTCTCTTCTCCCGCCCAAACTACTGAACCGATATAAACGAAAATTGTTACAGAGATATTCTAGAACCTGAAGAAGGACATAGGTTGTATTTCATTCGAATAATTCCACGGAAACCGGTCCTTACTAATAGTAGTAGTAATAGTGTGATTTTATTTAACAAAATAATTCAAAATCATGTTTATGTCACAATATATAGCATTGGCTTTTGCCGTCAGCCAGACGAAAAAGAGTATTATTTTGAAAATATTACGATTTAATTTGTTTTATAAATATTTAATTGAAAGAAATATATATCTATCGTAAACTAATATTGACAGTTAAAATAATCTCAAGTTTTAATATATTTTAAATGCTTCATTTAAGATTTGGTTGCGATATCTTAAGGCGGTTTTCACATAATTGTCCTTACTAATACTATAAATGCAAAAGTAGCTCTATATGTTCGTTATTCTATGTCACCATCTTCCGCCCAAATTATTGAACCGATTTATATGAATTTTGCTATAGAGATAGTATAGAACCTGTGGATGGAACATAGATTTTTTTTTTTTTTTAAAGAGGAGGCTTATGCTAATCTGGAGCACTCAGACCTAATATCCGGTCCATTGTACTACCAGGGTAGCAGCCTTCACTTTTTTTTTGTGGTGCAGTAGATGGAAATAAGGTGTAAGTAATTTCACAAATAACCTCAAGGGCGGCGTCCAGATGAAACTGTGAGGCTGAAAGAAAAGTACATGCCCAGAGCGGGTTCGAACCCACGCATCCGGCCTATCTACTGAACACTCTACCACTGCACCACGGCCGCCCTATGGAACATAGATACTACTGAACCGACTTCAAGAATTCTTTCACCGTTAGAATGCTACACTACTACTTTAATTCGTCCCCATTTTCCCACGGGAACGGAAGTACTTGCTATATAACAAATCCGAAATTAACTCTGTCTGTCTGTTTTTCTTTGTAACCGTCTACCGTCCAACCTATTGAACCTATTTATATGAGTTAGGTACATATATGTTACCCCTATAAAGTTACTTTTCTACGCGGACGAAGTCGGTAGATTAGCTAGTTTTGTTCATATTTTTAATAAAGTTTTTCTAGTTTAAATTTGTTTTATCGATGTTTGTCGCTTTCTTTTTAGTTTGATTTATGAGTTTCGAACTCTTCTAGTGTCTCTAAAAGTAAAGCTTTATTGTCAAGCGTTTAATGGCTTGAGATTTTAGTCGAACCTTGTGGAGCTGTGTTGTTTTTTCAATAGATGTATTGCGTAGTTTTATTTTGTGTTTTGGTTGGGTAATGGGTTCTAAAAACCAGTCATGGAATGTTCTCCTTGTATGTATCTCTCCATCACGTAGAATTTTTTAAAGTCATCATAGTTATGTCTTTCAACCGTTTTGACTGAATATAAAAAATTTCGACAGTTTTACAATTTAAAGTATTTTCTACTCACTTTATTTTAAGAGAGGAAATCATATTGATTTTCGTTTAGGGGAGACTTCATCATCGACAAATCCAAAAGCCATAAGTTCTTCTGATAAACACCAGAGATGCCCGAGGAACTTTTGGACAACTTTTGAAATACCTTCATTATTATTATTATTATTATTAGTTCTTTATTTAACAACTTAAGTACAATTAACAATAAAAGTTCAATAAAAGAAAAGAGCATGGCATTGATTAGCCGTCTGCCGAAAAAATACCTTCATATATTTTCTTATCGTTTTTTAACTTTGAGCTTGAAATTATATTTTTTCTGAAAAACTCTTTCCATAAAAGTAATTGTCAATTCCAAAAATTTCTTGTCGTGCCCGTATTTTGGTATGAATGTCTGCCTATTGCGTGGGAGGTAACATACACATATACATAGAGTGGCGCAACAGAGGGCGTAGTCAACTCGAACGGCTAGACGAAAATACGCTTATTATGGCAATGAATTTAATATCAAAGGGCCTGCCTATACCTCTCGAAAGGCGACACCCGTTGGATAACATTTGTTGCTTTGTGTTGCGATTCGAACCACTAAACTCCCGCATAACAAAAAGACATGCTAACCATTATTCCTTGGGCACCGCCAATGGCAACGGAGGCCATAAAGCTATCTGATCTACAGTCACAAAATATAAATTAGTTGGAAGACGTTGCAGAAATTTAAGATTGCTTAGCGCAATAAGCAACGTAACTTAATTTTGGGTTCCAGAACACGTACCTGTTAATGAGATGGCACCACTTAAGCTGGCCGAAATCGAGTTATCACTCGAATCCAGCGAGACCCACACCTCTGAACAGAAAGAAAAAACAGAATGCAGCTTAAAAAAAGCGTTGGTTTGGGAGAACTTTTAAGGGGTTTTTTTACTAGTAATAAATTTTTTTTCACAAAAGCAAAAACTTAGTATCATTTTATCATATACATTACTTCACCAAAATTTAAAAAAATAAATTTGCTATTTTACGAGTTATGGCGGTTTAAGTTGAAAAAGTTTTAAAAATGGGTCTTTGAAGTGCCAACTGTAACTCAAAAACAGCTCGATTGATTTGAATGAAATTTGTACAGTTTTTAGAAACATAAAAAGCTAGTGCTTAATCGAAGCTTTTTTATTTTGTTACAAAATTAACAAAATGGCGGCCTCTGGAATTATTTTTTCTGATTATTGGGAAAAAATCAACAATTAATTGTGTATAAAAAATCCAATTTCGAAACAAAATGAAAAAGCTTCGATTAAGCACTAGCTTTTTATGTTTTCTAAAAGCTGTACAAATTTCATTCAAATCTATCGAGCGGTTTTTGAGTTACAGTTGGCACCAGTTCAGATAACATAGTTTTGAGAACAACGCATTTTACAGTCGCTTTATGTGCAGTAGTGAAAGCTGGAAATAAAGCTGAATAACTCGAAAGATATTTGTCGGATTCACTTCAAACTTTCAGAGAATATTTTTAAAATAATATACTTTAAGAAAATGCAAAAAACAAAAATCGATTTTTTGAAAATTCTATCTACCCCTAACCCCTTAATCAAAAGTGATAATATAAAATTTTAAGAAAATATAAGAACGTTGTTTGAGTAGAATACATGAGCTTTGTTTGTACTTAGCTCCAGACACAAAGATCATCCAATTGGGATATATTACACAAGTAAACACGATTTCTGAGTCTGAGTTCTGGGGTGCTGATTTTGAATGATTATGTCTAACTAAACAAGGAAAAAATACTTTTATCTTATAAAGTTTGCTTTTGTACCAACCAGAACGAAATTTAAATATTTAAATACTTGAAACAAACAAACAGAAAAAATATTTCATGACGCCTTCTTTGACAACTTATATTAACATCCTTTTTGAGCAAATCCTATTGTGTTAGCCAGGAAGCTTATATTTCTGCTTTAAGTTTAGGTAGGTTTAAGTTTCTTACTAAGTCATTCAACTCTTCTGAATTTACAAGATATGGTTCAACAGATACTGATTCGGGTAAAAACTCGCTGAATCCGCTACAACCAGACATTTGTGTTAGCGGCAGCTGTTCCATCGGTTTCGAACGGGAAGGCACAGGAAAATGTTCGCTGTGGGTTACTGGAGCGGTTGTTAATGGTAGATCTGGGTTCTGAATCTTCTTGGCATTTTTGCCAATCCGACACTTGCGTCGATCAACCACACAAAAGTAGAAATCTTTGATGTGATTAGTGGGCTCCCTATATATTCTTGGTAATGCGAACTTCATACATGTTTTTCTCTCTTCGATACCAAGATGAGAAAAATAGCATACATATACATATAAATATACACGTTACTTGTAAATTCGCTACACATCGTAATTTTTTTTACTATTGGTAATTTGGTATCCTTGAAACTTATGATGTGCTCTCTTACCTTACCTTTGCTGATACCACACGAGAATTTAGGGTACCATATTTTATCTTGACTTCGAATAGTAAGATTAAAATTAGCTTTATAAGCTTTACAAAGTCTAATTTTTGTCAAAAAACTAAATTTTTTTAGCCCTTACTTCAATGGATTCACCATTAATGTATCAAAATGAGTTTACGTTATTTTTACACTTTTTGGATGCCATTTTGGACTTCGCGCAACAAAAATGGCGTCTTTTCTCGGTTATATTCGCCCGCATACTGCCCAGACTACCCACCGCTATCCCATTCACGTCCTTAATCCCCCCGCAACCCCGCCTCATACATGATAAAATCGTTTATTTTAACAGAACGTGCGAGGAACATCACACGTTCTGTTAAAATCTTAAAATATTTATTTTTCATTGTAAAATGTACAAAAGCAAACTTTATTTGTTATAAATGGACCCTGTGGTTACTTTTAGTTGTAGACAATCGGAAAATATTAATTTAATAACAAACTCAAAAAAAAATATTTTTTTTGTAGACTAGTGTTATTATTTGTTAGCACATCCATTGTACCATTCTTGATCCTTTTAAACAATTTTTCTTTAAACGCATAAATAAAAAAACCTAGAAAGGGTTTTCATCAGGCTTGTAAGAAAGGAGAAACGATTTACAATACATTAAAATTACTTTTCCAGTGAATGGTGATATACTTAGAATTTATTTATATCCTCTGTTTGCACTTCCTGTTGTCCACAAGATATTAAAGAAAAGCATATGCATCAACAACAGAATACTGAATGTGAGCCACTTTTAACAAAGTCGTGTTAACAAGTGACAAAATAACAAAATCAACAAACTGACTGGATTTTAAAACGAACAAAAATTCCAAGAAAAAAGACCAGCAGCGTTCACAGCTCTTGAGCTCATCTTCAAGGGCTTTCAACATAACTGAAGTAGAATCGTGAAAAAAAATAATTGAGAGGTGTTTAATCGGGTTTTGAACACGTATAGATATTACTTCTTGTATGATGTTTGCTCTTGAATTAACATATGTTTAGCCCATCTCATATGGCAATATGCATTTGTATACCTGATGTGGCACTATAAGTATTCATAACCACACGTGTGTGTAAGACTCCATGGAAGCAGCTCTTTTGAATGATTTGGAATGAACCTATCCGCCATGGCTGGCTCCATCATTTGCATGATTTACTCCAATGTAATTTTGTTGTTTATTGACAATGACTTGCGTTCTTTGTTTGACTGCACCTTTTGTGTTGTACTGATGTGATGTTTTCAGTTTTCAGTTTTTTGGCTTTTTTTCTTCGCTTGTTCAAGGAATCGCTCTTGGAATATAAACGTATGTATATAAACAGTAGGAAAACGCTACTAAAAGCAACAAGTTGAAAAAACTTTAAATTAAATTAAAAACTTTTAATTTTAACTTCAATCAGAAAAACATTCCACACGAGCCGATCACTAGTGTAAAGGAGTTGAGTAAGGGAGGTTTGATCCCTTCAAGATCGCGACTAACGAAAAACGAAGAAGAAACTTTAAATTGAAAAGCTGCTACAATATTTTACCCTTAAAAGAATTTGAACTTTGATTCAAAAATATGACAAAACTATTTATTTTCAACAAAACTAGCAATAATATTGCTTGTGCGATTTTACTTTTTTCAGAATGGTGCTATCCGTTCCGTTCCGGTCCGTTATTAATGCAGCTTTAATATACCTACTTTTGGAATTAACAAGAGGCTATTCATTTTAGAGACCACCGGGATTTGAAAATAAATTATTTTGAATTGACTTTGAAAGCCAGATCAACCATACTTTACGGTTAAAGAAAATGGGCAAATTTGTATGGGAGAGCGGACAAAAGTCCATAAGATCCGAACCACTGAGCCGACTTGGATAAAATGCTCATTAATGATAGGTATAACGGAAAGAAATTACTAAAATAAATTTCCTCTTGCCACACCCACAAACAAATTGATAGACATTTAGGTTGTGCTAGAATTAAACGTTTAAGATGTCGACTTGTTGAATAAAGTTGTGCAAAAAATATTTGATTACTTTCGAAAAAAAACTCATAACAATCAACGAAGAAAAACCCCTTCTTGCCCAAAAATCACGGCACTAGAATGTCGTCACAGAGGATCTAACATTTTTCAATTTTTAGACTGGTAACACTCCTTAGGTTAAGGGCTCACTTCTTAAAAAACAGAAAACAACTACTTTTGCAAAATTTATTTTTATTCAAATACTTACTTTAGACCGTAGCAACGCGTAGCTGTTTCTAGCTATCTACTAATTTCCATAACTTCGAACTGAGTCTTATATTGTGCTTCATCCGTGATTCACAAAATTTTATTCTTGTTGGATTTAACAGCTGTTTCGCATTACTAAGCATCTTAAATAAGCAAAAAAAGAAAACATTCATATGCTTAGTTCAGCCGGTTTCACGTAACACCCTAATGTACTTATGTACCTAAATCAAATTGTGACATAGGATTTCAAATAATTTGGCTTCTGACGTCTATTTAGGTGTAAATACTTTAGTTTTGGCTCAAATCCTTAGCGTATTCGGAATCTCTGGCATATTTACTGAAAGAAATGTGAATCTAAATGGATTTTTATTCCGCCTTGGCCTCACAGTGCGCCATGCCTGGGAACAGACTTATAATCCAACTACAAATGGTTCCTGAACTAATTTCACTCTTACGTATTTGTGACGATGCATCTAAATCCAATACATTATCAAATTTTGTCTTTGCTCAACACATTGTCTAAAAACACTTTCAATTCAAAGAGAAATTCCAAAGATAACAAAGCACCAGTGATAGATGGTATTCCTATAGAATTTTACACAAGCAGCACTGAAACCACTTTAAAACCATCTATTGTTAATTGTTATACTTCAACAAACTTTATGAGGACTCGTTTGTTCAAAGCATATCCAACAGATCCACTATATCCAAAAATGTGATCCTTGTAAAGGAATGTCTGCTGTCATGTCTTAAACAAAGATCCTTGTATTAATTCTTTACGAAATCGAATTAGATGGAGGAAAAAGTTGACTTAGCACGTTCCAAGCAGGATTTCGGTATAAAGCAAGGACTTCCAACAGCGAGAAGAGAAGAAGGCTTTCAGTAGAAAGTTGGCTCCTATATCGATGTCGTAGAACGTAGACTATTTCAAGTATCTCGAAGTCTTGCTGACTAACAATCTTAAGCTAAAGTATCCTTAAGTCCTATGTGGCCGAACTTTTATTCTGACAAAAAAATTTATCACTTATTTATTTATTTTTATTTTTATTTTTATTAATCCTTGAACGCATCCTAAGATTTTTTAAAACTTGCGATTTTTTTTACAACTTGCGCTTACCGGGCTATTGTCTATAGTAATCGGAAACTGACAATACTTGTGTTATATGCAAAGTTCATCTTTGCTACACTAAAGATAAGAACTGTTTTGCTGTTTACCACGTCTAAATACTGTATATTGCACATTTTTACGTTATAAAATAACTTAACATAATATATTATTATTATTCTTTATTATTATTATTATTCTACGAAACTGATTCACTGTCTGAAAACTGATTCAGATTACATAGTGAAAGTCGTAAGGAAAGACGATCATTAAATTGTAGAACTGGAAGGCAACGAAACAATTCACAGCTTCCACGGTTTATTACCAGATGCAACAGGAAGTTTTTTGGCTGAAATTACAGCTTTACTTAAAGCCCTTACGCTAGCACAATTAAAACTTGAGAAAACACTTATACTGACCGACAGCCTAAACGCCTTGATTGGATTAAAAAACAGTAATAACCACTGCTTCACCTTTGAACGTATGCGAAGTATCCTCTACAACAACAATCATATAACGGTTGCATGGATTCCAGGACATGTAGGTATTAAAGGGAACGAAGCTGCAGACAGCGTAGCTAAAGAAGTTACGCGCTATCCTCTAATAACAGAACTTCCAAGCCTGCCAAAACTCATAAAAAGAACTCTAGAAGCCTATGAAAACGATAGCTTAGATAATGCTTGGAAGAACGAAGTAACCTTTCTACGAAGACACCAGGTTTCACAACATCGACCGACATACAACATCAAACTAAGCCGTCAAGAGTGCGTAAAGCTGTTCCGAGTAAGAGTTGGAAAAACCTTGTTCTCAAGTTGCCACTACATCAAAAAGGAACCACCCCAGCAATGCAGAATTTGTCAGGAACCATTAACAATCTGGCACATTTTTACGGAATGTCCTATCTCCCGTCAAATACCGGACATGACCTCAATTGTACAAATGCAAAACAGACTTTCGATCATCCTCAACCCTTCTGATGCTCTCACCATGCAACGAATTAAGAAAGCTCTAGATCAGCACAACAAATGGAAAGAGATATAATATCAAATCATTAACTAAATCTTTCTTGTTAATTCATTTTTTAAAATTTTTCTCTAAACTCAATCACTTTTAATTTTCATTTTTCCTCTCTCACGACATCTATGGTCAAGTTGCCCTGATGTCTTAAATTTATAAATAGCTTATTAAATTTACTTTGTAAGTTATTTTTTGTAAATAAATAATAATAAATAAAATAAATTGAGCTAAATAAATGCTTCTCTCTTTAAGGAATAGAACCACCTTGCGGTTGCTATCTTTCAAATACAGTCATACATACATACATACGGTGGCGCAACAGGGTGGTGATACACGGGGTCTAGCGCATTTTTCTTAACAATGTCTTGTGAGGGACTCTAGGGAACTTACAATTTTCTGCCGGTTCTGAACGGGTAATCGAAAAAGTGGCCATTAAATTACCCATGGAAAGCATTGGTTTCTGTTGGGGGTATTCAAACCACGAAACTCCCGTGTAACAGGAGGAAATGTTAACCACTATGCCACGAGCAGAAAATACCTTCGCAAGCCAATTATTTTACCAATATCTTTACGTCTGAAGCTATGTTCACCACATCTTCAGAATCCCAATCGGAATTCTGAACCTAAATTCCGTGCCGCATCGAACACCAATTTGCAGTCCATACTTCCATAGTTTAAACAGCGGAATATACAGGGTGTCCCGTAATTCGTTTTACCTACTTTGGGATATGATTCTTGGTCATATTCTAAGAAAAAAATTGTTCTACAGTAAAGTTCGTTTCTTAAGTTTTACATCACTTTTTGACAATTTAAAAAAAGGCTAACTTTGGTGTACCCTGACCTGTGTTAAATTCGATATCTCTGTCAATACTGATGATATAGACCTAATCTTAGACTCAATTTTTTGAAGAAATAACAACCTTTAAGACTGTATTTAAGTTGAGCTTCCATAGGTTTAGGGTTGCCAGATTTTCAATTTTAAGTGGTGTTCAAATTTTCTTCCCAAAACAAAGTTTTGACTTTGAGGTCATTTTTTTGGAGAAAAAGTCTAATAAACATAGAGTTTCTTTATTTTTTACAGATGAACAAAACAATAATAAAGAAAAAACTCAGCATTAAGTCAACTCAAAAACCCATACATTTTATGATACTTGGAAAAATACGAAATGGGAAAAATTTAAAAAAAAATAAAAAAAAGTTCTTGCTTTGAGGTTTGTTTGAATAAAACAATAATATGATCACTTTTAGTAGTTTTTTTATGTATTTAATACAAATACAATTATAACAAGTGCTCAAAGCCCCATCCTTCGTTTTGAATCCATGCCAGAGCCCGTTTTTGGATTTCATTGTGGGTGTTTGCTGTCGATAACTCTTGTCTTACTTGTAGTCCTGTAATCTTTGAAACTGTATTTAAATTTGACTCCTATAGGCTAAGGGTTGCCAGATTTTCAGTTAGTATAAAGTTCCTGGTATCCTTTGTTGTGCTTTTCTTCAATTTCCATTAAAAAAATCATATAAGAAAAAAAATGTCTGCGTATTCTTCTTTCGTAAATGAAAGCATTTCAAAAAACTCTCTGATCAAACTGCAATCGTGACTTAATTTGACAAACTAATGTACAAATTTGTTTTCTTATTCTTTTATACGACTTATTTACCTGTTGAACATTCATACCCCAAATTTAAAGCAAACATCCACAATGAAATCCAAAAACGGGCTCTGGCATGGATTCAAAACGAAGGAGGGCGCTTTGAGCACTTGTTATAATTGTATTTGTATTAAATACATAAAAAAACTACTAAAAGTGATCATATTATTGTTTTATTCAAACAAACCTCAAAGCAAGAACATTTTTTTATTTTTTTTTAAATTTTTCCCATTTCGTATTTTTCCAAGTATCATAAAATGTATGGGTTTTTGAGCTAACTTAATGCTGAGTTTTTTCTTTATTATTGTTTTGTTCATCTGTAAAAAATAAAGAAACTCTATGTTTATCAGGCTTTTTCTCCAAAAAAATGACCTCAAAGTCAAAACTTTGTTTTGGGAAGAAAATTTGAACACCACTTAAAATTGAAAATCTGGCAACCCTAAACCTATGGAAGCCTAATTTAAATACAGTCTTAAAGGTTGTTATTTCTTCAAAAAAGTGAGTCTAAGATTAGGTTCCTATCATCAGTTTCGACAGAGATATCGAATTTAACAAAGGTCAGGGTACACCAAAGTTAGCCTTTTTTTAAATTGTCAAAAAGTGATGTCAAAATTGAGAAACGGACTTTACTGTAGAACAATTTTTTTGTTAGAATATGACCAAGAATCATATCCCAAAGTATGTAAAACGAATTACGGGACACCCTGTATATATATACGGTTCTGAAGTCAAGTAAAAAGTTGAAAATTAAACGCAAACGCTATACTTAAAACAGTGAACGCAATTTCGTATATAAGGTTTTTCAGATGATATGCAGAATCTGCTCCAAAAGCCGAACATTAGTTTGCGTTGATTTGCTCGCACATCAGCAAGTCAGTACGCAAATTTTGGGGTTCTATGTACGACGCAACCCATTTGCGATCATATGCACGAGAAGACATAATCTATTTCTTCTCAATTTGAGGCGATAGTTTTCTTCCTTCTATATTGGAGTTTTTGGTTGGTCAACCGTTTTTCACTGCCGCAACAGTTTTCTATAGCTCAAATTCAACCAGTTATTACAATCTAAAGTTTCAAAAAATTTATCTGTGTTTAGTTTTCTAATCATTCCAAAACTGATGTAATTTATTTACTTATTTTGTGTTTCAAATCGCTTCAAAATTGTTGAAATCATTTCTCTGTATTCCAAATCGTTTTACAATAAATGTAATTTGTTTTTTTAGTTTTTTGTGTTTCAAAGCATTTTAAAATTGCAAAAAATGTAATACATTCTGAATAACTTTCAACAACACTATATTTGGTCTTAAATTTTAAGTTCTTTAGGTTTGTTAACTATGTATATATTATGTTAGAAATGTCATTCAAGCAGACACATCATTGCCATATCCTTATTCGTAGAGAAAATTTACTGTAAATAATATATATTAGTCAAATAAAGAAATATTTACTTAATTACTACATCCAATCTTAGGCCCAGTTATTAGTTTTTAAAATTGAAACTGTTCATACACTTATGGATAAGTAATTGAATAGACAAATAAAGAATGGCAAAATAGAAAGCGTAAAAGATTTCTGAACATAGGTGTCATGGCATTAGTGAATTGAAAAAAACATTTAAAAAAAAAAAACCCCTAGAAATACACTTAAGTTTTTTTTAGGAAACCATTGAAAAGTCGCTTAGAGAGCCTTCCTGATCATTTACAACTTCCTTTATATTTTGACTAATAAGCTAAGTACCATAAAACACACTCGTTAATTTTCTGCAACACAACATTTGAAGCCAAACTGTGCTTAACAAATATTTGTTTATCTGAATGAATTTATTTTAAGCAAAGGAATTCAAATGCTCAAGCAGGTATACAAAAGTAAAAAGACTGATAAATAAGCCAACTGACCTACCGACGACGAGACACCCGAAACGAATAGAAAAACAATTATTGTTGAAATGCCAATGACGCCTAGCTAATTTAAGTCATAGGTCTGTTACACCTATATCAGACCCAAAGCACTCAACGCACCTCACTTTGCCTTTCAAGTAAGCAAACAGGACATAGCCTAATCATATAATTACGAAAAGGAAGAGGACGAGATAGGGATTTATTTTAACTTCCGTATGCATTGTAGTTTCTGGTTTTTGTGATGAATGATGTATCGGTTTCCTGCATTACATTTTGCTGAAAGGAGGACTAATTTGTGCAAGAGAATACCACAGCGTTTGCTTTGTACTTGACCTTTTCAAGTTAGTTTCATAAAAAATCTATTTGATGAGTAAGCCTTACCACCAAAGCCTTATTTTACGGAGGTATTTAAGATTTTTTTGAATGGATTTTATTACTCCTGAAAACCTTGACAAGCTTTCCAAATAGTGGAACAACTTTGGTATTTGCAAAGGTTTTATGGTACCTGTCTATTTTTTATGTGAAAAAAGTGAAACCAATTAGCTGCATGGCAGAAAAATATATCTTTTTAGAAAGTCAAAAGTTCGTTGAATTTATCGGTTTGTAAATAAAGTATAAAGTGTATCAACGTTTTTTTTGTAAATTCGTTTTCAAAATCAACGCTTCTGGAAGTCCCAAAGCTTGTATCTTTATTGGTTCTTATGCCAAAGCAAGTATATTCCTAGTGTTTAAAAAACTCAGTTTCAAACCATTTCTTATTTTATGATTTAGTTTTCGAAATTTTGAGTTTGAAAATGAATTCTTCATTACCGATGCTCAAGGATTGATTCTTGAGGATTGTATCAAAAATCTGCGCAGGTGGCGACAGTATTTTGATGTCCTATTGAACGAACAGTTTCCTCGAGAGCACTTTTCAGAAGCGAAACCGAACTTAGTAGAAATACCCAACATCAGAATCGGAGAAGTTAGTGAGACAGTAAAGAATTTCAAAAAAGGCAAAAGTGCTGGTCCAGGCGAGGTACCCGTTTTGGAAAAAGTTAGAAGACATCAGGGTTAGATAGCTCAAGATTCTCATATCCAAGGAAGGAAAGCTTCCTTCAACCAATGCTCGAGGGAAAGGGAGATACACGAAATTGCGATAACTATCGCTCGATCAAGTTGATGTCCCACACTTTAAGGACCATTGAGCAGGTATTGGATAGCCAAAAATACTAGAGCTATCTGATGATAACTCGTAAGTCAACAACAGATACAATCCAAATTTTAAGACTCCAAATGAAAAAAAAGTGATTTCTTAGAGGTTTGGCATATTATGATGGTTGACTTCGAAAAGCATTCGATCGACAACCACGAGATCAAAAATGGGAGTTCCTCAGGTATTGAGGAGCTTCAGAAGATTATGTGCGGTTGATCAAGGGTAAGCATAAAGAAGCAGTCATTAAAGCATTCAAGGTATCATTAGGTGTACCGCAAGAAATCGTCTAAGCTCCACTGCTTTTTATAGCAGTCCTTGATTACCTGCTGAAAAAAAACAGTGCAGAGCACCAAGGTACATCAACTATTCTTTGCTGATGTTATGAAGCCAATATGTGAAAGGATCCTTTTTTCCTACAAGAAGCACTTAATGTTTCTGTAAAAGTTTTAGAAGGTAGTAACTTTCGTATTAGTGTTGCTAGTTTTCTTAACTATATATGCCTATTCCAGATATTTATGTGAATGCAAATATGCTCCCTATTGTTAAAAGTTTAAATATCTGGGATCAATGGTCAAGAATAAAGCAACTTGTGATGACGAAATCAATGAACGAGTAAACCTAGGGTGGATGAAGTGGCGAGGTGCTTCACCATCTTCTGTGATAAAAAATTAACTCCAAAGCTGAAGGGAAGACTCTCCACCGACGTTGCAGTTCCAGCACTCACAAATAGTTCACCATGTTGGACAACGTAGAAAATGTACGAGACGAGTAAGTCAGATGAAGATGCTCCATATCACAGCAGAAAAGCTTGATCGTATTAGGAGTACCAAGATCCGTGGAAGCCCTCACATCAAAACTATCATGTTGCAGAAAACAGAGCTCAACTGGTTTAGATGGTGTTGTCTTTTTCAACGGTGAAATCCGGAGAATCCTGTCAAAAAATCGAAACCATACAATGTCAGACATGTTCGCAAGGAAACCAAAAGAAGGACATGGTACAGCAAATGCATCGACATCAGTATATGGCCCGAGGCATGGAATAATCCAAAACCTGGAAGCTTGCCGGAACTTTCTGAGTTCAATGAGTAGGTCAGTTATGTGAATAAGATAGGTGGGAGAACTGTGATCCTTTCGATATCACGATGTTCGTAACGCCAAAAGGAAAAAAAAGAAGAGAGAAATCCTTACCGAAAAATAATTCGTAGTCAATTCGTTACAAATGGTTTGAGTTAAATCCAACAAAAACATCCCAAGAAATGTTCAAATATCATTTATCTTTATTTTCCTTTATGTTTCAGTTCTAAAATGTAAATCAGTAATTTTGGTCGGCTTTTCTTCTTTTTTTTTTTGAGGAAAGTATTAATTTTACCTATGTACACATACAATACTGAATGAAATATAGTTTTCGTTACTCCGGGATAATAAAACATTTTAACTGTAAAAGAATTTTTGAAAGCGATCTATAATATTTTCTTTGTCGCCGGTTATGTTCCCATTATGGAAGCGAAATATAGCCTATGGCATTTCTTAGGCTCTCAACAATCTATGTAACAAATTTCATTCAAATCGACTCTGTTATTTTGGAGCCTATTCAATACAAACAAACAAACAAACAAACCAATCTTTCCTCTATACAACAGTCTAAAGATTTCATTGAAACTTGAAATTTTTCCGTTATGGAGGAATTTCAATTGAATTTTTAATGAACAAATTCAAAGGCCAACCATAACAAATATTGAAACACGAGAAAACACGAATGTAATGAGCAAAGTGATGTTTAATTTGTTTTTAATTGTATTTCATTTTATCCTGGGGAATAACTTGTAGATTTTGCTTCGTCGAAAAATTCAATGTTGTTTATTGATGTGTCTAATAACTTTATTCTTCTTATAACTTAACTAAATATTTTACGGATCAGAAAAATTTGAAATAAAATTGGCTCAAAAATCAATTCTGCAATAAACAAAAGAGCTGAACATCGAACCTGAAAATAGAGGATTTCGTGTCTAAGAATGGAGAGGGTAATTTAATGAAACGCACAGCTTCGTATTCAGCTTAAGACTAACTTTATTAAATAGAACTCTTATACACTTAGCTTATAACTAGATAACATTTGTGCTCTCTGGCACTGTTTAGAGTACAGGGTGATTACAATGTAAGGTACCTTTTACATTTATGACAGAGGAAAGTTTATCTTGGGAAAGATATACAAATACTGATCTTTGGAGAATTTATTTTGGATATTGATTGGTGGCCAAAGATGACCAAAATTTAAGCACCGGTGAGCATTCTCATGCATCAAATTCGAAGGACTTGCATGTTAAGCTCATTTTTTTTTTAATTAAGTGACAGTTTCGTTGTTACTTTTAGTGACGGTCTAACTTTATTTATTTTATAAAAGGCTTACAGTATTATTTTTAAACGTTTTCTGCACCCACCGGTCAAACTTGAATAGAAGAAGAATAAAACAAACTGATAAACTGTGAGTGGTGCCCGTGGCATAGTATATAGCATACCTGCCTGTTACGCGGGAGGTTCGTGGTTTGAATCAGAAACAGAAGACAAAAATGTTTTTCCCATAGGTACTGCCTTTCACGAGGAATTGGCAAGTTATCCGATAGTTTCATTGCCATGAAAAGCACTTTCTCGATTAGCCGTTCGAAATCAACACAAAATCATAGGTCCCCTTCTTAAAAGGCATGGATGCGAAAAATGCGCTGGGCCCCCAATCCTTTGCGTCCTGATGATACAAATCCATGATGCACTGTATATCTTATTTGTAATTTTACTTAGTTAACCTCTTAAAAACGGATTGGAAAAACCAATCTTTGTGGAATAATAAATTACGTCTGGAAATTGAAGGTTTTCTTAAAAAGTTTATGAAACCAAACATTTGTCCTCAGACCTCTGTGCACTATAAAATATCTTGCAATGTCACCACAGAGTTTAAAGTTAGATTTGTCATACCCATCAAAACCTCCAATAAACTTACAAGTCCTTTGTGCTCAATATGTTGTAAAATTTACCAGCAAATCAACATACACACTTGAATTTTTGTTGCCTTGCTGCGTTAAAAATGTCGACATAAAATTGGATACTTAATCGCTTTAGTTTGGGAGAGACTTTAATCCTAAGCTGACGTATTTATAATGTAAAGCAATTTTAGAGGATGATAGTAACCTAACACACATCTAATGTGACACATTGCTTAGGACACTTCTGTCACTTAGAGGGGTGTTAGTCGATTCATTCTCGAAAATTTCTATATAAGTGCAACTGAAGATGTTCTCATTTTTTTTTTGTGTAGTCAGTGGCCGGCCTAAGAGACATAAATTATAATACATAAAAATAATAACACATTATTGCATTTCACTACTTTTTCTCTTTTATTTTTACTATAAATCCTAAAACGTTGATTGTTAATCGAAACTTAACTTTTTTAATGAATGATACGACCTTTTGTGTTCTTAAGTTTCTGATTTCCTATAGGGAGCACTTCGCATGGTATACCTGTATGTAGTTTTCAAAAACAAATTGACAACAAACATTAATAGGGATGTGGTCTATTACGAGGCTGGCGTTTTGTGGCTGGACGCTGTTTCATTTTTTTCTTGAAACTATTCTCATAGGCAACTTTCGAAGGATAGCAGACTGATCAAAAAGAAACATTTTTTCAATAGGTTAGTTAAACTCTTCTTTAGGTTAGCATTCTTCTGTATTATTTGCTATTTTATATATAGGTTTCCGTTTCAAGCTCACGTTACCTTCAGACTTGCAATTTTGAATGCGTATTTATACCTTTATGTTCAAAGTCTCTGCTTTGGAACATAATGCACCATAATTGGAAATGAATAACACCAACATAGCCGGATAAAAATAAAGTAAATCTCACTTGTGTCTTAGGCAAAATAAATTTTTTTTCAATCAGCCTGCACTGTAAGAAACACTTTTATAAGAACATATACCTACCTACCTACCTACAATAAAATATTTTTGCACCTATTATGCTTACTGATAGGAATAATTAAGAACGAAATTACATAATTTAAAACGAGCTGTCATAAGCTTGCGCAGTAATAACATTATTAGTTGTTGATTAATTAATTTACAATAGACCCTTTTATCGCTGTAATATCATATGCCCAATATGTGCATTTATAGTTTTTTGAGTTTAAGTTCCATTCTAAAACAAGGTGAATAGCTATACCTACTTTACATGGCTGAAGTAGCACTTAGCATAAATACAAAAACATTTCAACACAAATACTTGGGTATAAACTTCTGTAAATACGCAAGAGTAATAAATCGTCTCCTTATCGAATCAAGGTGCCAATTCCATCCTGGCTTGGAAAAAAGTTTCCACCTGCATGAATATCAAGACCACCTCTAAGAATAGTCACTCTGAAGTGAGATTTACTTTATAGGCGGCAAAATGAACACAAAAATCTTGGGATGTTAATAAAATAACAACCAGCAAAAAAAAACAAAAACAAAAAAATTAACAAAACTCAACTTAAATTTAAATCCGAAGGAGGAGCTCGATGCTTGTCTCAAGTATGCGTGACGGCGTCACTAAGTCAAAATGGAGTCAGCACACAAAGGTGCTATAGAGCTGTTGTAGGTTGTAGGCTTGCGAGTTTATTCAAGCAGCCAATAAGCGATCACTAAAAAATCCAACGAAGAATATCCAAAAACCTGTTCGTTTCTGTCTCTTTGCCGCATTCATTCGTATTGGTCGAAATGTGAACAAAGGGAGAGAGATATCCAAGGAGATGTTTTGAAAACAGGTAGTGCAGCATCAGCACAGCTTCGGGTTGTCTTGTCTTGAGTATCTGCTGTTAATTCTTTTTGTCGGGAAACAGGTCACATCACACATTAGTTACAAAAATATTCTAAAGAAAGAAACTTGCTCTGTTAATTTGGAAGTCTGTTACAACAGGTCAGTTAAAGGACGTATGCCGTTTCGTTAAGACGTCGCGTCGGTCGTGTTATCTTCAAAACGTTCTAAAATTTGTTGAAATAGAAGAAAGAGAATTAGGTATCTCACTTAGCTTCGAACTAATAAGAAATTGATTCAGTGTTTTTGTGAGAAAGAGTTCAAAAGTCAAGACTGTGAATTAATTGTCCAATTGACATAATAAATAAATTTTAAAAGTTTGAGTGATCATGATTACAATGAATGAATTTGTGGACTTACGTATGCAGCAACACATAGCGCATGAAATATATCGGCAACAGATAATGCAACGCATTCCTGGTAAGCACATTGCGAGAATCAACAAGAAAAACATTGAAAAATTGTGAAAGGTAACGCCGACGGCTTTTAGTTCTTTCAATAAACTACCGACGGGCCTGGAATAAACCGTCAGGATTATGTTAATTAATGAAAAGAACAAGCAACAATTTCATATATAATTTGTTCAAAGTATTGACTTTCAAAAGTGGGCGCAAACATGAATTTTTAGGTCAGAAAAGGGCTAGTTTTGAAATAGGTAATGTGCCTATACTACAAGCGAATTGCAATTGGATTACGAAAAAAGTATTAACCCTTACCGAGATAGCTGATTGGATAAATGGCTACTTTTATTAGTCATCCCTACGGACTATGCCGAAATGCCAAAAAGAAAGGACTAAAAACATCTGTGTAATGAATATTTTGCTACACATATTTAGAACTTGTTATTAATTTTGTCAACATTCCCATTTCTTGGCAAAACATTCACTACGAAGTCGTCTATGAGCTTCCTTGGCACTCCTAATCCAAAATTGTTTCGACGGGCCTCGTGATAAGTTCATATATTGGCGCACATTATACGAAGTCCTTGCTATATTTTTGTTTAGAGGTGATTGAAAGAAGATTATGACAGCACTTTCCTGTTTGGTCAAAGCGAGCTAAAAATCTTGACTTCTTCAACTTGCTGTTTTCAATAGCCTCCCAGCCAGTTAAACTGGCATTCAAAGAAATGAGTTAGCTTCACTTATTAAGTTCAGCACTCCTCTTTCAGTTCAAATATATTTCTACAGTGTGCATCGCAATTTGAAAACACTGCTTTAACTACATATTAAGTATAAGTTTTGATAACAGGGTTGAACTGCTTATACCTAATTAGGAAAACCATTAAGAATTGCTTTAGAACTATGAAGTGCTTACAATATATCATCTATAAAGTGCACTCTAACGATGATTGTTAAGTTATATCTTAGGTTATGTGGAACAAGTAAATAATAACTTTCTCAGCTCGACCTTATGCCCTGTTACAAGCAGTTCACTCAACGTATAACTTAAAAATAAACGGTTTAGACCTTCAATATTCTGGCATTTGTGAACGACTTAGTTTTCTGGCCACTCTTGATAAGCAATTACATTCTTGGAGAATACACAGGGTGGACCAAAAGTATAATTTTTAAATAAGTCTGTTACTTTTTTGACCAAGGGCACAAATTGAAAGCTATG
The DNA here is from genome assembly GCA_949752695.1 of Melanostoma scalare. Lineage (NCBI taxonomy): Eukaryota > Metazoa > Arthropoda > Insecta > Diptera > Syrphidae > Melanostoma > Melanostoma scalare. The sequence goes on along the minus strand of OX456984.1, from coordinate 208,733,527 downwards.
GCGAGAACCATTTTTGAGATGAAGAGGCCCAGCAACTATTGTTGCAAACAAGTTTAAGTTTTGTTAAGGCGTTGAATGGATTGCTTTTTTTGTTTAAATTATTGACTGACCAATTTTCCAAAAAGGAAAAATAAATGCAATTTGGAATGAAAAATATTTAAAAATAAAGAAAAAAAGAAAATTTATAACAATAAATGCACTTTCGTCTACCCTGTTACGTATACTGGCTCCCCCCGACCAAATATATCCATGAAGGAGAACTTACTGACGTTAGTGAGAAGCAAATCTTTAACTTACAGCGAAGTAGTGTGGGGCTTACCATTTGGGTTCTGCCTCCCAGATACCCAGATGAGTTTGGGATGCTAAAAGAATAGTAGATGCTAGCCGACGGGATTAGATAAGTACAAACACTGCGTTTAAGAGATTTTCGTTGTTTAATTGATGAAAACAAACGAAATCAAGGAATTCAAAGCACGATTTAGATTATTAAATCAGTTAACAAATCTATTTTTTAAATTTACTATGGTGCCCTTTGCGTAATGATTAGCATGACTGCCTGACTGACGTGGGAGGTTCCAGGTTCGATTCTCAGAAACATAAAAAAACGTTTTTCACGGCGCCAGCGATACCCCACCTTTAGCGAGGAATTGGCATTGGAGAGAATGGCAGTCCTGCGAGAGTAATTCCACCTCTATAAGACAGCTTCGCTCAAAATCTCTCCGACCAATAACAGAACCATTGTTCAACCTGTAACTTATCGCCTCGATAAAAGTCGGCGATAAACGGTGGAAAATGGAACGAAATTGTATGAATTTAGTAGGATTTCGTTACGGTTCTCACTGTTTCTCGATCGATGTTATCGATGCGATAGTTATAGAACAGGGGCACAGGGAAGCACGCTTCCCCTTTTTGTTTTGCAGTAGATGGAAATTTTGTCGTTATAATTTCACTTAAAAGGGCGGCGTAAATATGAGCCTGGGAGGATGAAAGACTAGTAGATACCGGGTTGGGATTAGATTAACACAAACACTAAATTTTAGAGATATTTGTTGTTGAAAAAGACAGAAATTAAAAAATTTAAAACCATCAGTTGATGTTTATTAGTTCAATTAAAATTTTTTTTTATTTTAATTTGCTATGGGGAGAGCAGTTGAAAGTTCAACCTTGCGTAGTAAATAAAGAAACCCTTTTGCAACAAGAAATTCACAATATGTGTTCAGAAATGACAATTTTTCTGTTTATTTACTCAACGAAAATTTGTATTATTTTCTTTCAGATCCATTCCCGCCTTTATTGCCAATACCCATTCCTAGGCATATTATACTTCCTCCGCGGGTAAGCTTGGTAGGAGTTGAAGCAACTCTCCAGAACGACGATTTATGGAAACAATTTCACCAAATCGGAACTGAAATGATAATAACGAAAAGTGGAAGGTAAGAAGATGAAATTAAATCTTTACATAACTATTGAGGTGTATTGGTACCTAAATATAAAAGATGATTAAGTTTGTTTCCTCTAAAGCTGTTTAAGCAGGCCTTTTTTAACTTAGATATATATAAAGAACTACATCATTAGCTTAACTTTAAAATAATTTTTTTGGTAAAGCCATGCTGTTCTAAAAGTTTATCTTTGCCAAACGGAAATTGTTTCTCAAATTCTTTTACAAACCTGAAACCAAAAATATTCAAGTATAGTGTAAGATACTGCTATATCGGAACCGTATTTTCTTCATTCAAGGTCTTGCGAAAAATTCTACGAAAAACGTGAGGGTTGAACTCTCAATAAACTTTGCAAATGAATATAAGAACAGATCATTCCGAGTTAGCTTTCGAAGCAGTTCTTCTATTCAACGCTAACTCTTGCTCTAGAGGCGGTGATCTATTTTCACATCACTGTGAATATACAAGTGGTATCTGGTGGTATCTAGTGGTCTTCTACGTAAGACTGTAATCCCAGAAACATATAACTGCCTAGAAGAGCGCTCTCTCAATTAGTCGAACGGAATCAGTATAAGTTTGAAGATTCCCTCCATTCCTCAAATGGTTAAAAGAAATGCACTAGAACTCAGAAGGGGGCAGGGCTCTTCGGTTGTGCTACCTTATATTTTTTTTTTTTGTGGATGTAGAAGTTTTGCTTAAGAATAGCAAATATGTTAACTGCGGTACATCCCCGCTAACTGGGGTGGTAGAAATTTAAGAGAACGGAAGTGCTCTTCTGGCAGACGAACGAAGAAAGTAAAGTCTCTCTTCTTGTAAGATCTTAAACCATTATTTCAATTGCCTTTCAGGAGCGTTGGCCAAGTTCTCTGGTAGTAAATTCATTGCCATGAAATTGCTTTTTCGATTAGCCGTTCGGTATCGGCAGAGAATTGTAGGTCCCTTCTATTTCCTCACAAATCATGGTAGTGAGATATGCGCTAGGCTTTCTGCTCTGTTGCACCACCCTATTTATTTGTTTCGCCTCGTGTTTCCCAATTCATCTTTTCAATACTTTGGAGGAAATGCATGAAAAAGGAACAGCGTTTCCGCTTGTTTTCAAATGATGTTATATGACATTCAAAATCCATTTCCATTCGTTTATTTTCCCATGAGCAAGCCTGAATTCTTCTGCACATGAAAAATTCAGAAAATTTTCATTAAATATCAAAATTTTTGTATATATTTGAGCATAAGGCTTAAAATACTATACATTCTCTTAAGCCAAAATCAACAACGACCAACAGCAATATGAAATTAATTATATTTTCAACCGAAGTAAGTACAATTGACTAGTTTCTTATTTGTGATGATGCACAAGGAATTAGTATCTTCATTTTCATTGACTTAAGACTTATCTTTTAGTAAAATTATTTTAAAAAAAAAACAGAGTCATAGGAAACTATAGCGCATTTCTCTGAACCATATGCCATGTGAGGGGATGGAAGGGACCTTCAATCGAAAATTATCTTTTTAGGACATGAAAACACTATCAGAAAAATTTTCATGCGTGCATAAGCCTTTCAAAAAATTACTTTTATCAACACAATTATAATATGTATTCTAGTCTTAAAAAATCAAAAAAAAGATTTTGCAACTTTAATTAAAGTTGTGCCTGGCTTAAAACAATTTTCTTAAGTAATTAAAGCTTCTTAACTTTATTTCAATAATTTTGTGAATGCACAACTGGAACGCATATTCCGCATTCTTGGTCCCGGCATGTTCAAATCACAAGATGATTGAAGCTCCGCCATACGTACTGAGCACCAAAGCTACTGTACTAAACTTAAAGATAAGTGGTTTTCCGCTTTACTACATTGCCGTACAGTATTCTAACTAATTTGTACTTACTTCTTTTGGGACTGATAGCAATTGCGTTCCAGCTGCCATCAAAGCATGCTCTATAATTCGCAAACTTTCATATAAAGCATTTTATAAGGGTGGCCTTGGTAGGTACATTGAGTGAAAGTGGTATTCAACCAACTAGCTGATATCTACTTTAATTACGTCTTCAATCAAAGTTTTGTTTCGAATCCGTGTGGCTATCATAACATCCAAAGCGGGGGTTTATTCACTCTGGATTTAGTTACATAAATGAATTCTCCTTTTTCTAATTGAACTCGTGTAAAGAAATTTATGAGTTTTGCTCGCAAAGATTTATCATTTCCATTTCGCTTTCTGCTCCAAATCTTTCTCTGTTTAAAACTCCTTTCCAAAGCACAACCCAAAAGTGTATTTATATTTAGAGCTTTCTTTTTCCTCTGATATTTGGTTGGTCTTTTTTGTCACTCTTTAATGAATCACCCACATCGTCAGTATCACCTACTAAAGGCACCAATCTCTACCTACGCAACCTCTTGCAAAGTTTGATTTCTCATACTTTCATCGAGCATATCATCGCACATTATCGATATGAACAGCATGATCTACTTTAAGTTGTATTGCTTCCAACTGATTCCAGTCGTGCAACAGCATAATGGAGGTAGCTTTACTTTGTAATTTCACATAAAAAGCCCAGCAAGAGATAAACATAAAGCCCAATACGAGAATCCACCGATGGTATAGTTTCAATAGAGCATAACACACCAATTGAATTGTTGTGGCGTCTGGCGCAAGATACGAATGAACCAAAAGGAAAAGAAAACAAATTTCTCTGAATAAAGTAAGTTTATTTTTGGTATAGAAAATCGTTTATATACCTAAGCTGGAAGTAAACATACATTTAAAAGAGTACCTAACACTTCATAAGTGAATTTCGATGGATACAACCACTTGGCAGTTCGTATTTTGGAGTAGTTCACATAACTAAAGGTTAACGTGAATGGAAACACATCGTATATAGATATAGATAATATCAACCCACTTTAATTCTTAAAATTCAAATATCTCAATCCAGTCCCAAAACTTTAATTTAAAAGATTCTATCAGTACCCTATCCAATCTAAGCATGCCTGCCTACCTACCATTAGGGTATGTTAACATTTTATCTTCATTCGTACAGATTCATAGATCAGAACCGCTTCTTTAGTTTAAGCTGAATGCTGCCTTTTAGCTTTGATACTTTTGAGAGAATTTTCTATATTTGAGGAAATGGAGTGACTAACTAGTCTCGGAAATCTTCTGCCATAATTCAAACAATTCAACGTGTTGCTTGCTTTAGTAGGTAACACAGTTCCACCAAAAGTGAAACATATTTGGTAATCGGGACATTAGAAATTGTCTCCACACATTCCTTAGCTTGACCAATGCGTTATTATCCAAAAAAAGCTCTTCAAAGGATTCCAGCGAGCACTTTCTTCTTCAAGCCGAATGTAAAGTGCCAAGAACATTTCGAATAGAAATGTTTGTATTTACCTGTTTACACTATTAACTCTTGTTTTTTTTACTACAAAGATATGGCGCCATCTCTCTTCTTCAAAACCACTTGCACTTATGTGCTTATCTCCTTTATAAGATAGTTCTGTTTAATTTAGTTTGTAGAACCAACAATGTCTTTCTCAATCTTCCAATGAATTTAAAATCCACAGCGGATCTTGAGGCTGTTGCCTTTTGGGTTATTTGACTTCCCCAGCAAATTATTGAGAATTCTACTCACCTGTTGATTTAAGACGTCACCGTCGCGTCGTGTTACTTCTTGTAACTTTGAAACGTCCTTATTCATGAAGCAATTAACCTTGTAGGTGTATAAGAATATAAACCTACAACTATAAGTCATATCATATCAAGAATGTCAATCTTACAGTTCGTTTCGCGTCGTATGGGTCGGGTAGCCAATAGCCATACACGAATGCGATGTTCTTCTGCAACTGAGGAATTAGTTTCCTTTCGATTGACCTCTCGTATTTCATCCTATTTTTTGTTTGGGGTTTTTTTCCTTTCTCTTAATTCCTCAATTTTCACGTTATTATATTTTTGGGGCTCAAGAATACAATAAAAACCAACAAAATATTTAGTACACATATTTTGTTATGCTTCTTAATCCGCGACGAAGACATTAAACGCAATCAATGCACTACGAAATCTTTTATTGTAATTAATCATTATGGTGATAGGCACGCTGCATGCCTGCCCAACTGTCAGACAAACAAAAACGTCGGCGCCATCGAATACCACCTGCTGACCTGCTAACTATGGGAAAAAATCTTGGTCAGTTCAAATAAGAGATCTCATCCCCTGAGTAGCGCCTCTTGAAATTTGCTGAGGAATTTGTGTGTTGCCTTTGCGATGTGTATTTTCTGGTATATTTTGTTTGTTTTGTGTTTTTTTTTTTATTTCTGTTGTTCTCTCATTTATTTATTTCTTTTTTTCTAACCCGGCTCGCGATGATGTGTAGTTTATTTTAATTAATCATTGTAATTATAACAACTTACTGGCGTAGACCGTAGACACTTGTCTTCTTATTTGTTGAATGTATTTTTATTTAATTTTGTTTTTTATTTAAAATTATTACAGGCGGATGTTTCCATCGATGCGTTTATCAATAACCGGTCTGGAAGATGAATCAAACTATTGTGTTCTTTTAGAAATGGTACCGATTGGCGACTGTCGATATAAGTTTTCGGGATCGCAATGGGTGCCAGCTGGTGGTGCAGAGCCACAGAGCCCGCAAAGAATGTTCCTGCATACAGACAGTCCAGCTTCAGGTGCTCACTGGCAGGCACAACCAATTCTTTTTAACAAAGTTAAATTGACAAATAACACACTGGATAGTAATGGGCATGTAAGTTGAGTTTTAAATCTTTCCAAATTCAAATTAAGAAATGTTTTTATTAATAAACAATCAATGTGTGCTTTCAACACCGGATGGTTTTTTTTAAAAAAGCAAATCAAAGAATATTTTAACTGTTTAATCGAGCGAACTTTTCCGATTTTGAGTGATAAATAAATATGGTTAGGTTGGCTGAAAACAAGAAAAAACTGACATTAGTTGGGAGCGCGAACAAAACCAAAAGAAAAAATTTAAAAACAATAATATTCAAAAGCCTTTCTAAGTTTATGTTCTAATCTTCTAATAAATATACAGTTTAAGTTGAGTGTTTTTAAAAGTTTTAAAATGTTCCGATTTCCTGGGCCTTTTTCCCTGTTTGCAGATTGTTTCATTTTACATTTGGGTATAAACTGCAGTATAACTGTATTACGCAATTAAGTTAGGTAGACTGGGCTGACGGTTGGTTTTATTACCGTCACACTTAGATCAATGTAGATCCATTGTGATACCCTGGAGTATTGTAACGGCCTAGAAACCAATGAGTTTATGTTTGGTCAGTTTTTAACCATTTTGTGGCCTTAATGAAGTTTAACAGGCTGCTTCTTGAAGTGTCTGATCAGTATAACGCACTTAAAAAATCAAAGTTTGATTTTGATCGGTTTCATCAACAATACCTTTAGCTTTTTTACAAATCTTCGTCAAAAACTGGAATTTAATTTTTTTTAAATTAAACTGAGGAAAGCACAGTTTTTTTTTATATTTATGCCATCTTAAAAGATTCTGTTTGAGCAAAACGGCTTACAATTACAACTTTATCATTTTGTTCTTTAAAATTACAAAAACACTCCTGCACAAACTTTAAATCTATAAAGTTTGTTATACATTTTCTTTTACAGATTTTACTTTTGACATTTTTCGGTATAAATCGTAGTTTATGTTATTATCAGCGAAAAGCATGTTGCAGGTGTCTTTGGGAGCAATTTAGGAACAATTCCAAATAGAAGTTTAGGAAAGTTTCTTATTTTCTTCATCTTTAAACTTTTAGTTAGGTCTTACGTTGGGGTTACAATGTTTTTTAAGATTTATAAGTGTTTGAGTCAATAGTAATCTTAACCAAGTTCCATTTGAAGAGGTTTGCTTCAGTGGAAGTCAATTTTCACAAAGCTAAGACTGACATTCTATTCGAGCTCGACTAACGTTACAGCAGGTCATCTGAAAGACGCTGTTGTGGTTTGGATTCGCACACTTCGAAATAGTGAAATACTCGCATTTTCAACTTAAATTTATTTTTCAACTAAATAAAATTTGGGGAAACTAAAAGTAACTAAAAAAGTCTCAATAGTAAAATAGTTGTTCTTTTTCATTTGAGTTTTGATCTCAAAGTCCAAGGCATAGCTCAATCAAACAATCAAAAATAAATTATTTTCAACATTTTTTTCAAGTATTTTATTAATGATTAATTTTATACTCATATCTTTTGTACAATATTGAGCATACAACTACGTTGTAACAGAGCTTCCCTCAGAGCGCCTTGGGAAAAAACCATTTTGCTTTGTTCACTGTAGTTAACCTGGTCGGAAATTATGGGAAATGAAAAACCATTAAAATTAAGTTAAACTACTATTAAATCTTCCCCCAACGTTCTCGGATAAATTTTACTTTCATTTAAAAACTGTTGATAGCCATCTAATGTGAAAAGTGTTATCTTCCACCTAAAATTCCGCCATTTTGTGTAAAAAAAATATTTAACTAAGCGTTGGTTGAGGGGAAGTATTTTATATCTAGAAAAAGTATACAAAGTTTGAAATAAATCAATCAATTCTCAAGAGAAAAACGCAATTAAAGTTTATCGCTCGTAATTGTTAGAGGGTGATGACAGGAGAGAAAGAGGAGTGTGAGGACAGGAGACTACTTAGACAGTAACCTCGAGTGCTTTGGTTTCTCTTTGATAAAAAATCAGAACCCAGAAAGCACTAGGCGTCCTGGTGACTGCAACAATTTTTTTGCTACCACAATTTTGCTGCAGTTAACCGAAAACTAACAAACAAAAGACGATGGGCAACTTACATGGTCGATGGTCGTTTAAGACAAACAAGAGCTCATCTTAGCACTCTTATTCTCTCTTGATCTCGATCTCTCTCTCTGATCAGCTCTATTCGAAGGTTTTCATTTCACTTGACTACGAAAAGAAAGAGAACTCTGCGAATGGCAGAGTGCTTGCCAAAGTGCCAACACTCCCAGACCCTGTTCTGTATGAACAGGCTTGCGAAAATATCATTCACTTTTTCAAAAACAATGTCAAAAAATTTAATCTTATTAACACCTCAACACTTTTCACTAACGAGTATCATTTCTCGAATCGGCTTAGGTGATATTAAAGAAATTCAATAAAATCTCAAATTTAACACTTCAGAATAGGAAGTGAATAAAGAACCATAAATGTTAAAAAAAAAAATCTGCTTCAAGAAATAGTCGAAAAAAGAGTAAAAAAAAGAAAAACAAATAAAAGTTCTATAAAAATTTAAATACATTCGGGTAGCGATGAGTGTATCTCGATGAAGTATACGTTTACACATAATATGATAATTTTTTGGCTCTATGAGCATTTAGAAAAAATGCAATTAATTAAAAACTAATTAATTTATTTTCCCAACGCTTCTCTGGTTGCTTTCCGGCTTCGTTTGGGGATTGAATTTATTTAGTTTTTTTTTTGTGGTTGTTGGTATCATTTACATTATAGGTGTTGTTTTTTATCGTCCGTTTTAAACAAATATGTAAACGTTAGTGTTTTGTAATAATTTATTTTTTTAAATGGCTCTCTTGGTATTGCATTTCATAGGTCTCTAAGTAGCTTTCTTTGATTTTGTAACAATTAGAATGAGGACCCTTTAACCATAAATCAAAGGACCCTCAATCTAATTACTGGACTGTATCATCTTCCCATAGGGTAATACTGTACTGGTGTTCAAGTCTGGACTGGTGTTCCACTCCCCAAAGAACTGAAGATTCTTGTCTCGCAGATACTTAACAGTTTGTAAATGACGATTGACGACTGGCTTGTGCCATTACCCAAGCAATGCATGCAATCAAGTGCAAGTGTACAGGGGTGAAAGACCTTTTTCGAATACAGCATATGTTCAAGTGTTGGAGTGTGAATTATTTTTTTCAAATAACCTGAGAAATGTCCTAACCAGTATTTTTCTAAGAGCTATGAGCAATTGAAAAAACCGGACGATATTTAATTTAATGTTTGTAGATTACCTTAGTCCAGTTTTGGCATAGTCTTTCTAACATTTCGACTGGTATCTCAAGAATATTTGTTTCAATGGCTTCCAGTGCGTCAATCGGAGCCGACTAGCCGCTATTGACAAGAGCCTTAACATAGCCCAAAAAAAATTGTCTAGCGGCTCGGCGGTAAATCGGACGATCTAGGCGGCCTATCGACGGGTCCCAAACGCGAAATAAACTGTTCACTGAACTATCATTTATAAATACCAAAGACGAGAAATGTAGCTTAGTATGGATATCGATGCCGCTTCAAATATTTTGGATAAGTTCATGGTGCCATATTGATGTACTCGAGTATACTTTTCGCCAGCTGCAGATTACTTTCGACCCCCAATTATTATGAATTTCATGCCGAAATAGGTTTCATTTTTCTTTCTGAATATAATTAGGCTTCATTAGAATAAATTTTTTAAATTCTCACCAATTTGCGTAGTCGGTAAGAATTTGACTTTCATCGATGCTTGTGGAAATAGGGCGGTTCACAGTGTAAAATTGATTGGACATAGCCTTTGGTTTGGTTTGAACGACCGATGTGAACCCTCTAACGACCGCTTTCAAATGTTATTGATGTAAGATAGCAATTACTGAACAAAGCTTAGAAATAATTATTAACACATCGACTTGTAAGACCAGCCATTAAGATTAGATTTCAGTTTAGAATTTTTCTAGCTACTTTTTGTGTACCGTAAAAATTAATATAGGCTCTATATGTTTTTCTTATAAGATATTTGTTAATTACTATTTTTTTTTTTTAAGAAACACAATTTTTAAATAATTTTTTGTATTCTTTTTTAGATTGTTTTGGCAAGCATGCATAAATATCAACCCAGAATCCACATCATCCGAACATCAGATCCAACACAGATTCCTTGGTCGCCGCAGCAAGCATTTGTTTTTCCTGAGACTGAGTTTGTAGCTGTAACAGCGTATCAGGTATGTTATAATTCATTGAATTGAGAAAATCTCCTTTTTCCATGTCATAAGAAAATGCTAAGCTTAGAAATACTTGATTTTTTTTTTGTTTTTAAAAACATATCTTAAGCTGAGTGAAGAAATTCAAAATTAAAAATTTTCCTCCTTCTTCTTTCCTTCCCGCGTTAATAACATTGTGATCTTGAAGGGATCACAGTTCACAGCTCTCCCATTAAACAGTTTTAAACTACTAAGCGCGCTCATGGGAACGCCCGCGTTGGCGGTAGATTTCAAAGTTCTGCTGCTTGAATGGTAGAATCTTCTTCCATTTGAAGAATGAGAAATATTCGCAAAATAACAAAATAAATTATGTTTTTCTTGAGAAAGTTATCTTGGCTTGGTCCAAATCTTTCCTCTTCTTCTTTTTTTTCCTGCTTCACACTACTGAATACTGATCTTCTGGAATTGGTTTCTTCCAACTTTAAGAAGTAGGCACTACTTAAATCGCAAACTTTTTGCTCAGGTGACTTGTCTGCCTGACGTTGACGTATTAAAAGCAAGCGATTTGTTGGTAAATGATATAGAGTGCTCCTTACTATCCCTAATGCTATGTAGTACCCTAAAGCCGAGATTGTACAGTGTAGAATTCAAGAAAAAGAAGAACTAACTGTACCGGAGGCCATATTTTATGGTATCAGCGCTCTCTATAAAGTCTTCACGATGGGAATAGCAAAATTTAAAATGAGAAATGAGCTCCTCATGTAATTTTTATTCTAAGAAGAGCTACACCCTACCCTACAAACTTTAGTCGTGTCCACAAAGTAAGAAATACAGAAACTCAATTCGAGCTCCTTTTTAATCAGAGTAAAGGAAAATTGCTGTTTTCTTGTTTACTCAAAATGGCGTTGTGGTAAGTGCTTGATTGCGAAGGCATTGGATTGAATGCACTAATAGTTTGCTTTTTTGAACCTTAACTGGTTTTTTTCACTGACACAGTCGCTATTGACTGAAAACTTACTGAGCCAACTTGCTGCTTACTATGTATTTGGTCCGGGAGATTATTGTTTTCACCGAAAATTGTTAGTTCGGTTAAGTAGATTGGTCGCGAATGTCTTACGGTTAGTTAGGTAGTCAGTATGCAACTTCCTGAAAAACAATTGGTACATACAATGGTAATTTTATCACTTTTATAAAAAAGGAATTTTTTCGCACTAAAACATCACAAGAGTATTCTCATAAAATACCGTAGAAATCATCTGTTGTTGATTTCAGTTTCCAACTTTCTAAGACATATATTATTGTTTTAATAACCTGCTGAAAAAAAAATTATAATTAAACTCTTACACTTACATTTTTTAAATACGAGTACTTCTTATCTGATTTTTATATTCCTTTCTTTTTTCCAACTCATAGAATGACCGAATAACTAAATTGAAAATAGACAACAATCCATTTGCCAAGGGATTTCGGGAAACTGGTCAATCACGTTGCAAGAGAAAAATGTCTACATCACCAGAAATCCGATCGATAGACATGTCACCACTTAAAGCTGTCCCAAGTTCAAATTCATATGAAATGCATCAAAGCGAAGACGTAACAGATTCACCGTCTGTCAAGCGAATAAGATCAAATGAGTCAATATCTTCTACGTCATCCCTTGATGAAGCTGGTTTTCCGGCATCAGCATCAAGTTGTTTTAGCACCAGTGGGAAAAACTCTCCAAACATTGATCTTGGTACTGATATTCCAGGAAACCATCAATTAACACCCCAGATCGACGTACCAAACGAGTCTTTGGTGCATAACATGCAAACCTTTATGAGTCCATCATTTGTCGATTTGGCTTGCTCATATTTTGGAAGACCGCAGTACCCAATGCACATACATCCTCTCAACATCAATCATCAGCATGAAATTTCTCTTTATGCAGAGCCAAGTGAAACTTTGGAAAAAGATTCATCGAATGGAAACATGCCTAGCAACACCACAACGATGACGCCATCAACTGAAGTTTCTCGTCCTGAAGCTGGCGATGTAATAAAACCGACAAGAACTAAAAATTTTTCTATTTCCGCAATATTGGGGAGTTAAAGTTATCGAACACAATGTAATTAGGCACATAATTTAAAATCAAAATTGTATATTTCCTTTTACCTTAAAAGCTTTATCTGCGTTTTTATTTAAGTGCAAAACGCAATCTTTGTAATAGATTTTAAAAATAATATACTCATAGCCTTAAATTAATGGAAATTTTGTTTTAATCATTCGAAAAGTACACGTGATCGTAAACAAAGCATTCGCTTGAACTTTGTTTAATTGTCAAAAAGTAAAGGTAATAGAAAAGGGCTCGTGGATCGTAGTAGATCACTTACTACATTATGTTGAAAAAAGAAGCCCAACAAGAAACTTTAAAACTTTGTTCAATATATGTAGTTCAATAGTCATTCATTGCATTGAGCTAATAACTTCCGGACTAACCATATGTGCAAACTGTACAAATGCACAAAGCGCCAATTTCTGGAGGCGCATTGGTAAAGGTAAGAAAAATTCAGCCTAGAGAAAAATTTGTTTTGTCTTTTATGACCAAATACTGTCATTTGCATTTTAAACAAAAAGAGTTTCCAAAGTAACAACATCCATCATACCTGCGCTGAATTTTTTTTGAACATCAACTAACATTACTTGTAATGTTGCAAATTCAAAATAGAATAGGACCAGATTAAAAACGCGGGCTTTCTGTAAACTTGCGAAGGACTCTGCTGAATTGCGGTTTAGAACAAATCAATTGTTTGCTTTGGGTTCATTCGGAAAGATCTGTCAAAACTTATGTTTTGGGGTTGATAGGCATAGTGATTTTAAAAATATTTAGAGGATAAGTAGAAATTTTATTGGTTAAGTAGCTGTTTGTAGAATTAGCACATAGCTCATGATTGTGTTGGCCAAATAGTTAAAAGTCGTCTCTTTCAAAATATTCTTTTACTTTGGTGGCGTGATGGTAAGCGTATCTGCCTGTTAACCCAGAGGTTCGTAGTTCGAACATTCATTTGTATATTTATTGCCATGTAAAGCTCTTTCTCGATTAGCTGCTCGGAATCGGCAGAAAATTGTAGGTTCCTCCATTTCCTCACAAGGAATGGTTGTGAAAAATGCGATAGGTCCTCGGGCTCCTCGCTCTGTTGTGCCACCCTATTTATGTATTTTTTTTTTATTCTTTTACTTTCATGAATGCTTTGGGAAGTGATATTTGTAAAAATCTGACTTTCTACATTCAGCAAACCTTAAAGCAAAAAATTACATCGATTTGGTTCTTTGCGTTATTTGAGGTTTACAAAAACAACACGAACATAAAAGACGACTCACGTGATAAAATCACATAGTATAGATCTAAAGGCTCCTTTGGGGGAAGGTTAGGTATCTTATTTAAATAAAAGTTCGCTTTACAAGTTTGGACCCAACATTGAAAAACTTTTTAGCACAATAGTTATGAATGTGCTAGAAAGCTCGCTACAAAGAGGAAGTATCCAACAGGAAACACGATGATAAGCAGAGCGCCTAGGATACATTTCCTACAAATTCATAAAATCTACGATGAATGTCGAAAAGTTTGTCGGGTACACCGACACAAGCGGATCACAGGTGTTAAGCAGTTAAGTGGGAGAGCTGCGATGGCTTCGAGTTCACGATACTCGTATAACTTCAGATAAAGAAGGAGAAGGTCAGAAAGTTTTTCATATATGGGCTGAGCTGAGGCTGGGCGGCCAGTATGGATATTTTTCAGATTTTTTTGTAGGTGGTATCAAAAGGGCGATATTTTTAAAGGTTTGATTTTCGGGAGGAAATTAAACGCATGTATTTTAATGATATGACCAAGAATACAGCTTTATTACAAAGATAAGGTTTTGCCACTATTTATTTTGAAAGGTGGCCGCCGCGGCTGGCTTAAAAAAATTCCAGTACAGAGGCCCATTTTTCGACCACTTTTTGCAGCAGTTTAGGTCGCATGTCAGTAGAAATGCTCCGAATGCTCTCTTTCAAGTCGTCAATCGTTTCAAGTTTATCTGCGTAGACAAGCGAATTCAGTCCAGCGATGATAAATCCAATGATCTAGGAGGGAACTCACAGTCTCAAAACTCGAAATTATTTAAAAGTCGGCGTAGACACCGATTTCCCTTTGAGACAAATAAATTACAAAACGTATGCAGTGCCCAGTGATCGTGCGGCTGCAATTTTTTTACGATGAAATGGCAAACAAAACTGAGCATGACTCAAGTAACCGAAAAAAGCATTGCCTGATTGAAAACATCCTTTACTCTCATATAACATAGCTGGACAGATCATATCGGTGCCAGAAATAGACTTTATACAGCATTTTTGTTTCATCTGAAACTAACAGCAATGCATAATAAATAGAAGCTGCGGTTGGTGATTAGTTTTTATCGAGCTTATGTAAATTTCCTTCGATCTTTGAATTGATGTCTTTATATCTGCCTTTTTTGTGGTCATTGAATTTCCAACCATCTTCAAAATTGCATTTAAAACCCCATTGAAAAAGACTCTGTTTCTCTCTATATTTTCAAAAGTCATGAAACAAAGATCTTCTCCAGCTGGATAAAGACATTCCATGCTTCATATAAAAGTACAGGGCCCAGATTCCGTAACTTTTCAGACGATTATCGTTCAATCGTCTATCGTAGATTGCGTCGTCAAAAAGATTGTTTCATACAATCTTACTTTCAGTGGTTGGTGGAAAGCTATTTTACTATTGTCTTACAAGTAGATAGTTTTACTGCCTAATACTCAGACGATAGTCGTCTAAAACGTCCCGGCCCCAGTTCAATTTGTGAGCTGGATGCTCCCATTTCGGTTAAGCTGAGATTTTTCCAAACTTATTATCAAAACATGTTCTGTTGTTTTTCCAGCGTGTTCCATTGGACGTTAGAAGGTTCTGGCTGTGATCAACAATTTTTGACGGAAGCCTATTGCAATAGGGGTTAAAAATGTTAAGGAGACTGAATGCCTTTTGAAGTTTTTTGTAGAACGGTCTTATTAATTTGAACAATTCTGTAGGAGGTCATAAGTTCCAGCAGCTTTTTTGGACTTAACTTCAGATACAGCTATTTTAGATTATTGTGACGTACTTGTTGGTTTGTATCTTTTAAATCGAAAGTTGAATGCTACACTCTGTCTTAAGTAGCACTTAGTTCAGATAACGAAGGGGGCTGTCAAATGGCATTTGAATTTTTGTTCAAATGACGGAGACGTGTGGTAAATTCCATGTTTGGCATTTTTTGAAAACCGAAAATACTAAGCTGATTAGAAAGCTATGGTCAATTCTGGGTAGAATTCAACGACTGAACCTTTTGTTAAGAAATGCTTAATTGATATCAGACTAACAGCTATATATTTCGAACAAGCAGCATAAAGGAAAGGGCTCCTTTAGCTCAGGCACATCTCAGGTTTTTTGGTTCAATTAAAAATTTTATCAAGTCTCTAAGACTATTAATTCACTGATGTTGATGTTTAATCGCCATAAACAGTTACACAATTAATCAGCCCTTTCGACTAAATAAAAAAGAAAATAACTTTGCGCGCTTTTAAGGCAGGCGCAGTGGCTCTCGAAGCCGATTTTCCAATATTTAGTTATCGAGTTCGAACGTCTTTTGTTTATCATCAGATAACAAAAGTGGAGTTCACACTGTAAAATTAGTTGGACAGACATTGGTTTTAATGTTCAATGTTGGATAATGTGAACCATCAGACGACCACTTGTTGGATGGTTTTCAAATATTTTTGAAAATTTTCAAGTTGGACGGAGCAGAGGAATATATGACATAATGTTGACCGAGAAGTCTGGTAAGTCTGAACGCAAACTACATCCGATCATCCAACATCCATCAAACGAAGTCTGTCCAACTAACAGTGTGAACTCCGCTAAAAGGACGGTCTAATCGGATCTGCCCAGAATATAGTCAGCATCCGTGCAAGTGTACGAAACAACGCGAAGCAGTCAATCAAGCAGCAGCATGAACGCTTTTCGAATCGATTTGCAGTTGGTGAAAATTCCTTGCAATGGTTTTTCTATTTCTACAACATTGACTGCAACAACTACGATTTTTCTTTGCAGCTCAGGCCTTACTCAAGGCTTCAAACCTTGAACTGAATTCCAGGACGTAAAAGTTCTGCATTTCTTTGATTGCGCACTTTTCAAACTGCTCTAATTCTATAAATTAGCTTCTGCTCATATAACTCGCTGGTAGCTTTCGTTCTTTTGTACAGTAGATGTCGCTTTCTATATCCAGGTGAGACATTGTCACTTTTAATATTGGTAGTGCGGCATTGGTAGCTGAATAATTATAATTGGTATGTACTGCACCGAAAGACATATACATACATGCATATGTAGGTACAACAAGGCGGGAGTTTCGCGTCCAAACGCATTTCTCACAACTAAGCCAGTTCCGAACGATTAGTCGAGAAAGCGCTTTTCATAGCAATGAATTTACTGTTGGAGGACTTGCCAATTCCTCGCGAAAGGAGATAGGTAGGCACCCGTGGAAAGTCTTTTTTTGTTTTCTGTTGGGATTCGAACCTCCTACCTCTCTCGTAACATGCAGACATGCTTACCATTACGTCACGGGCACCACCCCGAAAGACATGTCTCTGCGAATTTTAGGATCAGCACTTTCCCCTAAACGCTTGGCCACAACTAGGTACCAATGAATACAATAATACAGTGTATGGAGGTAAGTGACTGTAAATTTAAATTTTATCAAAAACTCTAAATTGATTTTTTTGAAAAGGCGGGAACAACGCATCGTTACCAAAATTGACATTCACTACATATGAGGCATCAAATTAACACTGTCTACTAAGGGGACAAAATGAACAAATTTTTCCTTAAACACTTTGTATTCCAATTACTGTTTTGCTTAGGCGAAAGCCATTAACTGTCTCGTTTTCCAGACACATTCGGTGCCACACTGATTTTATGGTGACATGCGGTACCACCTCTCATTTTTTGTTACTCTTACTTAAGTGAACAGAAAGAGACGAAAAGAGAGAAACTGAGACAGTCACAGATGATTTACGTCGGCCGTCCTTTTTGCTAATTTCTGGGACCTCACTAACGTAAAACGTAATGTGGACATAGTTCCCTTTCTATTGTTTGTTTAGATGAAAATCTTTATAAACGCTGGCTTCGTTTTATAATTACATAATAAATTTATTATGAATATAAATTGTGTATTTGTGTTTGCTTTGCTCGAACGGGTAACTTAGTAGACTATCGTCTACTCGTTAACCTACACAGCCCAACCTTATAGGTACTTTCCTGTAGGCTGTAGCCGTAGCTAGACTACTCCATCGATTCAAACCTACTTGATCACATCTGTTTCTTTTAACATTATCATTTGTTCCTAATGTGGTAAAATCTGTGTAAGATATCAAAAACTACAAAAATACCCACAAAAAAAAAAAAAGAAAGATACACTGCTCAGTGGATTCAATTCATAAAGAAAGAACCGAAAAACAAAAATAACCTGCTGCATAAGGAATCCTATTCGGCTATCAGCTTTTCACAGGAGACCGCATCTTAAACGCTGGCGCCATGTCAAATGGTGAGATTGGGCATATTTACTGACGTTATGTTTCTTAACCTTCATCACGCTCAACACAAAAATGTCTTATATCAAATGTTGTTGTTTTTTATTGCCTTCTGTTTGTTCTTTCGATGTATCCGAATCGCAGCCACCGTTCCTTATCTTTTTCTGATGTTCACAGACGGAGGGCGACGACGGCGGTGATGGTGATCGTGGTATGTATTCTCGTTTATCTCTTCGTTTTCCGTGTTTCTTGATGGCAGTAGAGATCTGTAGTGAAGGCGCAGGTAAATTTTAACCTTCAGCTTCCACTTAAGTGTGTAATAAGTGTGCAGACAGAAATTAATATGCACTTATGATGAACAATAACATCAAATCCCAAACTGGGTGTTAAATTATATATTACATTATAAAGAAAACAATTCAACTATGGTTTTGTCCACGGCGAATTAACTATTGGCGGGATGCACGAAAAAACCAGTAGGTAGTTGGGTATGCAATCTTACATGCCCTCGGGCAAACGCCAGACGTGTGAACCAGTTAATTTAAAGGACACACACACACACTCTGGCGTTTCCTTTTGGGTATGGAATTTCACTACCAAACAAAACTCACATGAAATTTGGCTGTATGGCTAAATGGTCTAAAATTTTAGGACACGAACTAAGCGAATTGGTAAGAATTATGTCTGATATACAAGTAAAGTAATTGGATCCTCCGATATTTTTCTCCAAGGCATCGTTGTAATTTGACCACAGTGGAGAGCTTTGTTAAATTCAGGCCACTGTTATTGGTAACAAGTTACAAATAACCCTTAACGCCTGTGAGCAAGAGTTCATCAATGAGTCTTATGTGTCAATACCTATATGTATTATTAACAAATCTATAACGTTGCATAGATCAAGCTGGTTGCTTTCACCCTAGTAAAAAATTGTGCAACACTCTTCACGAAAATCTTTTTGATTTTAAAGCTTATTCACTTAGCCACCCGTAATGCCACTAACGCTGGGAATGTTACCATCTGCAATCGCTGATTATGGACATAATTATGCATATCTTCGGTTTTTAATGAATATCGACCACAATATCGTTTCAAAACTTTCAAACTTTAAATCTAGACCGCCGTATTAATAAACGCGGAATAGCTGGGCTAAGCCTTATTCCATGGATTAAGTGGAAAATGGTATAATGGTGGCTTTAATTAAATGGAAAATGGTATAATGGTAACTTAATCCCAGTTATTCCGCGTTTATTAATACGGCGGAGAGAGTTTATTTATTCGGTTGATAGTTCTAAATTCTTGACTAAGGCAAAAGCGAAGCTTTGATCATGACTGCTGCCAATAGTTTTAATGGCCTTTAAATTTTTCTTAACGGATAGAAAAGCTGTTTTAACTTAATTGATAATTTGAAGAAATTACGGTAAATATTTAGAAGTGGGGCTCCAGCCCAAATCGGTCCAAAAAAATTTTCTAACAATTCTGGATTATTTTATAGTATAAAAATAGATGTTTTGAAGTGGGGGAAGACATTTTACTTACAGAAAACAATGGCTATTTCCATATTTAGCATGAGCAGCCTAATTCTGCGGAAACAGGGTTCAAATAATGAGCCCCGCGAAGCGGGCCATGCGGAAAACTGTTGCATACGGAAACTAATTGCACATAAGCACTTGCCTGATGAATTTTTATACTTTCACTACTCTATTTCCTAACATTTATTGTAAATTCGTATGTATGCAACAGCTTTCCGCATGGCCCGCTTCACGGGGCTCATTATTTGAACCCTGTTCCGCAGGGTTAGGCTGCTCATGCTAAATATGAAAATAGCAAATAATTTCCGTATGCAACAGCTTTCCGCATGGCCCGCTTCGCAGGGCTCATTATTTAAACCCTTTTTCCGCAGGGTTAAGCTGCTCATGCTAAATATGGAAATAGCAATTGTTTTCTGTAAGCAAAATGTCTTCCCCCACTTCAAAACATCTATTTTTATACTATAAAATAATCCAGAATTGTTAGAAAATTTTTTTGGACCGATTTGGGCTGGAGCCCCACTTCTAAATATTTACCGAAATTACTTTTTGTTTCCCAATCTTCATGTAACCTCCCTGAATATAAACTGCGACAATTATAAAACGTTTCTGTGAAGCGTGCACGCAACTATTTTTTTAAGGATGCAAGCCTTCATTAATCTCAATTGAAACGTGGCTTTAGATATGAGAGATGATTTCATTACAGATTCATTGCTCGGAACCAGCTCAAAGCTGTTCTTAAGTTAATGTTTGATAAAGCCAAACAGAACAATCCCAAAATTCAGCTTCAAATTCATTCAGTGTGTGAACTTTCAAAATTGTAATAAAAGGTAATGAAAAGATATTATCCTGTATTAATTCAGGTGTACCACAAGGGAACCATCTTGGTACGTAGCTAATTGCATTATTTTTTAATAATCTTTTATCTGTTGTTTTGAATTCTTTGTCTTAAATTCATTCTGATGTCGTGAAAATCTTTCGTAAAAGTGTCTTTATAGAAGATTCTTATAATAAAATAATATTAACTTATGTAGATTTCTATTGGTACACACATAGCACTTTTAAAAGAGCTTTTTAAGTGAAAACGGATTACTTGGGTCAACAGATCACTTTTTTACATTTGATGTACACCAGTTTGGAGTTTGAAATGAGAAAAATGAATAGTGGATTTGCTCAATTGAAAGGATATTTGTTGTTTTAAGCGAGTGGATTTATATTCAGTTGCTACTACGCAAATATTATTTGAGTTTCTTGGAATAATTTTTTTTTGTGAGAGAACTAACTGAGTGATCGTACAACAGAATGCACTGAGGGAAAAAGTTCGTGTGATATTTAAATGTCACATCATTAAAAACAAAAGTGTTGCATAATTGAAAAATCTAATGAGTTTTGCAAAAACAATTGCTTCAAATACGAAAAACTTTTGTTAGAAAACCAAACGCGAAAAGAACTGAAATTCAATTCAAAATATTTTACTTTAAAACAGAAAAGCTTTTTTTACATGTAAATAAATAAATATCAGGGTTTGTTCGTTGAAGCCCTGGGGTCACCACAAAGCGTTTTTTGAGAAACATAAAGTCGCCCTGAATGTCAAACTGAGTGTTTTTTTAGCCCTGGGGTTGACCCGGGTTTGCCCTCAACTGGCCCTAAGTTTTTACTGCGGCGAGTTGAGTGCTGTCAAATGGCGTGTACTTTGATCGAAATGAGAGGGATGAGTGGTAATTTTGAGGCTTTGCGTTTTTTGAAGACTGGAAACCCCAGGTTTTTTGAACACTCATTAGGTTGGCAAAAAAAACGAGGGTCTACCCTGGGTAAAGTTCAACGAAAGCACCCAGAAATAAAAAAAGTAATACAGAATTGGTGGTTATCACGACCTTTCGCTTTCAATAACTATTGTTTTTCCCATACTTTGACTTTAGAAACATAACATTTCTGTAGCCAAAATAAAGATAATCCTTTTGAAAATTTCCTGTTGGCTTTTTTAGAATCAGTCATATTTTAAGGAGTGGGGGTAAAATTCTCTCAGAAACTTTCTGCAAGGGCGTAATTGTCTGAAATGTAAAGACACGTCTTGAACAAAACATTTACACCAACGCTTGAAAAAAACGTTTGTTTGACAGTTGTTATATTTGTTTTGGCTGTGCCCGATTTCTGCATACAGAAATTTTGGTGGCAATAATTTAGCAGGGTGAGGAATTTTTTTAATCTTTCGTGAGCACTCTCTTCTGTACACAACTACGAAATATCCTGCTGCAATAGGATTACACTGATTTTCGGTAAATTTCGTACCATTTCGTATTAATTTTTAATAAGGAAGTAGACCTTTTTAAATGTTCAATAAAAATTATTTTGTTCAAGAAAATAATTCTTTAAAATTTAAAATTTGAATTGAATGGCATAAGATAACTACTGATGAATAAAATTCAACTACGTTACACTAAGGTATCCAGCAAAATTCTCTTTTACATTGGATTTCGATCTAAATTTTTCGTTTTGGAGAAATTTGGTCACCAAGTCCGAAAATAAAAGTTATGTAAAGTCGTAAGCAAGATATGGAAACCCACTTTCCTGATGATTTTGGTAGTAGACGTCCTCCAGTCAAGTCTGATTTGAGAAAAGTTTAATCACGCATCCAATTTTGTTTAGTTGCCAATTGTTGTAAATAGTATTTCTAGTAAATTTTTTTCATTGTTTTTAGATTAGATAAAGAATAAGATTTATTCAATTTTACGATTTTTTAAACGTTTGAGACTATGTCACAAAAACCGTCAGTTATAGATAGTTGAGAAACAAAATTTTTCTCTGAGTTATGAAATGGTATGGAATTCATTTTCGAAAAGAATGATGAAACCTTTTTCTCATGTTGTCGGCCATTATTAAAATTTGGTTGTCCTAACTTTTTTTGCTTTTGAATTTTTGTGAATCGTAAAGCAAGCAAAGCATTCCACATTCGAATGGTGTGATATTCGAATATACTTGGCTTTGCGACGAGCTCTTTGCTCCTTCGATATTCGCCTAGTTAATTTTAACCCTTTGTTGACCAAGCTATGAAAAACCTTCAAAAAAAAGTTTTTTTTAATAATATTTGATATTGGAGAATTTTAAACTAGAAAACACATTTCAAAATTTTGCAGGGACATCTAAAGACTCAAATTGATAGTATTACTCAAAAACTCTGTGGGGCCATAAAAAATAAGATACATCATAAGAATGTTCCGTACCTTTCTGTTTTCTTTTTTAATTCGATATTATTCTTATATGAATACAAGCTTGGAAAGACGATTTTTGTGTTTTTTTTTTTTTTTGAAAATTGTTGTCATTATTTATTGCATATCTTATTTCTCACAATCACGCATTTCAAAAGTCTAACATGTTGTCGAAAAAAGCTCTTGTAACCATGCCGTGAATTTAGATAAGAACAAAAAAAAGTTGAAACATGGATATTACATAGTTCTTAAAAGTTGCTTTGGTCGACAGTGTCAAATTTTACTCATATACGGACTTTTTTTGAAGTTAAATTCAGTGGTACTCACAAGTACCGTCGGTCGACAAAGGGTTGAGCTGGTTTGCTTTTCAGTATTGAATTTTAGTAGAGTTTCCCACTTTTTAAGGTTTTCTAGACGTTCGGACATATGTACATATATTAAAAGATATTAAGATAGTAGCAAAATTTTTCTATTTTTCAAACCAGAAACAGTAAGATTTGAGGACTGAAACTGCAACTGTTAGTGCTACTTTTTCTGTGTGATTGTTTATCAATTTGATTATGGTTTTAATAGATCTATGACGATGGTTGACGCTAAAATGAAAATACTGTTGTTGGGTACAGTTTTGAGGAGGCGGAATTGGAATTTTAGAAAGAATCTGTGTAATTTTTCTGTGGTATCATATTATTGCAAGCCCATGCCTCATCATTATAGTCTCTGATGTAGCAGTGAACATTCATTTTGAGCAGATAGGACTATATTTGCTTCCATTGATTTTTTCCAAAACGTTCCAGTTGCATTTTTAAAAGCTCAATGTTATCAGTGTATTTAGTTATCAGTGTATTTATTTTGTTGTCATGCTGATTTTCTTTTTGTTGCAATATAAAATAAAAATCAAAGTAAGGCTTGAGAATAAATTTAGCGTAGGGAAACAAAAGAGTTTACGTTCGAACCTTAAAATACACTTTTACCAATAGGAGTAAGTTTCAAAATTTCTCAAGCCCCCTTTTTTCCTATCAGATGCGTTTTGATTAACCTCAAAGTCCAATGTAAAAAAGTATTTTGCTGGAGACCGAAGTGTAACGCATAGTTGAATTTTTATGAATTACCCTGTGTCAATGTATTAAAGTACTCCAAACACCCGTTAAAATGTTTTTTTTTTCTTGTTAACCGTTGCTACTCCCCTCCCTTTTGACAAACACCATTAAGTTGACAAAACTATATATTTGAAACTCTTTTAAATCCTCAAATTTCACTTAATTTTGAAGATTCCTACATCAATCTAACGAAACCTCACCACGCCCTACTGATGGTGACAAGGAGGTTCCTCTCACCACCTTATTTCTAAAACAAGCAATAAGTAGGCATAATACACTACATACTCATATACTTTCAATATTCGCACTTAAGTTCCTTCAAAAAAAGTACTTTAAAGCCTGTTTGTACATATCACTTTTCAATGAGCAGAAAAGACTTTATGTGGTTTGGTTTTCTTCTATCAACACAAAAAAAAGATTGTGGTCCATGGTCCAAGCCTCCTACAATAACAAATCTTAGTGGGTTCACTTACATATCTTTCAACAATACAACAGATAACAATTGCCACAATACTGAGTTTTAAGTACAGAAAGAAAAGATTTTCATTATCCCTAATTGTATTCATAATTTACACACTACTCAAGCAGAAACCGTTCTAATTAATTCTCCCTCTGGATTAAATAGACCGCAATGCCAATCTTTTGAAGGTAGATTTTACCTGGCGTCTCTGAACAGAATATATTGTGCGTTTTAATACCACTTCAGTTTATAATACTCTTCGTACATATGGCTTTGTGTGACAAATGTAACCACTCATTAGAAAATAATAAAATTGAAGTGAAATCCTATTTTACTATGGAATTGGAACCAAACGCCAGATGAAACTATTGTCACACTACAGAAGGAGCAAGTTTCTCTTCAGAGATTGGACAGATTATCCTAAGTATATTCTGCAAAAATAATCGTCAAGTGGTTTAACTGATATGAATGTTATATTGAGTTTGTCTAAGCAAACATCATACATGAAAAAAAAGTCTTTGAGGAGTGCGGGTAACAAAATATCTACATGACCTGCAGATCACTGGTGAGTGAATGCTAAGGATTCTAAGAAAATTTCAACCATTGCTGTGACGCGAAGAAACATATATGTACTTTAAATTATGTTACAATTGATAAACATGCTAGATTCAACAGGCATAAAAAAGAACAACATGGACTGAAATTATAAAAATCAGTTTATTCTTCTGATTATATTCGTTGATCAATGATCAAGTTCATCGTAACAGCCTTACATACTTCAGGCAGCTTCAGTTCTATGAATCTTATATGCGAATTCGATTTTGCATATCAAATTTTACATCAAATATTAACAACCTGCATATGTGATTGGGACGAAAAGAAAACAAATGTCTTGACCTTTAAACGAATCTTTGTAACAGGAGGTTAATACAGCTCTAAGCCATTTTAATAGAGTAAAGGGGATCCGTTAGAATTTATTTGTTTTGAGCTCAAAACTCAATTCCAAAGCTAAATGTCAATCTCAGGATTAAGATTAAGTGAAGTTAATCCAAAACTCCTTCATAATTAGTCATTTTTATAAGAATGAGAAAAAAAAACTTTTGAGTTTAAGTGAAAACAAATATTAAAATTATGTAGACAATGTGCAAAAACTGAAAAATATACACGACCACGATTTATGTCGTGATGGAGAAAAACACAAATACAACCCACCTTACGGAATGTTATCCTGGAAACTAGACAAAAAAGCATATCAAAGGATTCGCTTGCCTCCCTTAATCATCTTCTATCAATTTTCATTTGTTTCTGTTGACTGTGATTTACCTCTTTAAAAATTTGCAGCGATAGTTTTTGTAAGTGTTTCTAATCCAGGAATTGAAAATTTTTTCGCTTAAAAATACAAAATGAAAACAAAATTTGTTGCTGCTTTGTATAGCTGAATGAATTTGACACAACATTCGAAAGAACTCTGGTAATATTTTTTTTCAAGAATTGATATAACTTGATGGCGACACAGTGAAATTGTTCATTTCATAAATATTTACAAATCAACCAATTTTACTAAAAAATAAAAATGAGTGAAACAATTATTTTGCGAAAAATTAAGGGTTTTTTCAAGTTGCGGGATTTTTGTTTCTATTGTTTCGAGTATTTATTTTGACATAAATCCATTGTTAGAAGTCCAAGAATGTATGTTAGTTTTGTCAATCAGGTAATGCTCTTTTCGAATCCCCTCGGATCTTGTGATTGCTTTTTTCGGGGTTGATATCGTAATTTTTTCTGGGATTTCTCCGAAAAGATCTCGTGGTAGGAATGAATAACTCGGTAAAGTCCTAGGTACCATCAGTCATCACACCACTCTCATTATTATCATTAATGACATTGATGAGACAAAAAAATAAAACCGGTGAGCACGTAACCTGCGTTAATTTATCAATAGACTTTATTATGATAAAGCAGTTGATTTAATAGAACTTTCACACGATTTTACTAATTTTTTTTATTCCGCTCCCGTAGAAATGTTGGAACTGCCTATGTTACACCGGAATAACGTAGCTTTCTGTTATAGCGATGGTTATAATGGTTATTCCAGTAGTTTTGGAGCCTACTCAATACAAACAAACAATCGAAAAAGTGCAATCTTTAAATTCAACAGTCTTAAATTTTTCTTCTTCAGAGCTGCTTACTTCAAGTTATTTTTGCATTGATTAATTTCTGTGGTCAGCTAAACTACATAATTTGTTGACCATAATAACAAATGAAGGACAGTCAAAATATATATATATAATAAAGGACAATAAATACAAAAATCCATAGATGCGCAAATGGAGCTAGTATCGCATCGACTTATTTCAATCAGAGAGAAGAAAACTTCTCTGTGAACTCACAGACCAGACAGAGTCCAGGATAGATATTACCAGGCATTTGCTTTTATTAGTTTAAATTTTATTCCTCATTTTGAGGTTAGCAGTTGCCTGAGTTAAAATTTTGAACTCGGTAACAGTTAATAAAAAAAAAGGGTGGTATTAGCAGCCACAGTTTACAGTTTTACAGTTTTTGATAAACAGTTAGTGTTTTACAGTTTATTTTTAATATTGGACGGTTGTGCCATTCCAAATACAACCGTCCTCGACTACGGTTTCAATATGACCCGGTGTCTTTTTAAATTATAGCTTATTTTGACACAGACAACTGGTTTCTGGTTCGAACTTTTAACAAAAAGTGAATACCATACCTTCAAGGGACGAAAAAAGTTGCTCTATGCTTGACCAAAGTTGGGAAATGCTATTTGCCCAAACAGTGCATTTTTTGAAAGAAGCTTTGCCCGAAATGAAAAAACGCGCCGCTGCCGGCTGCTTGTAAGAAAGTTTTATGCAAAAGGTAATCGGCCCTATCGAGGTAACCGTCGGAGGGGAGTTTTCTCCGCAACGCATTCTTTTTCGGAGATTCAATTTTGCCTCGAAGTAGTTGTCATCGTAAGAAATTTTTCATAAATGCGGCAATGCATTGCATTCCCAAAACTAAAACTTTCCGCAGCAAAAACTTATCGGATCGGCCGATCGGAGAACTACCATACGAAGCAAAATGTCTCCGAATCGGAGAAAATTCCGCTCCGACGGATACCTCGATAGGGCCGAATGTCATTAGACACTTTCCAACGTATCCGTCGGTAGTACACAGACTGAATGTGGCAGCCCTAGCAAGTGTGTCGACTCAATAACTCAATCAACGGACACATTTCTACGCTTCGGTTATCAGTGTTGTGTTACAGATAATAACTAGTTTTTTTAATAACATCGGTGACATCAACTATGCCACAATCAATCTGTTGCACTATTAATTGCCAAATCGTGTTATTATCTTGGCGGTGTTAATTGGCTACCTCGGAACTGCAATTTTTTGTGGGGAATGTAAAGGACCGATATTATGTCAACAATTAGGAATCGCCATTCACGAGACACTGGCAAGTCAAGAGAACCACACTACCATCAAATTACAGTCTTACCTAGAGCCCCGAGGCTCCCCGTGTTTTGTTGCGCCCCCTTCTGCTCTTTTTACTTATATGAATATTTAAACCCAGGTTTTTTTATAATATACAGGGCTGTCAATCAAACCTGTGTCAAACCTGGGTGAAGTTCAACGAACGAACCTGATATCATTAAATACTTAAAAACCATGTGTTTGAGGTGAAACATTTTTTATGGAGCTGCTTTGTGTGAACGAGTTCAGTGCACAAAGTAGCTTCTACCCTTTTCAATCACCACTATTACTACTACGAAAACCGCGTTTTTATCCCAGTGGGAAAAGGCTATTAACTCGCCCTAAAATAGCCTTAAGGGGTTATATACAGTTGGAAGGCAGTTTATTGATCTAAAAATTTGTACACATATGGTATCTTTTAACTGTATTTTAAGACTTAGTATTAGTAAAAATATTTATTTGGAAAGGAGCTACAGCTGATTTCCGGGAGCTCATCTAAAAAAAGACGTTTTGCGGTGACCACTACATCTCTGAACTGGACACCCCGAAATTAAAAAACCAAACAGTTTTCGTTAAAGTAATGTTGAATATAGTAATTAATCGAAGAAAATAAGCAAAATAAATTTTTTTGAGAAAATGGATGTTTCTCAAAAGAAAAAATCGACTTTTGACCAAAATTTCGGCCTTAAATCTATCAATATATATAAAATAGGATGTATGTATGTATGTATGTCCGGGGTAAACTCCTAAACCACCCAACGGATTTTTATGAAATTTTCAGGGTAGACATAGTTTAGTCCAGAGATGGTTTGATCCCCATATTCCAACAGGAACGTGGTTGGGAACGGAAACTTAGAAACTACTTCATAGATTTCAAAAATTCTTTCAGCACTAGGGGTGCTACATTATCTCCCATCATCAGTAACTTCAACTATATTTCATCCCTATAATCCCACAGGAACAGAAACGGGAACGAGAACGGGAACCATGAAGTTACTTGACAGATTTCAAAAATTCTTTCAACTCTAGGATGTTACATTATCCCTCAGTGAGATAGACTTACATTTCATTCACATATTTCCATGGGAACGGAAAATTCCCACAGGAACGGGGTTGGGAACGAAAACTTAGAAACTAGACATTTTTCAATGCCTCAGTAACTTAAGCTATATTTTTCATGCCTATAATCCGACAGGATCAGAAACTGGAACGAGAAAGGGAACATTAAAGTTACTTGACCGATCTCGAAAATTCTTTCAACTCTAGGATGTAACATTATTCTTCAGTGACATAGAACAACAATAGAACGGAAGATTCCAACAGGAATGGGTTGGGAACGGAAACTTAGGAACTACTGGACAGATTTCAAAGATTCTTTCAGCATTAAGATGCCACATAGTCCCCCAGTAAGAAAGATTATATTTCATCCCCAAATTCCCACGGAAGAGGAA
This sequence comes from Melanostoma scalare, assembly GCA_949752695.1. Classification (NCBI taxonomy): domain Eukaryota; kingdom Metazoa; phylum Arthropoda; class Insecta; order Diptera; family Syrphidae; genus Melanostoma; species Melanostoma scalare. Next base: position 208,704,322 of record OX456984.1, on the reverse strand, counting down.
AAATGAGAACGGGAATCTTAAAACTATAGACCCGAGCAAAGCCGGGCGGCTCAGCTAGTTGTTTATAAAAAGAAAAAAATATTTATCTGTGAGAAAAAATTTTCGATTAATTACTAAAAAATATATTTAAGAAGTTCGTGTTAAAATTCGCTAATAATCGGTTTAGCCGTTTTCGAGTAATGTTGGTCACCGACTTTGTAAATACCATTTTGAGAAAAACGCGTTTAAAGTTTGAAAAGCACTTAACATTGGATACAATTTCGTTTTCAAATTTGGGTTTAACTTCGAAAATATTAACCGGAACGATGTGAAATTTTCTGTGTGTATTCTTAAATATATGTACATTAACAGCCTTATTCATAATCGCATTTTAAAGATAATCAGATGATAAAACAGAAATTCTTATTCATAATAGATAATCAGCCTGATAATATGGCAAATAAAGATAATCAACGACATATTATTATGAATAGGAAGCTGATTAAAAAGATAATCAGTGTGTATCTAGTCAGCCGATCATCAGCGTATTATCTTTTTATTATGAATAAGGCTGTAAGAACATAAAATAAAAAAAAATCGATTTTTTGAAAATTCTAACTGTATATAACCCCTTAAGTTTTTGCCAGCTAAAGAGCAGAGATCCCAAATGGCATGTATTTCAATAGACAGGGACTTGTGGTCGTTTCGTGGTTTAGAGTTTTTTGGGAACCAAAAATCCAGGTCAACGATGGGTAAACGAAAAAACTTTTTTAAAAAAAAACATGTCTTAGTCATTTGAGTTGGATCGGAAATCGAAAAAAATTCTAATGTTTTAGCAGCGATATTTTGAATGTCTTTCTATTTTTCAAAGCTGAATTATTATGTTATATCTGAATCGTTCAAAAATTATAAATAAAATAATAAATAAGGAGATAAACTTCAACTTGCCTAAAATATACTATAGTTCACTTTTGATAGCTATCGGTACATTTTCAGTGAAGCATACTCTGTCGGAACCTATAGTTTCATGTCTATTTTCGTCAAAAAATCGCTCAATGTGTCGCTTAAAAATATTGCCCTTCCCCTAGTAAAGAAACTATAATTCTCATTCCACTAAACACAACTTTATAGTCAGGTTAACACGTATTCACCAGAAATTTTCGGGCCAAAAGGATTAAAGGTTTTCATAAAAGTAAAAATACTAATCGATTTTCAACGGTATTTTGTATGTTTTTATTTTTTCACAGCTCTTTCGGCAAACAATCGATATGTATCTGACTCGTTCAAAAAGACACCGTTGAAACCGTAAACAAAAGGTGCTTGTACGCAACCGGTCCACTTCTTAGTCGTCCCTGAGATTCTGACAAGAAAAATTCTGAAAAACCGTTGAATTAAAAAAGAATTGTTTTTTCAAACACAAATTTTATTTCGTATCAGTTACGGCAACACAAAAAAAAATTATAGGCTGCACAGCTTGCATCGTTTCTTAAATAACTCGACTTTATTGTTTTTTCATACATAAAAATATTGTTTAACCAAAAAGATTTTGCTGTCAGATGTATTAATAAAAAAATAACAATTTTCGAAAGTGTTTGATCTACAATGCAATACAAATTAAGTTATGAATCCCGTCCGTATAAGTTGATCTAACTAACCACCATGTTTTTAAGAGTTTCTCTAATCTCATTTGCATCTATATCTTTTTTGTTCTCTGATGCCGAAGTTAGCTGATTTGAATTTCCAGCCGTGGATATTGGCCTTGCACATGTCTTCTTGTGCATGAACCAATGAAGTCTCTGACACTCTCTGTCACAATATTGTACAGCTTTACATTTTGAACACTTTTTATCAGGTTTTTCCTCTCCGCATGTGCTGCAAAATGATATTTCATCCTAAAAACAAAAGTATTAAGTTTAAATATTTGTTTATGTTTTCTTTGTGTTAAATGAAATTAAAAACTAAAGGAGATAGCGTAGATTTTCATTTTGAAATGTAAAAAGTAATAACAAAAACTTACAATAAATCCACGTTGTCCATTAATGGCACTTCTCAATACGAACAAAGCTGGTGGCGATTCCTTGTTCGCCAGCTGTGATACAACTTGGCGGAATATCGTGCATTCCCTAAATGGGAATTCTCGTACACAGTCTCTAATCGTGAACTCTATATACTCCAACTGCCCCAGCTTATTTTCTTTCAAGACACGTTTTACAAACAACTCAATGAAATCATGTTTTCCATCCGATTCATTATTTTTCTCTTTTCTTAGCTGACATTGCTCTTCACAGCGCATAATTTCCGATATTATCCATCGCAAGTAATGATATTTGAAAGCCATTAATTCGTTTATCTCATATTTTTTGTGCATTTCTTTGTCCGTCATTAGCTCTAGTACTTTTTTTAATTTTGGCAAATTTTTTATTAGATTTCCGTTTCTTTGTAAGTTTAGAGCGATACGAACCGGATGAAGGTTTACTTCAATGATAAATTTATGAAAATGTTCTAGTAACTGCGGCGGCAAATGCGGTTCAGTTTGTTTTCCCTGAATCTTTGTAAACGGTTCCAAATGAGCTTTTGGCACATAATTGTTAATAGCTTCAACGCATGTGTGGTTTCCAACAAAGGCTGCCATTTGGGAAGCCGTTCTCGAAACTGAGTTCAACGCCGTCGGATCTATACCCGCATCCAAGAGTAGAGTGCATATTTCTTTATTGCCAGAAAGCGCTGCAAAGTGGAGCGGCGTGTAGTTAGCACCATGCTGATTAAAGTTGACATCAGCACCCTACGAAAAAAAAAAAAATTAAAAAATTAAAATAAGATCAAATTTAATGTAGGTAATAGTAACCAATGGAAACCAAACTATTTTTCATAATATGTAGTGCCGGTATAAGGAGGTTTGTCTTTTTTTACACGAGAGAGAGAATCTGAAAGCAACGGTTGTGATCTATTTATCATCTCGGATTTTATTAAAGTTTTCGCGGATTTTTTAATATTTTTAGCTTTTAAAATAATTTTGAATTATTGCTATTAATAAAACGAATAATCGTACGTGGAATTAAAAAGAAACGATGGATAGTTTTTGTGCAAAATGCGGAAAACTATTTGATAGAGACAAAACTCAAATTGTGCCGTGCAACGGGTTTTGCAGAAAGTTTTTTCATCGTAGTTGTTGTGAAGGGCCAATGTCTATAAACGATTTAAGAGTAATCCAAAGCAATCCTAATATAATTTATTCGTGTAATGAATGCCTTATGGTTTCTGAAAATTTAATGGACCAATATAAAAGTTTAATTAATCTAAACAACACTAATTACGAGAAAATGGTTGGCATTTTCCAAGAAAATTATGACTTATTAAATAAAGTTGTTGGTGAAATGAAACAAGAGTTAACAACAGTAATTAGAAATCAAAAAAATGAGATTGTTAAAGAGAATAAAGAGTGTGCTATTCGACAAGAAAAAAAAATTATTAAAGGTTTGAGTGAGAAAGTCGACTGTGCATTAGAAGAAAATAAAGAAAGAGATGGCGATGGTTCAATTTCGTATGCAAGTATGGCAAAGAAAGATATTTCAGTGTTAGTGCAACCAAAGAAATTGCAAGACAATAACAAAACAAAAAGTGACTTAATAAATATTGTTGACCCCACGGCTTTATCATTGAAAGTGAACAAGATTCATAACATTCAAAAAGGTGGAATAATAATAAAATGTAGTGACGATGAAACCACAAAGAAAATAGAATCTGAAGTGCGGGAAAAAATGGGAGATACCTATGATGTGAAAATACCCACATTAAGAAAGCCGACAGCTTTAGTGTGTGGGTTGAGGGAATGTTTAACTAGTAGTGAAATTGAAGATAAAATAAAGAGACAAAATGATTTACTTAATTCGGAAATGAAATGCATTACAGTGTTTAAGTCAAACAAAACGGGCAAATATAACGCAGTGATCGAGGTAGACAAAGACGGGTATACAAAGTTAATGAAGCTAAAGCTGATTAATATTGGTTGGGGAAAATACAGGGTGTTTGAGAATTTTAGAGTCCAAAGGTGTTTTAATTGTAGTGGCTATAACCATAAGGCAAGCGAGTGTAAGGTAAATAAAGCGTGTCCAAAGTGTGCCGGAGAGCATGACTTAAAAGAATGCAATTGTGATTTTGAAAAGTGTATTAACTGTTTTAATGCGATGAATAAATTTAATTTAAAGGATATCTCGTTTGATCACGACGCTCGAAATGAGGACTGTATGGTATTTAAAAGACACTTAACTCGGCTTAAGGAGCGCACGGATTGTTTTTAGCAATCAACTGATCTGAAAGCAGTATTATTGAATGTTCAAAGTGCAATTTCAAATATGTATGACCTAGAATATTTGGTTAAAGAAAATGATGTGGATTTTATTGCTTTAACTGAAACATGTTTAACTGATTTCATTGATAATAGTGAAATAAACTTGAATTCATTTAATATTGTTAGATGTGACAGTGTTTCCAGACATACAGGCGGTGTTATGTTATATGTTAAAAAAGAATATCAATATGAGGTCTTAAAAACGGCAGCAGTAAATATGGAATACTGGTATCTTCTGATTCGATTGCAAATGGTAAGCCAGTCACTTTTAATACTCCTTATTTATAGATCACCTAGTATGTCTAAGGCAGTTTTTTGTCAGCGTTTCGGTGATTTGATGGAAGAGGTAAAACCTCAGTCGGAAAATATTTTGATAATGGGAGATCTTAATATCGATTGGTTGACATCAAATACTTATAAAGTGAAACTAGGAAGAATAATTAGAGACAATATGTGTAGGGTAGTGAATAAAGAGCCAACAAGGATTACTAGCACCGGAAAAACATTGATTGATTATGTTATATCTAATAAAAACTTTAATGTACAGGCTGAGGTTAAAAGCGAGCTCAAAATTTCCGATCACGAAACAGTGTTAATAAAAATAGAACATGAGAGAACAAAAAACATTCAAAACGAAAAAATTATAAAAATATTAAAGTACAACAAAAGATTATTTGCTCAATATCTATATAGTGAATTCAATAGTTATTTTGACATACATAATATTAATTTAAATTTACTTTCAAATCAATTTCAAACCAAATTAATAGACATTACTGCTTTGTTTGTTAAAAAAATAAAGATAAACAATGGAAACTATGGGTGGTTTAATAGGGAGATAAGTCAATTAAAAAGCGAGAAAATAAGGAAATACAATAAGGCTAAACTAACGAATAATCAATTGGACTGGACCGGTTATCGTGCGTGTAGAAATATGTATAAAACGTCATTAAGAAATATTAAGAACAAGTACATACAGGATAAAGTCGAAAACAGTGATGACCCAAAAAGAATGTGGAAAAATATAAAAACATTTGTGCTAAATCAAAATGAAACTGAATTATGTGCTATTAGCTTTAACGGTGAAATTCTGAAAAGTGACATTGAAATAGCCAATAAGTTTAATAAATACTTTGTAGAAAGCGTCGAAGAGATAAGTAAAGCGATTGTTGACATTCCGTATCGCAGCATCATTGAGCAAAGAGATATAGTTTTCAAGTTTAAGGAAGTTAGTAGTGATCAATTATTGATAATATTGAAAACAATGAATAATAAAAAAGACCCTTTCTTTATATCTGTAAAGCTTTTAATAGATCATTACGACATCCTCGGTTCAACGATAACACAAATCATAAATCGATCCTTACAAAACGGAGTGTTTCCTGAAAGTTGGAAGAAGTCCTTTGTGCGCCCCATTCAAAAAGTGTCTGGAACAACAAAAGCTGAAGAGTTTAGACCCGTGAATATGTTGCCGGTGTTAGAAAAAGTTTTAGAAAAAGTGGTTCATGTACAACTTAAGCAATTTTTAGATGAAAATAATATAATCATTAATGAACAATCGGGTTTCAGAGATAAACATTCATGCGAAACTGCTTTAAATTTTGTATTGAATGACTGGCGGTGTCTTATCGACGAACGTAACAAAATTATCGCGGTATTTATTGATCTTCAGCGCGCTTTTGAGACTGTGGATAGAGCTATATTGTTGAGTAAATTATATGATTACGGAATCAGAGGCAATGAATGGAATTGGTTCAACTCGTATTTACTTAATAGATCGCAGTGTACAATTTTTAACGATGTGACATCCGAGGACATGGACGTGGCAAAAGGTGTACCGCAAGGTTCTCTTCTGGGAACTCTACTGTTCATTATTTACATAAATGATATGATTGGTGTTGTGAAATATGCTAAACTAAGGCTTTTCGCAGATGATGCGTTGATTTACATTTCCGGTAGTGACATGAGTATGATGACACATTTGTTACAGCTTGATCTCGATGATCTTAATAATTGGATTAAAGTAAATAAACTTAAATTAAATACAAAAAAAACCAAGGGTATGGTTCTGAAAAGTGTTTTTGAGGAAGTCATTGTGATCGATAATGAACAAATTGAAATAGTTAACGAAATAAAATATCTTGGAGTTTTCATAGACAATGAGTTAAAGTTTAATGGACATATAGAGTATATATGTAAAAAAGTTTCAAAAAAAATCGGTTTTTTTTATAGAATCAGAAATAGACTTTCAATGTCAAATGCTATTAAAGTATACAATGTTATTATAAAACCGCACTTTGAATATTGTTCTTCCGTTCTTTTACAGTGCTCCATTGAAGACATAACGAGATTGCAGAAGCTACAAAATAAAGCAATGCGTTGTATAATTAGATGTGATCGTTTAACGCCAATTTCTTTAATGCTGCAAACACTTAAATGGTTAAACATCAACCAACGAATAGTGTTCAATGTTCTTGTGTTCGTTTTCAAACTTAAAAGTGGACTCCTCCCAAACCATTTGTCTGATGATATGAGGATCGTTGGCGACTCCCAGCCATACAATTTGAGAAATAACAACAACTTTCGCCTTAACTTTCATCGTACAATAGGTGGTCAAAATAGAGCAATGTATAAGGGTTTAGCCATGTTTAATAATCTTCCTAATCAAATAAAGACTGCTATCAATATATATTATTTTAAAAAAGAATTGATAGTGTATGTAAGAGAAAATCACTGATTATAGAAAATGTAAAATAACTGTGTTAACTTGTTTAAATTTCTAAAATAAGTAATATTAAGAAAATTGTGATAAATCAAAGATAATTGAAATTGTAATGAATTGTAATATTTTCTGAAATTTTGAATGGCTGTATTGTGCCAAATAAAACCAAACAAACAAATATGCAGAGTGTTTTTTATTGTCTTAAACCCTGTCCAGCTCATCTGTCTTGAGCTCTTGTCGCATCTTATGCTAAAAACCCTGTACATCTTCTTTTGTTTGGACACCATTTTAAAGCTTTTACTCCCCGCTATTGACGAGAATCAGACAAATAGCTTAAAATCATAATTAACTAGCATTTACTTCAATGATACTAGTTAGACACTACTTGGTATTCAGTCAATATGCGAAATATTTCCACGGGGAAGGCCAGCAAAAGCTGTTTGTTTTTTAATGTATAAAAAGCTTTTGTGCAAATGGAAGGTAGAAAAAATCAACAATCAATTTCAAACAGAAAACTTTCATAAAAAAACTGTAGCAACTTTTGTTGAACTTAAATCAGGGTTAAACCAGGTTTCCTTGGAAATTGGGGTTTTCGACTCTCAAAAAATCCTCTACCGCGAAGCCAATACAAATTTTGTGACCTGATTTCGCCCTGCAAAACCTAAGTGTTACTTTAGGCGGGTTGAGGGCCAACCCAAGGCTAAAAAAATACTCCAGGGCTCAAACCTCATACTATCAGAAAACTGACCGAAGCATTCCAAAACCCAGCTGCATTAAAAGTTGAGACACTGCTTCCCCAGAGGTAATTTCCATGCATTAAGAATATTGCATACTCTTAGGAAGTTTAACACACAGTAGTCTCTCTGCACAATATAGCCGATAATTTAGAAAGGGTAAATTTACTTGCGCTTTGAAGATTGTAAAGATTATCTCGAGACTATATTGTATGGTAGGTAAGGCTTATGCAGTGTCCAGACTGCTGTACCAAGTTGAAACCGATTACTTACTTACTTAAGGTGGCGCTACAGTTCGGGTCGGACTAGGGCCTCAACCAACATGCTTCTCCAGGCAGCTCGGTCCCTAGCTAGCTGCCCCCAGTTTTGCACGCCAAGTTGGTTGAGGTCCTCTCCTACTTGCGTGCGCCACCTGAGTCGCGGTCTTCCTCTACTGCGCCGTCCCTCGGGTTTGAATTCGAAGACTTTCCGGGCCGGAGCTTTGGTGTCCATTCGCTCTACATGACCCAGCCATCTAAGCCGCTGGACCTTGACTCGTTTGACAAGGTCAGTGTCGCTGTACAGCCCGTACAATTCGTCGTTAAATCTTCTTCTCCACTCTCCATCTATGCAGACGGGACCAAAAATCACCCGAAGAATTTTTCTATCGAAGCATCCTAAAGTTTAAACCTATTGTGACAAGCAAACGGGAAGTTTCAGAGCAGTTCTGTTACTCCTGAATTGGACCAGAAGTTAATGATCCTCTGTGGGTGGATGCGTTTAAGTTTATTCAGGGGAATTGACTTGTGGTCAAGTATTCGCTTGCTAAGGTGGAAAAGTGCTGGACATTCTATTATAAAGTGCAGTAGGTTTTTCTTGGCTGTGTTTTTGAAATGGATTTGTTTACAACACAAAATGTTTCAGGGCCGATAGATAGTTTAGGTGCCATTTTTTGCAAGGGGGTTGCAAATCTCGTACCATTGTACCTTGTGTCAGTGCTGGAATTCAATCGAAATCAACATGGTTGTCTCCTATACAGCTTGACTGTGCTCAAGGTAAAACTGACGAGAATTATTAGCGAGGCTGGTGTGGCGTCTAAATTGTTTCAGGGGATGAATGCAACAGGCTATTTCACTGAGTGCGTTTGTGGAAAAAGCGAAGTGAGACAGCTAACGTTTCGACCATGTTCAAGAGAATCAATCGATGCTACAATTGAACTATCACCTATCACTGATAGGCTATCAGTCTTAGGTCCGTTTGTCCTTTTGATTATCTTTTTTCAATGACTGTTCAAGGTGATAGTCATGGATTCGGTTTGTTCCTTGAGAATAAAAAAGTTTCAGGCTGACAAATAACTTATCGAAAATTAAAACAACTCCACTGAGCTATTAAACAATCGCAATGTTTAAAAAGTGATTTAGCCCGCAGTGAAGAAACAACCTGGCCCTTAATGCTCTGTTGTGTTCCCCGTCAAGTAAGATGCTTGAGGAGCAGCTGACCAGATGCTCTAGTTTGAACAGAGATAAGCTAGATTATAGCCAGATCAGAAGGGTTTAAAAATAACCTGCATCGTCTAAAGACTATGTCCTAATTGCATCGCGCGACCGAACGATGAACTTCGATCGGTCTCGTTGCTTGTTGGTTGTTATATCACAATGCGGGTCCTAATACCAATCGCAAGATGCTCATAAGATCGCGCGACCAGGCTGCATTTTCACTTGCTATTTGCTAAGAGCAACGCGACGAAAATCAAACTGGTTGATTTGAAGCAACCAGACTACTTTTCGTAGTGTCGGTCGCACAAAGTTTTTTTTTTTTTTTTTGATAGGAGCACTCCCCTACAAGTATGCAGTTTGATTATGAAAAGCTTGAACGACCATAAATCAAAAATATGCGACCGTGCCACTTTCCTGTCTTAATAAGGACACACAATAGGGTTTTTGTTGTTTAATATTTTGATCGTGCGATGCAGGGCCCGTCACTCTTTGTTCGGTCGCGCGATGGCTGCCAATTAGGACATTGGGTAAGAAGTATTTTTGTAGTATTTTTGGCGACTGCTTGACCATCTCAGATTAGTTTTCGTGTATGCGTCCTGCTTCAGCAAGAGTTTGTTTGTACCGATTGAGTTCGGTGAGAAGGGCAGAAGTGTTCCGTTTCGAGTTCATCTGCTTTGCAGTTTCCTGGAATGTCTCTATGCCCCGGCACCTAGCACAGGTGAATGTTACTCTGCTCTGACATCTCCCTGAGAAATGATCGGCAGTTAAGGGCTAAGGTCCTTATTGCAAGTGTCGTTTGGATGTCGAAACACGACGGTTGTCGATAGTCGAACATAGAAAATGAAATTTGGTATTGCGTATTTTTAATTGCTCGTTACTTTCAATTTTGAATTCGGTCGATAGGATAGAATTTATTCACAATGACTACTTTCATTATTCACAGTAACAGAAATACTTGTCGATAGAGATACGCAATACCAAAAGGAAAATTTATCAAAGCTTTCGACCCTTGTCGCATCGAATGTTAGGCGACACTCGCAATAAGGGCCTAAGATAGAGTTGAAGGAATTTCATGCCACGGATTCGATGGCCTCATGGTTGTCTGAGAAGATGCATATATCCTTTTTGGATATCATGTTTTCTCTGACCCAAGATAGAGCTTCGTTAATTGCCATCACCTCCGCTTGGAACACGCTTCAATGATCAGGAATTTCGTCTGAATAGACACCAACCACAACCTACGCCTTCATTTGTTTTTGAACCGTCGCGTTGTCCGTATAAAATGGACGTGTTCGTTTTTCAAGAGTGATTGATACTCCCAGTCTGTTCTGGATGGAATAATCGCTTGGAAATGTGTGTCAAATTCGAGTTTGGGTGTGGTGTAGTCTTTTTTAAGTTTGGGGATTCCGAATTTGTTCAGAATGTCGGCATGACCAATATTGTTCTTGGTCCATTGTGAGACTTCTTGAAAACGAATAGCCGAACTTGCAGCTATTTGTTTACTCTAGATGTCAAGTGGGACAGGTGAAACAGGATGTCCAGTGCCGCTGAAGGAGTGGTGCGTAAGGCACCGCTCATACAAATACATGCTGATCGTTGGAATTTGATGAGACTGTCACAATTAATTGCTTTATCTAGTGCAGTCCACCACACTGTAACACCGTAAGTGAGAACTGATTACCGAGATGTAAAGCCAATGTGTGATTCGGGGTTGAAGACCCCACTTGCTTCAAATGGCTTTTTTACATGAAAAGAGTACTACTTTAGCTTTTTCACTCTTTCTTGTTGGCTTCTCTCTCAACTTTCTTTCTAAAACTAGACCCAAGTATATAGCCTCATTGGAAAAAGTTTGTTGTATGCCGTTAGTACCAGTTGAGTCTTGTGAGGATTTATTCCAAGTCCACACTTACTAATCCATTTTGAAAGTTTGTTTAGAGCATTTTGAAGCAGTTCTTTTAAATTGCTAAGATGCTTTCCTGTGACTGCAATGGCATATTGTCAATTGTTTTTTATAAACTTCCAAATCACCAACTTTCATATCATTCAAAAGTGTTTTTCAAAGAACATAAGTCCCCTGGTGTGGAAACTTATTCAGACGAGGAGCAAAACAAAGACCAATATTCTGTCATATCGGGTCTCAATCTCTCAATGATTGAATGTTCTTGGGTCCAGCAACAATAAAGGAACTACTAGTAGTTGTTTCATTTGGTCAGGTTTATCAAAAGTTACTGCTTTCAAAAGCAACCAAATTTTTCTACTCAAAAGGCCAAAGTAAAAGTTTATAAACTACCTAGCGTCATTAAAAAATTAATGAATTCGAAAAGCAGCAGCTTGTTACTTCAAATTTCACAGAAATACTCAAGCGAAGTGCCAAGAAAAAAACAACAAATAATAACCTAAATCCCCGGTAAATGAACAAAACATAAACTTTAGACTTTCTGCAAGCTTTCAAAGTACACTAGGTATTATTGGATATGTTTACTATCAAAACACCCAAATCCAATCAATATAATGAAACTTTAGTTAGTAAACTTTCAACTAGCGATTTGTTTTAGAAATATAAAGGGAGTTGCAAATTTCAATTTCATATTGGAATCTCTTTACTTGAGTTCTTGAGTTATTTGTGAAAATTTCTATTAGAATCGAAGGATAACTTTAACACTATTCAATTGATTAAAAATACAAATAAACTTACCTGATCGAGCAAAATTTTAACTGCTTCAGTGTTTCCTTTGCTACAAGCATGCTGCAAAGGGCTCATTCCATTTTCATCTACAAAGTTAACCGTGGTTTTGATATGGATTATCAATTGTTTGAACTCATTGGTATCGTTCTTTGATATTTTTTCAAATATTTGCTTTTGTATGTCACTAAGAACGATATTTTCAGACATTTTTCAATTTATTAAACTTTGATTTTACTTCCCAAGCCCAAGGCGTGCGTGTTTTGAAGCAGAAAAATAGTTCCCACGAAAATTCAACAATACGCAGATTTGTCGCAAATGTCAATCATGTTCGATGATGTCAATGTCCTTGGAGCGAAATGACATTGACAGTTATGCATATTGCCAGACTAGAGCATTTAGATTCTAACTTTACGTTACGAACCGTTAAGGTCTGTTCCCATGAAGACTGTTATTACTTTGTTTTCACGAAAAGATCGGGTGATCAAATTGGATTAGGGATGGAGTGAGGGAAGCTGTTAGTTGAAATAATAAGTATATTTTTCTTACCTCAAGTTCCCTTATATTAAGTTTGTGTATTAGATCATTTGAACGGCTGCATGTAAAATGAAATAACACAAAAAGCCACAATGGGGATAAAACCTCGTGAGACAAGAGTGGAATGTGAATAGGTCTGTTTCTTTACTTTCTGGGTAAAGTTTGGGAAAAAGCCCGGGAAAAAGTTTGGGCTCGAGCTTTTTAATGTTGTTTTTGTAATCTCCATCCGAAAATGAAAAGTAAAGATACGCCTTTTGGGATGTTTCTTGCTGAATGACATTTGTCATGCACTCTCTGTAGAGATGTAAAAAAACATGCAAACAATTTTGTTTCAAAAACGTGCTAAAATGAGCTCAAAGCAATATTGCATTGCATATTTAACATTATTTTGAATTTTCAAACAAACAAAGAGAGATTATGCTTTCCATTTTTCATTTAATTTCAAATATAAATTTGAATTCAATCGAAATGTTTCGATCAGCTGATTTCACAAACAGCCGATTTGACAAGCAAGAAAGTGCACGAGCAAATTGTTCGGGTGAATTCTTACTGGAGGGGAAATGACAAAAAAGCAAAAGCTCTGCCACTTTTACGTCAAAAAAAAGTAAAGATACACGTTTCGGGATCCCGCGGGATCCCACGGGATCCCGCGGGTGAGTAAAGATACAGACCTAATGTGATCAAATCGTCTGCTATTTTCTACTGAGGATTGAAGCACAATTCAAATTGTAAGGTATAAATATAATGCATGCAGACCTTTAGAATTATAAGACATAACTATTGTAACTAGACCTTAAGAATAATGGGTGATGAGCAAACGCCATCTGCCGAAGAATAAAGTAAGAAAGAAAGAAGAGAAAGAAGGAATGAAATAAAGCAATGGCCGGAGTTCACTTCCGCCCTGACAGAAATCAAGTAAACTGGCTGAACACAATGCAAAAACGGAGCTGGACTGCAAAATCGGAACTGGATGAGCTGTCAAGATTGCTGTACGTTTCGATTTTAATCGGCCCACAATGCAGCTGTACAGCTTTTGACATTTCCATCAACAAAACAACAACAACAAAATTAGTACACTAACCACTCAAAACTTTCATTAATTATCACTCACCACAAAATTGTTATAAATTAAAAGTAAAAACCAAAAAACAAAAAACTAAAGTAACACTTGGCTGTCACACAATAATTTACACACAAAATGTTTTTTTTTCCTTCAAAATCATAAACGTCAAATTTGCTGTACAGCAAAAGTTAAAAGTTCGTCAACTTGTCCAGTTCCGATTCCAGTTCCGTATGCAGCTCCGTCGCATTGTGTTCGCGCTATTGAATTTGTGTGTATTCAATAATTTGACAGCTCTTCCAGTTCCAGTTCCAGTTGCAGCTCCGTATGCATTGTGTTCAGCCAGAAAGGTGTTTATTTTTAATCGAGTTTATAAAATAAAGCTAGTTTTGAAGCCAAGATTCTGTATTTCTTAAGACGAATACCTAAGAACTACAAGACATGTTAAAAAGCACCAAAATTAAACGAAGTTAAAAGAAACAATCGTCTGACGATAAACGAATTCACGACAATCTTCTAAAAAGTTACGGAATTCAGGTCCAGTGTGTACTTAGATCGAATTGAATTAAGATTACCCGATCTGAACCACGTCTGAAAGCTGGATGCGATTGAAATTGGATCTAGATGTAACATATTAATAATCTTAAGGGGTGGGACATATCTACGCGATCTGTGGTTCATGCAAATAAAAAAAAAATTCTACACTAACCACAATCGCAGATCACACTGTTGCTTAATGGACCTTCAAAACCTTGGCTTTGACTCTTGCTGTTTAATCTCCGGTTTTGTTGTGGTGGATCTACGTTTCGTCCACGATGCCGCTTCGGTTGCGAAAAGTCGCAAAAACTCGTTCACAACACACCGGAGACCAAACAGTAGTGAAAACATTGGATTGCTCGGGGTGAATCACTTCTTTCTATTTTCTTCCCAGTCAACTCGGTAGTGGGGCTGTTCACACTGTACAATTAGTTGGACAGACTTTAGCTTGAACGAGCAATGTTTGATAATGTGAACCCTCAGACGACCGCTTGACCAACTTGTTGGATGATTTTCTAATATTTTTGAAAATTTTGAAGTTGGACGGAGCGGAGGAATACATGACACAAAGTTGGACGACAAGTTCGATAAGTCTGAACGCAAACTACATCCGAACATCCAACATCTGTCAAACGAAGTCTGTCCAACTAATGTCGTTTTCCATTGGTAATCCGGAAAAACTCTCCGATCCGGGATACCAAAGTAACACTTTTATTTGCTTTGAAGTTTTGTTGCTTGTATTGTGTATCGGTGTGAAACGTCGAGCGCTATTTTTTTTCATTCACTTTTTTCATTTTTTTCATAATTCGCTTAAAACGACAGGAATATGTCTTAAAATGTTTTTAGAACTCATCTCACAAAATTAGTTAATTAATAATTGTTTTCAGGTCACTTTTTTTCAACTTTTAGAGGTGGCAAATCACATTTGTCAATTTTGACGTCAACAGAGTTTCAGTGTGTGAGTGCTTCTGGTTTCGCTTCCTTCTTCAAATCAAGAATCAAATTTCTCTTCTTTCGAGGAGAGGAACTGTCATTTGATGCCAATGGAATGATTTGAGAAGCGTTCAGAAGGCTTCCGAACGACCAATGGAAAACGACATAATTGTACAGTGTGAACTCGGCTAGTCTGATATCACAGAGGAGATACAGCAAAGAGGGCAAACCACACGCACACAATGGAATCTGTCCTCCAACTGGCTTCACAAGCACTACTTTATTTTCAAATTTGAAATCCAAAAATAAAGTGGTTTAGTAATTTCACTTACCTCGTTTCCACTTAGAATTGAATCACACTTCAATTCGAATTAGTGCCAGTGTATACCTACATCGAATTGAAATAGGATTACCCGATCCGATACAGCTCTTGTAGCTGGATCGATTCAAAAGAGTGTGTTTTATACCTTGATTACTCGATACAGTGGGTAAGTAGATACCTGTGCCCCTGTTCTGTAACTATCGCCTTGGCGATAAACGGTGGAAAATGGAACGAAATTCTATGAATTTAGTAGGATTTCGTTCCATTTTCCACCGTTTATCGCCTGCTTTTATCGAGGCGATACTTACAGAACAGGGGCACTGCATCGAAATCTGAATCATAATCCGGTTCGATTACCCGATTTGAAGTGGAAACGAGGTAACTGACTCAACTTTATATTCAAATGAATATGTGTATCACCGATAGATCTCGTGTTACAAAAGCAACAAATGTAAGGAAATGGAAGTTGCGGGGCAAGAGAAGTAATGGTTTTCCCTCTTGTTCTTTATTTCTCTATGCCAGTGGGCAGTAAAAAAAAAAAACAATAAAAGTAGCGGTAAATTAAAATTTGCTTCGATTCGATTACTGTGCCTTTTTCATATTTTCCTGCCAAGAAAATCATGTAGGAAATAACATTACTTACGCGAAAACAAAGCTGTGTGTTTGTTACCAGAAACAGCCTTCAAATGTTAGCAGGTATGTACTTATACATATTAAAATTAAAAAGAAACTGGAGATGAAAAATTCTGTATTAACTTTCACAAAATATTAACAAAAGCTAAACGAAAATTACAAATTCTAAAGTAAAAGGTTTCCATGAGCTCTTCAAATGTTATATTTGTTGTTCAAGCTCGTGAATTAAAATTAAAATCACATGAAGCAAATACATAAAAACTATGACTTACAAAAATTATTTATAAATACTGACAATAAATAAATGTAGAATGTTGTAATATTTCTAAAGGAAATACGGTTGATTAGATGTATCCGTCGACAGAAATATGCTGCCATTGACCCTAAAAAAAAGAACCACAAAATAAATAAAAGAAAACACACAAAACAAAAATACTCACTGGAATGCCCAAATGCCAACCAGTTCCGGCAGGGTTGTCCTTTGTTACACTGCAACGCTTACAAACTATACCATTCAAAGAAGTAGCCCACACTTCATTACCAACCGATATCGACTTAAATCCAACATTTGTCTCACTGTGTGGAGGAATATTTGGAACATTTGGCAAAAACTGCCAATGAGATCCCTCAGGGAACGTTTTACAAACTTCTTTGCGAACTGCTAATCGATTATTCGTATCAAGAACCCAAATTCCTTTATTTCCTGATGATATAGCTTTGAATGTTACTCCCGGTGGTGTTTCAATTGGTTGCCAAGCTTCACCCAAAATATTCTCACTATTTGTGCCGTATCTAAAGTAAACCGTCCCGTTTTTACCAACTACCCATACTTTTCCGTTTTGACCAATGCTTATAGATACAAGTGGTTGCTCGCAAGGTATATGCTGCCATGAATCGCCCTTTGGATTTGATTGGCTTACACCATTCCGCACTAGAACATCACCATTAATAGCAATCGCCCACAATGAAATAAACGAATCATTCGAATCCCCGATCGGCAAAAGTGAAGCATCAACAATTTTTGAATTTCCCAACTCTTGCCAAGGGCCACTTGTCACAAGACGACATTTTTTCTGCCAACGCCTTCGGCGAACACAGTCTGTTATTTTCTTTGTTCCATGGTATGATGCGGGAAAATCTACAGCATACTGCCAACCATCTTTGTCAACACCTCCAGGAACATTGAAATCAACCATCCAATCCGAAATCCACTCACAGTGCATAGACAAAAGTTTGGTGTGTTCTTTGCTTCTCTTATGTTTTCCCGTAATATCGCTCCACATGTGTCTATCAGTGGGAAGACCTTTTGTTGTATATCCACTCAAAGGATTCCATCTTTGGTTCTCATAAACGTAGTAGTTGTGCGAATCGGTCATCGTATTTATTTTGCCACAACTACTTTCGAGTCCTTTTAAGAAAGTCCCACCCCAACCGCCGTTGTATACCCAAGGAGTACTATCGCAACTTATACCCCAAACGACACCCTCACTACAGGCAAATACTTTTTTAATATGTCCTCCGATTTGGCGCCAGAATATATCACGTAAGGGAATGATAACCGATGGGCTTTGATAGCTTATATTGAAAAGTTTCACTCGTCCACTTACATACAAACAAGTCACAGCATCGGGGTCGGTTTGATGTTTGAATTCGGTAAAAAACTCGTCATTCACAAATATATTGTAGCCGACTGATGTTGATCTACAATTGACGTGTTTACTTTCTGTTTCTACAAAGTACAAGAAAAACTTACCGGAATGTTAAAGTAAACGTTGATCCAGGTGAGAAGACCATTTTAGGGTTTCTGATTTCAGTTGACCACTCGGAGTTTTCCATGGAATTCAATACGATGACGTTTTCATTGAATCTGAAAAAAACACACAAGTTACAAAAACAATTTTTTAAACTATTTGCATACCTTGGATTCAAGTGCATTGCAATAACTCTGAACTTTTCCACTTTGTGCCTGATTTTTATGTATGGATGGCACTGGAAATCAAATCGTATTTGATCAGCGTCGTCGTATACACAGCCAGTTATTGTCAATTCAGTCCCAGGTGCCATTCTGCAAAGAGAAATTGTAACGATTATCTAAACAAAAAACAAAAAGCCAGAGTACCTACCCATTGTAAAGAGTATTGTAGTAGGGCGTTTCGGTGGCAGAAACATCGACATGCTCAATAAAAGCATTGCTCTCTTGGTTGTACTGCGACTCCTTTAAATTGCTGGAATCAAAGACGAAAACATCACCCATATCAGTGGTTGCCCAAATCGAGTTGTTAGAAGGTTTGCCCATAACTTCGTTTATCTGACAACAAACCGAAGTTAGGTGAGAAATCCAATCCTCCAACTCGGAATCGCCAGAAAACATAAGTTTTATTGGTGAACAGTTTGCCGGCAGTCGAGGAGCATGAATAGAAACACGAGGTGAACCCGGTTCACTGCAACACTGGATGCAAGTTATTTCAGACAAAGAAAATTGAATTTTTGTCGTAACACCATCGGGATTAAGCACTGTAAATGTACCCGAATCTGACTCCTGCAAACAGGATGTAACCCATTCAAGCTCGATGTGGCAGTCTTCGAAAACACCTCCAGGTTTCTGAACTCTGGCTTCTCCTGATTTGATCCAAGATGACATTTCTACTGCCTTTTCGTATTTACTAAACTTAGCATTTTTATGTGTAGCTTCACAAGCTTTAAGTCTTTTGATGATGTCCAATCGCCATTCGCGAGTCAGCTCTTCGTTGCCGTCTGATAAGGAGTTGTCATTAAACCAATTGGGCATATTCGAGGGATCTACCGCCACTGCACCAGCTGTCACACAAATCCACATTACTTCAAGTTCAGCCCAGTATTGGGAGCCACCATGATCATCATCATCTCCAAAGACACCCGAGTCTCTGGTGAAATCAGCATCGAATACCGCAGAATCACTTTCGGGATGTGCCTCTGTCCCAACAATAGACCCAACACTTCGCACTGGCGACCACGCTCTCGGATTCTTAAGTTGAGTTTCAAAGTGTTTTCCTGTTATGTCGCCAATGTCAGCAGCTGGTGCACTAGATGCCTGTGAGTTTTCCTGGAGTATAGAGGTGTGTTTTCGACGGTGGTCCTTTAAACTTCCTATATTTGGAGGCGATGCCGAATTATTTTTCCACAAATCAGGTTTATGGCGAAGGTGTTCAGCAACCTTAACATCGAGATCACCCACATTCTCAATAACGGCACAAGTTTCAACTACAGCCCGTTCCTTGTACAAACTACAAATACTTCGGTGTTTTGAACCAGGGGATGAACCCCCACTTTTTCGAGACATCAGACTCATGGTGCTAGATGTTCGACTTACTTGCATTGGGCATTGCAAGAGACGCCATTTTTTGCCTGTTAAATCTGACGCTGAAACACCTGATCTGAAATAAAGTCTTCGATCCTCAGAGCCCACAGCAAAAACTTGGTCATTTGCAGCAACTGAAACCATTGATATACTTCCAACCATTTCAACCCATCCACTGCCAATGGCTGCGTCTTCGCTTATTCCAGCTGCTTCTCCCTTCACTCCTCTGCGAAACCAAACATGGTTATCGTTGGTCACACACCAGACAGCATCGGTTCCAACGGATATCTGCATAATTTTAATACCATTCCCAGGTGGCTTTACCTCAAGCCATGATTCGCCGGCTAAACATTCTCTTTTGACACCAGATCGGACAATTGCTCTGCCATTGTATAATACTCCCCAAACTAATCCAATTGGTCCAACACTAATTTGAGCTATTTCACAGCCTGATGGTGTGCTAATTGCCGTCCAACGTAGTCCCTCGGGTGATGTCGAGCTCACTCCTGATCGAAACATTGCCTGCAAATAAAACATGCTTTTAAAAGTAGTCGTATTAAATGGTAATTGGTCTATTCTAAAGTTAAAGTGATGAACATTATGGCTTCTAAGAGTAAATATGAGAAAGTTATCTAAAAGCCACATGGGTGTTTTTGACATGTTTATCACAAAAACTGAAAGACGATTTGTTTTTGCACGAATGATTATGCTTTTATATTACCAATGATTGAAAGTTTGAGTTTATGAGTCATACTTACTCTCCCATGCGCTGTTACTGCCCAAACAAGCATAGTACCAGCTGGAGCATTTGGTATGTTATATCCACCAATCGCAACGTCAATGAAAGGTTCTTGTGTTGGATCCTTATGCAATGGTGCAACAGCACACCAGTTATTAAGGGCACTGTAACGCCTAAATCGCACCTATTTAAAAATCATTAGATTTAAAAATATACTTTTTCTATTTATGAACTTGTTATACCCATTTCCTTCGTCTCACATAGCAGTTCCATGCATTTTTGACTTGATAAGTAGCAGGAAAGTCAAGTGCATATGACCATCCATCGTGATCGAGTGGCTGTCCATCTAAAGTGCAATCTAAATGCCATTCACCTTCCCACTGCCATGCCATCGATGGTAGCCTTATTTTTTCAATATTTCTATCTACTGTGCCATCAATGGAAGAAAAGTGGTATCGATCTGTTGGCAAAAGTTTCTTTGAGAATCCTTCAATAGGAAGCCACCTCTCGTTTTCATATGATTCTTCTTTGACTCGAATTGGTACGTCAAGTCCATGAACATGTACGTACACCTGTCTGTCACCACCTATGGCCCACATGAAATTATTTACAGCGGAGATCTTTTTAAACTCCAGCCCGAGGTAAGGAAATTCTCGCCATCCTGAAGATGATGTTGACAACGTATACACTCGTCCTTCACTGTTTGTCGAAAATAGCAAGCTAGTCGGCATTTTGACTAATGATAGAAGATTAGAAGTAAGTTTTTTTTCTAGCAAATTTGGGAAATCGATAATTTTGCTGACTCTGAATAAAACTTACTGCTGAATTTTTTCTACATATATTGTTGAAAAGATAGTCTTGTAAACTTTAAATAATAGCCCTCATTTTGTGCTTAAAGTATTGTACTTATATTCTTTGTGATTTATAAACTATTTGAGAATTAAAAGTCTTTATAATTTTCTGAGTATGAATTAACTTGGGAGGTCGATTTTCTTCTACTCTTGCTTTGTCAACCCAAGTCCGTCCCACCCACAAAAACATGAAACAAGTGTCAACTGTCAAGTGTCAACTGTTTGACAGAAGGGTATTTGTTTTCGTTAGGTTTTGACAAAGTGCTGCCAGTATTTAGGTTTATAGAAATATCTGCTTAAAGGGATTGAGTCGAATCTATTCTATTGAGTCATATCGAGCCATACAACATCTTTTGCCTGAAATCGTTTTTTGGTTTTAAGCTTTGCGCAAACCAGCGCGATAACGTCGTGCGATGCGATTTCTGTCAAAATGAAATACATGTAACACTATGGAGGTTTGACTTAACACAATCGCATCGCACGCACTGCACTCATCGCGCTGGTTCAAAAGACCTCAACTAATTTTCACCTAAAAAAAAAACACAAAAGTGGAAATAGCTTACAAATTTTACACAGTTTTTGTTTGAAGAACATAAGTTTTTAGCATGATACAACAAAACAAAAAAGACCGTTGCACTTGTTCAGTAGTATCATGACTTTTTAAGAATGCATCATTCATTCATCACACATTCTTTGCTTATATTGAAGCTGCGTGTACCACCGGTAGTATACAAGATTTAATAAATTGTTTGAACTGTAGTTTTTGATTTGCTTATCAAATAAAGGGCCGAATAACTTTAACAGAGAACCGAAAATTTTTTTTGTCAAAACAGCTTCTGCTAAGATTTGAAACTTTGCATACTGGATTTTTAAAAATCGCGTTTTTAAAAAAAGTGAAAAATAAAAAATCTTTTTTTTTTAACTAAAAAAGCAACTACAAAAGAATGGCGTTTTTAGATTTTCGCTTGAAACCTTTGGAATATTACATTTAATTTTTCTTATATATTTTGCGTGATTTAATGAAAAAATGAAAACCACCATATATATTAAAAGCGAATAATAAAACCTTTTACTCACCCTTAAGATTTTAGGTACAAATACAATAGTACTTAGCACACAATCGCAAGTACGTGCAACCCGTCTTGCCCATTTTTTTCTTATCTTACGGCATCATGATATCGAAAGAATTACTAGTCTTCCTTTTATCTGCTTCTAAGTATCCTGCTATTAACATGTATTGATTATGAATACGTCCGCGAGCTTCCCTGTCTTGATTTGTTGCATGTCTGAGGCTAGCAAGCAAGTTTTTTGGTCTGCCTTTTTTTTGTATGAACCTACCACCGCAATGTTTCTATGGCTTAGTTATGTTTTAGTGAAATTATCATTAGTCACATTCTTAGCCATACAAAAATTGACGTAATATTCGGTCGTCAATGAATTCGATACAATTGAGTTTATAGGAGTACCAAAGTTCAATTTTTCACAATTAAGTACAATTTGCGGATTTGCGTCTTTTATGTATTGCGAGTACATAAATAAAGACATGAAAAGGAGCAAACTGAGCTGACTGCAATCGAAACTCATATTTTGCTTATGTCGAATTCCTTTAAAAAAAAAATTGACTGCAGTCAATTTCTCTCTCAAATCAATTTTAATTTCTCAAATTTCAAATTCATTTAGGGGGAAAAAAATCGACTGCAGTCGATCTCTTTTTTGAGACGGATTTGCACACAGATTTTCACACACACAACAATTTTGACAGATCGAAAACGGCAAACAAAAACATCAGCATATGAAAAAAAATTAAAGGAAGCAGGACTGTTTAGTATTTAGTTGTGAATTTGGAAAACATTTGGTGAAAAAAAATATAAAAATTGTGTGCCTAACCATATAACTGTAATTGTTTTGTTCTTTGGTGCTTGTTTTTCTTCATCAGTCAGTTGGACACACACACATTCATAAAAAAAATCGCTACTTTTTTAATTTCCTAAATACCCAAAAAGAATCGAATTTAGTAGCGACTGGAGTCGACTGCAAATGGGTGAAAGGAAATCGACATTAGAGACTTATGACATATTTAGCGCGCCATGCCACAGAGCCTGTACCGTAATCGACTATTTCGGCAGCAAATTCATGCCGATTGGATGCCTCGGAGAGTGTTTTGACACCTTTGGGCTTTCATGTGAGGAACTGTGAAGGTCCGATGTTGTTCCAACAATCCGGAAACGATTCAAGCACTTAGCTTATATCATCCAAGGAATCCGTGCGTTACAGTCCAAAACCACCAACAAGTCCTTGGGAAATCGGAGTGACTGAATGCGGTGCGGCTGCCACCTGAACGACAAGTGTTTTTTGTAAAATTGAATCATTTTCCATCCCTGCTCTGGAGCATATCTTCGAATGAACTGTTAAATATGTATGTATGTCTGTGACATACGAATAAGGAAGGCCTTACCCATCATAATTTTTCCCCCTATTTGGACGGTAGTGTGATGGATAGCATGTCCGCCTATTAATCCAGAAGTTCGAGTTCGAATCCCACCAGAGGCAAAAATGTTTTTTCTACGGGTATCGCCTTTCGCGAGGAATTGGCAAGTCCTCCGTTATTATTCATTGCCATGAAAAGCGCTTTCTCGATTAGCCGTTCGGAACCGGCAGAAAATTGTAGGTCCCTCCCATTCCCTCACAAGGGATGGTTGTGAGAAATGCGCTAGGCCCAGGGGCTCTTATAATTGTTAACTGAATAAACACCTGAAACAATTTTTCACGTATTAGCTTTCCCGAGTGGCACACAGTTGAGATTTGAGTTTTGTAACAGAAACTGATAAAACTTTTTATGTACCTATACATAATCGTTTCCTTTGAGTTTTTCTGAAGCAACTGTGTTGCTTCGCCGTGAAATCAAACAAGTTGTTTTTGTTTTACAAAAGAGTTTATGCGTCCAAAACTTGATGACTGCAAATCGGTGTGCTTCAGTTTTAGTTACTAAGAAGTTCTGTCTAATTTTCAATGCTACGCTGAAACTTAAACGGTTGAAAATCTTTCACCTGTTGCAACTTCTGGGTGTTTTAATTGTCTCCTTATTCTGACATATTAACAGAGTGGTAACTCATGAGAACTTCGAAGATAGTTACAACTTGGATACTTCTGCGATATGAATCAGTCAATTTGAAAAAAAGAGCTCAAACTCAACCAAATTATCTATATCATGTCTCCTTTAAGCAAACACTCTGATGCGATAATGACCAGGTATTATCTACTTAAGTAATTCAATCAACTTCTTCAATAAAAACGTCATATTAAGGGTCATACAGGTACAGTTATTTATACCTCCCTCAACCAACTCTCAGAATTATTTATGTTAACAATAAAAAAAAATCACAACCCAAGCACCTAACTAATCTACTCGGCAATTTAATTGAATTCTGAAGAAGAGAAAGAGAGCTTTTTATTAGTTTCATCGGAATATTATTTGTTCGTATAGGCAGGCCACCTACCAATATATAAAACAATATTTTGTCATGCATGCGCAACCACTGCCCACCTTTTGGTCAAGTTATGAAGGCAAGCTTTCAAAAACAAAATAAATTAAATACAATTTTCCTTTAAATTAAAGCCATGTTGGGGGTTGTGCACGATTTGTAAATACTAAACAAACTGTTGTGGTTAGTTTGTTGCTTAAGGCTGTATGACCTCATCGAATCCTTTAGATTGATTGTAGCTATTAGGTTCAGACGTTGTGCGTGCCTAGTGAAAAAGAATTCTTATAAAACTTTAGAGATATTGTGAAGAACACAAAATTAAATCTATGCTACTTGTTTCAAATACTTAAAGGATAAAAGTGCATCTAAAAATGGGATGTGCTGGAAGTAAACACATGGTGTCTTCAACTGGTGACAACCTAATAAAATCATCAGCAGTAGTTACTGCTCTTGACTCTATTCCCAGTAATGAAGGCGTCCTAAAAGGTAAATTGCCATATCGTACTTGTTTTCTTTTTTTTTTTAAACTGAGGTAACAATGGAGTTATTACTAAAGAATTTTAATTGTGTCATCGTTTTAACGGATTTATTTATAAAATGTGCCAGCAGCATTAGTTTAAAATGAAGTGAAACAGCTAGTTTTTGAAAGGAAGGAGCTTATTGTTAATTGGTGCGTGACTGCTACTTGGTGAAGGATTTCAATTCATTTTAATTAACCTTGAGTTTGGTTTGGCGGGCTGTACCAAACGAATAAAAATAGTAATTACACAAGTATTAATTTATTTGTTGTATGCAGAACAAAGTTCTACCTACATATTACGTAAAAAAGAAAACTTAAAACTCAACTTAAGATAATTACTAGTCACAGATTTTTCACTCCGAGGTTCTTTTCCACGAATTTGATTTGATGCCGATAAATCACAGTAAACGAGCTAGCAACTTCTATGTGCTTTTCACTTTGTGCTATCAAAAATCTGTTTTTTAAATTTCTTTTGTAAAAAGTTTTGAAAAAGTAGCGTGCAATTCAGTCAATACACAAGAAGTTAGACTTTTTGGGCGAGGTTTTATTCAAAGGTTTTCTTAGACTTCTTATTTAGGCGCTTCGATTATGCTTCCAGTCTTAGAAAACCTTGAAAACTGAAAATTTCGGTTTTTGTTGCTGAGGTGAGATGCAGGATTTTCCAAAAAAGACTTGAAAACCTTTTCTTAAAACGCAAAACATTTGAGATATTTCAAAAACTTTACTATCGGCTTGAAGTGCAATCAAAAGATTTATGAATCCAACTCGACTTCGTTACCACCGTTTTCAGCAGTCGATTCGTTGGAACCAATTGGACGCAGGCGCCCGCACGGGTTGTTTACAACGGACGCCTGAACAGCAGCAATAATTTCGACCAACCCGTTGTCTCACTGACACGGTAACATCACCCAATAAATATGTCGACTTAAATTTTTGCATTAAACTTGTTGTTACCTGTCTACTAGGGCGAAAACTACGACAGGCAATTGGAGTTAACGCTCTTAAAGTTGCAATCACCGACTCGGAATATCGGTAGAAAATTTTTTATAATTTGCAGACAATCCTTGATGTGTATTTTATCATGATAAAAATGTATCTACTAAATTAATTGACGATGACATGACAGTTCGAAGAGTAGTGAAAGGGTGCGTACACAAATCAAATTCAAAGTTGTCCTTTTGGAAAACCTATTACATGTAGATATGTACGTATGTATGTACATATGGCTTTAGTGGATGCCTTTAAAGCTTTAAAGATACATATATGGAATTGTGAGATATGTCTAAACGAATGTCACTTACTCTACATTGCATTTTTTAATGTAAATCATTCTGGAACAATATAAAATATGCTGAAAGGGTGCACCTTGTTTATATCAGTTTTTATCTGTCTAGTTTCATCTTTGTTTTCGAATGAGCAATTTCCTCTCGAGAGCTTTTTAACATAAGTACAATATTTTGTCTTTGACAGTCCAACCAGCCGAGAGTCGATTGCTGCCCAATGATAACTATCATCGTTAGGTGTGAAGTTCTTCTGTTTTCAAAGGTTACTGTAAGCCGTGCCAATGCCACCTGCGAAATGTGACATAAAAACGGATAATTGACAGTAGGTCCGTTCGTTGAACTTTCCCCAGGGTTGACCCAGGTTTTCTTGACAACCCTATGAGTTGTCAAAAACCTGGATTTTCCAGTCCACAAAAAACGCTGAACCACAAGTCACCACACATCCCTGTCATTAAATAAAAAATACATGCCATTTGACAGCCCTCAACTCGTCACAACAAAAACCTGTGGCGAGTTGAGGGAAAACCTAGGTTAACCCTAGGCTAGGTCAACTCTAGGCTAGGTCAACCGTAGGCTAGGTCAACCCTAGGCTAGGTCAACCCTAGGGCTCAAAAAACACTCATACAAAATGCTTTGTTGCGACCCCAGGGCGACCCAAGGGCTTCAACGAACAAACCTAGTATGTAAAAATCGAGAGCGTTTATCAAACACAGGTTTAAGAAATCATAGTGCGTTGTTCGATTTCTGTAAGCAGAACAATTTTTATATTTAACTTCGGTAAGATTTCCATAATGACTTTTATATAAGTTCTGAATAGTATCAAAGATTTACTACCTCTTCCATAGTACCTGTAACGTCTTACAAAAATTAAATAGCTTTGCTAAAGTGCGCCAAATTGGCTTCCATAAGATATATAGCAGGTATTATAGAAATAAGCAAATGTCTTCCTTTGGCCCTTATGATTACTGGGTCCGAATTACCGCACACGTGATCAAGCAATGCGTGACTGAATTATATTTTTTTGGCATTACTTTGTCACGTTATCGAGCACTTTAGTACCACAATTTGACATTCTTTCATGAGTATTTGAACGAATTGAAGTCGATAAATGGACAGCAGACTGTAATCGATCACTGATGCGGTTATTCGACCCGAATTATTATACTCAGTGGTGTCGCTTTGCTATGGCAAAAGGTACAACTTTTGGGAGCGTTTGTTTTCTATAAAATCTAGAAATGTCATAACTTTTTTATAAACTGTGGGTGTCACTGGGCGGGAAACGCGAACGTCCTTGTCAAAGATTACATACGTCAAGGTTATAACCTGTTCAAGAAACCAGGAAAACTTATAAAGGGTGTTTTTGTAGACATGTGGTTTTTAATGTAAAAATAATACAAATAGGGTGTAATCATCCACTGACACATACAAATCAAAATCAATAAATATAAAAAAAAACATTCACTTTTTCAAATTGAAATCAATTTTTCAGACAAAAAAAAATATTGACGATTCTTCCCGGACGAGGGTTCCCGGTCTTAAGCCCTGCGCAAACCAGAGCGATAACGTCGTGCGATGCGATTTCCGTCAAAATGAAATACATATAATCTTATGGGGGTTTAACTTAACGCAATCGCATCGCACAAATCGCGCTGGTTTGCGAAGGACTTAATTCAGCTTGTGGACAAAATGGTACTTCCTTGCCGCAGTTAACTCTATGGTTCTACGCTGCGCTGCGCTGTGGTCCAAGACCCAAGATGTAGTTCAGGAATTTAGTTGCCATTGACGTAAGCCAAGTAGGCAGTTCGAAGAATGAGTCTTTTTCCTCTCTGACTCACAATTAATGTATAAGAATATTGCTTAACTCTTCCCGTCACAGATTTTTATATTCAGAGTAAAACTAATATTTTTGTGTATTCTGTATTATATAGGCTGTCTTTTAAGTAGATTTTGCGGTTTTTCGAAAGTGGGGGGGGTCAGATATGGGGTGGTTACTCTGGGTGACCTCTACTCTGGCTAACCACTTTAAATAACGTGTAATTTTCAAAAACTTCTTATGTTTATTTGTGATATTCATTTTTATTATACAAGGTTTTTCATATTTAAACAATTTGAGCATAAAAATAAATCATATTTGTAAATATTAACTTGGCAATGAAATAAAATGCTTGCATTTCAGAATTTACCAGTTTTCGTTTGATAGTTTAGCTCTTCTTTGGGCCGTCAGAGTATGACAATTAGCACTTTTCAAATGTTACATGCTCGTGTCGTTCATATTAATAAAAACATTAACCAATAGATGTCACTATATCATAAGAAACGCGAATAAATAGGTGGTTAGTTTACAAGCCATGACGGAAAGAGTTAAAGAACCAACGAGAAGAAAATTTACAATGCAATCTGTCTTTTATTTTAATGGTACATCTTTAAAATTCATGAGTCCAGGAACCGTTGTTGACAGCTAGTTTTTTATCGGAAAACTTTAATTTTCAATATATTGTTGGGGTTATAGGAAATATGAGCAAAAGAAAACTGTTTCAGTTTGGGGAGCCATTTTGCGAAGTCCCACTTTCTTGGTACCAATTTTCTTCCTGCGCTATAACTACGTTGCGTTGTGTTAAATATTTGAAAGGGCGAGGTAAAGATATATCTGCAACTGCGAGAACCAAGCTGGTTTTACAGTCTTAAACATTAGTTTTCAAATCATGTGATTCAAACTCCTCCTTGAAATCTTAATATATAAAAAGAAGTGTACGGTAGGTTGTGATCGCATAATTTGAGAACGGCTCCACCGAATGAAACCAAATTGTGGTAGCTTAGGGGATGTTGGTAAATGGTTTTTATAAAAAAAAATCTGAAATCGGTCGACCCTGTCCCGAGTTATGGCATTACCGGAAACGAAAGACGAGACCGGGATCCTCAAAACTACGGACCCGTGCAAGGCCGGAAACAAAGCACAGCTAGTTTATTATAATTTAAAGCAAAGGCGCACATTTTTCAATATGACCAATATTATAAATATAGAGCTTATAAAAAGAGCTTTCTTTTATTTATGCTTGTTTCTTCAGACTTGCCTGATGTTGTTGAAAAGGTATTGGATACGCTTAAAGAAACAGACCATTTTCATAACAGTGATTCGGAATCTTTGGACGATGAAAAAGATCACTCGACTATGGAAACTAAAATCGTAAAAACGGTACGTGACACAGAGAACAAAAGCCCAAAGCTGAACCTCGTACAAAATCTTCTTCCTGACAATCTTTCTTCAACATCAAAACAATCAAATAACGAAGGCCTAAATAGACCCTATAAAAAAGAAAGCCCAACGAAATCCGACGATATTGACAGCTTAAGAACGTCATCGCCTGAATCAGAGATTGAACAAGCACTTGCCAACAGCAATGACCAAAACCCACCAACCCCAGTTCCAACGTTTTCCGAGCTCCAGCAATTGGCTGTTAATACAATCATAAGTAGTTACGTCAAAATTTCTGAAAGTTCTGCAAATCAAGAAGATGAAAAAAGTCCAGTGATTGAAAAGTTTGATATGGTGCAGAAGTAAGTAGGTGCATATATTTACGTATTTTACCTTCATGTTAATATTAAATGTTTTTAATGCACTTGCTCTGTAACAACACTTTGTATTTAAATTTAAACAAATAAAAATCAATAAATAACAAATGTATATATTATGATGTGTAACCTTTGATCGAACATAACAAAACTTATGACTGTTTTTGTTTTACTTTTCAATGTTTGCTATAATGACGCTGTAAATACAACTTGAATGCAATGAATGACAATTATTTTGAAGTTTTGTGGATGTTATCAAAACTTCTTGATTATTAAAATGTAAGTTTAAATTGCTTTTTTACAAACATATTTCGATATAGTTTTTTATTATTTTCATAGCATGTTATATTGTAAGACTTTCTTTTCAAATTAAAATATTTTATCAAATTGTATATGTTTTTTTGGTGTATGTGCAAATTCATATATTTGCGTTGAAGTTCTGTAAATAAGCTTTATTGGCATCCATGGCAGAATGGTAGAAGCGAAGTAAGTGCTGTTTCTTACAAAACTATTCAGCGCTGCGCTGTGTGCCTCCAGTGTAAATTTCATTATGAAATAAATAAAAGAAAAAAACATCATTAGTCCTTATATAAAAGTGCGTTACCTTAACATCATCTCCTCCCCCACACCACTCTCGTAGTCTTCGTGACTGCAATTAGGCTGCGGGTTTGCAAGGCGGATAGTCAATCAACGGTGTTTATTCCGTTGGTGAATAAGATCAACTCATATTGACTCGACTTAGATTACGTTTTTGTGAATTAAATGTCGGGTAATTTTCGGGTCGGTTTTATCAACATTAGGGAATTGCGAATTGCGATCGAATTCCTTTGCCGTGTATGTGCACAGACACACTGCGAAATGCAGGCCAGCTATTTTGTGCACTGAGTGAAACACAGGTGCGTGTTGGTTCTGATCCCTCAAAGTTCAACCTGCCTGGATATATGAAGCTTAGTGCCATTATTCTTTTCTTCCCATGATTTCGCTGTATATATCTGTAATGGTGTTGACAATTTTCTGCCGGCTCAGAGACTGCCGGCTAATAGAGAAAGCGCTTTTCATGGCAATGAATTTACTACTGGTGGAATTGCCTATTCCTCGCGAAAGGCGATACCCGTGGAATTACATTTTTGCCTCTGTTGGGATTCGAATCACGAATCTCTGGGCTAACGACCGACATGCTTACCATCACGCCACGGATACCACATTGTTAAATGGGGTAGTAAAAACCGAGTAGAATTGAATGCTTCGAAAAATGAATGTTTTCATATATCGTTGAAGCTTAACATCCCCAATTACCATAATCTATGAATGGTACCTGCATCCAAGAAATCGAAAAGCTATCAGTATTCGTTAATTATGTAGAAGATGTTCTTCGTTGGAATGACCACATATTTGAAGTCGTCAAAATGCTTAGATTTTTTAAGACGATGCAGGAAATTCTTTACTCCTTAAGGTACAAAACAGAGCGTGCGATTGATATATGATAGTTTAATCGAAGAGTCGATTGATTCTCTTGAACAACGTCGAAATTTTGCCTGTCTCACTCTTTTTTATCGCTTTTTTCACAAACAGAGAAATAGCCAGTTACATTCCTCCCCTGAAGCATTTTAACCGCTACACCCGCTTCGCCAGGAATGCTCATGAGTTTTACCTCGAGCCCAACTTCGGTTGTACAGTCAAGTATAGAAATTAATTTTTTAGTCGCACCACCCGAATGTAGAATGCTCTATCTGACTTAGTTTTTCCCCTACATTACGATTCACAAAGGTTTAAAAGCAACGTGCATCTGTATACCGATTCCAAAAGGCTAGAAATTTAGAAAGCGTTTTTCATGGCAGTGAATAATTATTACTCTCGGAGGACTTGCCAATTCTTCGCGAAAGGCGATACCCGTGAAAAAGTTTTATCTTTAATGTTTCTGGGATTGGAACCTCGAACCTCCTACGTTACTGGGATCTGAAACGCGTGCTTGAATGAAATTCTAGCAATGGTAGCTTTTCCCTTGCTCAGAAGACTTCTTTCGGAGGATTCCACAGGCAGTTTTGAGAAAAAAGTTACTTGGAAGGTTTTTTACTTCTATTCATTAATGTGCTCTCTTGCTTTACCTTTTTATTTAAAAAGAGCAGACCTCCATTGCTATCTGGCTTCTCCAAAAATAACTTTCTTTTTAAAGTCACTTTGTAAACAGTTCCTATACCAAATACCGAATTAAGCTCTAAGATTTCATATCACGTCAATAGCTCGGGTATCCTTCTTTTTTTTACTCTTTTATAGATTGGCCTCTTGTTCAAAAACAATGGTACTCCATTTGCAGCATTGTTCACTTAATTTTAAAGTTTTGAGTACTCAGAAAGTCTTGAGAAGTGATAGAGCAGCATTAGCTACATTGTACCCATACCTTGCCCAACTTAGAGTGGTTGCAAGTGATTTCAATTTTCAAACTTAGAACCTTTTATGGCCTTAAAGAGCGTTTGAACTCATTCTAAATTATAGCCACAGAGTTAAGCAACAATTTTGCCATAAATTAGTTTCACTCCGCTATGGGACTCGTTGCACATCACTCCTTCCCGACCAGAAATGATGGTCTAGGCAGGTTTGGGCAGTGGCGTAACTAGCGGGTCGGCGAGGTTTGCATGAGAAACAAAATGGTTTAAAAGGTGAAAAAGGCATTCGGCATTTGTTTAATAAAAACTATTTTCCACATAGTCGGACATTTACAAAGCATTGAACTGCCAACAGCATCTTAAAGATCTCAAAGCCTTTTACGCCTTAAATGAGTTATGAGGTCGACTCTGCAGGTCGCATCATTCAGTTCAATGTCATAAGTTTTGAATTATCGTCGCAATTTTTGTTTTATTTTGTAGACCAAATACTAAAATTTAGTTTTATGTATGACAACTGAGCCATCAGTCTTAAATCAACTCCTTTTCAATTATAACTTAAGTTGTATCATCGTCCAAAACATGGAATATTTTTTTTTATAAGGAAAGAAATAGGGGCGCATTCTTCCTCCTGGCGGAAACAGCAAAACTTACTTACGCCACTGGTTTAAGGAAACATAAAAACGCTTTTGCCAAGGTCAGAAAAATCTTTTCGCGAGATTTGGATTGAGTATGAGATTTGTGACCAATCGCTTTAGCTTTTCCGAAAAGTTGAAATATTTCGATCTCTAAATAAAAGTTTGACTCAAGCCTGAACTACATCGAAACACAAAGTAAAAAGTTTCCTAAAAAAGTCAAATGATATTCCGAAATCCGAACTCCTCCATCAAAAACAAATTTAAATCTC
This sequence comes from Melanostoma scalare, assembly GCA_949752695.1. NCBI lineage: Eukaryota > Metazoa > Arthropoda > Insecta > Diptera > Syrphidae > Melanostoma > Melanostoma scalare. The sequence goes on along the minus strand of OX456984.1, from coordinate 208,671,289 downwards.
CTCCTCTCAGTTTTAAAAAAGTGTGTTTGAAAAAGCTAGCTCATGTCGGAGCTTTCACTTTGAACAATTTTTTCCCTTTGAATTCGAGCTCGTGGAGTAGAATGGTTGAGCATGGAGAATAAAATTAGAGTAGCGACCAGAGAGAGAACTGAAGATTAAGTAACAGCAAAGTAAATACGCTTCTTGTAAAGGGATATGCGCCTACTTTTTTTGTAAGCAAGTTCTATTAAGTGCGTTTTGGTAGGCAAAAGAAAACGACCGATTTAGATAGAATCAAAATCGGTAGAACCTACCAAAACACACTGAAGATCTTATGGAACCTCGGGCCTAACGCATTTTAAGTCTTATGACGATTTCGAATGCCTCAAGGAATTGGCAAGCCCTTCGGAAATACTGTATTGCAAATTTCTCGTGACAAGCGATAGCCGCGAAAAACTTTTTTTTTCTGGAATTTGAAATTCGAACTCCCCGCAACAGGCAAAAATTCTAGCCGCTGGCCACTACGCCACGGGGGTGTTCAAAATGAAATGCCCGCCTTGGCTTGAAGTAACTTACCACGAAACCGATGTTACGTTTTATTAGAAAATGGCAGCTGACACTAAAAGTGAGATTGAATTAAAAAATTAAATATACATGCATACATATACATAAAAATCATTTCAACAAAAACTATGTATATTATAGCAAGCAGAAATGTGTTGAGTTGTTTGACATCGATAGAGACCTTGTAAATAATCCAATTGAACTTTATTAATGATCCTAATGAACTTAATAATTCCCCTTTTTGTGTGTATACCATGATTTTATTTTGTGTTAACTTTTCAAAATCATAAGTAAAGCTTCCGCGAAAATGAAAAACGTGATCATATTTTGTAATTCAAATCATAAAAACATGCATGTGTAGTTGATGTTAGAATGAAAAGTACAAAAATATGGCACATATAAATAACATCTTTTTGTTATCATACATTCTATTTTTTCTTCTTTTTTTTAAAAAAGGTACGAAAGTATTACTATCACCCTTAAAGATCCCACTGAATGGGAAATACAAGCTGATCTATACGCAAGTTCTCAGAAGTCCAATCCAATTGAAGTAGCTCGAAAATTGCGAAAGGAAAATGGAGCTTCCCCCTTCATAGGATTAGCTCAAAGAGAAAGAGGAGAGTTTAAACCAAAGGGCCAACGATGTTTTGAAGACCTCAACGAGTTCTTCCCGCTAGATAGTCCACATCGATCTAGACTTTCAAGTGCGAAAAGCGATAGAAGCAGCTGGGCACATCTATCTGATTCAGATACGAATGGAAAAATTTATAAAATTAAAACTGAGACGGTTAAAGGGAAACTCAAAGGAGACGATGTTAAAATAATGAGAACACCTACAACACCTGAGGTAAAAAGAACACCTACAACGCCTGAGGTCAAACGAAAAGAAAATACTCTGACAGTTTCACAAAATGTTAAAAATGTTAGAGGAACTACTCCGTCGCCTAATGCTAGTCCATTAAAAATGAGGGGAATTCCTTCGCCCGTCCCATTTAAAGTAAGACAAAGATGCGTTGTGTGCTATAATAAATATAATAATAACAACAACATTTAGCACAGTGGGACGTCTTAAAATGGGTTGATTTACATATGGTTGAAGTGGAACAGTCGACGCAAAGTTGAAGCCGAGCATTATTGAGTTATACGCATTAAAGTTAGAGTTGGCATGCTTGTTCGTTTGCATTTACTAAAGCTTAAGATGCTAGTTTCAGTCGATGCTGGATTAGATAGATTTGTTTCTATTTTTTGAAAAAAAAAATTTAAAGTAATTATGGTAGCCCTAGAATAGAATGTCTTGTTATGAGTTAATAGAAAGCAGAAACATTGAATTTGTTTTTGCTTTAGAATTGGAAATTTTCAACCCTCGTCCTGGTAAAGGGCTGCCTCTCACGATTCTCGATTGTTAGTTTCAATATCTGCATATCGGTAGTGCTCAATGCTCAAGTTTTTTTTTTTTGGAAAAGGCTGAGTTCAGAAATCTGGTGTCACATAAAATGGGTTGCATTTGATTCGATGTGGGTTCGGTTTATTTCGTTTTTCGTGATCGTCGGTCACACAAATTTGGAATATTGTTTTCAATTACGTCCAATCTACGTTGCTATTTCTCAATATGTACAGTTCGAAAAATAACTGTAAAGGTGTGAGCGATATGATTTCTTTGTGTAAGCCGAACCCGAATTCATGCAGTTGATAAAATATTGAAAATACAAGAGGTTTAAAAATACATGGTATCAGTAAACCAAATTGAAGCCTTATCATTATCCTTTAAAGAAGTTAATGATAAAAAGTTATGCTACTACTTCAGACAAAAAGATTTGTTTAGTACACGATTTAAAACGTGCATTGAATTAGCTCATAGAAATATTTGAAAACTTGTTATAAGAAATGTATATGTACACAAAATAAACATATCCAATGTCAGTGCGAAGTAGTACATTAACTTAAAATGATTTTTCGGATCATTGAAATCCAAAATGCATTCGTTTTCAAATGTTGATTGAATGAGAAAGGACATGTGAAATGCAATGCGCACAACACGAACTTACACGAACACGAGTCTTTTGAAGGGTTAAAGGGAGTCGTGTAGTTCTAATTCATTCGTTTAAAACGAATTTTTAGGTAATTTGAGAGGAAAAAACAAACCGTGTGAAAAAACCACTCAATCATTTCTGATGAAAACCTTAATTGCGTTTTAATCTGAGCAAGTTAATTGCAGTCTTTTGACTTGCAAGCCTCTAGTTGCAGTCGTAAGTTCAATTAAGACTGAACAAGAATCGGAATCCTTTTTCATGAGTGATTCCGTTTCAAACGAACCAACACAAGTCACACGATGTGTTTTTTCCCCTTGAATGATTCGAGTGAGGTCGCGTTATATAAAGCCTCTGACTTTATTTCTGCTGCACCAATTTTGTTTTTAAATTTAATTTGTGGTGGAAGGGAATAAGGGCAACTGTTTTGAAAAACGAGTTTATTTGCTGAATTCATAGAAAATAGAGGCCCAACCCTGCGAGTATAAAGGAACTTTTCGATAGGAAATTGTTTGATCTTTTGTTATTCTTTTTTTGCTTGCTTTACCATTAAAAAGCTACAATGCGGGAAAGTTTAACTTGTTCAGTGATTTTTAGTAAACTTTCCGAGAAAAAAGGTTGTTCATTGTATAAATAAAAACATTTTGTATGACTTTATTATAAGGAAAAAATAAACCATTTGAAAAAAAAAAAAAAAATAATCGTTTTTTTTTTTGAATCTAAGAAGTTTTATAAGAACATTGTATTGTAAAATATAGACACAAAGAAGTACCTTGTGTTAGTAAAATAACAAGATGATACATTATCCCGAACCCAATTATCGAATCATTTGAAGCTTCCTCGCAAATTACAACAAACTTCTTTTTTTCTTTTTTGGGGCCACGAGCAATGTAGTCTCTAGGGATCACAATTCTTCGACTTATCTTTCTTGCACTGTTAGGTACTCCAATGTAGATCCCTTTTAATGCTTTGGGGAGAGTGCCTCCCGCATTTTAGACGGTAAAAGTGAAAATGAAGCTATTGTTTGAAGTTTCAAGCCATCCATCCTTAGGTATTTGCGAACTTCAGAATCTGTTTCCGAATAGGTCAGAGAGTTATCTCACATCCTCGAATCTAGAAGACGCCGCCGCCGTCGCCGCTTATGCCAGGAGAGTTTCTACGAGAAGAATACCGACCTCATAAGTCATAACACCTTTTTAAACCGTTTGTAGATATGTAAATTGTCGAATCCATGGTCGTTAGTTGGTTGCTTTCCCAATCTCCCCTACTAGGAAGACCGTGTCGAATGATTTGTACAGAACTAGACTTACCGTTGTATATTCTGTGCCGACTTCATCGTCGGACGTCGGCATTCATCAGATTCCTCATTTTTGAGGAATTTGATGAGCAATTTGGTTGTGTTTCCAACTCTTGGTTTGGTTTAGCTGAAGAGCCCTATTTACAGTGGAATCCTATACAAAGAGTTTAAAGGGTTTAAGGTTAAGTATTTATATAGTTTCCTGTCTCCCTGTGGTGCAAGTTCTTATCATCCTAATCCTAGTAAAATTATAGGCCTGGTAACTTTGTCCGTCGCTTGCAACCAAATTAAATTTTCACAGCAAAAGTGCTGTGTACATCTATCTACGAGGTGTGTTCTAAAAGTATCGCGAATTTTGAATTTTACGTATATGATTTTTTTGTGGCGTTATGTTGGTACTTATGTCTCTCACTTATGCCGTCAAGCTTGGCCATTTTGAATGTTCACTTAATTGTTGACAGCTGCTTTGCTTGCACGTGTTTTGGATCGTCTTCGATTTTTACTTATTCAAGAAAATGGATCAAAGAACCTGTATCAAATTTTGTGTGAAAAACGAAATTAAGTGCGCGGATGCATTCCGAATGTTGACTGTGGCATACGGAGAAGCTAACTTGGACCGAAGCAATGTTTATCGGTGGTACAAAATGTTTTTAGAAGGCCGAGAAGATGTGAACGACGAAGAGCGTGCCGGACGCCCGAGCACATCAACAACAGACGAAAAAATTAATGAAGTGGAGAAAATGGTATTGGCCAATCGTCGAATCACCGTTAGAGAAGTTGCTGAGGACCTAAACATATCGATTGGCTCGTGCCATTCGATTTTTATCAATGATTTGGGCATGAGACGGGTCGCCGCGAAATTCGTACCAAAATTGCTCAATTGCGACCTAAAACAGCATCGCATGAACATTGCTAATGAGATGTTAAACACTGTCCGCGACGACCCAAATTTGCTCCAGAGGGTCATAACTGGTGACGAATTGTGGGTTTTTGAATTTTTTCTTTGATAATAAGAAATTTGATACAGGTTCTTTTCTCTCCATTTTCTTGAATAAGTAAAAATCGAAGACGATCCAAAACACGTGCAAGCAAAGCAGCTGTCAACAATTAAGTGAACATTCAAAATGGCCGAGCTTGTTGGCATAAGTGAGAGACATGAGTACCAACATAACGCCACAAAAAAATCATATACGTAAAATTCAAAATTCGCGATACTTTTTGAACACACCTCGTACACGATGATTTTAGAACTACGAGTATGTCCTCAGGTTCTACCGAATATTTTGCTGCATATATAAAAAGCTATCATCGCTTTATTCGGCCCTATCGAGGTAACCGTCGGAGCGAAGTTTTCTCCGCAACGCATCTTTTTTTGGAGATTCAATTTTGATTCAAGTAGTTGTCAAATTTTTTACAAATGCGGCAATGCATTGCATTCCCAAAACTAAAACTTTCCGCAACAAAAACTTATCGGAGAACGTCGGATCGTCCGATCGGAGAACTACCACGAAGCAAAATGTCTCCGATCGGAGAGAATTCCGCTCCGGCGGTTACCTGGATAGGGCCGATTAGCTCTATTTTTTCTGCTTCGAAATCTTAAGGCTGAGTACATTGTTTTAGTGTTCGTTATAGAGTTGCCAACTACACATTAGTTATTGAAATTGAATGAAATCAAATGATATACATATTAAAAAAAAAATTAATTCAATATTTCAAACGTTTCTAGCGAAAATATGAAAACTTAGGAAATTAAATCGAATCGTTTGACCAGTTTTTTTAAAAAACAGGTTTTTTATTTTTCAATTTTAGAAAAAAGTTTTTTAAAAGGCAAGTATGCAAGTTTTAAAATCTTACCGGAAGATGTTTTGAAGAGAAATTTAAAAAAAATCAATGATACGGTTTTGAGAACATTCAAAAAAATAAAAATTTTTTAAATTTGATACGCAATCTTTCGCAAACAATCTAGGAATTCTAAAACATAAAATTTCGTCTAAAACGTGTCAGCCATTAACGAAAAGTAGGTTATGGTAGGGTAGTCTCTACAGGTTTTTAAAACTGAAAAAAGTCTTCAAGGGGTATACAGCGTTATATCAATCTGATGACTTATGTACATTGTGGCGTACGGAAGGTTTAAAAATGAAAGTAAGAACATTTGCTCGAGTGCGTCTGATTTCTACAGGGGAAGTTAGGTGAACCCGAACGAAGCTCAAATTCAAAAGAATGGTGATTCGGATGTGACGCAAGCTCCTGGCATTTTTTTTTGAAAATGCAAAACGTATCGATATTTTGAAATCCTTGAGCACGTTAGATTTTTATAAGCACCGCGGTTCAATTTAACGCCCCGGTAGTCCTTATCCATGATCTGAAAACTATTCTGAAGAAATTTCTTAGTCTGGCGGCTTAAAACAAATTCTTGATTTTTTTTATAATGGATTTTAATTAAAACGCAACGCACATTTTATTTATTTTACATACATCCAATTAAAAAAGAACAAACAATTTTTTTTTTTCAATAATATTTCAGTCTTAAGTAAAAAATAACATGTTTTTTAGCAGCTGAATAAATAACAACATTGATTTACACACAATTTTAATATATAATAATAGCAGTACATCTTTTCTTATCATGGTACGTCTGTTTTAGATGGAGTAGATGTATTTTCTAATTTCAGTCCTTCACTTCTTAAATCTATGTTGACTTTGGTTTCAATAGGTGCTAAATGCTCTTGCTCAGCTGCATGCAGTTTTTCCAAAAGTGTTGTATCACTTTCAGCCTTTAGAATTTTTTTCCGTCGCTCGTTGATAACTTGAAGGGAATCATAAACTTCATTGCCATTATCAGCACCGCCATTTCTTTCATTTAGTTTTTTAAAAAATATAGAATCATAGTCATTTGTTATTTTGGGCTTCGGTCGATAAAAAGTATTCGACGAATTACTTCTGTGAAGTACTTTACTTGTCTGGCTATACTTTTTTGTATCCAATAAAGGCCTTGGGTCATTGCCTATTGGTAAGGTTTCGGGTCTAGTTCTTTTCAAGATTCCCACTTTTAATTTTATCGGGGGTTTTTCGTCACTCTCTGGACTTTCTTCGAGCACACAAGGTTCTATACTAGACTGTCCTGAAAATTGGCGTGCAGCTATTGGTTCCGAGCAAATGGAAAGCTGACTTCTGAAAATTGGAAGGAAAGATCAGAGACTATTGAATAGTTCAAAATAGAAAAAAGTGGTGGTAAGGGAATCATCGAAGACTATTTGATAGTTCAAAAGTAAAAACGGGGGTCTGTGACACAAGTCTACAAGTCGAGAACCACTTGCAGGATTATGTTCATTACAATGTTGAAGAAGAGCAAGTAAACTTGTGGCTTTTTGTTATAGCAATTCTTTTACACTTGTCATAATTCGCTTGTTTTACAAGTACTTGTAGTTTTGTGTTGCAGGCTCCAGGTAGTCAAGGGTAAGATTAGTCAAACTCTCAAGTAAGAGAAAAAAATTAGAAAACTTAGAAGATCGATATGCGCCAAATACAAACCTAAATTCACGTTCAACCGAAGGCGTTGATGACGGCCCAGAGTTCACGCGTTTTGTCAATTTACTGGTAGATCGTTGAGACTCCGGGCTATGTAAATCAACTTGAACCTTTTTGGAATCTACACTTGGAGTTCGGCTAGTCATTGAAGAACACTTGTTTGTCCAACGTGCCCCGTACGATAGGTCAGAGAGTGTTGAACTTCTGCTATAAATATGGTTAGTTTTTATTCCTTTCTCATCATTAAACATTTAAAAGAAGCACCGTCTTTCCTCCATTGCCACATTTTGAAGATCCTCATTTTCTATGGGCTTTTGTCTCAAAAGTAGGTGTTACAAAATGTTTTTAGAAGGCCGAGAAGATGTGAACGACGAAGAGCGTGCCGGACGCCCGAGCACATCAACAACAGACGAAAAAATTAATGAAGTGGAGAAAATGGTATTGGCCAATCGTCGAATCACCGTTAGAGAAGTTGCTGAGGACCTAAACATATCGATTGGCTCGTGCCATTCGATTTTTATCAATGATTTGGGCATGAGACGGGTCGCCGCGAAATTCGTACCAAAATTGCTCAATTGCGACCTAAAACAGCATCGCATGAACATTGCTAATGAGATGTTAAACACTGTCCGCGACGACCCAAATTTGCTCCAGAGGGTCATAACTGGTGACGAATTGTGGGTTTTTGAATTTTTTCTTTGATAATAAGAAATTTGATACAGGTTCTTTTCTCTCCATTTTCTTGAATAAGTAAAAATCGAAGACGATCCAAAACACGTGCAAGCAAAGCAGCTGTCAACAATTAAGTGAACATTCAAAATGGCCGAGCTTGTTGGCATAAGTGAGAGACATGAGTACCAACATAACGCCACAAAAAAATCATATACGTAAAATTCAAAATTCGCGATACTTTTTGAACACACCTCGTACACGATGATTTTAGAACTACGAGTATGTCCTCAGGTTCTACCGAATATTTTGCTGCATATATAAAAAGCTATCATCGCTTTATTCGGCCCTATCGAGGTAACCGTCGGAGCGAAGTTTTCTCCGCAACGCATCTTTTTTTGGAGATTCAATTTTGATTCAAGTAGTTGTCAAATTTTTTACAAATGCGGCAATGCATTGCATTCCCAAAACTAAAACTTTCCGCAACAAAAACTTATCGGAGAACGTCGGATCGTCCGATCGGAGAACTACCACGAAGCAAAATGTCTCCGATCGGAGAGAATTCCGCTCCGGCGGTTACCTGGATAGGGCCGATTAGCTCTATTTTTTCTGCTTCGAAATCTTAAGGCTGAGTACATTGTTTTAGTGTTCGTTATAGAGTTGCCAACTACACATTAGTTATTGAAATTGAATGAAATCAAATGATATACATATTAAAAAAAAAATTAATTCAATATTTCAAACGTTTCTAGCGAAAATATGAAAACTTAGGAAATTAAATCGAATCGTTTGACCAGTTTTTTTAAAAAACAAGTTTTTTATTTTTCAATTTTAGAAAAAAGTTTTTTAAAAGGCAAGTATGCAAGTTTTAAAATCTTACCGGAAGATGTTTTGAAGAGAAATTTAAAAAAAATCAATGATACGGTTTTGAGAACATTCAAAAAAATAAAAATTTTTTAAATTTGATACGCAATCTTTCGCAAACAATCTAGGAATTCTAAAACATAAAATTTCGTCTAAAACGTGTCAGCCATTAACGAAAAGTAGGTTATGGTAGGGTAGTCTCTACAGGTTTTTAAAACTGAAAAAAGTCTTCAAGGGGTATACAGCGTTATATCAATCTGATGACTTATGTACATTGTGGCGTACGGAAGGTTTAAAAATGAAAGTAAGAACATTTGCTCGAGTGCGTCTGATTTCTACAGGGGAAGTTAGGTGAACCCGAACGAAGCTCAAATTCAAAAGAATGGTGATTCGGATGTGACGCAAGCTCCTGGCATTTTTTTTTGAAAATGCAAAACGTATCGATATTTTGAAATCCTTGAGCACGTTAGATTTTTATAAGCACCGCGGTTCAATTTAACGCCCCGGTAGTCCTTATCCATGATCTGAAAACTATTCTGAAGAAATTTCTTAGTCTGGCGGCTTAAAACAAATTCTTGATTTTTTTTATAATGGATTTTAATTAAAACGCAACGCACATTTTATTTATTTTACATACATCCAATTAAAAAAGAACAAACAATTTTTTTTTTTCAATAATATTTCAGTCTTAAGTAAAAAATAACATGTTTTTTAGCAGCTGAATAAATAACAACATTGATTTACACACAATTTTAATATATAATAATAGCAGTACATCTTTTCTTATCATGGTACGTCTGTTTTAGATGGAGTAGATGTATTTTCTAATTTCAGTCCTTCACTTCTTAAATCTATGTTGACTTTGGTTTCAATAGGTGCTAAATGCTCTTGCTCAGCTGCATGCAGTTTTTCCAAAAGTGTTGTATCACTTTCAGCCTTTAGAATTTTTTTCCGTCGCTCGTTGATAACTTGAAGGGAATCATAAACTTCATTGCCATTATCAGCACCGCCATTTCTTTCATTTAGTTTTTTAAAAAATATAGAATCATAGTCATTTGTTATTTTGGGCTTCGGTCGATAAAAAGTATTCGACGAATTACTTCTGTGAAGTACTTTACTTGTCTGGCTATACTTTTTTGTATCCAATAAAGGCCTTGGGTCATTGCCTATTGGTAAGGTTTCGGGTCTAGTTCTTTTCAAGATTCCCACTTTTAATTTTATCGGGGGTTTTTCGTCACTCTCTGGACTTTCTTCGAGCACACAAGGTTCTATACTAGACTGTCCTGAAAATTGGCGTGCAGCTATTGGTTCCGAGCAAATGGAAAGCTGACTTCTGAAAATTGGAAGGAAAGATCAGAGACTATTGAATAGTTCAAAATAGAAAAAAGTGGTGGTAAGGGAATCATCGAAGACTATTTGATAGTTCAAAAGTAAAAACGGGGGTCTGTGACACAAGTCTACAAGTCGAGAACCACTTGCAGGATTATGTTCATTACAATGTTGAAGAAGAGCAAGTAAACTTGTGGCTTTTTGTTATAGCAATTCTTTTACACTTGTCATAATTCGCTTGTTTTACAAGTACTTGTAGTTTTGTGTTGCAGGCTCCAGGTAGTCAAGGGTAAGATTAGTCAAACTCTCAAGTAAGAGAAAAAAATTAGAAAACTTAGAAGATCGATATGCGCCAAATACAAACCTAAATTCACGTTCAACCGAAGGCGTTGATGACGGCCCAGAGTTCACGCGTTTTGTCAATTTACTGGTAGATCGTTGAGACTCCGGGCTATGTAAATCAACTTGAACCTTTTTGGAATCTACACTTGGAGTTCGGCTAGTCATTGAAGAACACTTGTTTGTCCAACGTGCCCCGTACGATAGGTCAGAGAGTGTTGAACTTCTGCTATAAATATGGTTAGTTTTTATTCCTTTCTCATCATTAAACATTTAAAAGAAGCACCGTCTTTCCTCCATTGCCACATTTTGAAGATCCTCATTTTCTATGGGCTTTTGTCTCAAAAGTAGGTGGCGTTTTGCTGTGTCAGATCGTTTTGTTCGATCAGTAATTCTAGATGCTTGGCCCTCTGACAGTCCTAAATGAGTTCAATATTATGAGGCAAAATATTACTATGATGCGTGTAAAGTACAAACCTGACTCATCAACAGATAAGGCATTCCAATACTGTTTTTGTAAAGATATTGGTTGAAGCAAGGAACTTGCTGATTCTCGCGAAGACCTGTGAACAAGACTCCCAGTAAGTCTTGGACTACGTGTTCTAGGGTGGCGACCATTGACCGTTTGATGGTGATGCTGATGATGACGATGACGTTTGTGAGAATTTTGTGCTATTTGTGTTGACTTACGGCTAGGTGATAATAAATGTGCTAACGTTGTAATGTTTGTTGGCATTGTTGAATGTCCTGTCAGATTGGGAACGGAGCCACTTCGAGGAAGTTTCTGCTTTTTCGCAGGTAGTTGTGACGAATGCCTGTTGGTGGTAAATTTAGTTTGAAATCAATTAAGCTTTTGAGGTTAATTGTGTAGAATCAGAACTAATTGAATTTATTAGGTCATTCCAGATGAGTAGAAATTCTTCAGTGTATTTTGAGAGAATATCTCTTAACAGCTGTTGGCGTTCTACAAACATTTCTTAAATCTTTAGATGAACTTTGAGGAATACACTAAATTAGACAATTCAGCCCTATCACAGAATCCATCGTCATCGAAAAAAGTCTAAGTTTCCCGATGTAACTATCACATAATCCATTCGGAGTGGAACGAATTTCGAAATTCGTAGATTCGGTATCACCAAATCCAAGTGGAATATAAAAACGTCATCTTTATAAACAAAAGAAGTTGTGTTTTGCAGAAAAATGAGAATGATCTTGCACATTTGGCGTAAAACAGCTGATTTCGTAACCAGCATGACGGTATTTAGTGTGGCAACTGTGGAAATGCTTTCTTCGATTCCATTCAGATTTTGTTATCACAAATTTTCGTAGTTCGTAACTTAGCTTTCCGTGTGGAAGTTTTCTACGATAGAATCTGTGATAGGGCTGAATTACGTTTTTGAAGATTTAAGATCTGAAAAAAATACTTGTCTGAAATGTCCCATTAATACAATAAACGTTTGTGTTCTATTCTAGGCCAGGCCGGTATAGAATTAACATAAAAAGTAAAACATTATAAAAATTTCATTAAACCCTTAAATACTGATAATTTATAAGACTAAACTATGGTAAACCATCAGATCAGTACATACCAGCGCCCGCAGACGGTCGAAAGTGGCAGTGTCACATTGTATACTCACATCTCACAGGATGTTCGATTATAGGTTTGTTCGTTGAACTTTACCCAGGGTTGACCCAGGTTTTTTTGACAACCCTATGAGTTGTCAGAAAAACCTGGGTTTTCCAGTCCTCAAAAAACGCTAAATCACAAATCACCACACATCCCTGTCATTAAAAAAAAAATACATGCCATTTGACAGCTCTCAACTCGCCACAGCAAAAAGCTAGTGCGAGTTTATGGAAAACCTAGGTCAACCCTAGGGCTCAAAAAACACTCAATTTGACATTCAGGGCGTCTTTGGGTTTCTCAAAAAACACTTTATGGCGACCCCAGGGCGACCCTAGGGCTTCAACGAACAAACCTTATGTTCGGGAAGAGACATTGCTGATTGTTATATTTTATTTTGTGGACTACAAAGCAAAATATAAAACGCATAAAATTCAGTTGTGGCATAAGAACTAGCACTACCACATGGTCATGATCAAGGACTCGCTGAGGTGAGTCATTCAAATTCATGGGAGGGAAGTATTGGAAGTATTTTTAAATCAGTACAAACATTCTGTCAAAAAAGGTACAAAAACGCCATATTAAACTCTCCTTTTAAGTAGAAATTGAAGAAAATTAATGAAGTCGAATATTACACAGCTCTTTGTTACTGTTCATGGCTGAGTACCGGAAAGTCTGAAGTCTGAACATAAAAGAAAATATGAAGATTTACTCTGGAGAACGAGCTTGAAATGCTTTTGCTAAGGTATTACCTTTAGCAATGAATTGACATATTGACAAGTCCTTTGATAGTGTGCACTTCCATGAAAAATGCTTTCTTAATTAGCTTTCTGGAATCAAAATATTGTATTGGTGCTAAGTATACATACATATATTGGCTCAATCTGAGCTTGTTGCGCCTCAGTTCAGTGCTGGTTACAACTTACAAGTAGACGAATGGTGCTGATTTGTATGTTTAAATGTAATCTAACGGAACTTTTTCAATATGTATTTTATGTAGGTATAAATATAATTCATGGTTGGTATATTTAGTTATACCTGGCAAAATTTGGTAACATTTTGGTCGAGGAGCGTAGAATGTAGCGGGACTTTCGTTAGCAATGTAGATAATTTAAGCTGCAGTGTAACTAAAGGCTGAAACTCTGTGTGAACAAGTTTAGCTCGTGTGAGAAAAATATTGTGCTTCCATAAACTCTTTTATTTAATTACTAAAAATTAGTGTCCGACCGAATGTCAATTTCTAGCTGAAGCCGAAGCCGAAGCTTCAATAAATTAAAGAATTTTCCTTTTTGATTGACTGAAACTGAAAACAAAAAATTAATTTTTGGATTTTTTTCTAGAACAGGTTGAAGCCCTGGGGTCGCCACAAAGCGTTTTTTGAAAAACCTAAACTCGCCCTGAATGTCAAACTGAGTGTTTCTGAGCCCTGGGGTTAGCCTGGTTTTGGCTCAACTCGCTCTAGGTTTTTGCTGGGGCGAGTTGAGAGCTGTCAAATGGCATGTACTTTTATTCAAATGACAGAGATGTGTGGTGATTTTGAGGTTTAGTGTTTTTTGAGGACTGGAAAACCCAGGTTTTTTGACAACTTATAGGGTTGTCAACGACACCTGTGTCAACTCTGGGTAAAGTTCAACGAACGAACCAAATGCTAAACCAATAACTAAATCTTCGGCTTCGGCCAAAACATCGGGCCGAATGTTGCCGAAGCCCGAAGCCCAAGCCCAAGACCAAGCTTCGGTAGGACACTACTAAAAATGGATATATAGAGTACCTACTTCCTACTGGTATGAGTTGTTTAATTTTTTCAATTTGTTGAATTCAAACAAGCAATTATAAAGCCCACTAAATGAAGAAATAAATCCAATTAGTTGATTATTTCATTCTATAATTGTTTTTTGAAGTAGATACTGCATGTCGAAAATTTGGTCAACAATTCAAATTCCCACAACTTTGCAAAGAGTAATTATTTGTACAACAAAACTATTTGCTGCACTATTCAAAGATATGCATAAATGTACAACCTACTCAATTCTCACCAAAATCGGAAACATTGACCATTTTTTACGTGCATTTTTGTAGTCGCGCTTCGCTTTCCTACCGGGAAAGAATCATAAATGCCAACTTTTGAGACACAGAACAGGGGCACAGATCTCTCTGCTCGGTTTTCATTACCCCAATGTAACAAAGTTGTCAATTGTCAGAATTCGATGAGCTTATCGTACGCAACCGTTCCATTTCCACATCAGAAGAGTAGGGATTTGAATGTGGAAACGAATATGAAAATCTGATTGCTGAATCGTCAGGAAAACAGTTAAGGAGCTTAGACGTTTCAGACAAGAGATTATTTATGAAAATAAGGAAGAGATTCGGAGACAAAGCGGAGCCCTAAGGCACACCAGTACCCCTGTTCTGTAACTATCTACTAAATGGAACGAAATTCTATGAATTTAGTAGGATTTCCTTCCGGTTCTCACTGTTAACACAGGGGCACAGCATTTATAAAGTGGGTATCAGAAATCAGACTAGTAACAATCCATAATACAACATGTATTGAATGGTCGGAAAGGTGGTTTCAAATCCAACGAAGAAGAGACTCATATAGCAAAGGCACGCATTTTCTATCAAAGCCTTAGATCAAAAAAAAAGTCAGTAACTGTTATCAGAGCTCTTGACGAGGATCGTTCGATGTTTTTTCCATTCTCTTAGTCCTTTCGGATACGTTTATTTTTGATTTAATCAGTTACTTTTTAGCTGTGAAAGAAAATAGGCTTCGAAAGGCAAACTCATTTGTAATAATAAAATTTGGATAGTAGTTTCTTGAGCAATTGCCTTTTTCTCATTTTTAAATTAGTCGTTTTATTTGTTGCGAAAGTTGATTAGGTCGTTCTGCTTCTTGGCTAAATCAGTCAGTTACAAACATGAATGACTCCATTCCAGAACAGGGCTGCCAGAAATCATGATTTATCATGATTTTCATGCTTTTTAGACCCTAATCATGTTTTCATGTTTTTGAGTCCAAAATCATGTTTTTTCACACACAGCCTTAATCTTTCTTTCGCCTCGGGCCTTGGAATATTTTTGACAGCTCAGCAATCACCTCGAGTGCTCGACTAACACAATGGTTGCGTTCGGATTTTTACCTAAGACGAACTAGATTCCTTTCGTGACATTTGTTGTTAGTGTAATCCCATGTTAAAAAGCAGCTGACTGCAAAACATCTTTTGAGGGGAAAGCGATCCAAAGGTGCCTTACAAATCATGGTATAGCAAGCTACCCAATTTGAAATTTGAGAACAGCTGACTTGGATTCATTTTTGTTTTGCTTTCTGTCATAGTGCTTTGTTGCAAAATTGTTTTTTGTAAACACAAAATTTAAAATATGGTGCTCCTAATTAATCTAAACGACGTTGTTTACGAAGTAAACGATTGTGAAGAAGTTTGCAATCGAATAATAAGTGGTACGTGTTGTTTGCAATTTTTAAAACACATTTGGTTTGGTTTGTGCGTTCGAAAAAAAATGGGTAGCATAACTAGGATACCTTTGTATCCGGGTAAGTTTTCGAACGACTAAGATTAGGTATCTGTCAAATCAGAAACAGCTGATAAATCGAAGTGAAAACAAACCAAACCAAATGTGTTTTAAAAATTGCAAACAACACGTACCACTTATTATTCGATTGCAAACTTCTTCACAATCGTTTACTTCGTAAACAACGTCGTTTAGATTAATTAGGAACACCATATTTTAAATTTTATGTTTACAAAAAACAATTTTGCAACAAAGCACTATGACAGAAAGCAAAACAATAATGAATCCAAGTCAGCTGTTCTCAAATTTCAAATTGGGTAGCTTGCTATACCATGATTTTTAAGGTACCTTTGGATCGCTTTCCCCTCAAAAGATGTTTTGCAGTCAGCTGCTTTTTAACATGGGATTACACTAACAACAAATGTCACGAAAGGTATCTAGTTCGTCTTAGGTAAGAATCCGAACGCAGCCAATGATGATGAGTAAAAGAGATCAGAGGATGAAACATTTTTTATATTTTTCTATCGTTCACTTCATTTTCCATGCTTTTTATTTTCCTAATATTATTTTGCTTTCAACATTGAGAATTGAGTTCAGCTTCAGCAATTGCCAATTGCAGAGAATTGAAACATATATTTCGGCTTAAGGAAAATCATGTATTTATTTTATTAAAATCGTTTTTGGCCAATTTCGGTTTTTGTTCTCTAGACAATGGATACAAAGCACATGGATAAGTACAAAACTGTATAATGAGTTCTTTTAGTTGAGATAATCGACGTGTTTTTTATCTAATAAATGAAAAGACTAGTAAGATATTTGACAGTTAAAACACAATCTTTTTATATTTCCTCAGACGCACATTTCGGAAGCAGTGCTTCCATTGTCATTGAGATTTATAAATTAAAATAAATTATTTGTCAAAAAAATTAATAAAAAAAAGCAAAAATGTTTCTAAACAAAATTACAATTGAGTTTAATTGAATCTATTAAAAAAAATTTTTTAAGTTGAACCTTTGATCGGTTCATCATCATTCATCACTATTCATTAGATTATTTTTGTTTTTAAATATATAAAATGATTCAAAAGCATCTAATTCATAATTGCTATTTACATTTCTTAATAATTTTAAATTTTGCAAACTAAAACTATGACTATTTTCTAGCATATGTTCTTTTCATTATATTTTATTCTTTGTACAATCATTACATCCGACAGAATAAATTCCTGATTTTTGAAGATGTTCAATTTTATCTTAAGATCCTTTAATCAATCAGTGCAGCGAAATAAAAATAAAATATCTGATTGGAGGATCTGAGGATAAAATTGAACAACTTCAAAAATTATTCTATCGGATGTAATGATTGTACAAAAAAATATTTAAAAAAATTTTTAAAAATTTTGCAATCTTAAATATAATGAAAAAGAAAAGTCAAGTGTTGCAGAACATATGCTAGAAAATAGTCATAGTTTTAGTTTGCAAAATTTAAAATTAATAAGAAATGTAAATAGTAATTATGAATTAGGTGCTTATGAATCATTTTACATATTTAAAGACAAAAATAATCTAATGAATAGTGATGATGGACCGATCAAAGAATCAATTTAAAAAAAATTTTTTAATAGATTCAATGCAACTCAATTGTAATTTTGTTTAGAAACATTTTTGCTTTTTTTTTTATTAATTTTTTGACAAATAATTTATTTTAGTTTATAAATCTCACTGACGATATAAGCATTGCTTCCGAAATGTTCATCTGAGGAAATATAAAAAGTGTTGCAACTGCTAAGAATTTTACTAATCTTTTCATTTATCAAAACTGTTTGTTTTTGTTTCAAGTTTCGATACTTTTTTGCTTTTATGTTTTAATTAATAATCTGAAGAAACTGTTAAGCTATTATATACATTTGTTTTACTCATGGTATGGTTTCCAAATACTCTATTTGAATTCTTTCTTTTATTTTTCATTACGAGATTGGTCCGTCATGTTTTTTTATCCCAAATCATGTTTTTAAACTATGATTTTTTAAATTTCTCAGTGGCAGCACTGTTCCAGAACGGCATTCATTTCTACTCTCAATAGCAACGGACATTGTAAAGAGAAGATGTATTTTAAATAACTCCAAAGTTAAAATGATTGTAAGTTTGAGAGCATTTCTCTCAGTAGAGTGAATAGAAGCGGAAGGGTCCTGCAATTTTTTTTCGAGAAACGGTTTCTCATGTCATGAAATTATAATTATTAGAAATGTTAGTCTGGTTGGGGCACCAAAAATAAGTTCCTAAGTTTTGACTTTCTACACTTAGTTTACACTTACACTTAGTTTAGTGATGTGAACAGAAACTCGAGGCTTCAAGTAAACTTAGCTTGGTCTAAATGGCAATTGTATTGATATTCGAAATATAAAGATTGATAGAAAGTACTGAATAGCCGTGAAATCTTCTTAAATCAGTATCGAAAATAGAGTGATTTTATACAGGCATGTACTTTAGTCTATCTGGATTCTGGAAACATTGTACTTAACTGCGTGAGGTGGTGCCGATGATTACAAAACGATTAATGAAATTCTTGACGAAACAATTTTAACTTTTTTGGTGTAAATTTTCTGTGGTTTCAAGCTTACTGAGTTCGGCTTCATTTAACGCCACCATAAACGAAGATTTGATAAGACGAGGTAATTTTCAGTGGCTTTCTTTTTTGTCATAAAGGACCCAGTCCATTTAAACCGTTGCGTCTGTTGCGACAACGAATGTTTTGAATTTTGCCGTACACAACATATAAGAGTCACGCATAGAACCCGTTGAATGAGAGAAATCTGAGATGAGACGATATGTCAACACAAACTAAAGATGAGTAATTTTTTTTTCAATTATTTAAAAAAAAAAGATATGCATTTAAAAGCCACGTATACCACAACAAAGTCCTTAAAAAGGTTAATAATAAATAAGTTACTAAAAACTTGGACTCATCCCGAAACTTCTGAGTGTCCTACTTCGCACACTGAATGTTTCGCTTCGGTGCAAGGGGTTAAGACATCAACTCAACATCAACAATGTTTGTTTTGCTTGAAGCACAGGCGTAGCCAGGTTCAAGTTTCGGGGGGGTTTTTTAGAAAATAAAACTAACGGAAGTGCATGAAATAAATAACCTTTATATAATATGAAAAAAGAAGGTTCATTTGATTACATATGCATTATATAATCAAACTTTTGTTTTTCTTTTAAATATATCGACTACTTCATCTACGTCAATATCTATCCCATATAGTTAATATTCATAAGAGCCAAGCCGTTAAGTCTGTTTTCACTCGTTGTGATCCGCAAGTAGTTTTTAAGTCTTCGTAGGCTTGAAAAAGTCCGTTCTGGTGTAGCAGTGGAAACAGGTATGGTAGCCAATATCTGTAGCAACGTGTAAATATTTGGATATAGTTTTTTATCGCACTTATCCAAGCATTCCAAAGCAGATTTTGGACTAGGGGACTAGGGGATGAGATAATCATAGCTGCTTTCCACACTTCAAGTTCTGCTTTGACGAAGGATGTACCTACTTCTTTCGGGTAGCACTGCCGAATACATAAAAGTTGCGTTTTCCATTTCAGATCTGACTGCAAAATTTGAAGGTAGCACACCAGATAATGCTAATACTACTTTACGGCGTTTCGCAAACCTCTCGGTCAATTGGTGAATTGTGTGGTATATACTAATTTATTTTGCCATACGTATACGTATGACGCAGAATGTTTAGAGCGATTAAGTTGCCTTCCAACGATACGTGGCACTTGCAGTTTTTTCGAGCATTACCTTTGCTTCTTCATATAGGGGTAGGGGTAACCGGGGCTAGCTGGCAAGTGGGCAAGTTAACTAATCGCCCATAGTTTTAAATAACTTTGACTAATTTTTTCCTTGGTAATTTAAAGAAAAATGAGGGCATATGTGCGGAAAACCGCGAGAGCGTCGAAATCAAAGTTTTTTTTTTATTTGATATATAGTTTGATACATCACACGAAATTTCTTTAATTTGTTTATTTAATATAATTTTTGGATTCTGTTTGTTAACTTAATTTTATTTTTTTGAATTCATTTTTTTTAATCTAGTTTTTTTTTTTTTGTGTACTACACGAAATTATTAATTTATAATTGTAGTTTCAAATAAAATTGACTTTTAATTCTATTTGCTTATAGTTTTAGTGGAAATAAGAATATAATCAATGGGGGGGGGGGGGGTCCCTTGGCTACGCCCATGGCTTGAGTTATTCAGAAACTTATGATGTATGATATAGATTCAACCGCTAGATAAATCTTGTTGAATATAAATAGCATTTCTTAAAAAGAAAAGAAATTGCAATAAAGAAAGAAGTGTTAAATCCTTTGAAAATAATGAGAAACAGTAATTCATCATTTTTAGTTGGCAACCTTGGCTGCGAAACCTTGCCTTTTTTTCCTAGTGCTCATCTTAAAGTTTTTAATTTCTTTTTTAATATTGTTTGTGAACTCAATAAACCTTTGAAACCTGCTCATAAGTTCAACCTAATACCCTTGTTTACGAAACAATAATAGTTTTTTACAAGTGCATTTGCTTAATAATTAATTTTGTGAATAATTAAAATTTTGCATAAATTGTCTTTTTCTGATCGTCGACTTTGTTGACATTTCAATGAAAATTCGTTCCTGAATTGGTAACTATTCTTGTTATCTCCCTCACTCTCACTTCCCTCAGGTTAGTGCTGATTTTTGTATATGCTTCTGCCAATTTGAAGCAATTTCGTGGAAACTACACACAACCATCTTATCATTTTTATGTTTCTACGCCTTCGTATCTGGTGGACAAGTGAATTCAACAACCTAAACCTCATCTTTAAACTCTGCTCAGATCATCATTCTTACCTTACGGGTGAGTACAATTTAGTATAGTTCTGCCAAGCAATCTACATTTGGTATTACATACATTCCCTTTGGTTTTTGTTTTTACTTTCATAAACAAAACATTCATCAGCACCATCTACTGCCATCGATCTCCTACCAACTCATCTAATACTTCAACCTCGCGTCAGCCATTGATCTCACTTAGCTAACTCATTAGTTCCACATTCCACAATAGTATTCTGGTTTGTGTATCATCTACATTAGGTTGTGAACATTAATACTTATCACTCCGTACACTTAAAACAAAAAATACAACTTGAGTTAAAAAAAAAAAAAAAAAAAATTAAAAACAAAAACAGTATAATTATTAATTATTCATTACTCTATAATCACCACATTACTGAAATCCGTCATATAAACAATGAATATCAGCCCTTGTGACTCCGTTAATTGCCTTCTCGATTCTAAATTCACGGAATTAGTGACATGTCGCGGAATTTGCAACAAATCGTACCACCCTCCATGCATCGGTCTCAGTAAAAGATCTTGCGCCAATATCAAAGATTATCTTAACTTTTTTGTATTCCTTTGCGACGAGTGTAAGAATATCTCTCTCTCTCACGTTCTCCTTGCTGTGAAATGCCTCAGTGACTCAACCAACTCTATTATAAATGACAATAAAAACTTCCATAAAAAAGTTCTCAGCCAACTTCAACACTTAGATGAATTCTCTAAGAGTATAGAATTATTGAATGGTGCAATTGACACGTTTAGCAATCGCTGTTTCTTAACTCTATCTTCAATCGAAAAAAGTATTTCATCTTTAAATAATCCCCGCAACTCATACGACCAACATACTCATTGCCGTTTTGATGACATCAACAACGTAGTGCGCTCTACGATAGAGACTGTTATGAAAACTTATCACATTGACAATATCCATTGGCTCATTCAATCTCTTCGGTCTGATTTTGATCTGCTATCTCATAATACGAGTACTTCGATCTCAACCACTCCTGCTTCCTGTCCAATCACTCCAACTCTGCACACACTAATCTCGAACGTTTCCGACATTAGCTGTGAACTCGCTCTCACTCGTGCCTCTGTTAATGACATAATAGATGAAATCAGAACCACATCATGTAAAATCGATGACATTCCGGCACAATCTCAACACAACTCTATTCTCTACAACACCTCCATCCTCGCTGAGATCATCGAATCATCTCATAATCCTGCATCTCTAACAGCATCAACCAATACTTCATCCTCTAACTTCAATCTGCTTTCTGCCTCCATTACCGATGAACTTTCCATACCATCTCCGAGCATACCAGTTTCTTCTACTTCCCTTCCAATCAACACATCTACATCTTTAACTTCGTCAACATCAGCTAGAACTTCATCAAACTCCAATACTTCTGTCATCTTCCCATCAGCCCGTACAACATCTTCTATTCCGACGTCAATTTATACATCATCAACTTCACATCATCATCCTCACTCAGCATCAATTTCATTAAAATCAACTCCTACTATTGGCCCCGTTCCTGCACCGTCTTCTACCTCATCAATGCCTGAAAACGTAAATTTCGAACCTGCCTTAGTCTATCATTTCGGCACAACCTGGACTCATACAGAATGGATGAATAGGATTAATAAATTGAATAAATTATCTTCTTTTACACCTTTATTTATCTATAATACTCCAACTACTGCCAATGTCTCCTGGTTACGTAATTTCTTTTCCGTGCATTTCAAAATTAATATCGATAAATGTTTTAAACTTAAATCTTCTTGTTTTAAAGCCTACATTCCAACTAAATATCAATGGTTGTTTTCACCTTTTGATCAAAATGTATTTAAGGTTGGCAAAATCAAAATTTCTCTATCGAATTTATTAAAGAAGGCACAGCCTGTCAATAATCTTAAAATTGTATCAAGTAAAAGACCTTCGTCTAATTTTAAGCCTAATTTTTCAAATGCAAAACCAATTGTTAACCCTAAGCTTCTTCCGTCCCCTCAACCCAAACGAGTTTCTTTTAAAATTGATACCAATGCCTCCCATCCCTCTACCAAACCTCCAACTCATAATCCCTCCAACAGGCCGTATCGTAACTTTGTACATTCTCATTCCCTTAATCCCTCTCAACCTTCAATTACAACTCCTCCTTCTTTTTATTTAACTCCCACATCTCCCCTTACATCTCTTCCCTCTAATCAATTCCTCCCAACACCTTCTTCTCTGGATAATTCACCTTTCCCATGCTTCGACCTTACATCTGGAGCAAAATACCCTAATTTTATTAGATCCCACATAATTAATCCTAGCACACCTGAACCACCGTCCACCTCAACTTCCAGTTTCGACCCCCTTTTGCCTCCCACAGTCAAACTTACCCAGCAATCTATTGATTCAACTGAATCACGGTATGCCCTGTCTAGACTTAGAGACAAAAAGACATACGAAAACATTCGGATTTTCCTGGCTTACCTTCATGATAAGTCAGACATAGTCTGCTATGAAGGCAAAACCAAAACCAGTGTCATTGTCTCTATTCAGCAGGAAGGTCTCCCCACTGATGCTCCCACCCTTAAAAAACTATACATCAAATACCATGAACTTTTTAATCTGTCCCCCGAAAAGGTCGCTAATGATCTAGAAGCTTTTGGTCAATATGTTCACTCAAAGCGTATATCCCACCTTCAACGTAGTAGAGCTGACCATGACAAGTTTTTTCGTTAGTAATCTACCTCTTACCTTTTACTATCAAAACGTAAGAGGACTTCGCTCAAAAACAAGTGCAGTCCTTCAACAATCCCACGCTTTGCCTTTTGATGTCTATGCCCTGTCTGAAACTAACCTTATCCCTAGCATTAACAACCAGGAACTGTTCCCTTCTACTTTCAATGTTTATCGAGACGACGATCAAGACCGTGACACAGATGACACTCCTTGTCGTGGTGTCCTGATAGCTGTCATCAATTCAATCGACTCATCTCTTCTCTCAACATCCTCTTCCCCAAGCCTTGACTTTGTCTCAATCAAAATTACACTACCTCATAAATCGCTTTACATTATCTGCTTCTATATTTTACCATCGCAACCCCTCGAATCTTATGAATTTGCAGTCAAAACGATTGACGACATTTCAGATTTATGCGAACCCGATGATGAGATCCTTATTTTCGGTGACTTCAACTTGCCGTATCTAAACTGGACCTTGTCAGATGACCAATCGTTTTACATTGCTTCTAGCCCCATCTCTGCCAAAGAATGTCTGTTCGTTGATCGCCTTGCAGACTCTTGCCTCTGCCAAGTAAGTGGAATTTCCAACTATATGGGTAGGCAACTTGACCTTGTATTTACAACAGATCCCATTAATTCTTCAATCTCACTTTCACCCCTGCTTCTCTCAACCATAGATAACCTACACCCTCCTCTCCTTCTCTCATTTTTTCTCCAGTCTTCTAAACCACCTAACACTCCCGTACCTCCAGCTTCATACGATTTCCACAAAGCAAACTTCCGCAAAATTAATGATTATCTCAATAGAACTCACTTTAATTTTGATAACCTAACTGTAGAAGATGCTACATCCGCGTTCTACAGAGAAATACATAATGCTATATCCCTCTTCGTTCCCCTTTCTAGACTTAAAACTTCTTCTACTTCACCTCCTTGGTATAACCATAGGCTCCGTACTCTAAGAAATAAAAGGAACAAATTGTGGACGATCTTCCTTCGTACTCGATCTCCTACTGACTATTCAGCTTACCTTGGTTCTTATTTGCACTTCTGTGAGCTTTTCAACTCCCTTTACCAACGCTATTTAATCGAAATGAAATCTAACATTATTAATGACCCTAAGTCGTTTTATAAATTTGTCAACCACAAAAGAAAATCTGACGGGTACCCTTCCTCCCTTTCCTTCAATAACGAAACCTCATCCGATGCACTCGCTGTAGCAAACTATTTCGCAAGTTACTTCAATCAGTCTTTCACGGATGATTCTTTTGTTCCCGACTCAGCGTATTTCTCGTTTTTACCGAATTTTTCTTTTGATCCTTTCCTTCCACGTTTCTTTGACTCCCATCTAATTGAAGAAAAGTTAAATCATCTAAATGATGAGTATATTCCTGGCCCCGATGGTATACCCGCCATACTTCTTAAGAAATGCTCCTCCAATCTTTCCCTTCCTCTCTCAAAAATCTTTAACTTGTCCATATGCCTAGGAGTTTTCCCCCAAGCTTGGAAAACAGCGTTTATAACCCCTGTACACAAAAAAGGTCCTAAGTGCGACGTGAAAAATTATCGTCCCATCGCTAAACTATCGCATATACCCAAAATTTTCGAAAGCATTTTGTATGAAAACTTAAGTTTTCGTTGCAAATCTCTCATTTCCCCTAGACAACACGGTTTCCTCAAAGGCAGGTCAACAACAACAAACCTCGTTGACTTTGTCTCATTTTCCCTCTCAGCCTTGGAGAATGGAAAGGAGGTCGATGTAATTTCAACTGACTTTAGTAAAGCTTTCGATAAAATCTCTCACAAACTTATTCTTTTTAAACTTTCCACCCTCGGCTTTGAACCCATTCTGTTGAGATGGATTTCTTCTTATTTAGAAAACCGTTTTTACAGTGTTCGTTTCAGATCCGCCTTATCCAGCCACTTTCTAGCTACTTCCGGTGTTCCCCAAGGCAGCCATTTAGGCCCTCTCCTCTTCATTCTCAGTATTAACGACATTGAAATGATCATCAAATACTCCTCTATCTCTCTGTACGCGGACGATACCAAGTTTTACCGGGTCATTTCTTCTTCTGAAGACTCTTCCCACCTCCAACAGGATCTCGACAGTTTTTCAATATGGTGCTCCAAAAACTGCCTGGAGCTAAATGTTTCCAAGTGCCAGTCAATAACCTTCTCACGTAAACGCATCAAATCTCCTCCCCGTCTCTACCTGCTAAACGATCAAATCATCTCCTCCGTTGAGGTGATTCGAGACCTTGGGATTATTTGCGACCGTGAGCTGAATTTCCTCAAGCATATCGACGATATAATCCTTAAGGCAAATTCAGCACTTGGCTTCGTGAAACGATGGTCCAAAGAATTTGTAGACCCCTACGTAACCCGCTCCCTTTATATTTCATTTGTTCGTCCGCTTCTTGAATACGCTTGTCAAGTCTGGTCGCCTTTCCAACAAGTGCACATTGCCAGAATTGAGAGTATACAACGCCGTTTCCTCCGATTTGCTCTTCGTGGTCTTAATTGGAGCAATCCTTTGATATTGCCTCCTTATCAAGACCGAATCAAACTCCTCAACCTCAATACGCTGAAAGATCGAAGAGAAATATTCGACATTCTCTTCATTCACCGAATCTTTACAGGTACCATTGACTGTCCAGCCCTTCCCGAATCCATCTTTCTAAATACTAACCCTCGTAACACACGAAATCCCCGTCTCTTCTATCTTCCCACCCATCGAACCTCCTACGGCTCCAATGAACCCATCTCCCGAATGCTGAGGAATGTCAATTCTCACTGTTCTAGTTTTGACTTCAATATGAGTACTCCTTGTCTAAAGCTCCGTCTCCTAAACCCTCCAACTAGTTAAGTTTTAGCTATTAAGTTTTAGTCTGTAAGTTAGATTAAGTAATAGCTTGTATTAAGCCGAATTAAATGGGGGTTATGCCCCCACCAAAATTAAAAAAATTAAAAATTAAAAAATTAGACATATTAAACATATTAAATCTTACCCTAAGGTCTTGGAGAAGTGTACAAGTGCTGCTGTTAATGCCTGACGGTCCAGTTGAGCCGGCTGTGGAGGTTCAGCTGGTGAAGATCTAAATACTCCTAAATGATGATCCCATCGGGTATTTTGATAAGACACGCCTATTGAAGGGAAAAATGTTGAACTCTTATTTAAATTCTATAGTTTCTAAAATCCGACCGTTCGCTCTTCTTTGAGATGTTGCACTACTTGAATTACTTCTTATATTCGTTTTACTATTAGAAACTGCTTTAAGTCGAGCTGGGACGACTTTAGCAGCAGAATCACGGGCTTCAAATGTCATCACGCATGATGCGACTACAATAAATCCTCCAAACCCCATGACAATGGGCCCGACATAAGATAAGTTATTTAAATGGAAGCCTTTTGTTTCGTTTTTCACACGAATTGTAGAATTTCCTCTGACTTCGGATCCCACCGACAGCTGGTCTGCGTAATATCCTAAATTGAAGTCAACAAAATTTGTCTTGGGTAGGTACATGTTTTTGTAGATATCTATTTTTATAGAGTGTTTACCAACAGTAGCCATTCCTGCTCCAAGTAACATCAAAATCATTCCTAATATCAATGCTCGACAAGCATGCCACAAGCATTTTGAAGACATTTTTCCACGAACTACCTGCACATTCCATGTTGCTCCCGATGCTGGATGTGCTCGTCTCAATTTTCCCAAGGACTGTTTCCTTCTTGTGGCATTTTGCGAAGGTGTTCTTGTAGGCATTACAATACCTTGACAGAATAATTTAAGCGATATAGGTATATAGGTACCTTCCCCGCACAAAATAGAAACTTTAGTATTGCTTAATCTTAGTTTGATAAAATTTTTGAATATCCTGGCGGATTGTTGATGAAAATGCAACACGCACTGTTATTTATTTTAACAAAACATTTTTCAATTTAAACACTAATCAAACGACTTTAAAACCATTCAAAACAGAGCAGATACATACACATAAAATTATCAAACACACAAAGTAGATACCTTTTAAGATATCCGTTTACTTTTCACAATTTGTGATGCAAATGATTACCGAATTATTTTGAATATTCATCGCGTGAAGTGCAAGGACAGAAGTACCTAGTTTTTACTAAATAACCATAGCCAATGTATGCTGTCATGTATGAAAATGAGTTTCTTTTTATGTGCAAAAAAAATTAAAAATTTGAGGAGTCTCACGCACCCGAACGGAATAACTTACAAAAAGTGTCTGATAACAATTCGTGGTGAAAACTGAAAATTCTCGCCATAATAAATCGTATCTCTGAACTCTGAGTTATGAATTTTCGCCATTCAGCTTGTCAAGTCACTCAAGAGTTTGAATTCCAAGAGTATATCCAGATGTCTTGTGAGTTGTGAGTTTTAAAGTTGTGATTCAACAGGAGGTAGATACTCTTAAGGTTAGAAAGCTATTAAAAGAAGAAGAGAGTGTCAGCATAACCGATTCAGTTGGTAAGGACTAAAGAGCATTAGCATTAGGTACAGCAACTTATAAATACTATAAGTTTTATAGTATCCTGTATACTTTATAACTATGAAATAAATGTAATGCGCATGACAAGGTAATTGGTGGGCCAATTATACGTGGTCGTTTTCTTAAACGCAATAAAACGAACAAACATTCTTACTTCTCAGTAGCCAGTAAGTGGATGCTTCATTTCGACAAAACTTTTCTTCAAAAGTAGGGCGTACTTATTTTCAAACTGCACTCAATTTGAAAATAGGCTTTCAATATTTCCCAACCCTGTTCAGGCTTTAAACGTCAAGGTTTTGAGCTGGAAGTCTGACATACCTCTCAGAACCGAAAAACTTACAATTTTAAGAAAAACCACCAGATGGCCTACCTTGTATAAATTCAAAAAGATTCTTTTCCAGTGAAATGGACCCAGAGCTTTTGACAGTTTTTGGATATACAAGATAAGGGTGCAGGAACTTAGACACTTTTAGCGTACCGTTTAGAATTACTGTTGAAGAGTTTTTATAACGCTATGTATCTATGTCGTTTCATGTGGTTTTATAATATCCGATGCACTACGAGTTCATTATATAAATGCTCCATAGCATAAAGTTGCCATTATAGTTATAGGAGCTTTGTTAAGCTAAGCTGAAACTATGTGTTGCACTACTTATATTTATATGCAAAGGTCAATGTGTTGAAACATTATAGAAATAGACATAGAAAAAAATAAAAAACTTTAGAATTTAGAAATTGTTTCTACCTATAATTTTATTATAAAGCACCCATGTTCTATAACTTTTGCAATAAGTTGTCTGTTGTCTTATCGTTAAAAAACGAAACAAATTATTCCCTCTTTATCACTTCTGGAAAGAACTGTCTATAAGTACATGCGATAACTTATAATTTCGTTTTGAATTTGACTGAAATTTTCAATGGAAGGAAGAATGTCAACCTTGCTTATGAAATTTGTTATAAGCGGAATTCGCACTGTACAATTAGTTGGACTGGCTTTGATTTGAATGACCAATTTTTATAAAGAAATTTCTGACGGCCGCTTGTCCAACTTGTTGGACGGTTTTAAAATATTTTTGAAAATTTTGAAGTTGGAGAAATATAAATATTGTAGTGTAAACCCAACATTCAAGACAAATTCCTTAAACGAAACCCCAACGTTGAACCGAATCAACAAAGTGGCATCACTATAATGTATATCTAATGAAAGGCGTTGCTTATGAGTGAGTGTGTAGAAATATACCGGGAGGAGAAAATGTTCAGCTATATCTGGTTGGGGAATGGTTTATAGCAAACTAATAGAAAGCTTTCGATACTCGAAACTGCTGGAAAGCTCTGGATGTGATATGAGGCCGCTGATGCAACCAGAGAGTTAGCTTTGATTGAAAATTGATATTGTTAAGATTGAATTAGTGTGATTAATCGAAGCCGTGTTTTTTATGGAATTTTATTCCATAAACTCCATTTACCAACCATCCCTGTTGTTAACTCCTGAACACTGACTTATTTTTGTTCACTAATCGTTGTTGTTTTCCCATGTGCGATGTTTTGCGATGTTTTGCAATTGTGAGTATAGGTTCCCAATAAAACACAGCTCGAATTGTATATCGAATAAAAGTTTTATAATTATGGTGAAAGCATGGTTTAATTTTTTCTGACTCAGTGAACATTGCAATATGTCATTATGTTAATATAAATATTTTAATTTATAACTAACTCTAACTCTAGCCATCTTTATTCTACAGTATAATCTTTATTTTTACTATAATATTTTCCGACAGTGAAAAGTTGTGGTTCGCTCAGCTATTTTCTACAGTAGAAAGGCTGAAGTAAAACATAACATAGAAGCACCGCAGGCAGCAACCATACAGTGAGTAAAAACGACTTTGCTTTATACGGGTCACAATCTCTCAAGTCAAAAGAGGCTTTCTTCTATACCAAATCCAAATTTACTGATTTCTATTTATTATAAACCTTAGCGTTTATAAACATACCATAAATGGTTGGCATCACCATAAATATAATGCGACTCGACATAATTTTCGCGAAGATAATAAATTGTAGATACATACAAAGAAAGTTTTTCTATAAACAGTGTTTTGTGGTTATGCGCACCATAATCTTTTATGTACTCGATGACTGATGACATCTATGTCCTCAGCATAGCACAGAACGCCAGAATCTACCACTCGCGACTAAAAGCTGAGTTTACCGAAAATTACAAGAAAAGGTTAACAAAAATATTACATACCAAACTGACGGTAAAGAACCAGATTGAGAGCATCGATGGCAATACCCAATACATAAATAAATCCATTTCCCTAGACTGTCTTAAAGATATTCAGCTATCTACGGAGACTTAAGGGTTTGCAGTTGCGATTCAAGACAGAGCAATCAGAAAAAGGAACTATGAAATACACTGTCTTGGACTAGATGTGGCAGACAGATGCAGAAAATGTGGTAACACTGATGAGACAATCGAACATGTAATAGCCGGATGTCCCGTACTGGCAAATGCGTTCTACTTGTACTACCAACCAACTAGCTAATATTATCCACCGAGAGCTAGCCATAAAGGTAGGGCTTAATATATAATCGAGCTACATACTAAATTATAAACCTGCAGAGGTAGGTGCTAGAGGCGAGCAATCATGTTATTAGCAATCACTTTATCGTTACAGGCCTATGCTGACAGACTGATCGGTTGATTATAATCGACCGGACATAAAGATGCATGATAATAGACACCGCAGTTCTACAGTAACATAAAGAAAACTGAAACGGAAAAAATATCAAAATACTAAACCCTGGCCATTGAAATAAAGTCAGTATAACAGTTGGAAAGAGTCAACATCTACGCAATAGTTACATATATCCACCGAAGAACATAAGTTTTGAAATATAAAGAAAAACTTGGTTGCTATTGGTGTTGAGGAAGTAAATGCTAAAACAGGACAAAACGCATTCATATTACAAACATGTCAAATAATTCAAAAATTCCTCGTTTAGGGGTTTTTTTGAGAAAGAGGGAATTTTCTCAAACGTCCAAGCCGCATCTTTGAACTCCAGTCAAAAGACTAAAAAAAGTTAAATGACTAAAAAAAAAGTCAAAATACTAAAAAACGTCAAATGACTAAAAGTTAATTCACAGTCAAAAAACAGTCAAAAGACTTGCTGACTAAAAATTTTATCACACCAGTACAAAAGAATTTCTATTGACTAAAAAGACTAAGACCAGTTAAATGTACTGCAGTTAATCAACTTTTAGTCAATTAACTGCACTGATTAACTGCACTGTCAAAAAGTTAGTACTAACTGCTGACTGTTTTTTTGCAGTTAAAGGACTGGTCACAGTAGATAAACTACCATCAAAAAATAAGTTAATTCACTGCGACTGCACAAGTACTAGTACCAAAAAGACTGCAGTCTTTACAACTCTGCCAGGAACTAAGTCCACTGAGGGACTAAGTTCTCACTTAATGGGGCGAAATCCACTTTACTAAAGTGGCCTTTGTTCCCATGTACGGTGGGAAATTTGTTACAAAAAATTGTGGGTTCTAGTTCCCTTTGAATGTGAAATAAATTCTTACGTTTAGCCAGAAAAAAATTAGTTCTATAAGTATGTATTTTTTAATTTTATTAATATACTAGCTGAGCCGCCCGGCTTTGCTCGGGTCTGAAGTTTTAAGGTTCCCGTTATCGTTTTTCCTCTTCCGTGGGAATTTGGGGATGAAATATAATCTTTCTATACTGAATATGTGGCATCCTAATGCTGAAAGAATTTTTGAAATCTGTCCAGTGCCCCTGTTCTGTAACTATCGCCTCGATAAAAGCCGGCGAAAAACAGTGGAAAATGAAACGAAATTCTATGAATTCGGTAGCATTTCGTTCCGGTTTTCACTGTTTCTCGATCGATGTTATCGATGCGATAGTTACAGAACAGGGGCACAGTAGTTGCTAAGTTTCCGTTCCCAACCCATTCCTGTTGGAATCTTCCGTTCCAGTGGAAATGTGTGAATGAAATATAAATCTATGTCACTGAGGGATAATGTAACATCCTAGAGTTGAAAGAATTTTTGAAATCTGTCAAGTAACTTCATGGTTCCCGTTCTCGTTCCCGTTTCTGTTCCTGTGGGATTATACTGATGAAATATAGTTTAAGTTACTGATGAAGGGAGATAATGTAGCACCCCTAGTGCTGAAAGAATTTTTGAAATCTGTGGAGTAGTTTCTAATTCTTCGTTCCCAACACCGTTCCATATGGGGATCAAACCTTGACAGGAACCATCTCTGGACTAAACTATGTCTACCCTGAAAATTTCATTAAAATCCGTTGAGTGGTTTAGGAGTTTACCCCGGACATACATACATACATACATACATACATACATCCTATTTTATTTTATTAATTTTGTACAAAAAATATTCTGCTTCTATCGGGATACTTAATTTAATTAACAAAATTGTTAAAATTTCCAATTAAAGGTAAAACATTTTATAGATGATATTGATAACACAACAAAAAGCAATAATCCTTTTAATTTAACGTTTAAATAATAAATTTAAGTGAAAAAAAACATATAAAATTCAACAAAGTATACATGAATTCAAATCAAATACAATTTACAAAAAAACTTTCGTAAAACTCGTTACTATAGTTCTACAATACGGACACATGTAGCATTTTTCGAAATAGTATTATAACGATATTCACATATCTTGATAAGAAGTAAAAATATTACTATTATTTATATAGCAAATAAAACACAACGCGGTATTTTCATTAGTTAAAATATTGCGAGTTTCTTCGCTCTCTGTCTCGGCATCGTCGTGAGCGGTAATTTCAATTTCTATATTGTTCTTTTGTTTAAAAATATAATTTGTCGGAGGTATTCACATAGACTTATCCTATTGGTGTCGAGTTTTGTAATAAGATTGGATATTTTTGCATTTCTGCTTGCAAAAAATGGCTTTGGGGGCTCGAACATGAGCAATGTTTCGCCGTCCACTGCTGACATTAAACCCCATGAAGAATTATACTCCTCATCAATCAAACAAGCGACGAATTTGAAAAAATTTCCGTTTTTACATAGCTTTTTTCTTAAGCGACTGCTCTAGCCTTGAAGTGCGCTTGTTGTTCACATTCGTTTATTGTAAACGCTAAACGACTGTGGTCTTTCCTTTTAAATGAAAAATCAAAATGTATGTACATGATTTTTAAAGCTAATTTTACCTGCAACATCCACTGCCTTTTGAAATATACCATGAACGAAGACAAGCTGGATGAAGAAATTGCATTTACGTAATTTTCAAGAAACGAAAATCCTGCATTTATATTTTCCACGCTCAACAGAGGCAACGTCAATAATTTTTTGAAAATATTGCTAATGTTTGCGTCGGCGTCGGTTCTCATAGTCTTGAAGACATTTTAAGAAATTTTTGAAGAATTTCTTTTTAAGGCTCTGGTATAATTAAACCAACCCTTGATTACAGCATTTGGAAATACAGTTTGAAGGGCGCTACTTAATCTTCAAAGTCAGTTGTGAATGAGGTGGCATGGAATTCATATAAATAGATTTCCCTCAATAAATTTAAATATTCATACTTGTTGATTTATTTGTTGTTAAATCATATAGGAATGGACAAACCTAAAAGCATAAAATTATTAAAAAAAATTTGAACTCTTGAAGTAGGTGTCTACTCTATTCAGTTTATTTTAAAATTCAGTTTTCAAAAATAATCAAAAAAAATCGCTGACGATTGGCAAACATGCCAAAGGGGTCGTAGCCTGGACACCCCTCTTTTTCCTGCTGTCCGGGTTAGCCTCATGAGCCTATAGCGATGAAGTTGTAACGGTGGTCTTCTAGGGAAGAGAGGGACTTGGTGATTCGGTTACAAAATGATACCAAAGTGTTTTTATTGTTGGCCAAATCAAAAGATTTCCAATTGAGCTATTTTCTCTTATCGTTCAAATTCATTGTATACGTCATTGTCAAAATGCTGTTTGTCAGCTTTCTTTTGACTGAAACAAAATACTTAATTTACTGCCGCCCGCCGCCGCCCATTCTTCAGTGAAAATGTAGCATCATAATACGTTATAAAGATACAATCCTTCACTATGGACTGTGTTTGCTCTTTATTTTAATAACTTATTACTACTAAGCATATAGCTATGGGCAAAAGCTTGGAAAACACTTTTCCCTGACTGAAAATCCCAATATTTGAAGGGCGCATGTTTTTCAACCCCCCATTCCGAAGGAGTACAAATTGAATCTCTACAAAGAGTGTATATTCACCATTTAGAGGGAGTAACTTAACGAAAAAAAAGCTCCAACACTTGAAGGTAGCTTCATGGAATGAAATCAGCTCTGCTTAAAACCTTAGAACAGTGACAAATTAAGACTATTGGTATTGTGACGCATTTTCTTTTATATCTGTGCGTGCTTAAGAACAGAATAGTTTCATGTAAGACTCGAAAGTAAAAATTTAACACGCGAACGAATTTCGTACATCGATTCGATAAGAGATTTATTTATCCAATGTGTTTTCAATGAAATGATTTTGTAAGTGCGTTCGGCATTTGCAGTGAAATCTTAGAAATATAAAAGAAAAATAAAGCCTTTGCGATGTATGTAGTTTCAAAATATCCTTAATCCCATAACATAACACAACATACATACACACAAAAATTGTATTGTTCGAAGTTAAGCGTTGATTAAACGATGCTCCTGCGGTTACATCTTCTTGTTATTTGGCAGTGCTATTTCATTATTATATAAAAAATTCATGTAGTTTTGAGTTTGATGAAAATGTTCGAGTGCGAGGAGTTAAATGCATTCACCGATTAATCAAAATGCGTAACAATTTCAGTGTTGAAAAAATATTTGCTGAAACGTTAAATTTTTTTATAATAATATCTTCAATGGGATATCCTTGCAGTGGATATCAAACGAATGGAATGAATTCGTCAAAAGAATTTTTTACTACGACACCAGCATCTTACACAACTATTGCATCTGACATTCATCTCAACAACACACATTTTATGGATAAAAAACATTTGAATGGTAAGAAAAATAGTTGCTCTAAGGGATTCTAATACCCTGGTATAGAAATCTCTTTTTTTATATTTAAACAAATAATTGAATTTAAGGCTAAAGGATTTATGATATACGAAAATAAATAAGTCCAAAGTCAATCAAAGACTCTCTGTCTGTATAGGCCCATTTTGTCCTTTTGTTCCCATATTAATCAGCCTACAACCCATTTATTATTAGCTAAATACAAGCTTACAAGCTTAAGCTCCGTAACAAAAACAAGATTCACACTAACTAAGAGGGTTGGGTAGGAATGGTGTGATGTGAATTAATTTTTCAGTAATGGTTTCGGTAAGAACCATGTAGGAAGTACGATGATGAGTAAAACGAAAGAAGCTTGAATATCTTATGTTGCATGGGTTTAATGGCATTTAATGAGAGATACAAGAAAAGTTTTACGGCAAGGAGCCGATGGCTGTAGGTGATGTCAGCCGTTCATCTCTACGGATTTCGTGAGAGCAAAGGTTAGTATATAACTCTGAAGGACGTTCATGGAAATTTGGAAAAAGGAATAAAATGTGTTAGGTTAGGCCACGAAGTACAAAGCTATGTATGTGGTTTTACGCTTTTATTCTCACACATCATACGTTTGCTGTTTGCACACCAGGGGAAATGGGCAAACTTGGCGGTGGAAAAATTGTTGTTTCATTATAATGCACAAGCGAAAGTGTAACAGTTTCTTAGGATCACGAGAAAGCAGACCTTTTTTATGAAAATTTTCTAGCGGAAGGTTTGTTGGTTAATTTCCAGAAATTTCTGGCTCTACTACGTAGCGTGTGAAACAATATCAGGATGGGAAGGACATAACCACGATGTAAAGTAGACATTTCGAAAAATTGGTTGCCATCAGTAGTTAAGATAAGTAAAAGAAAGGATGTAACTTTGAAGTACCTCAGAGGCGATTTAAAAATAAAAGCAGAAATCGGAAACGAACGATGGGCGTGAGAAAATCACCTTTTAATGACCAACAGCCTTACCATGACTATTGTATATCGAAACCAAAGAACAGAAAAAATCTATTCTCAAATATCGCGGAGACCAACTGGAGATTCAAACTAAATCACAGCCGGAGTACAATTTTTGTCCATATATTCGAGATTCCCTACCTAAACGGGAATGGCGAATTTGAAAGAAGGTTTATCATTTAGGACAGATACCTATTATTGTTGTACGTCCCTTGAAAAAGCTGACGTTGGAAAGGTGAGACGTACCCGCTCAAAGACATTGGATATCCAATTAATTTTATTGGGGGTGAAGGCAAGAAGGGAGACATTCAAAAGAATCGAATATTGGGATATTGTATTGAAACCCTTGTTGAAATCTAAATCCAAAATATCTGTGACGGTGGATTTGCTCATTGAATAGAAGTGCTGTGTTTTGTGAAACAAACGAGCTTATCACAAACGGTAGACAGATGCAAACTCTTTTCTGAGGACATTTTTCTCCTTTCTTTTAATTGACAAAAGTGAATTTGTATATTCAAGGGTTAAGCGCTAAGTAAACGCAGGCCTTATGTCCTCAACCTAGGGCGGTGTCCTTTTAGGGCGACTGAAATAAATTTGTAAACATGCGCTTTTGTTTTCCAGTTTTGGCAAAGAAAAAAGAAAAAAAAACCGGACACACAGAGTGAATTTGTCGTTACTTACGTTTACGTACATATATATTTTTACTTATAAGAAATTTACTGAAAAATAAATGAAATAAGTCTTATCCAAATTGTGAGTATGCAGTAGTTCAGCGACAAGTCATCCCACTGAGTGATGAGCGGCCGAGGAATGAGTGTCCTCAATCCATTCGCTTGGTGACTTGGCGACCGAAAAATTTAACAACTGTCTGTTGATTGAAAGCCTTCAGTCTGTTGGGGCTCTTGGTCATTTTAAACTGCCTAAAAATGAGCCCAAATGTCGCCACTATCTTTGAAAGATCTATAAAGCAGTTAAAAAATTTCAATTTTATTTGAATTTCACATTCACATACAATGTTACACGTCCTCTGAGAGTGATTACACAGCCATGAAAAGCGCTTTACCATTGAGCAGTTCGGAATCGGGATGAAACAGAGGTGTTCTTAGCTTCCCGTACTTTGTTGAGCCAACCTCTTAGATTCGAATGTAGTTTTGTTGAAAAATCCGGGAAGGTAAACCCCATTTGATCTTTTAATTCCTTCACTAACTCCTCTCACGCTCTGTGCTTTTTCGATTATTTTGCTTAACAAAATGTTGTCTTCGGTTTTTTCTGAATTTTCACGTAAGTGTGCTTGTTTTTTCATTGAATTTAATGAAAATATCCCATAAAGAAAAAGATTATGAAATTTATCTGCTCATTATGGATTTCAATGATTTAGACTAAATTCGGTTAGTTCTTTCAAGCCAAGGCAAGGGGTTGCTTTGTGGTCAGCACAGAGCGTTTTTTTAAGCCCCAACTCAAACTGAAACCTGAATGTCCAAATGAGCATTTTTTGAGCACTGAGTGGGCTCTCTACTAACCCCAATGTAGCACTAGGTTTTTGCTGGACAGAGTTCAGGTTACAACCAGCGCTATTCAATGACATGTATTTTTCTTCAGATGATTGTGGTGATTTCGTGGTTGAGCTTTTTTAGGAACCAAAAATCCAATTTTTTTTACAACTCATGTGGTTTTCACAGAAATCTGGGTCAGCCCTCGGTAAATTCAACCAATTCAATTAGATTTGATTTATTTCGTCCCTTCTCTTTCTTTGATCCTTGACAAATGGATGAATTAGTAGGGTGAACCTAGGAGCTTAACGATTTTAGAAGACCTACAATTTTGTCTCAATTCCAAACGGCTAGGTAATAAACCATTGTCATGGCAGTGTAGCTACTCTCGGAGGACATACCTTGGAAAAAGCGATAACTGTTGGTTTAAGATCATGAAACTTGGACGTTATATGCTTCAAACAAGACGGACTACAAGCCGCAAAACACGATCAATTATGGCTTTTTCCGTGTGAAATTTCTGAATTTCACGTTTTGGCGACTTTTTTTTTTTTTATAACTAGTGCGCACATCAAGGTGTTATGAATACCCTTATAATGTTATAGAACACAGTGCGAGCATTTAGGAAAATAGGAGAGGATTTAATAAGAGACACCGGTGCACATTGCTTTTGAACCTTTGCGAATCGTAATGCAGGAGAAATACAGAGCCAGGTAAAGCATTTCACATTCGGGTGGTGCGATTTAAATAAGAATCTCTATACTTGACCGTACCCCGAAGTTGGGCTCAAGGTAGAACTGATGAGCATTCCTAGCGAGGCGATCATGAAATTGGTCGCCGTTAGATTATTTTGGTTTTGCAGAAGACCGTGATTAAATCCCCCCACTCTAGACACATCAACATTACCAATTAATACGAGAGTCTAAATGGTTGACAAAGAACATCGGTTGATAGATACACAAGATAAATACTGACAAGACAGAAAATTCTCAGAAAAAATACAAATGAAAAACGCACGCGGTTGGGTTAACATACGGGTCTCTATCTAACCATTGTTAACTCGATTTAATTACTGTGTTCTAAAATAATGATGTAATTCTCGCTTTGATGACAAATTATGTTGTTTCTCAAATGTCAAAGACACTAAAACATGGAAAAAAGGGGTTCTAACAAACTGACAAAAAAAAAATATTTAAAAGTCGACAACGATTCCCGGTTTAGGGTTTTCGGTTGGATTTACCTTGTGGACAAAAAAAAACACTACGAGTACCTTGCCACAGTTGATTCTCTTGTTTTACTCTATGGTATCAAGTCCTTTGGTTTATGAGAATTTCCATACAAACTTACAGATGTGGGTGAATCTGGACTTGTCTTAAAATTTTGATTTTGGGCGAACTCTCCCAAGTTTTGCACTAAAGGTTGATTGTGCCACCTAAGATGAGGTCTTCTCATACTCTTTTCGCTATGCTTTTGTTGCGGTGCAACTCACAGTTTATTGTTGAATCTTCTTCTTCACACATGGTCTTCACATATTTTCTTTCTGAACGGCCAAAGGTTTTATCAACATCATGTTCCATGCTGTTGTACCGTTACTTAGGTTTTCTAGAAAGTGCTACTTGCGGTAGAAGCTCTAAAATCTCGACTTTGTTTGCTCAAAGCACATAGTAGTTAATACAGAGGACAACTCGTGAGTCGTGACCCCTTTTTTCTAAGTCTCATTATTTCCTCTTCTTCAGTATATTTTTTCATTAATGACAAATAATGTTTATTAATGCATTATAATTTATTAGTTTTCAATTAAAAAACGTTCACATTTTTAAATTATTTGAAACCAACTGACAGTAAAATGGCTTCTTTCCTTTCTGTGACATTCCTGAAAGCCAACGTCTTGTCGCCGTGCGTCTAAAGAAATAGATTTCTGTGAGCAATGGAAGCTCATCTTAAGGCTTCCTCATTTCTTAGAATCATCTTTACATTTTTGTCGATCTGCTACTTTAATTTGACTGAGTGGCAGCCACACAAACAAGCCTTTTTAAGTAAACGAACAGTTTGTATGGTTTACATACGAATGTTCACACACTTTACTAATAGAGCCATCATTTACCGGTTTTTAAAATGCTTGGAAGCCTTGGGCTTAGCACGTAGTTAGAATCAAGCCGCTGAAAAAAAAACTCTTTGTTTTTCAAAAACTTGACGAAATTTCTGCAAGTTGATATATGAATTTAATTTCATCATTAAAGTCGGTGACCGAAACTTTGAGAGCCCTAATTCCGATTTTCGGTCTTAATTCTCACCATAGTAGTAAATTTGGTGCAAAAATTTTGAGTCTACATACTTGCTGTATAAAATTGCCTTGTCAATGGGACAACAGGTTGGTCAAAGTGTCGAGAGTATCGAAGCCGTTCAGGCGTTCGCGTTGGTCAAATTCAGTCATTTGAGCTAGTGTAGTTATTGGAAACGTTGTTCCCATTTTTTCAGAACAGTCACTGTTGGAATTTATTTTGTACATACTTCGGCTTTTTGCAATACACTCCACGGTTTTCAGCTTCGTTTTTATTTACACTCCTGTTATTAAACAAAACATTTGAAAGTGCAAGTTCTTAAGTTTAAAGTAATCATTTTCTCACATCCTTATGAAGCTGGCCTTGTCTTTCAAGACGTTTCATTTTTATTTCCAGTCTATCGAGTGCTTAATTTTCCATGTAAGTCTGGTGCTCTATAAAATTTCTGGAAAGTTCACGAACTCATGCTACATTTGGATTTAATTGCTAAAAACAGAAAAACTAATTACCTTTTTTAATAGCACTGTTATGTTCTTCTTCAGAATTGTGGTCCTTAAATATCGCCGCTGTATTTTGCCTGATCTTCCACTTTAGACTTCCGGGAGAACTTAAGGCCGTAAATGAGCCTTGTTCTTAATTATAACAACAAAAATGCCCACAATTTCATAGTCATCCTTTTCCCTCCACGGTTGTGGGCATGTAATAGACATCGCCGGAGTTATTTTCGAAAACTCGGTCGCAGTCTCCACCACAAACATCTAGAAATATATTTGAATATCGTATAGCCATATTCAAAGCAAACCAAATTACCTTACAATATTTTCTTGCACAGAAATAAGTGTGTTCAACGGGTTCATTCACGCTCTTCCGTCGTAATTGAATTTAATGTAAACATCGACGGTAGCCACGAAACGAAAAACTCTTTCCAGCCAGCTTTTTACGGTATTTTCTCAAATGTATTTCCTGTAAATATTACAGAATCTGTAAGCAGTAGCGGTCAAATTAGGGGAAAGCTGAATTTTAGGCAGTAAATAACATCTTAATTATGATCCATGCTATAAAAAAGCTCACAAAGGTTTCGATCAGGGTCCGTATTACCAAGCACAAGGCGAAAAGAAATTACCGGCCATGTATGGGCGACGCACACTGGGGCGCTTTTTCGACGTTAGGTCTTCGTTCCAAATCCAATACAATAAACCGTTGGTTATTGCTGTTGTCAACAATGGATGATATCATTTATATTTACCACTTTTAACGCAAAATCAGGATCTTGTAGGTGTTGGTCAAATTCAATCATTTTAGTTGGTGATGTTATGGGATATGGGAAACGTTATTGCTATTTCTTCTGTATAGTCACTGCTGTGCATATTTCGGCTTTTTGCAAATTTGCAACGATTTTCAGATTCGTTTTTTGTTACACTCCTGTAATTACGGACGGTTCAAGACGGTTCATTCTTATTTCCAGTCTATCCAGTGCTTCAATTATGAAATTTAATTTTTCATATAAGTCTGTGCTCAATAAGATTTCGGGAAAGTTCACGATCTCTTGCTTTGTTTGACTTTAATTGCTAAAAACAGAAAACTAGTTAGCTTTCTTAACAGCATTTTCGTTTATCGATACCAGATGCCCAATTGGCATTCCTATATCTATTTAAATCATGAAAGTCATCTCTTTTGTAAGTTACTTTTATTTCAATTGTGCCTTTCAAATAGCATACATTTACATATAAAAAAATAGGGTGGCGGAATAGAGCGAGGAACCCCTGGGCCTAGCGCATTTCTCACAACCATACCTTGGGAGGGAATGGAGGGGGCCTACAATTTTCTGCCGGTTCCAAACAGCTGATTGAGAAAGCTCTTTTTATGGCAATGAGTTTACTAACGGAGGACTTTCCAATTCCTCGCGAAAGGCGATCCACGTATAAAAATATTTTTGCCGCTGCTGGGATTCGAACCTCGAACCTTCAAATAGCATATGATTCTTTTTGAAGTGAAAACTTCTTTAGGCGCGTTTGGTACTTTTGCGATGGGGGTAAAGCATTGAATTCGCGACCGACACCATTTTTTGATTGGCTCATCGTAATTCGTATGTAAAGTCGTCATAGCCCAGCGTCTCAGGTTCGTTTCCCAGCCATGACTTGCATTTTTTTGTTTATTTAAAGTGAAAACATAAATAAAAATTGATCGCCACGGCTGGGATTCTAACATGAGACCCTCAGTTTAATAGCCAACGACTCTACCATTGAGCCAAGAGACACCTTAATTTTTATGTTGCTAAATGGCTTAAAAGAATGCAATAGCATTATTACATAGTAATTGTACTTACCAACTCGGAGAAATACAGAGAAGAAAGAAATCAATTGAAGAAACAGAGAAAAATTTATGCAACGCAGAAAAAATAAAAAGCACCAAATATTTTACTGCCATTCCAATGAAGAGTGGCTGGATAAGTGAAGCTGGAAATTTCATCATGCCAGAGTAGGAGACGCTTTTTACAACAAATTAGAAGAGATCAACAACTCATCGCGATGATTTATCAATAGAATTGAAACGGTTGCATGAAAATAGCTTGAAAACCATTACTCAATAACATTATCGCTAAGAAAATTAACGTATTAATTTTAACAGAGACTCACATGGGTGAAGAAGAAATATATGATATTCCTGATTTCAATTTAGTTGCAAGTTTCAGAAGGCACGATCGTCCAGCAGCAGGAGTAGCTATCTATAAATGGTTGTCAGATACAACTGCCATTTTTTGTGCAAATCATATGAATTTGCATACGAGGTACACTAGTATGTCTAGTACTATTTTGATATCGGCGATCTATCTGTTTGTCGTTGCAACTGTGAAAATGAACAGCAAGTTATAATAGTTGGCGTTTATATTTCACCGAATACGTTTTTAAGTGTAATACGACAGTTTTTATATAAAAATTTATTTATTTATTCAGAATACGCTTCTGCACACCTTCACGGCAAAATTGGGGAGAGATTTGATGATTTGCCAATGATTTTGAATTGTGACTTTAAACATCAACTCCGCCGATGCTACAAATTTTATTTTTTAAAAGAAGAATATAATTTAACAATGACGAATGACCGCAGCCCTAGTACAACGAAATATAAATCGACAGTTGGTGCAGTCTTTGCGATATATTTAAATAGATTCGAGTCAAAATTTTTCGTTTCCTATTTTAGTTACCATAGGTCTTACTTCATTATTAGAATACGATGATTGCATGAGATGATAATGGAAAAGCTGAAAATGTGAATGAAAACTCATTAGTTTCATTGATGTTCTTCCATATGTACATGTACATATATTATAAAACATTGAATAAAATTTTGGCATTATTTATCTATTTTTATTATAAGCACTAAGAAAAAACATTTCAATGAAAAGATTTTCCTGTACATTAAAATATTTACTGAAAATTCAATTCTGTTTTCACTTCTGTCGGCACTCTCGGAGTGCTTCTTTTTTATTGACAACTTTTAGTTTGGATCACTAAGGGTGGATATTGGATTGCATTCTTCCATTTTAAATTGTTGCAAAATTGTATGGATATTATGTGGCTTGTTCCATTTCGATGTTTCCTTCTGATTGATGCATACAAATTATCAAACACATTGTTGCCATTCCCATATCTTTCGTTTTGCATGAAGATTTTAATGCATCTTCCAACTTCAAAGTCACTGAATCTTTCCAAAATATTAAAAAGTCATAAACGTAATGTGACACAATTAAGTCAAATGTTCTACCAAAGCAAATACACGGATGCACTTTTAGTTTTTTCCAATCCAACTCAATTTTTTCAACACACTGTCGAGTTTTATGTTCCATTGCCTTCCCGTTTGCTTGAATTCACCGTTGAATTGCATTGGCTGATCAATACGAAATATTCTATGTTGCCATCTCCCGATGTACAGAGATAGTCTAGAACTTGAAGAAGCACATA
This sequence comes from Melanostoma scalare, assembly GCA_949752695.1. Classification (NCBI taxonomy): domain Eukaryota; kingdom Metazoa; phylum Arthropoda; class Insecta; order Diptera; family Syrphidae; genus Melanostoma; species Melanostoma scalare. The sequence goes on along the minus strand of OX456984.1, from coordinate 208,627,625 downwards.
GGTTATATTATTATATATTCCCACAGAAACGAGAACTTAGATACTACTGCACTGATTTAAAAAATTCTTGCACAGTTAGAATGATACACTATCCCCAAGTAAAATAAATTTTAACGTATCCCCATATTCTTTGTTACCATCTACCACCCAAACTATTGACTCTATTTATATGAATTTTGGTACATAGATAGTCTAAAATCTGAGGACGGACACAACACACAGGCTTTATGTTTTATCCCTATATTCCAACGGGAATCTTGAAACAACTGAACCGATATCTTTCACCGTATGGTGATTACTCTCAAATTGTCGACAGAATGAGATAGTTGAATACAATATAAACCAACCAGTTAAGTCAGTAGACAATATTAAGGACACTGAGCAAGTCACACCACAGCCTTCTGAGTTTCACAGCGACAACCGGGCGGGACGAAACATCCCGAGATAACCCTAGTCAGCCGACTTATAATTAAGAATTTTCTTTTCTTTTCAGCTACATAATATTATGTTATTATTTTATTTCTAGATAATGTATTTGGTTAGGCCCCTTATGTGCCAACATTCCTACATTATCTTTTATTAATTTTTTAATTATCTAGTATAAGTATCAATTGTAAATATATTTATGTACATATGTATACTGATGTCGTCCGTTTTCAGCTGAAAATAATGCTGCTGCATTAATGAATGAGAGCCTTCTCCTCATTTTACACACGACTATAAAGAAGAACCACCTTTGCTGAAATCCTATCAAATCGAACGCTTTTCTGATTTACACCAAAAATTTTGTTGTATAAATTTGAAATCCCTTGAAGCTCGAAAACAAAACAGTTGAAGAATGAGTATAAAATTTTTAATCGTATCCTTACACCTAACGACCACCTAAAAAAAGTGGTATTGGAAGGATTATATAAGAATAGAACATTTTCTTAACTCATATATTCTTAAGAGTGATGGAAAGAGTCATGTCCTACTTTGCAAGCGGTTTTGAATTAAATATGCTTAATTAAATGCAATCGATTTCAATAACTTTGCTTTACATATTTGTTGTTTTCAAATCAAATGCTTTCAAATCACATACAAATTGAGTCCTGTTTTTATGAATTTTTTTGATCAACAACATTTTTGTTTCGCTGTCTTGTTGTAATTTCAACATTTTCTCCGGCAGAAAGAGCATATCATATTAGGCAACTACCAGGAAGTGGCCTCATTTTATCTTTTGGCAACTCAAAGGCTTTTACTCCTTACCTTACTTTCCCTCAATAGAAAACATGAGATCTCTTATTCAATTAACTTGGGTAGTGTTCCGTGCTTTTGAATGTCGGTTTTAGTGCTATCTTATGTGTATGTAAAGAGAGTTTAACAAAAAGTGAAGTAGTGTTAAGGAAGAAAATTGTGCTGAGTATTTTGTTTACAAATTGAGGTTTAGACATCTGTGCACAGTTAATTCCCGAGAAAAGATTTTGTAACCGGAAGTTGATTAAAGTAGCAGCTGTCAGCTCAATTTCAAAGTGAAATATTGGGTCTGTTCAGGAACCTATTGGATAGGCTATTTCGGATACCTGTGTCTTAAGGTATCTAAGATCTATCTTATCTTATCTTGGACGATTCAAACACTTTTTCCATATTGCCGCAGAGCTGTGAAATATAAAAATTCACCTTTAAAAAACAGAAACACATTCAAGACATCGTTGCCAAGCAATTAGTTTTCGTTTTTTTTCGAGTTCTCTTTCAACTCAATTCTGAAATCAACGCACACCAAAACAAAAAACCAACATGAAAAGAAACAAAAATAAATTTTCTATCAGCTGATCACTTGAATAGAAGGGTAGACCAAAAACTCGGGTGTTTTTTTAGAGGTTGGTTTTTCGAATAGGGATAGAACTAACATCTTGTGGTCAAATCGGCCAACTCTGACGTCATTTTCAGTTTGGTTTCCATTTCATCATGAACAGGTTGACAACGCTTGCAAATCGTGCAAATTTATTTCGAAAATAATGGTTCAGTTCGCGAAGTTTACCGCAAGCTTCGTCCGTTTTACGGGCGACATAATCGTCCATCAGAGCAATTAATTGGGTTAACCATGGACCGTTTTCGCACTACGTTTACTTTAAGTGATAATACGCATCCGCAGAGACGTCGAACAGTGCGCACCGAAGAAACAATCACCGCTGTCGAGCAAAGTGTTAAAGAGGACCCGAATGAATCGATTCGCCACCTACACGGTGACAATTGGAGCTTTGTCCATCAACTTTATGTTGTAAGAAATATTATAAATTCAAAATATACAAAATTAACATTATTCTTAAATTCTTGCTAGATTTTTGTTAAGTTAAAAAACGGTATCATATGGTCTGGCTACCTTGATGCCTTAAAAATAAAATAAATCTATAAATTAATTTTATAAATAAATAAATATTATAAATTCAAAAGACGATTTAACAATCTTATGACCCGGAGGACACCGGTGCCGGTGGTGAAGCGATCGCTAATAGCCAATAGCTTGGAACGCAGACTGCTGAGTTGTACCGGTGACAATAGGTTCGCCACCATCCCAAAAGTCTATACAATCCTACTATAGTTTCTACATACAATTCTTTCTGTTAGAAAAGGGTTCATGCCTCTGCCAAAACGGAAACAACAACAAAAAGCTATTCGGATGCGATCATTGAACGCCCCATTGCAACTGTAAAGAATAAACATGTCTTCCGGTTTTGTGAAAGAAGAAACCTGGCAAAATAAATAATGTCATTAATATGGAAAAGATGCTTCTGAGTGTAAAAACAATTGAAAATCATTGTTACAAATAAGATCTCAAAATGAAAATAAAAAAATGTAAGCCCTATTTCGTTCATAATTGCGTAGATTTGTTTTGTCCGGGTCAAAATGTTGGGTGGATATATAGGCCGGTTTTTTTTTCGGAACGTTGTCAAGGGGACATCGTTCTTGGTTTGTTGAACTAAGAAACACATCTTCGTTTTTCCAGCTTTGTTCGAGTGTGAACTTTTCTGGTCTGAAACCGCATTAATAATTAAATTGTTGACGTAGGATTTTAGACGCTCATATAATTATAATTGCAGCAGAAAAGATCTTACTTTCGACATGGTCACCCTATTTTAGGATCGGACATACGATACTGAGGTTCCATTTATCGGGCATACTTTTTCCCTTGATATCATGCAGGTCAGCTGATGAATGCTCATTTCCTACTGTTCTCCAGCTGCCTTGAAAGCTCGGCGTCAAGCCCATCTGAACCTTCAGTTTTATTTTATTTGAGGTTGCATATGAATTCCGAATAATCCGGAAGCAGTACCCTGCTGCAGGGTTATGAAAACTACCGTTGGCTCGCCAGGAGGTCATTCGCCACCATCTCTTCTTCAATACTCTGTCCTAGTATTGAAAGACCCTGAAGGACCTTTAAACCAAATATGTCGGACAAGCTTATTCAGGTGTCTCTGCTTTTTTGACTGCTGAAGTCCACCGTTGATTCTGTAAGTCGAATTTATCATCTGAGGCATTCCAGTCAGTCATCAGAGGATTGTGCAGTCAGTCATTACTCGTAGAGCATTATAGTGTTAATATAAAAATATTTTTTAACTATGAGATAAGATGGAAACCCGCAGTAAAAACAGCGAATTTCGGACGAGGCAGTGGGGGTGAAATGTTTGGGTATCGTAAAAGCTTGTTCGGTGCACATTTTGACTGGAGAAGAGCCGGGGAATCCTACTTGCTCGATGTTAAAATTGGAAACGACAAAATACATTGTAGTACCTATTTACTTAAACTGCAACCACTGGCAACAAGACTATGAAAAACTTTGCGAGACGCTGGAAGATATTGATGCGAGCAACCTGATGCTTATAGGAAGGATTGGGGTGTCCCAAAATAGTTTTCTGAACATAAGCTTAAATCGTAAGTCTAAGGATGCAGTCTGCGATAGTAAGGGTGAAAATATTTTGGAGCTTGCTGATGCTTTCGACTTACATGTATGGAATGGCAGCAGCTTAGGAGACTCGGAGGGAGAGTTTACTTTTGCAGTAGTAGTAGTAGTTTTGTTTATTGAACACTATATATTTACAATTGATACTTATACTAGGTAATTTAAAAAATTAAAAAATTAAAATATGAAAATAATGTAGGAATGTTGGCACATAGGGGGCCTAACCAAATACATTGTCTAGAATAAAAATAATAACTTAATATTATATAGCTGAAAAGAAAGAGAATTCTTGATTATAAGTCAGTTGACTTGAGTTATCTCGGGATGTTCCGTCCTGGTTGTCGCTGGTGTCCCTCTTTATGGGGAGTGTTTACTTTTGTTCGTGGTACAGCTTGTTCTGTTATAGACTACTGCTTTACATCTGGAGTGTGGAATAATATTATAAACGATTTTAAAGTAGGAATCAAAGCGTTCTCTGACCACATGCCTCTCAAAGTCACCTTTAAGACGCTGATATCGGATATACCGGATAATGCTAAACAACTAAACCTCGTACCAAAACTACACTGGAAAGAAAATAACAGGTTCACTTACCAAAAGAAATTAACCGAGGAACTGGAAAGGTTAAAAAACCAGAATGCTATAATTGACATAAATGTGCTCTCAAAAGTAATTAAAAATTCTTACCCTCAAAATGCAACAGGGAAAAGAAAAACAAATTTCAAACATGAGTGGTTTGATTTTGATTGCCTTAGCGCTAGGGAGAAATCATTTAAATTTCTAAAGCTTTTTCGAAAGCACAACACACAGGAATACAGATCCTTGTACGCCCAAGCAAATAAATCGTTCAAACAACTGTGTAACATAAAAAAGGCCGCTTTTGAGAGAAGAAATATTGAAGTTATCAATTCAAGCCGTTGTTCCGCCGATTTCTGGAGAGCAGTGAAGAAAGTTAATGGTGGAACAAATATCATCGCTTTAGGCCTACAAGCATCAAGTCTAAGAAGCCACTTCAGAAGCCTCCTCAATTCTGAATTAAAGTCATCGCTGGTTCAATATGCAGACCCATTCATCCTTGACGCGTTTTTAGATGCTCCCTTTGAAATTGTGGAAGTTCAAGAAGAGCTCCAAAATGAATAAAGCCCCGGGGACCGACCGTATTCCTTTTGAGTTCTACAAATACGCCACAGACGACTTCATTTCATCGCTAACAACTGAATTCAATCGAATTTTTGAACATGCAGCAATTCCTGATGGCTTCAAAAAATCAATTATATTTCCTCTTCACAAAAAAGGAAATCCTGACGATCCATCGAACTACAGAGCAATTTCTTTCCTTAATACCAGTTCCAAACTATTCGCTGGGCTAATACACCGTAGGCTAACGCAATGGGTCGATGAGAAGAAAATTTTGTCAGAATTTCAGGCAGGATTCCGAAAAAGTTACTCAACAGCAGACCATATCTTCTCGCTTTATAATATTGCTGACTCTTACCTGAAGAAAAAGAAGAAATTGTATGCGTTCTTTGTGGACTTCCGTGGAGCCTTTGATTCCATTGTGCGAGATGCACTTTTCTACAAATTGTTTGAGCTAGGCGTGTCCACTAAAATCATTAATGTACTGAGGGCGTTGTACGATAGGAACACTGCATGCGTGTGGGATGGAGTTGCTCTATCTGAAGAATTTCCAACAACAATGGGGCTGAAACAAGGCTGTATTCTGAGTGCTTTGCTTTTCATTCTGTTCATAAATGACATAACGGATGCAGTCAAAGGTGGAATAAAGATTGGAGGAGTCACGATTCCTGGTCTAATGTATGCAGATGATATAGTGTTCTTCGCCGACTCCATAAATGGAATGCAATTAACGATGAACAGATTAGGAAACTACTGTAAGCTCTGGAATCTGGTAGTTAATATACAAAAATCAAAAATGATGGTGTTCAGAGATGGCGGGGGTAGACTCGCGAGGAACGAAAAATGGACGTTTAATGGGGAAGCTGTTGAAACTGTGCGCGAGTACAAATACCTCGGAGTTCTTATAACTGCAAATCTAAACATAAAGAGACACTTGAAGGGAAAATTATCAGAATCAAAAAGAGCCATTTCTGCGGTATGGCAGCGCTGCATGAGCAACAACTGCATCGAACATAGTGCAAAGGTTAAGTTATTTCGCTCTACGGCAATGGCGATTCTCTTATATGGAGCTCAAGTATGGGGATATCGTTCTTTTGAAGAAGTAGAGAAGTTTTTGCGATACTTTATTAAAAGAATTTTTCATCTGCCGAAAAACACGCCAAACTACATGCTTTACTTAGAGACTGGGACACCTCCTATGATAATGGAAACTCTGATCATACACTTCAACTATATCGCTAAAGTTATGGAGATGAAAGAGGACAGGATACCTAAGATCATTCTTAACAACATGATTCGTATGAGAGGATCAATGGTGATAGAGTGGGAGAGTCTGGCGACCGAATGTGGTACTAATTTGACGATTGAGCCAAATGAACAAACGTCTTCGCTGAGAATTAAGTTCAACACCTTGCTTAAGAGTCTCGGAAGTCTCCTGTATGACAGAAATGTAGCTGAAGCCAAATCCTCGTTGTTCAGAAACATATATAGTCGTCGTGAATATAACCTGGGAAACAACACGTACCTGCAGAACAGCAATCAAATCAATAAGATAAACATGGTTTTCAAAACAAGAGGCGAATTATTGGATTTGAACTACAAGCCGCACCGATCTGATCTTCCTATACTTTGCAGCCTCTGCAACATGAAAACGCGAGAAGATACATATCATTTCATTGCAATATGCCCAGTGTTGAAGGAGTTTCGGATTAGGTATTTTAAGAAGAACTGCCTAAATGAGGAAGAGCTGATTAACGTATTAAACGGAGAGAAAGGATGGGATGTACTAAATAGTTATGTTGTTACGCTCTACATTATAGAAATTCCATTATTGAAGAAAATTTTTAAAATATTAATTATAATTTCAACTTATCATACATATAAAGATCATTTTTGCTTTTTATTCAGCTATATTTTTTTTCAAATTGTCAGTCTGGTAGACGGCCATAGGCCAAACCATTTTAGACTTAAGTATATATAAAAAAATCATGTGAAATTTTTGAAATTGAAAATGAAATAAAGTCATTTAACTTAACTTTAACTAACTTAGTGTTAATCTATTTCTTCTTCATTCCTTTGACTTTCACTTACTTGTTTGGCAGGTAATCTTCGGGTGGAGGAGACCAGTACCAAGTGGTTATATCGAGTAAGCACAACTGGCGTGTTGCAACATCATGGCGATCCCAAGATGACCAAAGTACTGTAGCTCATTGCTTAAAAATAAAAACTAATCAACTTTGATATGAGTCTGCCAATGACATTCGCGTTTTCGCGTTACCTAAACATTTTCCCTTTCAATTTTATAGGCAAGTGTATCCATTCAACTTTTAATGCAATACCTGAGGTTGAGACGCCACCTCGTTTGCATTTACTCTCTGGGCCGAATCTCTTTTTGTTTTTATGTTTTTTTTTACGCACCCATGAATGATGAATCACTTCACTTCACCACATCACATCTTTTATGAATATTCTCTATGAATCCATAATTTTTTGGCTGACTTGCAACTCAAAACATACTCACTTTTGATAAGTACAAAGTGCAGAGAAAAAGATTGACATCGCTTTGCTTTATTTTTGCAGTCACGTATTCTTCACTTTTAGTAAAGCCTTGCCTTGTGTGCAAAATTACTTTAGTTTTAAATTTCCAGGTTCTAAAGTAACTGCCATCCAAAGAGGAGTGTAAAATGAATGACATTGACTGCTCTGCTCAATCCCTGTGTATGAACTCATTTTCAAGTTTTCAAAATTTGAATAAATTATGTAAATGGTAGTGTACCGCCTCTACTATAATTTACACATGTCCTGGGAGCACGGACTGTTTAAACTTTTGATGTGCTGTGGACGAAAAAAAAGGAATAACTTTTGCTTTTATTGCTTGTGACCTTTCTGATTGGTGGTTTATTAAAGAGCAAGAGATGAGGGCCATCAAAATAAAAGAGAACGTCTAAGGAAACAGCTGGTTCTTTCGTTTACTATAAATGTTTGTGTTAACTTAAATTTACATAACCCATTCGCTTTTAAACTGTACGCATACATTCTTGTTGTGCCCAAGAATGTAATGCAACGGCATGCGAATTAGGTCCTAGTGCATTTCTTTGAAAAGTTCCTTTGAGGAGCTTGTTTTAAAATAAGATTTAAATTAATCAACTAGCCTTAACGTTGCATTTACTTTACCAGCTCTTCTGTCTGTTTTAGGAAGGAGAACTTTTGTAACTCAAATCGTTTTGTACTGTAAGTCTTTTCAAATGGTTTCAAATGAGTATGTTCCTCGATCACTGTTGGAACCTACAGACTGATTTTTCGAAATTTCAGGATTTTTATTGAGCAAAAAGATATTTACCATTGCTACTTACATAATCGTACGTTACTTCATTCAATATTGATAATTTAGTACTGTGTTGGCACACAAGGGGCCTAACGTTGTACTTTGTCCGATATTGTTTAAGTAAAATTATTGTTAGTGAGTGATAAATATAAACAAAATAATATGTTGGTTTTTTTTAAAATGTAGGAGGGTTGAGTGTGGTCCGGATGTCTGTCTTTTTCTGGTATGTTTCTTACTAGGGAGTTTAGATGGCTGGCCAGGTTTTCCAGTAGGCGTCTTCCTGATTGCACCATCTACATCTCTGTAGCGATGATTCTAGCTTCTTCATAGAGTTTTCTGTTGCTAAGGGTTTTCCTGCGTTACAGACCGTAACCAAGTCCTGTGCAGATGCGCAGAACTTTCCTCTCGAATACAGCGAGTTGTTTTTACATTCCAGTTTTGGATATTGTGAACCAGACGGGAAAGCAGTATACATGATGACAGGTCGTATTAGATGATTGTACAGCAGTCATTTTGTTTTTTTGGCTAAGTCCACTTCTTTTGCGTATCAGTGGATGTATGCGTAGCTAACTTTTCTAACAATTGCAATGGCGTGCTGGTTGAAACGCATCTTTTCGTTGAAATGGACTCCTAGACATTTGACCTGAGCTGTGTTCCCTTAGGAAAGTTGATGCCGATGTTTTGGCAATTTGCGGCTATGGGTCTTCGTATGCAAATTATCTTGGACTTTGCGTAGTTAATTTTGGTTCCCTATGTGGGCTTTTACCCTACGACCTAACAGTGAGTGCGCGTAGGTCAAGGAATCATCCCAAAGACAACGAGCTTGTCACTCGAAACAATCGGTTCCCTTTACAACATAGTAATTAAATCGAGGGCTGTTAGCGGCTAGATGTGAAACCGTCTGCACATACAACCACTAGCTGTTGTCATTTGTTATGTTGCGTCTCTTGTTGATGTATCAGCCGATTGTCTTTGTAACGTGTGCTGCAGTATGTAATGTTTCGTTACGTTCGTTTGTCGTTTCATTCGCAAAGAGAAGGTTGGTGGCGTTTTCTGGTTGAGGTTGAGGTTAGTCCAAGGTAAAAATGCTATACAGAAGAGAAGTCCCTAACTTCGGTCCTTGAGCAACCCCTGCTCGGATGGGCCTGGTTGATGACATATGATGATATGATGTTGTCTACTTGGACGTAGAAGGATACTTATACTAGATAACTAAAATTAATGATAATAATAGGTTTGTTCGTTGAAGCCCTAGGGTTACCCTGGGGTCGCCACAAGCGTTTTTTGAGAAACCTATAGTCGCCCTGAATGTCAAATTGAGTGTTTTTTGAGCACTAGGGTTGACCTAGGTTTTCCATAAGCTCGCCCTAGCTTTTTGCTGTGGCGATTTGAGGGCTGTCAAATGGCATGTATTTTTTTTTTTTTTTTAATGGCAGGGATGTGTGGTGATTTGTGGTTTAACGTTTTTTGAGGACTGGAAAACCCAGGTTTTTTGCCAACTCATAGGGTTGTCAAGAAAACCTGGGTCAACCCTGGGGAAAGTTCAACGAACAGACCTAATGTAGGAATGTTGGCACATAGGGGGCCTAAGCAAATACATTGTCTATAATTAAAAAAATAACTTAATATACAGCTGAAAAGAAAAGACAATTTTTGTTTATAAATCGGTTGCCTTGTGTTATCTCGGGATGTTCCGTCCCGGTTGTCGCTGGTGTCCCTCTACATGGGGAGATTGTTGTGGGTGGCATTAGCCACGGAAGTATGCTGACTCAGGGTCAGAAATTGGTGGCTTCGTCGTTCACTGGCATTACTTCTTCGTCCAAAGTTTTCATCAAGCTTAGGTATCTTGGCTCAGGGTGTCGTTCCTCAGTGCTCATCCTTCTCACCAGGAGATTAAGGTGATTGCTGATATTCGCAGCCGTTTTCAATACTGTCGATAAGACGTATTGGTCCAAGGGCGTCATTTTGGCTGTCTCGTACAGATGCTGGTTACTGTAATGTCTCTGGCGCTGGTGGTTGAAAGTGAGGCCGGTGTAGAGTCTCAGAATCGTCCTTTCGAAAATTAGAAGCTCCTTCATCGCGGTTTTCGAGATGGTGAACCAAACTGAGCTTCCGTAGTTGATGACGGGTCTCCTCTCTCAGCAGTTGCTAGTACATTAATCCTGTCCTTCTCCTCAGCAAAGAGTACAGTCGGTGGAAGGCGAATTTAACCTCCTTCAGTACAGGTACAGCACTGATTTTTCATCCTTCCTTTTGGTATTTACTGGTTGTGAGTTGTAACTAATCAGTGAAACCCAGTGTGAAAAATTCCACTGATCTTTGATTGTGTGCTAAATCGTACGTTGTCGTGTTGTTGGTATGTTGTCATTCACTTGGTAGCATTATCATAGGCACTGCAGGCCATTGTCTGTGTTGTTGCATTAATTTTTTGTGGTTGGGTGACGGGCCGGCGGCAGCTGCTGGCTGAATTGTTCTTTTTGTTTTTTTTTTTTTTGTATGGCACTTTCGAGAAAATATGTAATGATTTCATTACAAAACACATTGCAGGGAAATCGCGGAAGGGGAAGACTACGTCTTAGGTGGCGCAATCAAGTTGTAGGAGACCTCAATTGACTTAGAGTGAGCAAACTGTAGAGAGGGCATTCCAAAGCGAAATTGTAATCGAAAGATCTTAGTTAAAATCCAGATTCACACCTATAGTGTGAAATAAAAATACCGCGTAGCAGGTTCTTATTACAAAATTTTTAAAAATGTTTCAAAGAAATGAACTAATGCTGTGCCAAAGCAAAGTGCTGCAATTCTTACTTCTCGCACAGTAAAGCGCTGCAAAGTCTATGTTTTTTCATAGTATCCCATCTCTAGTCTGTATTTTTCTCTTATCTCAATCTAAAAGTTCAAGTATTACTGAAAATTAAACCCTCAATTATACATATCCAAACAACATAAAACCAATTACAGAAGTTTTTGATTACATGATTTCTAGTCACATGTTAACTATTTCTATTTCGTAAAACAAATTTAGCCCTGTGTTATAAAAGACTTTTTTTTCAGATTCAAAAAGCTTTAATATGATTCCACACTTCACAAAAGATGTCCATATGCCAAAAAGCTTAAAAACACTGCAAACTTCAGATGATATTACAGTCGACAGCACCACGTCATCATTTTTTAATATTTCCGTGAGCCCAGTCATCTTAGAGAACTCTACAGACCTAAAATTCATGGCTAGTGCAGCCTCTTTTCAAACACCCAGCATTCCAACGATCAAACCTGCTGCATCAAAAATAGATAACAAGTCGACACTTCCGAAATTCCAGAAGACAGATGCTCCAATGCTGAATTATATTTTCGACATGTTTTCCACAGCAAATAAACATCATCATCATGACCAAAGGTAAATATGAGAACAAATTCAATGACTTTAATTATTTTTATTCTAGATGTTATTATACTTTTTTCAAGAAATATTAGGTAATATAAAAAAATTAGCCTTTAAATATATACGTTAGAGCTTTACAGGGGAGTTTGTACAAGGTTCATCAAAACATTAGTCGTTATAGTGTGTATGGGTGAAAGAAGCAAGGTTAGGTTAGGTTAGATGTAGCTGCCAGGACACGGAGTCACACTGTGTGTACATTGCTTTTGAATTTTTGCGAATCGTAATGCAGGGGAAACACAGAGCCAGGTAAAGCATTCCACATTCGGGTGGTGCGACTGAAATAAGAATCTCTATACTTGACTGTACGCCCGAAGTTGGGCTCAAGGTAAAACTGATGAGCATTCCTAGTTAAGCGGATTAGAAATTTCAGACAAGAGATCATTTATGAAAATGAGGAAGAGAGTCGGAGACAAACGGAACCCTGGGGCACACCAGCATTTATGAAATGGGTATCAGACTTGAAGCCATCCAATACAACTTGTATTGAACGGTCGGAAATGTAGTTTCTAATCCAACGAAGAAAAGACTCATCGATACCAAAAGCACGCATTTTCGATAAAAGAGCCTGATGCCAAACTCTATCAAATGCTTTAGAAATATCAAGCGCAATAGTCTTACTTTCTCCAAAACCGGCTGGTTTATGTATATTGAGATCTTTGAGGACTCTCGCAAGCGAGCGAGTTCGAAAAAATATCTGCTTCAGAATTTACAGAATCAAGCTCAGAAGGAGCCAACATGTTGTCAGGAAGTGTTGAGTTGGCAGCAAATTGAGCTGCTAGCAAATTAGCCTTATCGATGAAGCTGACATACGGAGAGTCGTTGAAAACGAGCGTTGGAACTGATGACGTGGTCGAGTTTTTAAAGTTCTTAACAAAATACCAATAGTTTTTACTTCCTTTTAGACACAATCGTATTTTTTGCCTTACTTTTTGGTCATGCAAAAACTTGGCCTTTTGTATATGAGCATTACAGATATTTTTGGCCCGTTTGAACAAATTTTGGTTTTCTACATTACGGTTGTCTTCAAATATTCGAAAACTTCTATCTCTATCCCTAATTGCCTCTTTACAGCTCGAATCAAACTACGAATTCTCTTTGGGGATGATACTCTTTGTTCTGTGAGGAACAAAATTTCTTATGTCGTTAAGAATTGCGTTAGATATCATATCAGCTGATGCGTCAACGTTTTCGTAAAGAAAGCACAATGACCAATTAAAATTTCGAAAAAAATTATTCAGGCCGTCCCAATTGGCTTTCTCATATTGCCAGACAATTCTTTTAGGGACTTTGTCTTTTTTTTACCTTGACGGAATATGTAAGATCTACCGATATGACACAATGGTCCGATTTGCCTATAGGAGAATATAATAACTATAACCCCGTATTTTTCGGGATGAGACATAGGTCAGGAGCGTTGGCCGCTTGGCCTTCAATATCTGGAACCCGAGTGGGCTGATCACTAAGACCACAGAGGGTCCATTGTGATACCACTGAGACCAGGTGGTTGTTCAACCTCTGGTCCCCATCTACGGTATTAGAGAGTAGATCACCCTCTAACCGAACCTGGACTAACAAGTTTATTACCTCTAAGTCAAACCATTCGGAACTTCGTATGAAGCGCGTGAGACTTTTTGGGTCTTGCTAGCTAACTCGTTGGTATCGTTCAAAAATATTCACCTAGGTGAGTTTTCCGTCTGTTAGATGGAGAAGGAAGGAGATGTTGGACTGTTTCCTCGTCCTCCTCGTCCATGCAGCTTCTACAAAAGTCATTTGGAGAGATACCAATGACGTGTTTGGCGTATCTACCTATCAGTCTGTGTCATGTCTACTTATCAGGCAGTGTCCTATTACACCTAAAATGGGGCTAATATGCAGGAGATCTATATTTAATAAGCTCCATGAACGTTTCGAGTCTACACATGGCCAGTTTTGGACCGTAGTGGATTTTGTTGAGGCAGAGGCAAGTGCTTTGGAGAAGATGTGAATATTTGTGGAGTATACAACGTTTTCCCTGAGTCAAGACAGGTTTTCCTTTATCGCCAGATATTCTGCCCCTCGTGACAAAACGTCGATGAATGCAACACAATATCTTTTTTCAATGACTATTCCCTTGACTTTGACAGCTTTGGCAGTAGAACAAGTGAAGCAAAATTACAAAGCATTGTGTTTAGAATTAAGAGTTAACAAGTTAGAAGTTTCGGTTGAAAATAACTTTCGGACCTCTTGAATAGGCCCGAGTACAGGGAGGCATAGCGTATATGAAGCAATGTTTTAATCAAAACTATAGTCAACTTAATAACTTTCTTGCAAACTCATAAATGGGTTGGTAACATTTTTCTTTTGTATTCTTTTTACAGATACGGCCCACATTTTGAAGATATACAGAAGGAGGGAAAACCTACCAACATAACAGTGCAAGCTGGAGGAAGTGTCTACCTCAACTGTCGCATTTCCTTGCTTCAAGACAAAACTGTAAGTGTGAAAGGGGTGTAAGAAATGGCAACCAATCTGTTAGTTAAATTTATTAACATAATTGATCGAGGCTCAAAAACTATCATTCGCCTTATGCAAAAAGTAGGCACGACCTCCGAAAGTAATTACACTGCCATGAAATGCTTGTTCTAAGATCATTCGAAATCGGCAAAAATTTCTAGGCTCCTTAAACCCGTCACCGTTATTTAGTTGTTTAGTCATTTAGTTATTCAGTTATCTAATTTTTAGTTATTTATTTATTAACTTATTTAAATATTTATTTAGTCATAAGCTAAATGACTTGGTGGTTATATTATTTAATGATTTATTTATAGAGTTTTTAAGTTATTCAATTATTTAGTTGTTTAGATATTTGGTTATTTAGTTATTTTATTATTTTATTATTTAGTTGCTTAGTTATAAGTAGTTAGTTATTTAGTTTTTTAGTTGTTAAGCCATTATAATATTTAGTTATTCAGTTATTTAGATATTTGGTGCCGTGCCATTAAGTTGCTTTATCATATAGTTATTTAGACACTCAGCTATTTAGATATTTAGTTACTAAGCTGTTTAGTTATTTAGCTATAAGTTTTTTAGTTAGTTAGTTATGACATAGATATCTAGTTATTTAGTTGTTTAGTTATTTAGCTAGTCAATTATTTAGTCATTTTTTCATTAAGTTATTTAGGTATTGAGTTGTTTAGTCACTTAGTTATTTAGTTATTACTAATTTAGTTATTCAGTTATTAGTTTAGTAATTTTAATTTTGAATTATTTATTTGTTTATTTATTTTTTTTGTGGGGCTTAATTTTTTAATTGTTTAGGTACTAAGCAGTTAGCTTTTTATTTTCTTAGTTATTTAGTTATTCAGTTATTTAGTTATTTGAATATGTAATTGTTCTGTAATAATATAATCAATTACAACTCCATGACAAAACAAAACAATAACAAACATTTGTTTGCTATTTTTCTTTTAAATAAATTTATACCAAACCATGGAAAACTTTTGTTTACTTTGTTAGTTTTTAATAATGTCTTGTACATTTGCTTAGATATTAAAATTCACTGCATGTGAGTGCAGTGAATTTTATAAGTGTCGGTGTATTCCGAACTAAAATTGCGTTTTAGAAGGGTACGGCAATCATCTAACTGATGAGCCCGATTGCCGTGCCTGGGCGAAACGCAATATGGAGTTGAGGTGATCTTTACGATCTTCAACATACATTTTTTAATATAAATTTTTTTTCTTTTTAAAATGTTCTGTAATAATATAATATGTAATTAGTTACTTTATTATCTAGATATTTAGGTATTAGGTTGTTTAGTTATTTAGTTATTTAGTTACTCAGCTACTTAGATATTTAGTTAGTAAGTTATTTAGTTGTCAAACTACTTAGTTATTTAAAACTATTAGTTAT
Organism: Melanostoma scalare; assembly: GCA_949752695.1. Taxonomy (NCBI): domain Eukaryota; kingdom Metazoa; phylum Arthropoda; class Insecta; order Diptera; family Syrphidae; genus Melanostoma; species Melanostoma scalare. The sequence goes on along the minus strand of OX456984.1, from coordinate 208,611,893 downwards.
TTAGTTATTTAGTGATTTATAAATATAGTTATTTTGTTATTTAGTTGTTTCTTTGTTTAGTTATTCAGTTACGAGTATTTATTTGTTTATTTATTAAATTTTTTTGATTTTTTACTTGTTTCTTAATCAAAGACTGTATGAATAAATTTAACAAACTATTTAAGTAAAATATCTGAGCTGCAAGAGCATTTTAGCGTCTCTCTTACCTGAGCATTGGAGTTTCGTTAGTTTTTTGAGGATATTTGTTTTGAATGAATGACTTTATCGGTTCGATTGATGAGTAGTGATTTCATAAATTAGGTCTTAATTCTTCTTATTATACATTGTTTTAGGTTTCCTGGGTAAGAAGAAGTTCCATGGGAGAAGATGCACTTGAACTCCTTACAGTTGGATTACATACCTATACTGGTGATAACAGATACACAATGGAATTTCAGTATCCCAACAATTGGAGGTTAAAAATAACAAATGCTAGGAAAGAAGACGAGGCCACGTACGAATGCCAGATATCAACGCATCCGCCCAGAGTCATACAAATACATGTCTATGTCAATGGTAATGATAACCTTGATCAATTTTAATATAAAGATAGAAATGCATACATAAGCTTCAATGTTAATTTTTAATATAGCACCTAAAGTGATGATCGTTGATGAACACAATGTTCCATTACAAGAAAAGTATTATGAAATAGATTCTACGCTGCAGCTTTCGTGTACTGTGCGGAATGTTGTAATGACTTCCTCCGTTGTGTTTTGGCGACACGGCGATCAAATTTTAAACTACGATACAACTAGAGGGGGAGTAAGGTGAGCTCAAAATTAAATAAATTTGTTGCTATGACTAGAAATTTCAGGGCAAAGCACTTGCAATCAAAAATTGAGCCTCTTGCTTTAGCTCCTTTATTTATAAGGCAGGCAATATTGAAAACTTAGCACTTCATTCTTTTAACCAAGTTGTTTGAAAGCATCAGTCCCTAATTGAAAATCTTTTTCTTTTAGTGTAAGAACAGACCTTATGGAAGATGGTGCTAATTCATCACTTTCTATTGCAAGAGTAAACAAACAAGATTCCGGTAACTATACGTGTTCAATTAGTGATTCACAGGATTACACTATTATGGTTCATATACTCAAAGGTAAGAAAAATTAGCATTTCATGACGAAATCTCTCAACCGGCTCTTTTGTATTCATTTTGAGTAAATTGTAGCCTCAAATGTTTTGATCTCGAAAGCATTCAGTGTTTTTTATTTCTTTTTGCAGGTGAAAGTTTTGCAGAACTGCACCATGGAGCCGGTACGCACCTATGTGATCATTATTCGATAGTTCTCGTTATCATTACTTTAAGTATAGTTTTAAGTCACACAGAAAATGTATTTAGATAGAAGATAATAAAAAGCCTAGAATTTTGTTAAGTATTTAATAAGTATTTTAATAAAGTTTGTTATGTTTGAATATTTTTTTTAATATAATTATTACAGGAATGTATTATAAAACAACCAGAGATACAACTAGATTAAAAATTTATTATAAATTATATGAGTTAAGAAATTTGTTTTCTTCGTTAGTTCTCAAAGTTCAGCAAGCTACGGACTGTGGCTATAGAGCAGTGTTCGAATTCAGTCAAGAGAAAGATGGATAACTTAAATAAAATTTTGATAACAAGGTTGATGGTAGGAATTAATAAGAAGAGTATTTAAAATCCCGGTAGGTACCCGTGGTGTGATGGATAGCATTTCCGCCTGTTAATCCAGAGGTTCGAGTTCGAATCCCAGCAGAGGCAAAAATGTTTTTTCCACGGGTATCGCCTTTCGCGAGGTATTGGCAAGTCCTCCGTTAGTATTCATTGCCGTGAAAAGCGCTTTCTCGATTAGCCGTTCGGAACCGGCAGAAAATTGTAGGTCCCCTCCATTCCCCCACAAGGGATGGTTGTGAGAAGTGCGCTAGGCCCAGGGGCTCCTTGCTCTGTAGCGCCACCCTATTTATTTATTTTTATTTAAAATCAACAGCTAGTAGTTTTTAAAACGATCTTCAAACTATTAATGAGATGAGAAGAAGTAGAATAAAACTACTGTTTTTTAATTTTTTTTAATTTTCGGATGAATTCAGCTTAAAAGAATCTTACTATCAATCTTACTTAAAAAGTAAAAAAAAAACTAATAGCCAACATTTATGAGGAAGGTTGTTTAATAGAAGGAGTTTAAGACAAGGGGTACTGAGGTCAAAATCAAAACAGTAAAAACTCGAAATAACACTACTCAACATTCAGGAAATAGGTTCATTCGAGCCATAGGACTTTCGATGAGAGGGTAGAGAAAAGAGACGAGGATTTTGAATGTTGCAAGGATAAATGTAAACGAAGATAGAGTTGTAAAAAATGCGATCGTGGTAAGGAGGTAGAATCAAGGGATTATTCCAAGAAAGACCTCTCAGAGCAAATCGAAGAAAACGGCGCTGAATATTTTCAATTCTAGAAGAAGATCGGGCTACGTATGGGTCGGAGAATTCCTTTGGCCATCGCTTAATGAAGCCAAGTACTGAATTGGCTTTAAGAATAATGGCATCAGTATGTGAGATAAAATTGAGTTCGCGCATCGCCTCAACTGGTGAAATGGATTAGTTGTAAACAAGATAGCAACGGTGAAGATATTCGAAGCACTTACGTGAGAAGGTGATGGATTAACACTTGGAAATGTTTAAATCCAAACAGTTTTTAGAGCACCAAATAGAAGAGTTGTCCAGGCCCTGTTTAAAATTAAAAGAATCGTTAGCTGAAGAAATGATCTTGTAAAACTTCATATCATTTGCGCACAGTGACTTAAATGACTACCCTGGGGAAAACTGGAGGTAGCTAAAAAAGGACTTGATACGGAAGGGCTAAACGAATACTGTTATAACAGTGTTCCAAATAGTAGGAGATCTATTTCAATAAGATGAGTTCGAAGCCGAGGGTAGATAGTATAAAAAGAATAAGCCTTTACTAGAATCTGTTGAAATAACATCTACATCATTCTTTTCCATTTTCCAAGGCAAAAAAGGGTAAATGAGACGAATTCAACGAGCTGCAATGAAAACTCAAGATTCCATACAAAATGCTTTCGAGACTTTGGGTATATGCGAAAGTTTTGCTATCAAACGGTAGAGGTTATAGAAGAGGTTATCCATACTAGGGAAATACTCCTCCAGAAAGAGATAGGGTGAAAATTTCTGAGAGGTGAAGAAAAAGCGAGGAAGAACATTTCTTTAGGAGTATGGCGGGGATGTTGTAAGGAACAGGCATGAAGTCAATGAAATCATTAAGTTCCTTCTCAATAAGAGACGGCTCATTAGTCCGAGAAAGAAATGGCCCAACCGAGAAATTAGATTTTTTGTCTCAAAGTCTAGTGAGGGCGTCCCTTGACTCTGTCAAATCAATAGTTTGTTGGGTAAGTTTGACTGCGGGAGGCAAAAGGGGGTCAAAGCTGGAAGTTGAACTGGAAGATAGTACAGGTGCGCTAGGTATTTCGGTTCAGATGTCAGATCAAAGCATGGGAATGGTGAGTTAACCGTAGAAGAGGATGTTGAGAGGGTTACAAAGTTAGAATGAGCTGTGGCAGTTAAATTTAAAGAAACTCTTTGCTGGGATTTAGGTGGAAGAAGGCTATGTTTTGGTTGGGTTAGTTGGGGCTTATGATTAGTCATGGGTTAGTGTATGGGTTGGTGCTGTGATCGGGCACAGATTAAGCAATATTTTGGAAATAATGTTGAGGACGGTTGGGAATCCACTTAAGAGCTGCCGGAGGTTTTACAAACGATTTGTTATTGGACCAGAATAATTTGGGAAAATTTTTGTTTTAATATTCCAATTGGGATTTGAACTTTTGGGAACATAAGGTTTGGAGCTCAGACCCCTCTTTACCACTGGGCCCAGGCCCAGGGCCCCGCAATCATCAGGGGCCCCAAATTGCTGAAACAACACTCAAACTCTATTGGTCTATTTTCAAGAAAAAAATATATTTCGATACATTTAACAACAACCTTTGTTGAACATTTTAAATCACATTCCCTCCGAAATTATATTCAAATTCAAACAAAAAAAGAGGTCACTTAAGTAATGATCAGGATTCAGGACAAAGAAACCATAGACTCCCTTGTGTTCGTTTCAGGGCACTTTTAAATCCAATCAGAAAAAACATCCATACGTGAATTTTACGATCGAAGTTAAATGGTGTTGTGAAGATGGGAAAACTTCTTGTGTACCCTTCTGACATTTGCGATGCGATGATGGTCCGAATGGGTTACTATAGGTATTAGTAATTAATTTTTGCCTGTTTTCACTAATTGTAGGTTTTTTTTATTTTTTGCTGTCTATTGCTAATGTAGGCGTTGCATTTGTGTAGAGAGTGTCCCTACTCATTATTAGATATACCTACTCTGGGATAAACGGCACTCAATTTTTTAAGATTTCAAAGATGGAGTGTCAAAAAAAGTTGTAAAAAGTATTTCTCAAACAAAATGGTCAGCGCGAGCTGATGCACTAAGCACCTTATATAATGATCATCAAAAAATTGAAGAAACTTTGATGCCTATCGCTAACGATTTACGACAGGAAAGAGAGGTAAGACAGGAATCTCTTATGGCACTTTCCATTGGACGAAAAGAACCGTCCAGGAGCGTCCAGAAGCATTCTCAAACCCTTCCATTGGTGCAAAAAGATCGCTTCTCATGATTCTGAGGAGTGACAGCCGCTTCTCGATTTGAAATGAGAATCGACTCAAGAAGCACTAACACATGTTACTCAAATGTCAAAAAGAAAATTTTCTTCAAGGAATATTTTTTAAGAGCCATAGGTGTTTCACAAAGGCAATTACGTTAAACTGAACAGAAATTATTTTGGGTGTTCCATTGGTTTTTAAAATGAGAGTTCAAGGAATATTTTTTAAGAGCCATAGGTGTTTCACAAAGGCAATTACGTTAAACTGAACAGAAATTATTTTGGGTGTTCCATTGGTTTTTAAATTGAGTGCTTCCCCGAGTGAAACCAATGGAAAGTGCCATTAGTCTTTGCAAAAAAAATTTTAAAATTGCAGAGTGCAATCGATGAATTTACCTATAATTGGGCTCAAGGACAATTTTGATAGCTTTGATTCATCTTCCAGACAAAAAAAAACCCGGATTCCGAATATAAGAACCTTTTTGAAAGGACTAGGTGTAGAACAGACTTTTTTTGACGGCTCTAGTATTTTGACTTTAAAAGAAAGGTTCGAAATTGAAACCTTTCTTCGTTCTTCCCATTGTTAACACTCTAAGGCCTAGGTTCGTATACGAATATTGGCCAACATTTTGACTTTTTTTCGATTAAAAAACCTGAATTCAGAAGACTTAAAGAAAAACTGCAAATCTTTTGCTAAATTTTACACTGAAGATGTAGACGGAGATGAACTACATGCTGAATGCCTGAATTTAAAAGAATACTGGAACACTATTCGAAACGAAAATGAAGAAACTGGCACTAGGTTTGTTCGTTGAAGCCCTAGTGTCGCCCTGGGGTCGCCACAAAGCGTTTTTTGGAAAACCTAAAGTCGCCCCGAATGTCAAATTGAGTGTTTTTTGAGCCATAGGGTTGACCTGGGTTTTCCCTCAACTCGCGAAAGGTTTTTGCTGTGGCGATTTGAGGGCTGTCAAATGACATGTGTTTTTATTCAAATGACAGGGAAATGTGGTGGTTTGTGATTTAGCGTTTTTTGAGGACTGGAAAACCCAGGTTTTTTGACAACTCATAGGTTTGTCAAGAAAATCTGGGTCAACCCTGGGGAAAGTTCAACGAACAGACCTACTATTCTAGAACTTTACGATTTCTTAAAAACAAATAAAGTTGAATATGAATTTCCAAGTGTTGAAATTGCACTTAGAATTTTCTTAAGTATGATGGTGACCAACTGCAGAGTTGAACGTTCCTTCTCTAAGTTAAAAAGAATAAAAAACGAACTCAGAACTACAATTGTTCAAGAAAGATTGACAAGTTTGTCACTGATGTCAATCGAAAGCGACATGCTCAGAGGTATCGATTTTGTAGATATAATCAATGATTTTGCTAATCTTATATCAAGAAAAAGACTCCTTCAATAAACATTCCTCTTTCCATCTTTTTGCATATTAATATTTTGTTCCTTAAACTACATTCCTTAAACTATATCTAAATTTAATTTTCTGTTATTTAAATTTTGTTTATTTTTGAATTCTTATATGAAAAATCTATTATTTTGTTTTTATTTCTACATTATTGATGTTAATGTTAACGTTTATTTTAAAACATAAACATGCTGCAATAATTATTTACTTTTATAATTATTTATAATGATTGATGAAATATTAGTTCCAAGTTATGTGTTTTTTTCTGTATTCCTTTACTACACAACATAACATTTTTATAGAATCATACAGGGGCCCCATTTTCAAAAATTGCCCAGGGTCCCCAAAAGGGTAAAGACGGCCTTGTTGGAGCTTGATTAGGATTTGGTGCTTTTTTCGCGTTTTAAGATTTAGGTCGGTGCTTAAAATCAATGGCGGAATCGCATTTTAAAAATTTGACATTATCGATGGTTCTTTTTTTGAGGAGTCGTTCATAGGTAAAAGCTATATTTTATCCAATTAGAACCCATTTCCAGAACATTCAAACATCCAAGTGTATTTAGATGGTAGACGAATTTTGAACCGCCTTGCCCTCATTGTGATACAGTTGGTAAAGTTAATCGAATAATGTGACTTGAAGTGAGCGCGTAAATCCAATTAACATTGGTTGATTTTGGGGCGTTATTAAGCAAGAACCAGTAGTCCGTTCTTTTATGCCTTCGATGTTACGCGATGCTGTAGTGTCAAAATCATCGTTGTTGTTGTGTATGTTTGACTTTGTTACAAAATCATGATTGCATTTAGGAACGACTCGTTGTTACACTTTGCTGGTCTGTCAAAAATATGAATAAAGTATTTCTTAAAATACGAACCCAGCAAAAGGAATCTCGTTTTTGATGAAGAAAAAAGAATTCTGAAATGAACAAGATTGAAAATCAATAACTGTTCACAGAATTTGGAAGATTAATGAAGAAAAAACCAAAACAAATCTGACCAACAACAATTTTAAAGGGGTTTGACAGATCAACATCATTAGATAGTCAAGAAACCTGGGTCAACCCTGGGTAAAGCTCAGCGAATGAACCTAAGGTACTTCATGAAATGCAAACGTATAACGCCAAAATGAACCAACATTGAAAATATAAAATAATTTCCGGTTTCCGATTTTGGTTATGGCACCAGAAACTGGACCTTCGTTCAAGAATTTAGTATCCAAAAAAATCCATACACACAACAGGAATTTCAGTTTTTGAAAATAAGAGGAATAATTTCAATTGTTTGTATTTTTTTTTCAAAACATGTTTTTATTTCTATGAAATCTCTCTACTACAATTTTTTGATGTAACTTCGTTTAAAGATACTGATAATTTAAATAAACAAACAAAGTTTGAAAATGCATTAAGGTATTTCAAAATAAATAAGATAGCACCCATCTATCTTTCTACACGTAATATCAACAAAGTTCTTCTTTTTTTTTTTAATTACTAAGCTACTTTTGTGACAGCATCATGAATTCCTTTGGCCACATACTCGATATTATTGTCATTGAGTCCACACATGTTTATTCTGCCAGACTTCAGTAAGTAAATGTGACATTCTTCTACCATATATTTTACTTGTGATTCTGAAAAACAAAAAACCATTGGTGAACAAATAATAGCTAAGTAAACAATAGAATGTTCTTTGTACCATTCAAACCAGTATAAGAAAACATTCCAATTTGTTGTGTTATATGATCCCAAGTTCCAGGTGTTTTAAATCCAACGAGTAGTTCCCGAAGTTTGGTCCTCATAGTAATAATTCTCTTCGACATAGTTTGAATACAGTCCATCCTTAGAAAAAAAGTAAATAAGTTCACAATTTTAAGCGTTTAAAGAATTAACAAAAATTTTGTTTTTAAAATATAAATTAAGATCATTTACTTCAACAGCTAATTTTTTTTTTTTTAACAAGAAAAAAAATTTACGTTATTTACGAAGAGGAATCTAAATTGACTTTAGACTTCAACAATCCACAAAATTGGTTGAAACACTTAATTAGGTTTGGAAACAGTTCAGCATGTTTTGAACTCCATAAGAACGATAAGTTCATTCTTCCTTTCCAATTTGGCTGATTGTAAATAACATTTTCCAAAACACTGTGTCACTCATAGAAAAATAAGTTACCATTCTTGTCGGAGTACCGGATCATTCAACACAGTTGATACAATTCTGCTTCCGTATGCTGGAGGATTGGAATACGTCATTCTCACGAGTAAAGTAAATTGTGAATGGATAGCGGCTGTTGTTGCTTCGGACTTTTGAACGACCGTCAAATTGCCCACACGTTCACCTTTAGAACAACAAATGGTTTGAAATTAAACACGGAATGCTTTTTACACGCAATCAAAATTTTCGCATATCTTACGATTAAATTGTTTGAAGTTAAACTAAATTTAAATACTTACAATACAGTCCAAAGTTCTTAGCAAAAGATTGAGCGGCTAGAAGCTCGAAATTATTTTCCACAAAATAACGTACGGCCCAAGCATCTTTATCGGGATCTCCGCTGGCAAAGCCTTGGTATGCAGAATCAAAAAATGGGAAGAGTTTTTTGGAACTTATAACCTTTGCAAGTTGTTGCCATTGTTCTTTGGTTGGGTCACATCCAGTGGGATTGTGTGCACAAGTGTGCAAAATAATTACGGCACCTTCAGGAGCTCCATTCAAATCCTCAACAAACCCGTCAAAATCGATTCCGCGCTTTTCTTGGTCCCAATATCTGTAGGTTTTTGGCGTTTTAAATCCAGCGGCCAAAAATACTGCCCGATGGTTTTCTAAATTCGTTGCCAAGAATTTTAATGTTAGATAATGGAAACTCAAAAAAAAGAACTTATTTATCTACCCCATGTTGGTTCTGAATAATAAAACACAGTCCTGCCCAATTGTTTTGCTAAGAAATCCGCACCCAGACGTAGGGCTCCTGTTCCAGACAGGGTTTGAATTCCAAATGCCTTGAATAAAAAGGAAACATTTTTAAAAAATAGGAAAGAAAAGCTATATTCGATTTAGTTTATGATGAACTGCATGTAAACGCTTAAAGCGGGGAAAACACGATACAATCGACGAATGCGACTTGGATCGGTACGATAATTGTATCGTGTATTCCCCGCCTAAAACGTGTAAGTGAGCACGAATGTTCTACTAGATGGTTTTAGATGGTTAGATAAACATTCAGAAACAGCAAATACATGAAATGACAATCAAAGATTTGTTTGGAAAGTACACGTTATTTTTTAAGAGTGAAGTATGTGAACTTGTTTGATTGTGATATGAAAACGTTATGAACAACGGAATACAAAAACAGCCGTGGCGAAAACAAGTCATATCATCAAATTATTTCCTAGCACTAGCTGTGGAATTTACAACGAGATTGATTTTCGCTTTTGCATCATACTTTGACATAGTGATGTTACTTAATATAAATTAGCAGTACAAATAATAAATTGCGAGAAGACTATCTGATTAGATCGGATGAAGTTTACCAGCAGAATTTTTAAAGAGTGAGCTATTACAAGTTTCAGTTTAAAAATATAAGAGAATTAATTTATATTAAATAACGTCGTTTAAGTGACCGCCTCGGCCAGCCTCGCAATATCAGTGCAATTTTCCAAGACCTTGGTGTTGCAGCTCTTATATTAACCTTGCATTATATTAACATTGTGCTGGAATTGTTTCGGGATTGTTGGCATAACAACAGCCATAAAAAAGTACAAAGGAGTAAAATCGCAGATCCGAGGCGGCCTATGGAAACCGCCAGGACGACTGATTTCCAAATTTGATAAGCAAAAGATCGATTGTGATATGGGATCTGTGGCATGGCTCGCCATCTTGCATGGACCAGAGCTTGTCCAAATCCATTTTATCTATCTCAATAAAAAAAAGTGTGCTGTTATGGCTCTGAAACACTCACAGGTCACAGCACAGCCTCATTCAAAACGAACAATGGCCCAATGATGCCACAACCCCACAATCCGTACCAAGCTGTCACACCCTATGGATACATTGGCTTTTCGACAGTAGTGTAATGGTTTTCCGAGCGTGAACACAGAGATGAAAAGAAACTAAATTTCGAACGTACTGTCAAAAATACCCTGATTCCTTTTTCAGCCGTACTATGCACTGTGGAATGTACTACCCAGCCTCAATTTCCCTTTCATTACAATCTTCACAAATTTGAAAACTAATGAATCCTTTTGAATGCATACCTACTTTTCTAACTCTCCTACGTTTTGTTTAGTCGTCATAAGACCTTGAGTGAGCGAAAAATATAAAAGTAAAAAAAACAATTTTTCAACCAAACGCTGACACAACAAATTTACAGTAAACAAACTAATTTCCATTTAACATTTGATCGAGCAGGTTGTTTTGCATGTGTGAGTGAATTCAGAGTAGTTCCCCATTCCCAACTAAATGGGAGCATACTAGTGTAACTCTATATTTTTTTTTCTTATGAAACATTGGGAGTCGTAAACGAAAAAATCTTTTCAGAAAAACAGTTAATCTTTTAGCCAATTAAAACCCCTATTATTCTGATAATACTGTCAGAACATAAGCAAAACGACCATGAAACAAAACAGTAACCCCCCTCAACTTCGAAATCGGCTTTCAATTGTAGGCCTCATCTCCATCTCTCACAAGGTTTGGTTGTGAGAAATGCGCAAGGCCCTGGGGCTCCCCGCTCTGTTGCGTTTAAAAGTTTAAACCAACAGTAATTATATGATCATCAAATTATCATCATTATAAATAGTACCATTAGAAATTATATGTTTTGATGAATTTTAGCAAAATGATTTTTTTGTTTACATTTTGTACTATGCTAATGAGAGACTGATAAAGGATAGCTAATGCACCTCGACAGATTAACTGCCATATCATCATTGTAACCAATCGGAACAAATTTTTTTCTGATTTGTGCGAATTGTAAGATATTTGAATCATGGTTACTATTCTCACTGTATGTTATGTAATGTTAGTTAGAAAATGTATTTCCCTATTGTTTCCGACAGCAAAAGACTTGCGGATACCATGAAGAAAATAAATCTCTTCATCGGAATTGTTTTGCAAATTTTCTCTTATCGGTTACACGATGATAGAGTAGATGACAGTAAAATTGGTATCATGGACAAATTTAATAGGATATTGTCATAATAAACTTTGTTCAAACTTCTTTCTTGTTACGATTAACGTTATGTGTTATTTTGCATACCCTTTTTTCAGCTATGGCAGGTGAATTTTCTCCTAAAAGAAGTTTCGATGCGGCTGTTGTATACAAATCCGTTCCTGCAAATGAAAATTGAATGTTTGAATTAAAAAAATAGACCACTTTGACAGTTCAATTACCGCAAACAGGTAAATACTCGTGGTTTATAGACTCATCGGTGGCAATTTTAATTTCAGTTTTCCTTACTACTGGTAATACCCATGGCTTTCCTTCTTCATTTCGGTATGCTAAAGAACAACGAGAGAAATAAAAAAATTGAGGTTAGAAACTCAAATAATATCTTTTACTATAGTTTTCGCATATGAAGTGTGAAGAGCAGGAAGGAAAAAGGGGTTGAAGGAGATAAGGTCAGTGTCACAGGTAAGAAGTCGTAACGGAACCTTTACTGGTTGTTCAATGGCCCTTAACATCTTTCTTATCTCCCCAAAAGGGAGGTGCCATTCACCGTTTCCGAAATTACTTTTCGCCTACTCAAAGCACAAATGTCAAGTGTCACCGAAATCCTTCACTCCTTCTTATCCCCAGGGCAACTCACCGTCTTACAGGTTACGATCAGCCGTTTCTGTAGGCAGGAGTGAAGGGCGTTCTCTCTAAGTTGGCTCGGCATGCTTGCTTTTGCCTAGGCTTTACTCGTCGGAAGGATGGGTTCTTGCCAACATAGAGGAGAACAGTTGTTACGATTTATCATGCCGCATAAACAACAACAAAAAAAAAGTTTAGCTCGATAGAGTTGGTTCAAAAAAAAAAATCCTGAGCCGAAATTCGTCCATAAGAATAAAAAAAAACACAAAAAAAAAGATGTTCACTCTGATCGGATTCCAATGATGGATTTATGAGGAAAGTATAAAATAACTAGGCAATCTTTTTAATGGGAATGTTGCTGATGCTCAACAAAATTCGCTCACTATGCTCCGTGAAAACTGTAAGTTTTGTTTAATAAGTGAAACGGAAACAGCGCAAAGTAAAAACAATTCCAAATCGTATGACAGACAAAATATATATGCTACCATTACGCCACGGGCACCACTTTGTTTCAATACAAACTTAAATTTAATGTGGTTAAAATTCGCCGTATATAAGAGAATCATTCGTTATTGTTATCTCTCCATTTTCAAGAATTGTTTTATAAGTTTTCACTTTTGGTTTCGCGCAGAAAAGGTACACAATTCAATATTCTGAGCAGATTGCACCCGAAGGATATTATGTTGAGATCTTGGCTTAGCTAAATCATTTAACATTCAATCAGCTGGAATTGAGAAAACCACTCGGGATAAGGAAAACAGAAAATTGTTTTCAGATCTTTAAAAATGATTCAATTTCTGTAATGTTAGTGTTGAGAAGACCAAGTTTTTTTATGACTTAAAAGTAAGGCAAAGAATACTATTGTGTCCAAAAGGAATCAAAAACTTTTGGTCTTTTGATAAGAATTTTAAGGACTCCTCTGCGTTATATGCCAATTCTATCGACATGCCCTTCGTTATCCTGAATAAGTGTTCTTCTACGGTGGCAAAACCTCTGCCTGAGCTTTTCTACCTATCCTATTTCTTTGGACTCTTTCCGAGTAAGTGGAAAACAGACTTGGCAAGTCTGTCCTTAAAAAAAGAGAAGCTCTTCCCTATCCAATTACCGTTCAATTGCACTAACGTCCGTTTTTTCAAGATCATGGAAACATTGATATACCATTAGTTTGTATCTTGAAAAACGAAAGCTTCTCAACCCATAACAGTACGGCTTTCGTCGCAAAAGGTACACCGGTGATATGATGGCATATCAGATATCACACCATACGGTGGAACCAATATTTACATTGTTTTGGAGAAAATAAGAATACTGCACTTTATAATTCTAAGGCATTTGATCTTGGCACCAATTTCTCTTATCGGTGCTCTTGGTTTCAATGATGCAATTTGCATAGGATAGTGGGTTTTAAGTCTGATAATATAAGCGCCCAGGACTCCATGTTTTCTCCTCTCTTATTTATTTTCATAAACGATCTCTTATCTAAAACTTCTAATCCACTCAATTGTTTTGCTGACAACTCAACTCTAAGTTTTCAAATTCGTTATCGATTTCAGGTCCCTGCTCTTCGAATATGGAACGGGAACGGTTGCGTAAGACTAGCTCATTGAATTATGACTTTGACAGTATTGTTTCATGGGATGATAAAAAGCGAGTAGAATTCAATGCTTTGAAAACTCAGTGCTATATTTTGTCGTGGTGTGGTACCCGTGGCGTGGTGGTTAGCATGTCCGCCTGTTTGTTAACACAGAGGTTTGTGGTTTAAATCCCAATAGAGGCAAAAATGATTTTAAACGGGTATCGCCATTCGCGAGAAATTGGCAAGTCCTCCGTTAGTCAATTCATTGTCATGAAAAGCGCTTTTAGTTCTATTGAGAATCGTCGTAATGTTTCACATCTCTCTCTTTTTTATCGGTATTTTAAACAATGGCCGGTTGAAATAGCCAGTTGAATACATCTCCTTAAGCAATTCTACCTCAATATGTAAACCCCTCGCAAGTCGCAACGAATGCAAATCAGTTTTACTTTCAGTCCAATTTCTGGCGTACAGTGTAATAGAAGAACTCGTTCTTTCGCCGGAACCGAATGTGAAAAGCTTTACCTAACTCTGGCTTGACCCCGCATTGCAAGACACAGAAGTTTAAAAACAATGCGCATAGACACCTCCTTTCCTACTTTCCTAATCACACACACTTTTTTAGCACGGGTCACACAGGGCTTCTTTCCATCAGCTTCCTACCAGCGACTGGCAGTAAATGAATGGCAGCTCGGTCCACTACTCGCCAGCTTCTATCCGCAAACCGTAAAAAAATTGGTTTTTGGACTTTGTTTTTATTTAAGCAAATTAGAAATATGTATTAGCAACAAATTTTGAAAGGAAAATTTGTTAAATACTACGTCTAGTAGTATTTTTTTAATTTAGCCGCTGCTAAATACTCGCCGGCTGGCAGAGAGTGTGATGAATTTCGTGGTTACACAAAGCTGATCAGCAGCTGGCAGTAGCGACTAATCGACTCAAAAAGCCGTGTGTGACCCGTGCTTTGAGAATTATTCATTCTTCCTTGAACAAATGCCCTGATAGTGGCAACAATAACATTATACAAAATCCGTACTGAAGAAAATATACAATAACCGATCTTCATATTGCACAATGTCTTCACTTCCTGTCCCACTGTATCGGACACTAAAGTTTTCGCAAAAATATATGTACTGACGCAAGGAACTTGTTTGAAAGATAAATCAGAAGATAGGTGGTGTGAGATAAGATTTTATTAGCACGTCGCTAATATGGCAACAATAGCAGAAGCTATGGGACTACTTTTCAATAGTAATACATTTTAATTATATTTCGATTGATAAGCACAAGTATTATATAAAAAAAAATTGCAATCGAAAGTACTAGCTAGGTACATACTTATGAAATTCAATTTTTTGCGATTTTTCGTAGCAAACTTTCATCTTCATGTACCTCTACCGTGAAGCAGATCAAAAGGGGGGACGCTTTATTACGACATTCGTTATCAAGTCATAAGTAGGCACGTCACATAAAAATTAATATTGTTTATGAGATTTAATCTCCCATAACTTCCTTCCCTTCCTTTTCTATTTTTCAAGTGCATCTATTTATGCACTTCAGTTTGTGTATGCTAGTCGCATGAATTTACGTGCTGGAATTGGCATGTCGATCTTTATAGCTGACTGTAGGTATTTCCTTCAAACAACAATGTAACGTTCCTTCTAAAATTACATTCAGAACGACTTAAACCACAAAGTTCCGGTTTGTATCAAATGAGCCCCATTCATCATTTCAAAAGATTCAAATAAACAACAGAAACTGACTACACACCTGTATACATAAATGCATAATATACGTAAGTATGTCTAGAAGTAGAAAAGCAACACAATTTTAAAAAGAAATAATAATAATAATCTACAAATACACAAATAGATAGGAACACTTCTTGGTCTTATATAACATAGCATAACGTTTAATAATAATCATCAAATTTTTGTTCCTATCAACATTGTAAATAATCCCTAGGACTATAAATAAAAAATAAATTTGAATCAAAACAAGATTAAATTTTGTTATTAAAAAACACGTGAACATAAATAAACGTAAATAAGTTTGCTATTGAAGTACTACTGATTAAAAATTTGATTTCAATTCATTTGACCTCTAATAAATAACCTTTTCATCTTTACTACTTGCTGGAATGAAAAGCTTTGAAATACGTCAGTGCGTTTTGTACATACCTCCAACACCAAGATTGACTTTCTTGGGAAAAGTGTCTTCTAAAAACGATCTATTCAGGGCAAACACTTCGATTGCAGGTCCCTTTTCAACGCCCTCAAATATCGACATAATGAATTAAACTTCAAGTGAACACTTTCAACTCAAAACAATTATTAAAATATTAATTGTCGCTGGCAAAACTATTAGCTTGCCAGTCCAAAATTTGATTTGAACCAAATCAAAACTGAATGGAGAGAAGAAAAGCGAATTTAGGGTTGATAAAGTTTTTCCATTTCGCCTGCCGGTTCTAGTTTGGGTTTGAGAGCAGCTGGGCAAGTTCACGTTGCTGTTATTAGGCTCTGATTAGGCTAATTTCTTTTTTTTACACTTATTTGTATTTAAAAACTTGAAAAGTTACCTCAGCTGCAAGATATTAGCATAATAGCTATCCTTCAACGACTGTGAAAGTGAAGATGCATGTAACAATCGATAATCGTGTTAAAAGTACTAATTTTACTTGATTTCTTAATTTTTCTTTAATTGTATGTCTGAGGATTGCTGAGTTGCGACAAAAACACACCTGCTGCAAATAGTTTCTTGTGGTAATTGCTTATAATATGTTTGTATATGTCATTTTCAGTTGGACATAAAAAACTCGTGAAATGTTGAATTTCGTTGGTGACTTTGAAAACAAAATTGGAAAGAAGAGCACACACAATAGCCGTGTTTTATTGTGAATTCCTATATTCACTTCACTTGCGAGTCTCAATAAAACGCTTTTTTGGCTATATTCACTTACCAAGTTCACTTTCCTATAAACGCCATTTACCAGCCATCCATGTTGTTCACTTTGGCAAGTGAGTTATTTTTGTCCACTTAATCTATTCACTTTAGAGTTTTTGTTTTTCATGAGCGATGTTTAGCGATGTTTTTTTGAAGTGAATATAAATTCCCAATAAAACACGGCTATTGTCGTTAATTCAAATAAGTCCATTGATTTCACCACTGTATTATATCCTCTGTGGTTTCTACCTAGGTTCTTACAGGCAAAGAGGGTAGGAGTTGCTTCCCTGTTTTCAGTTTCCGCAACTCATTTATCGGATTCTATAATCGGGATAATAAATATACAGCTCTGTTCGTACACTGTCAGTTACCACGGAATTCATCTAGAACTATCCTGTTTCACAACAGCATAGTTGTGCACAGAAGGGAGAAGCAACATATTGTAATGAACACCCAACATTTATACCAATTTCCTAATCGAAAACGTTCAACCGAAAACACAACTGGCAACACTATAATGGAATGGTATAAAATGACAGGCATTGCTTGTAAGCCAGTGTGTGTGAGTGTAGAGATTTTTGACAGCAAATGTGGAAACCATGGAGAAGAAACTGGAACGCTCTAGATGAGTGTTGTTCTATATAAATAGGACCGCTGAAGCAACGAGCAGTTCAGTTTTGATTATAGAGTGATAAAGTTAAGAGTGAAACGTTGTTAACCAGTGATAGTCCAATAGTCGAGTTGAGTTCGAATAAAGTATAGATACTGAATAAAGTGGTAGAAATAAAATAAAAGTGAAGTTTTATTCTGCGAACTAAGCGCACGTTACATTGGTGTCAGAAGTGTAAATAAAACTTATTTGACTAATAAAGTGTAAAAAAAAAAAAAAAAAGTAAAAAGAAAAATAATAATTATATACAGTGAAAATGGGTAAGTTGTTAGAAGAGCTCAACTGCATTGAGCTTAAAAGTGAGTTAGGTAAGCGAAATCTTTCTAGAGCGGGATCGAAAAATGAGCTCGTCCTGCGCTTGCGTAACTATTTGGAACAGCAAGGGGAAGACGTAAACACTTTTGTTTTTGAAATAGAAGTGGAAGAAGAGGAAGTAAGTGAAAGTGTAGATTTTTCTAGTATGATGAAACTTTTGTTAGAACAGCGGAACGAGCAAAAGAAGGAACAGCAGAATGTTCTCGAACAACTGGAAGCACAACGAAACGAACAAAAGAAGCTGATTGAAGAGCAACGAAACGAGCAAAAGAAGGAACAACAGAATATTCTCGAAAGACTTGAGGCGCAACAGAATGTTTTGGAAGGTCAGAAAAATATTCTAGAAGGTAAATTGGGTAACATTGAGAAAAATGTATGTGCCCTAGACGAACGCGTTGAAGGTGTGGAAAAACAGCTTTCTGTTGTAGAGAATCGTTTCGAAATCGTAGAAACCCGATGTGATAAACAGTTCTCTGTTCTGACCAAGGAATTGGACCAGATTCGGAAAATAAAAATTCGAGAGTCTGCTGGGGAGTTTACAAAGAAAAAGGAGATGAAACCCCCAACATTTGATGGACAGTCTTCTTGGCCAGTCTACAAGAGACAATTTGAGGCCGCCGCGACAACAAATGGCTGGGATGACGAAGACAAGTACATTGCACTGACTCTTGCTCTTAGAGGACCAGCAGCTGAATTACTTCAAACAGTTCCAGCTGGTAAGAGTGGCGATTTCAGTTCTCTCGTGGCAGCTATAGATAAACGCTTTGGCGATAGCCACTTGAAAGAAGTCTTCCGAGTCCAACTCAATAACAGAGTCCAGAAAAGGGGTGAAAGTCTACAGCAGCTCCAAGCAGACGTCGAAAGACTGGTTCACCTGGCATACCCGGATGCTGGAGAAGAAATCATCAACCAGCTTGCTGTTGAGTCCTTCGTCCGTGCCATTTCGGATATAAATCTTCAGAGGTCTGTGCGAACTGCTAGAACACGTACTCTTTCCGAAACTTTAGCATTCGCATTGACAATTGAAGCAGCAGAACAGGCTTCTCAGGGAGTACATCGACTTAGAGAAGCCATAGTCGAAGAGTGCTCTTGCCATAGAGCTGAAATACAAAAGAACCAGCGGAGCGGACTAGCAAGATGTTGGAACTGCAACAAGACCGGGCACTTACAGCGTCAATGCCGACTACCACCAAATAAAGCCGGTTGTCAACATTGTGGAAGCAAGAGATCCAACCCAGAACAAGGTAACAACAACACCAGCGTTACGTATCAGCCCGTTTCCCATCAGGGAAACGAGTAAGAACCAACTTCGAGGGGCAGAGGCTGGTTTCTTGTATCGATGGCCCCAGAACCACCATCCAGGTCTCTCAGACCAAACGAGACAACAAAAGTCTGACTGTGGAAACTACTATTAACGGGAACAAACATGTGGCTACCATCGACACCGGTGCCACAGCCTCCATAGTACGTCGAGACCTGGTAAAGACGACGTGGCTTCATAACACCAATAGCTACCGTCTAAGAACCGCAACGGGAGAAGCAGCAAGAGTATATGGAGAAGTGTGTCTTAAGATCCGACTGGCCGATCTAGTGTTTACTCATCAATTCCTGGTGGCAGATATATGTGACGAGTGCATCATTGGAATCGACTTTATGAAACAGCACGGAGTTATTTTGGACATCGGTAATCAGGTTTTGAAGTACCAAAATAAGGAACTTCCAATGACTTATTCGAACGAGAGTACGTCGACACTGAGGACTGTCATCACGGAAGATCTGATTCTGCCTCCTTCTTCTGAAGTGTTCGTTTGGACAAAACTGGAAGGTGAGTTTGGAAGCCTTCGATACCTAATGGTGGAACCAGACCCAGAGTGTTCCTCCCAAAGCGTCATCATTGGGAAAACACTAGTAGCACCGAAAAACAAAATGGTCCCCGTACGATTACTAAACACCAGACCGTACGATGTAAGGTTGAAGAAAGGAGAAGTCGTTGGACGTTGCGAATCGGTTGCAGCAATTACGAAGATCACAGACGAAGCCCCGAGAAAAGCTTTAACTCCGGAGGAGCTCAAAACCATCAGAGCTGAAATACTGTATTCATCCAACCTTGATCACCAACAAACAAGGATGGCTGAAAATCTCCTACAAGAGTACACTGACATCTTCGCATCGGCAAAAGGGCAATATGGTAGGACACAGTTGGTGCAGCATCGCATCAACACAGGAGATGCAAGACCGATTCGTCAGCCCGCAAGACGCCTTCCACTGGCCAAACAAGGTGAGGTTGAGGAAATGATAACAACAATGAAGAAGGACGGTCTTATCGAAAATTCCAAAAGTCCTTGGGCGTCACCAGTGGTTCTAGTGAAAAAGAAAGACGGAAGTACTCGTTTTTGTGTGGACTACCGAAGGCTGAACGATGTGACTAAGAAGGACAGCTATCCTCTGCCGAGAATCAGTGATACCCTGGATGCCATGGAGGGAGCCCAGTGGTTTTCGACGCTGGACTTGAAGAGTGGATATTGGCAAGTTGACATCCACCCTGATGATCGGGAAAAGACGGCGTTTTCGACAGGTAATGGGCTCTGGCAGTTTAAAGTTATGCCGTTTGGGCTATGCAACGCTCCGGCAACATTCGAGCGTTTGATGGAGTGCATTCTTCAAGGACTGACGTGGAAAGCGTGCCTTGTCTACTTGGACGATGTCATTGTTTACGGGAAAACATTTGACCAACATTGCAAGAACCTAAAAGCCGTGTTTCAGAGACTTCGAGAGGCTAACCTTAAACTGAATCCGGAAAAATGTGCACTTTTCAAAACCGAAGTTAAGTATTTGGGACACATCATCTCTTCCCAAGGAGTGAAGACTGATCCTGAAAAAGTTGACTCCGTCAAAAATTGGCCAACACCACAGGACAAACATCAACTCCGAAGCTTTCTTGGTCTTGCCACATATTACCGACGTTTCGTTAAGAACTTTGCTGGAGTTGCAAAGAGTTTGCATCAGCTCACCGAAAAAGGGAAGCAGTTCAAATGGTCAGGTGAGTGTGAAAAATCTTTTCAGGAACTCAAATACCGCCTCTGTAACGCTCCAGTGCTGGCACATCCAACACCTGGCAAAACATTCATCATCGACGCAGATGCAAGCAACGTTGGAATCGGGGCGGTACTATCCCAAGTGCATGATGGCGAAGAGAAAGTGGTGGCATATTATAGTAAGGTCCTCTCGAAGCCTGAAAGAAACTACTGCGTGACCAGAAGGGAACTGCTGGCTCTTATCTTGGCAACAAAGCACTTCCATAAGTACATCTATGGACAGAAATTCCTTCTGCGGACAGACCATGGTGCTCTGAACTGGCTGTTGAACTTCAAAAATCCAGAAGGTCAAGTCGCAAGGTGGATAGAAAGACTGCAGACTTATGACTACCAGATTCAACACCGCAGAGGAAAGCTGCACTCCAACGCCGACGCATTGTCCCGAAGACCTTGCAAAGAGGATTGCAAGCATTGTAGGCGACAAGAAAACAAAGAAAATATTACCGCTCAGCGACTAAGAGCTGACCCCATATGCGGATGGAGCAATGAGGAAGTGAGGACCGCTCAACAGGAGGATCCAGATATCGAACCCATTCTCGCATGGAAAGAAAATGAAGAGAAACCTGAATGGGGAGACATTTCTGACCGGAGTCCAGTTCTCAAAGCCTATTGGGCACAGTGGGACTCACTATATGTGCAAGAAGGTGTCCTCAGGCGAAGATGGGAGTCCGTTGACGGTAAATCATATGTGATGCAGCTGATCGTACCGCAATCGAAAGTCAGTGAAGTTCTTCGGGAGATGCACGACGGACCTTCTGGAGGTCACCTGGGAGTTAACAAAACACTGGAGAAGGTGCGACATCGGTTCTACTGGTTACATGCTAGAGACGACGTGGAGAAGTGGTGCCGAACATGTGACAAGTGTGCTGCAACCAAAGGACCTGGTAGGAAGATTCAAGGTAAGATGCATCAGTACAACGTTGGATCGCCTTTTGAGAGGATTGCAGTAGATGTGGCTGGGCCTTTTCCAGAGACCAACGCTGGAAACAAGTACATTCTGGTTGTAATGGACTATTTTAGCAAATGGCCTGAGGCGTATGCCATCCCAAATCAAGAAGCCAAAACGGTAGTCGACCAGATTGTGTTTAACTGGGTAAGTAGGTTTGGCGTACCTATGGAACTCCATTCCGACCAAGGGAGGAACTTCGAGTCAAACATCTTCCAAGGAGTGTGCGGACTACTTGGCATCAAGAAGACCAGAACCACACCGCTTCATCCACAATCTGATGGGATGGTTGAAAGATTCAACCGGACCTTGAAAGAACACCTCACCAAGGTCGTAGGCGACTACCAAAGAGACTGGGATAGGCACGTACCGCTATTCCTGATGGCCTATAGAAGTGCAGTACATAGCTCGACAGGACAAACACCATCTGACATCCTGTTCGGGAAAACCATGCGGCTGCCCAGCGAACTTAAATTTGGATGCCCCACAGAGGAGCCACAGGACACGAACGAGTATGTGGATGACCTCAAGGAGAGACTCGCTGACATCCATAAAAGAACAAGGGAACGGATGAAAACCTACAGCGACCGGATGAAGACACGGTACGACACAAAAGCGACAACGGCAGGATTCCAAGCAGGAGATCGTGTGTGGCTTTATAATCCTCATCGTCAAAAGGGATTGTCACCGAAACTTCAGCAGAACTGGGAAGGTCCTTATACTGTTGTCACGAGGATTAACGACGTGGTTTACCGCATCCAAAGAGGATTAAGAGGCAAGTTAAAAGTAGTTCATTGTGACCGGCTGCATCGATATAGTGGCGAGGCTGCAGATGGAATTATTCGGGACGAACAATCTTAAGGAGGGGGCAGTGTAATGAACACCCAACATTTATACCAATTTCCTAATCGAAAACGTTCAACCGAAAACACAACTGGCAACACTATAATGGAATGGTATAAAATGACAGGCATTGCTTGTAAGCCAGTGTGTGTGAGTGTAGAGATTTTTGACAGCAAATGTGGAAACCATGGAGAAGAAACTGGAACGCTCTAGATGAGTGTTGTTCTATATAAATAGGACCGCTGAAGCAACGAGCAGTTCAGTTTTGATTATAGAGTGATAAAGTTAAGAGTGAAACGTTGTTAACCAGTGATAGTCCAATAGTCGAGTTGAGTTCGAATAAAGTATAGATACTGAATAAAGTGGTAGAAATAAAATAAAAGTGAAGTTTTATTCTGCGAACTAAGCGCACGTTACAATATATACCAACCCTGCGAATTCCTGCCTCCAAAATTTCTGTGGAGTGTAAAGTGAGACAAAACTATCAACTTTCACACACACTTTTCAAAAGCTGAGACCGTGCCCCTGTTCTGTAACTATCGCCTCGATAATAGCAGGCGATAAACGGTGGAAAATGGAACGAAATCCTACTAAATTCATAGAATTTCGTTCCATTTTCCACCGTTTATCGACGAGGCGATAGTTACAGAACAGGGGCACAGATTCCGCAAGAGTAAATTTTGATTGTGTGCACGACAAATTGTATACACTCTCTTATTTACATTCCGTAAGTGTGAAGGTGAGTTTTTTTTGACAGAAGATGTGTACACTATCCTTCAAATTTACTCACGGTCTATCAGAGCGTGAGTTTTCCGGGGGCCGTGACCGTGCCTTGACCCGTGATTGTGAAGGCCCCGACCCATAGAATCCGTTGCGTCCGTTCGCTGCCGGATTCAACTGACAGCTCGATTAAATACACACAATCTTATGAGAGGTGACCCACAAGCATTGGGCAACGGGCGCAACGGAAAAAGTAGCCCAACTTTTAACTTTTTGCGTCCCGCCGAACTGATGACATAAGCTGTCAAAACCAATTTGAATTTTTTTCTTCACACCGCAACGGATTCTATGGGTCACTCCAATCCGTTGTGTCCGGTAAAACTCACCGTTGTCAGCTGAATCCGGCAGCGAACGGACGCAACGGATGCTATGGGTCGGGGCCTTGAGTTAAGAACTCACTCTGGTGGAAAGTAAAGAAACGGACTCATATTTTTCGTATAAAAACAATTATTAGTTGTTATGTATGCGTGAAAACAGCTTGGGAGAAGAGGAGTAGGAATGACCTCTTTTGGAAATGATTTCTCCATAAATTTAAAGTTAACCATCTTTCAACAGTTTTCCATGTTTATCACGTATCAATCAAAATCAAAGAAGTGTTATAAATAAAAACAAAGAAGAAGGCCATTATCCTAAAACAAATTAAAAATTTTATCTCATTTTGTAGCTTTCCAAAAAGTTAAGAACAATCTGTTTGAAATCTAAATAGTCAAATTGTTTTGTGATGGGTGCCGCTTTAGGTGTTTGTTCAGCAGCACAGGTACGTCTTAAAGTTAAGAAGAATTAATGCAGGTTTTCTTTCCAATAAATAGACAAAAAAAAACATAATGTTTTCTTGTTTGACAAAATATTATGAAATTTAAATCGTGTGAGCACCATATTTTGAAAATATAATTAAAAATCCATAAATGTTGATTCACCTATTGTAGTCATAACAAACAATATTGAAAATCTTTGTTCGTCAGGGGTATTGATTTTGCACCAAATAAGCTATAAAATGAAAGGTTTCTGTTTTAGAAAATCTTTGGATTACAATAGGCCAGTTCTATTTGATGTAACATTTATTTTCACATCTAAAATCCATTTTCTTTAATTGCGTTCTCAGATGGAATACCTACTTTGTTTTGAATGAGTCACATGGAAAGTTCATCACACTTGGTCTTGCTTTGGTGTTTTCCTTTCAGTTTGACACTAATAAGAAATAACGTTTCTTCTAATTTAATAATTTAATTTGTGTTGCAATTTTTGCTTCGAAGATAATTTCATCGCCCCTTGCCAAGTCTGAGTTTTATAAGTCTGCAAGAACTCAATCTT
Organism: Melanostoma scalare; assembly: GCA_949752695.1. NCBI lineage: Eukaryota > Metazoa > Arthropoda > Insecta > Diptera > Syrphidae > Melanostoma > Melanostoma scalare. The sequence continues at coordinate 208,587,522 of OX456984.1, read as the reverse complement.
GGGCTTATTGAAATGCAACTAGTATGATTTATAGACGAAAAAAATCTCGCTCAAATATGAATTGTAAGTTTTCCAGTAGTTTATGACCCATCAATTCCGAAATGAATACTCTTACTCATTTTAATCGCTTTCTGTTGTGAAGAACAGGCTAATCATCCAAGAACAACAAACAGAAAACTTTTATTCAATTCGCTTCTACCGTGACTCTCTTTGATTTGCAATGATATCACTTGTTTTTGTTTACTGACCACTTTACTTTGTACTCAAACGAATCTAATCAACACTTTTTTGTTTCATTTAGCTTGCATGTTGCTGTACGGGAACAGCTTGCTCGATATGCTGCCAAGCATGTCCGACATGTCGAAACTCCGTTTCTTCACGTCTGATGTATGCTCTTATGCTACTACTTGGAACTATCCTTAGCGCCATTGCTTTGTCACCAGGCTTGCAAGACACACTGAAAAAGCTTCCTTTTTGTCTCCACTCAAACACAACGGCAACTAGTGAAATACTGAAAACTACTTTTGGACAAATCGACTGTCAATATGCTCTGGGATACATGGCTGTTTATAGGATCTGTTTTGGTCTTGTATGTTTCTTCTCATTAATGGCATTGATTATGATTGGGGTAAAGTCATCGCGGGACCCACGGTCTCATATACAAAACCAATTTTGGGGATTGAAATTTATTATCTGCATTGGAGCCTCGATTGGAGCAATATTCATCCCGGATGGCTCGTTCGGTCCTACTATGATGTGGATTGGCCTTGTTGGCGGATTTGCTTTCATCATTGTGCAACTTATCATAATTGTTGACTTTTCGCATTCCTTGGCTGAGAACTGGATAGGTAAGAGTTATTGTTTTTTTTTTTTGTTACTTTTATTTTTCAAATAATCATGATCCTGATCTTTAGAAAACTCTGAGTCCAACCGTGGTTACTACTATGCTTTGGTGTCGGTTACTTTCATACAGTACATATGTTCAACAGTTGGAATTTCTCTTCTCTTCGTCTATTTCACAAAAGTAAGTGATTTGATTTCTCTTTTTATTCATCATAATTAAGCAGAACATTTTTCGTTGCAGTCGGAGGCATGCGGTCTTAACAAATTTTTTATTTCATCGAATTTGATCCTGTGTGTGGGTTTGAGTGTACTCTCTGTACTACCAGCAGTTCAAGAAAGATTACCTCACTCTGGCTTGCTACAAAGCTCCATGGTTACAATTTACACAGTTTACTTAACATGGTCAGCGGTTACCAATAATCCAGGTAAGCAACCAACGCAATTGCTTTCATTTTATTACTGAAATTACCTCTTGCTTCCAAAATCGAAAACCATAATCGCGTTGTTTGTAAGCACTTGGTACTGATCCTCAACTAATGGGAAATTAAGGGATTCCGACGGCTAGAAAAGTAGTGCAAGGAAATTGGTAAAAATTTAAGTCTTGAGTTGTTAGGTCGAAGTTTTGAATGAATAGCAAAAGCATAAGCTTATAGATAAATAATTAAACAATAAACTTGTAGATAAATAAATAAATAAAATAAAAGAATATATGATGGATGTAAAAGGGGGGGAGGGGGTGGGTAAAGTTAATTCGACCAAAATAGGCAGCTGATTCGGCCGAAATGGAACAAATGGTTCCAATTTTTTGGAGTATTTATGTATTCCACTGAGAGACGAACTCCGGATAATGCATTGTATTAGAAAAAGCAGCTGCTAATGTCTGACTTCGAAGGGGTCAGAGCCTGACAACTGACATTTCGTCATTTCAACATGTTTCCATTTGGCTCAACTTTTGCTGGTGGTTTTTCCTGATTGCCATAATTGGCCCCCTATTAAAAAAAACATGGCCATGCGTAGTATCTTGATCTTCAAAATTCCGTGGTCCTGATCTTGGAGAATTGTCGGCGATAGTTGCAAGAGTAGGAATTACCTCTTTTAATAAAATGAAAAGGGTTGCTCGGAGAGCTTCGGACCTAACGCATTTCAGGGACGATTTCTTTGCCGTTTCCAAACCCGAAGGGCTAAGTTATAAAATGTTTTTGAAAGCCGTCTTAGTAATCTTGGAGGACTTGCAAATTCCAACACGAACCGCGATATAAATAGTAAAACAAGGACACACCTTGTGACTCAATACAGCTTTATGTAATGCTAATCGGAGATTTTAATGTTCGGGTAGGATTATCACAAAACAATTTTACTTCCGGATACAACAGTAGCTTTTTGAAACCTTACCGGAAATCTAAAGACCCAATTTGTGACAGCAAAGGAACAAAAATTCTTGAACTTGCTGATGAATATGACATGCGACTGTTGAATGGTAGTTGCAAAGGGGATTTGGAAGGTGAACTGACCTTCATCAGAGGAACATCATGCTCAATTATAGACTACAACTGTTTTCGAATAACTATCTAACTATCGAATCTATCGATACCAGGCCAGTAACTATCTATATAACTATCGAATAACTGGTATGCAATTCTGGAAAGTTTTCAATTCGGAACTGAGATATTTTCAGAGCATATGCCTTTGGAAGTAATTCTCAATATATCTATTACAGATAAGTATGATAAGACGAATGACTTCTGACAAAATATGTTTGGAACAACCGAATACTCACAACATACCAGCTAAACATGAATCTAAACCTTATGAAACTGAATGAATATCATTATACAACTGGTATAGAAACTTTAACAGAAGTTATAAAAGAATCCATTCCAAAGCACAATGGCCAAGAAATTAAAACTTACAAGCAAAAGTGGTTTGATTCTGATTGTCTGAGAGCAAGAGACAATTCTTTTAATTTTTTTAAGCTCCTGAGAACAAATAACTGAATTATCTTTAAAACAATCTATCAAGAAGCCAATAAGCAATACAAACGCTTTTGCCACATAAAGACAGTAGAGCTCTTCAACAGCAAAATATCGCGCTCATGAACAACTCAAAGTCTTCTGCTCAGTTTTGGAAAGCTGTTAAGTACATAAATGAATATACATCAAACGTTTCTTCTCCTTAAATTACCACAACTTAAAACTCACTTCCATAAGCTACTCTTACCATGCTCCTCTTACCTCACCATTATTCAAATATGCATCCCCTTTGTTTGTAAATACGTAACTAGACTATGCGTTTTCAATTAAAGAAGTCAAGGAAGTTATAAACAACCCCCAAACAAAGCACCCGGTATTGATCACATTCCATTTGAATTTTATAAAAATGGATTTTATACTCGCTCTCACAGCAGAATATAATCGAATATTTAATTCTACAAATGTCTCTGATGCACAAAAAAGGCGATTACACAGATCCGAATAACTACAGAGGAATCATATTTTTAAACGCCAAACTCTTTGACACAATGATATGCAATAGATTATATAAATGGATTGAAGAAAAAAGGAATTTCAAGCCGTATTTCGTAAAGGATATTCTACAACTGACCAGATATCCTGCCTTACTAATATTGCTGAATCATTCATGAGAAATAAGAAAAAGCTATACACATTTTTTGTAGGTTTCCGTGCAGCTTTTGATACAGTCTACGTGAAGCACTCTTTTACAAACTCTTCAAAATCGGTGTATCAAGCAAAACTACAAATCCTGCGAGCTCTGTATAAGAAAAATGTTGCGTATGTTTGGGATAGAGATTCAATCTCTGAAGAATTCAAAACGTCAATGGTTGTTAAACAAGGCTGTATCCTAAGTGCACTGCTTTTCATAATTTACATTATTGACATAACCGAGGATGTTAAAGGTGGAAGTAACAAGAGGAAGTTCTATTTCTGCACTTATGTATGCAGATGATATTGTCTTTTTGTGTAATACTATCCAAGTTATGCAGTTAATGATAAACCGACTTAGCGCATACTGTAAATGTTGGAAACTTACTGTTAACCTGCTAAAATCTAAGATGATGATATTTAGAAATGCAGGAGGTCGCCATTCACTGTTGGAAAAATGGAAACTGGACGGTGAAAAAATTTAAATTGTACCAGATACAAATATCTTGGCATTCAAATATCATCCTCTTTAAGTTTAAAGCCGCACTTTGTTGAAAAATTATGTGATGGTAAAAGAGGTATCTCTACAATTTGTGAAAGTTCTTTCAAAAACTATTACATACCATCGAGTGCAAAACAATCTCTGTTCCTTTCGATTGCAGCTTCAATAATGCTCTACGGAGCCTAAGTATGGGGCTTAAAAAGCTACGATGAAGTGGAAAAATTTCTGCGCTACTTTTTTGTCAAAACTTCAAGCAAAATTGTTGACGTTATGAATATTCTTATACCTACTTGATCTAAGCGCGCTATTAATACCTGGCAGTTTTAAAATCCTTTTGAAATTTTGGATACTATTTGTGTATATGATTTACGAGGTAACACAGGGTTTTTTTGTCGCAATTTTTTATTTCAAAGTGAAAAAAAATTAAAAATTAAAATTCGAATACAATTATCTAATGAAATATTTTTGATTTCGGATGATTCATTACAGATTTAAGAGAGCACCGTAACTCTCCTTTTTTGTTGAGACGCTCCACAAAAACTGTGGCCATTGCCCTAGTTTTTGATATTTCTTTATGAAATTTCCACACAGTATACTTTGAACATTATATTTCAAAATGGCATAGATTTGAATAAATAAATACTAACTGTGTGGTAAAATTATTCACAAAAATGTAGGTTTTTTTGGAGAATCAACCATACTTCTCCCTTAATGTTTAGTTTTGTCCTAGGCCCGGATTACGTTCATCGTTTTTTCATCCATCCAATCAAATTCTATTCATTTACCGATCAGAGAATAACGTGAGTGATAGTGTCATACTAACGTAATCCCGTCACATATCACTATATCACTCAATAATGTGTGCGGTAATTCGACCCCTTGTAAAAGGACTGTTGTTTTTTTATTTTTAGCTTTGAAATGTTTTTTTTTTTTTGTTTCTTGTACCTTACAAAGAACATTTGAATATTTATAATAAAACATATTCAAACTTACCCACCAAGTTCTATTTCATTCATTTGCACTCTCACAGCTTCTCATTTTGTTACAATTTTCAATTTCAGATGTCGAATGTAATCCAGGAACGATGGCATTTATCAAAGAGAATCCAAAAGCAACATTTGATACGACAAACATCATTGGCCTTGTTGTATGGTTGTTGTGTGTCTTTTACAACTGCGTTAGCTCCGCTGTTGAAGTATCAAAGATAAACAATACCGAGTCAGATAAAGAAGGTATGCCAAAAACCGTCAAATTTGTTCTTTTTTCATCGTGTTTTCGTCATAATATGTTTTTACCGCATTATTGTTTAGTCTTTTATAAATTTAGTAGTCATCCCTCAAGGCCCTTGTTTGGACAGTTTTTTCATAAATTTAATAACACATAAGTTGCAACTATTGTTCATAAATTATGCCTAACGATTTTTTAAATTAACACTTTAAATGTTTATTATTTTTAATTTATGCACACGAAAATAATCAGTTTTAACAGCAACTTTAGCAGATGGTGAATCGGGCAAAATGGTGGAGGAAGGCGGCGACAATGAAGAAGAGAGTGTTGCCTATTCATGGTCACTTTTCCATATCGTATTTGTATGTGCTTCGTTATACGTTATGATGACATTGACCAACTGGTACAAGTAAGTTTCTTTGAATTTTGTTCTTTTTTGTTTAAAAAAAACATTAACTTATCCCGAGACCACACGAACAATATATGGCAAGCCATTTACAATACACTTAAACTTTTTTTGAATACACAATCAAATTTTTCGAAATTGAAAGTCAACTGGTATAGAATATTCTAAGCAAGTTGAGAAGCAGCTTGAGTAGCCATTAAATTAACATCTTCATCAAAACACCCTAAAAAACTTAAACAATTTTTAATTTCTCATACTCGATGTTTCTTATTCACAGACCTAACTCGGACATTAAGTATTTCAATGCCAATGCAGCATCAATGTGGGTTAAAATATTATCGAGCTGGATTTGTGGTTCGTTATATGGATGGAGTTTGATTGCGCCAATTGTATTGACGAATAGGGAATTTAATTAAGCAGCAAATTCGAAATGAATTTTGTCATTAAATTAAAATACTTAATATTACTACTCAAAATATTGAAACCAAAATTATAAATAATATAAATACATACATATATATATACATACATATTAATGAACGATTGAATTTCAAACTTATTTGTTCCTTTTGCAATTTATGTTTAATGTTTGGTTCGACAGTTAAACAAGAAATCGTATTTAATACTTTTTTTAAGTTTTTCTTCATAAGTTATTTTCAATTATTATTATAACACCCTGATTAGAGCTTTAAATATTTGTTTTCTTTGTTGAATAATTATTCCAAAAAGTTTATACTATCGAAAAATAAATGGCTAAATAGAAAATGTATGTATAAATTTCTTTTTGTGTTTTCTTTTTCTCTTAAAAGTAACTGGTGTAAATATATAGCTCTGACGATGGAGCTACCATATTCTTCTTTTTCTTCCTTTTTCTGGCGTTAAGAGCATCGCAGTAATTTAAGACTGCTGTGCTCAGCCTGATAAAAATGGAAAGAAAATAGATATATAGCTGGCCAAACTCAGGTCATCCGCTTGCCCCTAAAGCAAGGAAACAACGGGTTCATCGCATGCGTCATCGTACGCGTCAACGCACGTGTCATCGCATGCGTCATCGTACGTGTCATCGCATGCGTCATCTTACGTGTCATCGCATGCGTCATCCAACGTTTCTTCGCGTAGTCGCACGCGTAATCGTACGTGTCATCGCATGCGTCATCGTACGTGTCATCGCATGCGTCATCGTACGTGTCATCGCAGGCGTCATCGTACGTGTCATCGCATGCGTCACCGTACGTGTCATCGCGTCATAGCATGTGTCATCGTACGTGTCATTGCATGTGTCATCGTACGTGTCATCGCATGCGTCATCGTACGTGTCATCACATGCGTCATCTTACTTGTCATCGCGTCATCGCATGCGTCATCGTACGTGTCATCGCATGCGTCATCGTACGCGTCATTGCATGCGTCATCGTACGCGTCATCGCATGCGTCATCGTACGTGTCATTGCATGCGTCATCGTACGTGTCATCGCTTCATCGCATGTGTCATCGTACGTGTCATCGCGTCATCGCATGCGTCATCGGCGAAGCGGCGAGCGTGGAAGCGAAAGCAATCACACAGCAGAAGTGGCAAGCACGCTGGGAGTCCGAAAGCAGAGGACGCTGGACTGCTAGGCTGATCGGAGACATAAGCGAATGGAGTAACCGGAAACACGGTGAAGTGAACTACTACGTCACACAGTTCCTCACCGGACACGGGTATTTCAACGCTTTCCTGCACAAAATTGGAAAAAAAAGAAGTCCTTCGTGCCAGTACGGAGATTCGCTGACAGACAACGCTTATCATACAGTGTTCGAGTGTAGTAGATGGGAAGCTCCCCGTCAGGAAATAAATAGAGTTATCGGAGAGCTCAGCCCGAATAATATCATCCAACCATTTTATGTGTCATCGTACGTGTCATCGCGTCATCGCATGCGTCATCGTACGTGTCATCGCATGCGTCATCGTACGTGTCATCGCGTCATCGCATGCGTCATCGTACGTGTCATCGCATGCGTCATCGATGCATGTGGCATCGTACTTGTCATCGCACGCGTCATCGCTTTCGGCAACGAACGCGTCAAAATAAAAATGTTCCACAAATCATTTTGAAAATTCATACTTTTTTTCTATTGTTCACTTTTAATTTATATTTTTTTTAATACTTTTATACTGGTTGCCACCCCACATCAGATATTTATTTGAATTAATTTTTTTTGATCGTGTCATTCAACACTAACTTTTATAGTTACCGAATGTCCATATTTCATTTCATATCAAAAAATTATGTATTGCATTTATAGTTGAAAATTTCTTATGAATGAATAATAAAACTATCTATCTATCTATCTATCTATATCATATTTCATATTCAAGAAATTAAGTACATATTCAGGTAATTTATTTTACTTATTTATCAACCTAAAATACTTTTGCTTCGAGTAAAAACTTTTTTCTCCAATGAAAACACATCAAACAACTCTTTCTTTTTGGTTAGATTAATACAAATTTATTATAACTTTACAGTCTATAAAAAACACAGTAAGTAATAATCTTTTCAATTTTACAAAAATCAAGTCTTTTCTGAATTCAAGTTAGTTCGAATCCGTCGAAGAGAATCTTCTTTTCCGAAAATTTCCATTACTTCTGCTACGCCTGGTCCTTCCTGCAGATGATTTAAAAAATTATACCAAAACAAAATTTGTCTATTAAAGATAAGTCACACCTTCAGTCCGCTCAAAACAGAACGTAAGGTTTTCATCAGAACAGGAAATTTTATTTTACTTTTTGTCGAAAATGATTTCAAGGTTTTTTGAATCTGTTCCTTTGAAAACTCTGTTGATTCCAAACTGGCGATTAGTTCATGTGTTTGTTCTAAGAAACAAATTAAAACAATGCTAGGGTGAGCGAAAAGTTAAAACTACTCATTAAGAACAGGATAAGTTTTCGAAAAATCAAAGAGTTATAGCACTGTAATTACCCTTAGTCAATTCAGCTGTTTCAACAGGACAGCCATCAGTCCAAAGGAAGCTTAGTTTGTCCGAGGTTAGATCAGACAGCTTCGACAACCTCGGTACGGACCATCTTAAAATATTTCTTATGTAAGAATCAGCGAGAGTTTTTCTGCAAACAACTAAGTACTGATTAATTTTTTCATGAATGAGTCATCGTAAAATTTACATACTTTTCAGGATACTTTGAAAGCACTATTTTTCGAACTAACTCCACAATCTCATTTGCTTCATTCTCATCTGAAAGTCTTCTTCTGATTTCGAGGTTGTTGAAGTCATCAAGCAAGTCAGGATTCAGTCTGCCCGGATGGGAGTTGACGCATTCTATGTCAAACTAATCGAAATTTGCTCTCAAAATAGTTCATCGGTTATCTTAATTTACTATTTACCTTTTCGGATAGAGAATGCAGTGTTTCCAATATGGGTTTTTGCATTTGCTCTCTTTTAAACCCACCTCCCGCACACATAACATAATTGACTAATGCAAGAGGAAAAATGCCCTTATCACTGAAAAAACAAATTGTCTTTAGCCGCCTTTTAGACAAATATGTAAGACAATTTCAACTTACCGAAACGATTTGATGTTTACGTCTCCTTGTCGCTTGCTGAGTTTCGTACCATCGGCATTGATCAAAAGTGGCAAGTGTCCGAATTTAGGCGGACTCCAACCAAATGCTCTGGAATATAACAAAATATACTTAAAATCTAAAACAGAAAAAGTGTTGATTGTAGGTAGGTACTTGTAGAGCAATAAATGTTTTGTGGTCGATGTTTGCCATTCTACTCCACGAAAAACATGACTGATTTTCATAAAATGATCATCAAGGACATTTGCAAAGTGGTATGTCGGAAATCCATCGGTTTTAACAATAACCGGATCCCCCTCATTTGAACTTGTGTTGATCAAAACATTGCCATAAATCAAATCTTGCACAGGTTCGGAATAATCTTCCAATTTGAATCGTATGCAATGAGGCAATCCTTTCTGCAACTTTTCTTCGACTTGTGATGGGCTCATATGACGGCATTTGTTATCATATCGAGGAACCTCTCTAAGTTTTAATGCCTGCTTACGCAACAAATCAAGGCGAGTTTCCGAACAAAAGCATCGGTAAGCTGCTTTGGTTTCAAGTAAGTGTTTGACTGCCTCACTGTTGAAAAACAATTGAGCAAACACTATTTGCTTTGTGAAAATTAATTTACTAACTTATAAATAGGAACGCGTTGACTTTGTACATAGGGACCGAAACTTCCTTCTTTTGTTGGACCTTCGTCAATGACTATCCCCGACCATTCAAGGTCCTCGATGAGTGAAGATGAGGCATCGCTAACAAGTCGTGTTTGGTCAGTATCTTCTATTCTCAATATAAATTTACCGTTGTTTTTCATGGCGAATAAAAAATTGTACAGTGCTGTCCGGAGGCCTCCGAGATGAAGATAACCTTAAAAGTTATTGCGAATCAACTTTATTATCAACACTTTGGATGGCATATTGTTTTAAACATTACCTGTGGGACTTGGTGCGAAACGAACTCGAACATCATGGATTGACCGGCGTGGTGCTACGGCATTGCATAAAATATTAATCAGTCTCTTCTGAACTCCAAGTTTCATACCGTTGTGCAGTTTTGTTATGCTCTGAAGAAGAAAATAATTGAGTGCAGTTTCTAAAAGTCGGTGCCTGACTATATGGGTAAGTTTTATTTTATGGCAACTCGTGAATGAACAATAAAACTAATTTAAGATTTACCCCAATTTGCACAAACAAAACTTAAGAAGTTATTTTGTGGTAAATCTGCTATGAAACAATGGGCGCGTTCGAGAACCTATCGGATAGCCTATCTCGGATAGCCGTATCTTGGATACCTTTTTGAACGATCCAGATACATATCTTTTTCCAGATAGCTGCAGACAACAGCTGTGAAATATTAAAATTCGACTTTTGAAAACAGAAAAACATTCAAAATATCATTGCTAGACGATTATAACTTATGTTGAATTCCTTTCACCAAAAGTATCGATTCGCCATCGATTCGGCGGCGATATTTTTTGCTTAAAAATGTTCCTTTGGAGAAATATCGATTCGGCGGCGATTCTTTTTTTGAGACGAATCTACACCGATTCTCACACAGATTATCACACACACAACTAGCTTGACAGTTTGGATATGTCAAATAAAGTTATTATTTATTGTGAAACTTTTGCGAAACAATAATCTAGCGCGCCCAATTATTTGATAAATTCAAAATTTATTATTTAATATTATAATAAAACAGTGTATAAATGGTTTGTGTTGACTTTATCAAAATATGGAAACGTAAAATCGTTTTATTAATGAAAATTTGTTGCAGAACATGAATTCCAGGCTATTTGAAACTTTGCTTTAATCATTGGCGATTGTGACGATAGCGATGGTAGATTCGGTGGCGATGATGGATTCGGTGGCGATGGTAGAGTCGGTGGCGATGATGGATTCGGTGTCGATGGTAGAGTCGGTGGCGATGGTGGAGTTCGTGGCGATGGTGATGATAACGGTGGTGAATGCTGTGGCGATTGCGATGATTGTGATGGAGTCAGTTTCGATGAAAGTGACTCCCTCACAACAGGTGAAGGTGCATCAACTTCGACAGTTTGTAGGCCGTAGAATGCAGCTACTTCATGAAAATTCACCTGAAACTTTTGTGTGCCTACAAAATAGACAAAAAAAAATCAATGAAAATTACATATTTGTTACATTAAATCACCACATACTTGTTTTGTTTTGCAGCACAATATATTCCCCATTGGATAAACATTGTCCCATTGAATTCAGGACAACATCGTAATCACATAAATTGATATGAGCTTCCATTTTCATTTATTTTGTTTCATTAGACGAAAGACCCGACACTAGACTACTGAAAATGAAATACTGTTGAATTGACAGATGGTACGCACGCACACATTTACAAAAAAAAATCGCTACGTTTTTATATTCCTTTCACCCAAAAACGAATCGAAATTAGTATCGCCGGCAAGTGGTTGAAAGGAATTCGACATTAGTTTTTTCGATTTCCCATACGTTTTAAAAGACTCTTATGCTAAAATAAATGCACACCAAAACAAAAAATCAACATGAAAAGAAATAAAAATAAATTTTCTATATGTTTGTATCAGCTGTTCGCTAAGGTATCTGAGGTATACCGAAAATTCACAGATAGCTTTGGTTTCTCTATTTGACAGAAATGGTTTGCATCTTTGCTAAATGCTTAACACGTAAACAACAACAACAAGCTATCCGGATACCATTCTCGAACGCAGCCATGGCTGCGTTCGGGAACCTATCGGATAGCCTATCTCGGATAGCCGTATCTTGAATATCTTTTCGAACGACTCAGATATCTTTTTTCAGATAGCTGCAGACAACAGCTGTGAAATATTAAAATTCGACTTTTGAAAACAGAAAAACATTCAAAATATCATTGCTAGAGGATTATAACTTAGTTTTTTTCGATTTCCCATACGTTTTAAAAGACTCTTATGCTAAAATAAATGCACACCAAAACAAAAAATCAACATGAAAAGAAATAAAAATAAATTTTCTATGTTTGTATCAGCTGTTCGCTAAGGTATCTGAGGTATACCGAAAATTCACAGATAGCTTTGGTTTCTCTATTTGACAGAAATGGTTTGCATCTTTGCTAAATGTTTAACACGTAAACAACAACAACAAGCTATCCGGATACCATTCCCGAACGCAGCCAATGAAAGAGTGAAAGTGACATTTGAGTTATTTGTTTACATTTGTACACGGAGGATATATTAACAGAGGGTAGGCACACACGACAAAATTCTTCACAAGCTGATTTAACCAGGTGTTTGTTCTTTTACAAATAGAAAAAATTGGTTTCGCAGCACTAGGGCCATCTATGGTCCTCCAGTTAACAGCAGATGTCTCTTTGTTTTCTCCATATGTCAATGTTTTTGACAGCTCTTTGTTTTTATCATTGACATAAGGTTTGTTCGTTGAAGCCCTAGGGTCGCCCTGTACTCGCAACAAAGCGTTTTTTGAGATACCTAAAGTCGCCCTGAATGTCAAATTGAGTGTTTTTTAAGCCCTAGGGCTGACCTAGGTTTTCCATCAACTCGCCCTAGCTTTTTGCTGTGGCGAGTTGAGGGCTGTCAATTGGTATGTATTTTTTAGCGTTTTTTGAAGATTGGAAAACCCAGGTTTTTTGACAAAAAGGTTGTCAAAAAAATATGAGTCAACCCAGGGAAAGTTCAACGAACGGACCTATAATAGAAGTCAATAGCTTTCACAATTTAAAAATTGCCTCATTTTCCTATTTTGAAATTAATTTTTTTGAATTAAATATGATAGACGACGACAACGATAATGATACTCGTAGTACCCACAAATGCCACTATCCTTTGGTTGGCACTAGCAGTCAATATCTGTGGTGTTAGTAAATTCACTGACACAACTTTATATTCAGCTGAATACGTGTATCACAGATATTATGTCAATGCACAGATAGATCTCGTGTTACAAAAGCAACAACGTAAGCAAATGGAAGTTGCGGGGCAAGAGAAGTAATGGGTTTCCCTCTTGTTCTTTATTCCCTAAGCTTTTGACTTAAGCCTAGTACGCTGCTGAAACGAAAAGAAAAATCCCATACAAAAATGACAGGACGGAATCGTAAACGAAAAATTTCGCTCACCTTTCCGTCGTGCAGTACGCTGCTGCTCTGCGAAAAGGGTGCCTTAGGTGGATAGTTGTAATAGATTTTTTACTACAATTTTTTATAATTCTCCACACTTTTCCGTCCATCGTTTATCTTCCGGGACAATAAATGCTTGCGAAATTTTGACAGTTCTATTTTTTTTTTTGGTTTGTGTATTTATTCTGCGAACAAAATTTAACTTATAGAACTAGAAAATCGAAGATGAGAATATTGCATACGAGGAGGAGAAGACAAAACAAAACAAAAAAAAAGAAGCGACCTCAATTCCTAAGAAAAAAGGAAATTAGCTGCCCTAGTAATATTTAAAGAGCCAATTTGGAAGTTGGAAAATAAACTTCACAAAAATAGTGTTGCGGTTGCGGGGCAAATTTTTTTTTTCCTTTTCAAAAGCATCATCAAAAGTGCAGATGATGAGCAAATTATTGTAGATCGAAGCAATTCTTCTCCATTGGTTAGTGAATTCATCCTTATATATATAAAATTTCCATGTCACAATGTTAGTTACCGTACTCCTGCGAAACGGCTTTACCAATTTTTACCAAATTTTATATGCGTATTCAGTAGGTCTGAGAATCGGCTAATAATTATTTTCCATACCCCTAAGTGATAAGGGCCATCTACCCTTAACATTATTTCTTTAATTTACACTGTGACATGAGAATTTTATATATTAGATTTTACAGTCTCAGTGTAAATATCATATCAACTATATTCTCAATTAAATTTATTATTGATTTGCTGGACAAAAATTATTTATTCCTATTTTATTAAGTGCAGTTTGCATGACTTGTTAATTAAGTGATTAATTACAAAACCTCAAAAGTACTCAACCCGTTGCACTAGCTCCTGCAAACAACGGCTAAGTATTGTGTTGTAATTCCTATAAATTATTCTTAATCTTAAAATTTTGTTTCCTTCTAACGCCCGTAACTTTTAACAGATTCTAATGGATCTTATTTGACTAAGAATTGGTTACTAGGTATCTATTTTTCATACCCGTAAAAGTCGGCTCAGCAGATGGCGTTGCAGTTTGCATCTACGTTATTTTACGAAATGACTTCACCGATTTCGATGAAATTTTTTTTGCGGCTCCGAGAATAGATTTACAACTTTTTTTCATACCAAGTTTTCCACAGGAACGGGAATAGGAAAGTGAACCGGAACAGGAACGAAAACTCGAAAAATTCTGAGCCGATATTAACAATTCTTTTAATATTAGGATGTTACATTATCCCTTACATAGACTTTATTTCATGACCATATTCCCACGGAAACTAGAAACTTTCCGGCTATTTTCAGCTTAGCCCAGCGAGAATTTTTTAAATAATTTAGATCCGAGCAACGCCGCCGCCGGGCGGGTCAGCTAGTTTTATGATAAAAATATTAATTTGTTTTATTTCTTCTAGTAACACTTTTGATTTGACTTTGACTATCACTTTTTCTAAACAGGTGATTATACTCTACACAAATATTCTTCGCTGAGTGTTCGTTCACGATTTCGACGTGCTCGTGGAGATCAACAAAAATTCCGTTTCGCATCAGCAGCGTACTAGCCTTTAATTGCGTTCCTGTGGAAGCAGTGTCTGCAGGGTTAATCTCAATCCACTATGAACTCAATCTCTGGCAATAGAATATAAACAAGATCATAAGTTCTTGTGTCCTTCTCCTACTTTGTTTTTATATTTTCCAGCGGGTTAAAAAAAGAGGCTGAAGTCAAAATCAAAACATTCATTAAATTATTTCATTCTTGGTTTTTTAATTTTCACTTATTAGTGACGTTAATGGTTTATCCTCTTTTCTACTAACATTTTTGTATTTATGATTTAATCAAATCAAATATAAAAAACAAAGGTAAGAAGACAATATTTTGTAACTCGAAATTAAAATTCATATTTGCGTGATTTCCAATATATCAGGTACTCTTACTTTACTTTAAACTATTTCTTGAAAGTTATAACTAACAAATAAGACCAAAAACTGTGTAAACACATGAACATAGTGTGAGTAAAGTTGGTTGTTCCATGTTCGAGTTGATTTACTTCACTTGTCGTTTGGTTCGAGTAACGCTTTGTTGGTGCAACCAAACCAAAATTATCAAATCATATTCTTTGATTTCTATCTATGTATGTTCAGTTGCGGGGCGGATTCTTCTCGTACCAAGTAGGTAGTAGGTACCTATCATTTCTTGTCGTTTTAATTTTCAATTTCGTGCGGTTATAACAAAAACAAAAATGTCAAACATACCGGAAAACAAAAATTGGAAGGAATTTTTCGAGTGCTTGAAGCATTTACCAGCTTTATGGAATTATAAAGATGAAATATTTAGAAACAAAGACAGAAAGAAAAACTCGTATGAAGTCCTTTTTAATATCTATAAATTAATAGATCCTGATGCTACGCTTGACGACCTTAAAAGGAAACTTCTCGGCATAAAGTGCTGTCATAGAAGGGAAGCAAAAAAGATTGAGAACAGTAAAAAATTTACTTCTAACCCGCTCGAATTTCATGTGCCAAATCTTTGGTATTTTAAGCATCTGCATTTTTTAAAACATCAGGAAGAATCAACATCCAGTGCCATTGAATTGAGTAGTGAAAGTGATTCTGTATCACTTAACGTAAGTTAATTCAGTTCATCTCTTTACTTTTTAAACAAGAGTAACTGAACCATTTCATTAAAATTTTCAGGATGAGGAAAGAACCGAATCTCAAAGTTCTTCATCGAAGAGAAAGGACAAAAGTCCTGAGCATCATATTCAAGTCAGAAACAATCTCCTCCAAATTGCCAACGAAGATTGTTTGCAATTGAAAGAAGAAAATTCACTTGAGAAAGAGCTAAATGAGCTTTATACAGTTGTCACCGATGTTAAGATGGAATTGTGTAGTGAGAGTGTGATCAAGGGGGAGCAAAATGAGCTTCTAACAGATGACATCGATGATATGATGGAATTGAGAAGTGAAAATACGATCAAGGAAGAGCGAAATGACCTCCTCCGGGCTGGCATTGAAGATAAAAGGCCAATGAGAGAAGTAAATGAAGAGGATGAGGATGAAATAGAAATTTATAGAAAGAGTTGGGCAGCATCTTTTAGAAAACTCTCAGCTCTCCAAAAAATATTTGCCAAAAAAGCAATTGATGATATTTTGGTCCTCGGGCAATTGAATCAGTTGGAGCTTAACACGGTGTCAACTAACATCACTTAAAACACTAAGCACATTTAAAACATTTTTTTAGTGCCCCCAACTTGCTCTATTTTTAATGAAAATTTGTCAGCATGTTTATTAAAAACAGGATGGGACACTTAATCGACAAAATCGACAAAAATCGTATGAAAATCAACAAAATGTAGAATGTTTTCTTGGTATATGACCATTTTTCTTCATCCAAAGCTGAGTTCGCGCCAAAAGAAATTGTTTTGTTATAAGCATTGAATAAATAAATTGATGTACTCTTCGGTAAGCAAAACCATCAACATTCAGTAAATTTGTTCTTTGTTTCATCCATTCCTTTTGTTCAGATTCCTTTCTTTTATACGTTACGAAAAGTTTTTGTTTCTCATCCTTTGACGCATCATTTCAACGCGACCTATGAAACTTTATTCTACTTTCGAATAATTCCTAGGCAATTTTCGATTCTAATTTTTATTTTTAATTAGAATCAAGGGAGTTGGTAGTCAATAATGATATAGTGTGTGTAGGACTGAACATAAACCTCATTTACCACACATTAAACCAGTAATATTAAAAATAATCAAATAGAGTGGCGCAAAAGATGGGGAGCCCCAGGGCCTAGCACATTTGTCACTACCATGCCTTGTAAGGGAATGGAGGGGACTTAAAATTTTCGGACGATTCCGACCGGCTAATCGAGAAAGCCCCACCTCTGCATATAATCACAGAAAATACATCAAAAGTGAACCAAGTAACAGACACAGTTCTTAAACCAAGAGAAGTTGCCACTCATTGACATTTCTTCACAAAATATGACGAATCAATTCGATTTCATTAAACTATGAACTAAGTAATAAAAGAAAATGACAGAGCAAGGAATTCACTTCCTCAATTAACCCACATACAATTCAACACAAATGGTGCACAAAGAGACCACATTGATTTTAGTCAAGTACCTACCAGAGATTAAAATGAACTAAGTCTGCTTGTGAGCAATGAAAAAAAAAAAAAACGAGTTTGAACAAACTGAGTCAACCCACAAGCAAGTAAATTTGAACAATCTTATTTGTGAACCAAGCAACTCTGAACAACCCCTGTTTTCAAACGAACCCAACAACTAGACTTGCTTGCAAGTAAAAATGAGTTTGAATAACATTGAGTTAAACTGCTTGTGAGCAAAGTGCTTGTGAGTAAAAGTGATCACAAGCAATTTGATCGTAAACAAGCAGTAAGCTCATGAGCAAGCAGTGTGTTTGTGAATAAGCAAGCAATGTGATCATACCAAAAAGGGTAGTTTATGCCTTTTTTTTTTGTTAAGGTATAAATGTTCAACGCATTGCTTTCCGATGAACACATTGCCTGCTTATAAACACACTGCCTGCTTGTAAGCACACTACCTGCTTGTGAACACACTGCCTGCTTGTGACCATTTTGCGTGCTCATGAATATTTGAATATATTCAAGTAAGTTCAAACAAGTCATCTGCTTGCAAGTCATTTGCTTGTGAGTGCAATACAGAAAAAATGACTTGTGAGCATCCTTACTGATTTAGTTTGTTCAGAAGCATTTTTGCTTGCGAGTAAATATGCTTGCGAGCTATTTGCTTGTGAATAGGGGTGGAAAATGATCAAGTCTGAGCGATCGTTGAGAAATTTTTGATGTATTTGAACTGATTTGAACATACTCATTTTGATCTCTGGTACCAACCAAGATCACAATATTTATGGGACACTGTCAAGCATATACGAACAGACTAGAAAAAAAGAAAAATTATAAAGAGATAAAAGTTTTCAGCGTAGTGTTAAATCGAAAAAGTAAAAGCGGAACACTCTGCTTGTGTTTTATTACAAGATGTCCTCCTGCTACTTATCCTCAACATATCTTACTAGGTCTGTTTCTTTACTGAAAATTATCACGAAATGCACCGAAATTCGGCGAAAGTCAGTCTAATCCGATTTCAGCACAGCGATTTTTCGTAGCTGTGTGAGAGAATGGAGGGGACCTACAATTTTTTTGCCCGTTCCGAACAGCTAATCGAGAAAGCGCTTTTCCTGGCAAAGAATATACTAACTAAGGACTTTCCAATTCCCTGCGAAAGGCGATACCCGTGGAAAAACATTTTTGCCTATGTTGGCATTCGAACCACGAACCTCTGGGTTAATAGGCAGACTAAGAATGCTAACCATCACGCCACGGGTATCACACACTACTGTTTGCTCCTTATTCAATCTTTCAAATCACAATTTTTCTCCACACAAATTATTCTGAACTTGATTACTGTTCAACTTGATAGCTAACCAAGAATGTCACTTCAAGTCTAGCTTCCTGTCTACACCCAACACTGCTCTCATACACACAATCCAATCAATCATGTTTCGAGGAATTCAGTTCTTCTACATCAACCATCAATGGGGTTGTGCCATCGCTATCAAATATCCAACGAAAGAGCTAATGCTCGTTTTCTCAATTAAAGAGTTCGACAAGTTGTTGGTGTGGTCCAAAACTTAAGTCATAAATAAGTCGGCCCCAGCTACTCAAGATCAAGACCTTCCGAAAAAGAGAAAATTGAAAGTCATTGAACAAAAAAACAAGATTTCATCTGGGCTCGTAGTTACTCTAAACCGCGCAGGAAGTGAATCGAGAAAGGCTTAAATTTCAAAATACTTACATACTCTATTTTCAGTTACAATTTTTTGAGAAGAATAATAGGAGGAGAAAATCTTTCATAATCGCCAACCCTAACTTACCGGTTTACGCTTTTGCAGAATTGGAGAGAGAGTGGATGACCGTTTACCGTTCCTACTTTTTGTACCTTATTAAATATTTAGGATGGGCGTTAGGCTTTGATAACACTATGCATGATGTGTTGTAAAATGCTTTTGTTGTTGCGTATTTGATGTGATGTTGCAAACTATGTAATTTGGAATGTTGTGTGATGTCGAACATTGTGTGTTTTTGTGTATAGTGAACATGTTTTTTTTTTTCATGATTATATATATGCAAATTAAATGAGTGGACCTGTATTTATGTTTTTAAAAAACTTGATTAACTCATTATTTTACATCTAGACTAAACACTACTTTACTTTTCTACTTTCTCACGACGACTATCTCGGACCGTGTGCTTTTAGTCTCTAGCTTGGACTTGGACAGGAAGTTGAGCATAACCCTATTGTTTATGTTGACCATCTGTGGTCTCGCTTTTCTAGGAAGCGAATCATAACCCAACTGTTTATGTTGACCATCTGTGGTCTCGCTTTTCTAGGAAGCGAATCATATTAGGCAAATGTGAAGTCGATAATATGACATTAATGTGTGTGGGATGATTAGGGATGGTTGAAGGTGAAATACGTAGAAATACGGCAATTCGCTAAAGCCATTTTGTAATTTTGTGAGTTCTGGCTCTGGTGCCTGTTACGCAGAGGTTCGTTTTTTTGAATTCAATGAATGAATGTTTTTTCCACTGGTAAAACCTTTGAATTTGACATGTCCTCCGATAGTAAATTCATTGCCATGAAAACCACTTTCCCGAATAGTCGTTCAGAACCTGGAGAAAACTGTAGGTCCCTCTATTTCCATACAAGGCATGTTTGTGAGGCTTTTCGCCCTACCCTGTGTATGTATGTGGCACAACATACGGTCCTTATTTCTTAACTCAATCACTGATAAGGGATACCTACTTTTGAGGTTTGCTCAAAGCGATGTTTCCTTCGGAAAAATGATAGGCGAAGAAATGACGAGTTGGGGTTACGGAACGAGGGAAAGGAACATAAGAACATAAGACCATTATGAGATTGTTACTGATAATTTCTAAAATTGTGAATAAAAATATATTTTTCAACAAGCTCCCGGGATGTGCCTTATCGGACTATAAAGTGAGAGTTCGGGACTCGATTCTTAGTGAGTTACAAAATGCCTTTCGCCTTTTCACGAAAGACTTAGCCATTTGGAACATTTAGATCCTCTATTTCCTAACGGAATTGGTTAAGAGAAATGCACTGGGCAAACATTTATTTAATTTTATCAGTTTTACCTTTTTACGGACTTAAAGCCCAATAAGATATTATTGTTAGAACATCTCTCATAGAATGCTCTTACATTTTGCTTATAGCAGCCTTATATCGAGCATGGATAACTTCGGAGACTATGACGACGATTGGGTGTTCAATTTTGAAAGTGATCATCTGGCGTTAAGGGGAAATCGTGACTATTCTAAACTCCTAAGGACGATCGCACTCCTTGAAGCTCAAAAAATACAAATAAATAATGACATTGAACAGCTCATTCTTAGTAAAAATAAATATCTTCACGATCCGTCCGGTTTTGTGAATGATATTTTTGAAGATAAATTCGTTTCACCTCCGTACAGATGCATTGTGTCGGTAAGTACAATAAATAGGATTTGCATACCTACCCTACATAATTTTTCTTATTGAAAACATTTTACTTGCAGGTTCCAGAAATTGGCAAAACAAACACAAATGCCTTTGGCGTAAATGAATGTGATACCAAATTTAGTTACGATATTAAAGTTCGAGGGAGGATATTCGATCAAACGAAACCAGAAACATTCAACCAAGTAAGCTCATATACTGTTTCATTTCAGACTTTGCTTAAAACTCCAGTGCCCTTGTTCTATAACTATCGCCTCGATAAAAGCAGGTGATAAACAATGGTCAATGTAACGAAATCCTACTTAATTCATAGAATTTCGTTCCATTTTCCACCGTTTATCGCCTGCTTTTATCGAGGCGATAGTTACAGAACGGGGGCACAAGTGCTAATTTTTTTATTTGAACTTATTTTTCATCATCCACGATAACTCATAAACGACAATCCGGGTTTGTGAACAATAAACAAACGTAGATGCGGCTCATTACCAGAGTTCGCACCTATTGAATAAAAAAACAAATAACTTTTAATTTTTTTTACGCCAGGGCCAATAGTGTCGTTCATGAGCGATTGTGAATGAGGAATTGCATGTGCATTTCTTCGAATTTTATTTTTTTCTCCTCTCTCTTATTTCAAGTTATGGACATGTGAAGAACAACGAAGGCTCGAACAGCTATTAATTGAATACCCAGTGGAAGCTGTAGAAATGAGACGTTTTGCAAAAATAGCCGATGCCCTGGGTAACCGCACACCTCAACAAGTCGCAAGCAGAGTTCAGAAATTCTTTAAAAAACTTCACTCAGTTGGAATGCCAGTTCCAGGACGGGTTCCTAAAAATAAGAAAAGTGTTTTTCCAAAATCAAAGCATTTTTCCAAAAACATGTACCGTCGATCAACGTTTTTTCCTGCACACGATGTTCCTGTTAATATCCCAGAGGATGATAATTTTAGCGAAGAGATCGGTGGAAGCAATTCTATGTTCTACTTGAATAGTTTTACAACAACAGGCATAAAAACAGATGCTGATAGTATCGAGTCAAAAAGCAAGTTACTAAACATGCTTCAAGTAATTCGCGAAGAAAAAGCATCGGCGAACTCAGACCAGATTAAAAGTGAATCAGATGAAAAATGTGAGAATTGTATGGAGAATATGCAAAATAAGTGGGTTTGCAATACATGTTGTTGCTATATAAACGTCTGTGGTGACTGTATCATTAACCAGCTTTTGAACAAAACCTATCTTCACTTAGATCACGATGTGACGTTCAATAAAGATCTATTGCAATAACAAATCATGCAGTTTTTATACATATTTGCAATATTTTGCGATCTGTACATAGAATTACATAATATTTTAAGTTTGAATAATAAACTCTAACTCCACACTAAGCAACATACATCTATATATATAAAGTAGGATGTATGTATGTATGTATGTATGTATGTCCGGGGTAAACTCCTAAACCACCCAACGGATTTTTATGAAATTTTCAGGGTAGACATAGTTTAGTTCAGAGATGGTTCCTGTCAAGGTTTGATCCCCATATTCCCACAGGAACGGGGCTGGGAACGAAAAATTAGAAACTACTCCGCAGATTTCAAAAAATCTTTCAGCACTAGGGGTGCTACATTATCTCCCTTCATCAGTAACTTAAACTATATTTCATCCCTATAATCCCACAGGAACAGAAACGGGAACGAGGACGGGAACCATAAAGTTACTTGACCGATTTCAAAAATTCTTTCAACTCTGGAATGTTACATTATCCCTCAGTGACATAGACTTACATTTCATTCACGTATTTCCATGGGAACGGAAGATTCCCACAGGAAGGGGGTTGGGAACGGAAACTTAAAAGCTACTGGACAGATTTCAAAAATTTTTTCTGCACTGGGATGCCACATAGTCCCTCAGTAACTTGGCGTGTATTTCATCCCTATAATCCCACGGGAACGAGGACGGGAACCATAAAGTAACTTGACCGATTTAAAAAATTCTTTCAACTCTAGGATGTTACATTTCATTCACATATTTCCATGGGAATGGAAGATTCCTACAGGAACGGGGTTGGGAACGGAAACTTTGAAGCTACTGGACGGATTTCAAAAATTCTTTCTGCACTGGGATGCCACATAATCCCTCAGTAACTCAGCGTGTTTTTCATCCCTATATAATCCCACGAGAGCAAAAACAGGAACGGGAACGGGAACCTGAAAGTTACTTGACCGATTTCAAAAATTCTTTCAACTCTAGGAAGTAACATTATCCCTCAGTTACATAGACTTATATTTCATTCACACATTTCCACGGGAACGGAAGATTCCTTCAGGAACGGGGTTGGAAATGGAAACTTAGAAACTTCTGGACCGATTTCAAAAATTCTTTAAACTCTGGGATTTTACATCATCTTTCAGTGACATAGACTTATATTTCATTCACTTATTTCCATGGGAACAGAAGATTCCCACAGGAACGGGGTTGGGAACGGAAACTTAGAAACTACTGGACAGATTTCAAAAATTCTTTCAAGCATTAGGGGTGCAACATTATTCCCCTCCATCAGTAACTAGGACTAGATAAATTTTATCCCTGTAATCCCACGGGAACAGGAACGGGAACGAAAACGGGAGCATTAAAGTTACTTGACCGATTTCAAAAATTCTTTCGACATAGACTTTATATTTAAGCTAACAACAAAATTAGAGATACTTGAAATTTAACAGAAACCTAATTAGCAGAAAATACAATTGGTAAATATTTATATTCCTCAGTAAAATAGCAATATTTAAAGAGATTTGAATCCATAGCTAAAAGACTTTTTGCTGTCTTGAGAAAAAAAATAAAAATTATTTACTAATTTCGAACGAATCATATTGTGCTCTACCCATCTGAGATATTAGCCGAAAAGGCTAACAACAAAATTAGAGAGGCTGCAAATTTAGGAAAACCTATTTAGCAGAAAATACAATTGGTAAGTATTTATATGTACATATTCTGTGATGATTAACAAACAAATCTAAGTTGCTATTTCGTTTGAACGACGTTTCCATTCAATCGATTGCAAGTGATCTTCTCGAACGCAGCCATTCGTGGCGTCCAATGTATGAATTCCATTAGACATTCTTTTTTTTTTCATTTTCAATCGATTGGAATTGGTATTTCCACAGTCTCTATTTCATCTATCTATTTATCTATATAATATAAAATAGGATGTATGTATGTCCGGTGTAGACTCCTAAACCACCCAACGGATTTTTATGAAATTTTCAGGGTAGACATAGTTTAGTCCAGAGATGGTTCCTGTCAAGGTTTGATCCCCATATTCCCACAGGAACGGGATTGGGACGGAAAACTAGAAACTACTCCATAGATTTCAAAAATTCTTTCAGCACTAGGGGTGCTACATTATCTCCCTTCATTAGTAACTTAGACTTTATTTCATCCTTATAATCCCACAGGAACAGAAACGGGAATGAGAACGGAAACCTAAAGTTACTTGACCGATTTCAAAAATTCTTTCAACTCTGGGATGTTACATTATCCCTCAGTAACATAGACTTACATTTCATTCACATATTTCCATGGGAACGGAAGATTCCCACAGGAACGGGGTTGGGAGCGGAAACTTAGAAACTGCTGGATAGATTTCAAAAATTCTTTCAGCATTAGGATGGACTAAGTCCCACAGTAAGACAGATTAAATTTCTTCACCAAATTCCCACGGAAGAGAAAAAACGAGAACTGGAACCTTAAAACTACAGACCCGAGCAAAGCCGGGCGGCTCAGCTAGTTATTTTATATTTTTCATACTCCATACATTATTTGAATAGATTTATACAGTGGTTATTCGTTTTGTTCAAGTTCAACAATTTATGTTAGACAAAGCTTTGAAATAGTAAGAATTTAGAAAATATAAAAGAAAAAGAAAAGAAAATAAGAATTAACATGAATTGAAATTAGTTAGGTTTTCGCTTTTACGATACTAAAACGATTAATCTCAAATCTACTTAAAATATCTTTAAACTAAAGTTAAAAATACATCGTTATACTAAACAGCTTTCAGTGGAGTCCCAGTTGAAGATTATATCTATATAAAAGCAGTAAGTTTTTGCTTGTCGCGTTGTGGTAGAACTAGAAGAATTCCATATCATTAGAATGGCATAAAATAAGAATTATAAATATGGAGAGCTACAAAAGATGATCTTAAACAATCTTATTAAGGATCTTACTTTTAAAAAATCGCCCAAAGAGCGTACGATCAGTTCATATGCATCAAGTCGTCTAAGGAAGTTGCAAAGCGATATGGTGACGGCAAAATCCTGCCACGAATCAATATTCAGCGCATGTATGCTGGAAGATAACCTGAAAAGGAAGAAATGGCTGTAAAATATGAGAAAATAAATGAAATTTGTTTTGAGTACCGTGCAGAGTTGGTAGATATAATATGGAAAGCCACGCCATTCAATGCAGATCTTTTGCACACAACACAGAAATGTGTTATGCCCCTGGAAAATACGGACGTCTCTGTTGGTATACGGTGCTGATTTGGTTCCTGGTCCAGAAATGACCCAGTACGAGTCAAAAACTGTTGGCAGACAAGTTAGATAATCGGAAAGACTTACCTAGTTTTAAAGAGTTTACCGACTTTTGGAGATCCAATCTCTCGAGGTGGTGAGCCAGCAGGAATTTGGAGCAGCGTCTCGGGACAAAGAAAAGCCAACCGTCCACACAAGGTCAAGAAATCAGGTCAGCCAAAGGTTTTTCATATTAAGCAAGTCGTCAAACAGCCGTTCGAAGCAGTGAGCAGTTGTCATGCCAATTATGCAGACAACGTTGCGAAAATGCCAGTGTTTCCTGAACGTTGACAACATGAGACGAAAAGAGACTGTTCGTTTGTTGAAGGTTTCCGAGAATTGTTTGTCTTATGGACATCTTTTCGTCGAGTTATTTCTGTCAACAGAGACACCATCCGTTGTTGCATTTCAACAACCAACAACAACCGAATTCATCATTTGAGCCGAGATTCAACAATTCTAGGACGATTCAACCGCCGTTAAACTCAAACGCGTCTAATTTCCAGCCGACGGCTATACAAAGACAGCTCCAACCAACACATGACTTTTAATTACCAGGTGCTTCTGGCAACAGCAACTGTTAAGGCACGTGCAGCAGATAACAAGCTACACCTATTGCGAGCGTTGATCGATACTGGTTCAGAAAGGTCGTTCATCACCGAGTCTGCCGGGCTACTACTGAAGCTTGCAAAAGCTTCATAGCTTTGCCGAAGTATCAGGGCGAGGGTTGGTCAGCAGCGGCACTACGCAACATTCCATCGAATTTCGTTTTTCTTCGCGCCACTCGACGTTTGAGAAGGCCGTTCAGGCTGTGGTTTTCAAGTCGCTGACTGGGCGTTTCCCGGCCCAACGAGTGATACACGGTAAATGGCCCCACCTAAAGGATTTTTCGTTAGCAGATCTTCATCTCTACGAACCCGCACCCATCGACCTATTGCAAGAAAGTGATACTTGTGCGCAAATATTTTTACCGGAAACGACCTGAAGATGGCTTCGGACCGATAGCTCAAAAAATCGAACGGGGATGGATTGTTTTAGGCAAAGTTGCAGTGGAAGTACATCAGAAAATACGAAGCTACGTTCAAGTCACAGACCTGAACGTACAGCTAGAGAAGTTTTGGGAGATGGAAGAAACGACGTTCCATACAGTCAATACTTAGGAAAACATCGCTTGTGAAGCCCATTTTGATCAACATACAATACGTTTACCGTACGGGTGCTACGAGGTAAAGTTGCCCTTTAAGAACAGTGACCTTCCTGCCATGGGATCGAGTAGATAAGGTGCCTATCGACGATATGAATATCTCAAAAAACGTTTGGATGCAGTTTCAAAACTTCGTGCGGACTACACGAAGTGCATACGGCAGTTTGAAGTACTCCAATATATGGAGGAAATTGATGAAACTGATTCGGTTTTGCATATCTCATTTCATTATTTCTTGATGCATCACGCGGTTTTTAAGGAAGCAAGCTCCACCACGAAGCTAAGAGAAGTGTCTGACTCAGTGGCGAAGGCTTCAGATGGGAAATTCCTCAACGACCGTGTACTTGTTAGTCCGAAATTGCAAGCGAGCATCATCGATCTCGTCATAAAGTGAAGGACTCACACTGTCAAATGCGCGCGTTTAATAAACCTATCCGGATAGTATTTTGTTGTTTTTTACATGTTAAATATTTAGCATCTACCAAAAGGGGAAGGTATTCGGGAATTTTCGATATATCTTGCTATCCAAGTGATCAGTTGATAGAAAATTTGGATCTTGTTTCTTTTTGTGCCAATGTTTTTTCAATATCAGAGTCATTTAAGTCGTAAGGAAATTCCAAATTTTGAAATGTCGAAATTGTTTTAGGGCTTCTGGATTTTCGATATCATTTTCAGTATTGTTACTGGAAGGTATCCTTTCAGATCTCACTTATACAAGCACGCGTACAATCAAATGATTTCTCATTTCTTTTTTAAAACAATGAACTAGTTCCTTTTTTTCTCAAAATCTCCTTTATTTTGCAGTTCCTAAAACATTTCATTGCTTACTTTACTCAAACAAACGCTCTTATCCAACATTTACCAAAATGAGCTCATATTCGTCAAAACAACAAGAAAAACTACCTGCAGCTGTTTCGGAAAAGTTGAAAATCATTGATCAGAAAACTCATGATATGTTTTTTCAAACTGCAGAAAAAATGCAAAAGAAAAAGCATGTCAAATATAAAAAATCACCAACAACGTTCCATCTTGGTCAGTTCATAAAAGCAAAAAAATCTCAGTTGAAGAAATCAAAAAGAACGAATTATGCCATTTATAAGAGGAAAACGAATACGAGATTGAAAAAAAGATGTAGTTCCAGAAGATCCAAATTGAAAAAATTAATTTTGAAGAACAGATTATTGAAGAAAAATATTGCAACAGAAACAAAAACAGAACTGCATACGTTTTGCGAAGTCACTGAAACTTTAAAGAATCTAACCTTAGAAACTAGAAAAGAAGAAGAAATACATTCCAGAAGATTTCGAAGGTAAGGTTGTTGTTGTATTGAAAAAACATTCTAGAATACAAACCCTTTGAAATGCTTTCAGTTATTGTGATAATAGAACATCTAAAAAGCTATCAAACTTTGTGGACTCGTTGCTGAGAAAATTAGACTATTTTCAAAAGCGGGCTTTCCGCAATAACGCATATCAAGGGAAATCACGTCGACGTCTTGTCATTGGATTTCGAGAAGTGCAAGCTCAAATAAAAGTTAAGAAAATTAAATGTGTAATAATGGCTACCGATTGCGAGTCGTGTGAAGTAGAAGGTATAAATGAAATGTTTCTTGAAGTTCATTTAAAACATTTTCTTTGCTTTGATTTCTTTGCAGGTGGACTGGACAGTCTAATTGATAATATAAAAACAGATTGTCATAAGGAAAATATTCCATGTGTGTTTGCGTTGCAAAGAAGAGAACTTACTTATGCATTATTCAAGAAGTGTCCCATAAGTTGTGTGGGAATTTTGGATTATGATGGAGCACAAGATATTTATGCCGAAATGTTGAGTGAACTGGAAGTGCAGAGAGAAAACTACTCTCGATTGTTAGAAGATTTATTAATAAAAACCACTAGTTAATAACTAATTCGTCAGTCAAATGAGTCGTAATCCAATAAGAAAAATAAATCACAAAAATTAGTATAAAGTGACGTTTAAGTAGCATAATTTAAGTGTCTTTGATGTAGTGTGGTTGTGAAATAACCTAAATCAGTCAGCAATATCTATTTTTCTTCAAATAAATAAATCATAATTATCATTGGAGGCTCAACACCGTGCCCCACAATCAAGTAATCAAGTCGATGAAGCACGCGCGCTTGGAAGCGACGAAAACGCCCATGATACACTATGGGGAAGCAATGTCATAAAAAGAAACGGTAAGTCTACTATCAATTGTTTTAAAATAAGAAATATCTCAATTTTAAAGTCTAATTGACCGTTTTAAAAACTTGAAAAACGAATCTGCACAAGATAAATAAGCGCTTCAAATGCTCAATTTCAAACTTTTACCCGTGGTTTTCCCGAATCCCGATGTTCTTTAAAATAAATAGACAGGGTATCTTTAATAAGCGATACCCTGTTTATTTATTTTAAAGATACCCTAATAAATAAACAGGCTATTGCAACAGAGCGGGAAGGCCTAGCGCACTTATCATAACCATGCCTTGTGTTGTAAGGGAAATGGAAGGTACCTACATTTTGATGCTGATTCCTAAAGGATCGGTTAGGATTTGCCAGTTCCTCGCGAAAGATGATCCCCGTAATTTTTTTTTTTTGTCTTCTGATGGGATTCGAACCACGAACCTCCCGCTTAACAGGCGGACATGCTAACCTTTACGCCCGCTGTCCTCAAAAATATACTTTACAAGTTCATAAAGTGATGTTTATATATACATAATTCATTTAGATTGTGGTGAAACAGCTTCCAGTGAGGAAAGGTTCAACTCTGACGTCTGACTGGGCTGGTGATGACTCGGGGTTTTGAGGCTTGGTTCTGAGATGATGACAAGTCAGGGATTCAAGTCTCGGCCTTGATTCTTGAAGGGTGATTCTCAACTTCACCCTTTGGTTTGGGTAAATGGGCTGAATCGAGTTTACTGTTTCTCGTTCATTTGAATCAAACTGCGGTGATGTTTTTTTTCAGTTCCACAGTTTTTTTTTATAATTAACCCGCACAACAAGGGTTTATGAATACCCTTATAATGTTTTAAAACACAGTGCGAGCATTTAGGAGCATAGGAGAGGATTTGAAAGGATACACCGATGCACGTTGTTTTTGCATTTTTGTGAATCGTAATGTAGGGGAAAAACAGAGTCAGGTAGAGCATTCCACATTCTGGTGGTGCCTTGGAATTGCGGCTCTCATCTTTTTTGATGGTTCTTGAAATGGGACTAGAAGGTTCATTAGGAGTCTTGCTTTAAGACAGCAGAAGCCACTAAATTCACCACACCAAAAATTAAAATTTTATGTGTTGCACAAAGAAAAACCACAGAGATAAATCTGATTTACCACAAACTATACCAAATGCAATGTATTTAACGCTTCGATGCGCTTCGGGGGGTTATCAGTTCCGATGAATTCCTCGATAGCGTTGATTGTGCTTACCTTCCTCTTAAAACTTCTTTTTAATGAGCATGTATATTCTCAGTCATCAAGTGAAGAACATTGGGGTTATTGTTCTTTATCGGTTACAGCGCCAAAAGCATCTTTATTCTGAATGGATCACAACTTTCTCACCTCTCTGTTCCACACTTGAGCGCCCGTGGGATACGCCGCGCCGGTATTAACGATCGAAATATTAAAAAATTTCACGAAACTTTAGATTTGTCAGTATGTACATGAATTCTTATTTTTTTGTATTTTAATTCTTTTTTTTACTACAACGGTGATCTCTAGTTGTGTAAGCCCTGGGACCTGCTTGCACACTGATTGATGTGGGAAAGTTTTTTTAGACTACCTTAATGTTAATTGCTACATCCACTGCTTACTGCAGTTATGTGCATGTTCAAAGAAACCGTTTTATGTTTTAATTAGGTAGAAAGTAGATTATTCAATTTGTGAAGATCGTGCCATTCTTATAGGTTTGGTTTTCATTGGAGCCTCTTAGGCTGTAGGTGCACATGGAATAAATTAAAATAGGGTGGCGCAACAGAGCGAGGAGCTCCTGAGTCTAACAAATTTCTTACAACCATGCCTTGTGAGGGAATGGAGGGGACCTATAATTTTCTGCCGGTTCCGAACGGCTACTCGAGAAAGCTCTTTTCATGGCAATGAATTTACCACCGGAGGACTTGCCAATTCCTCGCGAAAGGCGATACCCGTAGAAAAACATTTTTGCCTCTGTTGAGATTCGAACCACAAACCTCTGGGTTAACAGCAGATATGCTAACCATCACGCCACCACGGGTACCACAAAAAGCAACCAAAAAAGTCGAAATACGCCGATGTGTTAGTTTCTGTTACGATCTTAAGCGTAAAATTAGAAAGGCAGTTAAAAAAATCCTAGTCATGGCCTGACAAATGAAACGTGAGCAACAACTGGCTGCTCTTTGTCATGGAACAA
This sequence comes from Melanostoma scalare, assembly GCA_949752695.1. NCBI lineage: Eukaryota > Metazoa > Arthropoda > Insecta > Diptera > Syrphidae > Melanostoma > Melanostoma scalare. Next base: position 208,556,443 of record OX456984.1, on the reverse strand, counting down.
TTTCTAAATCGGATGTTTTTAACGGCTTATAAGGCTTATATAGTGAGCCCCACTGGCGTTTGAAACACACAACTGGAAGAGTTGTGATCCTTTCTTGTGCCGCTGAATAAAAGTTTTAGTATTGCTTACCATAATTAAAAAAAAAAATTTCAAATCTGCTTAGTAAATTGGTAGAGTTAGTCGTAGTTTCGAACTCTTTAAACTTTTTTCATGCTTCAATTGCTGCTGTAAGTGTTTTTTTATTTTCTGATTTGCTTGCCATGAATTACATAGTGAAAGTTTGCTAATAAAGACTGATAAATAGAATTTAAAAAACACGTTTAAAAAATTTGGACTAAAAGTTTAAAATCGATCGTTGATGCAAATGGTTCTTAGAAAAAGTTTCTTCCGTAGTTTGGTATCATTCCAGCTTTGTTTAAAACATAAGGTGTAACTGCATTTGATATGTTGCGCATAGTATCAACGATCAAATTTGATGTTTCGTTTGATTGTGCAGCATTATTTGAAGCATTAGACGCTTCCTTAGCTTGTTGTGCTGCTAAGTTGAACTGTATCAAGATGATAAGGTAGCTGGTGATTCCCCCACTTACCTAATTTTTATAAAGTAAGAAATAAGAAAGCAAAAGAACTATTGCATATCAAAACCCTTACTCCATAGAGAGTTTCCATGTCTAGAGTAAAAAAGCCACATGCTGAGAAATCCACAGAATGATTGAGCAATTTCAGTGATAAATGATTGACCTTCAAAGAAAGAAATTTCACATTTTTTTACGATAGTTAAAAAGGTAAAAAGTTATAAAGGTGAAAAAAGGATTGCAATTGAATAGAGCAGGGTCCTCGTTGCGTAACTTTGAGATTTCTTCAGATTCACTTTGAGCGATTGAGCGATCATAGCTTTTTTGCTCTCGTCTGGATACTTGGTTTTTGCAATATCAAAATTTTAGATGATGATTCTCTAAAAATTCGCTCTGAGAATGAGAACAACTTAGAGCAAAGAGAAAAACGCTTCCTTGTACATGAATTAGTAATTTTTATGTAAAAAAAACCACTTACATGTAAGTTAAGATAGCTTCAATGTTGAAAGGTTTATACTTACAATTTCGTATAGTTCATTGTTATCTGCTGCAACACCACATTTGTGTAAACAAACTCCAGTTCGCTTAGATTCTAAGGAGGTTTTCCAGCTTAAATAAATTAGGTAGATACATTTGCCTGATGTGTACAGAAGATAAATGCAGGTGATAATAGCGTTCTTGGCAGACCGAAAGAGGGAGGGGACGTGCTAGAAATAAAAATACACCAAATGAAATTGAAAAGTTAAGTTTGAAATAAAAATTTGCCACTTGAGGGAACTAAAAGAACCCCTTTCATCACGGATAAGAAACAACCCGAAAAAAGGAACAAAAACACAGTTTTTTCCTTGGGATATGGACACACTAAAGATTTTTGAGAGGGGAAGAGAAGGAGTGGAAGAGCATTTCTTAAGAAATGTGGCAGGTATACCATCGCGGTCTGGAACATATTCATCATTTAGAACTAACCCTATTCCACCAAAATTTCTAGAACAGGAATCGGGCACAGCCAAAACAAATACAGCAACTGTCAAACAGACGTTTTTTCAAGCGTTGATGTTTAATGTTTTGTTCAAGACGTTGCTTTACTTTTCAGATGATTATGCAGAGAGTTTTTGAGAGATTTTCACCCCCACTCCTTATAATATGACAGATTGCGAATTTCTTGCACAAAGTAAAGGCCCCGGCCCATAGAACGCGGTGCGCGCGTGCGGCACCGCTTCCAACTGACAGCTCGATTAAATACACTCGTTCTTATGAGAGGTGACCCATAAGCAGGGTTGGCCGAATAAACTACACTACATTTACTACATCATTAACTACGTGTAGTTAATTCAATAAACTACACGCTTTATTTACTACAATTTGTTACATTTGCTACATACACGTAGTTGACGTAGTTAATATAGAAAAAAAAAGAAAAGTTCAAACTACGTCTGCTACATTATCTACATTTAACTACATTTAACTACATTTAACTACATTTATCTACATTTAACTACATTTAACTACATTTAACTACATTTAACTACATTTAACTACATTTAACTACATAAACTACATAAACTACGTAACAAATGTAGTTTTTTCTAAAAAGTGATATTTCGGCCAACTCTGCCCATAAGCACCGCGCGCAACGCGCCGAACGCGCCGAGTAGCCCAACTTTCTACTTTGCCGCGGCTCTCACGCGGTGACAGAACCAATTTGAAATTTTCTCTCTGATGACATGCGCAGTAAGAACCAATTTATTTTAAACAAATAGTCCTATTACGACGACGATGTTCAACTGATCCTACAATAAAACTGTGAGTTATCAATTTCAATGCTCTGATTTCAACCCTATCAAGTTGGCGTAATGATATTTGAAGAGCACCTTCGCAAACTTCGGAATTGTAATCTTGTTTGGGAAGTTTGTAGACTTTATAATTATTTTGTAGCCAGCTAAAGCAAAATTTCTGGTGACTTCAAATATGATATTGTTCCAACGAAGATTGTCGTTTACACATACACCAAGCACATATGGGCTATCGGTTTCTTGGATCCAGGTACCATTCATGGCTAATGGCAGAGAGAGACATTAAGCTCAACAACAAGGGCAGCATTGGGTTTTAGAGTACTTGATTTATGCACAATCAAAATTTTCCCATCAAACGATTCCGTCAAGGCAAGAATTTAATAAGGTAGTCATAGAAACTGTTTCAGTTCCACTTCCGAAGAGCGGAGACATAAAATTGGGAACCAGTATTAGAAACTTTTCTTCTCATTTTTTTTAGGTACGTTTAAATGTAACTATGGAAGCTACTATTACATTAATGAAGGAGCGTATAATAAAATAAGTTTTGGCTAAACACAAGCCTATGGTTCGGTTTTCAAGCTCAGATTACGTCTCTACGCTCATTCACGATGATTGCAATCAGAGATGCTTGAAGTACTTCGTTCTGTATTCTCTAAATTTGCGAACAGACAATTTGCAAGAGTCTAATGGTAAGTAAGTCTAACGAAGACTGACTGCTGTCTTGACTAACTACCAAGCGTCAACCGCTAATAATCTATCTGATCGGAATCGTCTGTCATGGAACTTCCAGAAGAATACCATCGCCGCCGTAACCAATTTTGTACTTTTCGACTAATTTTATGCACATTATGCCTTAGAACTCTGCTGAACCGTTCCAAACTCACATTCATTTAGTGCTCAGCGATCTGTTTGAGAGGATGAACGAACGCCGAGGCATGTACCTACAAAGTGTTTTTAAATTTGGCGAGAACAAATGAAAGACCAACGACTGGAAAATTTTGTACGGGAAAAGTGCAGTCGGTTGGGTGCCTGGTTAATAAGCAAGTGTAATAGAACCATGAATGACAAATTTACTGGCACCGCCCGCCGCCCGTGAAGAAATTCAAACAACTGAGACCTTCAATAAACCCTTTAAACTTCGTTTGTTACGCCGCGCCGTCTGACAAGCCCGCGTAATCGGTGTTGCAACTCTAGAAAATTAATAAATACACAACCAGGCTCTGTTGCCAGATACTTCAAACGAAATTCCTTGTTTGCCGTCCTTGGAACACCCATTTTTGTTTTTGTTCTGCTGTTAATTCGCATCGTAAACTTGCTTCAATTTTCTGCACCTTGAGACGATCAGCAGACGCAACTGCGGTTGATCAGCAGCAGTTGTGGCCCGCAGCTGCAATTACTGTGAACCAGCCCCAATCACTGTCGACAAGTTGCAACAAAAAAGCTTATCGTATTCTTTAAACAACACTTGAATGTTGATCTTTCAGCTACAAAAAAGACCTGCTGTCTTATGGCACTTTCCATTGGACGAAAAGAACCGTCCAGGAGCGTCCAGAAGCATTCTCAAACCGTTCCATTGGTGCAAAAAGATCGCTTCTCATGATTCTGAGGAGTGACAGCCGCTTCTCGATTTGAAATGAGAATCGACTCAAGAAGCACTAACTAACACATGTTACTCAAATGTCAAAAAGAAAATTTTCTTCAAAGAATATTTTTTAATAGCCATTGGTGTTTCACTCACACAAAGGCAATTACGTTAAACTGAACAGAAATTATTTTGGGTGTTCCATTGGTTTTTAAAATGAGTGCTTCCCCAAGTGAAACAAATGGAAAGTGCCATTAGTTTTTCCCTATATTTTCTTCTTCGTGACACGACTCCAGTGTTGCCGTAGGTTTAAATATACGTATATAAGTCCCCACCGCTGAGAATATGAGCCATTTTGAAAATAAATGAGTCGTACAAAAAAATCTGTTTCAAATGTATACTTTGTGGATAAAGACGTAAGGGAGGGCAGTAGAACGGGTGTTTTCCAAATTTCAATTAACACGCACTGTTGAAACTTATTGCAAATAAAGCTATCGACCAATATAAACTTCTTCTTAACACAACGCATTGAAAGAAAAGACACACTGAACTCTTATACTCTTCTATCATTGGGATAACACTGGTCTACAAAATTCATCTTTTTGATTGTTTCCAGAAGCAAACTATGTATATTATTTTAAAGGTTTCTGCTTCATTGAATCTAAATATGAGCTTACAATCTACCTTACAGCTCGCCTTTCTGAGATTTTAAGCGGTCAAGATCGAAAAAATTCAGTTTTCAGCCTCTGACTCAACGTGAAAAATATGTTAACCCTAAAAACAAACCATTGCTTTTCCGATGGTTTGCTATCCACTGAATCCATATTTGGTCTCAAAATGGCTTTATTACATCAAATTTTTGAGATATTTGACTTCAAAAGTTGCAATACTCGGTCCATGCATTAGTTTGAAGCCTAGGTGCGTCTCGAAAGGAAATTAGAGTCAGAAAACATATTTGCAAAGGTTTTGGATGTGCGGAGTTCAAATCCAGTCAGGGAATCGCGCTACAACACCAGGTTGCCAAAGAATAAAGCATTGATTACTTGACCTTATTTTGGCTATAATCTCAGGAACCTAATGAGATAGAGCAGTTCTGTGACTGAATTTGAGTTCAGCACATCCAAAACCTTTGAAAATATGTTTTCTGACTTTAATTTACTCTCGAAACTGCACTTAGGCTTCAAACTAATGCATCATCGGAAAAGCAATGATTTGTTTTTAGGTTTACATATTGTTCATGTTAAAACAGGGATTTTTTCGATATTGAACGCTTAAAATCTCAGAAACGCGAGCTGTTAGGTAGATTCTAAGATCATATTTAGATTCAGCGAAGCAAAAACCTTCAATATAATATAGTTTGCTTTTGGAAACAGAACCACTGTTGACCAGTGTAATTGGTATCATTTCAGTATTGGATTGGAATCATTCATTAAATTTTTAAATTAAAATGAATTTTGATGAAGAACTTATTGATGATTTTTTCACCTTTGATCTTCCAAATAATAATTGCAAAAATGTATTTTTCGATAAATTATATTGTAAAAATAAGATTTTTTTCGTTCATCAAAATGTAAGAAGCTTAAGAGAAGATTTTGCGTCTCTTGTATCTCAGTTGAGCACTTTGGCTTGCATTCCAAGTTTTATTTTTGTTTCGGAAATCTGGATATATGATTTTGAATTGAATGACTTTAATATACCAGGGTTTAACTTTTATGCGAACACAAATGATAATTATGCTGCCGGTGGCGTCGGTTGTTTTGCAAAGGAGGAATTTGAGTGTGTGTCAAGTAATCTAAAAGTTTCGAGTGCTGATATTTTAAAAATGTCTTTTAAGTTTGATCATGAAAATTATGTTATTCTTTGTGTGTATAGACTGCACAAATACAATGTCTCGGTTTTTATGGAGGAATTTTCAAATATCTTAGAAAATGAAAAGGGTGGAAATCTAATAATATTGGGCGATTTTAACATCGATATTTTAGAGGATAGCTTAGCGGTTTCAAACTATATGAGTTTATTGGCAACTAACGGTCTAGAGCCAATTATAAATGAACCAACAAGGATTACCTCGGGTACATGTTTAGACCATATTTATGCACGCTTTTCTAATATTTCTCTTGATCGCTGTGAAAAGTTTGTTTTTGATTTTGACATTACTGATCATGTTATGACTGGTCTTATTGTAAGCAAACATGTAAGATCACATAGTACGCTTCATAATTTTTATCCCCCGCAAACCGAGCGAACTAAAGTTGACTTTGGCAAACTATGACGATGCTTAGTTTTTGAATTTTGGGATAACGTCTTCATAGAAAGCAATGTTTCGAAATCTTTTGATGTGTTCATTGCAACTCTTAAGAAACATATAAATAGCTGTACGTACTCGGTAAGAAAAAAGAAAAATATCAAGAAACTAAAACCTTGGATTAATCACAGCTTGTTAGTTAAGATTAGCCTGAAAAACAAACTGAAGTTTAAAAGCTTTAAGCATCCTAATAATAGATACATAAAAAATAAAGTAAAACGCTTGAGTACTGAACTAAAGAGGGAAATTCCAAACTGTCGGGACAATTTTTATAAAAGTCAATTTGTTTCCGCTAAAGGCGACTTAAAACGAGAATGGCGTGTAGTCAACGGTATTTTAAATAAAGGTACCACCAATAAAAGACCTACGGAGCTACGAGTTGACGACTTAGTCATTTCTGATAAGTACGAGATTGCCAACTATTTTAATCATTACTTTGTTACGATATCAAACGCCTCAAGACCACTACACCAATCGCAAAGTTGCACCCATCGGTCTCTAAATGAACCATTCCTTAGGTACAGTTTTTTCTTCGAACCTATTACACCATCGGAGTTGTTGCAGTCTACAAAATCGCTAAAAAACTCAAACTCATGTGGAATTGACGGAATTTCTAGTTGCCTTTTAAAAAATATTGCTTGGTTTATAGTTGACACTTTAGCTAACATTTTTAATCTCAGTATCACCTCTGGTATATTTCCTGCAGCTCTTAAGTGCGCAGATGTTATTCCGTTGTTGAAAAAAGGGGCCACTAATAATGTATGTAACTACAGACCTATCTCGCTGCTCTCATCTCTTAGCAAAGTATTTGAAAAAGTTGTAAAATCTAGAATGTTAAAGTTTCTGGATAAAAATGTTTTTTTTTTAGTGAAATACAGTTTGGTTTTCGATCGGGTAGATCAACAGAAGATGCTCTTCTAGATTTTTCTTCCGTGATATATTCTAATTTAGATATGAAAAAGAACACTGCAGCCTTATTTGTCGACATTACGAAAGCTTTTGACATGGTGGACCATGAGATATTGTTGACAAAATTAGAACATGCTGGCTTTCGCGGTTTTATGATCGATTGGTTTCGTTCGTATCTAAAAAACAGATCTCAAAAAGTAAAAGTAGACAACATCAGAAGTGAATCACAGTTTAATAATTTGGGTGTTCCCCAGGGCTCAGTGCTAGGACCTACTCTTTTCCTAATATATATAAATTCTTTATTTAAGTTAAGATTCAAAGGTGCTTTGACTGCTTTTGCTGATGATGTTGGGTGCGTCTATGGATCAAGTAGTCGTTTGGATCTTCTTAGTGATATAAATTGGGACTTAGATTTATTAAGACTGTGGTTTGCCGACCATAAATTAGTAATTAGTTCGAAAACAAAAATTATGTTTTTTAGCCTCTCTTCTCAATCGAGTCCTGATATAAATATTTGTTTTCATGCGCCTGAATGCCAGAAATTCAGATTATATAATTGCTCATGTAGTTCAACTAATAGCTTCTGTTTTAATATTGACTGCAGTGAAAAATGTTTTGAGGTGGAAGTAGTGAACCAATTTAAATATCTTGGCTTAATAATGGATGCAAAAATGTCCTTCCTGCACCACACTGATTCGCTGAAAAAGTATTTTAGATCGACTGTGAGAAACTTTTATTACCTTCAAAAAGTTTGTTCTAAGAAACTGTTGAGCATTATCTATAATGGTATTTTCCAGTCTAAGTTGCAGTATGGTGTTACATGTTGGGGTGGTACTCATTTAAACAAAATTGAGCCGTTATTAATACTTCAGAAGCGTATCATAAGGATAATGTGTAACAAACATCGTTTGCATCCTAGTTTACCTCTTTTCAAGTATCTGAACATTCTTCCCTTACGGCATTTATACTGTTTCAAAGTGTTAAAAGTTTTTTTCTTTAGATCTGGTAATCTTAACTCTAGATTTCTTGACAGTCACAACTTGCGAATAAATTCAATGAACTTGGTTCCGATTCAAAGATACCGCACCACAGCATTGCGTAATTTTTACAGTGTAGCATCTTGTCGTATTTTCAACAAAATTACCCCGTAATCTCAGAACAATAAATGTCTCTAAAAAAATTGAAAAAGATATAAGAAACTGGCTATTAGATTTTCAACCAAAAGAACTTGAATGATTTTTAACAATGTGAATTTGCTACACCTACCTGTGTTTGTGTTCCACAATAAAGGAAGTACAACTGTGCCGTAAATATGAGAAAACCATATGCCATCAGTACTAAGATTGGGTAGCTCCATAATTCGTTAAGCCATTTCGCCAACTCACAGATTTCGTCATGCAGTTGGCAGAAACTCGTCAATTTCGCATCCATCTTTAAAGCGTTGCTCAATTCACTTGTTTGAAGTTCCATATTACCCATTTTTGTTTTATTTGAATACATGTCCGTTCTAAAAGAGTTTCCTGAAGTCGATATCAGAACTGAAAAAGAAAAACACAATAAAGTCCATGTCGAGAATGTCTTGGCAAAAAATTCGTAAAACAAAAACTTAGTTAACTAAATTAAACTTATTTTAAAAATTAAGAAACTAAGAATAAAAATTCAAATTCGATCGGGTTTTCACTGAATTTGCTTAGTAACGAACGATGTGTCTTAAAGATAAGGTTCGTGAGTTCATAAGTAACAAAACAAAATAAATCAATGGATCCTTAAAATTAATGAAATTGTTATTAAAAAATGCAAAATAATTTGTTTCTCACCATTGTTATCAGCTGGATAAATCTTGGTTTTTCCTTTAAAAGAATTGCCAGAAGAAAGATCCAAAACATTTCTTCGAATACGATCGGTTTCGGGATGGTTTTTCATTTCGTTAGATTGTTGTATTTTGTAATGATTGTCTACGAGAGCATCCAAAGAATTATTAATGGCCTTAAATCTTTGTTTCAAACTGTATAAGAGAGCCGCGAACCATATTTTATCAAAGACACTTAGCAATGTTGGTACACAAGACATTAACCACAAAACTGAATACCATTTGCTACAATCAACCAGATAAATACATGTAGCTAACATTATAGAAATTTCTGCTACAACCGTCAAACCGACCATAACGTTTATTCGTTTATTGACACTTTTGTTGTCAATAAGAATGTTTTCTAAACTTAGCTTCTCATCGACACTGTTAACGCGAGCAAAGAAGTTTCCAAGTTTGTGTTGGTTCGATATTGCTGTAAACTGGTCGACAACTAACATTGCCGGAGCAATGTAGTTCAAAAAAAGTCCAATTACGAATGTTAAGGTGCCTTGAGAAGGAAAATCATTTTTAATTCTTGAAGTCAACTATGATTCGGAATACTTACTTTTATTTGCATTTGGATTTTGTTCGTCGTCGTCAAAAGAGTATATCAGAAAATTGTAGAGGACAAGTATAACCACCATGTATACTAGTACCACCATTGTTCCCCATCTTGAGGGTTGTAAAGATTTATCCTTACGAAAAGCTTGTAGGGAATAAGGATATATTCCACAAAATTTACAAATGGTGAAAAGGAAACTGAAACTAGAAACAAGCGTTTCTGGTTGAGCCATTTTCGTTAACTGAACAGATATTGCCAACACAACCGCTGGGGGAAATACTAATAACCATTTGTTGATTACAATAAATTAATTATTCAAAATGCTTTCATTTGTTGATTAAAATAAACTAATTATTCGAAAAGCTTTCATATCCTTCCAAATAATCAAATTGAAAATAATGATATAATTTTTAATCCGATAATGGCTAAGTTGACAAAAAATTGTTAATGGGTTTGTTAATCAACCAATTAATTGTTAATCAAAATTAAAAATGTTGAATGAACTATGCAGGGTGTTCTGGTTAAGCTGTGGAAAAGGGTTAGAGGCTACAGGTTGTGTAGGTATATAATCGGGCGTCTTTTCCCCCTTGGTTGAGCGGGTTTATAAACAACTTCATGCATTTCCCAATATGCTATTTTAGGAAATTTAGACAGTTCGGGCAAATGAAATTAAGCAACAGACATAAATATTAAAGAAAAAAAAAATTAGCACTGAAAAATAAAAGAAATAGAAATACTCTTAGTTCTAAGATTAGTTTAAAAACAAATAACACAAAATGTTGACCAAATGACAAACGTCAAAGGAGTTAAGGCAAGGTTCGAAGTATAAAAAATAGGGTGTACCTGACTTTAATTTTAACTTTATAAAAAGTAACTCTAAGGAAAGTGTGGAATTTAAATTTAAAATATAAATAATTCAAGAGTGCTTTCAAGCTAATTTCGACACTAAGGCTCATTTTAACGCGATTTTAAATGAATATAGAATAGAAACAACGAAAGAAAATGGAGTTGAAGCTTAGATCAACTGTAAATGATTAAAACACAGCCCTGATAATTGCCAAAACATTAACAAAACATACATTCAACGTATCCCGCTAAAGTCAACGCTTTGGTTTTGCAGTAAATAAGTCACATCAGGTGTACTCAAACGTCGAATTTTCAGATGAAAAGTTGTTTTTATGATTTCAGAAAGAATGGAAAAATACATCTTAAAAAACCAATCCAAAAAAGGAGGTTAAGAAGTATTGGGAGCATTAGGTTCGTGGTAATGGTTAGCATGTTTTCCTGTTACGTGAGACGTTCAACGTTCGAACACGATCAGAAAAGAAAAAATGTTATTGCATTGCAGTATCGCCTTTTGCAAAGAATTGGGAAGTCCCTCGATAGTAAATTCATTGGCATGAAAAGCGTTTTCTCTATTAGTTCATTCGAAAATAAAGTAAATTCGAAAACCGCGCAAAATTGTTTGTCCCCTCCATTCCCAGGAGGTATATGATTGTGTGAGAAATACGCTTCGCTCCGGGGCTCTCCGCTCTATTGTGTCACCCTATTTGTTCATTTTAAGCTTTTACAAAACTACAACCCTTACATTTCAACGCTCAAAAACAACGATTTTTTAAAGTGTTTGTTGTGGAAAGCAATCCATTTTCCTATAAAATAACTGCTATGCCGACACTTAAAATGTATATACAGTGTGGGCCAAAAGGTTATTCACAATTTCAAACGCTTCGTAATAATCAACCAACTGTTGCATAAAACTATGCTGTTTAATGGAAAAATACTCGGTTAGTTACTATGGCACCGTGGACCCGACAGCAACGTTCTTTCGCTGTGGAGTGTTATTTAAAAAACGAGGAGAGTGCAATCGCTACCCAGCGCGTTTTCAAAAATAGGTTGATCTAAAACTTCACGAATTCTATCGATAGATGGGTGAAAAGCTTCCGCGAATCGGGTAATATCATTAAACGTCCCCGAATTGGCCGTCCGCGTACATCAAGGACACCGCAAACAAGAGAAACTGTCAACGACGCCTTGGACAAAAGTCCTTGTCGGCCTGTGCGCCGTCATTCTGCTTCCTTGAAAATTCCTCGAACGACGGTAAGGTTTCAACAAGCGACTTATCTTGGTGAGAAAAAAAATTCGGTAACTGCTTGATTTCGCGGAATTGTGACTTCGCTTGGCCGCATCGTAGCCCGGATCTGACGCCGCCGGTTTTTTTCCTGTGGGGTTTCTTGAATAGCAGGGAGTATGAAGGCAAACCTCCAGACACCGAAGCATTGAAATTAGCTATCCGAACTGAAATTGCAGCGATTCCGCGGATGATGTTGGCCAGAGTTCGGGAAAATTTTGGGAAAAGAGTGCGCGAATGTTTCCGCCGCCATGGCGATTACTTACTGGATGTTTCATATAAAAAATAAAATTTTGTATTAAGTGGCGTACTTTTAGCTTTATTTTCATTTTGGTTTCATAATTTTAGCTCTCACCGTTTTTTTACGAAGCGTTTGAAATTGTGAATATCCTTTTGGCCCACCCTGTGTGTTTCGTTGGAGTTCGAGATTCGAGTTCAGTGACATATATGTATTTACTTTTTCCATTTCTATTCCTTTCCATTCCTTTCAACAGCAGCAGCATTTATTAAGCCTCAAACTTGGAGACTTGCCAACGTTTTCTGAGGTCAACACGCCTGGCGTATCACTAATGTAAAGCAAATATCTGCGGGAGAGTTGTGGTCCCTTCGAAATCATGATATTTTTGTCACCATTAAAAACTAAGAACTGGCATTAGGTTCGTTCCCAGGGTTGACCTGGGTTTCCTTGACATCTTTATGAACTGTAAAAAATCCTAGGTTTTCCGGTCCTTTCAAAACGCTGAACCACAAAATCAAAAACAAATTGAAAAAAAAATATATGGGATTTGACAACCCTGTTTATTACCTTAACTAGGCAAAGCAAAAATTTAGGGCAAGTTGAGGGCAAACCCAGGGCTCAAAGAACACCTCTTGGTTAGCAGGTGGACATGCTAACCATCACGTCACGGGTACCTCAGGGCGAATTTGGGTTTTTTCAAAAAACGCTTTGTGGCGACCACAGGGTGAACCCATGTCTTCAACGAACAAACCTATTGATATACTTTTTTTTTTTTTTTTAATTTCACGTAATGAAGTATGGATTATATTTTCGATGTGCTACATCTTTTCACGCGCGCTTTCCTGCAATCTGTAAAAATTATCGATAGTGTGTGTATAGCATAAATCCTAGGAAGCCAATTTACTGTCAATTGGTTGAAAATTTATTCAAAAACCTTAACAGTTTTCTTGTGGATTTTAATGGTTTTTCAATAGGTAAAAAGTCAAACCAGTAGCTCCTGTGGAATGACAGGTTTGATTCGCAATCACATTCAATAGTTTTTTTGACGGGTATCTTCTTTATTGAAGAATTTCACGACCACAAAAATCGTTTTCTCACTCAGCTGTTCGGAATTCGACAATTTTAATCAACGGTGACCGGCTCATGTACGAATACTGTAAAGGGTGGTTTACACTACAAAACATGTCAAACAAACTTGGGTTTGAACGACCAATGCTGGAAAATAAGAATGCGCAAACATATGCTTGTTGGATAAATTTTAAATATTTTTGATAATTTTCTAGTCGGTAGAAGAAGGGGTCGGCTGCGGAGTGTACTCAGACAGACTCAATGTAAGTCTCTCATTCCGCCTTCCAAACCACTGTAGCGTGTTCCAAGCTGAAATTCTAGCGATCAAAGAGTGCCTAAAAGAAAACGTGATATCCTCAGCGAATATCCGGATCTTCTCAGACAGTCAAGCAGCCCTCAAATCACTAGGCGCTGTTCCTAAGAGCTCAGTAACCGCCCTCAACTGTCGCCTATTTCTTAAGGAAATGGCTGAACAGTTGAATATTCACCTTATTTGGGTGCCGGGGTACAGAGATATCCTTGGTAACTGCAAAGCCGATGAACTCGCCAGAAATGGATCCGTTCTACCGATCTCAACACCGAAAGAAAAAACCTTGGTTGATTCAAACATGTTTCATTGTTAATCAACAATTCATCTAAAGTTGTGAAATTAACCAAGTTTCGTGATGAATACAAATAAGAACGCATTTTCAAATCAAGTATGCTGCCGTGATCAAATTTTTTTCAGGTAAGTATCATAAAAATGTTTAAATTAAGTATGTTCGTAGTTGATTTGAATATTTTCTAATTTTTACCAACAACGTGATTGTTGGTTTCATACTTGATCAACAACAAACATATTTAACTAACAATTAAGGCTGAAATTACAAAAACTATCACGTTTGTGATTAAAATACCAAATACACTGTTGAACTATCACCAATATGTTTGATCAACAATGTTCATACTTCCTTAATCAATAAAGAATAGTTAAAGTATCAGTAACATTTTGAATTCCAATACTTTTCATACTTAAGCCCACAGAAAACGTGAAGTCGCATAACGGAACTTCAATTCATTATGATAAGTTTCGTGACCGTTTTATTTAAGGGATAATTAATTATTCTTTATTGTTGATCAAGTATGTTCGTGAGAATTCAGCCACGTTTTTATTTGCTCAACAGTTTTAATGTAAAATTTCTATGATAAATGCTTGAATTGAAGTTTGACCTATCAAATGTATAGGTCAAGGTTTTTCTTTCGGTGAACCAGCAGGTTGAATATTGGTTGGTATACCAATCGCTACATCCAAACTTACGCTAAAGCAAGACGCGATAGATAGAACAAGTAATTTGTGAAACAATATCACTAATTGTGTGGAAACAAAATAAATGTGGCCGATTGCACGTTAGCTCCGTAATCAATGTGATTACCGGACATTGTCTAATGGGAAGACAGGCCATAAGACTCGATGTTTTTTCTAACAACCTCTGCAGAAGCTGCTTAAATGAGGAGGAGGAACAGAGAGTCCCACACCTTCTCTGCTCATGTCCTGCACTCTCCCTCAAAAGAAAGCTTCATCTAGGACAATATTTCTTTGATGATCTAAGTTCTAAGCGATCTGGCGAACACAGATATCCTTCATCTCTATCGCTTTATCAAAAGCTCCAAATGGTTTTGTTAAGTGAGGTACTCCCTCACATAATTTGTATGGTATCACAATGAATCTAATATTGGTCTTAGTGTGACAGCCATTTAAACCTAACCTAACCTAGTCGGGTAGACAAACACCGATAATGTAATAACGAAAAAAATTAAGAAGCAAATACATTTTTATAACTGGGGCTTGATCGGAGAACTCTCTGGAGTGAAGTTCCGCTCGTCAAACCAAATGCAGATTTCGTTGAATTTGTCTGTACCAAGAATGTTTTGGTTTGTCTTTCTTTTTCTTTAGTCGGGATCGTGCCTGAACGTTTTATGATATAACCTTTTTGACGAGGTTCTCTTGATCTATAATTTGAAAATGATAATACCAACAGAGCTGAGCCGGTTGTTGTTTATTTTTAGAGATATAATTTTGTTGTTGTGAGTCTTCCAAGCATCTGTACTTCAAATACGATCAGGAAGTTCATTTTCAATTTTAGAAACATCACTAGCTAAAAAAAGAAAATCACTTTTCGGAATTCGAAGACTTGGTCCTTCGATCAGATTTTTTATACACTCTGAATGTGATAAAAAATTAAAGACATAAAATAGTTAATAGAAGCATTTCAAACTCCCTCTCCGGTTATTAGCAACGAAAATGATGATGTCCGACGCAAAAACGTTCCATCGATTGAAACAAATAATTTTTTCAAGCTTTTATTTGATTAATATATGCGCATGTGTATGTATCTAACATTAAATGTGTAACTTTATTTTAATTTTATTTTTTTCTTTAAACAAACATTTATAAAAGGTATACAACATATTCATTTGCATTAAAATAAAAAATTACATTTGATTGATTAATTTTTATCCAATTCAATGCATTAAACTAATTTGAGCTAAAGAAATAATTAGGCAGAATAAATTTCTATATTATTCCAGGTATTAAAAATTTACCGGAAATATATCAAAGTTTTTATTATTTAACAATTTTGGGGGTTGTACCTCGTAATGAAACGATTTGTGGTAATAAATAAAAAGGAATAAATCAATGCTATTTAGGGAAATTGCTGTAGACGACGCATTATTCATATTGACTTCAATTTATTGTGATGACTTTTTAGTTTTACAGCGCAGCTTGTATATTGTATCAAAATTCTTTAAGAAAGCTACGGTTGGCGGTCTCCACAGAATTCAAAATCACCTGAAAATGAAAGAAAAACAAGTTTTTTATATTATTAATATTTTTTATTTATATGTTTATTTATATAATCCTGTGTATTTTGCTACTAATTTATATCAAATGGATGGCATTGAATTAATAGTAAAAATAATATAACTTATTACTATTAATTCAATCCCATAAGAATAAAGGAAGGCTTACTTAAAAAAAAATTCAAATGAGTTGATACTCAATAAGCACAAAAATGGTTTTAAGAACTAAACTGAACTAAATACTGTGGAACCTCTGAAAAGTTAGTTCTCTAAAAGGGAATGACTCAAAAAAGCTAAGCAGTTTTTCAAAGAAAATATTTAAAAATTGTAGAAAAAACATGGGTGGTTATCTGAAAATTGGTTATTATTAAAATCCAATATTTGTAACTACTAAGCAATGTAGTTATGATTGAATAATTTTATCAAACTCTTTTTAAATTCGTTTACTATAACATTACTGACATTGTTATTGCGATTTGTTTTACAATAACAATTTATGTTTCATCATATTATTTTAAGTCAAAATGTGTAAACGATAAAAAATATCAGGTCCTAGTTGGAGACCAGTTGGAAAGGAGCATCCACCAGTCTGCATGATATGGTCGGAAGAAAGCATGCCCGATGAATGGAACCTCAGTATCGTATGCCCGATCCTAAGGAAGGAAGACCCTCACGATTGCGCCAATTACAGAGGGATAAGCCTCCTTAATGTCGCTTATAAGATCTTGCTGTAATATGTGAACGTCTGAAACCCCACGTCAACAACTTGATAGGTCCTTATCAATGTGGTTTTAGACCAGAGAAGTCCACAATAGACCAACTTTTCACATTACGGAAGATCTTGGAAAAACCCGAGAATATAATATCGATATTCACCATCTCCTTATCGATTTCAAGACCGCGTATGACAGTATTTACAGAGACGAGCTGTACAGAGCCATGTCTAGTTTCGACATTCCTGCAAAACTTCTACGACTATTCAGGATGACTTTGGAGAATTCACGCTGTTCCGTCAAGGTTGGTAAAGAACTCACAGAGACCTTTGATGTCGAAAAAGGCTTTAGGCAAGGCGACAAACTGTCATGCGATTTCTTCAACATCATACTTGAACAGATTGTAAGAAACTCAAACGTCAACACTAGAGGAACAATCTTTCGAAAGTCTGTACAATTACTCGCCTACGCAGACGATATTGACGTAATGGGAAGAAAAAAGCGTGATGTCATAGGTGCTTTTGCGAGTATTGAAACAGAAGCGGCAAAAATGGGTTTGATGGTTAATGAGGGCAAAACGAAGTATATGTTGTCATCAAACAAGGACACAGAACATCGACGAATTGGACAAAACGTCACAATAGACAGACATAACTTCGAGGTAGTACAGGACTTCGTCTACCTAGGATCCGCTGTAGACACGGACAACAACATCAGTGCGGAGATGAAACGGAGAATAACTCTTGCCAACCGTTGATTCTTTGGGTTAAGAAGGCAATTGAGAAACAAAACCCTCTCTAGAAAAACCAAGGTGACCTTGTATAAGACCTTAATCATCCCAGTCCTGCTGTACGGCGAGGAAGCATGGACCTTATCGAAAGCGGATGAGGAAACCCTTGGTCGTCTCGAAAGAAAAATTCTCCGAATGATCTTTGGTACCGTACGCGAAGACAATGTGTGGAGAAGAAGATACAACAACGAGCTGTATGAGCTGTACCGCGACATGGGCATACGAGTACGCATCGCGAGACTACGATGGTTGGGTCATACAGAGCGAATGGACCCAAACGCTCCGGCTCGACATGTTTTCGAAGGGGAAGAAGACCTCGTCTTAGGTGGCGCAATCAAGTGGATGAAGATCTCAACCCACTTAGAGTGCAAAGCTGGAGAGAGCTCGCCCGAAATCGAAGTCGTTACAGAAGGATGTTGGTTGAGGCCCAAGTTCACCCCGAACTGTAATGCCCACATAAATAAGTAAGTAAGTCATTTCATGGCATTTTCAGAACTAACTAAATACGATCGCATCGGTGTAAAGTTAGTTGCAAACTCGACTCAAGCCGCGTCAGCCATTTTATTGTTAGTGTGGTTTATTAAAATTGCATTTTTCTGCAATTTCATTTTTCGTATCAGCTAATTGAAGTTTCAGCCAAAATGGAACAAATCGTTCCAATTATTTGAATTCCATTTTCCATGTATTCCACTGACAGTCTCGCGTCTCGTAGCGGATTATTTTTTTTTTAGTGTAGAAGTTAGAAGAACACATCATGGATGTGAGAAATAATCTATGTGCTGATGTAGATATGAACTAAAATTTTTAGTTTCTTCTATTTTCGAACTACGGCCATCATAATTTTTCGGATTAGCTTTTTTTCGAGTAAATATCCATTTGAGCAGTCATATTTGATCAACCGTCTATATTTAATATTTATATATTTTAAATTTTTTATAGGCAAAAGCAAACTAAACTAAAAAGTTCATTAAATGCAGGACGTTTAATTTAAATTTTCATAGGATATAAAATGGTTACATGTCTTTTTTTTACAACTATAATATCTTATTAAATTGTGGGAACCTTAAAAAAAAGGACTAATAAATAATTTTCCAGAATAAAGAGATTTTGTAGTTGCGACTGTAACAAATTCAGCTCAAAATATTATGTTTACATAGCGATATAAGTTGAGCGAGTGCTCCTGCTCATACTGACATGAACTGGCGACACGACTTTTCGCAACTACAAAATCACTTTGGACTAGGAGTTAGGACAGCCTTAAAAGATGAATTACTGACAAGCAATAAATTGATTGACTTGTGGAATTGTCTTAGAACTTACCTCATAGTTTTTTCTGAGTTTGTTTGTCATTTTTATCTTCTGAAAGTAAACAGATGAGTTGGTTTATCATTACTTATTTCAAATATAGGTATAGGTATGTGTATAAGTTTCAGTCTAATGTACTACTTAAGTTAAAGCAAAGTTTCTTACATAAAACTCTTTTAAGATGATTTTCTAGCAAATGACTAGTGCGGCCTGCGTTTGCGATCTGTGGAACGTATTTGTATTCATTTTGACTTCGATTGGATCGCAATCGCAGGTTGTCTGCTTTTATCGATTAAAACATTAATCTGAACTAAAACTTGTTCAGTGTGTGTGCGTTGAATTTAACTTCTTATAATTAGCTTAGTTCTGCAATTGGACAAAACACTACACTGGTCAAATGAAGTGTGCTTTTGTTTTGACTGAACTTCGAACTTAAAAGAAGTTTGATTGTTTTCTTGTGTTTGTATTTCTTTTATAATAAGTTAAGGTTTTATTACAATAATTCGAAGCTTTACTACAAGGTACAAAAATTGGAAAAAATCATTTTCTTGAGTTCTGAACCAATTTGACGAACTGAACTGAATGAACTTAAGGAAAAACCAATAAATTGACCTTTGACAGCAAACCCATGAAAATCAAATATGAAAGAATAGTTTTCTGAAGTAGTTAACTTATTGAACTGAAAGAACGAACTAGTTCAATAATACACCAGAGCAGATCATTAAATTGATCGGGTTATTTTGCTGTAAGAAATAGAATTTCGAACACGATCTTCGTCTTTTCAAAAACATAACCCAAAACCCTAAGACAAAAACAAAATACATAGTTGTGTTTTCAAACTCCGAATGAGTACAACGAGTATGCGTGCCTATTGTTTCAATAGATAAGTTGAGCTCTGTTGCTATACAATTTCAGTAAGATGTGTGAGGACACTTACTGCATGTGATTATAACTCGTTCCATAGCATAATTCTGAAATTCTGTATAAGATACTTGCTGCAACTCGCCTACAAAAACATCAGGGATTAAGACCTTAAAGTGTACATACCTAAAACTTTGGAATGAGCAGGGTGCGATTCTTCGTCTAAGGAAATGTTTTCACAGTGTAGAGGTAATGTAAATTTTTGTTGTTGCTGTTGATGTTGATGTTGTTGAGCAGCCATTGGAATCGAAGAGTCATCAATGATTGTACTCGATCCGAGGCTGGTGATGCTGTCTGATACTGACATCAGTGAAGTACCTTCATTGTAATAGGTTGCATTTGTAGCCGCAGAATCAGTTTGTTCAACACAAAAATTAAGCGAATCATTTGACATTTCCTTGGATATCCTCCCCGGACTCTCTAGAAGTATGCTACTTGTGGTGACAGTTTTAGTTGTTATCGATTGTATACTCGGTCCGTAGAAAGAACTCTCAGTAGTTGTCGACACCGAAACATTTGCGACTGTATCTAGATCACTTTCAAGATGTGAAAGAGAAGCCATTTGCTCGAGATCTATCGAATCGATGCTTTCTTCTCTATAGACTTTATTTGAAATGGCCTCCAAAGAATCGACATCTGATTTGGTTGTTATTTCTTTTGAAACATCAAACGAATCTATGCTGCTTGTCACAAAGTCTGCACTCTTATTGCATTCCAAACTATCAGCGCTCCCATGTTCAGAAGCTTCGTACTCTAATTTTCGTCTAGCAGCTTCAGCTTCTACTTCAAGACTGTCTAGAGAAGTTTCCATCAAACGAGAACTTTCACATTCCTCAAGTTTGGATTTAAGAATTGCTTCAATGGTTTCTTTGGGTATCGATTGTGTTGTAATTGTTTTTAATTTCGTTACAACAACATTCTGTGTACTCTCACCTCCGTTATTTGATTTATTAGATTCATCTGAGCGTGACAGAAGTAAGGCGGCTTCTTCTTTAGCTTTAATCTCAATCAAATGTGCTTCAATGCATGCGTTTTCGAGGCCCTCAAATTCCTTTAAGCTGGACAAAGAGATATCGTCACCGCAGGCATTTTTTATTGTATATCGTCTTGTGAAACTGCCATTGCTAGAATCAGTCGAGCCCTGGTATATTCTTCGGTTTTCAAGCGATATAGCCTGTTCGAGGCTTTCAAACTCTTGCAAGCTACTCATTGAAATATCATCGTGTTCGGCTTTAGAAAAATATTTTCTTCCCGCCAATACATCATAGTCGGGGGTACTTGAAAAGGAGTCCTTAAAACTACTAATGCGACTACTTCCAACTTCGAACTCAGCATCTTCTTCCTTGATATCTTCCAAAACGCCCCTTTCTAGCTCATACGGGTATCTGAGTTGGGCAGCATGGTCGGACAGCTGCATTTCTACCCATTTTTTATTTGCAGCCTCAGCAGATTCTGCCTCTGAATCTAATTGAGCTTGTGCTGAAGGTGGACTCTCTTCGAATTCGAAATTGAGGTCGTCTCGAAAGATCTGCGATCCCAGATTCGTAGCAGCTGGGGCAGATTTAATCAAAATTTGCTCAACTTCTTCGTCATGCTTTTTAATTACTTTACTTGAGCTTATCTTTATGCTTTTACCTTCGACATCGAATTCACTGGCTTCTTTAGCAACTTCTTCTATTATCACAAACTCATCCGTGATATCAGGCTGATCAACCATTTCAAAGGAATCTGGTGAATCAGGCCCTCTGCTTTCAATGTCTTGAGAATCATTTAAATCAGCTAGCTTCTGCTTATACTGCTGTTGTACTAAAACATTAAACTGTTCCTCAGTTATTGAGTAAGAAGACTCGCCTGCACGTTGTATCGGAGTGTCTTCTACTTTATTCAGTTCATCTTGAGTTTTTACTTTGTATAATGAGTTATCGGGAAAATCATCGGTTTCATCATCTACACTGTATTTGGAAATTTCTTCGGTAACGGTAATGTCTGGAATCTTAGAATAATCTTGCATATTTTGCGATGGACGCCTTTCCTCTTCAGCTAATATTAGAGACTCTAGTTCCTCGGTAAGGGAATCTTCAATTATAGTTTGTGTAGCTAAATGAAGAGAACCGAGAACATTTTCTTGGCCCTGTTCTAATGCTTCAGCTGGTTTTTTCTCTTTTCTTTTCTTTCTTTGAGTAGGAGATTTAAAGGCCCTAGAGTATTCTGATTCATACGGATCCTGGTCTGATTCTGATCCTTCATCACCACCACCAAAAAGATTCGAAGAAGAACCAATTGATCTCTTGTCTATATCATCGGGTGATGTGCTTTCAACATCTTCGTCTAGTAAGTTTTTGATGAGATCGGTACTAACTAAAGTACTTTCACTACGCTTATGACCTCTGCGACGTGGTTCGTCTGCATTTGTTGGCTTATCCGATGGATCAGCCTCAGTTTCGAATTGCGTGTCATGTGAGTCAACAGGAGAGTGCACAACTGGATCATATTCATTAACTGATGTAAACATTTCAATGCCAGCCAATGAAGAAGAACCTGCTGATCCAATCAGGTCTTCAAAGTTATTGACAACCGTATCCACTGCGGACGTACTTGACATTGACAAAATACTGCTCTCTTCCAAACTGGAAGCTACTACTCTCGTCTCGTCAGTAGACCCCTCTTCTAATTTAGGACTTGGAATTGGAATTTCGGGGGTTGCAAGAATTTCTTCTTTTGTGAATATCATTTCCTGAGATCTTTTCATACACGACTGTTTAGATTCGAATTCAATCTGATGTTCATGCATCTGTATGCCTATGTCTTCTTCGAGTGCATCGAAGTCTTCGTTTTCGATATCTATGTCAATATCTTGATCTCCTATGGATGCAATCAAAGTTTCAGAAAGATCAGAGGTATCAATGCTTCCCAAGTTTCCTGATGCCTCGGAACTCAAACTCTTCATGCTTTCGTGGGAATTAATTGTGTTGCCACTGCTTTGTAGAGTGCCAACCGCACTCACGTACTCAGTTGATCCTCTGCATACTGAGGCATCCATAGCAGTTTGGTATTCGGATGAGGTATGAAACGTCTGGACCGTATCGAAATCAGACGAACAAGGCCTACTAGTACTCTTGTAATAGCTCTCACTGGAGCTAGAATTATCTACATCGTGTAATGACCATCTGTTGTTAACAGGGCTCAGAGGCTTCTCCAAAGCTTGTTGCTGTAGATCTGCTGCCTTCTCAGAATCTTTTTCAACCATTTTCTCTTCGTCTTCGTCATTATCGGAAGGTATGTCATTTGTTTCTTGAATATCACCGAGAGTCATAATTCCAGGAGTTAGGCAGCTCTCCTCTTGGTCCAAATTTAGTTTAGCATGGGAAATGTTTTTGAACTCAAACTCCGATGGAGATTGTTTGATAGCTTTTCCATCTCTTACTACTTGAATAAGTTCTTCTTTTGCAGCATCTAACGATAGTTTCACTTCTTCTAACGTGCGTTCAACTAAAAGCTCATCTGGGAGGGATGATTCAGCTTTAAGTATTTCAGTGATGTCAGTCTTTTTCTTTGCATTCATCGGTAAAGCGCTGGATTTTTCTGATAACTCAAGTTCACTCTTATCCAGCAGAAGATCAAGCTTGGAAATTTTATTTTGGTAGGAAATTTCTGTCTCATCAGCAGGTTGAGTTACTTTTTCAAGATCAGGTTCTTTTGTAGAATCTTTTTCTTCCTCAGATGAAGTTATTGTTGCTGGCAATGATTTGACTTCCAAGTTCAGTTTTTGTGATTCAATTTCAGCTTCCAGTAAATCATTTCGTGTTTCTGAACTTTGTCGAACTACCTTATCTACAGAAATCGAGTTAGAATCTTCTTCTACTCTTTCATGAGCTGCTATTTTTAGTTCAGAGGAGCTTGGTTCTTTCTCATTGTCTTCAGAAAAACTCTCGTCTTTCAAAAGGCTGACCTCATTTTCATCTTTTTCTTCTCCGAACTGAGGAGATTTTGATTTCACTATGAGATTGCTACTTGATTCTCCAATATAGAAGCCAATTCCTTGTTCGTCATCGTCATCGTCATCTTGTTTTTCCATACTCATCTCAGACTTCACATCTTCAAATGAATCCATTGCTACTAACTTACTTTGGATTTTTGACAAACTTGGGCTTCTTTTTAGGTTTATGTCCAAAGAAGGTTCTAGTGAGCTTATGGTGTAGTCGATTTTCTCTGAGGGCAGATCATCATCTTGTGTGCTTTCTTGTTTGACATCAAATTGAATATCGCTTTTGTCCAGTGGTGTCGAGATGTCGGGTTTTGTTGCCATAAAAATTTTATTTGAATCTTCTGAATAGGATGTCACAGAACCAGACATTTCAAAAGAGCCAGATCCGTTTAGCATTTGAACAGGTTCAACAGAAACAACTTCTTGGTCTAGGAACTGCACTTGATCACTTTGGTAGGTTGTTGCTGTCGACAATGGTAAATCAGGTTCACTTATTGAAATGGTTTGATCAATGACTGTATCATCTTTTGTAGATGAAATGATCTCCTCGCTTAGAAAAGACACTTCTTTTGTATGAACGTAAGTGTCCTTTGAATCAGAAAGATCATCTTTTTCGTGAGCCAGTGTGTCCTTTGGATCAGAAATATCTAAGGCTTTTAATTCTTCGCTGTCTTGTACAACAGTTGACTCGGTAATTTGTTGCCGTCGTGGTAAAGGCACAGGCATCTCTTGCCTGCCTTTTTCTTCTTGCACAATTTTCTCTTCAAATCTTTCTGAAACTTCCTCTTTAGACACCGCTAAACCAGTTCGTGGCGTTGGTTGCGGTGGCGAATGACTATCCGGCGAGATCTTCGTTTCATTTTGCAGTTCTTCACTAATTTCTTGTTGCATGAATTCTCCTCCTGTGTCTAAAACAAAAAGTGTGGAAAGGTAATTGTATTAGGGGAGTTCATTAAGTTAAAAAGAATTTTCAATTTTTTGTTTTTTTTTTTGTAAAAGCTTTTAAGGAATTTTCAATCTATCATGCCATGGGTTAAACAAATTTCATTGCCATATGTGTATGCAAATAGAGCTCAACTATTCTATAATACCTTCGTATGGTTTTGTTATACACCGAGACTAGAATACCAACCTGTGAGAAAATCCTGAACATCATTGTCTGGTGTGCTTTGTTCAATATCAGCTATGGTACTGGTATTTGCAGATACACTTTCATTCCAACTTATTTTTGAAAAATCTTGCTGAAGGCTGCTTATTTCATCGTCATGAACAATCATATCGAATGACTGATCAAAGCTTTCTACACTCTTGTCAATATTATCGACCTCGGCGGACATTATTTTTTGAAACTTTTTTTCTACCCTCTGTTCTTTTTTGACTTGTTTGAGTGATGATACTAAAGATTACAAGAAATTGTTCATATGTCGTGTTTTTTTTTTTTTATTTTAACAGTTGTGTTTCTTTACCTGAATTGTTTGGCAGCATTTTTACTATGTTAGAACTGATTTCTTCACCAATAGATACACAATTGCCATCATATGAAATTTCAGACATAGATTCGATTGTTGAACATTTTGTAAAATTTGTTCCACTGTATTGATCATGTTTTGGAACGCTTGTTGTATTGTTGGTCTCTTGTTTTGTTATTGACTGATGTCGGTCGCTTAGAATACTAACACTCTCCTCTAAGACATCTTCCACAAATTTCGAAGCTTCCTCACGGATAACATCAATCTCATTTTCTGAAATATGTTTACTTGGTCATACAAATGTGAATACGGAATGAAAGTTATTGGATGAAAGCCGTGAAATAAATGATGGGATGAGAGATTTGATGATATCCAAACAATTAGCAAGCAAAAAATTAAAATATTTGTATTTGACGGTTAAGACAAACAAAAGAAATGAATTAAAACCAAACATAGTTGATTTGTATACTTGTTTGCCTTTTAGAACGACGATTTTGTATTTATTTCATCTACCCGTTGTCGACAAATTGAAAAGTTTGAAAGATTTAATATGGTGGCCGCTAAGTGATGGTGAAGCAACCATTTTTTGGACTTTCGATTATTGCAAAGGGCTCGGGATAAAATAGAGCGTCATGAGATGAATTTTTTTCGGAAGTTCAACATTCTAAACTAAATTCAGAATCTATCTTTTGTCAGAAGATGTGAACATAATCATTAATACGTCGTAGATTTTTTTAAACTGACTTTTTGGCATTTGAAATAGAGATTTGTTTGCTCTTAAGTTTCCTTTTCAAATACTCTTAAAAAATTTTTATTTAAAAGATAAAATGAATTGGTTTGGGCAACAAAGCTGGAGGAACCTCGGAGCCTTACACAATTCGAGGATCTACAAGCAACCGGTTCCCAACAGCTGAGTGAGAAAGCGTTTTTCATAGCAGTGAAATTACTCTCGGAATAATTACCCACTTCTCACGGAAAACAATGCTTTTGAGATTCGAACCGCGAACTCCCACGTAAAAGGTAGACATGCTAACCACACATAAACTCTTTCTAAACTGATGTCTAAACGCTTAAAAGTGAACTGATAACTGAACTGACAACTGATGACAGGGTTGGGACTTTACTGCAATTGCAGTAGATCTACTGCACTTTTCTCGAAAAATAAATCTACTGCCTTTAAATAAAATCTACTGCACTTTTGTTCTCACTATTACTAAACAGGTCTTTAGATTGAAATTTTAAGAAATTATATAAGTATGGATTCAGTCAGTACCAATGCAGGTTTAGAAAGTACCTTACATTATCTTTCCTATACGGATATGAATTTTGGGATCGAGTTCTAGCGATATATTGCTTCTCACGATTTTGAAGAAAAAGCAAAATTCTTGAAATAAAAAAAATGTTGGTTCAATTCTATGTAGAAATTTGTGGTTAGATAAGAAAGTGTTTTAATTTTAATGATACACAATTAAAACTTCTTTAGTATTTAGATGCACTACGTAGAGGGTATACAATGACCTCGTTTTGGCCATTGTGTCTTTTCCGTTCTTTAATGAAAATCTTGAAGAACTTAACATTGTTTGGAGGTCTTTGTTGGGAAACCAATATCTTTTAGATAAATATTAAGATGCCGTTGACATAACAGCTTTTTGGGTCAAACTTAAAAATGAAGAAAACACTTTTGGAAAAAAAAAAAAATTAATAGTTTATGAACATATATGTTAACTTTATGATCACTGCCACATAGTAGTACCGCAGCAGATCGGAAATTTTCGACAGTTAGTTAAGTGAAGGATAAACTTCGCAACAAATTAATTACAACCATACTTTAGAAAATGCTGTACTGTGTATGGAAATGGAAGATTGTTGGGAACCTTCGGATTCCGTGGGCCTTATAGAGTATTTTAACCCTTAACTGGTGTGGTGGGTCCATTGGACCCACATTCAATTTTCAAACATGTACAGCAACCGCTGCGATAGTCGCAGCTACCTCCGCTTAAAGATACCGTCCGTCAGTAAGCGGACATGTTCGAAAACTAAAGGACCGTGTTTCGATATCCTCTCCTTCGGTGAGTTACAGCATGTACGTGGGCCCATCGGACCAATGTCAGTAGATACGTAACTTTTTTTTGGCTTGATTCCGCTGAAACGGCTCTAGCAACAGACAATGACGAAAACGCCAAATTAAAGAAAAATAAAAGAAAAAGGTGTTTTCTTTGTCCACCGAATACGAAAGCAAAAACTGTTCATTTATGTTCAAAATGCACACAGCCTATTTGCCTAGCATGCTCCCAGGTCCCAGCAGGTATGCAAATCATGTATTTAAGCCCCAAATTTGATGGGTGTCAAAATTTTTTGTTTTAAAGAATTTGAGTTTTTTTTTGTGAAAATACTAAGGAATGGTAATTTACCTTAAAGAATAATGACTTTTTGAGTTTAGCTTTTTTTTTTTTTTTATTTATAATGTGCATTTTAGAAATGCTTTTTTTGTTACTTGGTCTTAAGACAAGTTTATTATGTGCAATTTTTATGCTCTTAGTTTTATTTATTTTTTTAAATATCTTTACAAATGATCCTTTTTTTAAGTTCAAAATAAAGATATTTAAGAAAAATGTTAACTTGTCTATTTTTTATCACTTTCAAAAAGCAGGGTCCAATGGACCCACCTCATTAGATACGTAACTGAATTTCACACATCAGTTAAAGGTTAATAAGTTTTTATCTGTCGACGGACTGTTTAAAAAAAGTAATAAATAGCTAGCAATTATGACAGTACTTTTTTTTAATTCAAAGCTGATGTTAATATTAGTATATGAATTTTTAAGTGAATTTGCTTTGAAGAAAAATGTTTATTTTGTTATCTTAAGTTATTACTGTATGTGAATCTATGTTAAAAGTTGTTCATGTTTTGAAAATGAAAAATCTACTGCAGAACAGTTGAATCTACTGCATTTTTGTTTCAAATCTACTTCGGACATTTTTTCAAAAAGTCCCATCACTGTGATGATATTCAAATCAGTTTTCTGTTTAGCTCTCAGTTTTCTTTCTGATTTTGATTTTTCTCAAATAAAAGAATAGGTTAACTGAACATCGAACTGTCGTCTATTTACTTAGACACTGAACTGAAAACTGAACTGAGAACTGTCTAATTGTAAGGGGCCGTCCATAAAATACGTCACACTAAAATTAGGTTTTTTCGAACCCCCCCTCCCCCAGTGTCACGCTGTGTCACACTTTCTGTGACCCCCCTATGAATATTACGTCACAAAAGCTTAGACCCCCCCCCCCCTTGCGCATGATAAATTTTAATTGATAGTACAGTTGTAAGTTTAAAACTTTTTTTTTATAATAAATTAACAAATACACTTTACGGATTCCAATGCCGCTAGAGCCAAGTCAAAAACGCTAGAGACGCACCGAAGAGCTAGCGCTCATGTTTAAAAAAATAAACATTAGTAAATATATTGAGTTACAATTTATTGTATTAAAAATATATGCATTTAAATGTCTGTATATTTACTAATACGAAATGAATGATTTTTATCATGACAACGATTTAAAAAAAACTAGTCGAAAGAAATACTGCAGTAAAATTTTTGATGAAGGGCGAACGTTACGTTGCCGTAAACCCCCCCTCCCCCCTTGTCACATCTTGTCACACTCAGCGAGACCCCTCCCTCCCCCCTGTATGCGAACGTATTTTATGGACGGCCCCTAAACCAATTGACAGATTTTTTATTTTTAAAATAAAAAAATGGATACTCCATTAAGATTCTGAAATGATTTCTTCGTAATGAATTTAATGCCGCTTTTGAAAACACATGTCAAACGTCTTGAGCATATTTCGTTATCTATTGTCTGAAAAAAATTATCTCTAGTTTTGCAAATAGGCAGTTTATTCTTTTTGAATTTTAAATTGATTGAAGGCTGAATTTCAATTCAAATAAAATGTTCAAATGTCCAAAAAAATGTTCAGTTTTAGTTTCGAACCTTGATGGCAATCGTCAAAAAAGCAAAGCAGATCACCTTTTTGTGATCAATATAAAACGAGTACTATGAAGCTTAACGGTGTAATCCATTTCAATTTTTTTCTCACGAGTTTCGTAATTTCAACGGTCTATTGATAGTTTTGAGTAAGTAGTAGAAACTTAGCTATGGATAACACCCGGATAAAATAAGAAATTCTAGAGGGTGAGATGCCCAACACTCTTTTTATGACATATTTCAAAAGGAGCTTCTGTCACTTAAAAGTTCGTTGGAGTGTTGAACCTCTTAAAATCATTAAAAATAAGAGTGTTAATATACAGAGACAAATCTGTTTGAAAGCTCAGAGTAGGTTATACAGAGTGTGAACTCGCAACCTCAAAATACTATTTGGCATAAAATCAAAATGGTTTCGAATTGAATTGCAATTTTTTTCCCTCATTTTCTTCTTTTTTGTAATATTAGCTTCATTGGAAAGTAACGTATATTACTGAAGCTTTAATTACAGAGTAGGTAATAAAGAGTCAAGAGCCTGAAACATCCTGATTTTTTAATGTAGTTTGTCAATGAACCTCACATGCCCTATATCCCTCACAATTTATGTTAAAACTGATGAAGACGTGGTGGTTTGATTACATTTTTCAAATTAAAGTTAAAGCAAAGTACCAGTGATAAAGCATCCATGTTATTGATTTTTTTATTCAATCTAAAACATTTTCTAATGCTTTCTTATCTACTTAAAGTAAACACGAATTTATCAATTTCTAAATATCCACTTTCCTTATGTTATGTGTAGAGTTCCAAATAACCCCGGCAGAGGTAATGAGTCTTAATTTGATGAGTCCCAATATCCGGCCACAATTAGTTTTCGTTATTTTTTCTTTTTCAATGTGGTTTTTAACTTAATGGCAAATAATGCTTCAAATTAAGTTTTCGGCAGACGGCTTAATAGCCATGCTTTATAATCTTTAAAAATTGTACTTATTTATTATTTTATTCAACAATAAAGATTCATCTAATCTAATCTAATCTAATCTAATTAAGTTTTCCATGTTCTCTACTGTGCCAAACCCAGAAATATCGAAAAACTTTAACTTTTTTGATTGATTTTAAACCAACTGATAGTAAAATGGCGACCGAAGGTTTTCAGAAATATCGAGTATCGACAAAGAGGAATTTTCATACACTTAATAACTGCAGACAAGTAATATTATGTGCCGTGAAATAACGTCGTGCATAATAAGGTCGAAGGAGCTTTATTGCCATTTGGATTTGGAAATACCGTCGAGTTGCAATAATGGGGTTATTTGTGAAGTGTGATATATCAAAATGTAACATAAACTTTTAGCAATCGGTATTAGGTAAAATAAAAGTGTTTTTTTTCAGATAACTGATTGAAGAAGTCAGTTAATGAAATGCGATGCTCATGCAGTTATGAAGTGTTCTTTCAACAACAAAAAAACGGTCATAAGTTTTTTTTCTTTTTTGGTTCATATGAACGCAGCCGTCTGCCGATTTCAAAAAATCACTGCATTTGCTGAAGTCCTGATCCAGTAGCACATCCAAAAACTTGAAAAATTACCTCGCCTAGGAAGTTTCTTTGAAAATATGCTATTGAATCCCTCCAAAGAACTGGTAGTAAATGCAAAGCATTTTGGCACGATATTTTTTCGGGTCCTTCCTATATTTGAAGAGAGCATGGGTTTTTGGAAGTTAATCATTGTTATTCAGAAATTATTTGAACGCATTACAATTTACTCCCAAAAACCATTGCTTTCTTCAAATATAGGAAGAACCCGAAAAAATATCGTGCCATCCATAATGCGTTTTTTTTCGAATTCGACGTTATTGCCAATTTGCCAGGGATATAAGGTTGATTCTTGTAAATGGTGCAATTCGACATTATTACCACATAGAAGTGGAAATAAAGCCGTTTCGACCTTTTTTCGCACGACTTTATTTCACGGCACCGTAATATTATTTCTCCCTGCTTTAAGTTGGTTACTAACAATCGGACAGACGACAGCTATGTCATGCCCTTATTTATTCAAGATTTTCTCAATGACTCTATGTACTGTTTACTATATTGAATAAAGATCTATCTATCTATCCATCTATCTTACTAACAATCATGTCAATGAGTCCACATTTAGTATTTCAATGTATGAGAGACTCCCAGACGATTAGTAAGGATCTTGGACGTCGTCGTGATGTTCCCGACTCACGCAAATAAAAATGCAGAAACTAATTAAGTCAATTTTTTAACTTAATTGATTTAAAATGCAAACAACACAAAAATGCAATGTTATTCGCATGAAAAATATTTTGTCTGAACTGCGAAGTTTATCCAAATTTCTTTAACATAACAATTAAGTAATAATGTTTAGCCTTAAATCATGGTAAATCGATCAGTTATTCAAAAAGCACAAATTTCTCAAGTACACATGTATTCGAAAACACGTCTAGACTTATAAACATTTCAATGTACCTACATGTGTCATTTTTAAATCCAGATCTCTAATCTGAACGCAAAACTTGCCATGTATCATTATAAAAATTTCGTAGTTTGCATCATTTGGTTTGTTCAAAAGAGAACTAGTAGAATATCAAACCCTCAAGGCAGGTTAGCATTTTAAGAGTCTTAAGTTAATACTTAATACTGTGGTATTCTCGGCCTTACGTTTGGTCTAGGAACCCGTTAGGTCGATGAATTCAACGTACAAAACACAAAAAAATAAATTTGAACGATCGGTAATTGGTGGTTCTATCCTGAACTTAAAGAACAAATTGAATGGTGGTGGTTGAATTGGCTAAATTGGTGAATTGGCGTTTTCTTAAATACATCTCTAGAACAGAAAATCAAAAAAACTATAAAAGACTTTTTCGTAACGCCTTTCTAATAACGTCAATTGCTTGAAGAGTTGTAGTATTTTTCTGGATAAAAAATATACAATAACATGGCCAACCAAACAAAACTTTACCAATCAAAAATGCCCCCATTTCTACTTCATTCAACAAAATGGTTTCGGGTAATAATGCCGATCCTTCAACATCGTCTACAACCGGTGTATATTTACAATGCCATTCTTATTACATATGTATGTATGTTAATATGCATAGTACATTTCGACAAAATAGATATAAATAAATAAGCACATCAAACAAAAACAAAAAAAAATAAACACTTTATCGGTCTTGATTGATGATTTCGAGCTGAGTAACATAAAACAAGAAGTACAAACGTGTTAAATTCATAATAACTTTGCAAAATTATTTTTCAACTTTGGCTTTAAAAACACATAGCATGACAGATGTGAAAAAAATGTGGAAACCAATTATTGCAAAACTGAATACTGTGAGAACAAAACACAAAAAGAATCTTACCTTCGTTGAATTGAATGCTGGTTGGTTTTTTAGTTTGAACTTCTTCATCATCATCTGCCTTTATCGTTTCTTTAGCTTGAATGTCTGCAAAAAAATCAATTTCACATGTTTTAGCAGAATTTCTCAATAAGCC
Source organism: Melanostoma scalare (assembly GCA_949752695.1). NCBI lineage: Eukaryota > Metazoa > Arthropoda > Insecta > Diptera > Syrphidae > Melanostoma > Melanostoma scalare. Next base: position 208,523,906 of record OX456984.1, on the reverse strand, counting down.
TAAAAAATATTTAACATCGAAGCTATTATTTATGTAGGTATATGTACATATGTTCATAGTTGTGTTCCTAAGTTTGCTTTTTTTTAACAAAGTTCCTACTTGATACTGACTCAAAGCATATGAAACTAAGAAATAAGCTGATGCAAGCCTGTGATTTAATACAAAGCAAACCTAATTCAGATGTGAAACGAAATAGCGCAGACAAAACCGAATATTTTGTTCGTTGGCAATATTTGTAATAGAAACCGCGTTCTCAATGCTGCTCAGTAATTCCTTATTTCAACTAGGAGTACACATTTGAAAAAACTGCTGTATTCAGTTGTCTTCTTATGGCGTTTTTTGTTGCAACTAAGCAAATCTTTAGTTATCTACGACAATGAGCATAAGCAAAATTAAGTTAGCAATTTTTCATAGCATCACACTGAGGTGAAAGTGAACACATTTTGAAATTTTAGATGAAACTCAGTAGGATTATAAGAAAGTATGGTTTCGAAAACAACAATAATTTATTTCCGAGTAGGTACTCGGAAAATAAAGGGAGACGATTTAAAGCATTAGTGGTACCTTGGCGTGATGGTTAGCATGTCTATCTATTGCCCGGGAGGCTTGTGGTTGGAATCCCAACGGAAAACAAAAAAAAAAAAAAATTTCGACGGGGAACTGGCAAGTCCTCCGATATAAAATTTAGTGCCATGAAAAACGTTTCCTCGATTAGCCTCGATTAGGAATCGACATAAAATTGTAGGTCCCATCCATTTCCTCACAAGGAATGGTTGTGAAAAATGTGCTAGGCCCCGGGGCTCATTGCTCTGTTGCGCCAATCTATTTATATTTATTTTTTAAAACAGAGTTTCGAGAAAATTGATAATGAAAGTTGTAATCTGTTATATTAGGGTGTAATCGAAACGATTTTTTGGGCTCCAAGTTCCAAGTATCATAAAATGTATGGGTTGTTGAGTGCACTTATTAATGAGTTTTTTTTTTATTATTGTTTTGTTCATCTGTAAAAAATAAAAAAACTCTGAAAAAAATTACCTCAAAGCCAAAACTTTGCTTCGGGAAGCAAATTTGAACTCCATTTAAAATTAAAAATCTGGCAACCCTAAGCCTATAAGAGCCTAACTTAAATAGAGTTTTAGAAATTATTATTTTTACCAAAAATTAAGTCTAAAATTAGGTCTCTACCATCAGTATTGACAGAGAAATCGAATTTAACACAGGTCAGGGTACACCAAAGGTAGCCTTTTTTTAAATTGTCAAAAAGTGATGTCAAAGTTGAGAAACGGACATTACTGTATGACTATGTTTTTCTTAGAATATGACCAAGAATCACATCCCAAAGTATGTAACATGAATTACGGAACACCCTGTATAATGCAAGATGTGCCAAGAGGTTATTGACAATTTCAAACGCTTCGTAATAATCAACCAACTGGGTTAGCGCGACGATTCCAACGCTATCTGTTTCATACAACTATGCTATTTAATAGAAAAATTCTCGGTCAGTTACTATGACACCGTCGACGCGACAGCAACGTTCTTTCGCTGTAGAGTGTTTTTTAAAAAACGAGGAGAGTGCAGTCGCTACCCAGCGCGCTTTTAAAAAAACTGTTTAATTTAAACGTCACGAAAACCCCCGAGTCGTCATTCTATCGATAGATGGGTGAAAAACTTCCGTAATGTCATTAACCATCCCGAGTTGACCTTCCGCGTACATCATTCTACCTCCTGGAAAATTCCTCGAACGACGGTAATGAGAATTTTACGAGATGATTTGAATATGCACCCATACTAGGTACTGATGTTTTGACCTTGTTGAGAAAAAAATTCGGTAACCGCTTGACTTCACGGAATTGTGACTTCGCTTGGCCGCCTCGTAGCCCAGATCTGACGCCGCCAGATTTTTTCCTGTGGGGTTTCTTGAAGAGCAGGGTGTATGATGGCAAACCTCCAGACACCGAGGCAATAAAATTAGCTATCCGAACTGAAATTGCAGCGATTCCGCGGATGATGTTGGCCAGAGTTCGGGAAAATTTTGAGAAAAGAGTGCGCGAATGTTTCCGCCGCCATAGCGATTACTTACTGCTCTCACCGTGTTTTTTGCGAAGCGTTTGAAATTGTGAATAACCTTTTGGTCCACCCTGTTTAACACAAATTGTGGACTATAAAACCCAAAAGGTTAAAAAAATGATTTCTTAGTTCTATCCCCTAAAGATTTTCCATTTCCGGTAAATAATTTGAATTGCTGTCGATTTCTTTCTTTAGTTTTCTTTTCTTAAATTTTTTCACGTCTGAATTGTGAGCCTCGCATCAAAAAAGAGTTCTTAAAATCGCAAATCGAAAAGCAGCAAAAGCCCTGCGAGTAAAAAGAGTCAAAAAATAATTTCCTTTTACTGGCTTGCTAACAAAGCCTTCCGAGTACAGACAAGTCATCAGTTACACCAACATTCATCGATAAAACAACCAAAGCTACATTTAAGTAATGCTCGACAGATCCATCCGCAGTTGGATTTGATTTACCTTTCATCTACAGCACCGATCTTGTATTTATAAGAAGCGTGATTTTTGGCGAAGCTATTATAAAAAATGTGGTTATTTACCAAACCAAATTGTTTGCTCTTTTTGGGTGTTTCTTTTCGCTTTGGAGCTGTATAATTATAAAGAAGTGCTATTTCTACACCATTACCTAATTAATTAGAGAACAGACAAAGAAACACAAAAGTGAACCCAAACACAGACTCATCTTACAAGCGGATACAAATTGTCTGATGAAATAAAGCGATTTTGTGTAGAGACTAGCTAGACAAATACGATAAAGTTCTAATCAACTTAAAGCCACTCAAAACAAGTCAAAAACCTGTCCCTGACAGGGTGTTATTCCTAGGGCAATTTTGCTGAAATTGGTTTGTGTCTCTGCTAAATGTTTAACACTTAAACAGCAATAAAACACTATCGGGATACGTTTATTAAACGCTTCCTGTACGTCGGATCTTGTATTTGTAATACAAATTCAATCCAACCTGAGTGCACACAGGTGATCAAAAAAACGCGAAACACGAACCAAAAAATAGGAAATTCATGCATCACTCAGTCTGTGCTTAAATATTCAAATATGGACAGCTATTTATTCAAGTATGTTTCTTTTATAATTGCTAAACTGCCACTGGTATCGTAGTTTGATGCCTTAAAAAAAATTGTCAAGTGTCGGCTAAGTGAAGCATAAATTTTCTTGGTTTTATTTCATGTCTCTGCTAACTCACTTTTTAATTAAAATCCGTTTACTGTAAACATTTTTCTACTCAAGGAAAATACCATAGCCAAGACTAGTTTCGACTAATCGCTAATGGCTTCAAAAAACCCGCTTATGCTCAGGTAAAACGAAATTATCCCTATTAGTTTTTCGAGCTCTAGTTTTTAGGAAATGAATGGTTGATGAACACTTTTTATAACAATGCAACTGAGTGCCACATGAATTTCAAAATGCTTTCAAAATGCTAACTTAGTTTTACTCAACACTGATTTGTTGAATGTGCGTTGCTGAGGTGACTAAAAAATTGGAAAGCTGCGACATAAACGCATTTATATAAAATAAAAAAAATAAATTTGTGCTGACGAAATATTAATTAATGAATTGCTCAAGTTTTGCCCCACAATTAATTTATCCATAGGGCTCCCATACAGACACATATTTGCTACCCTGACTACGACGTACACTTTTGTCGAACCAACTGTCGAAATCGTTCATCAAAGCAGTAGAATTATTACTTTTGAGAGGATACTAATTCCATTGAATTTAAGACATAAAATACATGGGATCCCTCCCTAGTAACCGAAGATATCAATTACTAAAGACATACAAGTTTTGCAAATATACAAATGTCTATATATATGTTCAACGAAGAATGTTTACAACTAGCCTTTTAAGCGTATTGGGAACTAAAACTGTGCAGAAACATCCATACTTACTTAATTGTATATATATATGTATATATTAGAATATTACTAATGATCAATAAATGTTTTAGTCCTCTTTTGATTGTTCTACTTCCACATACTCAACATCAGTGTGTGTCTCCAAACATTCTTTTAATCCTTTGATGTAATCTTTTTCTTTTTGCACATTAAACATACTGGCGCATTTTTCATGAACAACAGTGTAACTTTCGTTAAGCATTTCAGCATTTGAGCCAGGATTGTTCTTTAAGAAATTTGAGCCTTGGAGAACATTGTGTGTGAACTCTTTCTTCCTCGCTCCTTCACTGTTGTTGTTATTTTTCCCTGACGAAAAGTTTGGGTCATCTGACTCTAGATCTTCATCAGCTCCCGTTTTAAAAACACACAAATTAGATTGTTTGGATTTCGATTTGTTTTGTGTTTTCAACTTGTTCTTTTTCCTTCTCACTGAACCTGTCACAAATATTTCCTCTGTATCAGTCAAATTTTCTAAATATTCGTTTCGTTTAACTGTAAGCATCTTGACGTTTTCAGACGAACGGATTATGTCGTTTTCGAGTGCTGAAGAACCCATGTCTGTGATCTCTTTAGTTGGAAAATCGCTGATATCATCAATCATACTGGAGATATCTTCTATGTCGGTGAGGAAATCATCATGAGCGGGTTCATTTAAGCCGAAAAGAAAGTCGTTCTCCATGGCTAACACGTTAGTTATTGGATCACCATTTTTATCTTCTTTGATCAGAACCATTTCTCTATGGGGCAGTGGAAGATGTTGTGGACTTAAATTCTCAATTTCGTCGGAACACTTTGTTGCTTCACTCGCATACATATCTTCAACGTCGGTGATTGAATTTTCAGTAGAATCGAGGACTATAGCTCTTGCTATCGGAACAAGGTCTTCATCACCACTATCTTCAGCTGCAGATAGTTCTATCTTTTCAATATCTGTCAAAGATTCTTCGCCGTTGGCAGCAACTGTTAGATAGTCAGGGTTCTTGGAGGAACAATGGCTTTTGCATCTTCTTTTGTCAGATGTGAACCTTACGTCAATAGTTGGGTATTTGTCGTCAGAGATAGAATCTTCATCAGAACTACTAACTGCTATATTCATTTCTTCTTCATTTCCAGACATTTCAAATACTTCGTTTTCGGACACACATCCGGCTCCTGCTTCATCAAAATAATCAATGCAATCACTCTTTGAGAATTCTTCGTCAGAAGATTCTTGAACGTTCTGTACATGTTCTACGGTGTTCTTGTCATCGAGGTGCATAAAAGAAAAGTCAACGCACACCGATTTTTTATCAAAATTTTCCTCGTCCGAAGATATACTGTAGTTGTCATTTTCCGTTGGGCAGTCATCAATGTTCGCATACTGTTCTAGACCTAAGAAGTTGCCAGCTTTGAATTCACACTTTCCGTCAAATCGATTGTTGCTAGTTCTTTCTTCAGATAAGCCATGGCTGAGGAACTCCTGAAGTGATAACAATAGAGTTGGATAGTTAGTACTTGCTTCCTCGTCTGAGCAAGAATCGTTATAATCTTCAACATCGGTAGCTTGGTTAGAAATCGATCCCCTAATGTTTTTAGTATGGCCTAGAAAATGGTTACCAATATCCCCTTCATCATTGCTATCCATATCTTCCACATCAGTTAGTACACCGCTAATGCCACTGACTTCAAAATCACCATTATCATCGTAGTCATTCAAATCTTCTTCATCTTTGGTTACTGATATTATTGGTATTCCAGACATGATTTGTAGTTTTCTTTAAAAATAATCAAATTAATAACAAATATTTCGGTTTTTGATACAAACAATCAAACAGAGCGAAGTAGTAAATAAACCGGTTTGGTTAAAAATAAAATAGTTATGTTAGGATACATCTGCTTGCTATTACAGGTAATCAAAAACAACTAATCTGATATTGACACTGAACATCTAAACCCTTGAAAAGAAAAAGCTATAAAACTAAAGAATGTTTTTTGGTGTGGTTTTCAATCCGGCAATATTTTTTCTGGAGTTGGTATTTTTTTATGCTTGATTTATACTCAGTTGGTTTTCTATTTCATTGTGGAAAAATTCAAGCCGCACGATCACTGGGCACTGCGTACTTTCGGAAAATTGTCTCGAAACGAAATGGCTATTGACGCAGGTTTTTACATAATTTCGAGTTTTAGACCTGTGACTTACCTCCTAGATCAGGCGATCTAACACACTTGAACTGTTTTTGTGGGGCTATGTGAAGTCGCTTGTCTACGCAGATAAGCCCAAGAGGGGAATATTCGGCGGGCTATTAAAAATTGGGGCTCTCGGCTGGAATTTATTCGAGTCAACCGCCACAGCCACTTGCCCGAAATCATTTTAAAACATAATTGCCAACCCTTATCTTTATAACTATCTGAATTGGCAACAACATTAAATACGCGTCCTATTTCTTCTTGAAAACCAGATGTCTTAAAAAAACACAAAAATAACCTTAATTTCTAGGTCGAAATATTACTTTTGGAAAGCCTGACATTTTTTACTTTTAAGCTCTTTGGTATTAACTATGGTTTTTGGCATTCATACGGTCCGTATCTTTTAGATAACTTTAGAAATGAAAGAGATTATTTGATGTACAGTACAATCTTTGTTATGTTGTATTTCTACACTCGTTCTCTTGCAACCTTTGGAAATGATTTCATGAAAAGAAACGAATGAGTGAAGAAATAGAGTGTGAAAAACCGAAGTGTGGAACAGGAAGTCGTTTAGTTGATTTAAAATCAGTTATAGATATGAACATGTGGTACCCGTGGCGTAATGGTTAGCATGTCCACCTGCAAACCCAGAGGTTCGAGGTTCGAATCCCAGCAGAGGCAAAAATGTTTTTCCACGGGTATCGCCTTTCGCGAGGAATTGGCAAGTCTCCGTTCGTAAATTAATTCTATGAAAAGCGCTTTCTCAATTAGCCGTTCGGAACCGGCAGAAAATTGTAGGTCTTCAATCCCCTCACAGGGGATGGTTGTGAGAAATGCGCTAGGCCCAAGGGCTCCTCGCTCTGTTGCGCAACCCTATTTATTTATTTATTTATAGATATGAACATGAAGTGTAGTTTTGGTTATCCTTATCATAGTCTGACATGCTGACTATGAATTTATTTATTTTGACTGATTCAGGAACTACATCAAACTGTCTATCTCATAATGGAAATATTTGCCACTCTAGGTAATTTGACACTGACCCAATCTTTTAACCGGAGAACTTTAAAATATTGGTCGCAGGATTAAGGCTGGTTGTGAAACACCTAGAAAATAGTTTCCAGTAATACGTTAAGTGAAAATGCTCTGTATTCACCTTCAAAGTGCTTGGATTAGATTAAATAGGAGAGATTAGCATTAGTCAAGAAATGAAATCTAGTCGCTAGTTCTCTGTATCAACATGATAAAACTTTACTCGACTGTATAAATGGAAGCATTTTCGTGGCTAAAAAAGTATTGTTTTAAGTATTGCCAGTCGTGCGACTGGTGCAGGTTCGTTTAAAACGAAATAACTCGTAATTTCTCATAAAAAAGGTAGTTGCGTTTCCTATTGATCAGTCTTAAACGATCTTATAGCAATCATGGTGTTGCATGAATAGTATTAAGCTATTATTAGTTTTGTCAATGTTAGATTAGAATAGATAACTTGTAATCAAACAACTTGCATTTAGGAAAATCATGGCTGGAAATCTGTGCGCAAACACAAGTAACATCATGACGTTTTCAACTCAAACGACTGCAATACCTAAGCCCGTTTCAGATTCAATGAACAATAGGAAACGCGGTTGCATTTCCTGTAATCAGAAATGACTGAGTGGCTTCATTTTAAGCAAACTGATAAGATTAACACACCTCAGCTAACTCCAAAAGGTCGTGCTAAACGAATTAACACGATCCACACCTTCTTTTCTTATGAGGGGTGATGAATAGTGTAAGATCGTGTTGTTTACCAAAAGACACATTGATTGATGAATGCAAAACCATAAATTAAAGGAATTGAAATTAGTCCCCAGGGAATTATTTCTTTGCACCACATATTGTCTTCTTTGCACTTTGTAAGAAAGAGGCGGGTGTTGCGTCGCCTGGATTGTTTTTTTTTTTAGTTGAGAATGTTTAAATAAATTAATAGGGTTTCATAACAATTAACAAAGCAACGAGCCCTTCTCTTAGTCATACCTTGTGAAGAAATGGAAAGGAACTGCAATTTTTGCCGATTTCGAACTGTGAATCGAGAAAAGGGCTTTTCATGACATGAAATTACTATCGTAGAAATTTTCCATTAATCGCAAATCGTTATACCCGAAGAAAAACCGTTTGTTTTTTCTTGAAGTTTCTGGAATTCAAACCTCGAATCTTCTACGCAGTAAGCAGACACAAACCATCCGTTGCTTTAATGAAAAGTGTAAAGAATCCACATACCTAGTTTTTGAACGATTGAAAGAAGCTTTTAAGAAGGCTACGAACTAATATATTTTTAATATGAAAAGTTTGAAATACATGTGTAATTATGTAGCAAAATTTTAGCCCACTCTTTGTTAGAGTTCCCTAAAACGGCAGACTTTTAGTCGTCCGACAGTTTATTGGCTCTTAATCTGAATAGAGATGTATTGGAACTACTAAGTATGAGCCGATAAGTAAGTTTGATGGGATATACGACTATCTATAAACTAAACCAAACCTATTATTTAGTTGGTGCAGTGTGAGCGCTGGTATCTCTCAAACCAACCAAACTATCAGCCGACTAAGATTCTGCAGTTTGCGGAGGCTTTTATAGAAGATAGTTGCAATAAAATTTAAATATGATACTTTGACTTTTCCATTCATAATCTTTCTCGCCTTTTTTTATGTAATTTTGCAACGCCTGTAGAGTGTAGACGGTCAAATCATTATAATCGAAATAACATAGGACGTAGAAAAAGAATATTTTCTACATTTTCCAAAAGTTCGGACTTTGCCATTAAGAATTTACTCGTAAAAAAGGGGACATAAAAAGTTTTCATTTTAGAGGCAATGCTTCCATTTTCAGTTTCAACAAAAAAAATTAAATTATTTGTCAAAAATCAGTATAAACCAAAAATGTTTTTAAACAAAATGATAGTTGAGTTGATTGAGATCGCCTATAGAAAAACTTTTTGAAAATCGGATCCATCATAAACTTTCATAAAAATTAGCTCTAAGCTGGCCAGGATTGCTAAATGACTAAAACAACTCAAAAAATTTTGAGGGGTAATAGATAAAAGCCGAAATTGGGAATCTGTATCAGCAAAACATCGCAAAACATTGCACATGGAAAAACAACAACTCTAAAGTGAACAACGATAAGTGGACAAAAATAAGTCACTTGCAGAAGTGAACAACATGGATGGCTGGTAAATGGAGTTTATGGAATAAAGTTGTAACGGGTGTTTTTTTTTAGAAGTATAGAACTGTAAGTCGGCAACACTTTTTTAACTGGCGTCCAATTTGTCAGCTGTCAAGTAATTTATGTTTAATTTGGTTTGGCATTTCAACATGAATAGACTGATGCCTGAACAATGCTTCCAAATTGTGCAAATTTATTTTGAAAATCATAGCCGTCAATCCCGATTTTCGAAAGCGAATTTTGTTTAACGATAAAGCTTACTTTTGGTTGAATGGATACGTGAATAAGCAAAAATGGCGGATTTGGAGTAATGATAATCCTCAAGTGTATGTTAAGACACCGTTACATCCAGAAAAACTAACTGCGTGGTGTGTTTTATGGGCTGGTGGAATAATTGGTCCGTACTTCTTTAAAAACGATGCTGGCCAGAACTTTACAGTCAATGGTGACCGCTCTAGAGCGATGATTACTGACTTTTTCGTTCATCAATTGAACAACCATGATGTGCAGGAGTTGTGGTTTCACCAAGACGGCGCAACATGTCACACAGCTCGTGCCACAATTGAATTATTTAAGGAAACGTTTGGTGACCGCATAGTTTCAAGTTTCGGACCCGTGAATTGGCCTCCAAGATCGTGCGACTTAACGCCGCTTGACTATTTTCTGTGAGGGTATGTGAAGTCGCTAGTCTACGTCCATAAACCCGAAGTGATTGACCACTTGGAGGACAATATTCGGAGCGTTATTGCCGATATACGGCCACAAATGTTGGAAAAAGTCATCGAAAATCAGACCTCCAGATTAGACTACGTCCGAGCCAGCCGTGGCGGTCATATGCCAGAAATCATATTCAAATTATAATGCCAGAAGATTGTCTTCCGAATGAAGTAAATTTCATATCATTAAAAAAATCGTCTTTGTTTTATTTTATTTCAAAGTTCTATACCTCTAAAGAAACACCCTTTATAAGTGAGTACAGCGTTTTATTGAGCGCCTAAGTGAAGTGAATATAAAAACTCCCAGTAAAACTGTGCTTAAGTTAAATACTTTCAACAACGTCTCTTAAGCTTTTTGTCGTGTTTAACGCAAAGCCGCCTTAAAGTTTCAGTGACGGGAGGTTTTTCCGAAGCAGCTTGATTCAACGGACACAAGTTAAGGAATTGACTCAACTTTTTCTGAGAATATTCGGAACGAACCTTTTATTCCGTGTGCCAAACCCTTCAGTCATTATAATATGAGGGGATTGAGTGAAAAACCCTTGTCGTTCATGATGAGGTAACTGTCAAAAATGGTGGCCATTCGAAATGGTGGCGATCCGTGAATCTTTAGACTCTACAATCTAACGATAGGGTTGTCAATTTTTTTTTTATAAGCGCAAAATATTTACTACAGAGTGGGCCAAAATGTTATTCACAATTTCAAACGCTTCGTAATAATCAACCAACTTGGTTAATGCGACGATTCCAACGCCATCTGTTGCATAAAACTATGCCATTTAATGGAAAAATACTCTATTAGTTACTATGGCACCGTGGACGCGACTGCACCGTTCTTTCGCTGTGGAGTGTTATTCAAAAAACGGTTATCGATAGATGGGTGAAAAACTTTCGCAAATCGGGTAATGTCAATAACCGTCCCCGAATTGGCCGTCCGCGACATCAAGGACGCCACAAACAAGAAAAACTGTCAACGACGCCTTGGACAAAAGTTCTTGTCACTCTGTGCGCCGTCATTCTGCCTCCTTGAAAATTCCTCGAACAACGCTAAGGAGAATTTTACGAGTAGACTTGAATATGCACCCATACAAAATTCCACTCACTCAAGAGTTATTGTCCGCTTGACTTCGCGCAATTGTGACCTCGTTTGGCCGCCTTGTAGCCCGCCAGATTTTTTCCTGTGGGGTTTCTTGAAGAGCAGGGTGTATGATGACAAACCTCCAGACACCGAAGCATTAAAGTTGGCTAATCCAAACTGAAATTGCAGTGATTTTGCAGATGGTGTTGGCCAGAGTTCGGAAAAATTTTGAGAAAAGAGTGTGCGAATGCTTCCACGGGACTATTTACTGGATGTTTTATATAAAAATAAATTTTTTTTAATAAATGGCATACTTCTAGCTTTATTTTCGTTTTGGTTTCATAATTTTAGCTCTCATCGTATTTTTTTTGCGAAGCGTTTGAAATTGTGCTCCCAATTTTGTGACCTTTTGGCCCACCTTGTATGTATACATAAAAACAGACAAATGTTTAACTATTCTTCAATTTCGCTCTTAGCAGACTAACTGTTGGGTGTATCGGAAAAATTCTTTATAGACATGCTTCTCTACAACGTTTATTGCAGAGAAGCATGTCTACTTCTTAACGCAGAAACAGTTTGATGCTAGAATCAATGAAAACCTCGTATTTTTATTGTTCACAACACAAAAAACCCAAAGTGTATGCTGTGAATCTTTCCCGACTTCCCACATTTGCGACCGGACTTCAAAAATAGTTACATGTAGAAGATTTAATTTACCTTCATCCTAAAGGCAAAAAATCAACCAGACATCGGATTGAGATATCAAAACCGAAAAGATTCAAAATTTTGATCGAACCCAAACTCACAAATTGTGGAGCAAAATGAGAACAAAATTCAAAGTTCAGCGGCAGAACGATGTCGCTCAGCTTTCAACTTTGTTCTAATTTTACAGCTTTGCGCTCAGTACGTGGCCGTGCTCAAAAGGGTCTCAATGTTGAGCATAGATCACCTTCACCACTATAAATAAACTGAGATCCCATTCGTCGACTGAAACTTTCGGGCTCGATTGCACCAAACGTTTTCAACAAAAATGAAAGTGACACAAGCTATATCAATCTCAAAACCATATTGAAATGAATAGGTACAATTTTTGTTAGTGTCAAGTTCTAATGCATGAGCGAAAATATGACAAACATAAAAATTGCAATAAACATCATTATATAGAGAAACACTAAGAGACAACAGGCATATATATACAGATGTACATGTACAAAGTAAATTTGCGTTTAGTCTCTTACGTCAATAATTCACTATTTACCTTTATTTAAGGATAACTGTTGGTTCGCATCTCCAACTCTTCCTTCTTCGGTTGAGATCTGTCTGCTTCCCATTGAAATAATCTTGTGCTGGTCGGTTGGGAAGAAAAGATGTTCTCTTTTTATTTCTTCTTCCATTAAAAGCAATGGATCTTTTGTTGGTTTTGGAGACCCCGGACTTATCATATGAAATTTATCATGTTCGGCATAGATTGAAAGTGCAACAGAATCTGACAGACTCGAGTCAGTTGTGTCTATGAAGCTTACTTCGAATTCATTGGTTCGACAATCGCTATTTTTTCTAACTAAAAGTGACTCAACATCAGTGTATGACGGTTGTTGAAAAACAACCTCCATAGACTTGCCAGTGCCAAACGTTTTTGTAAATACCTCGCTTGTCACCATTTTTGTTCCTGAATTATTGGAAAATATTTCCCGATCAACTTCTTTTGCAGTTTTGGTGGTTTCCGCGCTCACTGACACAGGTTTTGTTCTCTTCAAAACTGGTATTGGGGCACTACTTTGAACGATTTGCAAATTTATGTTTGCTTTGTCTTTTTTGGTTTTTGGTAAAGATTTGGAATATGTTGTGCTTGTTTTTGTTTGACTCTTAATAGAACTTGATGAGCCTTCTTTACTACTTAGTTTAAACTTTTGGGTTCTTGAAGTTTTTGACGAATCGTTTTCAGTTTGACTTGACCTAATGTGGGACTCAATTTTTGGTTCCTTAGCTAGGGCTTTGGTTCGATCTGTTTTAGCTTTGATCTTAATTTTTGGATCGTCTTTTGGTATTTTCGAAGCTTTTGGTTTGGAAGGTGCTGTTGTAGTCGTATCTTTTTTATTGGAAATGTCTTTTTGGGTCGCAGGAATCTTACTTTTTCTGGTTAATGATGCTGTGTTTGAATTTTCTTTTCGCGGAGCTGAGACTTGATTCTTGACAACAGTTTCAGTGGAACTTATTGTTCGTTTAACGACGGTTTTTTTAATTTCAGGAACACTAGTTTCAATATATTTCTTCTTTAAATTTTCTTTCTTGCTTTCCGAAAGATTTGTGTCGGTTTGCTTCTTCTTCAAGCTTTCTAGTTTAGGTTCTTTGTTGGTATCTCTTATGGTTTTTTCAGAGGACTTGGTATTGCTGGAAACTTTATTCGATTTTAAGATTTTGTTTGAGAGATCTAAATTGGAACCTTTTAGTGGTTTTTTATTAATGCTTTCTGTTGAACTAGTCAAAACTTTTTTGTCAGATGTTCCAGTCTTGAGATTGTGTGATAAAGTTGGTTTCATGTAACTGTGTTGTTTTGATGAATACAGTTTTGGTGTTGAAGGTGGCTTGATCTCAATGCTAACGTTTGTATATTTGATGGTAGACTTCGTGCTTTTGATATTGCTTTTGCGATCGACCTTTTCCTTATTACCACTTTCCATTTGCAAAGGTTTACTGTCAACCTTTTCCTGTTTTCGAGTTTCCGTTTGTATAGTTTTAGTTTTTGTAGAACTTAGAGAAGAAATTTTTGGTTTAGACTTTTCTGGTAGGGGTAGAGCTGTTTTCTTTCCCTGGGTTGAAGATAATGTAGTGGGTTTTGCTCGGACTTTGGGAATCGCTTTGGGTTTATTAACAATTGCCTCTTCATTTTGGCTTTTCATTTTTAAGTTCTTTGATACGCTTAAAGTGTTTTTAGACGAAGGTCTTGTTACCCCAGTCACTTTAGCTGTCTTTACATTATCTTTTTGTGTACCAAATTCAACAAAATAACTTAATGGTCGAGTTTTATCAGTGATTACTTTATTTTTCCTATTTAATTCGAGTTCCTCTAAGCTGTCAATACTGTTTTCAGAATCAGCATCCCTAAGATTTGAGGAGGAAGGAGACCTTATGTGCTTATTGCTAGAGATTTTAAACGAGTCTCGAGATAAAGCAGATAGCTTTGTGGGTGTGTTTTTTCTGTGGGACTTATTTGGATACTTAGGATGAGGAACTTCAGTTTTTGGTTTTTTATTTACTAAGCCACCTTCGACCTTGACTCTTCTTCCAATAGCTACGGTCGAAACAGTTGGTACATTTCGCTCTGAGAAATAATTTTTCTTAGATGTTTCTAAATTAAGGTAGTTAGGTTTGGACTTGGGTACTTCTGTATCATAGACTTTTAATAAGGGCAAAGTGGACAAGGTTGAACGATCTAAGCTTTTAAATTGCTTAGTTTTAGGGGCGACAGGAGAAAGTATTTCATCTGATAGATCAGAATTTCCTCTACTCAGAATCAAGCTATCATCAACTTGCTCACGACATGAAAATATAACAGGGTCAACCGAATGTACATTTATGAACGGAATTTCGGAATGAACTAAATTAGCTGGAGAAATCCTGTTGTCTTTAGAGACATGAAGAGGATCATTGGAAAAGTCTATCGGCAAGGTCTTTGGCTGGGTGGATATAAGTTCCGAAGGTTTTTTAGCTGGTAGATGCGTCTTTGGTGAAATTTCATCGAACTTCTCTGGTGTTTTCAACTTAAGAGGTGACCGAGGTGAACTGTCAGTTGAAACAGGCTCATTCCTATCAGCAGGTTTGTCCTTAGAATCAGTATCGAGAATAGATTCTGACAGTGGCAATGGAACTGACGAACTCATTTTTTCTGGGCGCAGTACAAATTTGCTTGGAGAAATCTTAGTGACTGATGGCTTAGAATCATGTCCAGTGCCTTCGACTGGAGTGATGGGTTTCTTTTCATCTTTCTCTGATACAGGGGAAGTTGTGCCGTCTTTCGAAACAAGAAGAGGTACAATTGGAACATTGGAAATTTCAATGGGCACGATCTTTTGCTGAGTAGAAATAAGTTCGGAAGGTTTTTCAGTTGGTAGATGCGTCTTTGGTGAAATTTCATCGAACTTCTCTGGTGTTTTCAACTTAAGAGGTGACCGAGGTGAACTGTCAGTTGAAACAGGCTCATTCCTATCAGCAGGTTTGTCCTTAGAATCAGTATCGAGAATAGATTCTGACAGTGGCAATGGAACTGAAGAACTCATTTTTTCTGGGCGCGGTACAAATTTGGTTGGAGAAATCTTAGTGACTGATGGCTCAGAATCATGTCCAGTACCTTCGACTGGAGTGATAGGCTTCTTATCATCTTTTTCTGATACAGGGGAAGTTGTGCCGTCTTTTGAAACAAGAAGAGGTACAATTGGAACATTGCAAATTTCAATGGGCAAGATCTTTTGCTGAGCGGAAATAAGTTCGGAAGGTTTTTCAGTTGGTAGATGCGTCTTTGGTGAAATTTCATCGGATGTCTCTGGTGTTTTCAACTTCAGAGGTGACCGAGGTGAACTGTCAGTTGAAACAGGCTTACTTGTATCAGCAGGTTTGTCCTTAGAATCAGTATCGAGACTAGATTCTGACAGGGGCAATACAACTGAAGAAGTCATTTTATCTGGGCTCGGTACAAATTTGCTTGGAGAAATCTTAGTGACTGATGGCTTAGAATCATGTCCAGTACCTTCGGCTGGAGTGATGGGTTTCTTTTCATCTTTCTCTGATACAGGGGAAGTTCTGCCGTCTTTTGAAACAAGAAGAGGTTCAATTGGAACATTAAGAATTTCAATGGGCGAGATCTTTTGCTGAGTGGAAATAAATTCGGAAGGTTTTTCAGCTATTAGATGCGTCTTTGGTGAAATTTCACCGAACTTCTCTGGTGTTTTCAACTTAAGAGGTGACCGAGGTGAACTGTCAGTTGAAACAGGCTCACTCCTATCAGCAGGTTTTTCCTTAGAATCAGTATCGAGACTAGATTCTGACAGGGGCAATACAACTGAAGAAGTCATTTTATCTGAGCTCGGTACAAATTTGTTTGGCGAAATCTTAGTGACTGATGGCTTGGAATCATGTCCAGTTCCTTCGACTGGAGTGATGGGTTTCTTTTCATCTTTTTCTGATACAGGGGAAGTTGTGCCGTCTTTTGAAACAAGAAGAGGTACAATTGGAACATTGGAAATTTCAATGGGCACGATCTTTTGCTGAGTAGAAATAAGTTCGGAAGGTTTTTCAGTTGGTAGATGCGTCTTTGGTGAAATTTCATCGAACTTCTCTGGTGTTTTCAACTTAAGAGGTGACCGAGGTGAACTGTCAGTTGAAACAGGCTCATTCCTATCAGCAGGTTTGTCCTTAGAATCAGTATCGAGAATAGATTCTGACAGTGGCAATGGAACTGAAGAACTCATTTTTTCTGGGCGCGGTACAAATTTGGTTGGAGAAATCTTAGTGACTGATGGCTCAGAATCATGTCCAGTACCTTCGACTGGAGTGATAGGCTTCTTATCATCTTTTTCTGATACAGGGGAAGTTGTGCCGTCTTTTGAAACAAGAAGAGGTACAATTGGAACATTGCAAATTTCAATGGGCAAGATCTTTTGCTGAGCGGAAATAAGTTCGGAAGGTTTTTCAGTTGGTAGATGCGTCTTTGGTGAAATTTCATCGGATGTCTCTGGTGTTTTCAACTTCAGAGGTGACCGAGGTGAACTGTCAGTTGAAACAGGCTCACTCCTATCAGCAGGTTTTTCCTTAGAATCAGTATCGAGACTAGATTCTGACAGGGGCAATACAACTGAAGAAGTCATTTTATCTGGGCTCGGTACAAATTTGCTTGGAGAAATCTTAGTGACTGATGGCTTAGAATCATGTCCAGTACCTTCGGCTGGAGTGATGGGTTTCTTTTCATCTTTCTCTGATACAGGGGAAGTTCTGCCGTCTTTTGAAACAAGAAGAGGTTCAATTGGAACATTAAGAATTTCAATGGGCGAGATCTTTTGCTGAGTGGAAATAAATTCGGAAGGTTTTTCAGCTATTAGATGCGTCTTTGGTGAAATTTCACCGAACTTCTCTGGTGTTTTCAACTTAAGAGGTGACCGAGGTGAACTGTCAGTTGAAACAGGCTCACTCCTATCAGCAGGTTTTTCCTTAGAATCAGTATCGAGACTAGATTCTGACAGGGGCAATACAACTGAAGAAGTCATTTTATCTGAGCTCGGTACAAATTTGTTTGGCGAAATCTTAGTGACTGATGGCTTGGAATCATGTCCAGTACCTTCGACTGGAGTGATGGGTTTCTTTTCATCTTTTTCTGATACAGGGGAAGTTGTGCCGTCTTTTGAAACAAGAAGAGGTACAATTGGAACATTGGAAATTTCAATGGGCACGATCTTTTGCTGAGTAGAAATAAGTTCGGAAGGTTTTTCAGTTGGTAGATGCGTCTTTGGTGAAATTTCATCGAACTTCTCTGGTGTTTTCAACTTAAGAGGTGACCGAGGTAAACTGTCAGTTGAAACAGGTTCACTCCTATCAGCAGTTTTGTCCTTAGAATCAGTATCGAGACTAGATTCTGACAGGGGCAATACAACTGAAGAAGTCATTTTATCTGAGCTCGGTACAAATTTGTTTGGAGAAATCTTAGTGCCTGATGGCTTGAAATCATGACCAGTACTTTTGACTGGAGTGATGGGTTTCTCTTCATCTTTCTCTGATACAGGGGAAGTTCTGCCGTCTTTTGAAACAAGAAGAGGTACAATTGGAACATTAGGAATTTCAATGGGCAAAATCTTTTGCTGAGTGGAAATAAGTTCGGAAGGTTTTTCAGTTGGTAGATGCGTCTTTGGTGAAATATCATCGAACTTCTCTGGTGTTTTCAACTTAAGAGGTGACCGAGGTAAACTGTCAGTTGAAACAGGTTCACTCCTATCAGCAGTTTTGTCCTTAGAATCAGTATCGAGACTAGATTCTGACAGGGGCAATACAACTGAAGAAGTCATTTTATCTGAGCTCGGTACAAATTTGTTTGGAGAAATCTTAGTGACTGATGGCTTAGAATCATGTCCAGTGCCTTCGACTGGAGTGATGGGTTTCTTTTCATCTTTCTCTGATACAGGGGAAGTTCTGCCGTCTTTTGAAACAAGAAGAGGTTCAATTGGAACATTAAGAATTTCAATGGGCGAGATCTTTTGCTGAGTGGAAATAAATTCGGAAGGTTTTTCAGCTATTAGATGCGTCTTTGGTGAAATTTCACCGAACTTCTCTGGTGTTTTCAACTTAAGAGGTGACCGAGGTGAACTGTCAGTTGAAACAGGCTCATTCCTATCAGCAGGTTTGTCCTTAGAATCAGTATCGAGACTAGATTCTGACAGGGGCAATACAACTGAAGAAGTCATTTTATCTGGGCTCGGTACAAATTTGCTTGGAGAAATCTTAGTGACTGATGGCTTAGAATCATGTCCAGTGCCTTCGACTGGAGTGATGGGTTTCTTTTCATCTTTCTCTGATACAGGGGAAGTTGTGCCGTCTTTTGAAACAAGAAGAGGTACAATTGGAACATTGGAAATTTCAATGGGCACGATCTTTTGCTGAGTAGAAATAAGTTCGGAAGGTTTTTCAGTTGGTAGATGCGTCTTTGGTGAAATTTCATCGAACTTCTCTGGTGTTTTCAACTTAAGAGGTGACCGAGGTGAACTGTCAGTTGAAACAGGCTCATTCCTATCAGCAGGTTTGTCCTTAGAATCAGTATCGAGAATAGATTCTGACAGTGGCAATGGAACTGAAGAACTCATTTTTTCTGGGCGCGGTACAAATTTGGTTGGAGAAATCTTAGTGACTGATGGCTCAGAATCATGTCCAGTACCTTCGACTGGAGTGATAGGCTTCTTATCATCTTTTTCTGATACAGGGGAAGTTGTGCCGTCTTTTGAAACAAGAAGAGGTACAATTGGAACATTGCAAATTTCAATGGGCAAGATCTTTTGCTGAGCGGAAATAAGTTCGGAAGGTTTTTCAGTTGGTAGATGCGTCTTTGGTGAAATTTCATCGGATGTCTCTGGTGTTTTCAACTTCAGAGGTGACCGAGGTGAACTGTCAGTTGAAACAGGCTTACTTGTATCAGCAGGTTTGTCCTTAGAATCAGTATCGAGACTAGATTCTGACAGGGGCAATACAACTGAAGAAGTCATTTTATCTGGGCTCGGTACAAATTTGCTTGGAGAAATCTTAGTGACTGATGGCTTAGAATCATGTCCAGTACCTTCGGCTGGAGTGATGGGTTTCTTTTCATCTTTCTCTGATACAGGGGAAGTTCTGCCGTCTTTTGAAACAAGAAGAGGTTCAATTGGAACATTAAGAATTTCAATGGGCGAGATCTTTTGCTGAGTGGAAATAAATTCGGAAGGTTTTTCAGCTATTAGATGCGTCTTTGGTGAAATTTCACCGAACTTCTCTGGTGTTTTCAACTTAAGAGGTGACCGAGGTGAACTGTCAGTTGAAACAGGCTCACTCCTATCAGCAGGTTTTTCCTTAGAATCAGTATCGAGACTAGATTCTGACAGGGGCAATACAACTGAAGAAGTCATTTTATCTGGGCTCGGTACAAATTTGCTTGGAGAAATCTTAGTGACTGATGGCTTAGAATCATTTCCAGTACCTTCGACTGGAGTGATGGGTTTCTTTTCATCTTTTTCTGATACAGGGGAAGTTCTGCCGTCTTTTGAAACAAGAAGAGGTACAATTGGAACATTAGGAATTTCAATGGGCAAGATCTTTTGCTGAGTGGAAATAAGTTCGGAAGGTTTTTCAGTAGGTAGATGCGTCTTTGGTGAAATTTCATCGGATGTCTCTGGTGTTTTCAGCATAAGAGGTGACCGAGGTGAACTGTCAGTTGAAGCAGGCTCACTCCTATCAGCAGGTTTGTCCTTAGAATCAATATCGAGAATAGATTCTGACAGGGGCAATGCAACTGAAGAAGTCATTTTATCTGGGCTCGGTACAAATTTGCTTGGAGAAATCTTAGTGACTGATGGCTTAGAATCATTTCCAGTACCTTCGACTGGAGTGATGGGTTTCTTTTCATCTTTTTCTGATACAGGGGAAGTTCTGCCGTCTTTTGAAACAAGAAGAGGTACAATTGGAACATTAGGAATTTCAATGGGCAAGATCTTTTGCAGAGTGGAAATAAGTTCGGAAGGTTTTTCAGTTGGTAGATGCGTCTTTGGTGAAATTTCATCGGACGTCTCTGGTGTTTTCATTTTAAGAGGTGAACGAGGTGAACTGTCAGTTGAAACAGGCTTACTTGTATCAGCAGGTTTGTCCTTAGAATCAGTATCGAGAATAGATTCTGACAGGGGCATTACAACTGAAGAAGTCATTTTATCTGAGCTCGGTACAAATTTGTTTGGAGAAATCTTAGTGACTGATGGCTTGGAATCATGTCCAGTACCTTCGACTGGAGTGATGGGTTTCTTTTCATCTTTCTCTGATACAGGGGAAGTTGTGCCGTCTTTCGAAACAAGAAGAGGTACAATTGGAACATTAGGAATTTCAATGGGCAAGATCTTTTGCAGAGTGGAAATAAGTTCGGAAGGTTTTTCATTTGGTAGATGCGTCTTTGGTGAAATTTCACCGAACTTCTCTGGTGTTTTCAACTTAAGAGGTGACCGAGGTGAACTGTCAGTTGAAACAGGCTCACTCCTATCAGCAGGTTTGTCCTTAGAATCAGTATCGAGACTAGATTCTGACAGGGGCAATACAACTGAAGAAGTCATTTTATCTGGGCTCTGTACAAATTTGCTTGGAGAAATCTTAGTGACTGATGGCTTGAAATCATGTCCAGTACCTTCGACTGGAGTGATGGGTTTCTTTTCATCCTTCTCTGATACAAGGGAAGTTGTGCCGTCTTTCGACACAAGAAGAGGTGCAATTGGAACATTGAAAATTTCAATGGGCAAGATCTTTTGCTGAGTGGAAATAAGTTCGGAAGGTTTTTCAGTTGGTAGATGCGTCTTTGGTGAAATTTCGCCGAACTTCTCTAGTGTTTTCAACTTAAGAGGTGACCGAGGTGAACTGTTAGTTGAAACAGGCTCACTCCTATCAGCAGGTTTGTCCTTAGAATCAGTATCGAGAATAGATTCTGACAGGGGCATTACAACTGAAGAAGTCATTTTATCTGGGCTCGGTACAAATTTGCTTGGAGAAATCTTAGTGACTGATGGCTTGGAATCATGTCCAGTACCTTCGACTGGAGTGATGGGTTTCTTTTCATCTTTCTCTGATACAGGGGAAGTTGTGCCGTCTTTCGAAACAAGAAGAGGTACAATTGGAACATTGGAAATTTCAATGGGCAAAATCTTTTGCTGAGTGGAAATAAGTTCGGAAGGTTTTTCAGTTGGTAGATGCGTCTTTGGTGAAATTTCATCGGACGTCTCTGGTGTTTTTAACTTAAGAGGGGAACGAGGTAAACTGTCAGTTGAAACAGGCTCACTCCTATCAGC
Organism: Melanostoma scalare; assembly: GCA_949752695.1. Lineage (NCBI taxonomy): Eukaryota > Metazoa > Arthropoda > Insecta > Diptera > Syrphidae > Melanostoma > Melanostoma scalare. Next base: position 208,502,225 of record OX456984.1, on the reverse strand, counting down.
AGGTTTGTCCTTAGAATCAGTATCGAGACTAGATTCTGACAGGGGCAATACAACTGAAGAAGTCATTTTATCTGGGCTCGGTACAAATTTGGTTGGAGAAATCTTAGTGACTGATGGCTTAGAATCATGTCCAGTACCTTCGACTGGAGTGATAGGCTTCTTATCATCTTTTTCTGATACAGGGGAAGTTGTGCCGTCTTTTGAAACAAGAAGAGGTTCAATTGGAACATTAGGAATTTCAATGGGCAAGATCTTTTGCAGAGTGGAAATAAGTTCGGAAGGTTTTTCAGTTGGTAGATGTGTCTTTGGTGAAATTTCACCGAACTTCTCTGGTGTTTTCAACTTAAGAGGTGACCGAGGTGAACTGTCAGTTGAAACAGGCTCATTCCTATCAGCAGGTTTGTCCTTAGAATCAGTATCAAGACTAGATTCTGACAGGGGCAATACAACTGAAGAAGTCATTTTATTTGGGCTCGGTACAAATTTGCTTGGAGAAATCTTAGTGACTGATGGCTTGAAATCATGTCCAGTTACTTCGACTGGAGTGATGGGTTTCTTTTCATCTTTCTCTGATACAAGGGAAGTTGTGCCGTCTTTCGAAACAAGAAGAGGTACAATCGGAACATTGGAAATTTCAATAGGCAAGATCTTTTGCTGAGCGGAAATAAGTTCGGAAGGTTTTTCAGTTGGTAGATGCGTCTTTGGTGAAATTTCATCGAACTTCTCTTGTGTTTTCAACTTAAGAGGTGACCGAGGTGAACTGTCAGTTGAAACAGGCTTACTTGTATCAGCAGGTTGGTCCTTAGAATCAGTATCGAGAATAGATTCTGACAGGGGCATTACAACTGAAGAAGTCATTTTATCTGGGCTCGGTACAAATTTGCTTGGAGAAATCTTAGTGACTGATGGCTTAGAATCATGTCCAGTACCTTCGACTGGAGTGATGGGTTTCCTTTCATCTTTCTCTAATACAGGGGAAGTTGTGTCGTCTTTCGAAACAAGAAGAGGTACAATTGGAACATTGGAAATTTCAATGGGCAAGATCTTTTGCAGAGTGGAAATAAGTTCGGAAGGTTTTTCATTTGGTAGATGCGTCTTTGGTGAAATTTCACCGAACTTCTCTGGTGTTTTCAACTTAAGAGGTGACTGAGGTGAACTGTCAGTTGAAACAGGCTCACTCCTATCAGCAGGTTTGTCCTTAGAATCAGTATCGAGAATAGATTCTGACAGGGGCAATACAACTGAAGAAATCATTTTATCTGAGCTCGGTACAAATTTGTTTGGAGAAATCTTAGTGACTGATGGCTTGGAATCATGTCCAGTACCTTCGACTGGAGTGATGGGTTTCCTTTCATCTTTCTCTGATACAGGGGAAGTTGTGTCGTCTTTCGAAACAAGAAGAGGTACAATTGGAACATTGGAAATTTCAATGGGCAAGATCTTTTGCTGAGCAGAAATAAGTTCGGAAGGTTTTTCAGTTGGTAGATGCGTCTTTGGTGAAATTTCATCGAACTTCTCTGGTGTTTTCAACTTAAGAGGTGACCGAGGTGAACTGTCAGTTGAAACAGGCTTACTTGTATCAGCAGGTTGGTCCTTAGAATCAGTATCGAGAATAGATTCTGACAGGGGCATTACAACTGAAGAAGTCATTTTATCTGGGCTCGGTACAAATTTGTTTGGAGAAATCTTAGTGACTGATGGCTTAGAATCATGTCCAGTACCTTCGACTGGAGTGATAGGCTTCTTATCATCTTTTTCTGATACAGGGGAAGTTGTGCTGTCTTTTGAAACAAGAAGAGGTACAATTGGAACATTGGGAATTTCAATGGGCAAGATCTTTTGCTGAGTGGAAATAAGTTCGGAAGGTTTTTCATTTGGTAGATGCGTCTTTGGTGAAATTTCACCGAACTTCTCTGGTGTTTTCAACTTAAGAGGTGACCGAGGTGAACTGTCAGTTGAAACAGGCTCACTCCTATCAGCAGGTTTGTCCTTAGAATCAGTATCGAGAATAGATTCTGACAGGGGCAATACAACTGAAGAAATCATTTTATCTGAGCTCGGTACAAATTTGTTTGGAGAAATCTTAGTGACTGATGGCTGGGAATCATGTCCAGTACCTTCGACTGGAGTGATGGGTTTCCTTTCATCTTTCTCTGATACAGGGGAAGTTGTGTCGTCTTTCGAAACAAGAAGAGGTACAATTGGAACATTGGAAATTTCAATGGGCAAGATCTTTTGCTGAGTGGAAATAAGTTCGGAAGGTTTTTCAGTTGGTAGATGCGTCTTTGGTGAAATTTCATCGAACTTCTCTGGTGTTTTCAACTTCAGAGGTGTACGAGGTGAACTGTCAGTTGAAACAGGCTCACTCCTATCAGCAGGTTTGTCCTTAGAATCAGTATCGAGAATAGATTCTGACAGGGGCATTACAACTGAAGAAGTCTTTTTATCTGAGCTCTGTACAAATTTGTTTGGAGAAATCTTAGTGACTGATGGCTTAGAATCATGTCCAGTACCTTCGACTGGAGTGATGGGTTTCTTATCATCTTTTTCTGATACAGGGGAAGTTCTGCCGTCTTTTGAAACATGAAGAGGTACATTTGGAACATTAGGAATTTCAATGGGCAAGATCTTTTGCAGAGTGGAAATAAGTTCGGAAGTTTTTTCAGTTGGTAGATGCGTCTTTGGTGAAATTTCATCGAACTTCTCTGGTGTTTTCAACTTAAGAGGTGACCGAGGTGAACTGTCAGTTGAAACAGGCTCACTCCTATCAGCAGGTTTGTCCTTAGAATCAGTATCGAGAATAGATTCTGACAGGGGCAATACAACTGAAGAAATCATTTTATCTGAGCTCGGTACAAATTTGTTTGGAGAAATCTTAGTGACTGATGGCTTGGAATCATGTCCAGTACCTTCGACTGGAGTGATGGGTTTCCTTTCATCTTTCTCTGATACAGGGGAAGTTGTGTCGTCTTTCGAAACAAGAAGAGGTACAATTGGAACATTGGAAATTTCAATGGGCAAGATCTTTTGCTGAGCAGAAATAAGTTCGGAAGGTTTTTCAGTTGGTAGATGCGTCTTTGGTGAAATTTCATCGAACTTCTCTGGTGTTTTCAACTTAAGAGGTGACCGAGGTGAACTGTCAGTTGAAACAGGCTTACTTGTATCAGCAGGTTGGTCCTTAGAATCAGTATCGAGAATAGATTCTGACAGGGGCATTACAACTGAAGAAGTCATTTTATCTGGGCTCGGTACAAATTTGCTTGGAGAAATCTTAGTGACTGATGGCTTAGAATCATGTCCAGTACCTTCGACTGGAGTGATAGGCTTCTTATCATCTTTTTCTGATACAGGGGAAGTTGTGCTGTCTTTTGAAACAAGAAGAGGTACAATTGGAACATTAGGAATTTCAATGGGCAAGATCTTTTGCTGAGTGGAAATAAGTTCGGAAGGTTTTTCATTTGGTAGATGCGTCTTTGGTGAAATTTCACCGAACTTCTCTGGTGTTTTCAACTTAAGAGGTGACCGAGGTGAACTGTCAGTTGAAACAGGCTCACTCCTATCAGCAGGTTTGTCCTTAGAATCAGTATCGAGAATAGATTCTGACAGGGGCAATACAACTGAAGAAATCATTTTATCTGAGCTCGGTACAAATTTGTTTGGAGAAATCTTAGTGACTGATGGCTGGGAATCATGTCCAGTACCTTCGACTGGAGTGATGGGTTTCCTTTCATCTTTCTCTGATACAGGGGAAGTTGTGTCGTCTTTCGAAACAAGAAGAGGTACAATTGGAACATTGGAAATTTCAATGGGCAAGATCTTTTGCTGAGTGGAAATAAGTTCGGAAGGTTTTTCAGTTGGTAGATGCGTCTTTGGTGAAATTTCATCGAACTTCTCTGGTGTTTTCAACTTCAGAGGTGTACGAGGTGAACTGTCAGTTGAAACAGGCTCACTCCTATCAGCAGGTTTGTCCTTAGAATCAGTATCGAGAATAGATTCTGACAGGGGCATTACAACTGAAGAAGTCTTTTTATCTGAGCTCTGTACAAATTTGTTTGGAGAAATCTTAGTGACTGATGGCTTAGAATCATGTCCAGTACCTTCGACTGGAGTGATGGGTTTCTTATCATCTTTTTCTGATACAGGGGAAGTTCTGCCGTCTTTTGAAACATGAAGAGGTACATTTGGAACATTAGGAATTTCAATGGGCAAGATCTTTTGCAGAGTGGAAATAAGTTCGGAAGTTTTTTCAGTTGGTAGATGCGTCTTTGGTGAAATTTCATCGAACTTCTCTGGTGTTTTCAACTTAAGAGGTGACCGAGGTGAACTGTCAGTTGAAACAGGCTTACTTGTATCAGCAGGTTGGTCCTTAGAATCAGTATCGAGAATAGATTCTGACAGGGGCATTACAACTGAAGAAGTCATTTTATCTGGGCTCGGTACAAATTTGCTTGGAGAAATCTTAGTGACTGATGGCTTAGAATCATGTCCAGTACCTTCGACTGGAGTGATAGGCTTCTTATCATCTTTTTCTGATACAGGGGAAGTTGTGCTGTCTTTTGAAACAAGAAGAGGTACAATTGGAACACTAAAAATTTCAATGGGCAAGATCTTTTGCAGAGTGGAAATAAGTTCGGAAGGTTTTTCATTTGGTAGATGCGTCTTTGGTGAAATTTCACCGAACTTCTCTGTTGTTTTCAACTTAAGAGGTGACCGAGGTGAACTGTCAGTTGAAACAGGCTTACTTGTATCAGCAGGTTGGTCCTTAGAATCAGTATCGAGAATAGATTCTGACAGGGGCATTACAACTGAAGAAGTCATTTTATCTGGGCTCGGTACAAATTTGCTTGGAGAAATCTTAGTGACTGATGGCTTAGAATCATGTCCAGTACCTTCGACTGGAGTGATAGGCTTCTTATCATCTTTTTCTGATACAGGGGAAGTTGTGCTGTCTTTTGAAACAAGAAGAGGTACAATTGGAACACTAAAAATTTCAATGGGCAAGATCTTTTGCAGAGTGGAAATAAGTTCGGAAGGTTTTTCATTTGGTAGATGCGTCTTTGGTGAAATTTCACCGAACTTCTCTGTTGTTTTCAACTTAAGAGGTGACCGAGGTGAACTGTCAGTTGAAACAGGCTCACTCCTATCAGCAGGTTTTTCCTTAGAATCAGTATCGAGAATAGATTCTGACAGGGGCATTACAACTGAAGAAGTAATTTTATCTGGGCTCGAAAAAATCTTGCTTGGAGAAATCTTAGTGACTGATGGCTTGGAATCATGTCCAGTACCTTCGACTGGAGTGATGGGTTTCTTTTCATCTTTTTCTGATACAGGGGAAGTTCTGCCGTCTTTCGAAACAAGAAGAGGTACAATTGGAACATTAGGAATTTCAATGGGCAAGATCTTTTGCAGAGTGGAAATAAGTTCGGAAGGTTTTTCAGTTGGTAGATGCGTCTTTGGTGAAATTTCATCGGACGTCTCTGGTGTTTTCAACTTAAGAGGTGAACGAGGTGAACTGTCAGTTGAAACAGGCTTACTTGTATCAGCAGGTTTGTCCTTAGAATCAGTATCGAGAATAGATTCTGACAGGGGCATTACAACTGAAGAAGTCTTTTTATCTGAGCTCGGTACAAATTTGTTTGGAGAAATCTTAGTGACTGATGGCTTAGAATCATGTCCAGTACCTTCGACTGGAGTGATGGGTTTCTTATCATCTTTTTCTGATACAGGGGAAGTTCTGCCGTCTTTTGAAACAAGAAGAGGTACAATTGGAACATTAGGAATTTCAATGGGCAAGATCTTTTGCAGAGTGGAAATAAGTTCGGAAGGTTTTTCAGTTGGTAGATGCGTCTTTGGTGAAATTTCATCGGACGTCTCTGGTGTTTTCAACTTAAGAGGTGAACGAGGTGAACTGTCAGTTGAAACAGGCTTACTTGTATCAGCAGGTTTGTCCTTAGAATCAGTATCGAGAATAGAATCTGACAGGGGCATTACAACTGAAGAAGTCATTTTATCTGAGCTCGGTACAAATTTGTTTGGAGAAATCTTAGTGACTGATGGCTTGGAATCATGTCCAGTACCTTCGACTGGAGTGATGGGTTTCTTTTCATCTTTCTCTGATACAGGGGAAGTTGTGCCGTCTTTCGAAACAAGAAGAGGTACAATTGGAACATTAGGAATTTCAATGGGCAAGATCTTTTGCAGAGTGGAAATAAGTTCGGAAGGTTTTTCAGTTGGTAGATGCGTCTTTGGTGAAATTTCACCGAACTTCTCTAGTGTTTTCAACTTAAGAGGTGACCGAGGTGAACTGTCAGTTGAAACAGGCTCACTCCTATCAGCAGGTTTGTCCTTAGAATCAGTATCGAGACTAGATTCTGACAGGGGCAATACAACTGAAGAAGTCATTTTATCTGGGCTCGGTACAAATTTGCTTGGAGAAATCTTAGTGACTGATGGCTTGAAATCATGTCCAGTACCTTCGACTTGAGTGATGGGTTTCTTTTCATCCTTCTCTGATACAAGGGAAGTTGTGCCGTCTTTCGACACAAGAAGAGGTGCAATTGGAACATTGAAAATTTCAATGGGCAAGATCTTTTGCTGAGTGGAAATAAGTTCGGAAGGTTTTTCAGTTGGTAGATGCGTCTTTGGTGAAATTTCACCGAACTTCTCTAGTGTTTTCAACTTAAGAGGTGACCGAGGTGAACTGTTAGTTGAAACAGGCTCACTCCTATCAGCAGGTTTGTCCTTAGAATCAGTATCGAGACTAGATTCTGACAGGGGCAATACAACTGAAGAAGTCATTTTATCTGGGCTCGGTACAAATTTGCTTGGAGAAATCTTAGTGACTGATGGCTTAGAATCATGTCCAGTACCTTCGACTGGAGTGATAGGCTTCTTATCATCTTTTTCTGATACAGGGGAAGTTCTGCCGTCTTTTGAAACAAGAAGAGGTACAATTGGAACATTAGGAATGTCTATTGGCAAGATCTTTTGCTGAGTGGAAATAAGTTCGGAAGGTTTTTCAGTTGGTAGATGCGTCTTTGGTGAAATTTTATCGAACTTCTCTGGTGTTTTCAACTTAAGAGGTGACCGAGGTGAACTGTCAGTTGAAACAGGCTCACTCCTATCAGCAGTTTTGTCCTTAGAATCAGTATCGAGACTAGATTCTGACAGGGGCAATACAACTGAAAAAGTCATTTTATCTGGGCTCGGTACAAATTTGTTTGGAGAAATCTTAGTGCCTGATGGCTTGAAATCATGTCCAGTACTTTTGACTGGAGTGATGGGTTTCTCTTCATCTTTCTCTGATACAGGGGAAGTTCTGCCGTCTTTTGAAACAAGAAGAGGTACAATTGGAACATTAGGAATTTCAATGGGCAAAATCTTTTGCTGAGTGGAAATAAGTTCGGAAGGTTTTTCAGTTGGTAGATGCGTCTTTGGTGAAATATCATCGAACTTCTCTGGTGTTTTCAACTTAAGAGGTGACCGAGGTAAACTGTCAGTTGAAACAGGCTCACTCCTATCAGCAGTTTTGTCCTTAGAATCAGTATCGAGACTAGATTCTGACAGGGGCAATACAACTGAAAAAGTCATTTTATCTGGGCTCGGTACAAATTTGTTTGGAGAAATCTTAGTGCCTGATGGCTTGAAATCATGACCAGTACTTTTGACTGGAGTGATGGGTTTCTCTTCATCTTTCTCTGATACAGGGGAAGTTCTGCCGTCTTTTGAAACAAGAAGAGGTACAATTGGAACATTAGGAATTTCAATGGGCAAAATCTTTTGCTGAGTGGAAATAAGTTCGGAAGGTTTTTCAGTTGGTAGATGCGTCTTTGGTGAAATATCATCGAACTTCTCTGGTGTTTTCAACTTAAGAGGTGACCGAGGTAAACTGTCAGTTGAAACAGGTTCACTCCTATCAGCAGTTTTGTCCTTAGAATCAGTATCGAGACTAGATTCTGACAGGGGCAATACAACTGAAGAAGTCATTTTATCTGGGCTCGGTACAAATTTGTTTGGAGAAATCTTAGTGCCTGATGGCTTGAAATCATGTCCAGTACTTTTGACTGGAGTGATGGGTTTCTCTTCATCTTTCTCTGATACAGGGGAAGTTCTGCCGTCTTTTGAAACAAGAAGAGGTACAATTGGAACATTAGGAATTTCAGTGGGCAAGATCTTTTGCGGAGTGGAAATAAGTTCGGAAGGTTTTTCAGTTGGTAGATGCGTCTTTTTTGAAATATCATCGAACTTCTCTGGTGTTTTCAACTTAAGAGGTGACCGAGTTGAAACAGGCTCACTCCTATCAGCAGGCTTGTCCTTAGAATCAGTATCGAGACTAGATTCTGACAGGGGCAATACAACTGAAGAAGTCATTTTATCTGGGCTCGGTACAAATTTGCTTGGAGAAATCTTAGTGACCGATGGCTTAGAATCATGTCCAGTACCTTCGATTGGAGTGAAAGGCTTCTTATCATCTTTTTCTGATACAGGGGAAGTTCTGCCGTCTTTTGAAACAAGAAGAGGTACAATTGGAACATTAGGAATTTCAATGGGCAAGATCTTTTGCGGAGTGGAAATAAGTTCGGAAGGTTTTTCAGTTGGTAGATGCGTCTTTGGTGAAATATCATCGAACTTCTCTGGTGTTTTCAACTTAAGAGGTGACCGAGGTAAACTGTCAGTTGAAACAGGCTTACTTGTATCAGCAGTTTTGTCCTTAGAATCAGTACCTTCGACTGGAGTGATAGGCTTCTTATCATCTTTTTCTGATACAGGGGAAGTTGTGCCGTCTTTTGAAACAAGAAGAGGTACAATTGGAACATTAAGAATGTCTATTGGCAAGATCTTTTGCTGAGTGGAAATAAGTTCGGAAGGTTTTTCAGTTGGTAGATGCGTCTTTGGTGAAATTTCATCAAACTTCTCTGGTGTTTTCAACTTAAGAGGTGACCGAGGTGAACTGTCAGTTGAAACAGGCTCACTCCTATCAGCAGTTTTGTCCTTAGAATCAGTATCGAGACTAGATTCTGACAGGTGCAATACAACTGAAGAAGTCATTTTATCTGGGCTCGGTACAAATTTGCTTGGAGAAATCTTAGTGCCTGATGGCTTGAAATCATGTCCAGTACCTTCGACTGGAGTGATAGGCTTCTTATCATCTTTTTCTGATACAGGGGAAGTTGTGCTGTCTTTTGAAACAAGAAGAGGTACAATTGGAACATTAGGAATTTCAATGGGCAAGATCTTTTGCAGAGTGGAAATAAGTTCGGAAGGTTTTTCATTTGGTAGATGCGTCTTTGGTGAAATTTCACCGAACTTCTCTGGTGTTTTCAACTTAAGAGGTGACCGAGGTGAACTGTCAGTTGAAACAGGCTCACTCCTATCAGCAGGTTTGTCCTTAGAATCAGTATCGAGAATAGATTCTGACAGGGGCAATACAACTGAAGAAATCATTTTATCTGAGCTCGGTACAAATTTGTTTGGAGAAATCTTAGTGACTGATGGCTGGGAATCATGTCCAGTACCTTCGACTGGAGTGATGGGTTTCCTTTCATCTTTCTCTGATACAGGGGAAGTTGTGTCGTCTTTCGAAACAAGAAGAGGTACAATTGGAACATTGGAAATTTCAATGGGCAAGATCTTTTGCTGAGTGGAAATAAGTTCGGAAGGTTTTTCAGTTGGTAGATGCGTCTTTGGTGAAATTTCACCGAACTTCTCTGGTGTTTTCAACTTAAGAGGTGACCGAGGTGAACTGTCAGTTGAAACAGGCTCACTCCTATCAGCAGGTTTGTCCTTAGAATCAGTATCGAGAATAGATTCTGACAGGGGCAATACAACTGAAGAAATCATTTTATCTGAGCTCGGTACAAATTTGTTTGGAGAAATCTTAGTGACTGATGGCTGGGAATCATGTCCAGTACCTTCGACTGGAGTGATGGGTTTCCTTTCATCTTTCTCTGATACAGGGGAAGTTGTGTCGTCTTTCGAAACAAGAAGAGGTACAATTGGAACATTGGAAATTTCAATGGGCAAGATCTTTTGCTGAGTGGAAATAAGTTCGGAAGGTTTTTCAGTTGGTAGATGCGTCTTTGGTGAAATTTCACCGAACTTCTCTGGTGTTTTCAACTTAAGAGGTGACCGAGGTGAACTGTCAGTTGAAACAGGCTCACTCCTATCAGCAGGTTTGTCCTTAGAATCAGTATCGAGAATAGATTCTGACAGGGGCATTACAACTGAAGAAGTCATTTTATCTGGGCTCGGTACAAATTTGCTTGGAGAAATCTTAGTGACTGATGGCTTAGAATCATGTCCAGTACCTTCGACTGGAGTGATAGGCTTCTTATCATCTTTTTCTGATACAGGGGAAGTTGTGCTGTCTTTTGAAACAAGAAGAGGTACAATTGGAACATTAGGAATTTCAATGGGCAAGATCTTTTGCAGAGTGGAAATAAGTTCGGAAGGTTTTTCATTTGGTAGATGCGTCTTTGGTGAAATTTCACCGAACTTCTCTGGTGTTTTCAACTTAAGAGGTGACCGAGGTGAACTGTCAGTTGAAACAGGCTCACTCCTATCAGCAGGTTTGTCCTTAGAATCAGTATCGAGAATAGATTCTGACAGGGGCAATACAACTGAAAAAATCATTTTATCTGAGCTCGGTACAAATTTGTTTGGAGAAATCTTAGTGACTGATGGCTGGGAATCATGTCCAGTACCTTCGACTGGAGTGATGGGTTTCCTTTCATCTTTCTCTGATACAGGGGAAGTTGTGTCGTCTTTCGAAACAAGAAGAGGTACAATTGGAACATTGGAAATTTCAATGGGCAAGATCTTTTGCTGAGTGGAAATAAGTTCGGAAGGTTTTTCAGTTGGTAGATGCGTCTTTGGTGAAATTTCATCGGACGTCTCTGGTGTTTTCAACTTAAGAGGTGACCGAGGTGAACTGTCAGTTGAAACAGGCTTACTTGTATCAGCAGGTTTGTCCTTAGAATCAGTATCGAGAATAGATTCTGACAGGGGCAATACAACTGAAGAAATCATTTTATCTGAGCTCGGTACAAATTTGTTTGGAGAAATCTTAGTGACTGATGGCTGGGAATCATGTCCAGTACCTTCGACTGGAGTGATGGGTTTCCTTTCATCTTTCTCTGATACAGGGGAAGTTGTGTCGTCTTTCGAAACAAGAAGAGGTACAATTGGAACATTGGAAATTTCAATGGGCAAGATCTTTTGCTGAGTGGAAATAAGTTCGGAAGGTTTTTCAGTTGGTAGATGCGTCTTTGGTGAAATTTCATCGAACTTCTCTGGTGTTTTCAACTTCAGAGGTGTCCGAGGTGAACTGTCAGTTGAAACAGGCTCACTCCTATCAGCAGGTTTGTCCTTAGAATCAGTATTGAGAATAGATTCTGACAGGGGCAATACAACTGAAGAAGTCATTTTATCTGGGCTCGGTACAAATTTGCTTGGAGAAGTCTTAGTGACTGATGGCTTGGAATCATGTCCAGTACCTTCGACTGGAGTGATGGGTTTCTTTTCATCTTTCTCTGATACAGGGGAAGTTGTGCCGTCTTTCGACACAAGAAGAGGTGCAATTGGAACATTGAAAATTTCAATGGGCAAGATCTTTTGCTGAGTGGAAATAAGTTCGGAAGGTTTTTCAGTTGGTAGATGCGTCTTTGGTGAAATTTCATCGGACGTCTCTGGTGTTTTCAACTTAAGAGGTGACCGAGGTGAACTGTCAGTTGAAACAGGCTTACTTGTATCAGCAGGTTTGTCCTTAGAATCAGTATCGAGAATAGGTTCTGACAGGGGCAATACAACTGAAGAAGTCATTTTATCTGGGCTCGGTACAAATTTGCTTGGAGAAATCTTAGCGACTGATGGCTTAGAATCATGTCCAGTACCTTCGACTGGAGTGATGGGTTTCTTTTTATCTTTCTCTGATATAGGGGAAGTTGTGCCGTCTTTTGAAACAAGAAGAGGTACAATTGGAACATTAGGAATTTCAATTGGCAAGATCTTTTGCTGAGTGGAAATAAGTTCGGAAGGTTTTTCAGTTGGTAGATGTGTCTTTGGTGAAATTTCATCGAACTTCTCTGGTGTTTTCAACTTAAGAGGTGACCGAGGTGAACTGTCAGTTGAAACAGGCTTACTTGTATCAGCAGGTTTGTCTTTAGAATCAGTATCGAGAATAGATTCTGACAGGGGCAATACAACTGAAGAAGTCATTTTATCTGGGCTTGGTACAAATTCGCTTGGAGAAGTCTTAGTGACTGATGGCTTAGAATCATGTCCAGTACCTTCGGCTGGAGTGATGGGTTTCTTTTCATCTTTCTCTGATACAGGGGAAGTTGTGCCGTCTTTCGAAACAAGAAGAGGTACAATTGGAACATTGGAAATTTCAATGGGCAAGATCTTTTGCTGAGTGGAAATAAGTTCGGAAGGTTTTTCAGTTGGTAGATGCGTCTTTGGTGAAATTTCATCGAACTTCTCTGGTGTTTTCAACTTCAGAGGTGTACGAGGTGAACTGTCAGTTGAAACAGGCTCACTCCTATCGGCAGGTTTGTCCTTAGAATCAGTATTGAGAATAGATTCTGACAGGGGCAATACAACTGAAGAAGTCATTTTATCTGGGCTTGGTACAAATTCGCTTGGAGAAGTCTTAGTGACTGATGGCTTGGAATCATGTCCAGTACCTTCGACTGGAGTGATGGGTTTCTTTTCATCTTTCTCTGATACAGGGGAAGTTGTGCCGTCTTTCGAAACAAGAAGAGGTACAATTGGAACATTGGAAATTTCAATGGGCAAGATCTTTTGCTGAGTGGAAATAAGTTCGGAAGGTTTTTCAGTTGGTAGATGCGTCTTTGGTGAAATTTCATCGAACTTCTCTGGTGTTTTCAACTTAAGAGGTGAACGAGGTGAACTGTCAGTTGAAACAGGCTCACTCCTATCAGCAGGTTTGTCCTTAGAATCAGTATCGAGAATATATTCTGACAGGGGCAATACAACTGAAGAAGTCATTTTATCTGGGCTCGGTACAAATTCGCTTGGAGAAGTCTTAGTGACTGATATCTTAGAATCATGTCCAGTACCCTCGACTGGAGTGATAGGCTTCTTATCATCTTTTTCTGATACAGGGGAAGTTCTGCCGTCTTTTGAAACAAGAAGAGGTACAGTTGGAACATAAGGAATTTCAATGGGCAAGATCTTTTGCTGAGTGGAAATAAGTTCGAAAGGTTTTTCAGTTGGTAGATGCGTCTTTGGTGAAATATCATCGAACTTCTCTGGTGTTTTCAACTTAAGAGGTGACCGAAGTGAACTGTCAGTTGAAACAGGCTTACTTGTATCAGCAGGTTTGTCCTTAGAATCAGTACCGAGAATAGATTCTGACACGGGCAATGCAACTGAAGAAGTCATTTTATCTGGGCTTGGTACAAATTTGCTTAGAGAAATCTTAGTGACTGGTGGCTTGGAATCATGGCCAGTACCTTCGACTGGAGTGATGGGTTTCTTTTCATCTTTCTCTGATACAGGGGAAGTTGTGCCGTCTTTCGACACAAGAAGAGGTGCAATTGGAACATTGAAAATTTCAATGGGCAAGATCTTTTGCTGAGTGGAAATAAGTTCGGAGGGTTTTTCATTTGGTAGATGCGTCTTTTGTGAAATTTCATCGGACGTCTCTGGTGTTTTTATCTTAAGAGGTGACCGAGGTGAACTGTCAGTTGAAACAGGCTCACTCCTATCAGCAGGTTTGTCCTTAGAATCAGTATTGAGAATAGATTCTGACAGGGGCAATACAACTGAAGAAGTCATTTTATCTGGGCTCGACAAAATCTTGCTTGGAGAAATCTTAGTGACTGATGGCTTGGAATCATGTCCAGTACCTTCGACTGGAGTGATGGGTTTCTTTTCATCTTTTTCTGATACAGGGGAAGTTGTGCCGTCTTTCGAAACAAGCAGAGGTACAATTGGAACATTGGGAATTTCAATGGTCAAGATCTTTTGCTGAGTGGAAATAAGTTCGGAAGGTTTTTCAGTAGGTAGATGCGTCTTTGGTGAAATTTCATCGAACTTCTCTGGTGTTTTCAACTTCAGAGGTGTCCGAGGTGAACTGTCAGTTGAAACAGGCTCACTCCTATCAGCAGGTTTGTCCTTAGAATCAGTATTGAGAATAGATTCTGACAGGGGCAATACAACTGAAGAAGTCATTTTATCTGGGCTCGACAAAATCTTGCTTGGAGAAATCTTAGTGACTGATGGCTTGGAATCATGTCCAGTACCTTCGACTGGAGTGATGGGTTTCTTTTCATCTTTTTCTGATACAGGGGAAGTTCTGCCGTCTTTCGAAACAAGCAGAGGTACAATTGGAACATTGGGAATTTCAATGGGCAAGATCTTTTGCTGAGTGGAAATAAGTTCCGTAGGTTTTTCGACTGGGAGGTGAGTCTTTGGTGAAATTTCTTCAAGTGTCTGTAGTGTCTTCATCTTTTGAGGTGAACTGTCAGTTGAAACATGCGCACTTTTATCAGCAGTTTTGTGCTTGAGAACTGTATATTGAATAGTTTCTGACTGGAGGAATGATATTGTAGAAGCCATAATATCGGAATTCGACATTTTATCAGTCGAAATATGTGATGAACTAGGATACTTATGAGATGAACTCACAGTATAATCAGGCACATTTCTATGAGCAGGTTTGTCCTTAGAATCAGTGTCGAGAATGGATTCTGACAGGGGCAATACAACTGAAGAAGTAATTTTTTCTGGGCTCGGTACAAATTCGCTTGGAGAAGTCTTAGTGACTGATGGCTTAGAATCATGTCCAGTACCTTCGATTTGAGTGATGGGTTTCTTTTCATCTTTCTCTGATACAGGGGAAGCTGTGCCGTATTTCGAAACAAGAAGAGGTACAATTGGAACATTGGGAATTTCAATGGGCAAGATCTTTTGCTGAGTGGAAATAAGTTCGGAAGGTTTTTCAGTTGGTAGAAGAGTCTTTGGTGAAATTTCACCGAACTTCTCTTTTGTTTTCAACTTAAGAGGTGACCGAGGTGAACTGTCAGTTGAAACAGGCTTACTTGTATCAGCAGGTTTATCCTTAGAATCAGTATTGAGAATAGATTCTGACAGGGGCAATACAACTGAAGAAGTCATTTTATCTGGGCCCGGTACAAATTTGCTTGGAGAAATCTTAGTGACTGATGGCTTGGAATCATGTCCAGTACCTTCGACTTGAGTGATGGGTTTCTTTTTATCTTTCTCTGATATAAAGGAAGTTGTGCCGGGCTTCGAAACTGGTACAATTGGAACATTGGGAATTTCAATGGGCAAGATCTTTTGCTGAGTGGAAATAAGTTCGGAAGGTTTTTCAGTTGGTAGAGGAGTCTTTGGTGAAATTTCTTCAAGTGTCTGTAGTGTCTTCATCTTTTGAGGTGAACTGTCAGTTGAAACATGCGCACTTTTATCAGCAGTTTTGTGCTTAAGAACTGTATATTGAATAGTTTCTGACTGGAGGAATGATATTGTAGAAGCCATAATATCGGAATGCGACATTTTATCAGTCGAAACCTGTGGAGTTTTTGTCAGGGTAACATTTTGCTGAGTGGAAATGAGTTCCGAAGTTTTTTCAGATGTCTCTGGTTCCTTTGCACTTAGAGGTGTACGCGATGAACTGTCAGTATTATCAGGTTGACTTCTTTCAGCTGGTTTGTCCTTAGAATCATAATCGAAAATAGATTCTGCGAGGGGCTGTTCAAATAAAGAATTCATTTTATCAGGGCTGTTCACAGATTTACTTGTAAAAATGTTAGTGACTGATTTTTTCGAATCATGTCCAGAAGTTTCCACTGCAGTGATGATTTTCTTTTTTTCTTTCTCTGTTTCTGGGGAAGTTCTGGCGTCTTCCGAAATATGAGGAGGTTCAATCGGAACTTTGTGAATTTCAATGGGCAAGATCTTTTGCTGAGTGGGAATAAGTTCCGAAGCCTTTTCAGTTGGGAGGTGAGTCTTTGGTGAAATTTCTTCAAGTGTCTGTGGTGTCTTCATCTTTTGAGGTGACCTGTCAGTTGAAACAGGCTCACTTTTGTCAGTAATTTTGTGCTTAAGATTTGTGTAATGAATTGTTTCTGACTGGAGGAATGATTTAGTAGAAGCCATAATATCAGAATACGACATTTTATCACTCGAAACCTGGAGAGTTTCTGTCAAGGTAACATTTTGCTGAGTGGAAATGAGTTCCGTAGTTTTTGCAGCTTTTGATGTCTCTGGTTTCTTAGAACTAGGAGGCTTATGAGATGAACTCACAGTATAATCGGGCACATTTCTATGAGCAGGTTTGTCCTTAGAATCAGTATCGAAAACAGGTTCTGAGAAAGGCAATTCTATTGGAGAAGGCATTTTATCAGGGCTGGGCACAGATTTACTTGGAAGAATGTTAGTGGCTGATGGTTTCGAATCATGTTCAGAAATTTCCACTTCAGTGATGATTTTCTTTTCATCTTTCTCTGATACAGGGGAAGCATTGTCGTCTTTCGAAATAAGAAGAGGTTCAATTGGATCTTTGACACTTGCAATGGGCAAGATCTTTTGCATAGTGGAAATAGTTTCCGAAATTTTTTCAGCTGGAAGGTGAGTCTTTGGTGAGATTTTTTCAAGTGTTTGTGGTGTCTTTATCTTTTGAGGTGAACGGTCTGTTGAAGCAGGCCCACTTTTATCAGTAGTTTTGTGCTTAAGAGCTGTGTAATGAATAGTTTCTGACTGGAGGAATGTTTTAGTAGAAGCCATGATGTCAGAATACGACATCTTATCACTCGAAACCTGTGAAGTTTCTGTGAGAGTAATATTTTGCTGTGTGGAAATGAGTTCCGAAGTTTTTGCAGCTTCAGGTGTCTCTGGTTTCTTCGAACTATGATGTGTACGAGATGAGCTGTCAGTATATTCAGGCTCACTTCTATCAGCTGGTTTGTCCTTAGAATGAGTATCGAAAATAGATTCTGACAGGGGCAATGTAACTGAAGAAGTCATTTTTTGTTGGCTTGACCCGATGTAGCTTGGAGAAATATTAGTGGCTGATGGCTTAGAATCATGTCCAGCACCTTCTACTGGAGTGATGGGTTTCTTTTCATCTTTTTCTGAAGTTCTGCAGTCTTTCGAAACAAAATAAGGCTTAATTGAAACTTTGGGAACTTCAATGGGCAAGATGTTTTCCTGAGTGGAAGTAAGTTCCAAAGGTTTTTCAGCTGGGAGGTGAGTCTTTGCTGAAATTTCTTCAAGTGTCTTCTCTGTCTTCATTTTTTGAGGTGAAATGTCAGTTGAAACAGGCTCACTTCTATCAGTAGTTCTACCCTCAGGTGTCCTTAGAGGCAAATTTTCTGAGGAAGTCATTGTTTTAATTGAAGGTTTATAAATTTCTTTCGTCACGATATTTTTCTCAGTTATTAAATGTTGTGAAGATTTTTCAACATAACCGTGTAATTTGTCTGAAATGAGTGTATTTAGTGTTTTGGTGTGAATACTTGAACTGTCACCTGAAATATTCTCTGGGAATGTAGCTTCAATATTTGAAATTTTTCTTGAACCTGAAGGGGATAATGATGCGCAAGGCGAATTCTCATCAGTTTTTGTCAAATATTTGGTCTGTGTTATTTGAATTTCTGAGGACTTAACAAGTAGTTTTCCTTGTGCAATTGTAGGTTTCGCGTCTGACTCGGTAGCTAAAGAAGAAGGGTCGTCTTCGAAATGAGAGAGTTTGTGGATATCTTGTGGAATGTCATTTCGATCAAGCTTAAAAGATTGTGAAGTCTTTTCGTCAAAAGACTGAATTTGGTCTTTTAGACCTTCTGATTTTGCTTTCATTTCACACTTAACTGGCAAAACTTCTATTGATTGCGATAAAGGTGATGAGGAAGAAGAGGAATATTCATCAGGACTATGCACAAATGTGGCATCATCGACTTGTGGGTCCAAAGTTAGGAGAGTTAATTTCTCATTGTTGACATTAGGTAACACTAAATCTACTTTTGTATCAACTAGTTTTAAAGAATGGATTTGATCGGGGATATTATGTGACCCTGCGCTATCATACTTTTCTGTTGTTTGATGAATAATTGTTTTTTCATCACTGAATTCGTTTTTGTTTTCAGAAATGTCGGCTTTGTCTCTAGGTTCACTTTTAGGTAACTGTGACAAAGGCAATTCAAAAGAAGCGACCTCGCCATAAGAACTTTTGTCAATGTCAATACTAACTCTGTTTTTATCTGAAAGTTCAGGGCTGTGAGGGACGCTTTCAGATCGGTGAGAAACAAAACTTTCTGTCAAAATGATAATGTTTCTTGTCGTTGTTGTAACAACTGTTTTTCTTTCAAAATCTTTGGTTTGCTTTAAATGTTGAGAAAAGTTTTTTTCAGAACATGGAGAAGATTCGTCACTACTTTCTTCTTGCAATGGAAATGTAGCATCCGATACCAAATCAAAAGTTTCTATTAACGATTCGTTTTTTGATTGTGAAGTCTTTTGGGTGTCTTCGGAATCTAAAATATTTTCACTGAACACAAGAAGAGGCTGAATGTGTTCTTGTATTACAAAATTGGAGCTGTTTGAGGCTTCTGGCTTAAATTGTGTCATTGATCTTTTAGTTTCTTTATTTGAGATGCTTTTGTCTTTTTCTGTTCGTGTGATGTTTTTAGTCTCAGTTTCTGTGCACTCACTTTCATTTTGAATGGTTCTAGCTTCGAGCTGAGTGATAACTTCAGTTTTCGAAGACTCGAATATTAAAGGGGACTCCATTTGTACAACAAAAGATTTTGGCTGTGTCTCAACCAGCGTTTCAACGAAGTGTTTCGATGGTTTCTTGTCATCGTCTACAGTATTTGATTTTTTGATAACTGTTATCAATGGGACTCTCGAACCGCTTGAAGTCTTAGATATTGTACGTTTTTCATTTGGGAAATGTAAGTCTGGTAGAGTTTCTATGTCGGTGGAATGCTGATTAATTTCAAGGTCTTTTTCGGAGTCTGAAGATTGCGATCGATCAATTAGGTTTACTGTCTTTGGAAATATGTTTGATTGCAGAATGATTTTTGTTTCATCTTCTGAATTTTTGAGTGGAAAACTCTGATGTGTAGTACTTGTGTCATGTTCATCACTTGACTGGTTCTCGCTAAGAACTGGATGTTGCTTGGTTGTGTAATGTATAGAGTGGTCTTTACCAGTGAAAACTTCAACTTTTTCTTGCGATGGTTCTCCTAATGGAAAACTGGTCTCTAGGCATTCGACTTCAACTGGGAAAGATTGTTCGTCTGTATCAGAATCAGAACTTAAATCAATCTCATCTGCTAAAACCGAAATACGTCTTTTAGAACATTTTTTTTCGAAAACTTCTTCATTAATTTCTTCGAGGTTTGCACAATCCTCTTGGGTAAATATAACCACAGTTTTTTCAAGTGGCTTATCTACTGTCATCATACTTTCGATGTTCATACATATTTGGTCTTCGATTGCCTGTAAATCTGGGCTACTTTTCTTCTCCTTGCATTTGACAGCAAATGGTATGGCTTCGAGACAGTTGCCTTCGATTTTTCCAACAACATCTCTCACAATACGATTGTTTGAATGCTCACCAATGACTTCCGGTTTAGTTTTATTGGTCTTTCTTTCGAATGAACCGTCAGAATTTTCTAGCAACTGTACTAATTTTTTGACACCTTCAAACTCGTGCTCCTTGTCCAGAGACTTGTTGTCGTTTGTGTTTGAGGGAGGTTGATCACGCTCGCTCTTTTTTGAAAATAAAGCGTTGTAATTTTGTTTTGCTGGGCTACTAAGTACTTCAGTAATGCATTGCTTTGGCGATGTATTGGAAGTAGCGTGAACCACTTTTACAGGTCGAACGTGGGCACCAGCTTTTGTTTGATTGGTATCCGTGATCATGTTCGAAAAATTGTAGCATAAAAGATGACAATATTTTATTTTTTTTTTTATTTATGTTAATATTGCATTTTTATACAGTTAGCATGCAATGATTTTGAGAGAAACCAGAGTAATTATGGCATTTTGTGACGCTTATACGAGCTTAAATGCTCTGCTTAGAGGTTCTCTATAGATACGAGTAGTTTAGTTTAAAGAAGCAGCAAAAGTTAAATTAAATTTAATGATGCACGAGTAGAAATACTCCTGATAAAAGAATCTTTATTTAGTGATCGCCATGGTTACTCGAGCGTTTCTCTCTATTTTATAAGCACAACGTGTTAAATAAAGCAATAATAAATTGTTAAAATTATCACAAATAATAAAGTGGCCAACATACGTGGTGGTTCATCGATATTTTAAATTGGTTTTCATTTGATTGTACTATACATATGTATATATATAAAGCTTAAACCTTCATTTGATTTCAATAAAAAGTGCTTGGAAAAGATGCATTCTTAGATGATCTTTGATGTGAGAAATGCAAGTTGGTGAACGATATGAAACGAAGGTTTTATGAACTTATAATTAGGAGAACAATGTTATTTCTTAAATTCGTTGAGTTGAGTAAAAATTACCTTGACTCGATTTTGATAAAATGATTTTGAAAGGCGAGCAAATTGAAGAACAATGGCGGATCAAGCGAGATTTAGGTTGTGTCTACAATTTATTTCAGCATACTAGCTTTGGAATAGTGAGCCATTTACATAACTTGAAAGAAAGGTCCTTTGAAAGCACAGAAACGAGACCGACGTTTTATTATTTCAAACGCAGAGAGGATAAGGAAGAAGAACGCAAAACGCATTAGTGGCTGTGTCCAAAAATATATCTCGTCGTATATCGAAGTCATAAAGAGAATTTGATTCATACCGAAAGTGTGCACAATTGAGTCGCCCGACAATGCTCATAGGTAGGTAAACAAAAATAAACACGGTGCCACAACAGAATGCGAGGCCTTGGGGCCTAACACATTTCTCTCAACCATACCTTGTAAAGGAATGGAAGGGGTCTACAATTTTTTATTTCGAACGTCTAGTCGGAGAAGCGCTTTTCGTGGGATGAAATTGTTATCAGAGAAATTGCCAATTCATCGTGAGAGGCGATACAGTGAGAAACATTTTGTTTTTCGTTTGTTTTTGAGATTCGAAAGTCGAAACCTGCCACGCAACATTACGTGTACGCCAGGGTCACCACTTGTTCTTATGCACTAAGTAAAAAATTTAGAAACTGTGTTAGATGCAAAGTTCTGGATAGTTCTTTTCATGGTTTGGAGTTGTCATTCAGGTACTTAAAAATTATGTAAATAAAAAAAATTGTAGGAAATTTTTTCTTAAAGCTTTCAATTTTGTATTGCAAATACATACATATCTAAAAACTAAATTTCTTTCAGCTGCTTAGATATGTCAAAGGAAAAATTTTTATGAAAGTCTCTCTTTACAATTTTTTTCGTCGGTTTTTTTTGTCGAAATATTAAAAAAATTAACACGTGTTTGAGTTTTTTTTTGAGACAATATTATGCAATATTATTGAAAGTGGTCGGAACTCTTCAAACATTAGATTAAGTCTACATTAGACTGGTTCAAAAAAAGTTATTATTTTTTTTCTCGAAACATTTCCATTTATACCTTCAAAGAGGTATAAAAGGATGCCTAAAAAAAAGGAGAGCTTTTAATATTAATATTTAGAGGATTTTTGGAATTCTCTATTTCGGTCTAGAAGCAAAGTGCCTGGATGAACGTTACATATTTTAATAAAAAATTTGTTGCTCTACAGAAAAGGTTTTTTATAATTTTTAGACAAAAAAACTCCTTCAAAAGTTATTCAAGGTTAAAGTTTAATTTAGAGTAAATTTAAGCTTTTTTCCTTGATTTCTGATTTCCTTGAAGGAGTGAATTTGTTTTCTGTGAAAATTTGTATCAAAAATGAATGATTTTATATGAAAAAAAACCTTTTATGTAGAGCAAAATTTAAAGGTTTGTTTTCAACAATGAATAAAAGAGTGGACAACAATCTGTGTTACATAGTTTTTCCAAAATCATCGCATCTGTTTTCGAGTTAAACAATCGTTGTGGAAACGATTGCATGCTAAATAACTTAGTTAGAAGACCTAGAAGTCATATTCCCTAAATGCTCTGTAGGAGAGCTCACAGACACTTAGTTTCAGGTCTGAAGAAGATTGGCCACGCTGTTTAAGCTCATCAATGGACATAAAAATAAAACAGAGAACAAAAAATTTGCGGATCCCACTTTTCGATTTCTCTCCAGAACCTACAATTTTATGCCGATTCAGAACAGCTAAGTTCTATTCATGGCAGTGTAATTACTCTCAACAACGCTGTGCCGCGACACGAGCAGGGTATAGATAGCAGAGTACGCGTCGCCATACTACAATGAGACATGCATCAATCCGCCATCTCGACGGGTTTTCGAAACCATCACACTGCTGGGAAATCGCGGAAGGGAAACACCTAGTTTTTGGTGGGGCAATCAATAGGGAGAAGACCCAAACTGACTTTGGGCACGGAAATGTAGTGAGTGAGTGGCAAAGCGGCATCTTTCTGTCGCTCAGCTTTCAATTTTGTTCTAATTTCGCCACTCGCTGATTGTTATCGAAAGATTGTTGAGGTGAGGCCCAGGGTCTGGATTCTATAAGGTTTTTTTTTTAGGCACTAAACAAACGTGTTTAAGACTTGAAAAAGTTGCCAAAATTTATAGGACGATAGTAAAATAGCTTTCCACTGAAAGCAAGATTATATGAAGCAATCTTTTAACTATGCAATCTACGATAGACGATTGAACGATATTCGTCTGAAAAGTTACGGAATTTGGGCCCAGGCTCATCACGAAATGTAATGTTCCTTGTGAAAGGCGATAACAATGGAAAAAGAATTGTTTTTATCTGGCAAAACTTGGGTGGAATTGGCAAAAATTTGTAGGTTCTCTCCATTTCGCCCAAGGAATGGTGTAGAATAATTATCTACGCCACGGAGATCTCCGAGCTCTGTTGTGTTACCTTAGGTTAGGTTAGGTAGAATGGGCTGACGGTTGATCTTATTTCCACCACACGTAGATCAATGTAGATCCATTGTGATACCCTGGAGTATTGTAACGTCTTTAAAACCTAAGAATTTATGGTTGGTCAGTTTTTAACCATTTTGTGGCCTTAATGAAGTTCAACAGGCTGTTTCTGGGAGTGTCTGATAGTGCTTCTAGTCCGTTGAAGAAGTAATTTCTTAGAAATTTTTTTCTTGTGTTACCTTATTTATTTAGTTTTTATTTTTCGCCGACACATCTACAACAACTGTACTCGTACGATATGTACGTTTAATTTTTGATTCGGTTGATAAGTTCGATTGAATGAAAAAGAAGACAGATTTATAAAATGCAAAATATTTGATAGATTTTCTGTAGGACTTCTGTAATTTCCGAAAAAAATTGAAGAAATTACTTGAAGAATAGGTATACGCAAACTTCTTTCATTATTGTTGTTTTTCCTTCTTTTCCTACAGTCACACTCGCCATTAAAGTGTTATGAATTTTTTTGTTTCAAATTTTTCATAGGTATTGACAGATTTTAAACAAGCAAACGATGTTCACCATCAAATTACATAGCTACTTTTGTCGTTGGCTAACTATTGGTATTCTGTTTAAATAAAAAAATAAATTTAAAGAAAAATTCGATGTGAAAGCATTTGACGGCACAAATCTGAGGTTGTAGGTGTGCAAGAATCTAAAAGAAAAAGCCGTCACCAGCAGGCTTCTAATCAAGTCCACTATTTGAAGTCGGAACAGGAAATCTTTTCGTATCCTCGCAAATATACATTTTCATAGTATTTGGTCGGTTTCGAAAACTGTAGCGTTAACACATTAGGAAAATGTCTATCTATCTTGAAGGGTAAATATTTCTGTCATGTGGGGTTCAAGATGTAAAACGATGATAATTTACTAAATTTTGTTGTTGCCGTAAATCCAAGAGTACATACAACGTGAAAAACACACACTTTTTGACTTTAAATCTGACAATGAAATTCTTGCTGGTTCTTGTAACGGACTTTCGTCAATGCTCTTCTTCATACTTCCGTCCGCTACACTTCCTTCTCTTTTCACGTAAACATTCTCACCAATGGATGGTGAAAGATGTTGAAGATCTTTCCATTTCCATATGTGATGTAATGGAAATGGAAAGATGTTACACATCGAATATATTAAATTCACCCAAATGCAGAAAGACACTTCCCGAGCAAAAACTCTTTAATAAGATTTCGTTCGATGCCACGTTTACTTGCAACCAAATCGCTTTTTTTTATGTTTTATCAACAATGTCGTCATTTTGTTAAATCTGAAGTAGTTTGTAGTTTTGATAGAAAAATGCCCAAATTTGCTCTGACAGTAAGGTTACTCTAGTTCAAGGCCAAATAGAATTGATTTCATCTGAAACTATCTTCCAAATCTTTCCCATATTGTCTTTTGAAGCTTTATTTCAATAAAGCTTACCATTCTTAAGTTTAACCAGCTCACAAATCTGACTTCCATATAAAAGCAAGCTGTTTGCCATGACATCATCAGTTCAACAAAGCAAAAAAGAATCAGTGCTCATCTCGACGTATTATTTCCATTTTATTTATATTGAAGATGGTCAGGCATGGCTTCTCGTTTTTTTAATGTCTTGTTTCACATTTTATATAACCAAAGACTAGTACGAAGAATAGGTACATCATAATAATCTAGTGATAGTATCTGGCGTTCCACAGGGTAGCCATCCAGGACATCTTCTTTTTTTCTTATTTGTAAATGAAGTGATTTCGACTTTTAATTTTTTATAAGAATGTCATCCTATTTGTGTATTTTTTGTGTGTGTAATAAACATAGTCAAATGTATTTTTTTTTTTATATTTCATGTGTAGATGTGAGTAAAATTTCCTAGCATTTGTATAACGTAATATTGTGTTCTATCGTTAAGTTTACTGATTTTTTCACACTTTCGATAAAACATACCGAACATAATAGTTTTTCTATAGTCAAGTTATATTTGATTAATAAAAACTGTCCAATTGTGCGCTGTCATATTCTGTTTTCACACTAGCACACATTCGTTTCATCGCATATTTTTATTTTGTCACATGTGTGTTGCACACAACTTAGGAATATACCTACTTGCGGCCATGTTATTCACTCTTTGAGTCGAGATATGTATTTACATTCAAATGTATAGCACTGTAAATCCAAAAGTTGAGAATTGGTTGATAATATAATAAACCAGCCATCACGTCAAGTACTTTTTGGAATATAATCAATGTTACCCACGGTAGTTCTTTCGATTGTTATTTAGTAATAATTTGTTTAAAACATTCAGGTATTGGTGTGTGCCGCATGAGTATTTTAAAATGATGGCGTTACTTCGGCGACAGGTGACACAAGCCACGATGGGCGTTAGTATTCAAAATAATACTCAATACTTTTTTGTAAAAAAGAAATTAATGGAAAATAATATCCATATTCCAACAAAGATGTCCTTTATAATTTAAGTTGCTTAAAAATTGTGCTGAGGAAGTATAAACTGAATAGTAAATGAAACATCTGCCGAATTTTTTTTGAAAATTCACTCACTCGGAAAAGCACTCATTTTAAAAAAATATTTAAACAATAAAATTGTTTCCGTGAAGTTTAACGAATTGTCTTTGTGTGAGTAAAACTCCTACAGAGTTTCAAATTTCAAATTTTCTGTAAAGAACCAACATGGGATTTACCAAGGATCAGAAGTTTTTACCCATGCCATAAATTTGAAGGTGAACTATTTGGTGAAATTTACACAAGAGTGAACCATTAAAGAATATGTTCAACCACAGAGTTGAACTAGAGAATCAACTGCGGCAAGGTAGTAAAATTTTGCTAAGTGGGTTATTACTCAGACGTTTTTAGAAAGACGAGTAAGAGAAAAAACGAAAGAAAGAGAAAAGAGAGAAAATATACGAAACACGCAGCAACAGAAAGTCTAAATGTAATAAGAATAACCCACTAACAAGCTAAATTCGGCCGGGAACCCTTGACCGGAAACCCTCGTCGCCATTCTCTTGTCAGTTACTTTGAATTCAATTTTGAAATACATAGTTAAAGTTTTTTCGATATATTTTGGTTTGTCAGTTTGTCACAGCGGAAAATGTTGAAACATTATTCAAAACTGCCGTAATAAAAATCTATTGGCCTTCAAAGTGAAAACTACATTAAAAAATGGGAAATATTGAAATTCATCTCGAGCCAAATACAGCCGTTAAATCAAATAAGAAGCAATCTTTGATTTCACCATAGAAAGAGTTGGAACGTGTTTCAGGCAAAAAGCGTACGAGTAGGTAATGCAGAGAGTCATCTGTATTATCTACTCTATGAACATGCGTTTTCATTTGTTCTCTGGCGGTGAAAAATTAAGTGAAAGTTCAATGGTGAATTCAAATTCTTTCTTGAAAAAGTTGTTTATTCACCATCACTTATTGAGAATGAAATCAGCTGCTGTAAATTTATTGCAGGCAAATGTTTAATGTGAGGAATTACTCACAGCGAGATCTCGACGCAGAGAGGTCAATGTTAATTCCGAACCAATGAAGCTGTGAAGTCACAGTGTATTTGCATACGAAGAAAGGAATGAGTTGATAAAATAGAGAAAATGTAATGAGGAAATGGGCATTACCTTGTTCATTGAATATCATTACATACTTAATTCTTTCTTTTAAAAAGTTTGGAATGAATTCACTGTTTTTTCACTGAAATTTTTTATTCATTACGAAATTTTGCCACTGGTTATGACTCATAAAAAAATATTTCTTGACGAAATACTAGTACTTTTTGTTTGGACTCTAACCTCAAATCGATAAGACACATTCACTTCGCAGAACCGTGAGAAGAGATTGGGAATGCTTCCGAACGCTTCTAGAAGCTTCTTTTCTTCCAATGGAAACTGACATACTGCAGCACTGCGTTGCGGAAGGTAACGTTTGACATTACTAACACAACTTTCGTAATGCGACAATTTAAGCAACCCCTGCACCTGTAGCACAAACAAATGTGATGCAATGATTTTGTGGCATCAGCTGTTTCACAATAATCATACAATATGAGTAACTTGTTCAGCATAACAGTCTCGCAATGTCTTCATTCATTACGTTGCTAGACGTTGACATTTTTTCAAAATATCTCTCAAGTACTGCAGTGAAGGGGTATTCGTAATGTAAAGAGAGAGAAGCCCCATTTGTCAATGAATTGCTTTTTTACGCTTAAGAATTAAGATTCACATAATATTCTTTAGGTTTACAATCCTACCAAAAACCTGTGGCTTCAAAATCCGATTTCTGATTCACCAAAAATTGCCCCTTCGAGACAGACTTGTAGCAGGCCAAAAAAAGGAACTTTAACTTTATTTAAGACAATATCTAAAAATCACACTACGCCTATTTTGTTAGAATAAAGTTTTGTTTACTTTGATTGCAGTAGGTACACCATTACCATTTTATTTTTTAACCAGTTTATTTAAGTTCGTTAAAAAAAAAACTTACCGTTTCAACACGAGTAAATATTTAATAAATATTTATAAGTAAGATAAGAAACAAACGAATTATAACACGCTATTAGACTGTAATAAAGATACTAATGGTCTAAACCAAAATGATATAAATTGAAGAATATGCCTTCTTGGGCACTTAGAGGAATGCAGAACCATAGAACAAACAAATCGAATAATTGGATTAGTTTAATTTTCCAGTATACATACATACGTACCCTAATATAAGGTTTGCTTCCATACATACATATGTATATAGAAACCAAAAAAGTGCTAATAAGCAAACGCGGTGGCACAAGTGCTTGTGTAGTACGTATTGAATATAACTACATATACTATACAAATTGACAGCATGTGACGAACTTTTATAAACCATGGCAAAGACACGATTCAAGGTACAAATTTCAAGTTTTACTTTTACAAAAATATAAAGCAAAATTTTCAATAGCAGTGTTGGTCATAATATAAAGCAGCTTAACAAAAATTACAGCAATTTTTTTTTTGTTTGTCATGATTTACGAACTACGACATATCAATTGTTATTCATTTATTATTTATATCTATGCATAAGCACTCTAAAAGCTTAGGAAAACAAAAAAATGTTTTTACATACCTTTCGAATAGACAAGTTCTTGGTCGTCTTCGTGTTGTTCGTTGAAATCGTATTTTTCTGCTTCTTCATTAATTGTCAAAGCGAATGCATCTTGAATGATAAGAATATATTTTTGTGTATCTTTTAGCAGGTTGTTTTTGACTGCGGATGAATTAGCTGTCTTTCAAAGGTGGTATACAAGGATCTATGAGAATTTTGCACTTAACAATAAACAGAATATTCAACAACGTTTCACTTCATTTAATCAATTACACTGGGCAACGGCAAGGGTTTTGAGTTCATAAGTGGCTAAAATTGTTTAGTTAGGCTTTTGAGGTAATTTTCCACAAATGTCAATAAAGTGAGTTTTTCTCCAGACAATCTTTTTTTTACGAATTTTAGATCAGAAGAAAGCTATTTCTTTCTGCCTTTTTGTTGCTTTTCAATGGGTACAATGGTAAAATTGTACCATTTTTAAAATATTTATTTCAACTGTTCGAGAATATGCAGAATTAGAAGACGGGTGGACAAAAGCCGCACTAAAAAATAAATAGGGTGGCATTACAGGGCACCTCTTAGGAATTTCGTTCAACCATACCTTGGTGAAAGGATTGATAATAGCTGCTTTTCCTCCCATTGTTTAAAAAAGGATACCTTTAGCTCTGGTTAAACCACTATAAATTATTCCATGAGAGTTACTCTACAAGTTTCTTTTGATACAAACTAAAACACTTTGGTCCTGTCTTCCTTGGAAACTAAACGTAGAAATATAAAAGCTTGGGTGCACAAGCTCGGCTTGGGAAAGTGCCTAGTGTGTTTCTTTCAACCGTTTCCGAAAATTGGAGAGGATTGGAGGGGACCTACATTTCTTATAGGATTGTAAACGGTTATGTAAGATAGTACTTTCCATAGCAGTATTTGGACTTCTTAATTCTTCTGACGAAAGGCGATAACTGGTATAAAGCACTTCGAACTTTACTGAGTCTAGCCAGTGTTAATAGATTGAGGGGAATTCCCCTTTTTGTGGAGAATTGAGGTCGAAAATTTGTTAAAAGGGGGAAATGGGGATCAACTACAAAGTATGGGGAAAAACAGAATCTAACTCTCCTTACCAAACAAAGCCAGCCCATTTACAAATAAGTGTGCGTAAACAAACAACTCATATACTTACACAAAGAGAAATCATGCAAAGACTGAAAATATCATTTCTGTTTGTTTTGTATGCTGGAATCTGGAAATGTGTTTTTTACATACGAGCTATTGATGAAATTTTGAAGAGGTTTCCAATTCAAAATAATGAAATTAAAGCTATGGAGTTTCTCTCTCCAGAAAAAGCTTTGATTACTTCGAAGTGAATAAATTGTAAGCAAATTTCATTGTTTTCCTTAAAAGTTCCAAATTGTAATGAAGAATAACTGACATCTGAATGGAGAGAACTGACTGTTTCCATCGCTGTTTACGAAAAAGAAAGGCATTGATAGATTTTAAAGAAAATCTATTATCTCCCAATTTAAGTCTTGTACCTCGGTATGATCTTAAAGTTATTAAACCGCCATATGAAAAGCCCTTTTTTTACTAAACCGTTTGAAATCGAAAATTGTAGACCCTTTCCTCTGACGCTGCCTAATCTAGCATGAAAGAGTTCAACTCATTCATCACCATATACTGGGTGCGACAAAAGTATGGAAACCCCTGGAAATATGGCAGAATATGCGTTAAAAAAAATCAAAGATCCTTTATCCGACGCATTTTTTGACGAGAAATCCGATGGTGACCTTCAATTTGACCTTGGACGTAACCTTGAAGCCCCAGCGACCCAAAAATCGATTTTTCAAACGGAAACCCCCATTTTTTATTGCAGATTTGGAAATAGCGCAAAATTTTACGAAAAAATATGTATTTAATTTTTTTTAATGATATTATTAGAGGTGCAGCTCTTGGAATAAAAAATACATGAAAAATGAAAACATTGGTCTGAAACCCTTGGAAATATCGCAGAATATTCGTTAAAAAAATCAAAGACCCCATATCCGACGTATTTTTCGACGAGGAATCCGATGGTAACCTTGAATTTGACCTTGAACCCAGCCATATTTCCAGGGGTTTCCATACTTTTGGCGCACCCTGTATAATCAAAATCACAGCTGACTTCATCATGTCGCTTTTAAGCTGTCGATGTGCCTTCATCATCAGGGGTCTGTAACAAACAGCTACAGGTTTACAACACAAGTCAAGAGTCACTTGTAGAATTATGTCCAATAGATTTGTAGACGAGCGAGCAAACTTGTATAAATGCTAATAATCTTTCTGAAATTGCCCTTGGAAATTGTTTACGCTCTTTTGACACAATTTGAACGTTGTATTTAAGAGTTTCTTATCCAGTTTCCACAAATTCTTAAATTATTCTACGCGGTTTTACAACAAATATTACAAACTTCATGAGTTCATTGTTCAATTCTATGATAAGTAGACAACGTTATAATATAGCTGTCGATATGATGAAAGAAGAGGTCGTTTAGTTTGATGTTATAATATATCAAAAGTAATTTATTCTGTACAATGTACATAAATACAAGTCTAGGAAATTTTCTTGGAATGATTTTCGATTCTACTTGATTGAATGTTTCTTTGTCGCTGGAAAACTTTATAAGGTTCACCAAACATAAAGTTTCATGAACTAAGTTTAATAATACCCCATATTGATTTGGTTTTGGCTTCCATAACTCATCTTGTTTGTGCTACGTTTTAAGTAAAAAATATAATATTTTTGTTCTTGGTTTTGTTTTCAAAGAATATTGGTGAAAAATTTCGAAAAGAACGAGAAAACATAGACAGGTTCAAGGAAATCTGGTTTACAACGCAATTTTGCTAGCAATTAACAGATATTTTATAATATTACTTCTTCTGATGAGTCCTTTTTTCGTATAAAAAAAAAAAAAAACAATGAAACTTGTCTCTACATACCTTCGGGACTTTGAAAATCAGTATATTTTTCGGGTCTCTCCTCCAATTTTGTGTCTATCGGCGTCGGTGGAGGCGTTTTTGAGTGCGGCAAATTTTCAGCATCTGAAATATACAAAATAAGAAGAAACGTGAAAATGCAAGTTCTTTATGCTTTAGTGTTTGTTTTTTTTTAAAGAACAATTGAAAACTGGCTGTCATTCCCTTGGGAAGGAGAAAAACCAATTTTTAAAAGTTCTTTTCGAAATTTTAACGGAAATCGATATAAATTCGTCCGGAAACACTCGGTCATCATTATATTTACAGTTTGATTGAAATAAAGGTTACACAAAAGGCTTTTTACTTTTCTCACAGTGGGTAAATTTCATTTTAAGCTACTACGACACACATGTTATAGCGTACTTGTAAAAATAATGAAACTTAATAGACTCTGAAAGTAGACGTTAATTTAGAGTGTGTTCAAACATTTTTCGAAGTTTGTATCTAACGCGAGAGGTCATTTTAAAGAAAATAACGAGCTTGAATTTGAGATAAAATAATAAGGATTAACTCAATGATCAGAGAGTCAACAGCGGCAAGGTAGTGCCATTTTGCCCACAAGCTAAATTACAGCATGAACCCCCACCGGGAACTCTGGCCACTTTTTTTTTGTTGGTTGATTTGAAATCAATTTAAAAAAGTGAACTTATTCCATATTTTTGGGCTGGAAGCAATGGAGAGAATGTTCAAAGCTTCATTCAAAGCTGCTGCAGTAAACATTATTTGCTACAAAAGTTAAAACTACAATAAAAAAGGTAGAAATAATGAAACTCAATTTTAACCGGATATGGCCATTAATTCAAATAAGACGGTATCTTTGATTTC
This sequence comes from Melanostoma scalare, assembly GCA_949752695.1. NCBI lineage: Eukaryota > Metazoa > Arthropoda > Insecta > Diptera > Syrphidae > Melanostoma > Melanostoma scalare. The sequence continues at coordinate 208,470,312 of OX456984.1, read as the reverse complement.
ACCACAAAAATAATTTGACGGTGTTTCAGGCAAAGGGGGAACGAGTTGACTCTCTGTGCACATGAGGTTGAATTACACCAATTGCAAATCCTTTACGTGTAATGAATTTCAATTCCACCACACATAAAGACCTAAGAACCTTTTACCAGAAACTATTTTCTTACATCAAAATGATTTTGTAAAATTGTAGAATCTAAGTAATTACCTTTCATCGCATCCAATCCAATGTTTCCTTCACTCAGTTTTCTGGTGATGGTCTCTTCAATTGATTTGTAAAACTGCTCTTCTGTTGAGGTTGTGACTTTATCTATCGTATAAGTACTTATTTTGGTCTTTATTTCTGTGGTTATGTGTTCTATTGAAGTATCGGTGTCTTTTTCACTTTGAAATTTTTCAATTCCAGTTGCTAATACTTTTTTCGTTTCTGATTCAATTTCATGGTAACTTAGGTTTGAATCGTCGGGCTCGTTATCTTCGTTACTTGTGTCTGATGATCTCATTTGAAATTTATTTGATACAAGACGATCCAGCTCTTCTTTGCGTTCTGTGCTCTCACTTTTTTGTGGCGAAGATTTGCGAATTATTTCATTTGTTGTATATTTTTCTGCCTTATCCACGGGTTCACTGATGCTTTTTGAATTGTCATCAGGAGTTTTTTCTTCTTCATCATCGTCGTCTTTTCTTTTTATGGTAGTTTTGAACTTAAAAACCAATTCTTTGTCAAAATCAGTTTTTGATATTTCCACTGTATCCTGTTTGTTCATTTTGATTTTCATAACATTGTCGTTGGGCACCGATGACTTTATGACATTGTCAATGGGCATTTGCAACATTATTTCTTCCTCGTGGATGGCTTTCTTGTCGTCAATTAGGCTCGTTCGTTTTATTTCGGTGATTTCTTGGACGATTTCTTTCTTTTGACTTGATGCAGGTATCTGACGTTCAATGGAAAGACGTTTCACAATTTTCTCTCGTCTTTCGGCAACAGTGCGCTTTTGATTCTCGTCGTCTGACTCGGATTCTTCGACTTCTTTTTCTTCGGCTAAGTATTTTATTTCTTCTCGATCGTGAATTGATGAACCTAAGTGAGTTGGAAAAAGAAAAAATTAATTTCTTCACAAAGTAAAAACATTTATTACAAATTAAAGAACCATTTTTGCTACTGAAAATTATACATAAATGTGTAATACGTGTAAAGTATGTTTAAATAAAAGGTGACTCACTCTTTCCGTATTCAGTCGCCTGCAGATTTTGTTCTTGGCCGGCATCATTGGCTCTTTGCGCAGGACTACATTTTTGAAGAATGTCTTCTCTTCCTATTGCTTTCAACGCATACTCCAGTAAACTAATATCATAATGCGGTTTTTCTTTAAAAAGTCGAAGCATATCCTGTGCTTGCCGTGCAATGCTATTTGGGTATTTAGAAACTATTACGTCGATATCTGTCTGTGATATTCCGATCTCCGGTGCCAATTCTATATAATCTTTACCTAAAAGATTTGACAGGTCGACTATTCTCATGTCTCCAACGTAGTGACTACTTGGGTACTTAAAACTCTCAAGGGTATGTTTCTCTTGGACTGTATACAGATGATCTGGGATCACTATTTCTGGAAGAATTATATTTAGTATACAAATAGGATGCTGTGGTGGTTCTCCTTTGGCAACTTTTGCCTCTTTCATAAACAATGTTCGGCCGACAATGTCAGCGTGTTGATCCTTAACTCTAACAGAAAACGGTAAACGGTTTTCTCGAAAAGCCTTAAACATAAGCTGCAACTGATCTCCTGATTTTGTTACAGGGACTAAGTTTCCAGCCATTTCAACATATTGCGGCTTTCCTTCCAATACTTCTACATCTCTACTCTTTGCAACTTCGGTGAATTGCTCTTGTTTCTCCAAAGTTTTGTCTTCTCTATCATCAGTCATACAAAACACTCGAAGTTTTGCTTCATTCGATTCAACTCTTTTTGCGAAAACAACAAATTTGGCCATGAATGGAACATGTATAACTTCCCTGAAAAAAAAAATAAAAAAAATAAAACTTTTTATTACTTCTTGTATATTGCTATATGTAAATATATTACTGTATGGCAGACGAACTAGCCAAAAAGGGCACGACCACTTCCCTACGCTCATAATGGAACAACATAGGTGCACCTATCGCTACATGTAAACTCCTACTTAGACAAGACGCTTCGGGATAACAAACACTAGATGGACTGAGAGTAACAACTACCTTGCAACCAAAAAAGTTTGGCCGTGTCTAGACTCAAAACGCTCGAAGAGTTTGTTAGCCTTGAACCGCCTGTATCTAGGTTCTACCATAGGTGTTCTTACGGGACACTGTTACAATAGGGAGACACGCCAAAAGACTTAGTGTGTTTTCCAATGATTTCTGCAGAAGCTGCATGGACGAAGAAGAGGAAGAAACCGTTCAACACCTTCTTTGCTCATGCCCTGCACTACTTCATAGAAGGAAAACTCATCTCGGTGAATTCTTTTTTGATGATACTAGCATTTTAGCTTACTTAGGACCTTAAAAGTCTTTCGAAATACATTAAAAGTTCCGCGTGGTTCGACTAGCAGGTGATTTACCGGCTAGCAGTGGCGTGGCGTCCATATAACACGATTCCTATCGTCTTACCTTTTAAAATGTGTCCCTTGTTCGTAGAAAAAACCAGCAACATAAGTCTACAACTAAGAAGTCAACAGCCTATCTTTGCCCATACGTACAATGTTCTTCAAGCACTTTTAAATTTGCGAGATACACACACAATACACAAAGCAAACACAAAACACAAAGCATTGAAAATCGCCGCGCAGAACATATTCTGTGTTTGTCCCTGTCTTTCCTTCGATATACTTCCACCCCGGTGCCTCCCTTTTCAATACACGTTCTCTTATTGAAAAAAGTAAGACGATAATTTTCGTCTTACTGCAATTTCTGCTTGGACAAAATAATACAGTTTTCGCCTTAGAGTTATGTACGGCGAATTCGGTTTTGTTGTGCTGTTTTTTTTTTTTTTTCTACTGATCATTGTTTTGAATTATTTGCAAGTTTAAAGTGAATTTCAACCTAAATGACTTAAGTTATAGAAAAATCGGCTTCGATTAATCCACGTTTGGAATTTAAGGTACCTTCTGTTTATTCCTTATTAATTTGTGTAGGAGCCATTCCATATGAAAACGGTCAATCCGAAATGTTGCTATACCTCCGATTTTGCTCCAACTTTGTAGAAATGTTCCTTTGCTATCGAAATACGAAATCGTCAAAGGATTTTTTTTTTGTAATTTTCCTCTCCCCTCCAGCCATACTCAAAGAACCGAACATAGTGATTTTATGGGCTTCAGACTTTGCACTCTTAAATTGTCTGTATTCAAGCGATTAGGACGATTAAGGTGTCATTTTAAAGCTGATAAAGCATTCTTTTCAAATCAATCAAAAGGTTTAAGATATTTGAGTTGCTTTAGAAACCTGATCCTTTTGAAATCAACACATTTTATATACATTTTTGCCATTTTTGAAGTAGTCCTTTGCCTAATGCCTAAAATATCAATAGTAAGTCCCTAAAAATTTTAAAGACTTAAGACTTTTTTAAGACTTAAAGTTGAAGAATAGACCTTTAAATCCTGCCCACTCCCGTATTGATATCTGGCAGTCAACATTCCCAATTTTTCCATAGCTTAGAAATAAGCTTGTTTTTAATCATCTGTAACTTCAGTGTGCATGCGAATAACAAAATGAAATTTTCAGAACTTATAGTTGAAGAATAGACCTTTAAATTCTACCTACTTTCATTTTGATATCTGGTAGTCAACATTCACAAAAATGCTCCCAACGATTGGCTTTTTTCAAAAGCTCAAAGTTTGAAAGGGATGTTTGTAAAGCACATAAAAAAATTTGTTTTTGATCAACTTTGGATTTTTTATTTTGTAATTATTGTAAGGTTTAATTAGGGAAATTTTTAGGGACTTACTATTGATATTTTAGGCACAGGACTACTTTAAAAATGGCAAAAATGTATATAAAATGTGCTGATTTCAAAAGGATCAGGTTTCTAAAGCAACTCAAATATCTTAAACCTTTTGATTGATTTGAAAAGAATGCTTTATCAGCATTAAAATGACACCTTAATCGTCCTAATCGCTTGAATACAGACAATTTAAGAGTGCAAAGTCTGAAGCCCATAAAATCACTATGTTCGGTTCTTTGAGTATGGCTGGAGGGGAGAGGAAAATTACAAAAAAAAATCCTTTGCCGATTTCGTATTTCGATAGCAAAGGAACATTTCTACAAAGTTTGAGCAAAATCGGAGGTATAGCAACATTTCGGATTGACCGTTTTCATATGGAATGGCTCGTAGGTGATTCATTTTTCTCGACTTACCATTTGACAATATCCACGCCACGCCACTGCCGGCTAGTCCCGTAATGGAAGATTAATAAGTGATCAACTCGTTAATTTCACATCGGGTTTCTGAGATCAGTAGGTGATTAACTTGCTGATCTAAGTGGTATCACAATGGGCCCTTGCGGCCTAAGTGTGTCAGGCAATGTACTCATTGGCTGACAGCCACTTCCACCTAACCTAACATGTAAATATATTTGCTAGCTTAGCTTTGGAAATGTTTTACCTTTTAATGTTTGACTAGCTCGTGTCTAAAAAATCAATCAACATAAGGGAAATATGGCTTTAAAAAAAGCAGCGCTAATGTTTTGACCACAAAGCAACTGGGTCATCTTCAACGGAGGCCTTGTGCATTACTCTCAATCATACCTTTTAAGGGAATTGAAGAACCTGCAATTTTTTCTATTACAAACCAAAAGTCGATAAAGCGCTTTTCATGGCATGAAATTAGTATAGGGAAATTAGCCAATTCCTCGCGAAAGACGATACCACGTGGAGTAACATTTTTTTCCTTGATGTTTCTAGGATTCGAAACTAGGACCTCTTAAACAACAGTCACACGCTAACCATTACACCACGGACACCACGTTAAGTCGAGAAGTTCAAGTAACCATGTCAGGAAGTACAGCTTTTAAATGACTGGAAAACCTGCTACTAAGTAAGTGGGCACCAATGTAGCATGAGAATATTAATACAACCATTCTGTCATGTATTCATAAAGGGTGTGTTTAAGTTCATGCGACGCCGACGCGACGTGTGCGACACGTATGCTGCAATCACATAATATGGTACAAAGCTTTAAAGCAAAGCTTTAAGACAGTTTAAAGTTTGATGAATATCATTGTCAATGATTGGTGATACCCGTGGCGTTATGTCCTCCTGCTAACCCAGAGGTTCGAGGTTCGAATCCCAGCAGAGGCAAAAATGTTTTTTCACGGGGACTGGCAAGTTCTCCGTTAGTAAATTCATTGCCATGAAAAGCGCTTTCTCAATTAGCCGTTCGGAACAGGCAGAAAATTGTAGGTCCCCTCCATTCCCTCACAAGGCATGGTTGTGAGAAATGCGCTAGGCCCAGAGTCTCTTCGCTCTGTTGCCCCACTCTATTTATTTATTTTAGAATATCATTGATCATCTTTTGAAAGTATATGCAGCTGTCGATATGGGTGGTCCTTTTCCATCCAGAGACCAACAAAAAGATTCTAGTTGTTATGGATTACTTTAGCAAGTGGTCCGAATCATACAATATCACAACTCAAGGGCCTGATCCTTCAAGAGTGATTGAAGCTCACAATAATAAATGGAAGACCGTGAGTAAATTTGAATTATATTGCACACAGCTTTTGTCACCCTTGCAGGATCGTATTGGAAGAGTGTACACATTTTTTTTTCGTCGATAATAATTAACTCTAGGGTAGGCTAACTACATACATAGATCATTAATGAAAAGAGGACATCAACAGGAATCTCAACAAAAGCAAAGAAATAAGGAAGCCTTTCTTTTTTGAGATGTTTGCTTTTACAAGGACCGAAAATGGTCATTCTTAAAATCTAAAAAACGAGCCAAGAAAAACAGCATTTGCGTTGTTGATTTAGAAAAAATGAATTCAAAGATCAATTCGTACATACAATTTTTAAGGATGTGTTCGCAGCAAAACAAAATTTCTTTTAAGTCGAATTAAAACTAAAAAAAGAAAAATCTTTTTACAAAAAATGATGAAAATCGAGAAGATCAATTGATGTCAACTCCATTATTGTTCTTTTATTAAATTAAAGGCAAACCATGGCAAACATTTTATTTAATTTTTTCTAAGTATGTACTTTAATGTGTAATAAATGCACCAGTGGCGGATCCAGGATTTGGGCATGGGGGGGGGGGGTCCATTACTCAAAATTTTATTTATATATACGAGGTTTAGCAGATTCAATTAGAAATTATTTACATGATGTTGGCGTCGATTGCTCATATATGTATGGCCAAGGATTCGACGGAGCTCCGGCAATGAGTGTCCAATTCATTGGGGCACAGGCTCATCTGAGATCGTATTTCCCCCTGGCAATTAATGTACATTGCGCTGCACATAGCTTTAGTTTGGCAGTCAATGCAGCATGCCAAGTGTCAGGAATCAAAAATGCGTTAGGAACTATCGGAGCGATTGAAGCATTTTTTCACTGGCCAAAAAGACAAAGAAATTTCAAAAATGACAAACAAAAGTGAGAAAAAAAACAAAAGTTGAAGTCTTTTTGTCCTACTAGGTGGGCTCAGTCTTATGAAGCAGTTGGAACGTACGTTGAATTGCAACCGGCTGTTATTGAATCTTTTGAAGAAATCAAAACGTGGAAAGATCGAGATACTTCGCAAAATGCATTGCATCTTTTGACAGCGATTTCGACGGTTAAATTCCAAATCGCCTGTCACATTATGGAATCAGTTAATTCGATTGTTTTGCCTTTGAGTCGGGAATTGCAATCTAAAAACGAAGATCTGGGTGAGGGTACTAAGCTGGCAGATGACGCTTTGAATGAATTTACGTACAAACGCGAAAACGCAGATTCTACTTTCCACGTTACTTATGAAATTGCCACGCCACGCGCCGCCGCCGCCGCCGCCGTTGCAATCAACAAAAAAATCGTTGCAACGTTCAAGCACAAAGTATTTAAGACTACTACAGAATTTCATTCTATATTCCGTTTCTTGAAACGTTCATTTCTCAACTAAAAGTCGGTTCTCTGAATTTTCAGATCCATTTTCCAAAGTTTCGGGCAAATGTTTCTTAAACAAGAATTTAACGAAAAGAAAAGCGCTGACCTCTACACATTTTACGAAGATATATCGGATTGTGCGAAAGAAAATTTTCTGTCAGAAGTCAAGATGTGGAGACAACGAATCCACGGCCAGAACATCCAAAATGCGCTTGATGCTTTACTGGTTAATATCTTTCGATCAAAAATTTACATGTAAAAAAGTTTATATGTGACACGATCCGAGAAATACGAAAGTCAACACAAGGTCGGAGATGATCGAGATCAGCAACACCTTCATCAACCTTCCTAACGGAACACAGCTCAGGCCTCAGGCCAAAGAAGCAGGTCAAGTATCTAGAAGTCCACTTCAACGAGCGTTTCAACCCGCTCGCGACTGTAGTTGTTAGGAAAGCTAACTATGCTTTCCATCGCATTCATCCGCTGATGCGTAGAAGAAGTGGACTTAGCCAAAAAACGAAATTTCTGCTGTACAAGCAGGAACAACGAGTACGGGACACAATTTCGAAGCCCAGTTTTTCTGCCCTCTATGGTCCTGGTCTAGAAAAATCATTAAATTTTTCTAGATCAGAGGTGTCAGAGGCAGAGTCGTTCAGATTTTATTGCATAGTTGTTGTGATGCAACTACGGAGGCGCGTTGAGTGCCGCGCAATCTACGATTTGAAGACTTTTAGCCGATTCCGAACGGCTAATCGAGAAAGTGCTTTTCATGGCATGAAACTACAATCGGAGAAATTAGCATTTCTTTGGGAGACTCAATGCCCTTGAAAAACTTTTTTTCTAGCGAGAAGGTTCGAATGAGTTGATTCACATAACAGTTGGAGCAATTTGAGTGGCCGAAAATTGGACTTCTCGATTTCGAACCAAATATTCGGCCCATGTGCCCGAAATCGTTTTTAAGCACTTCACTCAAAAATTGATAATAATATTTAATGTTTGATTTTTTTGATTCCAATTTAAAAGCACTAATGGCATAAGAATTTCCTTTATTCAAAACCAATATCATGATAGTGAAACTTTTTTTTTCATTTTAAGTTTATGTAGCTCTAAAAAAGCACCCTGTAGTAACTATGATAGGTAACACAACAGACACCACACACCAGCAATATTGACAACTTGCCACAAAGCTACGTAGATTTGAGTAAAAAAAAGCTATACTACGTTTATACCGTTTTGATAGGCTTGATTAACCACAGATTATATGAGACCGCGAGTAAACTGCTGCAAGGTAGTCCCATTTTGCGAACAAGCTAATGCCTATTTTCATTGGTACAAAAAACACCACTTTTCAAAAGTAGCATTTCAATCAATTTGTTTTCACTTGTTTTAATTGATTTTGAATTTGTATACCTCTAAGAAAACACCCTTTATTTGCACAAATGATTCAAGCAGCTACCACAGACATACTCGTACCAGCCAAATTTACTGTTTTTTTGCTTATTTATTATATTTTTTGATGAAATTACCTGTAAAGATCAGTGGCCATTTTTGTTGCATCAGAAATGTTTCTACAGTCCATCAACCAAAATCTCGCTGAAACAGTTGTAGTAAATGAAACGCAGTCATTAACAAACGTAAGTGGAGTAGATCCAGTGACGTCTTCCCATTGAGCTCTAGATGCGCCACCTTAATTGAAACAAAAAAGTACTGCACAATGTAATAAATTCAATGAAACAAAATCGTTGATTTAAATATTAATGCAACATAAATATTTTTTTAATACAGGCAATATGTTTTTTTTTTTTTTTTTGATTTGAGTTAAAGTGTAAACCTGTGAAAAAATATATTAAGTGAAAAATAATAATAAACGTAAAATACTAAGTTTAAAAAAACGCTATGCAAAGATGTATTTATGAGAAATGCACTCAAGCGGTAGGTTCTAGTTGAAGTTAACCACAAAAAATTATATCAATGAAAGCTTTCTACTTCATGCGAAAGTTACGTTATTAATACTGTATAGAAATATTTTCATTTCATTTATATCTATGTATATAGTAAGAAACCAATGTTCGTTTTTTTTTTAATATTACGATTACGTTTACGATTACGATTACGATAACGATAACGAGTACTGTACAATAAAAGACGATTGTTTTATCTATGTTATGATTTTTGTACTTTTTGGATAAATTTCATATTCATACTAAGCGTAAGTTGTGAGTTGTAGGTTGTAATTACAAGTCTTGTTTTAACTTCAGCAAAAATATATTTTCGCATAAATAAACAACAACTAAAATGTCGAAAAGTTACGTTATTTTATCATTACAAAAAGAAAGGCTTAATATTTTAGTATTCTATAGACATATTATGTATCATTGGTTTCAGAAAAGTTCCCTTAAGGACCACTAACTAGTTTAGTTTACTGATTTCCACAAACGAATTACGAATCCTTGATTTTAAGCGTAACCTCATTTTTTGTTTCATTTTCAAAAATCAATAAAGACGAAAACTGTGTGTGTAAAAGTAAGGAAGAAAGAAAATTTGGTGTTCGTTTAGATAACTATGTAAACTTCAGCTGCAGTAACGGTAAATTTAACAATAAACTCAAACATTATCATGTGAATGCAAATATACGTCATCTCATAAAAGCAAAAACGTACGAGTACGAGTTACGATATTTCGAATGTGTGGGTTCGATCTGCAAGGTATTTGCATAATTTTGATTTTGAAAATTTGTTTCACTCTGCCTACGTCACGTTTTGTTAATGTTTTTGATTTGATTGGTTTTCTTTAAGTTTTCATAAAAAGTGTTTGTGTGGAAAAACAAAATAATTTCATTCAAACAACGTGTATTTGCACAGCTTGGATATACATAAAAGTGAGAATATACAAATACCAGATATTTTTTTTATTGTATTTTTTTTTTTTTTTTGACAAAAAGGTTTAAATGAAATTAAGTTTTAACAATTATTGCTCTATTTCAAAATGCACATATTATTAAAATGTATTTAAAAAAAATTGTAACAGAGGAAAAGTAAAATATCAATATTGATTTCTTAGGAAGTTGTTTAAAATAATAAAATTGCCAAAGCATTTTCATCTTTTAAGAAATTTGCAACTTCATAGTAGAATTATGTACGAGTATATAATATGCAGATTAAAATTTGCGTTTGAAATGTCTTGTTGTTTATGTATGCTTTATATTTATAATTTTTGGTTAAGTTCTTTTCTTTTGTTTTGTTAGTTACCTTTTAGAGATCTTTTCCGAAACACACCTTCAACGATGAAAAAAAAGAATGGAATGCGTGCACATATGCATTAACGCATTAGTACAAAAATTAACTATAGTTATTTTTTAATCTTTTTGTTAAAAAAAAAGAATACAGTAAATCAAAACGCATAAGTATGAAACAAAATAAGTGATGTTGTATTTATGACATTATTGCACAACGAAAACCAAATAGATATATGTATTGCTTAGATCAACTTAGACACATTTATATGTAGTTTATATACGTATACTTTCCTTCTCTTTTCAGTTTCTTAACGAACCTCATAAATATTTCTTATAAAATATGATTATTTTTATATTTTGTATACACATAATTCAAACACAAGTGCGAAAGTTTTAAATTGAGTTATTCATACCGTTTACACCACAAATATCATGACTTAGGGACCCATTTTGCTTTTCACAATAGAAAAATTAAAAAAATATTTTCCTTTTTATGGATTTATTATTGGAAAACTTCTCCCTCAACAAGAAGAGGGGCTTTCAAAGATAGTAGTGTTTGCAACCGAAAAAAAATTCACAAACTACGATCAAACTAAAAAATCTGAACACAATTTTGGCTCTTCATCAATGTTTGGGTAAAATAAAATGATCTTTTGACGATACAATCGACATCGACGCGACTATGGACGACTGAACGACAATCTTGTAAAAAGTTACGTAATCCAGGTCTAAGTCGAATAGGTTGGGTCGAGACTAAAAAAAAAACAGTGCAATTTTATGAAAAACTAGCTGCCTGGCGCAGTTCGGGTCGTGCGGTGATTAAGTGTATAACATTGATCTTGCAACGTGTTCATGGCGTGATGGTAAGCAGGTTCGAATCCCAACAGCGGCAAAAGTGTTTTTCCTCGGGTGTATCGCCGTTCCCGTCGGAAAATGGGGATGAATTGCATTGTAATGTTGTAATGGTGTAAAAAATTTGAAATCGATTCAGTGGTTTTTTGACTTCCCGTTTCCGTTTCCGAGGGAACATGGGGAAAATTTAGTCCGGAGTAATGTAGCACTCTAACTTTGAAAGAATTTTTGATATTGATTCAGTATTTTCTATGTTCCCGGTTATTTCCCGTTCCCCTAAGAATATGGGAATGAAAAAATATAGTAATATGGAAATGAAGTATGGTCCCTGCTAATCAGGGTTAAAGAAGCACTCTAAAGGTATAAGAATTTTTGAAATCGGTCTAGTGTTTTCTAAATTCCAGTCTATGTTCCCGTTCTCGTCCCTTTACTTTTGGAATATGGTGATGAAATATAACCATTATCATTTCTCAGCCTCTAAAACATCTTTGTTCCAAATATTATTCAATTTGACGCTGTTCTTTTGGACCCTTTTTGTTGAAAGTTGAGATTTGATACTTTGTTTTTAAATACTTTGTTTATTTTATTGTTATCAAATTGTTCTAATTTTTATATGTTTGATTTATTGAAAACAAATATTATTACTGTTCAGAATCTTAAAACATCAGGTTATGGGCCTTATCACGAACTAAATACAAAATAATAAGGAAATTTGTATTGGGAAAAGATGTCTGAAACGAAATTCAGTATTGAAAAGCTTCGGGGAAGCGAAAACTTCGAAGACTGGAAATTTTCCGTTGAAGCTTATTTCCAAATGAAAGGACTTTGGACGGCTGTTTCTGAAGGTAGTGAGACGGAGAAGGATGCAACGAAGCTCTTAAACGCAAAATCGGAGCTTATATTGCTTGTTGAAACATCCATTTATCCTCATATAAGACATTGCAAAAGCGCTAAGGAGATTTGGGATTCTCTTCAGAAAATTTTTCAAGATTCTGGTCTTGTGAGGAGAGTTGGGCTCATCCAAAAGTTTTGTTCTACAAAATTGAAAGACTTTTCTACCGTAGATGCGTACGTTAACGATGTGTTAAATACATCATACAAGCTCAGGTCTGTTGGTCTCAACCTAGATGAAGAATGGATAGGATCAATGCTTCTAGCTGGTCTTCCCGAAGAATACAAGCCAATGATAATGGGAATCCAAAGCTCTGGGATTCTTATTACAGGAGACAGTATTAAAACCAAAATTCTTCAAGACATTAATCTGGATTCAAGTCAAGATACTGCTTTTGTTGGCAAGAACAAGAAAAACTTTGGGAACAAGAACTTTAAGGGTCCTAAATGTTACAACTGCAACGAATTTGGCCATATTGCTGCTAAATGTCCAAAAAAGAATAAGAACCTTCAAGAAAAGAAGAATGCGATGTTAGGATGTTTTTCTGTCTCGGCTCTTGAAAAAGAAGAATGGTATTTTGACTCGGGAGCGTCAGCTCGCATGTGCTCAAATAGTGCATGCTTTTCAAGTAAGATGGAAAATCTTAATTCTGAGGTAATTGTTGCAAATAATTCAAAAATGCAAGTCCAAGGTATAGGTAGAGTCGATATGAAGATATCTAATGGAAAATTCAAAGAAAGTGAGGTTGAATTTTTAGAAGTCCTTCACGTTCCTGACTTATGCATTAATCTCTTATCTGTCTCGAAAATTGTTCAGAAGGGTTTTTCAATGATTTTTTCCAAGAATGGATGTTTAGTAAAAGACCAAAGGGGTAATGTTGTTGCAACTGCAAGCTTGGTGAACAATATGTTCCGACTCAACAGACCACACAACCAAAGTGCATATTTTACAAAAAATGTAACTTCACACTTTGAACTTTGGCACAAGCGTGTTGGACATCCAAGTATCGAAACCACACAAGCTATGATTCCAAAAGGTGCAGAATATTGATTGCGATAGCTCAAAAATCAATTGCATCACATGTATCAAAGGTAAAATGGCACGCCAGCCTTTTAACTCAATTGGTAACAGGGCAGAATAAATTTTAGAACTGATACATACAGATCTCTGTGGTCCGATTGAACAAAAATCAATTGGAGGTTCAAAGTACATGCTTTTATTCATTGATGATTTTTCAAGAAAAGTCTTTGCGTTTTTCATAAAAGTATAAAAATCTAGTGGGGGTGTTGAAAGTTGAGATTTTATACTTTGTTTTTAAATACTTTGTTTATTTTATTGTTATCAAATTGTTCTAATTTTTATATGTTTGATTTATTGAAAATAAATATTATTACTGTTCAGAATCTTAAAACATCACTTTTGAATACAAACTCTAAGTCCTCGTTTACATTCCCGTTTCCGATCCCAAACGAATATCGGGGTGAAATATGGCCAATGTTACTTTCGAGGCTCTAGAGTCTAGACCATCTTTGTACTTAATTTCATTCAAATTGGCTCATTAGTTTTAGAGTCTATTGAATACAAACAAACAAATCTTTCCTCTTTATAATAGTGTAAAGATTGATTCAAAATAGAAAAAAATGGTTTCAAATCACCCAAACAACCTACTAACACCACGTTTTTGTAAGCTAATACTTTATTTTTTAATCGACATTTCAATTTAGTGATGGGTTTTGGAGTGATCTTACTTTTCTTCTTACTTTTTTCGGCAACACATTCATCCTGTTTTATCAAAGAGATCACAGCTCTGCCACTTAGCTGCTTCACACTATAGTGATCCACGTTTGAAGTAAGCCGCTTCGAACTCGAATTGTTTGGGCAACCCTCCCGGTTTTGGATCGTTCCTTGTCTGAAGCCAACCAAATGCAGATTTCGTTGCGTTTGTCTTAACCAACACTGTTTTGGTCTGTTTTCTTTTTTTTTTATCATAGAAGATGGCTTAGTTTTCTTTCCACATCATCCACCCTACGCTTACTTTATATGATTGATGTGGTCATTACAAGTAGCTAATTGGTACACAGTTCAGTTTTATTGAATTAAAAGATAACATTTAGCTATTCGAACTTTATTGCTAATAAACCTGAAAGTGTGCTAGAAAAAATATAAAAAAGGAAAATCGGCCCAGAGAAGTCTAATCAGGAGAGAACCCAAAAGAGGATTTTTGGTAAAAAGTAATTTGGAGTAAGAAAAAAGAAAGGTTTTCAGTTTTTGTCTCAAAACAAATAACAACATTAATTATTTGAAAAAAAAACAATTGTGTAAGACTATGTAAAAATTTCATTAAAAAAAAAGAAAATTTTTTTTGGATTCTTGAATTACCCAAAAACCATTCTCTAAATCAATTTGAATTAAAAATTTAATTGAAGAACAAAGTATTAGTTTTCAAAAACATTACAGCACGTGGTGATTGCTGCCTTACACCGGGGCTACACCGGGTATAGAAAAAACTTCTCAATGGTAGTCTTAACTCTTTCTTGATTCTTTTTTTTTTTGTAATATGCGCGGACATGGTGCCATTTACAAGACAGTTTAACTTTTTTACATACACAACTTCATCATAACACTCTAAAAAAAATTAAAATGAATCGAAGAAATAAAACCAAAGCTGCTCTGAAGATTAGAAAAAAAAATTACTTCTAATGTATTTGCGTTAAAGCCAATTGCCTGGGAAATTTTAAGTCGTCTACGCCACATCCGAAACACGGACAGGAATTTGAAAGATTATGTATCTTGATCGTGTAGCCGCAGAGTTAGTAGATTTTAAATAATGTTTTTTTTTTCATTTATTTATTTGCCTCCCAAAAATTTAAATAGATCCCTTGACTCACGATTTTTTTTTTCTCATTTTGGCCCAACCTATCTGTTGGGCATTGATGTCATCTTATGCAAGTCACCTTGTCGACATGTACAGTGCCGTTGGAAAAATTTTGGTCAAACATTTGAAAGGGCAATATCCTTCTACGGCGCTGTTTTTGGAATTTATTGGGACTAAGAATTTTTGTGGTTTAACTCTTTATAACTCAACTCTGTATAATTTATAAATTAGCTGGTTTTGTGATAGTTTTCAATTAAGAAAAATTATGAAAATTCAAAAATGAATAAAAGGGGAATCTTAAAATGACTCTTAAATCTTGACGCTTTTCAGAGTCATTCTAAATTTAAAATCAGACAACCCCCATTTTAAATACTTAAAACCTTGCTCTAACTCATCTGTCATTTTTCATTTGCTTGACATTTTATGTGATTTATTTCCGAACTAATATTTGTTTTGAATCAAGTGTTTCTAGACAAAAACAAAACCTTTATTCCAAATTCGCTTGCAATTGAAATCTGTGCAATTTTTTTCGTTTTTAAATTATGTTTCTTCACTTCATTTTCCTTTTCATTGTCAAAATGCTGGTACTTTTCATATTCATTTTAACCAAGTACATTTTAAAGTTGTCATTGGTTAGTGTGGTGTTTATAAATCATTTGGATTTAATGACACCATTTTGAGGTGAGAGTGATGTTAACAAGAGCCGAGACGTCGCGTCGCGTCGTGGATCGTGGTACAGTGTGATTTAAAATGGATTGAGATTATTTAAGGAATTTTTTGGTTTGTACCAGTTGTATCATATGGTGATATAAGGGGTTAAGATGATCGATGTCATTATGAATAGTAAGTGCACAGTAGTCTCCGATCCTCTTTCTCGTTTTCAGTAACGATTTTCTGTCTGAACTTCGAATCCACTAAACTGTTTTACCGACAACTTTCAGATTCATTTATAGAATCACCTTCTTCCTCTTCGGAAGTGGAGCTAGAACTGCTGTTATTATTTAATTATATATTTTCCTTTCTTGATAGGAGAAGTCAGACTGTAATAGTGGGCATTAGAACCTCGCCGTTTTTTTTTTAAGTCGGAGCTCATCTTATGTTTCAATGCTGTTTTTATATATGCTCATGATGTTTAGACGCTCAATTGCTCTGAATAAAGTGATATCAATAAATGTGTGACTAATGTTCGTGTACAGTGTAGTAGTATACAGGGTGTTCCGTAATTCGTGTATTATCCTTTGGGGTGTGATTCTTGGTCATATTCTAAGAAAAGAAATGTTATACAGTAAAGCTCAATTCTCAACTTTGACATCACTTTTTGACAATTTAAGAAAAGGCTAACTTTGGTGTACTATGACCTATGTTAAATTCGATATCTCTGTCAATACTAATGGTAGAAACCTAATCATAGTCTTAATTTTTTGTAGAAATAACAACCTTTAAGACTGTATTTAAGTTTAGCTTTCAGAGGTTAAGGGTTGCCAGATTTTCAATTTTAAGTGCTGTTCAAATTTTCTTCCCGAAACAAAGTTTTGACTTTGAGGTCATTTTTTTGCAGAAAATGCCTGGTAAACATAGAATTTCTTTGATTTAACAGATGAACTAAACAAAAATAAAAAATAAAACTCAGCATTAAGTGCACTCAAAAACCCATAGATTTTATGATATTTGAAAAAATACAAAATGAGTAAAAAAAAAAAAAAAAGATTTTTAAATTTGAGGTTTGTTTAAATAAAACAATAATATGGGCACTTTTAGTAGTTTTTTTTATGTATTTTATACAAATACAATTATAACAAGTGCTCAAAGTGCCCTATTTCGTATTCGTCAGAGCCCGTTTTTGAATTTCATTGTAGGTGTTTGCTCTCGATAACTCTTGTCTTACTTGTAGTCTTGTAATTTTTGAAACTGTATTTAAATTAGATTCCTATAGGCTTAGGGTTGCCAGATGTTCAGTAAGGATAAAGTTCCTGGTATATTCGTTGTGCTCTTCTTGAATTTCCATTGTAAAACTCATATAAGAAAAAAATGTCTGCGTAGGCACTTTGAGCACTTGTTTTAATTGTATTTGTATTAAATACATAAAAAAACTACTAAAAGTGCCCATATTATTGTTTTATTCAAACAAACCTCAAATTTAAAATTCTTCTTTTTTTTTAATATGACCCATTTTGTATTTTTTCAAATATCATAAAATCTATGGGTTTTTGAGTGCACTTATTAATAAGTTTTTTTTTATTATTGCTTAGTTCATTTGTAAAAAATAAATAAACCAGGCCATGTTTACCAGGCATTTTCTGCAACAAAAATTCCCTCAAAGTCAACACTTTGTTTGGGGAAGAAAATTTGAACAGCACTTAATATTGAAAATCTGTCAACCCTTAACCTGTGAAAGCTAAACTTAAATACAGCCTTAAAGGTTGTTATTTCTACAAAAAATTAAGACTATGATTAGGTCTCTACCATTAGTATTGACAGAGATATCGAATTTAACATAGGTCATAGTACACCAAAGTTAGCCTTTTCTTAAATTGTCAAAAAGTGATGTCAAAGTTGAGAATTGAGCTTTACTGAATAACATTTTTTTTCTTAGAATATGACCAAGAATCACACCCCAAAGGATAATACACGAAGTACGGAACACCCTACACGTGTAATTAAATTATCCTTGTAAATGAATTCTGTAAGAACACGTGTACTTAGTACTACACGTGTAATTATTTTAGAAATTTTTTTATGAAGATTACTGATCCAATTGACGGTGTTATCATTTTATAAATTCTTAAACATGATAAAAATGCCAAGAACAAATCCCTGTTAAACCATTCTTGTACTATATACAAATCTGCGAAAAAGCCTTTTCTGACCTGGTCATTCGGAGCATCGGAGCTAGTAGGATATTTTAAATCACCTTCAATCGTCACAAGCATTGTTGAGTGAATTTAACCTCGATTGGGCATGTCCCTTTTTTGGTTTTAAATTGAAAAAGCGGCTTTTTATGGGAAAGGTATTGCGAAGCTAGAGACCTATGTATTCGTATTTTTTTATATCGTTATATCGATAAATTTTTATATTTAACCTCCCTACTATTCTTTGCGAATAGATTTCAAATACAAACAAAAACGAAGCTTACAAAAACAGAGAAAATTTACAATTAATACTGAAAATTATATGATAAATGCCTTTGTCTATGAACTATGAGCATAGAGGGTTGTTTACTGTTTACTTCTCTGATTAGTAAGTTTTTCCCGAATGTTTGTAATTTTAATGAACTAATGATTTTTGATCTTAAATGAAACCCCAGCCCCGTCAGATATTAAAAAAAGTAACTTTTACACGTGTATTTTTATTTTCACGAGTATTGTAAAAATACACGTCTAGACGTGTTAATGTTTTTTTTGCACACGTATCAAATCAAATACATGAATTTTATCGAAAGCTCTCCTAAACGGTACCTGTGTCTTTAGTACTGCGCAGTAGCGCTGTCCAAGCTTCGAAAGTAAATGGAGGTGTAAGTTTATACAGTTTATATTCAGTCGGGATTCGTGATTTTTGTTTTTGCTTAACTGGCGTTATAAGTTGAACCTAGAAAATTTGTTTAACTCACAAAAGTTTAATGAGATACTTAAATTTAAATCAAAGCATAACACTACTACCCTGGAGTTTTAAAAAAAATTCTTTCTCAAGCCCTTTCGTATAACCAGCCATACTATAAAAAAAAGCCCCTCATTGTAAGTGTCGAAGTTTGTTTTTTATATTTTTTTCAAGCCAATATTTTATGAAATAGGCCACCCTATTGCTTAATACTTCTTGTGCAAGTCACCTGTATTTACTAGCAAAATGTATGTATGTTTTTGATTTCAAATGAAGTATGAAAATGTATTACTAGCAAACCGCCAAACTGCATATTTTTACTCTTTTGAGCACTTCAAAAATCATATAGTAGTTAGATAGTTGAACTTAAATATGTATGTCTTAAGAAAATGTTAGAAATGATCGGTGTATTACTTTCGACATCAATATTTACTTTATTATTCAATACTTTAAAGCCAATTGAAAGCCAACTAAAAACAAAATATACTTTGAATACGATTTAGCCCGTAAAAGTGAAAAGCAAATGGGACCACAACTAACGATAAAGCGATTTTACCAATTAAACTGTTACACATACGCATATGGTTCATATATAATGTGTCAATGCATCAGTATTAAAGCCGTCACAAGAAAATACTACTTAAATGCCTATTTTAATTAGGAAAGGAAATATTGTAGTATACCTGTTATTGAGCACAGCAATCGAAGAGTCGGTGTATTTCCAGAATATTGATTGATCATTCCCTGACTATGAGCTTTTGGTGCTGGCATGCTCAGAGTAATTGCTTTATGAAACTTTCGCCTCCTCGGCTCTACGGTAACGATAGGTGAAACGGCAACACCGCGCCCTAGCAATTTAGCGGTCAAGTCAGGGTCGACAGGTTGCGCCTATTGATAGTAAGAAAAGAAATTCACATCAATCACCCTTTTAAACTTTCTTTGAGATGCTTTTTAAGATCTGCACAATTCTTTTTAAAAATAATTAATTCCTATCCTTTTTTTTTTTTTAGTATTTGACGCACAGTCCTATCTTAACACTTGTTTTTTTTTTTTGTAATGTACTATTTTTTTTTAAATGTGCACAGGAAACCTCCTTACATTAAAGTATAACATAATTTCCCGTTTCCCAATAAATTTAGTTTTAAATGTTTGTTTGCTCATCGACCTTCAATATATTTTTTGTTTTGCATTAAAAGTTAGTATTTTTTTTTTATTAAACGCAAATGAATACATACGTGTGTACAAAATATGTTTATTGAAACTTGCAACCCTTTAGTGAATGCAACCTTCGACCGACAAATTAATAAACTGATAAGAATTAAATTAAAACATGTTGGGGTTTATTTTTCAAACTAAATTTATTGGGCTAAATCTTAACACAATAATGATATAATAGTTGTTTGTTTATAATTGTTTTTTTGTTTTTTGTATTACAACGTTTTCTTTTGTTTTGATTGATTATTATGAGTAGTAATAGTTCATACAAATTAGGCTTCTAATAGAAGTTGAAATTCATCGTATTTTTTGAGTATAGATTACTTGAACTTTTAAAGTTTGTAATGCTTACATATAATAGTAAATAATGTGTAAACTCTAATAGTTTTATTCTTGCAAGTATTTGTTTTTTAACCGAAACAATAGTGTTTTGTTTTTGAGTTTTTGAGCAAATTGTAGTATAAAGTGAAATATTTAAGTTTATAAATATATTTAGGAGCAAGTTAAAGAAAAAACAAGAAAGACTAGAATAGGTTTAAATCGTAGTTATACATATAGAGCCCTAGCCACCATTTTATCGTAAGAGATAATTGTGTTTGTTTTTATAGTTTATTTGACAATATAAATCAAGTCTTTTTAACAAGAATAATTACCGAGAACACCAATTTTAAAATCAGTGAGATATTCGCGTGGGTTTTATGCAAAACTAGTACCAATTTTTATATCGTTTACGATGAATTGGCAGCTAGTGATCGAATTTTAACGATATTGCTTTTCTATTTTATATTTATGAGCTCTAAAAAAAACTCTTCAATTATTTACTTACTAAGAAAATGCAATCAAAATAAATAATTTTTCAATAATATTCGTTTAATGTTCATTTCAAGAAAGCCATATCTTTCGAACTGCTCCTACAAATGTGGACATCCTTGTATTGTTTTAAATATTTTAATCGAAATATTTAGTACCGACAAGAATACATTAGAGACCGTTGACAATAAATAGATTTAATAACTGAGTTTACAATTGAATTGGCAATTGGCATACGGCCCAAGCAAGACTTGCAAGATATTCTTTCGGAGAGGAAAATTCTCCGCTTTTGTACGACTCGGAGGTTTTTGCTTTGCCAACGTTGTTCTTAATTTTTCTCCGACATTAGCTTAACATACCCGGCGTACTGCGTTGAATTGCAATCAAGTGCTTTTTCTGTGAAATTTTTAAAAGCTTAGTGCAATTATTTTTCGGATTTCGTCCGACGCGACGTTGCGAATTATTCTCCGCTCCGAACGAATACCTCGCTAGGGCCAATTAATTTACTCAAAACTATAAAGGGTGGGCCATCTAGTGGTCCCTTTTTACATCATTGGTTATTTTGACGCTGACAGATGATGTCTTCCTCTCAAAATTTTAACAATAGTCAGTATCATAAGTCCGCAAAGAGCAATGAGTCGCTTCGCTTTTGAACAACGTTGGAAAACATGGAAAACTTATTCCCAAAATGAGTGCTGTGTATTCCAATCAGTGCGGTTTTTGAAAAAAAGTTTGACCGACATGAAGCACTTGCTGAACCTGCAGAACATTATGCGAGTTCGTGCAAAAAGTTTGTGAGATTGTCCTACTAGTGGACAACACTCATGGTCCCTGTCTTTGTAAAGAGCGCCTAGACAATAATGTGACTGCTGTAGCCGAGAATCAACCTACGAACAAAAACTCGCTATCAAAGATCTTAGATTATCCGCTTATAGGTCCAACCGTTGCTTCTTTGGGCTAAGAAGGCAATTGAGAAACAAAATGCTCTCCAGAAAAACCAAGGTAACCCTGTATAAGACCTTGATCATCCCAGTCCTGCTTTACGGCGCGGAAGCATGGACCTTATTGAAAGCGGATGAGGAAACCCTTGGTCGTTTCGCATGAAGAATTCTCCGAATGATCTTTGGTCCCGTATGCGAAGACCATGTGTAAGCAGAAGATACAACAACGAGCTGTATGAGCTGTATCGCGACATGGGCATAGTTAGAAGAGTACGCATCGTGAGACTACGGTTGATGGGCCATGTAGAGCGGATGGACGATGGACCCAAACGCTCCGGCTCGACGGGTTTTCGAAAGCGAATTGCAGGAAAATTGTGGAAGGGGAAGACCTCGTCTTATGTGGCGCAATCAAGTTGACCTCAACCGACTAAGAGTGCAATCCTGAAGAGAGTTCGCTCGAAATCGAAGTCGTTATAGAAGGATGTTGGTTGAGGCCCAGGTTCACCCCGAACTGTAACGCCCACCGAAGTAAGTAAGTAAGGTTCAATTGATTCAGCAGTGTCACAGTGAGTGACAGTTTGGTGTGGTTGGTGTGTGTGCTCGAACTTTTTCGCCATCGGTTAGTGTTGCAACCGAATTTTTTTGTCTGACACACTTGGACCACAAGGGTCCATTGTGGTACCACAGAGATCAGCAAGTTAATGACCTACTAATCCCAAAAAAAACCGATGTGAGATAAACAAGTTAATCACCTATAATCTATCATTTCGGGACCAACTGATTAGTCACATGCTAGTCGAACGACGCAGAACTTTTAATGTATTTTGAAAGACTTTTAGGGTCTATGTAAGCTAAAACGCTAGTATCGTCGAAGAAGAATTCACCGAGATGAGTTTTCCTTCTATGAAGTAGTGCAGGGCATGAGATAAGAAGGTGTTGAAGGGTTTCTTCCTCTTCTTCGTCCATGCAGCTTCTGCGTGTCTTCCTATTAGACAATGTGCCGTGAGAACACCTATGGTAGAACCTAGATACAGGCGGTTCAGGGCTAACAAACTCTTCGATCGTTTTGAGTCTACACACGGCCAAACTTTTTTGGTTGCAAGGCAGTTGTTACTCTCAGTCCATCTAGTGTTTGTTATCCTTGAGGCGTCTTGTCTAAGTAGGAGTAGCGATAGGTATACCTTTATTGTTCCATTCTGAGCGTAGGGAAGTGGTCGTGCTCTTTTTGGCTAGTTCGTCCTCCATACAGTTGCCTGGTATGTCCCTTTAAGTTTAATTCTGGTTCATTATCATCAAACTGGCTTTAAATGACTCGAAATTGCTGACTTATGTGTTCAATTGGGTAGAGCTACTTGGTTCCTTTTTTGTCCATCATTTTTTCAGTAAAGCTATAAGCGGATGAGCAGCAAGATATGGCTTTAGATTTTAAATTAAAAAATTCAATTGAATAACTTAACGATAAGAATATTTTAAAAACACTAATCAAAATGATAAGTGGATAACTTTTAAAGGCTCCTCCTAAATGAATTCCTACGCATATTCGCTACTTAAGAAAGTCTAGTTTCAACTCTAATACGTACGTTGATTTTACTTGGAAAATAGTTTTGATTTTTTTTTATTAATTTTTAGTTTAAGGATCTAACAAACAGAAATTCTTACTGCACTAAAGATATCGTTTTACGTTTTTTATCTTAAAATATTTTTTTTTTTTTTTGTAGATTATATTAGATTATATTTGCTAAAACCATTGTTATAAATTGCTTACGTCTGGGCAGTAAAATGTTTTTATGTTTGTAAATATTCAAAAAACAATGCAGCATGACAGCAGTTAACAGTCAGAATTTCAATGTGAATGGATTTTATTTTCAAAATACGTTCTTTAGGTGTAGATTTTTTCAATTCAGTTCAATTTATACTTCAATTCATGTGTACCTATACTTTGCAAATATAAAAAGAAACTGACATTTGCCGCCATTTGTAAAAATTATAGCATCTTCTGATGATCTGGATTTCACACAGATACCGACTATTGCGCTATTATATACTTCGTTGTATATTTCCTCATTTTTATACGTTCCCTTATTTTGCATCGATGATTCAAAAAATAAAATATATTCAATATTTTAAGAGGGTGTAGGTAGATGCTGCCTATGCTGCTTGGAATTCTACTTCTCAGAGTTTTTCTTAAGAAAAGTTAGAGAGCTAAACCGGCAACATTTGTGCATATTTAAACAGCTTCATAGCCTTACACGCTTTTATCATTGTTTCTAAACATCAATGCGCCATTTTGAAAATACAATTTTTTCTGAACAAGGGATGTTTTTCATCTGAAGACAATTATTTTAAGACTTGACGTTTGAAGTAATTTGCTGCTTAGAGACGGTAATTAAAGTGGTAACCTCATTTGATTTTTGTTTTTGGGCATTCTTTGAAAACTTTCAGAAGTTTGCATTGCTTTCAGATAAGAGTGTGGCCGCTACGCACCCCTTAAATTTCCCAAAAGCCCACACAAATTTGTAACTACAAGCGCTTTTTGAAAAAGGCTGGTAATTTTTTCTACTAATGTTGCTTCACCAAATGTTGTTGCTTAAAATTTTGCAGTTGTATTTTGCAAAGGGAAACTTGTATAATTTCCATTTCTGCTTAACTGACACAAAATTTAAGTTGTAGTTTACAAGCAACCAGAATTTGTTTTAAATAAACTATTTCGTGCATTTCTATTTTACAAAAGAAAATAGACTTGTTCCACTTGTAGGAATATTCTACAGTTAAACGGTTACAAGTAATTTTTCTTACAAGTTTGTTTCCTCTTCACTCTTATAACAAAAATGTCTTTTTGACGAAGGCATAGCAGCAGCGATAACAGCCGATGAGTTGATATTTCAACAATGTTTTGCTTTTTCACACTGTTTTCAGCACAACGTTCAAAAGTTTTGTGAAAAAACATTTGTAAATTACAAGACATTCTTGATTCCTTTGTAGCAGGAGCTCTTAACCCCTCTTATCTTTTACAATATTTTTATTCTACAATTTTGTCCGATTCTTTGATCAGAATTTTGCAGTTGAAAACTTGTAGTTGGCGAAACAAGAAGCTGGATAACGTCATATTTTTAAATTACAAATACAAATTTGTGGTTGTAGCTTTTATTTTTATGAAGGCCGCTGGTCTTTCTGTTACAAAAATAATCTACATTTTGGGGCCTACATAACAACATGTCCCAAATGAGCTTGTTGACTTGTAGTTTCATAAAGTAAGCCCGGAGTGACGATGGTTTAAAAAAAAACATTCAGAATTAGGAGATGTCAGTAAATTTGTGTTCTTAAAATACTGTTTATTGAACGTTTTAGAGAGAGAGCGATAGTTACCATCACTGGTTACTATGCTTCACCTTAAGCCTCTAGAGTTTAGATTTATCTGACTCAGCAAAAGAAAAAACAGTTGCGTTTTGAATAAGCCAAATTGGAAGCTAGCAAAACATTCCAATAAGATATGAACAGATTCTTCAGAAATGTTTGTGTGATAAAGTCCGCACAGACTACATATGTAACAGCATGACTAGGCTTTCATTAGACTCCTGCGCCATAACCAAGAGACTGTGACCACTATGAAGCAAACACAAAACTAACAACATGGTGGATTATCACAAAAAGATGATTAAACTCAGCTTGGACGATTGTTAAAAGGTCACGGTGATACTTTTGTGATTTCAAACAAAAATCTGTTCGGGTTCTGGTATTTTTCTTTGAATAACCTCAAGCTCAGTTTTTTAGTAATAACTGCTATTTTCAGATGTAGTTAAATTAAAGGAGCAGTTAAAAAAAACCTCAAAAATATGGGACACCCTAATGAGCACACTTTACGCTTCCAATGCAATTGACCAGCGTAAAAAAGTAAAACACTAAAAAAACATTTATTTAATATCTAGAAGAACTCTTAGACTTAAGAATTCATAAATGCCTCGGAAGGGCTTGAAACTCCTTAAAACAGTTCTTTTTTCTCAATTTTTACTGAAGGGGTAAGCCATACTATGTAGGATTTACATTGATTTAAGTGCGAAAAAAAGAAGATAAGCTATCAACCCATGAACCTAATGCAAAAATGTTACATAATTCTTTTTATTTTGGCCGGCGGAGGTGTGGAACAATCACTCTCATTACGTAGACGACGTTTTATTAAAACGTCAGTGAAATTGATTTTGCAGAAGAACACGGAAAATGATGATATTAAATTTTTATTAAAACACGTTTCTGGAGCTTTTTCATTTTTCAGTCGTTTTAGTAAAACACCAATTTTGAAAGGGGTAATTGACTTTTTATTTTGTTAATTCGTCATGATAAGTTAATTCGTCTGTCTATTCCCAAAGATGCATAGTAATTTTCAAGAAATGCATCACACCTTCCTCTTAGAAGCAGAAGTAGCTAAGAGTTTGGTAGGTGCATGCAATCTCAGTTATGGCTGGTGTCCTTGGAAAGATTTTACTACCCAATAAAAGGTTACCATGTTTCCTAATATCCAGGGAATGATCGTACGGAAATGGTCTATGATTTTCAAATGGACATGTTTTTCTGAAAAATGTCATCACCAACTTACTTTCTCCTATTGAGAGAATGCAAATAATTTTTGTTATCAAATGACGTTACTTTTTATACCGCTGACTCTTACTTTTCTCACAATTTTTGCAAGTTTGGGCAGAACAGGTAGGTCAATAAATCTTTGGAAAAGAAACAGAGGTTGTTTCCACTGTAAACAAACATTTTGCTTTTCAAGAAGTATCATTCACAAGACCGACCCCATATTTCTAAAACACACCCCTTCGAGCATTTTCATCTATAGATTTAGAGTTCTCATTCAACCGTCTTTTCAGCGCAAAATCATGGAATCCTAGCAAAAGCTGAAATATTATAAAACCGATATGGTCTTTATCAAAAATACCACCCACCAATGATTTGGGTACTTAATTTTACTACCCACTACTTTTTTTTTCTTTCCAACGCCTAATGTTCTGGTCACACCAATTGAAGTCAGCACTCAGCACACCAGAAATGATCGACGGATTTTACGATTGGTCATTCAAGGTGTGTGAACTTCAAGTAACTACAGCTTCATTGGACTTTTTTATACATCATTCTGCAAAGTGAATTCCACAACCCACATCTGCTCAGCATACATACGATAGATATCTTGCATAGTTTCCACAAAACATGGATTCTTTAAAAGTTGTTGGAGATCAACAAAGAATTGAGACTCTAAAGTCTATACTTCGACAGTCAAAATCTTGTCAAAAGGAGTTCCTTATCTTCAAAGACTACCTTCTGGCTGTCTCCGAAACTGACAGCGGTTAGATAATTGTGTAAAAGGAATATGTTATAGGGGTTGAATGAGAAAAAAATCGGTCAATTTGAGAAACCTCAAAATTTTGAAAAACTTTGAACAAAAATAACTGTGTTTGAATATTACTTTTTTTTTTCAATGAAATGTTTCTTATTTCGAGTTTTTGGGACTTATCGACTTGTCATTTGGTTCAAGTTGCTGAATTCTCTTCATATTTTTTGAATGACAATTTACTGAGCTTAAATTATCTCAGTATTTTGAAGAGAAACAAAAAAATTACTGCTTATCAGCTTAATATAAAGGAATAGCGTTTCCAAAGTTGTAGACATTATAAGATTTATAACAATGGATCTTAGATATATGCAAAATTTAGATTTCAGACCCTTACGATATCTCTTGACAAAAAATTACTGGAATTTAACAAATGATAATTACTTTTTTGTTTTGATTTGGTTTACATTTTTGTCGTAATGATATTTTTCATTTACCAAATGAGAGAGAAGCGTTTTTTCTTAGGTATATGATTTACACTGATCTTTCTTAATTTTTCAGGAGCAACACCCTTCCGCGGTTTAAAAAGATTTACCTGTAGGCCAACTTTAATCTTTTTCGTCAAAGCTCCTTGCGGGAAAACTGCTTGAACTTGTGGAACAACAGTACTTGATACCATGCCACCTTCAGAACCAATCGCATGTACCTCTTGTCGAATTCGTGAGACTACAGCAAAATATTGTGGAAAGTCATACGTTACAAAGCGGCAAACATGACTTGTTGACTGTTCATTCAGTTGATTAATTTCTGCAAAACAAATTTTAGCACTCGCCCTTATAAATTATATAATATTCGATTGTAATACCTTCCGTTTCAAAGCATTCGGCGTAGACATCTTGTATTATTTCATCTGAATTGTCAATTGAGTGTTCACGCCATGTCTCTCCATTGTCGGAACGAAGTATTATAATTTCGCGTTCCTTGCCGCGAAGTGATGCAAAGTGTGGCACCTCCATTATAACTGGACCTTGGAATTTGACCGACACTGGGCCTAACTCAAGTACACGACTTGCTAAAGCCTCGCCTTCCATCAGTTGGGGAGGATGCATAGTTCTCTGAGGTTTGACGTAACGGCATGTTACACGAGTTGGCTGGCATGTCGACCTGGATGGAATTATCATTTTCACGCCACTGTGGCGACAGCCTCTCATTGCTCCACCGCGCGCATCAACCAGGAATGAAACCAAAAAGCTGAAACAAAAATTTGCAGATTTTTAAATGATCAAAATTATGATTGACAGAATATGTTGACGTACTTTTTCCATTGAAGCTTGCGACTGAGCATTGGATAAAAAAGAGATTTAAAGTTGCTCATTATTGATCTTTCTTTTAATTTGCAATTTGCAATAGAATTGTCATTTTCAATTGTTTATAGGTTGAAGGTATCGGACGATAATTATTCTTTTTCATTTATTTTGAAGGACTTGGTGTTTTATTGGTAAATTATAGCCAGCTCATCAACGCTATCTTCACTTTCGACTTAAATTTTAAAGCTGTTGCATATGAAGCTTTAAAACATATTACTTTGTTTTTTTTGTGTTTGCTGGCTATATAGTTCCCAATAAAACACCGCTATTATTATTCTCCTATTCGTATATTCGAACATGAAATATCCAACCATATAAACATTAACATTTATAAAATCAAAATAACAAAAATTACGTCTTACCCAATGTGAGCAATTTCTTGTTCGGCAACATTATACATGTTTCCTTCGTAAGCGTGTTTGCCAGTTTCGTGAACTTGAACACGATGTGGACTGATGGTTTCTTCAATGGCCTGTTTAGGGGTATTTTCGCTGCTTTGTGTCATTCTATTCGAATCCATTCTCTCATCGCGAGTAACATCAATAGGAAGGGAGTCGTCGCCAAGAGATTTCATTTCATCTACTGTTAGATATCTGTAAGGCTGATCGGACAAGGCATTATCCTCTCCTGAAAAAAGAAAACAAATTTCAATTAATTTTTTGTCATAAGAAACATTTTATGAATTGAACGTACCACCTTCCTCTTCTGAATCAGACATGAAAGTTTCGTGCATAGCTTCAGGAGCAACAACACGATACTTATCATCGGCCATTAGGTCTTTTGAATCAACATCATCTTCGGTAGTTATTGACCTGAGTGAATCAAGCACACTTATGTATCCCAATCGTTTTGCAATGTGCAGAGGTGTTTGTCCATTGGCAGTTTGAGCATTCGCATTTGCCTTATGCTCTAGCAGTAAATTGACAATATGACAATGACCTTGTTGAGCTGCTTGATGAAGGGGAGTATATCCTATTGCTGTATCAGCGTCGACATTTGCAGAATTTTGAAGTAAAAATCTGACCATATTTGACTGTCCGAAATGAGACGCGACATGGAGAGGTGTGTAACCAGCTTTTGTTACCATATCGATGTTAGCACCATTTTTGTAAATAACTTCAGCGACATTAACGTTGTCTTCCTGTGCACATAAATGCATTGGCGTAAGACCGTTCTTGGCTGTATGGTTGCAATTGGCCTTATGCTCAATAAGAAGACTTGAAAGCTCAGCATGTCCCTCCTATTTGAAAATAAAAATTAGAAAATTTAAATATGTTTTAACTATAAGTTAAGAGTTTGAGTCATTTTTAAATAAAGATATGTTGATGTTGGTTAATCCAATTTATGAAGGGTCAGTTTAGAATATGCAGCGCCTCCCGGGATATTATAAGGAGAAATCACATTTGAGCAATTGACATCAACTTAAGTCCAGCGACACTTGTCACATTTAAAAACTTTTTCACTAGTGTGCAGAAGATTCTTGGGTTTACACGTCTGGAGATCAGCGGTGTGGCAAGTAAAAAGGTCGAACTTTTCGACACATGCGCCTGTCGAAATATACCAAGTGAATATCAGTACCACAAACCCTCCGGGCAATACCACTGATACATGTGGTACTGATCCTTGGCCGTGCAGAAGTGCTCGGGCTATAGCTACACGGAATCCAAGGGCTCAACTATGCAACTCTATAATACTTTCGAGTAATTTGAAAGTTATTTTTTATTCTAATTGACATTAAAGTCAATAAAAGTAAAAGTAGAATCGAATATTAATACTTCCAAATGTTTCCACGAAAACTTCCGACTTTAGGTAAAGTCTTTCATTCATTTCTAGGTTCTGAAGAACTACAGAGCAGGAATTCAAAGCATTCGTACACTTTTATTGTCGAATCGACAAGTTATACCAGCTTCTTGTGGCTGGCAGCTTGCAACCGCATTTTGAATGTCTCTTGAACAGTTTCTTCGGTGACACGGAGTTAACGATATGCGGACTCATCAGTCATCACATTTCTTTGTCATACGACACCTTCTTAAAGTTATTAAAATAAACATAAACATCCGACGGACAAGATCGATATTGTCTCACGATCATTGTCTGTTCATAGATATAAGATAAATACCATACTCAATTGGAGATGACATAGTATTAAGAAGATTGTAAAATTAATCTTAAGTCTGACACCGAACGGGTAAGATCTCATAAGAGATCTCGGTTATATTTTTATTAATGAATTTAATAAAGTTTGTTCTTTTTTAAAAAGCTTAATGATTCGAATCAGTTTTAATTGGCGCCCGAAGAGCAGGAACACTTGTTTTCGCGGAAAAGTTATATATCGCAAGTGAACCAGTTTTAATTAAAAAGTGCACAAGGCGATAAGTTTAAAGCAACCTGTGCCACTTTGAAAAAATTAAAAACCGTGACAGTAGACCTACCCAATACAAAACACTGGGAGGCAAGTGAAAAGAATTTATGTGATAATAAATCAAGGATCAGGAGACATACGCTCATAAGAAGCGGAAAATCCAGCATAATAAAATAAAACAAACAAAAAGAAAAGAAGAAAGAAGAAAATGTGTTGAAGTGAATTAAATAAATTAATTGCAAAACAAAAGAAAGAGTGAAAAAAAAAATTATTATTAGCGGAAAATTCAAAACAAAAAGAGAAGAAAAAATTGTGTTGAAGTGAATATAATAGAAAGAAAGAGTGAAATTAAACTGAAGAAAAAAATTATTGAATGTGAATTAAATAATTAATTGCAAAACAAAAGAAGGAGTGAAATAAAAAAAAGTTATTAGCGGAAAATACAAAACAAAATAAAAGGAAGAAAGAAAAAATGTGTTGAAGTGGATTAAATAATTAATTGCAAAAAAAATGAAAGATTGAAATTAAACTAAAAAAAAATTATTATTAACAAATATTGCGAAAGGTTGCTATCTAGCCGAAACTAGATAAAAAGTGTTGAAAAATAAAAAAAAAAACTAAGCTGAAGAGAAAAACAACCTACTAGAAGCCGTGCAGAGGATAATCAATTAGAACGAGGAACAAAGAGCAACGAAGTAACACAAGTAACATTTTTATAAGTATACTTTTTATATTAGGAAATATATATTTATATACACGTACATATACCTAAATTAGGCAAGTTTAAATTTTTTTTATTATAATAACAAGATAAGAAAATGGCACTATCGGTAGAGCAGGTAGGGTCGATGATTGCTATGGCGGTCACTGAGCAGACTAGGGATCTACAAATAAGAATAACGGAGTTAACAACAGCTTTGGGTAGACTGTTACCCACGGATAATATAGTCCCATATAAGGATATAGAAATAGATCCGTCAAATGATACAAAGGAAGGATTAGATCTAGTTAAAAGCCTACAGAAATTCGATGGTGACAGTTACATTAGTTGGCGCACATCAGCAGTGCATTGCATGCAGGCATACGAACACTGTATAGGTAGTACAAGTTATTTCACAGCGGTGAATATTTTACGAAACAAAATTGTAGGGAAAGCTAATGATGTATTAACATCACACGGGACTCCACTTCATCCCAGTGCAATATTAGCAAGACTAGACGTAACATACGAGGACAAGAGACCGATCCATATGTTACAGACGGAACTAACTAACGCAAAACAAGGACGACAGACGTTAGAGGAATTTTGTGACCAAGTTAACAGATTATTGACTTTAATAACAAACAAAACTATGATGAGTTATGGGCCAAAAACGGCAGAAACAAGAGTTCTACTGGAAGTGGCAAGACAGAATGCACTAAGGGTTTTTATTACTGGGCTCAACCAGCCAATGAGCAACTTGGTGTTCGCACTAAACCCAGGGGATATCCCAAATGCTCTAGCTAGAGCACAAGAAATTCAAATGAATCAAAATACGAGATTTATGAATCAGAATCAACAGGTACAAAACAGATCTTTTGGTATTTTACCACCAAGGCCAACGAATTTCCAAAATTTTCAAAGACCATTTGCGAATTCGTCACAGAGACACCATGTAGCTCCACAACAGAGAATAGATCAGGGAAGCGGTAATTTCAGACCGGAGAGAAATAATAATTTCCAGAGAAACGTACCTTTAAATCAATATAGGGACCAGAGATTTAATAATGAAATTCGCAACAACAACAATCCGTTTAAACGAGATAGGCCTAATAGCAATCAGCAGCCTTTAGCAAAAACACCAAGAATAAATCATCTTAATGAAAGGGATTCTTTTTTAGAATGAGGTACGACCTGCCTACAATTATACGAACAAATAAAACGACAGGTCAAGTATATAAAATATTAATAGATACAGGTGCGACACATAATTATGTTAGACCAGATAAAAATAAGTGTAAGAAATTGAAGACAAGTAATAAAGTAAAAAGTGTTCATGGTAGTAGTATCATAGATACGTACCAGGATATAAACATATTTGGAAATTGGGAAATTTTTTATGAGCTAGAAGAATTAAAAGACTATGATGCTATAATAGGCATAAATACGTTAAGACAATCTAATTGTAAAATAAATATAGCAGACAGTTTTTTGGAATTCAACGGAGGCAAAGTACCTCTAATATATAATGATAAATTAGTTAACAGTCTTCAAATAAACACCCATATGCAGGTGGAATACCAGGAAAGACTGAAGGAAATTTTAAGGAAATATCAGGGAATTTTTACGGAAAGACCAAACTACTTACCGTATAATACAAACGTTAAATGTAATATAAAAACTGTAAATGAAGAACCAGTTTGGCAAAGAGCATACCCATATCCGCAATCTGCTTCCGCGTTTATTAATAAGGAAATACAAAATTTATTAGAAAATGATATTATAAAACCAAGCCGAAGCGCGTATAACAGTCCAGTTTGGGTGGTAGATAAAAAAGGTTTCAATGAAGATGGCACAAAGAAACTACGAATGGTCATTGATTACAAAAAATTAAATTCTTTTACGAAGTCTGATAAATATCCCATGGCAGAAACCTCAGTAATTTTATCTAATTTAGGGAAGTCAAAATATTTCTCTACTTTAGATTTACAATCAGGATTTCATCAAATCCTTGTTAATGAAAAAGATAGACCAAAGACTGCATTTTCAGTCAACAACGGGAAATACGAATTCAATCGTATGCCATTCGGGCTTAAAAACGCTCCAGCCATATTTCAAAGAGCTATGGATGACATTCTCCGAGAATACATCGGGAAATTCTGTCATGTTTATCTAGATGACGTTATTATATTTTCAGGAACACATGATGAACACTTACATCACATTGAAATAATAATTAAAGCACTTTCAGAAGCTAACATGAGAATTAGCAGTGAGAAGAGTAAGTACTTCATGGAACAGGTGGACTTCTTAGGATATGTTGTATCCTACAACCATATAAAAACCCATCCAGATAAAATAAAAACAATTAGGGAATATCCCGAACCACAGACTTTACGTCAATTGAGAAGTTTTCTTGGACTATCAGGTTATTATAGGAAATTTATCCGAAATTATGCAATGATAAGCAAAGGGTTAACAAAGTATTTACGGGGAAACGAAAAAATAAACAGTAAGAGGATAAATATTGAATTAGATTCAGAAGGCAAAAAAGCGTTTCAGGTATTAAAGGATAAGCTTACAGAAGAAGTTGCGTTAAATCAACCGGATTTCGATAAACCATTTGATTTAACAACTGATGCAAGTAACTCAGCCATAGGTGCAGTACTAAGCCAAGACAATAAGCCATTAACCTTTGTAAGTAGGACGTTATCTGCAACTGAGCAAAATTATGCTACCAATGAAAAGGAATTGTTAGCAATAGTATGGAGTCTGAAAAATTTGAGAAATTATTTATATGGTCAAACTGGAATCCGCATATACACGGACCATCAACCATTGAGCTTTGCTGTATCTGATAAAAACCCTAATATAAAATTGAAGAGATGGAAAGCATTTATAGAAGAATATGCACCAATAATAAATTATAAACCAGGTAAGGAAAATGTGGTAGCAGATGCATTAAGTCGTCAAGAAATAAATATATTGGAAGATAGTGAAGATTTAGCTACAGTACATAGTACTCACAGCAGCCCAAGAGAAGAAATTAGAAGGTTAGGTGGAATAATCAATCGATTTAGAAATCAATTAATTATAGAAGAAGGAGATTCCAATAATATAAATAGTGAACAAATTCATAAAGGATATTGGAGGCATACTATTAAATACAAAGATGATGACGTTTTCACTAAATTGAAAGACATAATTAGGAAGGGAATAAACGCAATATATTCAACAGAAGAGACTCTATTTAAGATTAAAGACAAATTACTAAACGAATACCCAACAACACAGTTTGCGTACGTTTCAAATCTTGTAGAAGATATAACAGACAAAGACATGCAAATAACCATTATGAAAGAGGAACATAATAGAGCACATAGAGACTCTAGAGAAAATTTTAAACAAATTTCAGCTAAATGTTACTGGCCCGAATGTTTTAAGCAATTACTTGATTATGCGAAAGACTGTTCTGTTTGTAAGGAAAACAAATATGACAGACATCCTGTTAGATATAAGATTGGAGAGGCTCCAATTCCAAAGAAAGGGGGGGAACGCATACATGCAGACATATACTACATTGACAACGATCAATTTTTGACTATGATAGACTCTTTTTCGAAATTTTTAATAGTTAGACATATCGACAGTAAAATAGACGCTAAGGAAAAACTGATTGAAACACTACCAGTGTTTGGGAAAGTAGAAGTTTTGGTAACAGACAATGAGAGAACATTCTGTACTCCGACGGCAGAATTAGAATTAGAAAAATTTGGAGTCAAACACGAAAAGGTAGCTCCGAATCATAGCAAAACCAACGGAATGATTGAAAGAGTACATAGCACACTAACAGAACTAATACGCATTACGAAAACAGAAATTCATGCAGACACAAAATTTATTATGCCATTTGTAGTAAAGAAATATAATGAGTCTATTCACTCAGTAACGAATCAACAACCATTAGAGGTTTTCCATAACTTTGAAAAGTTTAAATCTCTTACAGATGTATTGAAAACAAAACAAGATAAAGATCTTTCTTATTTCAATAAAAATAGAACTGAAATTGAGTTTAGGCCAGGACAAAAGATACACGAAAAATCAACACGTAGGAAAGGTAAAGTTAAACCTTTATTTAAAAAGCGAATTGTTAAAGAGGATAGAGGAAGGGTTGTAGTTGACAGTAAAGACAGGATTATACATAAAGACAACATAAAGAAATAAAAATTTTATTTGTATTAAATTTCAGATGTATGTAAGTACAGTTTTGAGATTTTTGGCATTACTAGCCACAACATCTGCACAAGTGCAGATAACTAATTATAGTTCAGAGGAATACATTCTAATAGAGGACGGACCTGCTGCATTATACGAAGATACAGGAGAATTGTATCATGTAATTAACTTGACATATTACAGGGACATTTTGAATAACATAAAAGGAAAAAATACTCGACTGACCAAGTTAGAACTTAGAAATCTAGAAACAGCAGACAGATTGCTAGAGCAATTAACGATAAGAAATAGATCCAAAAGAGGTATTAATGAAATTGGCACATTATGGAAATGGATATCCGGAAGTCCAGATCACGACGACAAAGTTAGAATTGAAACAAAGTTGCAAGAGTTAATAGAATCTAATAATAAACAATACCAGACCAACTCACAGATATTTAAGGCTATAGAGAAACTAGCAGCAGAAGATAACGAAATAGACAAAGAGGACGTTTTAGTATTACGACTGATAATAGAGGACTTACGTGAAATAATAAATGCCATTAATCTGAGTAAGAATGAAATTTTGAATACTGTAATTTTAAATATGAATGATTTGAATAAAATAATCAATACTGAAACTTTACCAGTTTCGATAGCTGATGTGTTAGATGCATCCGACTTTAAGATAA
Organism: Melanostoma scalare; assembly: GCA_949752695.1. Taxonomy (NCBI): domain Eukaryota; kingdom Metazoa; phylum Arthropoda; class Insecta; order Diptera; family Syrphidae; genus Melanostoma; species Melanostoma scalare. The sequence continues at coordinate 208,434,128 of OX456984.1, read as the reverse complement.
TTCAGAATAAAGATTTAATTTTAATTTATATTGAATACCCACTAGTTAAGGAAATAAATAAAAAATATATTGTTGAAAGTATAAATGTTGGTGATGGAAAACTATCATTACCCAATCAAGTTGTGTTATATAAAGAAAAATATAAAATGGCAAATTGCATTAAAGAATTAAATGACATATATTGTAAAGTAAATAATGAAAGTAATTGCCTAACAAATTTGTTAAATAATAAGAAAGCCGATTGTCACAAAATAAAAGAAAAAAAATCCAGAGGTCAAAATAATTAAAGACGGTATTATTTTTGTAAGTGGAAAAACCACAATAAATGAAAAAATATACATAGGTATATATCTTATTCATTTTAAGAACAATGTAACTATTAATTCTAAGAGATATGAAAATAAAAGAACAGAAATTTTGAAACATATGAAATTAAATTCACCAATTGAATTAAACATTTTGAAATATTTAGAATCAAGTGACGAAAAGCTTAAATTTACCAACATTGACCTCATAAGACCTTATATTAAAGATATTAAAGAACATCCAATATTGTATGGTATAACTTTGAATATTGTTCTAGTACTTAGCATTTATATTGTTATTAAATTATTGAAAATTTACAAGTTTAGACAGGAAAAAGAAAACCGAAAAATATTTGAAATGACATCATTGAAATGTTTACAAGAAACCAGGAAAGCAATAGAAGAGCGATCGGGACGATCACTTCCAGGGTAAGAGGGGAGTTAACGATATGCGGACTCATCAGTCATCACATTTCTTTGTCATACGACACCTTCTTAAAGTTATTAAAATAAACATAAACATCCGACGGACAAGATCGATATTGTCTCACGATCATTGTCTGTTCATAGATATAAGATAAATACCATACTCAATTGGAGATGACATAGTATTAAGAAGATTGTAAAATTAATCTTAAGTCTGACACCGAACGGGTAAGATCTCATAAGAGATCTCGGTTATATTTTTATTCTTGAATTTAATAAAGTTTGTTCTTTTTTAAAAAGCTTAATGATTCGAATCAGTTTTAATTCACGGCGACATTACAGATAAAATTGATGCTCTTAAGTCAAAAGAGAGGCCATATCAGTTTTGGAAAAAAAATGGGACACGTTGGATTCAAATGACTCACTATTCTTATCTCTTAGCTTAAAAAGTTTCTGCCAATGTACAAAAGGGAAGGAGGATACTCTAAGCTACGATAATTGCTGTTTGATCAACCCAGCCGGCTTTTCATACTTTGGAGATCATTGATCGAATATTAGTTAAACGACTGCGAAAAGAAATTAGTCAAGCTGCAAAGTTTAAATATCTAGAATCTACGAGTGTGATCGATAGTGAATCATCGGATAAACGTTGTGTTGGATAAATTGACGGGAAAACTACGCTTTCTTCTGTGATCGATAAATGACCTTCTAAGCTGAAAGAAAAACTCTACATCGCGTTTGTGCGTCCAGCTCTCGCATACGGTTCACATGGTAGATTATTGAACCATATACCAAAAGTAGATTCACTGCAGAATAGAAGTACCTAGATCTTACATCATTAATACACCATCAGCACTTGGTTGGTATCAGACTTTGATTAATTCAAAGCTGGGAGGATTGCTGACGCTTTATGAGGTCAACGAGAAGTACCTCGCAGGCATACAAGGAGTGTAAAGCAGACAAATGTGGGAGTTGTATTGTATTGTAAAATTTATTTGGCCTGAAAGCGCCATTAAAGTAAAGATGAATTGTTTTTACAGGATTAAATAATAATCAACATAAATAGCGTATGGTTCTTTCAAAAATTAAGGTTAAACTTCTAAATTATATTTTCATTTATATTTATATTTGCCTTATATATGTAAGTCTTTTAAATATGTTTATGTTATTTGCATTTTTAATATGATCAGGCAGTCGATTAAATGTTTGCAAGCCATTGTGGAACATGGAACATTGACCTCTTGTTGTTATCCGTTGAATGATGAAATCTTCTCTCTTGCCCAAGGGATATGCTATTGGTTGAAGCTCTTTTACACAGATATTCAGGACACATGGTGTTGTATCCCTTAGAGATCAAGGATTACCGAGTGATCGAGTGAGTGTGTACAATTTTTCTTTTCTATATTACAATACATCAGTCTGCTGTTCATTTATCGACTTCAATTCGTTCAAATACTGATGAAAGAATGTTAAATCGTGGTACTGAAGTTCTCGATAAAGCGAGAAGTAATACCAAAAACACATAATACTTTTTCTTTAAAATCACATTTAGTTAGGAGTCAACAAGTAATCCGAAAGTAGTAATGTCACGAAAAGTGCTTTCCCCACCTTCCACTTTTTTTCCCGCAAAAAATATTAGGATCCCTTCATTCCTGGTAGAAATTCTTCTTTTTATTTTGGCGTTACGAGCGTTGTAATCTGGAAGGGATCACAGCTCTCCCACTTATCTGCTTTACAATAGTAATCCGCCCGTGCATTGACCACCGAATACGTCAACAAGTTTCCCTAATGGATTGAATATTATGTTCCTTGTTCCAAATGAGGATTTCGTTGCGTTTGTCTATAAACTGGGAATGTTTTGGTCCACCTTTCTTTTTGTTCATCGCGATCGTGTCTGAACTTTCCTTCTCTGCATCTCTCCTTTGAAAATGACAATACCAACTGCGCTTGTCGTGCTTTTCCAATATTGTATTTCTAATGTGAAATTTTCCAAGGATCTGGATGCGTCTAATGTAATCAAGCTCTGTTGCTTCTTTCCTCATAGGAATGGTTAAGAAAATTTCATTGGTCCATCCCTGTTGTTGAAAAATGATTATTTATATTTAGTCGCTTCGAGGTCAAGGGTCGAACTACACGTTATCGAGTGAGTGAGTAACATCCGTAAACGAATGAGTAAGTAAACATTTTGGTATTACAGCATACGGGATCTCACATATCGTATACCTATTTAAACTTGTACTAGTTACATCGGATATTCACTGATATATTTCGAATCTCTATTGATTCACAGATGTCACTAATGTCTCTTTAGGTTGATTTCATTTTTGTTAGTAAAATTCATTCTTTTGTAAAAAAAAAAAATTACTTTTATGTAGTTAATTTCAGAAAATTTAAATATTAAACGCACTCGGATGGTGTTGTCAAAAGAAATCGTATTGATTGATACCTAGACTTTAGGTTGTATTACTTTCCGGTGCATGTGTAGGTACGTTTACAACGATATTGATCGGGTTTGAACCAATGGAAACTTCTTTTTGGGATTCGGTAAGTTCAAGTAACTTAACGTATTGATTTGGTCACTTTCTTGTGAACAAATTTGTTTAACTGGGATAAAGTAATCTTCGTAATAAATATAACAAAAATGTACACAGTATTTCTCTTATTTTGATTTTGTGATTAATGAGTGAGCACTTCAGGCGTCGAATGAAATTCTGTTCGATTCCCGATAAGAGAATGCGAAATTGGAGTACTAGATTGCTCTTGTGCTTGTAGCGCAGCTAACGAAATAAACAGTTTTTGCAACCATACAACCCAAAAAAACTTGACATCAATTTCATAGTTTTGAACATCATATTTTGAAAACAGGATCAGATTGTGTTTGAGGTTGAGACTTGCAGGGGTTAATTGAAACTTGGATCATTAAAAGCTTGATCATAGATCTAGATCAAAACTAGAATCTGAATGAAATTTGAATTCGATAAACTGAGAAACATTTTTCCATGACCGGTTTTGTATTATGTACTTATTTTTTTATGTACTCGACGATGATATTACATCTTTTCTTATAGCTCCTACAGTTTATAGCATTTCACCCTGATGTTTTAAGATTCTGAGCAGTAATAAAATTTATCTTAATCTTAATATAAAAAGAAAGACGGGTTTGTTACAACACTTATAACTCGAGATCTGCTAAACCAATATTCATGGTTATTGATTCGTTGGATTTGTCTCCGCCCCGAATAGCATAATACATCTAAAAAACAATGAAAACTCGATATGTGTAATGAATACTTATTTATCTATCTATATCTATACTATACATATATAAAAGAAAGTCGTGTTAGTTACACTATTTATAACTCAATAATGGCTGAACGGATTTGTCTGAAAATTGGTGGGGAGGTAGTTTAGGAACAGGAGACGGACATAGGATACTTTTTATCCCTATATTCCTATGGTAACGGGAATGTAAACGGGAACCTAGAAACCACTGAACTGATTTCAAAAATTCTTTCCCCGTTAGAATGCTACACTATCACCGAGTAACATAAACTTTAATTCATCCCCATATTCCCACGGGAACGGAATTGCGAACTCAAACTTCGAAACTACTGGACAGATTTTAAAAATTCTTTCTGCTCTAGGATGCTTCATTATCCCTCAATAACATAGACTATATTTCATCCATACATTCCCGCGGGAACAGAAACGGGAACTAGAACGGGAACCTTAAAACCGCATGACCGATTTCAAAAATGTTTTCAACTTTAAGATGGTGCATCGTCAATATCCCACATTTACATAAATTATTTCATCCTCATATTCCCACGGGGCCCGGGCAACGCCAGAAGGTTCAGCTATATATTTTTTTTATCCAGGATTGGGATCGGAAACCTAGATACTACTGGAAAGATTTCACAAAATCTTTCAGAATTGGGATGATACATTATCCCTCAGTAACTAAGATTATAATATGGGAACGAAAACATGAACCTCAAAACTACTCGACCGATTTCAAAAATTCTTTCCAATTAAGGATCATGCTCGAACGTAAATCAGAACAGGAAAAGTAGGGGAGAGTGTGGTCGAAAGTAACGCCTTGCAATTGTAACATTGAATTTTAAAAGAAAAATGAGCCTGTATCCGTTCATTTTTAAATGTAGAATTCTTCGCTGTTTGGGGCTGAATGCACCCACAAAACTTCAACTGTCTAAATACTGAACTGTGCCAAATATAGTTCAAAAAGTGGAGTTTGTGTATGAAAGCAAATTTTTATGGTGGTGAGTTTTTGAATATATTTTTTTGAATAATGAAGTTTCGATTCAGCGGTTACATTATTATTTTACTTCATTTTATTTCAAATTTAATGGTGTAAGTGCTTTTGGAATCACCGCAGTAGTTTCTGAATAAACTTCATATTCAATCAAAAAAACGAGATGTGGACAGTTGTAACATTTTTTGAGTGGACAATTGTAACACGTTACAACCGTCCACACGAAAAAATACCCACTCTCCAATGCGTTTTTTAATCTTCAGTGAATATCGTAGCTATATCCTCTTTCGCAAAAAATATGCCACGACAAAGAGTAAGAAGAACCTCCCGAGGCATGTTTACAAAAGAAGTTATTGTGAAAGCAGCAGAAGAAATCTTAAGAGAAGGAAGATCTATTCGAAGTGTTTCAAGTGCTCACAACCTGTGTCACGTTACACTCAGTCGTTTTGTTCAAAAAACCAAATTTTCTTACGACTCCGGTGGAACGCTGACTACCCAGATGTTGGGTATAGGCCTCACAATCGAGTTTTCACCGATGATAAAGAAGTACGTATTATTTATTATATTTATAAATAACTTGCATTTCGAATTTTTCTTTGCAAAAGTTGCAAACATATATAAATCACTGTGCTGATTTAAACTATGGCTTGACAACCACATGCGTGCGAAAGATGGCATACCACTTAGGAGACTTTTATAAACTTAAGACTACAAGACTGTTTTTAGTTTTTAATTTCTAATTTATTAATTTTGATTTAATAAATATGAAGTTGAAACAATATCATTCATTTATTTTTCAAGATATAGATGGTGTTACAACCGTCCTTTCTTGATGTTACAATCGAAACACCGTAAAGGACGGTTGTAACATTCGACTTTCACCTCTTTTTCCCAGCTTTCACCCGGAGAAAGTAGAAAGTTGAAAAACTTAGTAACTTAAAAAGATAGCCAAATATCCACTTGTCAACATGCGCGTTGTAGTAATTTTCTATGTTTCTTGGTTCAAAAGCTATAGAGCCAAATATGCAAATTGTTACTTTCGACCACACTCTCCCCTAAGCAGTAAAAGAAAAAACCGACATTAAGCATTGACTATCGTTTCATTGACTTAAATATAAATAAAGCAGCAAAAACAAAACACTGTTCTATATAAAAAAAAAAAAAAAAAAAAAAAAAAAAAAAAAAAAAAAAAAAAAAAAAAAAAAGACTTATCGTGTCAGACTAAAGCGTGCATAGCCCAAATATCAGCAAGTTAATGAGTCAGCGGAGATCTTCGCTCAACACCATGGGCTGCTTTAGACATACTCATATACCTCTTATCCCTCGACATTGACGGCGTTGTTGAGGTCTGTATTTTTAAGGTTCCCATCCTTCTGTTCCCGGGGGAATATGCGGATAAAATATAGTACATGTTATATAGTACATGTTCCCTCCGAAATGTTTCATCTAAAATTCAAAAGAACCTTAAAGTTATTAAACCGATTTCAAAAATTCTTTCAACTCTAGGATGTTATAATATCTCTCAGTGACATAAATTTACATTTCATTCACATATTTCCATGGGAACGGAAGATCCCACAGGAACAGGGTTGGGAACGGAAACTTAGAGACTACTAGACTGATTTCAAATATTCTTTCAGCACTGGGATGCTACATAATTCCTCAGTAACTAAGCAAAGATTTCATCCCTATAATCCCATAGGAACAGAAACAGGAACGAGAACGGGAACCTTAAAACTACAGACCCGAGCAACGCCGGGCGGCTCAGCTAGTTTTCAATAAATCAAACATATAAAAATTAGAACAATTTGATAACAATAAAATAAACAAAGTATTTAAAAACAAAGTTTCAAATCTCAACTTTCAACACACCCACTAAATTGGAATATTTACTTTAACTTCTAGGGCAAGTATGGCTGGAAAGTAACGCTGCCGTTGTACGAAATGGGTGTGCGAAGACAGCTCACAACAACTGCCCCATATTTCGAAGTAAGGGTAAGTACAATATTTTATATTTCCCTTGCATGTAGAAAAAAATGGCACTCTCAAAAGCTTGTCAAAAATTAAAATTTTAGTCTAGTTAGAACTAGAAGAATAAAGTTATTTTATTTTTTTGTAGATATTTTTTAATAAACAATCCCTTTGCTTAGTGCTTTAACAAAATAGCTCTGGTGTTAAAAAAATCCTTGGTTAAATTTTTAATCCGTATTCCAATTTCGATTTACCGACTCAAATGAACAGCATCAAAGTCAAAAACTTTTTGATTTGTATTTCTAATCGAAGTTATCGCATTGTTATGTTTCAAAATATTTGATATAGTTTGAATGTATAGCCCGTTTAGTCTGCTGTAACATCATTTGTATAAGCTCGAAAACAAGGTTACTTGTGCAACATTTGTGAACAAACCTGAAGTTGGTTTAACACTTCTAAATTCATCAATCAAATACTTTTTTAGAAACTCATTTTATTGTCTGTAACCCCTACAATCCCCTATTGGGATTCGAACCACGAACCTCTGGGTTAACAGGCGGACATGCTAACCAATTCACACCACGGGTACCACAAATTACAAATTGCATGCTTATGCTTATCTAAAAAATACAATTGGGTGGTACAACAGAGCTCGGGGAGCAAAGAAGCCTAGAAATAGAGGGGACCTACAAATATTTTCCGATATCGATCCGCTGATTGAGAAAGCGCTTTTCGTGGCAGCTTATTACACATGAAGTACTTGCCATCGTACTCGTCATACTAGTGGAAAAACATCAATTGGTTTAGATTTTTTTGGGACTCCAACCTGAAACAACCACGTAACACACAGACATCTATCTATTACGTCGCGCCACGGTTACAACAAGAGGTTTTATCTATTTAGGGCTTTTTAATCACAGATGATCATCCAGCTTACAATTCTTACACTGAAGAAAAACTTTGAAAAAAAAAACTTTCAAAGTTTCTAGAGTTTTAGAAGAAGAATTTTGTTTGTATGATTACCTGGCTACTGAGATGCAATGGCGTGAATCCAGCTTTGCTCTCATTATCTGCATAAGCGCCATACTCTAGTAATGTCGTTGCTATATCCATTTGATTTTTTCTTGCCGCTATATGCAATGGCGTATGTCCGTTTTTGGCTGGAGCATGTGGACTCGCCCCGCGTTCAAGTAAAAGCAACGCAACATTCTGTTTATCATAATGACATGCAACATGAAGCGGTGTTACCCCATTTTTACCTTGAGCATCCACATCAGCTTCTTTCTGTAAAAGAAGCTGGGCAACTTTCATGTGTCCGTATTTAGCAGCTAAATGCAGAGGTGTGAATCCTTTCTTTGTGGATGAGTCTAATGCCGCGCCGTTTTCTATTAACACCGCGGAGACCTTCGAATTAGAATAATGTTTTTTAACATGAACATGGAAAGTAATTTAATCATTCGACTTGGACGGAAAAAGAAAAAATAAGAATCAAAGAAAGTAAACGTTGTTTCAACAAAACAAAACAAAAGTATTTATTTCAACATAAAAACATTGTAATAAACCAAACAGCTTAGGAATTAAAAACTAACAACACAAAAAACGAAAACTTAACTTAAAATGCTACCGAATTTTATAAATAATATTCTTGGTGTCGAATCCAAAAGAGTTGCATAAGATAAATTGTGTCTACGTGATCCATTATTTTCTTAGCAATTAATCGTTTTACCTCATCCTGGCCTTCTTTGGCAGCAATATGAAGAGCTGTGTACATGTCTTTTGTTGTTGCATCCACCTGTGCACCGTGTTGTAACAAGAGCATCACAATATCGACGTTTCCTAAACGAGATGCGATGTGTAAGGGAGTTTGTTGTTCTCGAGCTCTGGCGTCTACTTGAGCACCATTACGGAGTAGGATTCGAATAATATCCGTCTACACATACAAAAGTGGGTGATATTAAAGTACAAAGTTTTTAAGGAAGCAAAAAACTCACCTGATTAGCTCTAGCTGCCAAATGAAGCGGTGTCTCTCCTCGAACAGTGGGAACATCTGGACTGGCGTCATGTTGTAAGAGATAAATTACAATATTCATGCATCCCATAAATGCAGCAACGTGTAATGGTGTCAAGCCACTTTCAGTTGTGGCACTTATACTTGCTCCATGTCTCAATAGCAATTCAACCACTTTGATTCTGTTTTTCTTGCAGGCAATATGCAGTGGTGTGAATCCATTTAATGCCCTGGCATTTGCATCAGCGTTGCGATCTAACAACAATTTTGCCACTCGCACATGTCCACAATGTGCTGCAACGTGCAAAGCAGTCAAATAGTCAACTGTAACTTCGTCTACAGGTGCTCTATGGTATAAAAGTATTCTAGCAGCATCAACGTGCTCCCCTTGTGCAGCCATATGAAGGGGTGCCAATCCGTTCTTAGTCTTTGCACTGATTGGTGCACCTCTTTCAAGGAGCATATCCACGACTTGTTCATGCCCAGATCGAGCAGCGCAGTGAAGTGGTGTTAATCCGTCTCTTGTTTTTGCTTCAATGTTGGCTCCTTTTTCGAGAAGGACCGATACCATATTCGTTTTACCCCATTTCGCAGCAACATGTAGAGGGCTTATGTTGTGCTTGGCTAAGTAATTCACATCAGCTCCTTTCTGTATAAGCAAATTTGCGATCGACTGATTGCCGTAATGCGAAGCGATGTGCAAAGGTGTGAATCCAGATTTTGAAGTTATATCGGGGTTGTGGTCATTCTTGAATAAAAATGAAATAAAAGAAAAATTAAGATTTGAAGATTTTGGTTTTATTTTCTTAAACAGTTTTTATGAAGAGTCAATAAGTAAATAAATAAAATAGGGTGGCGCAACAGAGTGAGGAACCCCATTTCTCACAACCATTCCTTGTGAGAGAACTGAGGCGACCTACAGTTTTCTGCCAGTTCCGACCGGCCAATCGAGGAAGCGCTTTTCATGGCAATGAATTTACTAACGGACGACTTGCCAATTCCTCGTAAAAGGTTATACTTGTGGATAAGAAAGTGCCCACTTATCGAATTTTCTAACCTTTTACGTTTTTCCCATATACAGGGTGGGCCAAAAGGTTATTCACAATTTCAAACGCTTCGTAAATAACAACCAAAACCAAAATGAAAATAAAGCTAAAAGTATGCCATTTAATAAAAAATTTCATTTTTTATACAAAACATCCAGTAAGTAGTCGCCATGGCGGCGGAAACATTCGCGCACTCTTTTCCCAAAATTTTCCCGAACTCTGGCGAACATCATCCGCGGAATCGCTGCAGTTTTAGTTCGGATAGCTAATGTTAATGCTGCGGGGTCTGGAAGCTTGCCTTCATACATTCTGCTCTTCAAGAAACCCCACAGGAAAAAATCTGGCGGTGTCAGATCTGGGCTAGGAGGTGGCCAAGCGAAGTCAAGCGGTTGCCGAATTTTTTTCTAACAAGGTCAAAAGATTAGTAGTATGGGTGCATATTCAAATCCTCTCGTAAAATTCTCCTTACCGTCGCGTCGTTCAAGGAATCTTCAAGGAGGCAGAATGACGGCGCACAGACCGACGAGGACTTTTGCTCAAGGCGTCGTTGACAGTTTTTATTGTTTGCGGCGTCCTTGACGTACGCGGATGGCCAATTCGGGAACGGTTAATGACATCACCCGATTCGCGGAAGTTTTTCATTCATCTATCGATAGATTGACGACTCGGGGGATTTTAGTGACGTTTTAATTTAAAATGTTTTTTAAAAGCCCGCTGGGTAGCTATTGCACTCTCCAGCGAAAGAACGGTGCTGTCGTGCCCACGGTGGAATAGTAATTAACCGAGTATTTTTCCATTAAACGGCATAGTTTAATGCAACAGATGGCGTTGGAATCGTTCGCTACTACGAAGTTTTTGAAATTGTGAATAACCTTTTGGCCCTTAGGTACTTATTTTCAGAACGGGAGTTAAAATAATACTTTTCAGTGCAAAGTGCCACATTATGAACAACTTTTTTTCTTCGTCAGGGAATAACCATAACCGTCAATCAAATTCTTCATCATCTTTAGACAATGATGGGGGTTCCTTTTCTTTCAATTGTGTTTCACCCGTCGAATGCTTCAAATCTCTCTCCTTAATTAGTTCTAACGCAATAGGTCTTGACAATATTTGTCCTAAATTCGTTCGAATCGTACTTCCTGCATTCCTCCCCAGCATTGTTAACATTTACAATGATTGTTTGACCAAATCGTTTTTCCCAAGTTCTTGGAAGGTAACAAAGGTCCTTCCTTTGCGCAAGAAAGGAAGCTCTAACGACTTTTCGAATTTTCGACCTATTAGCATTCTTCCTTTTTTAGCAAAAGGCTTAGAGAAGATTATGGTCAATCAAATATCTGAATATGTCGAATCTCAAAATTTGTTGTCGACATTGCAATCGGGTTTCCGAAGAATGCATAGCTGCGTTTCTGCCATTTTGAAAGTTCAAGATGATTTACGGACTGCAATGACGGAAGATAAAGTTTCTGTTTTATGTTTGCTTGATTGCTTTTGCTTTTGGATCAGTAAATCATTCAATCCTCATTCATAAATTAAAGCATAATTTCAGTTTTTCCTCATCCGCTTTAAAGCTGATGCAAAGTTATTTAACGGGCTGGAAACAGGTCGTTTGTTTCGGTTCAGTAACTTCCGACTTCTTAAATCTTAAAGCAGGCGTCCCTCAGGGTTCGTTACTGAGCCCCTTGCTTTTTAGTTTGTTCATTAATGATGTTGTTGAAGTTATTGAACATTGTTCGTATCATCTTTACGCCGACGACTTACAAATTTACTTTCCCTTCCCAATCAGTCGCGTCGAAAACGCCATTTGTAATATGAACGACGATTTAAAAAATATTCACGATTGGGCAGTTAGAAATGACTTAGTTTTAAATCCTTTCAAATCACAAAGTATAATTATTTTCAAACGTAGCTTAAAAGAGTCTCTTTTCCCTTGCTTATACTTGAATGACCATGTAATCCCTTACAGCTCTACGGTTAAGAACTTAGGGTTCATTCTTAACAAAACGCTCAACTGGAGTGACCACGTAAATAAAGTGATTTGTGGCATTTATGGAGGCCTTAGGCGGTTATGGAGATTTTCATCTTATTTACCACAAACAACTCGACTAATGCTAGTAAAAACACTATTAGCTCCATTAATAACTTATGGATCCCCTTTGTATAGTGGTATGGACTCGATAAGCAAACAGAAACTGAATGTAGCATTTAATTCTTGCATCCGCTTCGTACATTCATTAAGGCGATTTGATCATGTTTCACACCTGTCACATAGCGTTTTTGGTATGTCAATAATGTCACATTTCGTAATAGAAATATGTAAAAATATTTTTAAATTAATACGTTTTAAAACGCCCCAGTATTTGTATGACAAGTTCGAATTTTCAGTCTCTCCACGTACTATTGTTTTTTTCTTTTGATTAAATCTATATTCTTTAAATTAATTTTACAATTATCCCTTTAAACTGTTATTGTAATAACAAATCTTTACTTTTATATTGTATATAACCTATAAATTTTTTTTTGCCATAAATGAGACTCAGTCTCAAGGCTTATAGAATATTAATAAATAAATGAAATGAAATGAAATGAAATGTTGGAGGGAAAGCTGATCCGATTCGCGACATTAGCTTTGAAAGCGTGCTTTTTAATTATTCAAGAGAACGATCCTTTTCTAATAAGAAACGAATTTCTTTTAATGAATTTTTTTAGCAACAGAAATTCCTCTTAAATGGTTGAGTGCGACTCTAGTCAGACCACTGAAGACCATTCGCGGCCGATGGCACCTGTGATTTTAAGTTCTATGAAGTTTTTCACTTTATGCTAGGACAAGTTGCCCAGACCTTTTCGATGGCTTATTTTTGTCGTAAGCGGTCCCTTTCTATTGGACAAAAATGAGCGTTCTCAACCCATTCTATTGGTGAAAATGAGCATTCTCAACCTATTCTATTGGTGTAAAAAGATCATTACTCGTTATTCCGGGATGTACTCTATATGTACAGTTGCGGTCAAAATAATAGTAGTGTGAGTAAAAGCATTGCACAGATTGGTATTTTTCCACTTTGTACTGCGTTGATAGTGAAAACCCGTTACACTTTAATTGTTTTAAGGGGTGGAAAAGGATCTCGTCAATATGTAAGAAGACCTCCAAACACCGAATATAATCCACACTTTACAATCATAATGGTATGGGCATGTTTTTTCTTCTACGGAGTTGGACCCATAATGCGGATTGAAGGCATTATGGATCAGCATCTCTATGTTAGGATAATGCAGGAAGTAACGCTACCGTATACTGAAGCTGAATGCTACCGTAAATGAAGTTGCTTCTTGCTGAAATGGGTCTTTCAGCAAGAAACAATGGTTCCAGGAAAGTAAAGTAGATGTGATGGAGTGGCCCGTACAGTCTTCGGACTTTAATCCCATTAAGAACCTTTGGAGCGCTGCAAAAAAATATGCTTTTAGATGTAAACCAAGCAACAACACAGTCCTTTGTGAAGCGTTACAGCAATCATGGAGTTCGATAAGCACAGGAAGGTGTGGAAACCTGATAAACTCTATTTAACGTCTTTGTACTGCTGTTATAGCTAACAAAGGACATGAAATTAAATACTAATTAATGGTACGAACACTCAGCCACATATTGTAATAAAAATTTTGACCTAATTTTTCGATTTCGTAACATTTCAAGGTAGATTTTCCTATCACTACTATTTTTTTCAAATTAGAATTGACGGATAAATTTTTTATCAATTTTGTTGTTTCTTAAGCTCTATACTACTATTATTTTGACCGCAGCTGTATATTAGGGTGGTCCTTATTTAAGGTTTGTTTTTTTTCATCATGAAATAATGAACAGATCATGTCGACCAATAGCAATACATATAGCAAATTTAACGCTCTACAAAAAAATAGATAGGTAGAAATGTAAAAATCGAAATCGTATTTTTTTTTTTTTTTTTGCATCTCAGAGACTAAGTCGCACAGAATTTAGAGCAAACTCATTTGTACGTACTTATCTACGCTCTTCATCATAAATGCAAGTGTTAGAGATTAGTAAACACCAACACCAGCACAAAGAGAACGTATAGAAAATGTATTATATATATATAAAAAAAAAATAAACAAATAATGACATACAATATAGAACACCTGACATGAATTACAATAATAATTAAATAAACTACTATAAATAAAATAAAACGTAAGCTACTAATACTTTCATGGACATAATAAACTAAGAAACATTGAACAAAAATCATGCATGTGGAGCACTGGTTTTAAATTTTTGTTTTAGACAATCTTTATTAACATTGAAATCTATAAGTAGGGAATTAGAATTGTATAGCCTACTCATGCGCGACAGCGTCTCATGCATGCCGTAGTTGGTTCTATGATGGTGGATTTGAATCAACTCTAAATTACGCAAGTGGTGAGATCCTCCGCGGTAGTTAAAACTTATGGACGAGAGCAAGTAGGGAGCATCAATAAAGCCAGTCATAAGCTGATGGAAAAATATTAGGTCATTGTTGATACGTCTTTGACTAAGGGTTTGTAATTGCAAAAGTTGAATTCGATGTTCGTAAGGAGGTAGATTGAATGGATCTTCCCAAGGAAGACCCTTCAAAGCAAAACGTATAAATTTGTGTTGTACTGCCTCAATACGATGTTAATGAATTTCATATAGGGGAGACCAAACTTGTGAGGCGTACTCGAGATGAGGGCGAACGTAGCAGTTATACAAAGATAGTGTTACATAAGGATCATCAAATTCTTTTGACCACCTCTTTATGAAACCTAGCATAGAATTTGCTTTCCTAACAATTGAGTTTATGTGCTCACTAAATTCAAGGTTAATATTGAAGTAAACACCTAGGTCACGAAAACTTGAGACATTACACAATGAATGACCAGACATTAAATACATAGCTCTACTAGGTTCACGTTTTTTCGAGAAAGTCATAGTTTGGCACTTCGAGGGGTTGAGACTAAGACCATTCTTTTTTCACCATGTTCCAAAGCTATCGATATCTTTTTGAAGGAGTGCGCGATCAGAAGTATTTTGAATGGATTTAAAAATTTTCATATCATCTGCGAAAATTAGAATTTCACTATACGAAATGCACGAGACAACGTCATTAATGGCAACAATGAAAAGCAAAGGCCCAAGGTGATTGCCTTGTGGTACACCCGACAGAGCATTGAAGGGATTCGAAAATCTGTTACGAAATTTTACTTGGTACGTTCTATTTTCGAGATAAGAGCATATCCATACAATAAATATTGTAGGAAATCCGAAAGCCTTAAGCTTATATAATATAACATCATGAGAGAGTTGATCAAATGCTTTGGAAAAATCAGTGTAAATACAGTCGAGCTCATACCCATTTTCAAGCGCATTGGAACATTTGTGAAGAAAAGAAAGAAGGTTTGTTACCGTTGATCTTTTCTGCATAAAGCCATGCTGCTGCCTGCAAATAATATTTTTTGTAAAGAATGAGAGGCTGTCACAAACAACTTGCTCAAAGAGTTTGGGGATGCAAGACAGTTTGGATATAGGCCTGTAGTTTTTTATTTCTATCTTATCACCCTTTTTAAAAACCGGAGTGATAAAGGACTTTTTCCAAAGACTTGGGAAAACGCCTGTTTTGATTGAAAGCTGAAAAAGATATTGAAGTGGGACCACTATTATGGAACGGCATTTCTTTAAAAGAATTGGCGGGATTCCATCCGGACCGGACGAAAAGTCATCTTGCAGAAGTGATAAATATTTTAAAATTTTGTCACTATGAACAGGGATATTATTAAAGCTTACTTGAGAGCAGTTACGTAAATACGTAAAGTAGTTTTCATCGATTACTACGGGGGTATCACAGAAAGAGCTTCGAAAATGATTAGCGAAGGCATTACAAATATCGTTAGTATTCTCTAGAGGAGTATCACCAGAAATAAAGTTAACTGGGTACCCATCAGATTTTTTCTTTGAATTCACAAATCGCCAAAAACTTTTCGGGTCATCCCTTAAAGAGAAAGACATCTGTCTAAGGTAGTTGGAGTAAAGAGTTTTAGAGAGCGTGTTAAAGTTTTCAAAAAAACTAATATAAACATTGTGGTCGGATGTAGAATGAGTCTTAATGTAGGCTTTCCAGGCTTTGTTCCTTTTGTTCCGCAGAATCTTTAGTTCTTTGGTATACCAAGGCTGATTAAAGCAGGAATTTTTAAGTATTTTTCGGGGAATAATTTTGTTCATACAATTTTCCAAAATCAAGTAAAAGCATTTGACTGCAACGTCGATATTGTCAGAAGCTGATATATTACATATACCGGCTCTGATGAGTTCTTCGGAAAGCAAATCGAAATTCGCTTTCCGAAAGTCAAAAGTATATGAACAGTCAAATGGGTTACTTCGAACATATAAATCAGAGCTCAGATCCAGAAAAATATCTAAAGGTGGGTGAAGATTATCTAAGTTAGTAATGCCATACTTAGATTTAAGAACAACAGTACTAACTGCGTCAGATGAAAAAACTAAATCGAGCATGCGATTCATAAAATTTCTAATACAGCTTATTTGCTGTAAGTCTGAGGAAATGATATTGTCAAGTAAACGAAGCTCTTGCTGAGACGAAGTCAAAGATGCAACTTGAAAGGATCCGTCTTTAGAAGGGACCCAATTCACTTCTGGCAAATTAAAATCGCCCAACAATAAAATATAGCTTTTCATACAACACAATTCCATTACATAATCTAAAACTAAAGAGAGCTCAGTATAAGCTGAGACAGGACTCTTTGGAGGAATATAGACGTTTACGACATATATACTATTTAACTGTACGGATACTTTGACACATAATACATCAATTGTAAAGGAAAAAGGAAAAATGATTTGAGACGACATATAAATATTTCTTACAGAAATCAATGCACCACCTCTTACATCTTCTGGCTTATCGTAATGACGGTCTTTACGATAAACTGAGAAGTCCTGACTAAAGAGCTCAGTGTCCAAATGACTTGGATTGAGCCAGGTTTCAGTTAAGACAAATATGTCATGCGAGAAGACTTGAGAGTTAAGGTAAAGATCCGTAATTTTAGTACGTAATTTTAAGCTTCAACTATGACCTTAAATAACTCAGAAACCGTTAGAGTTAGCAAAAAATCATAAGAGACCTTTTTTGTAGAGCGTTTAATTTGCTATATGAATTGCTATTGGTCGACATGATTTCTTCATTATTTCATGATGTAAAAAAAAATCAACAGAACTTTTCCCGTGTTATTTCCATTTAAAACTTTGGCTGTCGGGGGGGTCGGGTTAAAATTAAATTAAGAGCTATTGAGCTTGACATGAATTTATTTTAATAAATTTAGAACCGATTTAGGACTATCGTGACAAAAAATTCGGACAAACCCTAAATAAGAACCACCCTAATGTATATAATAGGTGCCATTAAAACTGCGGAAATAAGCCTCCAAATAAAATCTACCAAGTGTTTCAATAAAATAATATTCAATTAAATTAAAAAAACTTACCTCAAGTAGTAGTGTTGCAGCTTTGACATCGTCTTTTTTGGCAGCAATGTGTAAAGCAGGCAATCTAACCTTACCACGTGTATCGCTTTCTAAAAGAACAGCAACAACTTTATCATGACCCTGTTGCATTGCAACCGCTAATGGTGTAAAGCCATCTTCAGTTGCAAGACTTTGATTTGCTCCATTTGCAAGGAGCAGTTTGACAACCGAATCATGATTTTCCTGTGCAGCCATGTACAAAGGAGTAAAACCATTTTGAGATTGCACATTCACTGAAGCTGACGATTGTAG
This sequence comes from Melanostoma scalare, assembly GCA_949752695.1. Classification (NCBI taxonomy): domain Eukaryota; kingdom Metazoa; phylum Arthropoda; class Insecta; order Diptera; family Syrphidae; genus Melanostoma; species Melanostoma scalare. The sequence goes on along the minus strand of OX456984.1, from coordinate 208,416,284 downwards.
TAGAAGAGCCACAACTTCTTCTTGTCCTGCCAGAGAAGCAATATGAAGGGCAGTGTTGCCCTTTTTTGTTGCACTATCAACAATCGCTCCTCTCTTAAGTAATTCGGAAACAACATGTACATGCCCATCTTTTGAAGCTAAATGTAGCGCGTTCAAGCCGTTCTGTAAGTAAACAAAAAAAGTGCACATTCAAAATAAGGCTCGAATATTTGGTATGCAAATTTTTGATATTAAAGTTCTCGAAATTGGTAGAATTCACTAGTCTTACTACTAGTCTTACTTCTTGTTGTAATATTTGCTAATGTTTATAGTTGCTTTTTATTTTTTCTTTTTCAATAGTGGGCCGAGGTTTTAACTAATTTTATTTTGCAAGGAGTGAGTAGAATCACTGCTGAAATTTTAGGTGACAGCTAATTGCACTAACTCACTTACTGTTGCAAAGTAACTCACTGCACTCACTCTCTGGAAAGTAAAATTAGCGAAACATCGGCACTGTTTTAGATTTTAGTAAAAATTAAAACAAAAAAACCATACACCTATAAAACAGTTTCTTTATGTGTAACATCTTTCCAGTCTATTTCCTATAATCTGTCGGAGTGTTCTTATAAAAAGTCAAGTGAAAGTGTGAAGGACGAAAGTCAACCATTAGTCGGGCAAGCCAATTCATTCTCAGTTGATTTAAAATTCATTAAAAAAAGTCATAGTTTTTCTGTCTAGTGCAGGCTTGATTTCTCGGTGCTTACAAAATCGTATTACATTCTGTAAATAAATTGTACTGGTCCTACATCCGGAACATTAATCAAACCATTTTCTATTTTTGTAACCTCTAAATTGCTTTGTTTTGACTCATTCCGGTTGTAAAAATTTTAAACCGCTTTTTTTATGAAATCATTCACTATTTAAAAAAATATTGACTCTTGAGGCTTATAGGGCCCCTACACTACACAAACACGTTTGTACAAACGTGTGTTTGTGCAAACATAGTTTCGCCACACACTACACAAACATGTTTGAGAGATATTAGTTGCTTGACGTTTTTCATATCACAGACCTACTGAGCAATGAGCGATTTCGCAAGTGCTGCTTTAATTATTGCCTTGGCAACGAAAAATATTCATCCGTACTTCTTGAAAATTGACATCTGTTTGAGCAAAATTCAACACACACGACTCAAACATGTTTGTGCAAACACGGAAAATTCAAAATTTTTTGAATTTCTTCAAACCGTTTGCGCAAACACTCAACATCGCTACACATTACTCAAAAAGTTTGCACAAACATTTTTACAAAAACAAAATACATATGTTTGCGCAAACGGTTTGTGTAGTGTAGGGGCCCTATTAGTAAACAATTGATTAGTAAAATTTTCAACTATAAAACTCATCAAGTGTGGTTTAAGGTTTGTCGATTTATCTACCGATAAGCGGCTTTCACACTGTACAGTTAATTGGAAAAATCTTCGTTTGAACGACTAGTGTTGGATAATGTGAACCCTCAGACGACTCCTTGTCCAACTTGTTAGATGCATTTCAAATATTTTTGAAAATTTTGAAAATTTTTAAGTTGGAGGAATATATGACATAATATTGGACGGCAAGTCTGATATGTTTGAACTCAAATTATATCAGACCTTCTAACATCCATCAAACGAAGTCTGTCCAACTTAGTATAGTATAAACTCCGCTATAGACATTCTTCGATTTGACAATCGGCTTTTCCCGTCTTTAAGTTTCCCATGGACTGGTGCTGCGTTAAAAACTATGACCACGAACATGAAAGTCAAAGATTAGATGGCGACAAATTTTCTTTTGAATCAAATGATGTAATTTTTAGCAGTAGCTTGAATTCTTGCCGCAAAAAAATCTGAAAGACCGTACTCAGAATGAATATGCCCAAAACATGGATTAAATTGTAAACACCAGATAAAAATACACAAGTGTAAACTTTAAGGGCCTCGGCTAGTTTCTCGAGCTGAAATGGAGGTGATTTTTTGAAGGCGTGTAAAAAAAAATTGCAGCTTCAAATGTTCTGTAATCTTAGGAGTTATTTTAATGTATATAATTATACATATATTCATGTAAATTATCACGAAATTTTGTGTTAAAATATTGAAATCCAGGAGAGATATGGATCATTTCTTGAACTCCTTGAAATTAGAGAACGTCAATTTGCCGCTTTTTTTTAATTTTTCTGGTATCTGTAACAAGAAAATTAAAACATGTAAAGTAGACCCTTCTTCCCATACAGCCATCTTTAATTGGAGTGAAAAATTGGAAATTGACAAAATGGCAGCAATTAAAAAAAAAAGTCTAAATTTCGCCAAAAAAATCGTCTTTCGATGCCTGCCAAAATTACAATTTTCATATGATCGTAAAAGTTGTAGATGGCTGTATGTAAAAACATATGGAGAGTCTGTAGTTAAAATTTCAAGACGATTCGTTAATATTTGCGTGAGTCACAGCAGCGGTAATTTGAAAAATGCAGTTTTGAGAAAAATGCATTTAAAGTTTTCAGAGCAGTTTTCGATTCAACTAACAGGAAGGGAGTACAAAAGATCTAGATGTACTTGAGCATTAAAAAATTTGAGCTGCAAGTCAATACAAGGAATTGTAGGACATTAAGGACGACGCAGATGTCGGTCGCCCGCCGGGTTGGCATGGGTGGAGTTCGAACGCCCGAGATGCTTCTCTTCTATCCTCTGCCATTTCAAAAATATCCTAGATATCATTCCAATGTTTTAGGACATCATTTTTAAGATGTTTACCTATCGAAAAATGAAAAAAAATCGATTTTTTGAAAATGAGAAACTAGCCGAGCTCCTTAAAGCACTTGTATTTTTTATCCTTGTCAATTTTACTAAGCCATGTTTCAATTTGAATTCATTTCAAAATAAAAAAAAATAGAAATACAAATTTTAATTTGGTAACAAACAATAATTGCTTCGTTGAACTTCATCAACCAGGGTTGACCCAGGTTTCCTTGACAACCCCATAATTTATGGATGAAAGGTGTGATTTTACGTCCTGAAAAAAAAACCCCGTCTTATCTGAACTAGCGCCAGCAGATACCGAGTGCTACTTTAAAGCGAGTTGAGGCAAACTGTAAGAAAACACCTTGTGTGACATTCAAAACGAGTTTTCAAAAAACACTTTTTGTCGACCAAAGGGTAAAGCGTGAACTTCAACGAACTAACCTAATAAAGTGTCGAAATTAAAATATAAACTCCCAAAATATTTATTTATAGAAATTAAATTTCTTAAGAATCGTTATTATTTGAAACTCGATGAAACGAAAATGCGTAACAATAAAGGATCAAACACATAGATGTATAGAAAGAAGTAAGTTAATGAATGCATTATACATTGTTTTATATTCTCGAACTTCTCTTTGTAGGATGTTTCGTAGCGTCCGCACTGTCGTCTACTAAGCATTGTCCATAAATGTTTGCGCCTTTTGTAGTGAATGGCAGTTGTTCTTAACGAACGCTCGTCCCATAGCTATCTAAAGAACAAAGTCTTCTAACTTGGCGGCAAAACGGAAGCCGCTTTTAACTGCGGAATAGACATGAACTTTTACTGGAAAGCTAGTTGCTGCACTAAACTTCGTAAAAAATAAATTGCTCAATACTTTTGCATTTATGTAGCTGCTTTCGAAAGACGGGAATGATTTTAGTGATTTAAGTTCAAATACTTCTATTGACATTTTTTTGAACCTTTAAAAGAATTTTGTACAAAAAATTACACAATTTACAATCCATATGTTTGTTTACAACTTATAGGACTAGCATCATTTTCTACAGAGGAAAAGTATTGTGTTGGTAATGTTTAAACCATCAAGAGGTTAGGTGAGGGTTGCAAAATGCCCATCAGATATTAAAACTTCAACTCACTTAAAGAAACCCATTTTTCGACTATTTTCTAAAGTTTGTTGGTTAAGATAGTATTTGATTCGAATTGCAGTAACTAGCTCAGAGTTGTATGCCATAAGCCCTACCCAACCTTCTAATTACTTCGAAAGTGGTTCAGTAATGCAAAAACTCTCTGATTGAGGTCGGAAGACTAAATTCTTTGAGTCACTCTGTGAATCCGCAAAGCACTTCCTCTCTAAATGTCTTACTTTTTCTCGCATCAGGTTAAACATAATCGGCGCAGACATGTGAGAGCTGGTAGCCTATAGGTTCCTCGTCACGGCAGTGTCTTTTAACTTTTCTACAAACGTCTAAAAAGCTATAACAAAAGCAGATTGCTTTCTGGTAGTATACAATGGATCGGTATTTAGGTCTGAGTGCCCCCGCTAGTATTTTAAAAGCTTCCGACAGAAAAAAAAAAATAATGCAGTGAGTCCAGAAAGGTGTAAGCAAATGTTCCCTGCCTGGTATAAAAGCAATTTATGTTCGGAGTGTTTCCCAAGTATTACCAATGCCTTTACACATTTCTCTTTGTATTTTGTTTCATTGTTCGCATTTCTTTCAAGCATGCGGGTCTGAATTTAACTTCGTCTGAAGAGAGCTTCCGAAACATTTTGCTTTACTTTTATTTCCAAAAGCAGCAGTGCCTAAAAATACAAGAAATCGAGTAGTGTTTCCGTAAGTAGACTAAATAAAGGTCCTTGAGTGTTATTCGATGTTTTTGTCTCGTATTGACGTAGTGAAGTACGTTTTGCTATTTAATTATAATTATATACATATACATCCCTACCTGAAACAAGCCTTTTTTCCTAAATGAATGCGGCATAGGTAGCCAACGAAGCTACAATAGTTTATTCTTGAGGTAGGTAAATCGCGTGCAAATGAAAGATTAGTCGATTTTTTGTTTCTAGAGCTGCAGCTCAATTCTTGTCGTGTTATTACTTTCTGAATTATAATTTCTGTTACACATTTTCTTTTTTTATGTTGTGCTTTATTTGTTTACGTACTTATTAATCCAAAGTAGGTATCTCTACAACTCATGAAAAAATGCATTCGTTAAAAAGGATAAGAAGTTAAAGAAATTATTATTATCATTATTAACACAACTAGTGCTTAGTCTACTGATTAGTACGGGTTGAATTCAACAACTTGAACTCGGTGGTAAAAGCAGTTCGAAATATTCCAAAGTACCTAGGTATTTAAAAAAAACCAAATGAAACACACCTATACTTTTTGAATAGATAGAAACTAATACATTTATATTAAATTAATAAAGTAGAGACTTACAGTATTGCATGTGTTGATGTCGATATTGTTTTTCAAGTGTTCCAACACTTTCTCCAAGTTTCCTGCACGTGCCGATCGTAAAAACGAAGTGTTTCCATCACCCTGTAAAAATAAAAAAAACCAAAGTTAATAAAAACAAAACATAAATTGTTATCGAGCACTTGCACGAGAGTAACCAGTACGCAGTACCTACCAGTAAAAGAGAATTTACTTAGATTTGGGATAAGAAATCACTGTGTTCTATAGCACGTTAGGTTTGTGAGATTTTTATATCTTTGGAAGCCAAGAGAACAAAGCTAAGTCACTCAAAAATTTGACTCTTAATAGGACAAGTCTTCTACTGGATCTAAATTCAGTAGCTATATCAACAGAGTCCAAAGATAAGTTTTGAAGATTTCGGAAAATATTCATCAACTTTTCATTTCGATAAGCTTGTGCGACACAAAGAGATTTTCTTCCGAAAGTCGTTTCTATATGAAAAGTGTAATTTTTTAGGATCCTCACAAAGTCAATCTTTTCAGTTTTCCGATGATGAGGAATATGAGCTTAGAATCTGACTAATACTTTAGTCCTATAGCGTTTCTGAGATATTAAGCATTCAAGATCGAAAAAATACAGTTTTTGTTAACTTTCAGCCTCTGTTTTAACATGAAAAAAATGTAAACACAAAAACAAACCATTGCTTTTCCAATGATTTGCTATCCGCTGAATACATATCTGGTCTCAAAAAGGTTCTATTAAATCAATCATTTTTGAGATATTTGGCTGCAAAAGTTGCAATGCACGGTCATGCATTATTTTGAAGCCTTGGTAGAGTCTCGAAAATAAATTTGAATCAGATTAAACATTTTAGAAGGTTCTGGATGAGCTGAATGCAAATCCAGTCAGAGAATCGCTGTTTTTTAAGAACTTTGATGTCTTGAACTTATTCTACTACAATCTCAAGATCCTGGCGTGATAGAGTAATTCTGTGACTGAATGTGATTTCACTTTATTCAGAACCTTCTAAGTTTTTTCGATTCTGAGTGTTTAATGTCTCGAAAACGGAACCTATTGGGTACGTTTTAAGCTCAGAAGCAAAAACCTAAGCGCCCTACAGACGATCAATGTTACTTGACAATTTTACTTGAAGGAGCTTCTGTTCAAGTAAAATTGATCGTTTGTAGGCTCTTCAATGTTACTGTCAAGTAAAATTGAAACATTGACGAAAATCAAATCTGATTTGGTTTTCATCTAGTTTCACTGTGACTCGTGTCGTTGTGTAGTGTGATTAGGAAACTGCAGAAGGAAAAAATTGTCAATTTTCATTGAACGTGTGGTGGCGATTGTTCATCAATTTTACTTGACAAGAGAAAACCTCAATAATACTTGTCAAGTAACATTGATCGTCTGTAGGGCACTTTAGATCAACACACGTAGTTTTCATTTGCAAAACAATTTTCTTTCAAAATACGGTTTGTTGATTTATTGAATTTTACCTGTCAATGAGTTGACTGGTGGAAGTTCGACTGAAGTTATTATTAATGTTTTAAGTAAATAAGACCTGGGGCTGAACGATTGTAGGGGTCAGGGCTATAAAAACGGGCAGACATTGAAGAAAAAAATATTTGTGTTCAAAAAAGAATTCTTGACATAAATCTCTTAGCTGTTTATGTACCATGTATGTAGGAGTAGGTGTCATACATACAATCTCGTACTATTCGATTAGTTCTTTTTTTGGGCACTTCAGATGTTGTTCAAATTGTTTTCAGTTTCTGTCCATCGATAAATAAATCTACACCGATATCAACTCAGTGAAATATGTTGTGAAGCAAGAATAAGCAGTTTCAAAGAAGTTCGTTGTCAAATTAGTGGCATCCATGACACTTTAATTACTTTGGATATTGAACCGGCAAAAGCTGATGTTTAAGTTTTTCATGAGGCTACTAATCGAGCCAAACAGTCATTATGTGTAACTCCATTGGTTGCTTGGTCTGAATATCAAAAGATATGAATTTCGGTAAATGAACGGAAATGCTGAAGAAAGGATGCACATTCCCGAATGATTATAGAAATACTATCTTGAAAAGTGCTAATTTAATTGCGAATAAATAAGCTGAAAAACTTGAAGCTGAAACTGTGCTTCAAGAATTCGACATGTTAAGCGTCAGGCGGATGAAAACACCTGCGATGAGCCTATAACTTGTCTAGAAAAACTTAAATTTAAGCTGATTTTCTCAACTGCGTTTTGGACACGTCATTAATTTCAACCCATGAAAGACTCAAATAAATACTGACCCTTGGTCCAAGAAAAAGACAAGAAGTGGTCAAGACAATTACTTGAACATTTTAAACTACAAATGCCTTTCATTTCCACCTTAACACTCACTTTGACAGTAAAAATTTGATTTTCAGACCATCACCCCCCAACATCGATTTATATCATTAGACCATAGTTTGGGCGTGTAGCATAAAGATGTATTTTTCTTTAAATGACAATTTTGAATTTATTTTTTTCAATTTCGATCGCGAATAAATTCTGAAGGAAGTACCATTGAATAATTATTCAATGGAAGTACTTTTTGAAAAACAATTACGAAACCTTTTTTGCAGAACATTTGCTAGATGAATAAGAAAAATTTATTTGTTTATTTGTTTGTACCTAAAGCACGGGTCACACACGGCTGGTTGCCAGCGGCGAGTGGTGTAGATGCTACTGCCAGCCGCTTATCAGCTTTGTCTGACCACAAAATTCACCACACTCGCTGGCAGCTGGCGAGTAATTAGCAGCGGCTGGCAAAGTTAAACATGTTCAACTTTTGGCTGCTAGCAGGTAGCAGCTACTGGCAAAATACAAAAATACTGATACACATTCTATTTGGTAATTGTTCATTCGAAATTTGTGTCAAATATCATAAATAGGTCTAAAAATTAGAAATAATATTCAAAAACAAATTTTTGTATGGTTTTCTACAGCTGTGTGTGACCGGGCTGCCAGCCGCTGACTGCTTCTGCTACTGCCAGCCGCTGGCAAGCAGCCGTGTGTGACCCGTGCTTAAGATAAAAAATTTCGAAGTCAAAAAATTAAATAAAAAAAAAAATATATCAGATCTTAATTTTTGATTACTTGCTAACGGTTAGTCTTACGAATACTTTCAAAAAGGCCTTTCTTAATTTAATTTAGTATAAAAAGTAAACATTTTTTGTCTCAAAATGGTTGAACAGTTTTGACGCTTAAATAAGATCTGGTCTAAAGGTCCTTCCACACTATGCTGGACGGCAATCGGAACCATTTCATTCCGTTCGAGTTGAGATCGGCTTTCTTTCGGCAAGGAAGAAAGCCGACCGAGACGTCCACACAAATTCAGTATTCCTTTGAAAGCAAGATTGATAGACCTCTTGTTTTCTTAAGGACTCAAATTTTTATGTTATTTTTTTTTTGCGCTCCCAAAAGATATCTATATCTATATCTATCTATATCTATCTATCTAGTATCTTTATCTTTATCTTTATCTTTATCTTTATCTTTATCTTTACATATAATAAAAACGTAACAGTTTGTTTGTTTGTGCACGCTAATCTCAGAAACGGCTTATCCTATCTAGATAAGGTTTTCAGTAATATATTGTGGTAAGCTTCACTTAACATTTAGTTTTTATTTAATGTCAATCGGTTGATAAATAAAAAAGTTATGCCAATTCTTGCGGACGAAGTCGCTGGCACACCTAGTTTTCAATATATTTTTTAATAAATACTCATTTTTTGTTCATGTATGAGAAGCAAATTATTTTTCTTGTTGGATTACATTGCCATTCAAGTTATTTGGATAAGTACTCAAAATCATCCTAAATAATTCGCAACAATAACGAAGATGAAGATGGTCAAGCACAATGTAATCCAGAATCCACCCAAGTACATTAATAGGTATTCGAAAATGAATGTGTTTGTCCGTTAATAGAACTTGGCAAAAGCATTTCTGTTATCATGAATTTGAAGAGACCTTTAAATTGCTTTTTGTGGGTGGGATGGACATTTGAAAATATTCTTTTTTCTTCTGAACTGAATGCAACAATTTGCAGGTTAACTATGGAGTTCCAATTCCTTATTCTTTTTCAAAATGAAACACTTGTATAATTTCCGCTAAAGAATTGCTGCTTTTTTAGTTATCACTCTGTGGCTGTGATTGTCCGCCACTTCCCGCTCAGTACTTCATATTGTTCTTCTTTAAATAATTATTTACTTCCATATTATGATTTATTCTAAGTGAGTTCTTCACAGCTATATCCATATACTGACAGGCCTACTGTCCCTCATTTACCTTTCAGTCTATTACCACCCTTACGAAAAGGCTCAAGCGCCCACTAGGGAGCTATACCGCCCCCTAGTTATATTTTATCCTCTTGCCAAAAGTCACATTTATTATGTAAAGTAGGTTAATTAATCCCTTTTGAGGAGACATTTTTAGAATTTCTGCTCCAATAAAGTATTTTTCCGTTGCTCTATTAAAATTTAAGCTTTTTTTGTTTCTTTACTAATAGTTTGAGAGCCAACGACCGAAAATGCCAAGTCATTCGTTATGTTGTATTGTAACCTATTTTGGCAAGTATCCCTTTAGGAGTTTTGCAATGAACTGAATACTTTTCAAAAGTTCACCTGGTGTAAAGTTTACAGCTTTAAGTGATGTTTTAAATGTACATATTTATTCAACGAACTATTATCTTCAATTTTAGACAATTTTGAGACTTCCATCACTTCATCAGACTTCCCTTTAAGAACCCCAATAATGAATTATTGTGTTTGAAATTATTCACGTAAGGGTATAAGAAAGTAATATGTATATATAAAAAAAAACGATTAGGACCAAGCATTGGAACCCAGTGCGTAGATCTGTAGACCCCAAAAATTGCTTTAAATGCTTCTTAGAATTGCTTAAAGGACTTTTTAGGAACTTTTGTCGAATGTCACAAAATGCTCGTAGCACACCTGTGCAGGCAGGATAACACTATAAGTTCTTTGTGTAATAACACCTGAAGGGATATCAAGTAAAGTGGGTTGAATTATCGTACATATTACTTTGACTTGAGGTTTTATGTCGCGGGCTATCAGCCTATAAGTTGACTATGTGTACCTTATACTTCTGATCCAATTAGATATTCTGCTTTTTCATCAGCCATAGAAGTTAAATAAGGACCTGGTGCAAGTCTTACTTTTTAATTTTTTGGCGTTATTTCTTACCAACCAACACGAGTAGCTGGTTGGATTTTATTCCTTTGTTGTGTTGTATGAGAAACACATTAAGAGTTTCATAAAAGACTCAAACAACACAATAAACCCTAACCCACCTCAAACTGATTCAAATATACGAATCAAGGTCATCAAGCGGTTCGTTTGTAAATAAACAAACGAGCACGCTTGATAGACCATTAATAATTCACAAATGCCCGGTCATCGGTTTGTCACCAAACCGAAACGGAAGGGCAAAAAGAATAATAAAAAACTAGTTGTTGGTTCATATGACCACCATATGAACCAACAACAGGCCAAAGACCTAATGCTGACGAGTTGAATTGCACTCATGAAAGTCGGGCAGTGACGAAATTCGCTTTTGCAAATTCTTGCAAAACAATTAAAGTAAATTCTTGACTTAGCAGAAAATGAATTGATGTCGATAACATCGATATCAATTCATGGATAATTAATTTGGTATAAATAGGCTTAAGAAATTAGTAATAGGAAATCAGTCAGTAACATTCAGTAATAATCGTAACTAGACAACCGCGTTGTTGTAAGCTCTTGGTATAATTGATAATAAGTATTCTTACGACAGAGAAATAAAGAAGTAAGTTCGTTAACAACAAAATAACTAAATCTTTTAATTTCTCAGGTACCTTCAGAGATACCAAATGGTATCTCTGTTTAAGTAGGCCTCGTCGCCTCAAATATTAACTGGCCCCAGTGTGCCTTTATCCGCTGGACAAACCCCCTATCCCAATCCCCAATTAAGGAAGACGACAAGACGCTACATTTGTAGTGTCCGTCTAAGTTAAGAACGAGAGTTCTTAACAATTTTCTAAAAACTTTCTGTGTAACCAAAAAGATTACACAACATTTTGGCGCAGCCGGTAGGATGGTGCGTCACTTTGGAGTTTAAACTCCGACTTAAAATCCTGAGGACCACTCCACTTCAGGTACACCATTCGACCTCCCCTTGTAAAATAATACAAATGTATTTTTCTTGTGGTTAAATTTTCGGATTTTTGGGTGGAAGTATTGTTCTCTTGTCTTGTTGTCGAAGTTATAAAATCCGGTTGTTGCAGTTTCCCATTTTCTTACAAGAAAATTTTTTGTTTTTTCGCTCGCAAATTGTTCTTTTTTTTTTTTGTATGGACTCTAATCCTGAACAATTGTTCGGTGAAATCCAACAACTACAAAAACAAATAAAGGAACAGGCACAAGAAATAAAGAACTTCAACAACATCCTACTTGGTGAACTAAAATCACTAGTTGGAAGAGAAGTTTTTGCCCTAAGGTTTGCCCAGATAAGCTCTCAGTGGGGACAGTTTACACGACTGGAAACCACTGACGAAATCTTATATACTTATGTGGAAGCAGTTAAAGAGCAACTGACAAAACAAGAAAGAAAAATCTCGGAGTTAGAACTGCAGTATAAAAAACAAACCGATGTTCTGGCTCAACTGAGATCAAGACAATCAGAAGCAGAACAAATAAATGAACAAGCCGAGGTTTCGATAGAGAAGTTTAACCAACAAGTAGACTCTTTGCAAACCAAATTAAAAGAAGCGCAAAAGGAAATACGTCTCTTTAAGGCTAAGGAGCTAAACTTCTTCTCTGAAACCGAAAAATTGAAATCCCAGGAAAAGTATTACGTTTGCACCATACAACGTCTGCAAAACGATTTAAAGGAGTTAAGAAGAGTAAAATTAAATTCTTCACAAAATTTAATATTCGACACTGAAGAAAAAGCTAACACCAAAATCGAAAAGACGAAAACAACCAACATGTCTCTAGGTTTTGAAAAACTCCTCAAGCTTTCCGTCGGCATCCCTGAATTCTCTGGGGGCACCGATTCCAAAGTTGCTCAAAAACTCCAAACCTTCATAACATGCATAAGGCCCATTATAGAACATATCCCAAACGAAGATGAAAAACTCTTCCTTCAACTTCTCCAAACAAAATTGAGAGAAGATGCCTTGGATTTGATTCAAACGGCAAAACCAAAAGATTTTAAGGAATTTGAAGATGTACTCAACCGAGCATACCTTCCAATAGAAGACTACAACGATCTTGTTAATTGTTTGATAACAAGTCGCCAGAGTCAATTCGAAACCTTAAATACCTTCATTAGCAGGTTACGCCACTCTCTTACACAATGTAGAGATGCAGCCGAAATCAAATATGGGGAAAAAGCAGAAATTGTAAAAACTCAGTTATCTGATTTTGCAAAATCAGCTCTCGCGTCAGGTATAACTAACAAACAACTAGGCCAGTATCTGTTCACGTTGGAGAATAAGAACTTTGAAGATTTAATACGAATTGCTCTCAGCATGGAAAAACATGTACAAAGGGTGGAAACAATCCCAGCAATGTCTTGCAATGCAGCCTTCACGGGAAATGAGTCCAATTCAAGAAACCCCCAGACACCTCAGAGATCGAACGAGAAAGCAAACATCACTTGTAACTTTTGTAAACTTAAAGGTCACACATATGAGGATTGTTTAAAAAGGAAAAATACACCCGTATGTGAAAACTGTAAAACCTACGGACATGAGACCCGACTCTGCCGTAGAAAAAATAATTCAAATTATCAGGGCACTAAATTCCAAGATAACAACTGGAACAGAAGCAATAGAGGCGAGTATGTTCCAAAGCAAAACCACACAAATCCATTTAGGAATACTCATAGCGAGCCTAACTTCAAACCCAACTTCTCAGCCCCAAATAGGAACGAATTAAATCCTAGGGCAAGGGTTTTTCAAATGAACTCGGAATGTGATTTTTGCGGAAGAAACTCACACTCTATTAGTCAATGTAGTTTAAAAATCAGGTGGGAAAACAAAAATTCGGGAAACGCTTCATCGTCGACCGAAAAAACCCCGGCTCGACGATAAATAGAAAAAATTTTAAAGGGTATTCTGCAACACAACAGTTTTTCGAAAACTACGAATTGCCTTCTGTTGAAATCCCTACAGATTTTACTAAAAATAAAACCGTTCGTCTGTTAGTGGATACTGGATCTGAAGTCAGCCTCATTAGGAGGAAGGTGTTAAAACAAAACACAAAAATTGACAAAACCAGAAACGTATCCATAAATACTCCATTTGGTTCAGGTAAAACACTTGGACAATGTACTGGAAAATTCAAAATACCCACGGAACCTTCTTGCAACTTTCAAGTAGTTGAAGATGAATTACCCATTCCAGATGACGGAATATTGGGATATAATTTCATTGGGCCACACTGTAATGTGGAGGGTCCCAAAAAGATTTTAAAATTCATCACCACAAAGCAAGAATATATAACTCCACTGTTAGATTCAAAAACAGGGGTTCACGAATTACCAAGTACAAAATTTGGAGATAACTCCTATGGACCTCATTGTAACCATCAGGAAAAAGACACTTGTGGGAAGAGGAAAATAGACCTTGCAGAAAGATTTTCTGATATGGCTAAGACCTCTTCAATCGTTACACAAGATGAACCAAGTTTTACAAAATTAGTAATCAACAGAACAAAGAAACAAATGCCAACCCGTAGAGGCTCTGGTAATAATCTTGGCAATTCTCATAGTAAAGAAGACACTTGTGGAAAGAGGAAAATAGACCTTGCAGAAATTAATCATATTAATCATGGTTCCAATTCAAAAATTAAAAATAATAAGTCAACCCAACGCGGCTCTGATCAAAAAATCAAAAATAATAAGTCAACCCAAAGCGGATCTGACTCAAAAATAAATAATAAGTCAACCCAACGCGGCTCTGATCAAAAAATCAAAAATAAAAAATCAACCCAACGCGGTTTTGATTCAAACCTTCATGTAAATGATAAGTCAACCCAAAGCGGATCTGACTGCAAAATTAAAAATGAAAAACCAGCCCTAGGAGGTTTGGTTAATAAAAATAAAAATGAAAAAACTTCTGAAGAAGAAAGTAGTAAAATAAAAAATAAGGACAGCTTACAAGTCAAGAACTCGGTGGTAAATCCGATTCCCAATGAAGAAATTATTACAGATTCATTTAGAAATACATGGAAAATAGGACCACTAATAGGTCTAGGAAGTTTTGGTCAAGTATACTCAGCATGTAAAGCCTCAAACTCACAAAAGAAAACATCTGACTATAAGTACGTCGCGAAGATTGAACCACACGATAGTGGGACACTCTTTGTGGAGATGCATTTCTATATGAATAATACTCATTCAGAGGACATTACACAGTTCAAAAAACTTCACGATATAAAATCTTTAGGAATATCCCATCTAGTAGGTACTGGATCACACGACTATGATAATGTTTTACATCGTTTTTTGGTCATGCCACGGTACGGAGATAATATCTGGAAACTTTTCCTTGAAAACGGAAGAAAAATTCCAGAACATACCATCTACCGTTTAGCGTTACAGATACTAGATGTGTACGAATACATTCACGGCAGAACCTATGCCCATACAGATTTGAAAGGAACAAACATCCTATTAGGTTGTGAAAAAGACAATACCACTCAAGCGTATCTGGTAGATTTCGGCTTAGCAAGCCACTACACCCAAGAAAATTTCAAACCAAATCCTAAGAAAATGCACCACGGTACAATTGAGTACACCTCTAGAGATGCTCACCTATAGGTGTAATCACCATGCGAGGAGATTTCGAGATCCTTGGATACAACCTTATCGAGTGGTCAGGAGTGATGTTGCCTTGGGAGCAAGAAAATCTTCTTAAAAATCCTTTAAGGGTCCAAAAGTCAAAAGAAACCTTTATGGGTAATGTTACATTAAGTTTGAAAAAACTATACCACAATCAGACACCAAATGCAATTCTGGAGTTCATAAAATATGTCGCTTCTTTGAAGTACAATGAGACACCAGACTATAATAAATGTCGACAAATATTCCAATCAGGACTAAAAACTCTTAAAGCTATTAACTCAGGTGATCTAGAGTTCAAATTAGGCTCAACACAAAAATTTGTATCTTTAACAAGATGGGAGTCTGACAAAGAAAACAAAGACAAAAACAGTAGCATAGTTGAAAAGAATACCTCTGAAATAAATTTAGTAATAAAAAACCAACCAAAAAGCAATAAAACAATTCAACTCAATCTAAAGGAAGGGTTGAAAATTCCCTCTAGATCGAGAATGACTGTAGAACTACCGTACAGAAGTGAAGAAGCCATGATCTGTCTATCCAAACAAATTGAGGAAGGAGTGTTCTTGGGTAGCTGTTTGATAGGAGACCATAAAAGACACGTTGTAGTACCCATAATAAATACACATCAACATGAAATCAAAATAACACATATCGAGCTGGAAATGGCCCCCCTAAAAGATTTCGATGTAGTAGATATTAATACCCACCAAAAAGATTTTTGTACTGACAAGGTAGAATGTTATCATACAATAACCCAAAATAGTTTCGTAAACAATAGAATACAAGAATTAACAACCAAATTGAACAAAGATGATAGCCTAAACGAAGAAGAAAAAGAATCTATAGTAGACCTTTGTTCAAAATACAATGACATATTTTTCCTACCGGGTGACAGACTCACTCACACTACAACCATGCTGCATAAAATCCCAATTAACCAAGACCAAGCCCCTATAAACACCAAAATGTATAGGCTCCCTGAGAAACAGCGGGGAATAATAAATGAACAACTTGCTGAAATGTTAGAAAACGACATAGTCCAACCCAGCAAAAGTCCTTGGAACTCACCACTTTTAGTGGTACCCAAAAAAGCAGGACCCGACGGAGAAGTACGTTGGAGGGTAGTAGTCGATTTCCGTAAGTTGAACGAATGCACGATAGGAGATGCTTTCCCGCTACCTCGTATCGAAGACATACTTGACCAACTTGGTCACGCTAGATATTTCACAACACTGGATCTTGCCAGTGGGTACCATCAAGTTCTTGTCCATCCAGAAGATAGGGAAAAAACAGCTTTTAGTACGGCCTATGGCCACTACGAATTTAAGCGAATGCCTTTTGGACTCAAAGGAGCTCCAGCGACATTCCAAAGACTTATGAACTATATCCTTACTGGTCTACAAGGACTAGAATGCTTTGTCTATTTAGATGATATAGTCGTCTATGGAAAAAATCTGGTAGACCATAACAGAAAATTGGAGTTAATTTTCGAGAGAATGCGAGAACATAACTTAAAATTGAACGTAGAGAAATGTCAATTTCTCAGACGAGAAGTAGTATATTTAGGACACAAATGTTCCGCAGAAGGAGCACTCCCCGATCCAGGAAAAACTAGTTGTGTGCAAAACTTCCCTGTACCTCGCACGATGAAGCAAACACAATCCTTCCTTGGTTTGGCCAATTACTACCGGAAATTTATTCCAAACTTTTCGAAAATAGTTCGACCACTGACAAATCTTACTCGAAAGGACGTTAAATTCACTTGGACAGACAAATGTCAAGAAGCATTCCAAACAATAAAGAACTTGCTAGTAACACCCCCGTTATTAATCTATCCCGATTTTAAAAAACCATTCATTCTCACAACGGACGCTAGCAATGAAGCAATAGGGGCAATTCTCTCGCAAGGAGAAGTAGGGAAAGACAAACCTATTGCATACGCTAGTCGTGCATTAAACAAAGCAGAAAGAAACTACTCCACCATAGAAAAAGAAATGTTAGCTGTTGTTTGGGCGACTAAGAATTTTAGATGTTACTTGTTAGGAAGAAAATTTATAGTGTACACAGATCACGAACCATTGACAGGTAATTTTAGAGTAAGAGACCCCACGTCAAGGTTAATAAGGTTCCACCACAAACTATCCGAGTATGACTGTTGTTTAAAATATAAAGCAGGTAAGACTAACGTCAATGCAGATGCACTGAGTAGGATACCACTAACGGAATCTGATGAGGACAAGAACCAAGAACGTGAGAAAACTTGTTTAGCCGTAACAAGAGCTCAGAGAGCTTTACAATTACTAGATAAAGAAGACACTAATATTAAACGACACGACTCTGACGAATCTTGTAGTGACGTGAACATTACCCAACAAAACACATCAACAACAAATGAACTCGAAGACTTCAAATATAACAGACAGAAGATCGATAAGCCCGAAGAAATATTGAATGTACTCAGAGATTATCATGACTCCCCGTTTGGCGGACACCAAGGTGTCATAAACACATATAAAAGAATCCGAAAGAATTACGTTTGGCCAAAAATGTTCCAGGACATATCTAAATACATAAGGAAATGCCCAAAATGCCAAAAAATGAAATCAAGTCCAGAAACAAAAATGCCAATGATAATTACTGACACAAGTCAAATTCCTTTTGACAAGGTTTATTTAGACATAGTAGGGCCACTGCAAGAATCATACTCAGGAAACAAGTACATTTTGACGTTTCAAGACAACTTGACTAAATACGTAGACTTCTACGCAATACCTAACCAGGAAGCCGTAACAATAGCCCAGATATTTTTTGAACAAATCATAACAAGATACAGAATACCCAACAAACTAGTTACAGACCAAGGGACAAATTTCTTAAGCAAGTTATTTAAACAAGTATGCAAATTACTTAAAATTGAAAAACTGCAAACTACCGCCTATCACCCTCAATCGAATGGTGCATTAGAAAGGGCACATAGACCACTAGTAGAATATTTAAGAACGATCTGCGATGAAAACCCAAGATCTTGGGATCAATTTCTTAGAACCGCCGCGCTTGTTTATAACAATAGCATTCATGAGGGTACTAAGTTTACCCCTATGGACTGTCTTTTTGGTTTCACCTCCGACATACCTTCAAACCTTAAAAAAGAACCCGAACCAATATACGACCACGAAAATTACTATTATACTTTACGGTATAAATTACAGAAAATACATTCTTTAGCTAGGAAAAATTTGATTATTAGTAAAAAGAATTCAAAAAATTATTACGACAATAAAATAAGAACTATAACTTTTCACGTAGGAGACAAAGTACTTTTGAAAAACGAGAATAGACAACACAAATTATCTGAAATATGGACAGGACCATATCCTGTGGTACAAATTACGAGTCCCACAGATAGTGTAATATTAATTAAGAAAAAACAGGTAACCATTCATAATAATCGTCTCAAACATTATTACGAATAACAGCTACTCTTTTTCCTACTATAAATTTTTTTTTGCTAAGCAACGCTCCCCTAAAAAACCAAAAATATATACAATGCCTACAAATGCATATTACTTACCCCACGAAAGTCTGTATTCATGTTTCTATTTCATTCATAAAGTGAAAACGGCAAGACAAAAGTAAAAGAAACTGAACCTACCTTAAAATCGAAAACTGTCGATTTGAAAAAAAAAAAAAAAAAAAAAATATAACAATAATAAATATCAAGGTCACTACCTAAAACCACTTCTTGAATTTCACATTCATTCAAAAACACATGTTCAAATTCATCAAAGAAAGACCGCATTGAAATTAACATGATAAAAATCAACGGCACACGCCAATAATGCGCAACAGTAAACAGTTTCAATAAACGATCAAATTACATTCACGACCACTAAACCTCTTGAACGAAAACCGAAAATACGAAACAAAATTTTTGTATGAATCGGCAATTGTTTTTTTTAACTTTTGTATAAATCGGCAATTGCTGTCTGTTTTCTTTGTAATAGTAAGTAACCATTAGCCCAATGATTTTTTTTTAGTAATGAATCACTACGGAATTTAATGTAGAAATAAAATAGAATCTGCAAACAATTTTTTTACTGAAATAAACCAGTTAAACGAAAAAATTAACACCGAAATAATGCAAGAAAATGAGGTGCAAACAATTTTAGAAACTCCTTTACTATTGATAATAGAGATTCAGAGTAGACAACAGGTAGTTTTGGACATAATATCCTCCACAAGACAGAACCAAATTCATCCACTTCTGATAACATCAGCAGATCTAACAGATTTATATATGAAAGCATGCCCTCAGAACACAATTCCCAACAAAGAAAAACTAACGGAAATATTAGCATTTACACTTGAACAAATCCATTTGTTTCCGATTTTGTTGAACGATAGTCAATCAGCAATAATAAACATACAAGAAGAAGAAATACAGCAACATGACGAAGAGAATAAAATTGCCAGCCAAAGAAGACGATGTGAAGAAATTCACAGAAACGCTGAAGGAAGAAATTCGGGATTATCCCGAATTTCGATACAAAATTTTGAAAAAAAAAAATAAAAAAAAAAAAAAAAAAAAAAAATTAATAAAAAAAAAAAAAAAATAATAATAATAATAAAAACGCTTTCAAAAAAAAAAAAAAAACAAAAAAAAAAAAAAAAATGGATTAAATACATAAAAAAAAAAAAAAAAAAATTAAGGAAAAGAATTAAAGCGCCACCATATATAAAAAAAAAAAAAAAAAAAAAAAAATTAAAAGATGGGAGATAGTGAGCCCCAAAACAATTTTACACACTCAACCGATATCAACATACACACAACATTTCATACACAAACAAACCCTTACACCCCCTCAAAGCTTTAAACATAACACAAGTAAAAGTTCATCTAAAAGATATTAAGATTGCTAAAATTATATTGAAAATTTATGACACCCATTTTAAAAACTTAAAAACCATTTTTAAATAAAAAACACAAAAAAAAAAAAATTATTTTAAAACCATGATTCTATGAAAAAATAGACTAAAACTTGAGTTACTATAAATATGTATTCTTTTAAGAAACTTAGTAAGAAATGAAAAATTAAATAAAAAGAAATCAAAAAATAAAGACTACAAGAGACTTCTACTATTATAAGAAGAAAACTAATTTAAATAAAAATTGTAATATTTATGCTACAACTAAACTAAAATTAAATAAAAAGAAATCAAAAAATAAAGACTACAATAGACTTCTACTACTATAAGAAGAAGACTAATTTAAATAAAAATTATAATATTTAAGCTAAAACTACACTAAAATTAAATAAAAAGAAATCAAAAAATAAAGAGTATAATAGACCTCTATTACTATAAGAAGAAAATTGTTTTAAAACTTATAATATTTAGACTAAAATTACACAAAACAAATTCTATTATATATACAATATTTATAAAATAAATTGAAATTTATGTAAAATCGGAAACTATACATTTAAAAGATATTTTTCCCATTGATTAAACAAATTTTACTAGAGATACAATACCTACCAAATGTAAGTAAAATAAAAAGTTATACATTTAAAAACATTTTTAATTTTAATGAAAATAGTTAAGAACACAAAAAAAAAAAAAAAAATATATATATAAAATAGGAAAGATATTTGATAATATTAATCAAAATACATA
This sequence comes from Melanostoma scalare, assembly GCA_949752695.1. Classification (NCBI taxonomy): domain Eukaryota; kingdom Metazoa; phylum Arthropoda; class Insecta; order Diptera; family Syrphidae; genus Melanostoma; species Melanostoma scalare. Next base: position 208,395,552 of record OX456984.1, on the reverse strand, counting down.
ATGATATTTCAAAATTTTATAAAATTAACTAAAAAGCGAAGGAAATCCCAATGAAACCGACGTCGTCCAGGTACCATTACACCCGAAGAAAACAACTTCTAGAAACCACTACCGGTCGATCCCCCCTGGAAACAACTACATTGACCAGAGGATTAAAATTAAGAATTATGTTTCACTAATTTATAAGATTACCATAAGAGTTTTGAAAAATTTGTTGTCTGAAATGCTGAGTCAAGAATACCTTCTGTAGATATTTTGGCATATGATAATATTAACGAACATTTTGTATAAGTTCGTCGGACTCTCATGTGGGCGGTAAACTCGATTGGCAATTTTTGTCTCTTCTAAACAAAAATCGCGGTTTTGAGGGGGGGAGGTGTTGTGTTGTATGAGAAACACATTAAGAGTTTCATAAAAGACTCAAACAACACAATAAACCCTAACCCACCTCAAACTGATTCAAATATACGAATCAAGGTCATCAAGCGGTTCGTTTGTAAATAAACAAACGAGCACGCTTGATAGACCATTAATAATTCACAAATGCCCGGTCATCGGTTTGTCACCAAACCGAAACGGAAGGGCAAAAAGAATAATAAAAAACTAGTTGTTGGTTCATATGACCACCATATGAACCAACAACAGGCCAAAGACCTAATGCTGACGAGTTGAATTGCACTCATGAAAGTCGGGCAGTGACGAAATTCGCTTTTGCAAATTCTTGCAAAACAATTAAAGTAAATTCTTGACTTAGCAGAAAATGAATTGATGTCGATAACATCGATATCAATTCATGGATAATTAATTTGGTATAAATAGGCTTAAGAAATTAGTAATAGGAAATCAGTCAGTAACATTCAGTAATAATCGTAACTAGACAACCGCGTTGTTGTAAGCTCTTGGTATAATTGATAATAAGTATTCTTACGACAGAGAAATAAAGAAGTAAGTTCGTTAACAACAAAATAACTAAATCTTTTAATTTCTCAGGTACCTTCAGAGATACCAAATGGTATCTCTGTTTAAGTAGGCCTCGTCGCCTCAAATATTAACTGGCCCCAGTGTGCCTTTATCCGCTGGACAAACCCCCTATCCCAATCCCCAATTAAGGAAGACGACAAGACGCTACATTTGTAGTGTCCGTCTAAGTTAAGAACGAGAGTTCTTAACAATTTTCTAAAAACTTTCTGTGTAACCAAAAAGATTACACAACACCTTGTGGTGATTTCTAACTTCACGGTTTTTAAATTCTTCTATAGCGCTTTAAAATAAACCACACAACACAAGCAACTTCAATTTTGCCTCGTGTAAATCGTTTATTTTTTTTTTTAATCGTTCATTTCCTGTAATTGCGCTAGGCCCCGAGATTTTCTATCTTCTTCTTTTTGTTTCCGGCGTTACGAGTAGTGATCATGAAGCGATCACAACTCTCCCACTTTTCTGCTTCACACTAGTGATCCGCCTGTGGGGTACGCCGCGTTGACCTCAGAAAGCGTCGGCAAGCCTCCCGGTTTTGGATTGTTCCATGTCTGAGGCCAACCAAATGCTGCTGTTTTTGCATTTGCTTGTACCAGGAGTGTTTTGGCCTGCCTTTTCTTTTTCGTCGCGAATTTGTTGAAACGTTGTACGATATTGCCTTTTGGACGGGGTTCTGAGGATCTCTCCTTTGAACATGACGATACCAACTGAGCCGGTCGTGCTGAATTTTGTCCAAGATGGTACTTTTGACATGAAGGCTTCCACGGATCTTAGTACTTCTAATTCGATCAAGCTTTGTTACTCCTGCTGTCATCCGAAGCATCTTCATTTCGGCTGCCGTCAATTTGCTCTCATACTTTTTGTACATTGTCCAACATTGTGAACCGTATGTCAGAGCTGGACGGACAACTGCTGTGTAGAGTCTTCCCTTCAGCTTAGGAGGCATTTTTCGATCACAGAAGATAGCGGAGTTTTCTCGCCACTTCATCCACCCTACGCTTACTCGATGATTAATGTCGTCATCACAAGTTGCTTCACTATTGATCATAGATCCCAGATATTCAAACTTTTCACACTTGGGAAGCACATTTCCATTCAAATAAATGTCTGGAATAGGCTTGTCTGGATCAGAAAAAGGGCAGCACAGTTATTCAGTCTTTTTAGCGCTAATACGGTACCCATTTCCTTCCAGAACATCAATCCAAACGTCAAGTGCTCGTTGCAGGGATGTAGGATCCTCGCTTATGATGGCTCCATCGTCAGCAAAGAATAATTGTTGTACTTTATTGTCCGTTACTTTTCCTTCGAGCAAATAATCCAGAACAGCAATAAAGAGCAGTGGACTCAAGACACTTCCCTGATGTACACCTACTGTTATTTGGAATTCTTCGGTGACTCCAGCTGGGCATCTCACTTTTGTAACTGCTCCCTCGTACATGTCCATAATTATTCGCACATAGGCTTCAGGAACTCCTCCGAGATTTTCTATAGCTTAGCTTTATTGCGCCACACTATTTATTTATTTTCTTGCATCTTGCTACTGAACTTGTTCTTTTACTTTAGCTCATTTTCATTCAAACGAGTTCTTTAAAAAATTATCTATCTGAATTGAAATAATAACGTCGAACGTCATCGTCGAAATTGCGGTATTAATATTACTTGTGGTTTATGATTTATGACAGAAGCTCCCTTTTTTTTAAATAATAAAAGAAAGCGCTTAACTTTCAATTTCAGAACGAATGCAAAAGAAAATTCAAAACCAAGAAGAAGAACCCGCGGATACAAATTGATGGTATAAATAAATCCATTATGAGTTTAGACTATACAATATCATAGGAAGTTCGCTAATTTGAAAACGAGATGAAGAAAAAATATGCAAACAGCAATAAAAAAATAGTGGAATTCCAACGATTTCGATAAAATTTTATGTGAAGGATTATTTTTTAAAGGTCTGTAAAAGTCTAAGAACAGTACCCCTTATACTTCCGTTTATTTTTAAACCGACTTTCTCGTTAATGACTTACACGATTCTGACGAAATGTTATATTAAGGAAGTCCTATGTGGTTCAATTGCATATCATCATTTGAAAAATTTTTATTATACAAATTTTTACTAGTTTTAAAAAAAACTTTTATTTTATTTTATATTTTATTTTTTATTATATTAAATTTTTTTTATCAAGTTTTTTGTCGAAACATCCTCTGGCAAGGTTTTAAAACTTGCAACTTGATTTAAAAAAATCTCATTTTTCATAAAAGTGAAAAATAAAAACCCGGTTTTTAAAGAAACTGCTCTAACGATTTTCATAAAGTCTTCAGTGTTTATTAGACTGGGCCTAAAAATTCTTTTGAAATTTGGTACACTACTTCTTACATAAACTGCCAAATATACTTTGGAGCTTGTTATTAATTTTTTACTCATAAATAATCATTTTTAGGCGAAAATGGGTGCTTTCACTTCAAAATGTCAGACAAATTTTTAAAATCGAATAAAAGAAAAATCCTCCAACTGATCAGATGATCCAGTCAGGAGTTGTGTTTGCTGTTCACCGGCAGACAATTTTTTGGGGCGCCACTGAAGATTTGCTGCCATCGAGTCAATTTATTAATATTTTTGTTAGAAAAACTCAGGAAATAAAATGTGTTTCTTTGGACGTGTGGTTTTCAAGAAGAAATAAAACGCATATAAAGTAGTGTTACGACAGAGAATTTAGCCTTATTATGAAAATAAATGTTCTCATTACGTTTTAAGAAGATTTTGGATAAGTAGTCGCAGATGGCTCGAACAAATTCCCACCGAGAGGCCTAATTTTCGACCACTTTTTGCAGCATTTGAGGTCGTATGTCAGTAGTGAGGTGCCGAATATTCTCTTTCAAGGCGTCAATCGTATACTCAAATAGACAAACGACTTCACATAACGCCACAAAAATAGTCTAGCTGTGTTAAGTCGTCCGATCTTGGAGTTTTTATATAAGAACCGGCGTTAACAGCGATTTCGTTTCGAAACAAATTACCGAACGTACGCAGTTCCCAGTGGCCGTTCGACTTCAATTCTTCCACGATAAAATGGCAAACCAAACTAAGCAGCTCTGTCAGAAAGACCAACTCCGAAAAAGTATTGCCAGATTGGAAACCACACTTCTAAAAAATTTCCTTTTATTGTTTACTTATAATATTTAATTTAGCCTTTTTCTCGTCCAACTAACTTTACCCCCTCCCCCACTGTTTAAACCCATAAATTCAGGAAGCATATACACCAAAGCATTGAACGATCTTATTCTTAGACTACTCTACGAATATGGCCTTCGATTCATTCATTCATTCGATGGCCGGAATCGATGCTCGAGTAAACGTCAAAAAATTATCCCCGATAGAATTCTACTTCTTCTTTAATTGACGATGCTTCTTTTGCTATGCATAAGGTCGGACTTATCGTATGCATATACGATAACTTTCTCAAAAAAATGTTCACTTGATAAGTTTTCTTCAACTGTGAACAGAGTTTTTCCTGCACTTAGTTGACCTACCGAACTTGAGAGTATTATACAAACATTTCGAACTATTCGCATTAACAAAATGTGTGTAGACAATGTGAGGGATGGTCAACATCCAACTGTATGAGATGTACCTCCACATGACCAAAAAGAGCTAGAACCTAAAACAGTACGCATCGCGTGACTACTATACGATGGCTGGGACATGTAGAGCGGCTCTAGTTTGAGTGGTTTTCGAAAGCACATTTCAAGGAAGTCGCAGAAGTGAAGAGGACCTCAACTATGGATTGCAATCCCCAAGTCTTTTTCCGGACCCAAAAATTCCGAGATCAAAATCGCAAAATCCTGTGATTTTCGATTTAAAGTTTTACACTTGATCGTGAATCAGTAATAATATTTGTTAACTATTTTTTTCATTGTCAATATATTCTTTGGGTGTATTCCAAAACCAGCAAAACAAAGCAAGAAAGTTTGTCCTTCCCTTTTCATTGTATCTCCGTCTTTTTGATATTGGTTTGTAAAACTATTTTATAAGTACCTATAATTAACCGTTTTTGATCTGTTTGACTATTCTTAAAAGAATAAAACTAGCAAACTAGTTTTTGGGTATCTTTTCTCGGTTTCTAAACCTCTTTGTGCATTGTTTTATCCTTTTGTATTTTTGAGAGCTAATATCGCTGTGTTCAAGGATGGTCTAAATTTAAACTTAATTTCAGAAAAAAAACCTCTTTGTTTTTGTGAATATCCTGATGTATAATAATTTTACGTTTTTTAATTAAGGCAAAAATGTGTGAAGATCAAATGATCAAAGCTCATGCCCAATGCAAGCTGTGCACAAATGTGTTAAAAACGCTTGAGGGTATCAACAAAAGGTTTGCTCACCTTTTTGTCACCGAAACACAACAAAAAAGAGACTCGGATAACAATCAGCCATCAACCAATTAATTTTTGTTTGACAATAAATCGCTGTCTACAATATTGAGCCAAGGGATTGTCATATCTAAATACCAATTTGCCGGGATTGAAAAAACCTTCGGTATTGCAATCCCTAACCCCAACCGACTGAGAGTGTAAAACTGGAGACAGCTCGTCGCTCGTCGGAAATCAATTTAGTTGGTGAAGATTTTGTTTGAGGCCCAAATTCATTGCGAACTATAGTACCCGCACTTCAGTAAATAAGTTGAGCTTTAGGAAAACTGGTCCGTAAAATCGCTAAACTGTGAATCGGGAACTGTAATTCCAATCGGATGTTGATGTTTGATTTTTACGAGAGTTTTAAGGCCATGAACGTGTGAAAAATCAAATTTTCTCACTTTCGATATAGATTCGAAGCCAATGAGCAAGTTTCTTCTTAGAAATTTTATCCACATTGTTTTTTCGCGGCTATTACCTTTCGCAGGGAACTGGCAAGTCCTCTAAAGGTAATACTGCCTTGGAAAGTGCTTAATCACAAATAGCCATTCGAAAAACGACTGAAAATTTAATCCAATTAAGTAAATTTGATCCAAGTTTACTTGTCTGTTGCTCGCAATAGTTGGTTTTAACGAAAAAAGAAAACCATTTTGTTATAACACCACCTGTGCCAGCCGCTTGTGTAATAGGTCGATATCGACACTCTTACCATAACTCCTCAAGAACCGAACCGAAGTATATTTAGAAAACTAAGTTCCCACTCCCATAGCAAGAATTTAATTTCACCACAAAATCAAAGCGAAATGAGAAGCTTTTCACGACTCTGTGTACAAATCAATCAAAAATTTCATTAGGAAAATAAAATGTGTACATAAAACATCGAATATTCGAAATACTTAATTGACTGCAACACCCTGTCCCTCTCCAAATAGACCATAAAGGCAGCTCAAGAGCCCATACGCGTCAGATTTGTTCCCAGGGCTAATGCCGGAAAACATGACATCACCTGTATTTCCATTTGAAGATATTCTTTTATTTGAAGGTTGCAATTCAAAGAATAGCATGTTGAATCCATATTCGAACCCTTCTTAACAAAGGTTATGTTACAATGAAAACCTTTGTGTACTAAGAATTGAACGGACTTATTCACTAATTAGCATAGCATCGAATAAGATTAAACTATTTCCACGCTTTTCTTTAAACTTTTTCTTAAAGATTTTGATTTTTCGCTGCCCCACCCTTTGTGTGAACTCAATGAAGTTCATGTGAAACAATAAAGTTTAACCATTGACGTACTGCCGATGAATATAAAAAAGTTTTTCAAAAAAATGTTCACAAAATAAAGTTTAAGAAAATCATGAGTGCAATAAGTAGCTGCAGTTTATTTTTGTTAACATCAAGATACCATCCATCATGGAACTTCCACCCAAATGAATGAAAATCGATTCGACAAATGGACGCCATTACAAACGGTTACTCATAAATTGCTCATATGTATCTTGCTTCAGATCAAATATGCGAAATGAAAAGTCTTGAAAAGACTACAATTCAGTTAGGAAACTTTGTGTCTCATTGCATAAAACTAAATATTAAATTTTAAATATTCTACGTTCAATGTTCATACCTGAACTCCATTTTCAGTAACCATTTTTGTTCGAACCACTTAAAATCTAAAAATTCCACTATTTTCTTTGTTGAACTTAAGAGGAAGTGTTGTTATTAAGAAGAATGTCCTTTTGTTAATTTTTATACATAATCTTAATGCACTTATTAACTCCTTAAATAATTTATTTTTTGTATTTTTAAACTTAATAATTAGTTAATTCTAAGTTGTTCTTTAGACTTTACGAGTTAAATCGAGACTGGGCGGAAGCATAACAGCCGCTTATCCTTTTCAATTTTAAGGATATTTCGCATTTCTACTCGGCATGTACGGATTCAACGCATGCGCTTTATCCGTTTTATAAGGGTTGATGTCATTTCATGCCCAAGAAAACACAAACCTTAAGGTTGACGCATTGAGTTGAATGCACACTATTTTTTGCAACATGACTATATGCTCATACAAATAGGGTAGCAATCAATATGGAAAAAAAACCTGGAGTGAGGAATATGTTTAATTTTTCAAACATGCAGTGTGGGTGCAATGAACAGAGGACTTTAAGCAAAACATTAAATGCTCTCCAGCTACACGCAATTTAAACACAACAAAAGGTGTTACTCGAAATTTTGCAAAACCGGAGAGGAAATTTCATCGATTTGCTTTACTCAGACCTCGCCGTTGTCGGCTTATGCTGCTACAAAATGAGTTTTCGATGAACAATGACAAAGGTTCCAGTTCAGGGGGTTAAACCTTTCCTAGTTTAATGCGAAAATCAGGGTTCTTGCAAAAAAAATTGTTTTTTCTATTAATATCTTTTCGATGTTGGAAGTAATGTTGTGATTTGCGACCTACGCCTTCGCTTCCATGGTAAAATTAGCAAAGTGAAATGTTTTGAGAATTTTGTGATACACGAGTATGTTGTGTTTGTATCGATGTTTGGCTAGACTCTTTTCGCACTACGATTCTTTCTTGTTGTCTGTAGTGTTTACGAGGCAGTTTAATTTAAGACTCTTCAACTTTGTGTCAGATTTTAAAAATGAAACTTCTTTCCCTGTGATGGGAGTACAATTTCAAGGGTGTCACATTTTGTACTACGGAAATGCAACACTGTGTAGCATTTAATTTATTTGCAGTGCTGTGGGACTAAATAGGTGGCTGGGAGAATAATTATAAAAATGTATGAAGGGAGGCTAATATTCTTTTCAGAGTAATGATGTGTGATCTTTCATGAGTTCTTTGTTAAAGAGGTCACAGTGGCTAACTTAACACCTTTTTTTCAAAATAGACTTGGAAGAAAACAATTTAAAGAACAAATTTAAGTTAATGTTTAGGCGTTTTGGGAATCTGATCGAAAAATATTGACAATGATTTGATTGTTTTATTCTTAATGGCTTCGAGTGTGTATATTTTGTGATACCATTAGTTAGCAATCGACCCTATCGAGGTATCCGTTCGGAGAGGAAAATTCTCTGATTTTGTACGATTCGTAATTTTTCTCCGACATTATTTTAACACACCCGGCGAACTGCGTTGAAGTGCAATCAAGTGCTTTATTTGTGAAATTTCTGAGAGGCTTAATGTTATTGTTTTTTCGATTTCGTCCAATGTTGCGGACAGTTCTCCGCTATGAACGGATACCTTGATAAAGCCGAATATGAGACTGAAACTGAGAGAAGTTAAGTTGTTTAAAGGGTAGGCCAAGTTCTAGTTCCTTTTTAGAATGCAATAAAACGAACAAAATTAGGTTTTTTCAATGTACTTAGTCAGAACAAACACTCCTGTTAAATATGCAACAAAACATTTTTCAAGTGGCCGCCTGTGCTGGATTCGAAGTAGCGGACTCAGTCGTCCCAGAACTGGTTGATGGTTTCGGGCTGTGGCTCACGGATTGTTTGGATGATATTGGCCTTGAATGCTTGAACCGTTTCCAAATTGTTGGCACAACATCGGTCTTTATTGGTTCCTCGGTTCCTCACAAAAAAATCAAATCGCAACTCCGACGCAGCCAATTGACAATCGACTTTTTGGTGCTCAACAAATCAATTGCTGTATTGGCATGGTGTGCCATTTAGCTCGAGCCAGGGGTCGTTCAAAACCATGTCATCATTTTCAGTGAAAAAAAGTGGGTTAACATGGGTCTGTAACGTCCACCGTTGACCGAAGCGTTGCTCCTTGAATTCTCCTCAGTTTGTTTTTCGTGGAGTTTGATTTTCGTGAATTGAGTCTCACGCTATCGGTTACTAAAGCTGCCAAATTTTCGTCCACCCTACGCGAATGGGGACCAACAACGAGTATTCTCCTTCAGCATGCTAGTCTCACTGTGGTACCCGTGGTGTGATGGATAGCATGTCCGCCTGTTTTCCCAGCCCCCCCAGGCCATTTGGGCGTAAGAGACTTCGGGAACGACGGCCCTTGGAATTGGTCCGGCTGTTTGCCTTCCCTCATCCTTAGTTGCTGTTGGAGCAGCTTTTTTTTGATTTTTTTATAATCTGGTATCGAGGACAACCCCGATAATTAGCAGGGTGCCCATCTCCACCACAGAGAATGCACTTCAGTAGGGTCTTGTCTTCGACGCTCGGTGAGACAAGGGTCGAAGACAAGACCCTACTGAAGTGCATTCTCTGTGGTGGAGATGGGCACCCTGCTAATTATCGGGGTTGTCCTCGATACCAGATTATAAAAAAATCAAAAAAAGCTGCTCCAACAGCAACTAAGGATGAGGGAAGGCAAACAGCCGGACCAATTCCAAGGGCCGTCGTTCCCGAAGTCTCTTACGCCCAAATGGCGTGGGGGGCTGGGAAAACGGTACAGCCTCCTCAGAAAGCGGCCGCACAGCCATCTGTGTCAAAGGCTGCTACTGGGGAGTCAGAGGTGATGGTAGCTCTGCGTGTCATTCAGGCACAAATGAGTGAACTATCACGGCAAATAAGTGAGCAGGCGCGTAGGGTGGATTTGATCTACCGTGCAGTGCCTTCGCTTGCGCAATTTTTGGGTTAACGGGCGCGCTGCCGGAGAGGCCTTTCAAGATCCTAGCCGTGAATGTGAATTCGCTAGTTAGGGTAGAACGACGAGCCAACTTCTCTGAGTTGTTAAAAGACCAACGTCCGGATGTATGTATGGTTAGCGAAACTAGGCTAAACCAGCATCACAATTTGACGAATAATAATTACAATATCGTAAGGAGGGACCGACCCAACTCGACTTTCGCGGGTGGGGTTGCGATCTTCATACGTAAGGGCATTGCTCATAAGGTAATATATAGTGGTGAAGTACGCCGATTCCAGTTGCTTGAAGCGTGTATCGTATGCATCCCTCTCCAACAGGGGAGGCGCTTGTATGTGGTCGCGATCTATGCGCCGGAGGCTTCTCAAAATTCATGTTTTATAACAGAGCTTGAAACACTTTTTCGATGTCTGAAACTGAACTCAGAAGAAAACTATTTCCTTTTGGCCGGTGATTACAATGCTAAACACCAAGATTGGGGAAATCAATTAGCCAATCCAAGGGGGACCCAGCTATTCAATTGGCTGGGGCTCCACAGCATTGAGTGTAAAGTCGATCTGCTGGCTACTGACAGGCCTTCATATCCTCGAAGTGGCTCTTATTTGGATCTATTGCTTTTAGACTCAAGACTTAAACTGACCGACGACATTCTGCGACGGACGAAAAACTGTTTGACGACGGTTGAGTACGACAGTGACCACTGTGGACTTGCCGCCGTCGTACTGCTTCCGAACGACCTTGTGGAACTGGAGGAGTACGTGCCAACGCACTCTTACAACTACGGTAAGACACGTTGGCCGCGCTTTTCCGGTGCCGTATCAAGGGAACTTCGTTCGAACGGTATTGCGCCGCCATGCAACAGGAATCTGTCGAACGTTGAGATCGATGGGTACCTGCAACGTATGGAGGATGCAATCCGTAGCACAATGGACAGGACAATTCCTAAATATAGGCAACATGACTCTACGAACATGTACAGAAACGCGACAATAGACGCACTTTACAAACAAAAAAGTAGACTCCTGTCAAGACTCAAACTCTTGCACAGGAGGTTTACTGACCGACACGATTTGGAGATTAGAACTCTGAAGTCACAGATCAAAAATCTCCAACAGTTAATTAAAGAAAATTACAGAATCTCTATATCGCTTTTCTGGAACAACAAAATTCGGGCTGTACAATCCAACAACCCGAGTATGTTTCCGGAAATAAATAAAATTTTTAGGAGAAAAGATCAAAATGACCTTCAGGGTATTAAACTCCAAAGGACGACAGAAAACAAAATCTTACTTTTGACAGTAGGGATAGATCCGGATGAGGCCATCTTGGATGATGACCACTTTATAGTGGAAGATGCTCAGGAGAAGGTAGAGACGGTGGGTGCTGTTTTCGAGCGAGTATATAAGGTGAATGAGTGCATTCGCCCGAATAACGACCTTGAGAATAGAGCCTTCGTTGGACACTTCTATCTTAGAGACGAGATCTCGCATTGGCGATCCGAGAATCCTGGTTTCACTAGGTTCAATGACGACCGACTTGCAAATGCAGTCATCGCCCAGCGAAACGGGGATAACACCCTGTTCGTTTCTAAGATGGACCTCTTGGACATCTTTCACAAAATAAAGAAAAAGAAGTCAGCAGGTGTCGACGGCATACCCAATGTTGTGCTGCGAAACCTCCCTTCGGAAGCGGTGGACATTTACACCACGTTGTTCAACAATGCGCTGAATAATGCATATTATCCAGTGCGTTGGAAGACGGCAGTGGTACATCCTCTCCTTAAAAAAGGTAAGGATGGTTCCAATCCAGCAAATCTCCGGTCAATTAGTCTTCTTCCGAGTATCAGCAAAGTATTCGAGAAAGTTCTCAATAGAGCTCTGTCCACATGGGCTGAGGACAAACATATTATTCCAGAAAATCAGTTCGGTTTTAAGGCGGGCCATGATACCACACATGCCGCGTCTAAACTAGTATCAGATATTCAATGGAACAAAGTTAAAAATCAGTGTACGGGTGCATGTCTGGTTGACTTGGAGAAGGCTTTCGATACCGTTTGGTTAGACGGTCTTTTCTATAAGTTGATCAGATATGGCATGAGTAAACCACTGCTTTATATTCTAAATGACATGCTTCATGGTAGAACGTTTGTTGTGAAAAGTTGCAACACAACTTCTACCAGAACTTTTAAAATACAGAACGGTCTACAACAGGGGGCGGTAAATTCGCCTATTTTATTTAGCATTTTCACCGGCGATCTAATTGGTTCTCTTCACCATGCTATAGCGTACGCCGACGACCTTATTGCGTACAGAACAGGTCCAAAGATCGAAGTCATCAGAATACTTTTGCAGCGTGACTTCGATAAGATCCAGCAATATTGCGATGACTGGAAGTTGAAAATCAACGTCCAGAAATCGGAAACAATTGTGTTTAGAACCTCGTTGGCTCGGGCCTCATGGGATACGAGAAAGAACTGGCGAAAGCTGGTGATCGTTGATCTACATGGCCACCCACTGCCAAACAAAGTAGTAGTCAAGTACCTTGGCATCTGGCTAGATCAGTATCTATATTTTAACAAACATATGGATGCGGCTCTGGCCAGGGCTAGGGGAGCTTTTGCTCTGACAAGGCGACTGTTTCACAGCAGTCAACTTGATAGCAGAGTGAAGGTGATTTGCTACATGGCCCTCATAAGGCCAATGATTGTCTATGGGTGCCCCGTGTGGTTCAATGTTACAGCGTCTCAAATGGAAAAGATTCGGGTGTTTGAGAGACAGTGTCTGCGTACCTGTCTTGGATTGCACAGAACACCAGAGTCGGAGTACAGAAAATATTATCCTAATGAGGTCCTTTACAACGGGGCTCAAATAAACAGGATCGACAACTTCATTATAAAACTGACTCGTGGTCACACTGCAAGAGCGATGACCTCGACCAATGGCCTGATTTTTGGGGCTTATTACCCCAACACTGAATATATGGAGAAAACGCGCTTCAGTGGATTTGTCCCACCGGAGGCTTTCCTCTATTTTGATATGGTAGGGTTGATTCAGGATAGATTGGCGGTTCCGCTAATCTACCACGTCTGCCGTAAGTCCGTGGAACGACGGCTCCTTTACAACCGAGACGTCACCGCAGTAGGCGGAGAAGCTGTAGAGCTCCTCCGGTTCAGTAGGGCGGTTTCAGATCGCGATCGTCGTGACGTTGTTAAATCGTCGAAAATGTTCTGGTGGTTGTCGGAGCAACAACATGAATTTGATATTGATAGCGAGTCGCCAATGGCTGGCTTACACAGGTTTAGCGTGTAAGTCTTAGGGTATAGGGGGTGGGCACAGTGGCAAACAAAAAAATCACAAAAAATCAAAAAAAAAAAAAAAAAAAAAAAAACATAAAATCAAAAAAATCAAAAAAAATCACAAAATACAAAAAACCAAAAAAAAAAAAAAAAATTAAAAAATACAAAAATCCAAAAAAAAATTACAAAATACAAAACACAAAAAAAAAAAAAAAAAAACCCAAAAGCTTCTGTGGCTGCTCTAGTTTTAAGTAGATTTAAGTAGTTTTAATTAGTTTTAATTAGTTTTAAGAAAACAAAAAACATGATCTATCTAACTAAGTTTTTTAAAATTTTCTTAGTTTTAACTTGTTCTAGTTTTGATTCATAAGGTATCTTAAGGCCGAAAGGCACTAGTAGTAAGATATTGAATAATTTAGAGTACCCGCCTAGGGTCAGTAAGTTAATTAAGTTATTATATAAGCTAGTTTTACACATTTTTGTTAGCATGTAAGTAGATATAAGAAAAATTGAATAAAAATGAATTAAAAATGAAAATGAAATGAGCATGTCCGCCTGTTAATCCAGAGGTTCGAGTTCGAATCCCACCAGAGGCAAAAATGTTTTTTCTACGGGTATCGCCTTTCGCGAGGAATTGGCAAGTCCTCCGTTAGTGTTCATTGCCATGAAAAGCGCTTTCTCGATTAGCCGTTCGGAACCGGCAGAAAATTGTAGGTCCCCTCCATTCCCTCACAAGGCGTGGTTGTGAGAAATGCGCTAGGCCCAAGGGCTCCTCGCTCTGTTGCGCCACCCTATTTATTTATTTATTTTAGTCTCACTAGCTTTTTGCTAAAACTGTGCATAATTTCGGCCTTTTCAAAAAACGCACTGCTTTTGCTCCACAGCATTTACTTTGAGATAAGTTTTAAATATTTCTCAATGTTGTGCAAGCCTACTGACTTCATTCCGCGGAGGTAAGATACTGACTTTCTGTCAAGACTTCGAGCGGGAACAGCTGTCAGTTTCAAAATAAGCAATGATTTAAAAAGAAACCACTAGATGGTCAAGTCTTTATTTTTTCATAGTTCTTTTTACGAAATTTGGAGATTCTAATGAAAACCTAAATAAGCAAACATTTACTTTTTAAAGCTTATAAGATTGTTGTAGATAATGAAAAAAAGTAATCCCAACAAATTTATTCTTAATTTCTCAAAATTTAAATTAATCCTTTTTAAATAATTGATACGAAGCTTTCCTCATTTGAACTTTGAGAAGCATCATAACAAGTGTGAAAGAAATCTACCTACTTGATGTTTAAAAAAATTGTTTTTGAAAAAGGTGAAAAATAAAAAACCAGTTTTCAAAAAAATTGGTCTTACGATTGTGAGTAAATTCTCAGCGTTTATACATGTGTTTTAAAAACTGCCAAAGGTGGCGTTTTTATATTTTCGCTTAAAAGCCTTTGGAATATTTAATTCAATTTCTTTTAAATATTTTACATATGTGATTTTATTCAAATTTCATAACTAATGTGTGGTTGACAACCTTGTACCATCAAATATATCATGAAAAGCGAATATTGAAACCTTATACTTTTGATATTGTAGTTAATAAGTTCGCAAGTTTTTGCGACCCAGTCGTGCCCGTGTTTCTGTAGGGCTGTAGGGGTAAAAGAGAACGGTTTGTATATTTTTTCAGTGACATATTTTTCCATAAAAAATAAAAAATATTAGGGTTCTACTTTTTTTAACTTTCGCAAACCGATAGTGTATAATAAAATACCAGAAATTCTACTAAGCATGTTTAATTAAAGGTATACGAAGCCGGAATGTCCTGTAGAGCACTGTTTACATTTACCACTGGCCTGCTTACGTTTGCCCCATAGCTTTGAAAAATACTGGGGTAAATGGGAATATCTTACTCGTATCTCCTTAGTGCTAAGAATCTGAATATGGGGTTAAAGCAAACAGCTCATGGCTGAGGTTATTTTCTAGATGTTAATCTCCCCGAAATTTTCAATACAACTGCAAGGTATAGCGTGCACCGGTGGTGCGACATATCAAACTGTCTTTTCTTTATGTCGGATTGCCGTTGCTGGGATTTATTTTAAAGTTCGGAAATAATCGCCGCGCCCTTCACTTTTATCCCATGTTTACATATACCGATATTCCCCAACTGACCTTAATGTGGTTGGTGTGGTTATGCATATTTAAACTAAATACATAGTCGTTTGAATAAAAATTTAATATTTTATTCATTTAAGTCATATAAATCTAGAAGCCATTTAATTTAGATATTTGTCAAGGTAAAAAGATTCTATCTTATAACGAATTTTTATTTTATAGTGACTTTGACTACTTGAAGCAAGTTTTCAGATTTTACTAGACTTATGTAGGTAGTAGTTATTTGCATAAAAAATTTTCAAAGAACCAGGCCAACTACTTATTAGGGTAAATAGGAATATCTTACTCGTGTCTCCTAAGTGCTAAGAGTCTGAATATGGGGTTAAAGCAAGGCTTTTTTTCTACTTTGACTGCTTGAAGCAAGTTAAGGATTTTTCTAGAGTTAGTTCGTTGGTAATTCCAAGCTATTTCACGAAAAAGGAGCCCAACAAGTTTAAAATAGACATTTTTTCTCACCAATTCCCGTGAAAAATGGGAGGAATTTACAATTTTTTACTGGTTCTCAAGATGTTTTTTGTATGAACTTTTAACTGCCGGTTGTTTATTCTCGTGGGACTTGCGAGACGCTTTTGTCAAACAAGTGCATTATGGGGCCTTACTAGATCTAGCACTTCCCAAGCAATAGTTTACCGCTTTGACTACTACAACATTGGTAATATTTATTGCTATTTATGATTTATATATAGAAGTAATTATCCGAAAAGTGTTCTTTTATAAAATTATTGACTTTTGAGTTCTGTAAAGACATAAAATTTTTCAATTTGATTAATAAAAGTTTTCATGTCTTACTTTTGAGGTCCACCCTAATTCAAAACAATTATTTTTGTCGAATACATATATAATATATATAAATTGGACTAGTTCAAAAAAAGTGACTATTTTTTTTCCCGAAACAATTTCATGTGTATGTTAAAAGGAAAGCTCTTAATATTAATATTTATATCTCGCTCATCGCAGATATCCATTTTCCCTAGAAATTGTATGGGAAAAAAAACTTTTAAACTTTGGAATTTTATATTTCGGTCTAGAATTAAAGTGTCGGGATGAGCGATACATATTTTCATAGAAAATTAGTTGCTCTACAAAAAAGGTTTTCTATCATTTTTCGACAAATTCACTCATTCAAAAGTTATTCAAGGTTATAGTTTAATTTAGAGTAAATTTAAGTTTTTTTTTCTTAATTTCTGACAAAACTTTAACCTTTAACGAAAGAAAATAAAATAATTTTTTTTTTCTTGAATAGAATTGATTGTGAGTAGTAAAAAAAAACGATCCCCGAAGTTAATTGGTTCATTAAATAATTTTATAGCGTTTTAAGTTCAACGTAAAAAATTTAACTGGATTTTTTTACTGAATTTGGAGCAAAAGAAAACATAGAGTTCCGCCGAGTTCCGCCTCGAACTTTAGGAAAAATAATTCTGTGGAGTGTTGGCTACAAGGTAAATAGAAATCCATTGCTGGTTTTTGCTGCGACGCACATATAATTTTTTTCAGTTTTAAGAATGGCCTCCCTAATATCGCGAAACCAAATATTTGAAATTTGGTTGCAAATGGATAAAACATAAAAGCTTGATGTGGTTAGAGTAATTATTATAGATATTATAGGTAATACAAATAATGGCAGTACTGCCAGACGTTTTTTTCCAGCTGCTGAAAAGAGTTTAGAAATATTCGGTATTAATCAAAAACTCATAGAACGGTTTCATATAATTTAAGAAACTTTGGGAAGTGGATATGCTTTAAGTGAAAGTGCATTTAAAAACTGTACAGAAGCTACAAGAGATCTGTATTTAAGGGAACATTCTTGTTACACTTTGCCAGTAAGTGTTCATAAAGTGCTCTTTCATGGAAAAGACATCATATCGTCTTGTATCCTTCCCATATAAGGCAACTCTCGGAAGAGGCGCAAGAAGATAGAATATAGGATACGAGGAAGTTTAGAGAGATGTTCTCAAGAAAAAATTCAAGAATTAACTCAAACACAGATTTGTTGAATCCGTTGTTGGTATCATCAGATCCATATATTGCTAGTTTACGACATGTACCAAAACGAATACAAGTGATGGCAATAGCAAAAGAAGTTTTCTCTATGTTATTCAACCGACGATCGTCGATAGTTATTAATGAAGACATATTCTTGTTTACTTCAGCAAAAAATAAGACGGAAAAATAATTTTATCAAATTATTAAAAAAAAAAAATTAATTCTTATTTTTATATAAGCTGTGTTTTATTGGGAATTTTATAGTCAACTGCACTAATACGCTCAATGAAACGCTGTACTCACTAATGCAACTTGATTCCATAAACTTCATTTACCAGCCGTCCCTGTTGTTCACTTTTGAAAGTGACTTATTTTTGTTGACTAATTGTTGTTCACTAATGGTTGTTGTTTTGCCATGTGCGATGTTTTGCTAAATTGAGTATAGAATCCCAATAAAACACGGCTATAATTTCCATAATTTCTGAGAGTCCCTTTTCAAAAAATACTGTCATAAAATAAAATAAAAGTAAGTTGAAACATATTTTTACTTCCCATAATAGTTTTTTCCCGCTAGAATTGTCGAATTCGACCACTGTGCGACGTGAAAAAAACAACGCTGCTTTACCATAAATTTGTATTTTCACGAAAAATGTCGCAACTGCGAAAACGCTTTGGCTTAGGAGATCTTTTCATAAAAAATGGGTACGGCCTGCGGCTAGATCGCACGAACTTGTGATTGTGTGCTTAGTACAATACCAAAATCTAGTTACATATTTGGTGATACAGGAACGCACAACACATTTAATATGAAAATTGAATAGAACCATATAAAGTATTGAAAAAGTATAAAAAAGGTTTTTTTTCCAGAGGCTAATTACATACTAGATACTAGATATTTTGAAAATTTAAAAAAAAAATCAACATTTTTTCAAAAAGTTAAACCAAATTTCAAAAATGAAAGTTTTCTGAGTCTTGACTTCCAAAATATTAAATTACGTCAAAATCTTGCTAGCCACTAACGAGAATGTCGGTTTTGAAAAAAAAAAAAAAACGCTACTATGGAGGGTACCGTTTTTAGGCTTCTTCCAAAAAAAAAAAAAAAATTATCAAAGTCGTTAGAGTTGTTCTCGATAAAAATCAGTATTATCATATAGGTTGTAATGGTAGATACCGTTATTTGAAGTCCTAGAGACCCAATATGTAGGCTTTCTCAAAAACGCTAACTGCAAACTTTGAAGAAAATCGGTCAAGTGGTTCAGGCTGTAGATCCATAGAAACAGATGCAGGACCCACTTTTTCATGTTTTTTATCATCGTAATGTCATGTTTTATTACTATCTCTAAACTGTTTTTTCTTTTACGATTCCAAAACTTGCCTTATAGTACCCATAATCGCAAATAAGAATCATAAAAACTTGTCAGCTTAGTATGTATTTTGTAGTAAAATCTGTGATTCGAACGAGCATAAACATTAATCTCGCTTCCTCTTCTAAAACAAAATTTTGTTAAGGATTGAGAAAAAAATTTTAATCGCATGTTCATAAACGGCATTTCGCATAATATACATAAAACCTTTAGAGCGTGTCCACCCTACAACAAAACTTCACATAAGAAGGGGTCTTCTATTATTTCCCAGTTTGGGTAACAGGGGTGACTGAAAAAGTGTCACGTGACTCAAGGGGCTCATAAAGCCTGAATTTTTATATTCTTTTACTTCACTTCTCAAACAAATTCATAAAATTTTCTGCGTAAACAGCATGAAGTAGGTATAGCGATTTGGAAAGCAAAGACGGAACATTTTTCCCTTTTGCATTTTCCTAGAATTTTTCAAATGTTTTCAAACAAATTCTCAATGATGAGTTTATTGTGATGTTGTGAACTCCATTTGTTTATTATTTTCAACCAAAAAAGAAACTATCTGTAGGAAAATAAATATGCAGATTTAATTTATTTGTAAACCGAATTTCAAATAAATATTTTCTGTTTATGGAAAAACTTTAAAGTTTTTCTCACTAACCTCAGCATCTATCAGAATCCCAAAAAAAAGTATGGAAAGGCAATTTATACTGTTCGCTTTGAATGGCTCCTAGTTCTAAGAAAAAGAGAACACCAGTTTTTAGCATGTAGTGGCAGTGATACGACACCAAATTATTATACAGAAGACTGCGTCCGGTTTTCAAAATATTTTACGAAACTGACTAAATTATCATTTTTATGAAGTGTATTTGCTGTGCCAATTCTTCTAAAAACACGTACGTCCATTTCACTTGTTTATGTTTAATTGAGACGATGATGACCTAAGAAGTACCTACTTGTCTCTTTGACTTAATTAATGTTTTACTTTTGCAAACAATCGAAAACAATAGTGACGGAATAAGTACACATAAGACAAACATAATATTCTTTGGATGGCATCCGTAAAAATGAACAGACAACTAAATTGAACGACGCGCACTGGGGTTAGACAAAACGAATATGTACGGCTTCGTATGAAATTAGGCTTTTTCATTCATGATTATAAATGAACAATAAAAACTCAACAAAAAATATTTCCCCATCCTACTCTTTCTCAATTTTTATAAATTTTTTTTTAACTTAGGCCCACATTTCAATTAAATGAAAAAACTTCACTGACACAAATTAATTCGAAAAATCACTCAGAGCCTTTTAAATTCAAGTTTTTAATAGGCAATCGTTTTATTGTGAATCTTTGCAATTTTTGACTTACGCCCAAACTCGAAAGTGATGGAAATCTTTTCCTTAGACTCTGCATTAAAAGTGTACGTTTTTCGTTTTGTATTTTCCGCTCCCGGCCTAAAAGCAACTAAATTTATTTGTATACCTCTACATATTTTTTTCTCAAATGAACCTGTCGAGACAATTTAAGGTTTATTTTTAGATGCATGCATTTGAATTGAAAACATCAATGCAGCACACATTTCTCTTAAAGAGCGCTGAAAAATTATGTAAAAGTCTAAGAGACTCATTCTAATTTGACAAATCAAGTAGAGATATTTCAAAAGCAAGAGGTAGATGAGGCATAAGCAAGGGATACATGCACACGCATAGCCTTTGCGTATGTTATGTACGAGTGGAGTTGGTATGGTACATGGTACGTTATAACTTATAAGCTATGATAGGAATTTAGTAAAAGGATCTAAAATTTTCCAAATGTGATTTTTATTTTACTTACCGCAGAAAATCCCGTTGAATAATTATCATGAGAAATTTTTGAAGGTTGGATATTATGGTGCTTGTTATGTGTTGGGTGGGAAGCCTGGTGGGAAGGCTGGTGGTGCTGCTGCTGCTGGTGATGGTGCTGATGATGATTGTGGGTGGGAGGTGATGGCATATTATGTCCACTATGTGGTAAATGAGATTGATGCTGGAGTCCAACTTGATGGCCATGATGGTAAGGCATATGACCTTGTGAAGCCTCAACCAATGTTGGCTGAATATGAGTAACGAACTGTGCCATCTTTTCGGCAAATATATGACCTAACTTCTTTGTATATACTTGTGTACAAGCGGTTATAGGCGTTCGATTTACTTATTTATTTAATGTCCGTGCTTTTATTAAAAATGGAGCAATTTCAATCTACTTACGAATTTTAACAAAAGAGACCCTTCCGGGTTGAGATCTCGAATTGAACTGAGGTACATGCGATACAAGATGAAATTCGTATTTGTCAACATCTAAGCGAAACATCGATATTTGAAAGTCTGCATCTATGATAAATGCGCTTGCGTGTAAAATTTTGCAGTGCTCAAAGCGAAAGCCATTTCAAAAGATTCCTTTGGACAAAGGAGGATTCTTGTAAAATTATATAAGCATTTGGTTTGTGACTAATTGAAGTCAACCATTGTGGGTATACATAAAAGTAAATCTTTGGATTTCTTTTAACAGTAATAACGTTACGCCACACTGGCTGGAGCAATGATGGATATATGTTTTTTTTTTAGTTTTGGATGTTTTATTACTTACATCTAGCTGGAGCACTCAAACCTACATACCGGTCCATTGTTCAACCAGGTCAACCTTATTTCGATATAAGAAGCATAAACATACCAACTTTTTGCTTGTCGAAAGAAGAAGGGAAGCAATTTTAGCCCCAAACAACAAATTTAATTGTTTTGAAAATTTTAGTATATACTTTAGATTGATAGCTTCAAAAGCAAACTGAGTTGAATTTAATATAACGTTAAAGGTTCGTTTGAAACTATCGTTCGAAAGCAAAAACTTTCGAAGCCACAAAGGACACAGTTTCAGTTCGTAACCTGAAGGAAAGGGTGGCATTTCAAAGTTTCAGGTCAGTGACCTTATTATTTTTTCAGCAAAAATTAAGTTGACTGCAAAAATTGTTCTTCATTTCAATTGGAAAGTTTTAAAAAACACAAAAAGAGGAAGAATGTGTATAGGATTTTTGAACTGAAAAGAAGAAACTTATGCGTAAGTTGACCTTTACTCAATATATTTTCATTTATAAATTTTTGAAGTAGAAAGCAAAATAAAAAAAGGGCACGACTGTGTCGCACGAACTTGCGATTGTGTGCTAAGTCTAAGTACAATATCAAAAGTTTTGAGGCTGAGTACAAAGTTTCACGCTCTTCTTAATTTATTTGGTGGTTCAGGGCTGCCAACTACAAATTAATTATGTAAATTTAATGAAATCGCAAAAAATATTGGAAAAATTAAATTAAATACTCCAGAGCAGTGTTTCCCAAAGTGGTCCAGGTGGACCCCCAGGGGTCCACGGGAGACTTGCTGGGGGTCTACGTAGGTGTGAACAAAATTGGGGGTCCATAAGATGTTAATGGGGGTCCACGAAAATTTATCTGCTTTTGATAGTAAATAGCAAAAATGTAAGCATAGTTTTTATAAGGTCCTACTACCTACATTGTTTTAAGTACCTAACTAATCAGATAATATTTCAATAAGGCAAGCGACTGTTACTTGTCCAAACTTGCGTATTCGATATTACGTACAATTTCGTGTACAGACTTACAAACCGCCCGACAATGCTTAGTGCTTGTTCAGACATGAACTTGATCACCACTATAAATACTTGATGCCAAAGGCGAACTCATTCATTTGTTTCCGTAATTTCGAAAAAAGGTGTTATTTCTCACACCTTTTTTCGAAATTACGGAAAGAAATGAATGAGTTCGCCTCATTTATATCATCAGTGTTTGCTAGTGCCGGAGAAAAGTAAGTACCTGCCTTTTTTTGATATAGTAGTTAAGTATTTTTTTTACGTGTACTAATCGTTTGATCACAACTGCTTGTATAGATAGGTAACTTAGTAACTTGCAGATATTTTGTTTGTCCTCTTTCGATTTGAAAACAAACACAGCATGTTTTATTCAATTGTTTTTCTCACGAGAGAAGCACTGCCTCTCTAAAAAGGCCGAATAAGCAATATTTCATAGCATTTAATTTTGTAATTTTTCTTGCAAATAACTACTAATTTTATAAAACTGTAATTTCACAATCATTTTAAATTGATGTTGAAGTAACTATTTTATCAAAACTATTCCTTTTCGGAAGAGCGGGGCTTGAGCTTCGATGCCAGTTTGTCACGTTTTAACAATGAAGCAAACAAGACAAAAAGTACGCAAATACACGGAGCGCGTGAACTCATTGATTTGATGAAATATTTATCGTTTTTATGGACAATTTTGGGGTTTCGACTTTTATTTTTTCCTACACAAATATGATCAGTACACCAATTCGTCCTAGCGGTTTATTAGTTGTTTCCTTTACAAGCCGTAATTCTATTTCCGCGTGCTGACAAAGGCTGCGGTGTGATACCTATAATAATAGAATGTATTGATGAGAATAACCATACCTACAGTCAACATTTAAGTGCCCTGCATGATGACTTCAAAACCAGGTTTGAAGATATGCTGACGATGGATATATGTACCGCCATGGATCACAAATCCATTTGATGAAACGGAAGCGCCCAATGTTGTATTACAAGAGGAGCTGCTCGAGCTATGCACCAATGAGGAGCTGAAGGTGAAATTTGGAAAAGGCTACCAAACATTGTGGCTGCAAGCAGAAATACCCGAAAAATATCCTCGACTGTGGGAAATCGCAGGGAAATTTTGAATAGCTTTTCCCTCGTCATACCTTTGCGAAAGGAGTTTTAGTGCCGTTTAAAACCTCTTAACAAAAAAAAGAAGCAAATTAAACATCACAGAGCGGGGGGATTTGCGGTTATTGCTCACAAAAATTAAGCCAAAAACTGATCGTTTGCTGACACTCCATCAAATACACCTGAACTCCATCAAATGACCTGAACCTATATTACCTTATTCTTTTAATAAATTAAGTGTTACAAAATGTACCATTTTTCGTTTTTATTTTACCTATCGGAATAAAGGGACACATCTCAGAAGCGACACAATTTTTATTTTTTGGTGACTTTAAGAATGTGGTAGAAATGTAGCAGCAGGGGGTCCACCGAAACCAGTAAAATTTTGAAAGTGGTCCACGAGAAAAATAAGTCTGGGAACCACTGCTCCAGAGGCTTCTAGCAAAAATCTGATGACGCCACTTTTTATTTGATTTTTCATTTCATTTTTCATTTATGTATTATTAAAACAAAAGCACGATCTAGGACCTTTACAGATCATCAAAGATGTCATTTAGAATGAAAATAAAGTTTGATTTCATGTAGATAAGCAAAAATAAATGTCGAATTAAAAATTAAGTAAATCCTTGTTTGTTGCCTACCCCCATCGTTCCGTCCAACAGACACACAACTTACAACTTACATACAGTAAAAGAAAAATTATTATAACACCAATCTCGCTAAATACAAAAAAGGCAAACACTTCCGACGATATGTAAAAAATGCTATACGAAGAACTAATCGCTAGTGTAAGAGCAGATAGGAGCTTTTTCACCGACGCGACGCGACGGTTGACAAAAAGAAAATCACTGGTGCTCCTATGCTGTAGTAGAACTCCAACATAATGCCCAATTTTCTATATTATTCATCAGGCTCAACTTCCAGAATATGCGGATTGTTGCATTGCCGAGCTAGCTGCAATTTACAAGCCATATCTGTCGCCCAACGAACCTCTGAACGTTACTTAATTTTAACAGACAATCTCTGGGGCTTAAGAAAGTCACAAATAAATGTCCATCTCATGAAATTCTAAGGAAGTGCTTGTTTTACCACAGAAACATAATATAATAATATTAGCTCGGATACCTGGATACTGTGAAATCAAAGCTCAAAGGTAATGAAATGAAAACTTGCTTTTCAATATCCACTTATCATAGAGTATCCGAAATTATACAAACTTTCGAAAAGAGCTTTTTCTCATATTCAAAAGAAAGAACTCATGGAAAAATGGAAAGTAGCAGGAACATTTCTTCGAAAGCATCAACCCGTGAAAGTGAATACCCGTATCCGGTACAACCAATCCTTAAGTAGAGAAGTATGCATGCAAATATATTACACTCGCGAGGACCCAGAGCAATGCTCAAATTGCGGTATAGCTCTTACAATTCGGCATATTTCTCGCCAAATAAACACATCCACAGACAATATACCCGACACTCTCGCCAACATCCTGAATCCATCAGATGTCAACTTCATCCGTCGCATCAAAGCTGCCATCTCCGCCCACCAGAAGTTCGAAGAGATTTAACTTAGTTTTCATTTGCCCATCATAATTTTTATTTTACATTTTTATTTTATTTTTATTTGCCCATTATAATTTTTATTTTTCAAAATGTACAAAATTAACATAATCCTTAAATTCTTGCAAAATTTTGACCTTGATGCCTAAAAAATAAAATAGATTTATAAATTAATTTTATAATTTATTTCAATAAATAAAATAAAAATAAAATTATTATGGGTGTTAAATCAGCAAACAATAATTTAATTGATTCAATAATACTTTTTATCAAACATCATCAATATTTGTAAGTGTCTTAAAAAATCTTTTACAGATGCAGCGGTTTTGAAATGTTTCTAATGTGATCAGGCAATTTATTCCAAAGTGTCGCTGAACGAACCATAAAAGACTGCGTCATTATAAGTGTTCTGTGAGGCACTATCATAATATTTGTCGGGTGAAGTCGTAGTTTACTAAAGCACATGCAATTGGATATAGTACATATAAGAAGAAGTTTTCTTTTTTATAGTCTTAAAAAGAAAGAATATGGACCGGTAATTAAGAAAACTACAGAAAGATAAACCAAGGAATTTATATGTCAATGCACTTACATGGTCGTATCCTCTTTTTTGGAATACAAATCTCACAGCAGTTCAATTAAAACAGACTTTTAATTTATTAAGTAAAGTGATATTGCAGCCACAGTAAACTTCACAACAGTAAAGAAAAATAGGGAACACAAGGGCTTTGCATAGCTTCCATCGAATATTTAAAGGTAGATGGTCGTTTATGGAGTAAAGTCTTCTTAGAGTAAGTGTGATTTTTCTTATTATGTTGTTGAGAGCCATATATCTCCCAAGTAAGCCTATTATCCAAAACAAACCCAGGCACCCTAGCTTTACTTTCATATGGGATAATATTGCCGTCAAGAGTAAGACAATTTAGCAATTGGGGACCACTGTTTTGTTTTTTACTTGCGATTATAGGTACTATAAGGCAAGTCTTGCAATCGTGAAGAAAAAAAATTTTGAGATAACAATAAAATCTGACATTACGATGGTAGAGAATACGAAAAAAGTGGGTCCTGCAATTCTGTCTGTCTGTCTGTCTGTCTGTCTGTCTGTCTGTCTGTATGTCCGTCTGTGTGTATATGGATCTACAGCCTGAACCGCTTGACCGATTTTCTTCAAAATTTGCAGTTATAGTCACTGGGATAGCCTACAGAGGGGTTTTTGGAATTGGATCTCTAGGTCTTGAAATAACGGTACCTGCCATACAACCTTTATGATAATACCTATTTTTCTCGGAAACGGCTCTAACGATTTTGATAAAATCTTACGTGAAGTATTATTTTTGAATAGCTTTTCTTATGATATAAAAATTTTTTTAAGAAAAAGTCTATGAACGGTACCCCCCATAGTACCGTTTTTTTCAAAACCGACTTTCTCGCTAATGGTTCACACGATTGTGACCAAATTTTATATTTAAGAAGTCGTATGTGGTTTAAGAAAGACTGCATATCAACATTTGAAAAAATCTAGTTTTTTCGAATTTTCAATAATTTTTTTAAAAAAAATTTGTCTTTTCGAATATTTTCTAAACTATATCTTTGATTTATTTCAAATGTTTTGTCAATACTTCTTTTAGCAAGATCTTAAAATTTGTGTACAAAAATTTTTGAAACCACATTTAAAAAAAAAAATAAAAATAAAAAACCAGTTTTTTTAAAAACCGCTCTAACGATTTTGGTTAAACTTTCACTGTTTATATGTATTAGCAACTGCAAAAGAATGGCGTTTTTAGACTTTCGTTTGAAACCTTTGGAATATTTAATTAAATTTTTTTAAATATTTTGTATGATTTAATTCAATTTTCATAATTAGTGTGTAGGTGGCAACCCTAAAATCACCAAAATGTATTTAGAGCTAATTCTAAAGCCTTTTATTCAGCCATAATATTTTGGTATTGTACTTAGCACACAATCGCAAGTTCGTGCGACCCAGTCGTGCCCATTTTTTTATTTTGCATTTAAAAACAAGGAATTTAGTCTTAGTTAAATATTAAACAACGATTAAAAACAAAATCTATGTTCTTTTTAAACAACACCGTGAAGTTTAGTTACACTCATTAACGAATCAATAATACAACCGCCTTATGGACTTCACTTTATTTTGGCGGTTTCTTCTTTATTCTTTTCTCATAGATAAAAAACAAAAACAAACGTCAAATTATTGAATGCATTTCGGCACTTTATATGCCATCTTCAGCACGTCTTTTAGGGACTAAATACTAAACACATAATTATTAATAAAGCTTTCAAATAACAAATTTATTAGAGTGAGAGCAATAACTGCATAATGCAAACTAACACAAAATATTTCGTTGATTTTGTCTTCTTATGATGCTAAAAAGAGATGACTTGATCGGTCCATCCTGTTTTTGTGCATGTACAGGCTCTCATACTAGGTATTTACTTTCGCCAAATTTGAGACCTCATCAAAATCATTTTTAAGATCCATCACACATTTATTGGGATCATTTTGTTCAGATTAATGAAGCATCTGGACTCTGGACATCAGCGTAAATAAAGACAGGGCTCTTCCTTACAATCGTAATCATTCACAAATGTAGTAAACAGAACCGGTCCCAGAATTGAATTTTGGGGAACGCCCCGGTGAAGAGTTGAAAATGATGAGCTTCTGTTACCTACAGTCACAGCTCTTCCAGAGAAGCCAAACAGTTTTTTAAGCTTGAGACAAAGTAGGTTATGACTTTGAGTTACACTATCAAATGCTTTGCTGAAGTCGAGTAGAAGAAGGATAGAAACCATTTTTCTATCGATGTTTTTCCTAATAGTGTCGATAATATTGATTACAGCCGAAGTAGTACTGTATCCGTTGCGAAAACCAGACTGGTTTCTAAAAAATCTATTCGAAATCCGCTGGTTTGATAGCATTTGATTCTTCATTACTCTTTCACATACCTTTGAAAGTGCAGGCAGTATGTTAATGGGTCGAGACTCGAGAGTAGGCGAAAGAGGCTTGCTTTTGTGGGTACAGGGCAAATTCTAGCTGTTTTCCAGTCAGAGAGAAAGAAGGAACTAGTAAGAACAGACAGAATTGCAGGACCCACTTTTTTCGTATTCTCTATCATCGTAATGTCATATTTTATTATTATCTCAAAAAAAATTTTGTGCACGATTGCAAAATTTGTCTTATAGTTCTTACATATATAGAAATTTTAATTTCTCCTCTTCCTCCACCTCTCCATTTTCCTCCCCTCTTTTTCCTTTATCCTCCTATTCTGTTGTCCTGCCTCATCCTTCCTAATCCTCCCTCATCCGCCCTCATCTTCCCTCATCCTCTATCATCCTCCCTCATCTTCCCCCTCCACACAACACAAAACAAAACTATAAATCTCGAAAAAAGAAATGACATATGACTGAATTTTTTTCATTTTTGGACCTTCTAGACCAGCATATCCTTCGTCTAAGTTTTGATAAATAATAAATATCAATCTTAGAAATTATTTACCTACAAATGTACACCATTTTTGGCAACCAACAAAATCGAATAAGGGTTAATTTGTTAATTTTCAACACTAAGTAAGCACACGTTCATGCTTTTCTACGCCCTTAAAAATTAAAGAGACCGAGTATGAATGTGGAAGTAGCAGAGAGTGGGGTAGGAGTTGTTTGTAATAATCACAATTTGAGAAATTTTGGGATGTTATGCAAAGTACATTCGTCGTTACTAGAGCACTGCTTTCATGGTTGTGTTTTATGTAAACCAAGGAGAAAATGAAGGGCGAAATAGCGCTAAGTAGGCGTGAGAACACTTAAACTGATGTAATGTTTTGCAAAAACAAAATGTTTCAAGAATTTGATGTAGGTTGAACCGTTGAAGTACTCGAAGTAATGACAAAAAATTTTTAGAAGAAGCAAGTAAATAAAGAGCCATAAAATTCGATTAACTTTTTTATTACTTTATTTTACCGATCTCAGGTGTTAAGGCTGCTGATATATGAAACAAAGGTTTCGTGTTGCACATTTTGATTTTCCATCACTACCTAGAGACCATAGATTAAAAATTGTTAAAAGTTTGTTCTTCTTTCAAATGAAAATTGAAATTTGAAAATAATGAAATGAAGAAGTGAAGCTTAATCTATAGAAATATGAGCATTGTCCAACATAAATACAAATATCATGGGGGGGGGGGGGGGGGGCGGGGGGAGGCTATGTTTTACAGAAAATACATAAAATATAAATAATTAACAATCTAAATGCACAATCTAAATCTACGTTTTAAATATTGTATCACTTCATTTCATTTATATTTACTTGCAACATTCTGAAGCATCACAATAACGTCTATCAATTACGAATATCGATACCTGGAGCTGAATTACTGCACGCACACGTTATTGAATAATACGTGACTGAATGATAAGAGTTTGGTAATTAGCATTCACGTCATCAAGCAATGTACTACCATAATTTGATATTCTTTCATCAGTAATCAAACAAATTTTGATTTGTTAGATGGGCCGTCCAATGATACTATGCAATCCCAATCTATAGTGAGTTGAATATCCTTGAAATGAGCCTTAGTTCCGGCGCTAGCTTAAAATAACTCTTGAATCATTTACAGTTTACTAAACTCCACATTTTCTTTTAAAGTCACCTTAAACTTAAAATCAAGAACACTCCTTTGAAAATTACTTCAGTCTTCATTTACTCTTCTGACGTTTGTCGTTTGTTCGAAATTTTGTATTTAACTTTACTTTGTTTCAAATCAGGTACATATGTTCTGTTCATATTTCTAAATCAGAAGTAAACCGTTATTTAAAACTTTTGTTTACAAGCAAAACTTATTTTTTATTTTAATTTTTAGATCTGTTGTTTCACTTCGTTGGGGCGAACTGAAATTTAGTCACAAACTCTTATTTTTTCAACCAAGTCCAAGTTCAAGTTGTCTTAACTTGGTGAAGGATATATCAAGGTATTTATATTTTGTATGTAAACTTTCGAAACGCTTGGTTGCTGATTTATTGATAAAATCAATGACAAAACGATCCGTTTCGATCCATTCAAACGCCAATATATCAGCGAGGAAAGCTCGTATCGAGATACATACAATGTATTTAGAAAAAGATATTGAAGCTGAGTAAACAAGTTCTCCAGCCCATACAGAAATTTGGTAAGGAAAACCAATTTTTGAAAAAATCTTAACTCTTAAAGGGCGGCCGTGGTGCAGTGGTAGAGTGTTTAGTAGATAGGCCGGACGCGTGGGTTCGAATCCCGCTCTGGGCATCTACTTTTCTTTCAACCTCCCAGTTTCATATGGACGCTGCCCTTGAGGTTATATATGTGAAATGACTAACAACTTATTTCCAACTACTGCAACACAAAAAAAAGGGAAGGCTGCTACTCTGGTAGTACAATGGACTGGATATTAGGTCTGAGTTCTTCAGATTAGCATAAGCCTCCTCTTTTTTATAAAAAAAAAAAAAAAAAAAAAAAAAAAAAAAAAAAAAAAAAAAAAACAAGTTCTCCAGCCCATACAGAAATTTGGTAAGGAAAACCAATTTTTGAAAAAATCTTAACTCGTCCTGAATGTCAATTTGAGTGTTGAGTCAACTCGTCCTAAAGTAGCCCTTTATATTTTTGACGGGGCGAGTTGAGATAAAAAACAGGGCTGTCAAATGGAAATGGAATTAATTTTTCTTCAAAATGACATGTGCGGTGATTTCTTCTTTTAAAATTCATCGAAAATTTATCGACTTCGATTCTTTCAAATACTGATGAAAGAATGTCAAATTGTGGTACTAAAGAACTAAAGTGCTCGATAACGTGAGAGGTATTGCCAAAAACACATAATTCAGTCAGGCATTACTCGATCACGTATGCGGTAATTCGACCCCAGGTTTTTTTGACAATTCGCAGGGTTGTCAAGGAAACCCTATGTAAACATCAACAAACGAACGAAGAATTCAATTTTTGTTTTTTTTTGTATTTGCTGTACTACCATTTTTCTTCAGGTTCCGTCCTGTTTAAAATAACCCAGTAATTTGCTCCCTTAATTATTGTGAGAAGTGTTTTTGGTTTTGAATCAATTGTTGTAAGATCGATGTTGATAAGTTTAAGAGCAGGTGTTGACAGCTTGATTAATTTATGTAGGTTGAAGTTTAACTTTGATGTCCTAAATCCAAATCTTGGATCGCTCGGACCTCGGATAAACTTTGGTAGTTTCTTAAGGCTTTACCGCTCAACAGACTAGAACCAGAGAGTCAATTGCGGCAAGGTAGTGCCATTTTGTCCACAAGCTAAATTTGGCCGGGAACCCACGGTCGGTAACCCTGGACGGCCATTTTACTGTCAGTTTTGATTTCAAATAAAGTTAAAAAAAATAGTGAACGTTTTTACTTGCGATTATAAGTACTATAAGGCAAGTTTTGCAATGGTGCAGAAAACAAATTTGAGATAACAATCAAACATGGCATTACGGTGACAGAGAATACGAAAAAAGTGGGTCTTCCAGTTC
The DNA here is from genome assembly GCA_949752695.1 of Melanostoma scalare. Lineage (NCBI taxonomy): Eukaryota > Metazoa > Arthropoda > Insecta > Diptera > Syrphidae > Melanostoma > Melanostoma scalare. The sequence continues at coordinate 208,363,939 of OX456984.1, read as the reverse complement.
TGTATGTCTGTATATACTGGGTGCGGCAAAAGTATGGAAACCCCTGGATCCGACGTATTTTTCGACGAGGAAAAACGAGGAAGAAGCCCCAGCGACCCAAAAATCGATTTTTCAAATGGAAACCCCCATTTTTTATTGCAGATTTGGAAAGACCGCAGAATTTTACGAAAAAACATGTATTTTATTTTTTTTAATGATATTAGCCGCGTTTTATTATCACAATGATCCAATCCGGATCAGATCTTGATAATAAAACAGCTTTAGATCATCATATTTCCAGTTGGAAGCTGTGAGAGACTCGCTCTTTCAACTGACATTTCAAAAGAGCTGCAGAGTTGCACTACGAACTTTTTTTTCAATGGTTAATTTTTTGTTCTTTTTTTTAGGGAAAAATGATACTCATGCACTTTGTCAAATATACTCTTTTTTGCACTAATTCTTATTAATTTCACGAATATATTTTTTGTTTTGTAAAACTTTTTTATTATGTCATGTATTATACAAAAATGAATAAATGTGAAGTTTCTCGCTATCTATCTAAAATATATTTCATTTCACACAGATAAAAATGTTCATGTGGCAATACTGTTGTTATTGGATATATTGGAAATGATACCAACGTTTCAATGGAAAGTCTCCTCTTGTGTGAAATAGAAGAACTAATTTTTAGATCACAAAAATAGATCCAACTAAAAAGCAGGATTTCGCTTTGTTGTTGTAACGCTAATAAACCCATGATCTGATCCGGATCAGATCAATAATAAAACGCGGCTATTATTAGAGGTGCAGCGCTTGAAATAAAAAATAAGTGAAAAATGAAAACATTGGTCTGAAACCCTTGGAAATATGGCAGAATATGCGTTAAAAAAAAATCAAAGACCCCATATCCGACGTATTTTTCGACGAGGAATCCGATGGTAACCTTGAATTTGACCTTGGACCCTGCCATATTTCCAGGGGTTTCCATACTTTTGCCGCACCCTGTCTATCTACAGCCTGAACCGCTTGACCGATTTTCTTCAAAATTTGCAATTAAAGATTGAGTTTTTGGAATAAGGTCTCTAGGTCTTGAGATAATGGTACCTCCCATAAACCTATATGATGATACTTTTTTTTCTCGAAAACGACTCAAACGATTTCGATAAAATTATATGTGGTTATTTCTTAATTGTTTTTTAAAGTCTAAAATAACACCGGTCAACAGCATTTTTACGCATGGGTTTTACCTAATATATTTTGATTATATAAGCAAATCTATATAATTACAGAACGAAAATATTTGTTTTTTAAGAAGTTAAGGGGAGAGGGGGGAATAGGGTTTCAAAGAAAGAAAAAAGACTTTTTTGCGAATTTTTTTCTTAAATATGGATTGAGTAATTTCGTACATTATTGAGCATACTTTCGACAATATAGGGTAATTTTTTCATGCAGAAATATTGAAGCATAAGCCGGTAACAGAGCTTCCCCCAGAACGTCTTCAGAAAAAAAAACTATTTGCGGTGTTTTTGGTTCAAAGAAAGGATACAAAGTGTTGGAAGTAAGGTAAATGTGTTTATAGGGAAGCTTTGTGTTATAATTAAAGCTACTGGTTCTTCTATGTTCCTTCCAACAATGATGTTTACTACACACTACTCTTTTTAAAATACTATCCGAAAGGGGGGCGCGACAAATTATCTGTTTACATATCTCATAAGAGGATAAAAAGCGACAATTAACTACGTACTCAGTTTTCGATTTGGAGTTGATTTGAACGATTTTTTGAAGTATTGAACTTTGGTGTTTTTCGTTGCTTGAAAATCATTCATATGGGGGGCACTTCGAAAGGGGGGTCGCGACAAAATATCTTTTTGGATATCTTGTGAACGACAAATTTACGACAATTAATGGTGTACTCAGCTTTTGATTTCGAGTTGATTTGAATATTTTAGGGAGTGGTAGTGCTAACTTGACGCGTCAAGTTAGCACTGCACACTATTTTTTTTTTAAAATGAGGAGCTAAAATTTTTTCGTTTTCACGACTAATCTACGACAAATTTACGACAATTAATTGCATACAGTGGAGGTCCAGTATAACGAATGCCGATATAACGAATGATCGATATTACGAACACTTTTTTCAAGTCCATTAGGTATTCTATATAACGAACAAAATAACGAATTTCAGACGAAATGGAAATTACGTACTCTATATAACGAACAAATAACGAATTTCAGAAAATGAAAAAAAAAAATGACTGTAAGTGTATTAATGTGTCTACTTACATGTATGTTCGTGCTAATATTGGAAGATACATATACACAATTGCATGTTTTATTTATTTAAAGATTTGTATGACAAACAGGTTTCGATATAACGAATTTTCGATATAACGAATTGACTCTGGACATTATATCGTTCGTTATACTGGACCACCACTGTACTTAGTTTTTTGTTTAAGATCGATTTGACGGATTTGGGGGGTGGTACGTGGTAGTGCTAACTTGACCGTCAAGTTAGCACTACACACGGTTTTTTTTTAAACGAAGAGCGACAAATTTTTTGTTTTCACGACAAATTTACGACAATTAATCCAATTAACAAACTATGAAAATTTTGAAGTGGTAGTGCTAACTTGACGGAAATCTTTAATTAATTTATATTTTGGAAGCCTTAATTATCACACAATCGCAAGTTTGTGCGAAATGTAACCTTTGACTGACTGAAATATGTACTGCATTGTTGTTTCATTGGACTTCAAGAAGAAAGGACAACGACCAACGATGAAAAACTTTTTCATTTATTTTAGCCAAACTTTATGTAATCCGGTGTGCTGATTCCGGAACAAATAATAAAAAAGTTGTATCACCCACCGATTTCCCACATTTGGCTTTCGATTCCAATTTCCAAGCAATGATGACTACAAAGAAGTAAGAGGCTTGGATATCATTTAAAGATGTGACTTTTTTTGGGCAATATGAAAGTACCCAATTATGAATTAATCTATTAGTTAATCTGATTGACAAGTTCAAAACTCTTGGTTGTCTGATGAACTTGAAAACAGATTTCGCTTAGGCTAGGTGAGCGAAAAGCAAGGGAAACAGCTTCACCAGAACCATCATTTATGTGTTTAATAAACATTGCTTGTGATATAGAAACGATACCAAGGAGGGTGGAATTTTAATATGATGGATGATGAAGATGATGTCTCTTTACAGAGATCAATAAAATTCATCACAATGGAGAAAAAGTTACACGAATTTTACAGAAAATGGAACAGAAAATACAAAAAATAAGCACTTAATACTCGCAGTGTAAAAATAAAATTTTTTTTTATTAAGACAATAAAAAAATCTTCTTTTTTAGTTTATATCTATCAATTTTCCCCTTATTTTTTTAAGTTACAATTAATGTCATATTGGCCACTATCATAAAAGGCCTATCGTAACAAATTCGGCCAACGAATGCTAAAAAGGAAACATCATAGATGCTCTCGTAGTGAATGTTTTGCTAGTTAATTTGTAACTTGGTAAAATTATTAAGAAGTTCTAAATAATCTGTTGGCTAACAGTCATTACGAAATTTTTTTTACTCCTTTCTATTTGGCATTTATAGTCTGAAATTTTTTTCAACGGGCCTTGTGATAAGGCAGAATATGAGAGAATTGTTGGTGAAAAAAAAACTAATACCAAATTCAGTGTCAGCACACAAAAATAAATGGGATTTAGGTAAATTAGTTTAGAAAGTGTGTGAAAAAATTTTTTTTGTTGGTCTGTGAGCGGCGGTTTTCTTTTTCTGCTGTAGCCGCTTTTGAGACAGCAGCTGCTTCTTCTGTTGTTACTTCTACTATGTAATCGATTCTACAATAAAAGTGTTCGAATGCCCAAAACTTTTCCTTCGTAATCCTCAAGAACGTAGGAGATAACTGGGAAACCTGAACGAAGCTCGGAAATTTTTGTCGAAATAGGAGTTGGAATAATTCAAATACGATTCTACTTTCAATCTAATTGGTATTTAAAAGCTGCACCTATCAAAAAAACCTTTCGAATGATTCGAAATTTCGAATGATTCGAAAGTAGAATAGAGTTACATAGTTGGGCCCCTGATGTAGCATCTTTGTCAAAACTTTTGTAGCGCTGTTGAAAAACCGTTGAGAGTTCGCACTTAAAGGCCAAGTATATAATATATCAATACTTACTTACTTAGGTGAGCATTACAGTTGGGGGTGAACTAGAGCCTCAACCAACATCTTACGCCAAAAATTTAGATTTCGGGCGAGCTCTCTCCAGTTTTGCACTCTTAGTCGGTTGAGGTTTTCTTCCATTTTATTGCGCCACATATTTTACAAATGCAATGTGCTTTCGAAAACTCGTCGAGCCGGAGCGTTTGGGTCCATCTGCTCTACATGACTCAGCCATCGTAGCCTATAATCTATCAATAGAAAGGAAACGAAAGCAAATTGCACAGAGATGTGAACTGGTAGAGAATTGGCACGTTTGATAAAATATGTTTTGGTTTATTGTGGAAGTTCAGTTAAGTATGTGTTCAGTTAATTGTAGTACTGAATCAAATGTGTATTCGATTATGCTTGATTGTTCTTCTTCAATGCTTTCCTTAGACCGTCTTAGAAAATTTGATAAAATATTTAAAATAAAAAAAAGATAAAAAATGGTTTTTATATGGAAAATATTTGCTTTTATTTACTATTACAAAACGACAAGGTAAAAAGACTACATTTATAAAATATAGGACTAAAATGCACAATCAAATATGTACTTTTTGAACTTAAACTTTCAATAAAAAAGCTTACAGAGCAAAGGCACTTTTCGGGGATATTTATATTTAAGATTATCAATCCAATACGAGCAAATTTTCTAAGTTGGACATTTTACAGGCCTTGTTTTGCCTTTTCAAGCATATTTCTTGATATAATCATTCGTTGGATTTGTGAAGTTCCTTCGTAGATTTGATAGATTTTGGCATCACGCATTAATTTCTCTACTGGATAATCGCTATTGTATCCGTTTCCGCCAAACACTTGAACGGCATCTGAAGCAATTTTATTGGCTATATCTGCAGAGTAACATTTGGCAATCGATGCGTAGTAACTGTTGCGGCGACCTAAAATCAAATATACATATTTGTCTTTTTATTCTGAATTTAAAAGTTATGTTAAAACTAATTTTTAGGTAGTTTTTAAAAATATACAAATCTCGAGAAAGACGACAGGAGTGTAGAAACTAGAGACGTTCGTTGAACTTGACATTAGATTTTCTTGACAACATGTTATGTCAATTGGACGAAAAGAAGCGTCAAGGAGCGTTCTGGTGTATTCTCAAAGCGTTCTATTTGTGCAAAAAGATCGTTTTAAGGTCCACTCTACTATTACATGTTCCTCAATCGTCAAAATGAAAATTTTCTTCTAGGAATGAGCCATAAGTACTTCAATTACACAGAGACAACACGTTAAACTGAGCAGAAATTTTTTTGGGTAATGCATTGGTTTTCAAAGTTAGTTCTTCCCGCAGTGAAACCAATGCATAGCGAAATTATATTGCAAAATAAATGGACACATGTTTGCTGCCAAAAGAAAAGCACATACGCCTCGAAATACGATTTCAAAATATCTGAAAGCGACTTAGAAGCAAGCTTAGGTCTCAATGTTCAACGAACGCACCTATTCTCGCACGTCGTTATGCGCTTCATCACCTAAAAAGAAATCATGTCCCTACCTTGATCTACTTCCCAAGCTGAGAGATACATAGCTAATCTTGCTGTTTCCACTCCAATAGCCATATCCGCCAGAATAAACGAAACTGCTTGATGATGTGCAATTGGAACGCCAAATGCTTTTCTTTCAAGGGAATATTTAAGTGCTTCGTCCATGCAGCGTTGTGCCAATCCTACAGCTCCTGCGGCAACTGGTGGCCTTGTTTTGTCGAAAGTTCCCATTGCAATCTTGAAACCAGCACCCTCGCCGATTAAAACATTTTCTTTTGGCACTCTAACATCTTCAAAAGTGATTCCTCGGGTATCTGATGCACGTTGGCCCATGTTCATTTCCTTACGACCAGGAGTCAATCCAGGTGTATCACGTTCTACAATAAATCCAGTAAATGCTTTGCTTGCAGGTGCTTTTGGATCAGGATTGGTTCGGGCTAGAACGAAATACCAGTTGGCTACACCACCATTTGTAATCCACATTTTCTGTCCATTTAAAATGTATTCATCGCCCTTCTTGACTGCATGTGTTTTTACTCCATTGACATCTGAACCTGCACCTGGTTCTGTTACGCAGTATGCAGCAACTAAAGGTTCCTCTAGAAGCCTTCCCAGGTATTTTTTCTTCTGTTCAGCGTTGCCGGACAACAACACGGGGGTTTGCTGCAATTTGAATGAAAAAAAAGATATACATAAGTTCGCATAAAAAAATATTAAAGAATTTGTAATTGCACAATTTCTATACATCTTGACTATCTCTGTACGCTTAGGTGTTATTACAGTCAGACAGAGTTACTTTCGCATTTATGATATAAGTTTGGATTTATTGCGACTTGCCATCAAAAGTCTGTACAAATACTGACTTACGCAGACGACATTGACGTAATGGGAAGAAGTAAGCGTGTTTTCATATGTGCTTTTCCGAGCATTGAAACAGAAGCGGCAAAAATGAATTTTGATGGTTAATGAGGGCAAAACGAAGGATATGCTGTCATGCAACAAGGACACAAAACATCGACGAATTGGACAAAACGTCACAATAGACAGACATTACTTCGAGGTAGTACAGGACTTCGTCTACTAAGGATACGCTACGGACGGAGATCACACGGAGAATAACTTTTGCCAACCACTGCTTCTTTGGACTAAGAAGGCATTTGAGAAACAAAACCTTCTCTTGAAAAACCAAGATAACTTTGTATAAGACCCTGATCATCACAGCCCTGCTTTACGGCGCGGAGCATGAACGTTATCGAAAGCGGATGAGGAAACCTCTGGCTGTTTCGAAAGAAAAGTACTCCAAATGGTCTTTGGTTCCGTATGCGAAGACAAAATGAAAAGAAGAAGATACAACAACTAGCTGTGTGAGCAGTAAAGCGACATGGGCAATGGGCATAGCTAGAAGAGCACCGTGAGACTACAGTGGCAGGGACATTTAGAAGGGATGGGCATCAAAACTCCGGCGCAACGGGGTTTTGACGACACATTGCAGAAATATCGCGGAATAGGAAGACCTCGTCTTATGTGGAAGAAGATCTCAACCGACTTTACAGTGTTAAACTGGAGAGAGCCATCCCCATATCGATGTCATTATCGAAATATGTTGGTTGAATCTCAGGTCCACCCCGAACTGTAATGCACACTAACTAATGAAGTATAATCACTTATCAGGAAACAATCCTGTTTAAATTTTTCTCAACTTTTCCTGGTGTTTTTTGCTGATTGTTATAATTGCCACCTTCTTGCCTATCGATGTCAACTCAATGCAAACCTTACTGCAATCAAGATTTCTTTTTTTTATTTTAGATAAATTTAAATGTCAAGCAAAAATCACATTACACTTGCTCTTGGGGTTCTTTTAACGGAGTCTAATAGATTAAAATCCATGACCTATTGAGCCTATCATCCCTCGAAATAGTCAATAGAAACGGTAAATGACCCGATCAATTGCTTCGTTAGTGACGCACGTAGCACCGTCTAGATAGAAATATTTTCTATGTTGACGCATCAATGGACTTTGATCTTTGGCATTTCTTTTTGATCAACAAGAAAACAGTGCTCATTTTTTTTTTATGTAAACAGACTAAAAAAAAGGTTGAATTTTGTCAAGTCAACTTAATAAACAAATAAATTTAGTCAGTCAACTAATAAAAATATTTACCCAAAATATTTCGCAAAAAAAAAAACAAGTAAACATGACTGTGACGATGACATAGTGGTGTAGAAGAAATGGTATAGAAATCAAAGTCCATTTTTTATTCGAATTGAAAGGTTCTGTGGACAAACAAATTTTTAAGATTCTGTATATGTGGTGTGCTAACCTTACAACGATTCAAAAAACAAACTTCAGTAGAGTGTTAGAGGTTAGGTTAAGGTGATTGTCGTTAAAACGACGAAGCACTTAGACTAATTATATTCCCTTTGCGAAACCATATAGAAATTTGATGCATTGCCTTTTATTTAAACCATTTTGAGCTTTCTAAAAAGCGATGAAGTCTATGAATGTCTTTGTTTCTACTAAGATCACTTGGATGGTCGAAAAAGAATTCTTCCAAATGTGTGTTACGTTACATATTTAAGAAAGGGCAGGGCATGTGCAAAGAAGATGTGGAACGGTTTCCTCTTCTTCCTCGTCCATGCAGATTCCACAAGCGTTTGATGTGACATTGAACCTCGCGGCATGTCTACCTATGAGTCAGTGTTCGGTTATAACACCAATTACGGAGCCAAGTTGGAATCTGCTTAAGGATCAGAAACTTGTGGTACGTTTCAGATCAAAGTTTGGCCAGATCTTTTTGGTACTCATACAGGTAGTGGTGTTGGTCCATCTACTGTTCGTTTTCTTAATAGCTTCTTGCTTTAAGATAAAATTGCATGTAGCGATAGAACTGCTAATCTCATGAGTTACATTGGCATGGAGTTCCCTTCCTGGCTAATTCATCGGCCTTGCAGCTTCCCGGAATGTGCCCGGCATCCAAAAAAATCTGAATGTTTAACTGTTCTGTCATCTCTATAAGAGACGATCAACAGTCGTGGACAGTAACAGAGTTTGTAGAAACAATACCAAATGATTTGAGGGCTGCTTGGCTATCAAAGAAAATGCAGATACTTGTCGAAGATATCACGTTTTATCTAATAGGACCTGTTTGATCACCAGGATTTCCGCTTGGAATGATAGATAGTTCTTTTGAGTACATACCGCCACCAACCGTTCTAATCGTTTTTACACTTTTCATGCACATCAGATAAATTTACGTAGTATAAGATCCCAAATTCAAAGATGTGATTTGAAAAACCAAAACGATAGACAGGAAGTGTCATGACAAACACGGATTTTAGGTGGCCGAAAGAATGAACATAATGGGGTATTAGGTTAGCTGAAGCCCTTGGGTTGCCCTGTGGTCGCCACAAAGCGTTTTTTGAAAAATCAAAACTCACATTGAATGTCAAATGGTTTTTTGAGCATTGGGTTTTGCCTGGATTTTCCCTCAACTCGCTCTAGGTTTTTGCTGGGGCGAGTTTAAGTAATGAACAGGGCTGTCAAATGGCATGTATTAATTGTTCAAATGACAGGGATGAGTGGTGATGTTGTTGTTCAGCATCTTTTGAGGACTGGAAAACCCAGGTTTTTTTTGCCAACTCATAGGGTTGTCAAGGAAACTTGGTTCAACCCTGGGTAAAGTTCAACCAACGAACCTATTAAACGAGTGGGACGTCAAACTAAAAGATGGAGAGATGAATTGCAAGCTTTCGGCATATTATGGTTTAGGGAAACACATAGCAGAAACGAATGGGAAATAATGGGGTGGCTTTTGAACATATATAAACTTATATTTACTAATTTTAAGTTATTATTTCTTTATATTTAGAAAATAACTACAAAATAAAACAAATTTCCAACTGTTCTCTGTTGCTGCAAAGGATAACGACCAAATGTCAAAATGTATCACAATGCAGTCTTCCTTTCTTCCTTTTCGGCTTTACGCGCATCGTGATTTCGAAGGAATCATCATTCATCTGCTTCACATTAGTGACGAGAACGTTTGGTACAGCACGTTGACACCAGAGTCAGCAAGACTCAATCTATTAACTCCTGGGTTTGAATTTTTTCATGCTGAGGCCAACCAAATGCTGATGTCGTTGTATTTGTGCCTGAACTTTGTATGGTATTTACTTTTTGTCGCGGTTTCCCGGACCTGTCTTTTCAACATGACTAATAACAACTAAATCAGACGCTTTCTATTTTTTCCAAATTGTATATTTTACTTAAAGGCTTCCACAGATCTGGTGGTACTTTTAATGCGATCAAAATATCAAAATACTAAATTTCATTTCCGATGGTCGACTATCGACAATCGTCAACCGAAAGACACTCGCATCATGGCTCAATTTCATATGTGTACTTTTACTCGCGCTGTTTCTAAAATAAAAAAATTAAATAAATTAGGGACTAGCGCATTTCTCACAATTATGCCTTGTGACTCTCCCGGTTCTGAACGGCTAATCGAGAAAGCGCTTTTCATGGCAATGAATTTACTAACGGAGGAATTGCCAATTCCTCGCGAAAGGCGGTACCAGTAGAAAAACATTTTTGCCTCTGTTGGGATTCGAACCACGAACCTCGGCGTTAACACATCTTGCTTTGTCTCCACGCTCAAGCAAAGTAACTAGTGCTCTTAATTTTACCCGGGTAATACCTATCATAGCAATTACCCGGGTACTCGGGTACCTGGGTAGCGCGGGTATTACCCAAGTTGGCGGGTACCCGGGTAACGCGAGTAACGCGTCGAGTACCCGGTTACCCGACAAAATAAGCTATAACTGACAGTGTTATGTTATGGGTAGCGGAGGATGAAAATTCTCTAATGCACATTGAAATATCTATCGAGTATTGACATCGAATGATTTGAATATTAGCAGGTGCGAGTTCTTTAAAAACATCAATCAAGGAAATTAATAAAGGGCGTTTTGATACACGAGCACTGCAGACTCAAATCTTAATTGATGTTTTTATTTTCATATTAGGATTCAATTGTTAACTTTTATTTCAGTTTTTCGAGCTAATCACAACACTGCACTTTAAGCTAATTCACGGTTGCCAAGCCTATCATTAGATTCCTTTGTCTATATGTGTTTTTACTCCTCATCCATATTATTCTTACGCTAAGCGGGTAACCGGTTCTTTGGTACCCTGGTAATACCCGATATTGCGGGTACCCAGGTACCCGGGTGGGTACCCGGGTATGCGGGTATTAAGAGCTCTAGAAGTAACCGTTCGGAGCGGAGATCAATCATTCGCCCTCATTGTAATAGGCTTTTCACTTAAACACCTGGAAAATTACTTATCTCGAAAAAAGAAACGGCAGTGTGCGTGCTAATAAAAATTTAAGTTTAGCTTCTGCCCATCATTGTTCTTACCATCATTTCGAAAGTTTGTTTAAACACTAATTGTGGCACCTAGCGGCTAGAGCCGTGTCATTTTATTTGTGTTTTTTTCTAAAACGCCCTATTAGTAGTAAGGGTGATTGATACTCTTACGCATTTCGATTCTTGTTCTGGATTTTGTAAAGTTTCCTCTCATTAAAGTCAAAATTACTCGCATTTAGAAGATGAAATAGTCCACCCTGAATCTTTTTACTCTTCCAATTTTTAAGGCTTAAGGCTACTTTCCTCACATTCGCAGTAAAAGATTACCTGTAATCGTTACCGACCGAAAAGCAATTTCCTCCGATTTCTACAAAATGAAAGATATTATTGTACGATATAAAACTTTGCGGCTAATAAATCCGGCTCATTTGCCAAAAAATTTAAGTGGTCAAGGTTGAAATTCCGATTCTGACACGAAAAGAGTGGTGGACAGATTGATACTACTAAGGTTCCTTAACTTATTACAACCCGCAAAAATTCCGTAACCTTATAACTTGAATTGCGTCTCGAAAGGGTTAGCTCCATGGCTTGTGATGATAGGGGAAGACTTCAAAAGCAGGTAAAATTTACCATAAAGGGGATATTTTCTATAATGTCCTCGCAATGGATATGCGAACAGAACCTATAGGGGATTTACATAGTGGAAGCTTTTCTTTAATTTAAATTTAAGAATTCTCTTTTTGGGCGAACCAAACGTAGCATAGTATACAGAGCAAGTTAAAAAACCTATTTGACTTACAGACTTATCACTTAAAAAAACTGCATAATCATCAAACTAGTTTCTTTTTTCAAGAAAATAAGCTTAAAATACGGTTACATATACATACTGCCTATAAAAATATAACAGTTTTGTAAGGGAATGACTGAAATTTACTTTCCATATTTCAATTACTTCTTACCCCAAGTCCACTGGCCTCCAATGCAGTCTTTATTCCAGTACATCCATATGCAAGTTCCTCTGCAATAACACACGCAGTGAAAACATCTAATCCTAGACCACCTATATCAGTTGGAATATGGTTATTGAGCAATCCAATGGCCCATGCTTTCTTTACAATGTCCCATGGATATTCTCCCGTTTTGTCGTAATGTGCTGCAACAGGTATTATTTCTTCGCGTGCGAATTTGCGGGCTATATCCTGCATCTGCTTTTGTTCTTCATTTAAAGCAAAGCAAGGACCAGCAGCAGAATAGTTTCTACTGCCCAGTAGCCGTAATCTTGGAGCAACGAACTGTAAAATATTTTTTATCAAAATGGAAAAATATTTAACAAAAACACCTCAACTCACTCTGTTCAAAAAAGCCATTTCAAATGTTTGATGAAAGACAAATTCCTTTGGTTTTTAGAACTATTTGAAAAACAACTTAAGTGATGTAGCAAGAAAAATCGGACTCTGTACCTGTTTTTGGTTACAGAGACTTGAACATTGATCTGGCCAGCTAGTGGGAGTGCAAAATTTCACAATTCACATCACAGTCCAAGTTTCACATACATAAAAATATAGACCATCGAGGAATATAACAAGAGGGGAAACCCAGCCACTATGAAGTCTTGTCTGTATGATTTATTCATGCTACGCTACAGAAGCAGAAAACACCATTGCGTCATTGTGTGGTATCTGCACACGTGTATAACGTGCACGAGCATATACTTTTATATGTGTGCTGTGTGTGTCATTCACACATTACAATTGCCCATCTTTAAATTCAGAACACACCACTCTTTGGCAAGAAATTCAACGAATCCAACATTGCGTTTTGCGGATTCAAGTGTTTCAAATATTTGAACCATTTTGTGTTTTTTTTTTTTTGTGAACTAATGCAAACAACCAAAACCCGGACAAACCTAAAAAATTATAGGCTCTGCAGACACAAACTGTCAAAAATTGTGTGATGAAATTTTTCTTTAGAACTGTTAAATAATTAGGTCTGTTTTTTTACTTGGTAACTTCATAGCAACGCAACTCTTTATTTGACATTAACAGTTGTCTTGCTTTTTTGGCTGTCCAGTCCACGATTTCTGTTTACAAGAATTTTGGTGGCAGAAATTCACAGTTTGGAAAAACTTTTCACTCTTTCTCTCTTTTGTGAACACAGAGAAGGTAATATTTGTAATAGGTAGGTATAGCTAGGTATTAACTCATAAATCCGTTAATCGTTAATTAACGAAGTTAACATTTTGATTGGCCGATTTACTTTTATGTTAACTTTTAAAAATGTTGACGGACACATTAACTTCCCTTATAATGTGCAGCGTTCCGTTGATCGTTAATCCAATGCCTATGCACGGCACAGTAAGTGAAACAAAAACAAAACTAGATATATTGTGCCGGAGCGTGCGAGTGAGAAAACTGCGATTGAGAGATTTGTTTCGTTTGATAATTTCTTGCACTACTTAGCGCCGATGCAGAGTGACGAGTGTTTTGTTTGTTGTTATTATAAAATAACATATAAATTTAAATATATCGGATCCTAATTAAGCTAGAAAAAATATTTCTTTTTAAATAAATAATATCAATAAATTGGCTTTTTTCATATATAGATGTTTATCGTATAATTAAGTTATTACATTACAGTGTCATTAGTCCCTGTCCACACGTGTTATTCCAATAACGTTATATCGGTCGTTTCTGGGCAAAAGGGGTGAGGAAGAAAGAGGCTGGATGCGCAAAACGAAATCAGATTTATCTGCCTAAGCAGTACACTTGGGGTGTCCAGACGGGTTATGCTCATAACGTTATGCTTTTTTCAATACACTTTTCAACACAAAATGGAGAACTTGTGCGAGGAAGTATAACAATGTGTAGACACCTAGCGTTAACAGCATAACGTTATGGAAATAACCCGTCTGGACAAGCACTTATGCAATATCATAAAGTTTAAATTATACATTGTTCATGTCGTTGTGAACATCAATTATCTTCTTCTTCTTCTTTTCATTTCCGGCGTTACGAGTAGTGATCTTGAAGCGATCACAACTCTCCCACTTTTCTGCTTCACACTAGTGATCCTCCTGTGGGGTACGCCGCGTTGACCTCAGAAAGCGTCGGCAAGCCTCCCGGTTTTGGATTGTTCCATGTCTGAGGCCAACCAAATACTGCTGTTTTTGCATTTGCTTGTACCAGGAGTGTTTTGGTTTGCCTTTTCTTTTTCGTCGCGAATTTGTGAACATCAATTATAGTACCCTTTAATATATAAAAATGCATTTTTACACATATATTAACGGATTAACGATTAACGTTAACTTGCGTTAATTTTTCCGTATTGTAATTTGTAACGCTTCAACGTTAAACGAAGCTAAATTTTCTTGTGGCGGATTAACGATTTAACGAAGTTAACGGTGCCTAGCTATGTAAGCATTTACTACAACAAAAAACAATTTTGTTGAACATGTTATAAAACACTGTTGAGAGCTCTGAGAACGAAAAAAATAAGTAGTTTGAGGTGCAAAAATACTACTTTCAACAATTTAATTTATAAATTGCACAAATTTCATCGTTTTATGAGACTTGGAAAAGCTGTAACTCAAAGTCAAATCAGCTGCTTTTTTGGTCTGGTTCAAGTGCTACGCCACACTCTTTCAGAGCCGTTTAGTTGTTGCACTCGTATATCAAAACACAAAAAATGGTACTGCACGGATACATCATGAACACTACCAGTTAGTTTTTTATTCGAAGTTGACAGTTTGAGGGGTTGTTTAGACAACTGTTGGAATACACTTATAAATACGAAATTGGCTAAGGGTTGTCCAACTCCTTAGACTGCTATTATACGGTGCAATTTGTTGCACGAAACTGTTCGAACACCATAAGTGCAAAAGAGAACGAAAGTTCGAAAAACAGAGATGGACAATGTGCTACCGTGTGTCGCATGGGTTATGGTTTCGTGAAACAGCTTTGACGTTTCTCTTTGGGTGAGTTCGAGAACCTATCGGATAGCCTATCTCGGAAAGCCGTATCTTGGATACCTTTTTGAACGATCCAGATATCTTTTTCCAGATTGCTGCAGACAACAGCTGTGAAATATTAAAATTCGACTTTTGAAAATAGAAAAATATTTAAAATATCATTGCTAGACGATTATAACTTATTTTTTTCAATTTCCCATCCGTTTTAAAAGACTCTTATGCTGAAATAAATGCACACCAAAACAAAAAATCAACATGAAAAGAAATAAAAATAAATTTTCTATCAGCTGATCACTTGATTAGAAAAGTATACCAAAAATACTCGGATATCTTTAGATAGCTTTTTAGTTGAAATGGGTGTGTGACTCTGTTAAAAGTTTAACACGTAAACAACAACAACAAGCTATCCGGATACGATTCTCGAACGCCCCCTTTGTCTTTGTTCGTGTTTCTGTTTCATTTGGTTCAATAATAAGTAATAATACTAATAATAATGACTTTTTTGTTTTTCAATTGCCAATAAAAGAGGTTTTGAAGCAACCAGGCACTACTAGATAACTATTTTTCCCCAAAAATAAAAACACCGAATGAAAAATAAAGAGAAATGTGAAACTAGTTTCATGAAACTGGATTTCATCATGTAATAACACTTGCGACACGGGATGACAGAACAAAGAAGAATTCGAAGTAGTTTCGTGCAACAAATTTCACCGTATAATAGCAGTCTTAGACACCGTCTAGTTGGACAGTTGTCTAAATATGTACATTTTTCGATTGATCAAAAAACCCGATAACAGCAATAAAATTGTTCGTTCATTTTATTATTCTGAATTTGTTTTCTCCGACTGCGGTCCTAAGCAACACAAAGCCAATGGAAACGTCTCAAAAAAAAAATTCATCAGCTTTGAGTAAGCTATTTTAATTTTTAATTTTCTGAATAACTGCTATTTTATTTTATTACCTGTTACAACTGAAAAGTGAAAGTGACTTCACTATTTGAACTATCACCTAAAACTCTTACCTTAAGATTTTTATCACATCCGATCTAGTGTGAACTTTTTTTATTAAAGAATTCCCCGACTGAAGAGTTTCCCGATTTTCACTTCAAAAAATATCTAGCTTCTGGACAGTGTCAACATTGAATACTTCTTTCTAAAAACAAGGAATTCTGGTATTTCATCTTTCTATTGAACTCAAAGACTGCTATTATGACTGCTATTATACGGTGCAATTTGTTGCACGAAACAACTTCGAATTCTTCTTTGTTCTGTCATTCCGTGTCGCAAGTGTTATTACATGATGAAATCCAGTTTCATGAAACTAGTTTCACATTTCTCTTTATCTTTCATTCGGTGTTTTTATTTTTATGGAAAAATAGCTATCTAGTAGTGCCTGGTTGCTTCAAAACCTCTTTTATTGGCAATTGAAAAACAAAAAAGTCATTATTATTAGTATTATTACTTATTATTGAACCAAATGAAACAGAATAAACAAAAACACGAACAAGGACAAAGGGGGCGTTCGAGAATCGTATCCGGATAGCTAGTTGTTGTTGTTAACGTGATAAACTTTTAACAGAGTCACACACCCATTTCAACTAAAAAGCTATCTAAAGGTATCCGAGTATTTTTAGTATACCTTTCTAATCAAGTGATCAGCTGATAGAAAATTTATTTTTACTTCATTTCATGTTGATTTTTTATTTTGGTGTGCATTTATTTCAGCATGAGTCTTTTAAAACAGATGGGAAATTGACAAAAATAAGTTATAATCGTCTAGCAATGATATTTTAAATGTTTTTCTATTTTCAAATTTCGAATTTTAGTATTTCACAGCTGTTGTCTGCAGCAATCTGGTTATCCGAAAAAGGCTATCCGATAGGTTCTCGAACCCACCCAAAGAGAAACGTCAAAGCTGTTTCACGAAACCATAACCCATGCGACACACGGTAGCACATTGTCCATCTCTGTTTTTCGAACTTTCGTTCTCTTTTGCTCTTGTGGTGTTCGAACAGTTTCGTGCAACAAATTGCACCGTATAATAGCAGTCTATACGGTGCAATTTGTTGCACGAAACTGTTCGAACACCATAAGTGCAAAAGAGAACGAAAGTTCGAAAAACAGAGATGGACAATGTGCTACCGTGTGTCGCATGGGTTATGGTTTCGTGAAACAGCTTTGACGTTTCTCTTTGGGTGGGTTCGAGAACCTATCGGATAGCCTTTTTCGGATAGCCAGATTGCTGCAGACAACAGCTGTGAAATACTAAAATTCGAAATTTGAGAATAGAAAAACATTTAAAATATCATTGCTAGACGATTATAACTTATTTTTTTCGATTTCCCATCTGTTTTAAAAGACTCATGCTGAAATAAATGCACACCAAAACAAAAAAATCAACATGAAATGAAGTAAAAATAAATTTTCTATCAGCTGATCATCACTTGATTAGAAAAGTATACTAAAAATACTCGGATACCTTTAGATAGCTTCTTAGTTAAAATGGGTGTGTGACTCTGTTAAAACATTAAACACATTAACAACAACAACAAGCTATCCGGATACGATTCTCGAACGCCCCCTTTGTCCTTGTTCGTGTTTTTGTTTATTCTGTTTCATTTGGTTCAAAAATAAGAAATAATACTAATAATAATGACTTTTTTGTTTTTCAATTGCCAATAAAAGAGGTTTTGAAGCAACCAGGCACTGCTAGATAACTATTTTTCCCCAAAAATAAAAACAAAGAATGAAAAATAAAGAGAAATGTGAAACTAGTTTCATGAAACTGGATTTCATCGTGTAATTACACTTGCGACACGGAATGACAGAACAAAGAAGAATTCGAAGTAGTTTCGTGCAACAAATTGCACCGTATAATAGTAGTCAAACATGTACATTTAATTGACCACCCTGTGATGAGACTTGTATTATTTTGAACGAACCCCGGGAAAGCTTTAAAGCAACAAAAAAAGCTTTACACCAAGTTAAGTAACATGACGTGACGCAAAGTTCTTGTTTTTTTTTATTGGTTGGTTTTTGCAAGAAGTTCTGTCCTTGTTCTTCAAATGATTTTGACGGCCAAGAACATTGAATGGGAGGGAAGTATTTTATCATTCTATTCTAGTTAGTTCGTATTATAGTATGAGTGCATTTGGCCTACAAACCTACATTTCAGTAAAAATAGTAATAATACAAATATCACCAAAAATAATAGCGAAATCGAAATTGAATTCGAAAATAAATTAATTATTTAATATTTTCCATAAACATGTGTGTATACAGACGAAAACCAAATATGTACATTTTTCGTGTAACTATTTAAAAAACCTTGTGTCACAATGTGCTCCTAAGTCCTAACTTTACTCCCTGAAAGCTTTAGTTTTGTGCAACAGTTTCATTGCCCTAATTTATAAATTGTTACGAATATAAAATGTTAAGTGATCTTTTGCCAAAAAAAAGTTATATGAAATAAATCGCTATTCGATATTGCGGAAGCCCCTGGCATTCAAAACATTATTCTATTCTATTAAATTTTTTGCCCTTGTGTTCATCCCTCCGCGGTATATTTTTATATTTGCAAGTGTTTTAGCTGATGTTTGCGATTTTTTTTTTTAAATTTATTACCCACGTATTCCCCCATTTTAAGTTGATATTTTAAAAGCAAAAACAGCTTGTGAAATTGTGAAAATTTAGTGAATAATTAAATAATAGCAACCAGCTTTATTCCGAATGTGACTAAAAAGCTCATTTTTTCATGGTATATTGATATTGAGAACGCATATTTATACACAGACGTAGCAACTAACAGGTCGAATACGAATTTTTATACATAAAAAAAAGTATTTTTGTTGTTCTTGGATTAACTGCGCCAACCCAATTAATACAAAACACGAAGCTTGTTTTGTGATTACGCTACGCTACGCCGCCGATTGCTTGAGAAAGATTGATTTTGTTGGACGGACTCTACTTCTACTCTTTTAGTAGGTACGTAGGTATGTTTCTTTTATTTCTGTTTCTGTTCTCAGTTTTTCGCATAAAATTTAAATGAATTCAGAAAAAAATCGAGTTTGTTTCTGTCTCGTTCTTTTCTTGAAGAAGTGAGTAGGCAGCATTGTGGCCACACCAGCAGCAGCCAGCAGCAAGTTTTTTGTTTTTTTTTTTTTGTTTTGAATCATTCCAATTTTCACTTTCGTTATTTAGCTTCCTTTTACTTATACGACGCGAGAACGAACGACGACGACGACCTACGAGGCTTTAAAGTGCGGTGAGGCCGCCGCGCCGTAGACCGTAGACATATGACTGTGTTTAAATTGGGAATTATGAGTTGGGATGGGACTCCAGACTCTTAAATTTTGTTGGTAAAAATAAACGGGTTGTGGAGTGAAGATTCGTGATCGTGAGGCACAACAAAAGTAAAATAAATAAAAAAAAAGCGTATTCAATTGATGCGTTGAGCGTGGCACAGTGTCTTCTTGTTTCAACAAAAAGTCTTGCGTTGCAAAAATAAATTTTCGAGAGGGTCTAGGTATATAATGCAAAAGCTTTTAAGTCTACAGAGTGAACTATTGCTTGGGCTCTAAAATCCGGAAAAAGAGATATTTTATTTGGTACCTACAAAGTTTTGTTCAAGAAACCAGTCAAAGGAGAATAAATATTTGGGTTACAAAAAAGACAATAAGCTTTTTTTAAATTAACCATACAAATGTATTTTGTATTGTTTTTGAGGTAGGTATAAAAAACAGATTTGAGGATCTCCCAATTTTTTGAAGTTGCGAGACAGCGGCAACTACAAAATAGCTTGGAGTTGGGAGACCCCTTAAAGCAATCCCCAGTCACATTTCGCATTATAGGTCCCTTCGTTGAACTTTCCCCAGGACCCAGGTTTTCTTGACAACCCTATGAGTTGTCAAAAAAACCTGGGTTTTCCAGTCCTCTAAAAACGCAAAACCACAAATCACGATACATCCCTGTCATCAAAAAAAATACATGACTCTTGACAGCTCTCAACTCGCCACAGCAAAAAGCTAGGGCGAGTTGAGGGAAAACCTATGTCAACCCTATGGCTCAAAAAACACTCAATTCGACATTCAAAGCGACTTTAGGTTTCTCAAAAAACGTTTTTGGTGACCCCAGGGTGACCCTAGGGCTTCAACGAACAAACCTTATATGATGTGTAGCATCTGACATTTCGCATTGGCAATATGCAACGATAGCTGTGTTTCCTTACTGAAAATTATCTGCACCGAAAAGCGAAAGTCAGTGTAATCCTATTCCAGCACAGCGATTTTTCGTAGATGTGCACAAAAGAGAGTGCTCACGAGAGAATAAAAAATTTACCCACCCTGCGAATTTCTGTGGACAGCCAAAACTAATACAACAACTGTCAAACAGACGTTTTTCCAAGCGAACATTAGGTCTGTTTCTTTAGGTGTGTTTCTTTACTTTGTGCACAGAAATTCACAATCTGTCACATTTCAAGGAGTGGGGGTAAAACTCTCTCACAAACTCTCTGAAAGAGCGTAATTGTCTCAAAAGTAAAGAAACGGTGTTGAACAAACATTCGCAGCAACGCTTGGAAAAATGTCTGTTTGACAGTTGTTGTATTTGTTTTGGCTGTGCACGATTTCTGTCCACAGAAATTTAGGTGGCAGAAATTCGCAGGGTGGGGAAATTGTTTACTCTCTCGTGAGCACTCTCTTTTGTGCACTGCTGCGAAAAATCGCTGTGCTGGAACGACATTTGACTGACTTTCACCGACTTTCGGTGCATTTCGTGTGAATTTTCAGTAAAGAAACACACCTATTATTTTGTGCACATAAATTCACAATCTGTCATATTTTGAGGAATGGGGTTAAAATTCTCTCAGAAACTCTCTGAAAGAGCGTGATTGTCTAAAAAGTAAAGAAACGCCTTGAACAAAACATTCGCAGCAACGCTTGGAAAACGTCTGTTTGACAGTTGTTGTATTTGTTTTGGCTGTCCACGATTTCTGTCCACAGAAATTTTGGTGGCAAAAATTCGCAGGGTGGGGAAATTTTTTACTCTCTCGTGAGCACTCTCTTTTGTGCACTGCTACGAAAAATCGCTGCTGGAACAGGCGATAAGACTGACTTTCGCCGAATTTCGGTGCATTTCGTGCGAATTTTCAGTAAAGAAAAACACCTATTTTGTTCAACGAATTTATTTGCTTTTTAGACAATTACGATTTACAATTTCTGAGAGAATTTTCCTCCACTCCTTGAAGTATGACAGATTATGAATTTCTATGCACAAAGTAAGGAAACAGACCTAATATCTTGGTTGAAGCAACTTTATAATGTTGTATTTGTATTAGGAAAGTGCTTGTAGTTTGAATACAAATCTCTAAAGGTGCGTCCACACTTTGCCGAACAATACCAATCGGCATATTATGCCAATCGCCTATATCGAATTAGTGTGGATCGGCCTTCCTACTACCAAAAGTCGAACCGAATTGGAACCTTACTTACTTATATCGTTTTTCATTGACGAAAAGAATTACTCCTTTTGTGAAAAGATCTACTCTTTTTCCATTTTTAATGTTTCATTGAAAAAAAAGAGTAGATCTGGAGTAACTCTAAACGCCAAAGATCTACTCCCAATCGGTTGGGAGATCTACTCTGAAAATGCAAAAACATCTGTTGTATCAAACGTCAAATGGAAAAAATTGTTGTGAAATTTGTTTGGTGATTATTAAAATTGAGAAGAAAAAAGAAAGTACAGTGAAATCTCCCTTGGGCGGACAGCCATGGTGCAGAAGTTTTTGTCCGCCTAAGGGAGTTGTCCGTTTAAGGGAAATCAAACTAAAACACAAAATTTTAAATATAATTTGCTGGTGCTTTAAAATCTGTGATTCCTAAGCGCGTTGCAACTTCTGTTGCCTGATGTCTCATTGCTCTTCCTGATATCCTAAAACCTTTGTTTCGAGATGCATTGAACCACTCGAAAATATTTTTATCAAGGCAGTTTGACGAAATAAATCGTCTTTTAAGATGAGTTGCATTGTAGTTTGACTGCCATTCACTCAAAAGCTCATTCTTTTTTTTTCAGTAGATCAGCAACTTGGGTTTTTTCTTATTTTAAATTCTGTTGCTTTTTCTCGTATGATTTTTTTTTATATATTTTTGACTAAAGCTAATTACGTCTACCTTTCCCTTTAAAGTCAAAGTTCTCTTTTTTGGTGACATCCAAAAAATATATTTCTATTTAATCTACATAGGTAAAAATTATTAAAAGAATTTTAAACTGCCTGAGCCCAAATAAACTAAAATAAAAAAATTAACTCTTTTTTACGTCCAAACAAGATCAATTCCACAACATGAATGAGATAGTAAATATATTAAAAGATCCAATACATATGTACATGCCAATCCTTCAAATCAAATACTCATTCAACAGTTACACAAAATTAACACATACATAATGGAGCTTCTGGACTCGCAACTGGCACGTATGTACATATTTTTCAAAGAATTTGATGCTCGCTGAAAACTGCAATTTAAAAAAAAATACCGCTGCCAAAATTATCAGCGTGATCAATTATCAGCGTGTTCAATCCTGCTCTGGTGTACGTCTAAGAGAAAATATTTTGTCTTTCATACGTGCAATTTCTGTCCGCGTTCGTCCAAGGGAGTGTCCGTCTAAAGGAAACTGAAAACAATGAAACTTATATGGAGCAATTTCCGTGCAAAAAAATTTGTCCGTCTAAGGGAAGTGTCCGCTTAAAGGAGGTGTCCGTAAAGGGGGATTTCACTGTAATTGAATATGAGTGCAGAAAAATATGTAAATAATTTAGAATTTGTTAGTTCGCTGCATTATTTGTTGTCATTTTCTTCGTCGTCATCCCTTTCCAATCCATCCATCATCTACATGGAGTGTAAAAAAAAAAAGATTGAAAAGATGCAAGTGGGCGCATTCACTGCTTTAGTAACTACGTAATCAAGTCATTAGAAACAACTGCGAAATGTGTTGAAAATTTTTCACCCCACGTAATGTTAAAATTTCAGACATAAAGTTAATTTAGAATCATTTCGACGTTTCACAATCGGCTGTTCGGAAAAAAATACGAAAGACTACAAACAAAAAAGGATTTACTGTGCAGTTCAATTTTGCATTCACAAAAATAATCGAATTTAGACTACATAGTGACTACAGAAGTGAATGCACCCAATGCTATTCCTGACAATTGTCACCAATACTACGCAAAACTGTTGAAAAATGTTTCATTGAAAAGAGTAGTTCTTTCGGATTTCAATGAAAAACGCTATTAGGTGGGCATTACAATTCGGGGTGAACCTGGGCCTCAACCAACATCCTTCTATAACGATTTCGATTTCGGGCGAGCTCTCTCCAGTTTCGCACTCTAAGTCGGTTGTGGTCTTCATCCACTTGGTTGCCCCACCTAAGACGAGGTCTTCCCCTTCCGCGATTTCCCTGCAATGTGCTTTCGAAAACCCGAAGAGACGGAGCGTTTGGGTCCATCCGCTCTACATTTCAGCTTTCAAAACCAGTTGAAATCCGAAAATAAAGTGGTGTTAATAAATTCACTGACACAGCTTTATATTCAGCTTAATACGTGTATCACAGATGGATTTCGTGTTACAAAAGCAACAATGTTAACAAATGGAAGTTGCGGGGCAGGAGAAGTAATGGTTTTCCCTCTTGTTCTTTATTCCTCTATAAGTATTGGTCGCATTCACATTTAGTTGAGAATCATTGTGGGTTCCATTATCAACTGTTTGGTAAAAATACGAAATATTACACAGGTGCAAAATTAAAATAATCGCTCAATATTCAAATAAATTTTGCATTCACAAAGCTACTTGAATACTAGCTTAAACTACATACGTTACGTATTGACTAAAAAAGTGAATTCGACCATCAACAGAACTCGTATTTAAGGACCGGAATTTAATTTTTAAAATTGTAAAATATGTTCCACCAGTTTCGTGAAACTTATCCTAGAAATTTCAGGAAGACGAGAGCAAAGAAGTTGCTTTTGACAAATAAATTTATTTTTTTGAATTGAATAAAGCTCATCTTACAATTAACTGTCTATTTGTTGCACACTTCCAACTTAACAAACTTTGGTCTATTTTGACACATTCCCATCCCTGTTAGCCAAAAATTTTCTCACCGATTTTGTGAGAGCGAGCAAAAAGATGTTACACACAAAATGTTTACTTTTTTAAATTGTTTTTCATTTAACTGATAGTAAGGGGGGGGGGGGGGTGGGGGGGGGGGGGTTAGCAGTAGAGGTCGGGTTTTCATTTTTAATAAATCGATTTTTTTTTTTATAATCTTATTGTTTAACATTTCAAAACTAAGTGTCTATATGCACCCAAGGTGTAGTTGGTGCAGGTGATGTTACACCGCATTTTTGAGAAATCTCTCTAGGATGCGTTGCCAGAGTTGCGCGATTTTGAAGATGTTACTAGTTTTGATAATGAAATACAAAGTTAAAATATTTTTATTTTATTGGGATGCGAATTTCCGATTATAATGTTTCTAACTGCAAGTTCTGCGACTAAAAATAAAATTATTTTAGCCTTGCATTTCAATCACAGAACTTGCAGTAAAAAAGTAATGAATTAATTTTTTACGATGATAGATTCATCATTCCTCCGTAAATAAGAATACCTATGTATATTTTATCCGCATATTCCCACGGGAAAGAAAGAACGAGAACGGAAATGTGATTGGGAACGCAATTTTAGAAACTACTGGACAAATCTCATTATTCTTTCAGCATTAGGATGCTTCATTGTTGATGTTTTAAGATTCTGAACAGTAATAATATTTATTTTCAATAAATCAAACATATAAAAATTAGAACAATTTGATAACAATAAAATAAACAAAGTATTTAAAAACAAAGTATCAAATCTCAACTTTCAACACCCCCACTAGATTTTTATACTTTTATGCCAATGAGAGTACAACAGTTGTTATGTTTTGTAGCAGGGAGTCCTTTGGTTAGAACATCAGCAGGCATCTCTTCAGTTTTCAAATATAATACTTCAAATTTACTTTCTTCTATAAGATCTCGAATGAAATGATGCCTTATGTCGATGTGCTTTGAACGTGCGTGATAAACGTTGTTTTTAGATATGTTTATTGCACTCTTGTTATCGCATTGCAATATAAGTTGTTGATTCCAATGAATTAGTTCTTGCAATAAAGATTGAAGCCAAAGTGCTTCTTGAGATGTTGAGGCTAAAGCCATATACTCAGCCTCTGTGGTGGAGAGAGCGACAGTAGGTTGTTTCTTTGAATTCCACGAAATAGGTCCCCCTTGGTATTTAAAGAGATAACCTGTAGTTGATTTTCTGTCATCTGAGTCACTAGCCCAGTCAGCATCCGAAAATCCTTCTAAACGTCCTTCAATGTCTCGAGTGTATTCTAGCTTGTAGTTTATTGTTCCTTTAATGTAACGGAAAAGCCGTTTAACGGCTATCCACAGAGATTTTGAAGGATTATTATTAAATCTTGATAAAGCCCCCACTGCAAAGGATAAATCTGGGCGACTAACTTGTGCTGCATATAAAATACTTCCAATAGCTTCTTGATATGGAACGGTTTTCATGTAGTCAGTTTCGTCTTTGCTTTGTTGATGTGTTTCTTTTATAAGCTTTTGGTTAATATCTAAGGGTGTGGATACCGGATTACAATCCTCCATATTAAATCGCTTGAGAATATTCTTTAAGTATGTCCGTTGGTCTATCCATAACTTTCCCTTTTCTCGATTGCGAGTTGTTTGCATACCAAGCACAAATTTAGCTTCTCCAAAATCTTTCATCTCGAATGATTTAGCCAAATTTTCTTTGATAATTTTTTTTTCATCTTTGTTGTTTGTAAAAATCAGGATGTCGTCTACGATAATAGCGACGAAAGTCTTATCTGTGCTGTTTGTCTTGTAATAAATACACGGATCGGTTTTGGATTGTTTAAGTCCAATTTTCTTTAAAGTTTCATCCAATTTCTTATTCCAAACTCTGCTAGCTTGTTTGAGGCCGTACAGTGATTTCTTGAGTTTACATACTTTATTTTGAACATTATCAAAACCTTCAGGAAGATTCATGTAAATCTCTTCGTTAAGTTCACTTTGCAGGAAAGCAGTCACAACATCCATTTGATCGATATCCAAATCATATCGTACAGCCAAACTTAAAAGTACCCTTATGGACGTGTACCTTACGACGGGAGACAATGTTTCTTGATAATCGATCCCTTGACGTTGCGAATACCCCTTAACGACCAATCTAGCTTTATATTTTTCGACATTACCACTTGCATCTTTTTTCGTCTTGAATGTCGATTTGGAATTTATGGCTTTCTTTCCTTTTGGTAATGAAACTATTTCCCAAGTGTCATTTTTCAAAAGAGCTGTATATTCATCGTTCATTGCTTTTTTCCAGTCAGACATATGTTCGCTCTTCATTGCCTCAGGAACTGTCTTTGGATCTTCATTGTCGTTAGCCATGTACGATAGGTAACCGTATCTTTCAGGTGGATTTCTTATTCTGGTGGATCGTCCTATTCCTCTGTCAGATATGATTCCTTCTGAAGATTCTTCAACAATGAAATCATCTTGGGCATCCAGAAAACTGTTTTCACTTGCCGTTTCGTCACTTATTTCGATTGGTATTTCATTGTTTGAATCCGCTGATGAAATTTCGTCTTCATTCCCCACTGAATCATATCCTGTAAAAATATCACAATAAGATGTATCGTTTGTCTAACCATCCTTTGGAAAAATTTGCTCATGGAAAACTGCATCTCGACTTATTACGACTTCTTTTTTCTTTACATCGTAGAAGCGATATGATTTTGAGTGTGTGCAGTATCCGACAAAAATTACTTCTTTTCCCTTGGCATCGAGTTTCTTCCGCTTTTCTTTTGGAATGTGAATAACTGCTTGACAACCGAAAACCTTAAGATGCTGCAGATTCACTCTTCTTCCACTCCAGATTTCTTCAGGTGTTTTTTCTTTTGTACCTTTGCAAGGTGTTCTGTTTGTTAAATAAACGGCCGTATTTGCAGCTTTGGCCCAAAATCGTTTGTGTAAACCAGACTCGATGAGAAGACAACGTGCTTTTTCGATTATGGTTCTATTCATTCTCTCTGCCAACCCGTTTTGCTGTGGAGAATATGGAACCGTTGTTTGATGTTGAATGCCTGCATCTGCTAGAATCTTCTTCATCTTAAAATTACAATATTCCTTTCCATTGTCACTTCTAATGGCTTTTATTTTATTACCAGTCTGATTTTCTACAAAATTTTTGAACTCAAGGAACTTTTCCGCTACCTCATTCTTGCTTTTAATGAAAAACGCAAAGACTTTTCTTGAAAAATCATCAATGAATAAAAGGATGTACTTTGAACCTCCAATTGATTTTTGTTCAATCGGACCACAGAGATCTGTATGTATCAGTTCTAAAATTGATTCTGCCCTGTTACCAATTGAGTTAAAAGGCTGGCGTGCCATTTTACCTTTGATACATGTGATGCAATTGATTTTTGAGCTATCGCAATCAATATTCTGCACCACTTTCGGAATCATAGCTTGTGTGGTTTCGATACTTGGATGTCCAACACGCTTGTGCCAAAGTTCAAAGTGTGAAGTTACATTTTTTGTAAAATATGCACTTTGGTTGTGTGGTCTGTTGAGTCGGAACATATTGTTCACCAAGCTTGCAGTTGCAACAACATTACCCCTTTGGTCTTTTACTAAACATCCATTCTTGGAAAAAATCATTGAAAAACCCTTCTGAACAATTTTCGAGACAGATAAGAGATTAATGCATAAGTCAGGAACGTGAAGGACTTCTAAAAATTCAACCTCACTTTCTTTGAATTTTCCATTAGATATCTTCATATCGACTCTACCTATACCTTGGACTTGCATTTTTGAATTATTTGCAACAATTACCTCAGAATTAAGATTTTCCATCTTACTTGAAAAGCATGCACTATTTGAGCACATGTGAGCTGACGCTCCCGAGTCAAAATACCATTCTTCTTTTTCAAGAGCCGAGACAGAAAAACATCCTAACATCGCATTCTTCTTTTCTTGAAGGTTCTTATTATTTTTTGGACATTTAGCAGCAATATGGCCAAATTCGTTGCAGTTGTAACATTTAGGACCCTTAAAGTTCTTGTTCCCAAAGTTTTTCTTGTTCTTGCCAACAAAAGCAGTATCTTGACTTGAATCCAGATTAATGTCTTGAAGAATTTTGGTTTTAATACTGTCTCCTGTAATAAGAATCCCAGAGCTTTGGATTCCCATTATCATTGGCTTGTATTCTTCGGGAAGACCAGCTAGAAGCATTGATCCTATCCATTCTTCATCTAGGTTGAGACCAACAGACCTGAGCTTGTATGATGTATTTAACACATCGTTAACGTACGCATCTACGGTAGAAAAATCTTTCAATTTTGTAGAACAAAACTTTTGGATGAGCCCAACTCTCCTCACAAGACCAGAATCTTGAAAAATTTTCTGAAGAGAATCCCAAATCTCCTTAGCGCTTTTGCAATGTCTTATATGAGGATAAATGGATGTTTCAACAAGCAATATAAGCTCCGATTTTGCGTTTAAGAGCTTCGTTGCATCCTTCTCCGTCTCACTACCTTCAGAAACAGCCGTCCAAAGTCCTTTCATTTGGAAATAAGCTTCAACGGAAAATTTCCAGTCTTCGAAGTTTTCGCTTCCCCGAAGCTTTTCAATACTGAATTTCGTTTCAGACATCTTTTCCCAATACAAATTTCCTTATTATTTTGTATTTAGTTCGTGATAAGGCCCATAACCTGATGCTTTAAGATTCTGAACAGTAATAATATTTATTTTCAATAAATCAAACATATAAAAATTAGAACAATTTGATAACAATAAAATAAACAAAGTATTTAAAAACAAAGTATCAAATCTCAACTTTCAACAATTGTCTCTTAGCAGCTTAGATTATATTTTATTCCTATATTGCTACTGCAACAGAAACGGGAAATAGAGTGGAAACCTTTAAACTATTTAACCGATTTTAAAAATTCTTTCGAATTTAGGATGATATATTTTCTTAGACTACATTCCATTCGCATATTCCGACGAGAACGGTAGAACGAGAAGGGGAAAGGGACTGGGAACGAAGACCTAGAAAATACTGGACAGATCTCATAATTCTTTCAGCAATAGGATGCTACATTATGCCTCAGTAACTTAGATTATATGTCATCCCTATATTCTTAACAGAAACGATAACGATAACGGGAATCTTAAAACTATTTTAAAAGTTCTTTCGAATTTAAGAATAAACATTACGGAGGTATACGTGACATATACTAATTTTTATCCACATATTCCCACGGGAACGGATGGAACTAATAACATCCTCAAATTCGCACGAGCTCTGGCAACGCCAGGAGATAGGAGATTTTAGTTAGTTGACTGCAATTGGTTCTCTTTACTCTTTTGACGGATTTCTTAAACATCCGGTGTAACTCCATCCAGCGTTACCGCTGTGCCACTTTAGTGTCAAATTGCCACTTTTTTTCAGGCTGTGCCACCGAGCCACCACCTTTCAGTCTGTGCCACTTTTTTAGTATTGTTTCTGTTCTTATTCCCGAAAAGGTAATCGAACAATATAAATTTTTAGAAATAAAATCCGTCCACGCAGATTTTAAACCAATTTTTGAACTTCACATTATTGAATTGCTTTGGTTTAAAGTGGGTAACATTAAAAATTGTTTGAATGAATACCTATTTTCCGACTTATACGAATTTGTTGCAAAAATATTAACCTTGCTTCATAGCAGTGCCTGCGCTGAGAGGGTTTTTTCCAAGCTAACATTTGGTGTTGTTTCGTTTTTAGTTTCAAGTGCCACATTTTTTTCTCGAGCGCAACTTTACCAAATTATCCAACGGCAACGCTGACTCCATCCTATACCACATACACCGCATTTTTTTCACTCATATTACTCAAAATGCGGTGTAGAGCTACAATAAAGTATTTGGTTCTTTCTGAGATATTTTTTCAAAAATGCTTTGTAACACCTCCTACACCAATTACACCGCAGGTGCATATATATAGACACGTCCATTTCAAAAACATTCAAGCATCAACTCGTTTGACCGGAAACAGCGTTTGGGGCACACATCAGTACATGTGCTGTCCTTTGAGACCAAAGTTCAAGTTTGTAATAGGTCATAGTTTTAAAATTTAACTTAAAACTAATATAATTAAAAGATAACTCTAAAATTTTAATAATTATTTATAATTTATATTAAAATTAAGATTATACAAAATTTTTTTTTTAACTTTTTTTTATATGCTATTTGAGACACATTTCATATTTCACTTCCAGGAAAAAAGTTCAATTAGCGGGAAATTAACGACATTTTGTTTTCTGGAAAAAAGTACCTTTCGTTTTTTTTTTAATTTCTCTTAAACCAAGAAAAAATTTTTTGTTCGGTTTTTTGCTTTTGAATAAAAATTAATAAAAGCATTGAATATGAAAAGAAAAAATGGCGCTTAATGGGGCAAAATTATGTAAAAAAAAAATTTATTAGGAAAAAAATATTTTCTTTTTTCAAAATTTTGACTTTGAGGCTTGATTTCTCAAAAACTGTTCATTAAGTAAACTCAAATTAAAATTTTTATTAAAGAACAAAGAAATAGCTTTCAAAAACACTGAAGTATGAGAAAGTAAGTGGCTTAGTTGATTTTTAATAATTTTATAAAAAATTGGGTAAATTTCATATAAAATTGCCCCTCGCTCCTACACGGAGGGTTATAGACCCCCTTCCCATACAAATTTTTTTTTGTCTTGACCAAACCTATCCATCCTTACTCTTTGGAAAACCGTATCTAAAACACCCTAAATAAATAAAATAAAATTCTAAAAGTTAATAATTAATTTTAAAAATAATTAAAAAATTGAGAGCGGTGAAATTTTTTTTTTTAACTTTTTTCTATACGCCATTCAAAACACATTTCCGAAATTTTCATGAAAATCCATGGACTGGCCCTGAATTCCTAGGTTTTGCCTTTTTATGTCTAACGGTCCTCCACTAAAGACGATCTGGGGGAAGTTCTGTTAACGGCTACTCAATATTTTTGCATGATAAAAGTATAAAACATAGTTAAAAGTATGCTCAATATTGTTAAAAAAATGGGAATAAAATTAATCAAACCATACCTGAAAAAAAACTAAAATATAAGTGTTAAAGGAAGTTTGTGGTGCCCTTGCCAAAATGGCTAGGGTGTTTGCCTTTTACGTGGGAATCTCAAATCCCAGAAACATTATAAAAAAAATTAGCATTTTCTCGGATAGAAATGTAAAACTAAAGACTACCAGAAAAGAAAAATACCAGGGATCTTTTAAGAGTTACGAAATGAAGACCAACATGTATGTCGAAGCTTCAGCAGTAGTCTCGGTGCGCAATTGCATCATTTTAACACGTGACGCTGGCTTTCGGTAAATTTTTTGTTATCGAGCAGTGCACACGTGCGTTGTTTTGTCGCTTAATTAGTCCAAAGAAAAAATATATTAAACACGGAAGACTTTGATATTGAATCATACTTTTTCTTTTTCATTTCCGGCGTTACGAGTAGTGATCTTGAAGCGATCACAACTCTCCCACTTTTCTTTTCACACTAGTGATCCGCCTGTGGGGTACGCCGCGTTGACCTCAGAAAGCGTCGGCAAGCCTCCCGGTTTTGGATTGTTCCATGTCTGAGGCCAACCAAATGCTGCTGTTTTTGCATTTGCTTGTACCAGGAGTGTTTTGGCCTGCCTTTTCTTTTTCGTCGCGAATTTGTTGAAACGTTGTACGATATTGCCTTTTGGACGGGGTTCTGCGGATCTCTCCTTTGAACATGACAATACCAACTGAGCCGGTCGTGCTGAATTTTGTCCAAGATGGTACTTTTGACATGGAGGCTTCCACGGATCTTAGTACTTCTAATTCGATCAAGCTTTGTTACTCCTGCTGTCATCCGAAACATTTTCATTTCGGCTGCCGTCAATTTGCTCTCATACTTTTTGTACATTGTCCAACATTGTGAACCGTATGTCAGAGCTGGACGGACAACTGCTGTGTAGAGTCTTCCCTTCAGCATAGGGGGCATTTTTCGATCACAGAAGATAGCGGAGTTTTCTCGCCCCTTCATCCACCCTACGCTTACTCGATGATTGATGTCGTCATCACAAGTAGTTGCTTCACTATTGATCATAGATTCCACTCGCTTCCACTCGATTGCGTCCCCTTTTGCAATTTCTCTCAGGTTTGTTTTTGAAAACTGATCGAATCGGATTGTTGGTGCTGATCAGCTTTACATATCCCAGTCATAGTATAGTCTCACGATGCGTACTCTTCTAGCTATATGCTCATGTCCGGTCAAAATAAGATCCATGTTTCTAAGCCGACGCGCCGCCGCTGAATAGGATAGGAGGAAGTACACCTTGGTTTGTAGGAGAGTGTTTTACTTTTTTGATGTGTGGAAAAAGTAATCACTTTCGTGGATACACACAGAAAATAAATTATGTTGAATTTTCTCTGTGCATCCCTCTTCTTCTTTCTTCTTCTTCTTTTACTTCTTCTTCCTTTTCCGGCGTTACGAGTATCATCATCTCGTGATCACAGCTCTCCCCCTTCCTTGCTTCGCTCTTTTACTTTTTTAAAATCGTCCCTTCTCTTTTATATAATAATAAGAATTTTAAACCGCACATTTACCTCTACATACGCCTCGCCGCGTCGCTAAAATTATGCGAGAAAGTGAGCTCATGTTTCATGTACGTTATCTTAACATAGTATAAAATAAAGTCGCTTTCTCTGTCCCTATGTCCCTATGTATGCTTAGATTTTTAAAACAACGCAACGGATTTTGATGCCGTTTTTTTTAATGAATAGAGTAATTAAAGAGGAAGGTTTATATGTATAATACATGCATATTATAGCAGAGAAAAGCCAAGAAATTTAAAGTTTTGTAATGCGATGTCATAACAAACATATTTATTAAAAATATTTACTTTTACTTTTACTTCAATTTTATAATTTTCAAAATCGGTTTGAAACTCGCACGAAAAGCAAACTATTTTTTAAAGCATCGTAGTTTATGTGGAAAAGAATAGGTATCTTTTGGTTTTGTTTCTGAATGGTAAGTATTCAGATATTTTTTACTGCGGCACATACTAATAATATGGCAATTCGTACATAGGTAATCATTCATATAGAACTGAGAAAATTTTGTAAAGAAATTTTAATGTCATGTCTGGAAAACGTCGTCGTTCGAACATAGGTCGTAGCAGAGTGAATGCCAAAAGAGTACGTTCAGCAAGAGATGAAGAATCGTCAACGGAACGTGAGGCTCGGCTCAGTCAGACTCTAGCCTGACATTGATAACATAAGTTCAAAGACAATATCTTGGTTTAAAGAAAGAGCGATTCTGTCACCAACTAACAAACAAGTAGGTAAGGTAAATAACTTGATTCTTTTAAAGATTGATGCGCCAACGAAAATATACTACTCGGTCGATACTGTTCTCCATTTGGAAGAAGCTGTTCATTTTCCTACAGAATTTCTAAACTTTTTGAACCCATCAGGACTCCCTCCACACAAAATGGCGTTAAGTAGGTTGTCCTGTTATTTTATTAACATAAATAAATAAATAGGATGGCGCAACGGAGCGAGGAGCCCTAGGGCCTAGCGCATTTCTCACAACCATGCCTTGTAAGAAAATGGAGGGGGCCTACAATTTTCTGCCGGTTCCGAACGGCTAATCGAGAAAGCGCTTTTCATGGCAATGAATACTAACGGAGGACTTGCCAATTCCTCGCGAAAGGCGATACCCGTGGAAAAAACATTTTTGCCTCTGTTGGGATTCGAACTCGAACCTCTGGATTAACAGGCGGACATGCTATCCATCACACCACGGGTACCACCTGTTATTTTATTAAGAAACCTGAACTCACCTAATCTTTCCAATGGCACGCGTTTCTGGTAAAATCACTGAAAACTTTCATAATAGAGTGCACAATACTCACAGGATGTGGTACCGTAAAAGATGTATTGATTCCCGGAATCCCTCTGATACCATCGGATTTACCCTTCCAATTTAAACGCTTGCAATTTCCGGTGAAGACATCTTTTGGAATGACCATTAATAAATCGCAGGGTCAAACCTTTAACGTTGCAGGCTTAGATTTGAGCGTTGACTGTTTTTCACTTGGCCAACTGTATGTCGCTCTTTCAAGAGTAACTTCCAGAGAAAATATGTTTTTAATTTTATACCCGTACGAAGCCATAGCGGGCCGCTGTGTTTTTATATACAACGTTCACAGTTTTTCTGTAGGGTATTTAGTATCAGCATTGAACCCGTACGAAGCCGGGGCGGGTCGCTACTCAACTACAACTATAAATAGGTTTGTTCGTTGAAGCCTCAGGGTCACCCTTGGGTCGCCATAAAGCGTTTTTTGAGAAACCCAAAGTCGCCCTGAAGTCAAATTGAGTGTTTTTTGAGCCCTAGGGTTGACCTAGGTTTTCCATAAACTCGCCCTAGCTCTTTGCTGTGGCGAGTTGAGAGCTGTCAAATGGCATGTATTTTTTTTTTAATGACAGGGATGTGTGGTGATTTGTGGTTTAGCGTTTATTGAGGACTGGAAAACCCAGGTTTTTTTGACAACTCATAGGGTTGTCAAGAAAACCTGGGTCAACCCTGGGGAAAGTTCAATGAACAGACCTAATGACGGAAATAAATAAGTATAAACCTAGAAATGTTCAGGCATTCTTAAACTTAGTCTTCTTAGTTTTCGTTTCTTGACAATTTTGTGTTA
This sequence comes from Melanostoma scalare, assembly GCA_949752695.1. Lineage (NCBI taxonomy): Eukaryota > Metazoa > Arthropoda > Insecta > Diptera > Syrphidae > Melanostoma > Melanostoma scalare. The sequence goes on along the minus strand of OX456984.1, from coordinate 208,329,060 downwards.
ACAAAAGTTAGACCCGAGCGCGAGCAATGCCGGGTGGGTCAGCTAGTATAATATAAAATTAAAAAAAAAAAAAAACACTGATTGCAAATAAAATGTGCCCAGACAATTTAAGGTGCACATTTATTAAAAACTTTTTAATGAAAGTTGGGTCGAATACAAGATTCTTTTTAAAAATGTTAAATATTATTGTTATGTTATGTATTATGTGTAACTCACGGATAGCTTCCGGATAGTTGTCATAACATTGGTCGTTAACGGTCAAACCGCTCGGCGGCCAACTGCCATCGACAAGACTTCCTTTAACATGATTTGGGAATTTGATGCACAAAACGTCGGCTGTCGCCTGGTTGTCCAAATCCATGTCATCAATTTCTGTTAAAAAAAATTCTCCAGCATAATTTTCAAATAAAAATGGTCCAATGTACACTTCACTAAAATCCGCTAAAAATTATCAGTCTCTGTTCATTTATTAGCATCGCGTGGGAAAATTGGTAAGGGTTCTACCAAAACAAAGCGTTTTTGCAGTTGGACAGTGACACAGACACTGTTGTCATCATTTTTGCCTTCGCAACAATACAAATGTTTGAACAGACTGCCTTTTTTTTTTTTGTATCGTCGGTATGGGTACTCTCATACGTTGCTGTATAACTTAATGTTGAAAACTGCCACTGGCGCTGCCGCGACTGCAAATACGCTTTGGTTTGAGAAGTCCTTATATCTCTATAAATCGAAGCTAACTTTTCTTTTCTAAAAACTGGAGCAAATCTTTTTCGATCGGAGCAAGGTTCGAACGCTGTTTCCTCGCCATAAGGGAAGCTGAAGGGTATGCCTCCCTCTGATATATTTTTTTTCTTTCTTTAGTTTCAGCCCAGGATTTTTCATTTTAAACTTTGTGTGCCTCTGCATAAATCAACAATCCCGAGCTACTCCCAACTCTTAATTATAGGCTTGCCATTAACAATGTTCACACAAAAATAAACAATTGAAAATCATTAAAATCGATGCTATATGCCTACCTCTAGTTTTTTGAAACAAACTTTTTATTGAAATAAATTTTGCTCGTTTCAGACAAATTATTATGGGCGAATAGCAAATAAAAGCAAAAAAAAAAACTATGGAAGAATTTGCGGAAGCTGTCCAAACATTTGATCACCATCAAAAAGATCAGCTTTTATCATGTTCCAGTACAAAGGCACAAATGTATGTTCAACCTGTGCTATTAAACAAAAAAGATGAAGCTTTGTACAGCAGTCATCATTTAGAAAAGTTTGAGCACCAACCGCATAGTTCGCACATGAAAGAATGTAATCTATTGACTCAAACTGGTTTTGCGGATTCACCATTGGACCAAATTCCAAGATTTATCGGCTCCTCAGCGTTGTCGCATCTTGATGACTTCAAAAACATGGCTAACGTTGTTGGTGTTGAAAAGATCACAGATGTTAATTCTTTTGAAAGGATAGACAACTACGTTCATCCGACTGTTTCAACAACGACAAATATAACAGACGATTCCACATTAAATGATAATAACTTTCGATCACAACCCAATTACGAAATAAAACAACAGAATCAGTTGCTTCATCCACAATTGTATTATGACACGTTTCGAAAACAAAACACTGACGAAAGTCTTAATGATAAAATTATGATGAACCTAAACAAACAAACGCAATGTGGTAGCAATGCTACTACCTTCCCTAATAATAGTTGCGATGATGAAAAACACAACAAAAATGACAATGGTTATAATAACGATTCGCATTCGAGTTTTACAGTTCCTATTTCTAACTTGGAATTAGAATCAACGAATTCAGATCTAATGTCAAAGAATATCAACACTTCTCAACTCACAAATTCAAATTCGAACCTTAGCATTAATTCTGATTCGAGTTGTTCTGATGATGACTTGGCCGATTTGGAAATCAGCGAAGTCGAAAGACTTAAAGGTAATGTTTTTGTTTCTTTTTTTGTTTTCTGAAACCAAATGCTCTTTTATAATTGGTAAATAATTGAATTGGCTATATTTTGATGCGATGATTTGACAGAATTGCCTTTAGAGTTCCTGAATCAATCTACCACCTGTCTGCGTAAACAATTTAACTAAACAACTCTAACCATGATGCAAAAAAATATGTGTGATGTGATTGGAGTTCGATTATTTTGAACACAAAATATGTCTAGGCTAAGTTGAAACGGTGGAAAACGAAACTTTCGGTTGTGTTTGCGTTGATGTTGTACGGAAACTAAAAGTGCTAGGAAGGTGAATCTTTAAGGACATACCAGTGGCTTTAGAAATTTGTATTTACCAGCGTTTTTTTAACAAAGTTTGTGAGTTTTTAGAAAAATGTTGCTTCACGAAACGTTTTTAATTGCAATAGCCGTGTTTCTGTGAGAATTTATATTCACTTCAGCAAAACATCGCAAAACATCGCTCATGGAAAAAAAAAACAACTGTAAAGTGAACAACGTAAGTGGACAAAAATAACTCACTTTCAGAAGTGAACAACAGGGATGGCTGATAAATGGCGTTTATGGAATAAAGTTGTGTAAGTGAGTACAGCGTTTTATTGAGCGCCTAAGTGAACTGAATATAAAAATTCCCAATAAAACTCGGCTAATATTGCAGTTAGTATTTTACAAAAGTAAATTTGTGGAAAAATTTCCTTTTCGGTTTCACCAACATGAAATTGAAGTTGTACTTTACAAGTAACAAACTTGTTAACACTAATTTATGAATCTCCATTTCACCAAAGAAAATAGATTTACAAATTTTGATCAGTTTGTATGAATATTCTGCAGGGGACGTGTAATTTTCGTTACAAATTTGTTCTCCTTCACTTTTATTACAAAAATATTTTCGCGACGAAGGCATAGCAGCAGCGATAAGCAGCCAAAGTTATGATATTTTGATAACAATAAAAGAAGTTTATCGGCTGCATTTAAACTAAATTTGAGTCATTTCGCTTTAATGAAAATTTTCGTCTAAGTCGATGCAAGGTAGAGGAAACAATTTCAATTATTGAAAATCTTCGTCAACAACTTTCCGAGCAATATATCTTTTTTGGTTCTTATCCAAGAGGCATTCAACTCTGTTCTAGCCCTTAACTGCCGATCATCTCTCAGGGAGATGTCAGAGCAGTTCAACATTCACTTGTGCTGGGTGCCGGGGCATAGAGACATTCCAGGAATCTGCAAAGCAGAAACGGAGCACTTCTGCCCTTTTCAACGAAAAAGGAGAGTATTGACATTCCAATCGCTACATACAAACTCTTGCTCAAGCAGGACGCATGCCAGAAAACTAATCTGAGATGGTCATGCAGTTTAACGTATAACGAAACGAAACAAATCTGGCTCAAGCTTGATCTTAAGCGGTCGAACGGCTTGATCTCTCTCAACAGAAAACACATTAGTGCGACGATAGGTGTCATTACAGAACACCTTCTTGTTGGAATACATGCCGGGAGAAAAGGCGTCGACTCAAACGATTTTTGTAGAAGCTTTATGGATGAAGAGACAATTCCCGACCTTCTCTGTTCATGCCACGCTTTAGCTCACAAAAGTTGAATACGCATATTATAGGTTCGTGTTTCTTTAATGACTCTGATCTTAATCAAATAGACGCCCTGCGTCTCTCCGGCATCATTGTAAGCTCAAAATGGTTCCATTAGGATGAGGATATATTAGATTCATCGTGGTATCACAATGGGCCCATATCGGGCTCAAGTGTGTTAGCCGATCTGACAGCCACTTTAACCTAACCTAACTTAATTTATTCAAGAAGCAGCAAATATTTTGTTTTCTTTGTTCAATTTGATGTTTTTACAGCATAGGTTAGGTGGAAGTGGCTGTTAGCCAATAAGTAATACCTACGTACATTGCCTGACACACTTAGGCCGCAAGGGCCCATTGTAATGCCACAGAGATCAGCAAGTTAATCAATTACTGATCTCAGAAACCCGATGTAAGATTAACGAGTTGATCACCCATTAATCTTCCACTACGGGACTAGCCGGTTGATCACCCGCTAGTCGAACCACGCGGAACTTTTAATGTACATATTTTGAAAGGCTTTTAGGGTCTATGCAAGCTAAGTCGCTAGTATCATCGAAGAAAAATTCACCGAGATGAGTTTTCCTCCTATGAAGTTGTGCAGGGCATGAGCAAAGTTCAGCATTTGAATGGTAAATTTATTAGAATCTTTTTAAAACAGCGAAAAAATATTCATTTAGGCTGCAATTTGCATACACATTTTTTTGAGGGAAGCATAGAAATGTATCATATAAAAATATCGATTGCACTAAGTAAACTTCATCGTTTGTTGATGCGTCAACTTAAATTTTATTGAAGTTCAAATAGTTCTTCTCCTTCTTTTTTGTTCATGGAGCGTTAAAAGTTTTGTGTTCTTGAAAGCATCAAAATTCACAACTTTCCCACTTGTTTGTTTCACACATCACACTAGTGGTCTGCGTGTTTGGTGCCTGTCGAACCGAGTTGACCTAAGAAAGCGTCGATAATTGCACTCATTTGAAGCAATTAAGTTCAATATTTGCTACTACTGCTATCATATGAAGGCTCTTCACCTTTTGCTGTCAAGCAAAACTTTTTCAAAATTTTTTTTTTTTTTTTTTATAATATACGCGCACATCAAGGGGTTATTAATACCCTTATAATGTTATTAACACAGTGCGAGCGGTTAAGAAGGAAGGAAAGGATTAGAAAGGAGGTGCCGATGCACATTATTTTTAAACTTCTGTGTATTGCAATGAGAGGGGAAAACAGAGTCAGGTAAAGCATTCCACATCCGAGTAGTACGGCTAAAGAATGAATCTCTATATTTCACTGTACGACCGAAATTGGGCTGAAGGTAAAACTGATTTGCATTCCTTGCGAGGAGTGTATTGCGGTTAAATTGCTTAAGGGGAGGAATGCAACTGGCTATTTCGTCCGAGCATTGTTTGTAAAAAAACCTATAGAAAAGAGAAAGACATGAAACATTACGACGATGATCAAGACAATCAATTGATTCAACAATTGAACTATCACCTATCATTCTTAATGCTCTGTTTTGAACCTTATCGATGATGTTTTAGGAGCACCTGACCAGATATGTGAATTGTACTCTAACTTAGGACGGATGTAGGCTTTATAAATAGTAGCCAGATCAGAAGGGGTGAAAAATTTCCTGCACCTTTTAAGAAAACCTAAACATTTAGCAGCATTTTTGGCGACTTCAAATATGTGGTCATTCCAACGAAGATCATCGTTGACTGACATCTTTTCGGTTTCTTCGATGCAGGTACCATTCATGGATAATGGCAATGGGGGAATGTTAAGCTTCAACGACAAGAGACAGCATTGGGTTTTCGAAGCGTTGAATTCTACTCGGTTCATAAGACCCCATGAAACAATGCTGTCAAGGTCAGAATTCAATGAGCTTATCATACGCAACCGTTCCATTTCCACGTCCAAAGAGCAGGGACGTGAATTTGGAAACGAATATGAAAAGCTGAGGGTCGAGTCGTCAGCAAAACAGTTAAGCGGATTAGAAGTTTCAGACAAGAGATCATTAATGAAAATGAGGAAGAGAGTCGGAGACAAAACGGAGCCCTGGGGCACACCAGCATTTATGAAGTGGGTATCAGACTTGAAGCCATCCAACACAACTTGTATTGAACGGTCGGAAAGGTAATTTCTAATCCAACGAAGAACAGACTCATCGATACCAAAAGCACGCATTTTCGATAAAAGAGCCTGATGCCAAACTCTATCAAATGCTTTAGAAATATCAAGCGCAATAATCTTACTTTCTCCAAAACAATGTAAAGATTGGTTCCACTTTTCGGTGAAATAAGCCATCAAATCACCAGTGGACCGTTTGCTACGAAAGCCATACTGACGGTCATTAAGAAGCTTTCGTTCTTCAAGATATTTCATAAGTTGACGGTTTATCAACGTTTCCATGACCTTGGAAAGAAGGGACGTTAGTGCAGTTGGACGGTAATTGGAAGGGGAGGAAGATTCGCCTTTTTTAGGGACCGGGTGGACAAATGCAGTTTTCCATCTGCTCGGAAAAAACCCAGCAGAATAGGAAAGATGGAAAAGTTTACGCAGTGGTTTTGCCAGCGTAGAAGAACACCTCTTCAGAATAACGGCGGGGATACCATCTGGACCAGCGGATTTATGTATGTTGAGATCTTTAAGGACTCTCGCAACCGAGCGAGTTCGAAAAAATATCGGCTGCATCAAAGAGTTTGCAGACTCAAGCTCAGGTGGAGCCAAAATGCTATAAGGAAGTGTCGAGTTGGCAGCAAATTGAGCTACCAAAATCAAAATTGCCCAACATTGATGTGAACACTATATGAGCGCTCGACGCAACACTTTCAGCTTAAAGGAGAGTATCTGATCTTAGAAGTTTAGGGAGCTTTGCCTCCATTTCACTCGCCCTACGCTTTGTGAATTGCGATGTCGTCATCACAGATATTTTTCATTGGAAAACTGGAATCACAAGTATTCTGTCTTTTTAGGGCTGATTTCTTTTTTCTTTCATTTATTCTGAAACCCAAACATTAAGTGTTTCTTGCAGTTATGCAGAATCCTCAGTTATGAAAGTTATTTAAATCAATAAATTAGTGCTCGGGCAGCCCTGGGTTTTAGCTCATTTCTCTCAATCATGAGTTGTGAGGAATGGAAAGGGTCCATAAATTTTTGCTGACTCCGAATAGCTAAGTGAAGTAACGCCTTTCATTGCATGTAATCTTTTGGAGAACATGTGAATTCCGAGCGACAGGCGGTACCCGCAGAAAATCAGTGGGATGTTTCTGTAGTTCGGAACTCAAACTGTAACGAACAGTTGCATGTGGTAACCATTACATGACGGCTACCACAGTTTGGGTATCCTTATTTTGTCGCGGTTCGCCCTTCTGTCAATTACAATTTATATGATTTCTGGAGCTCCACGTTGTCTAATGGCTAGCCATATCAGATCTCATGATAGTCTCCTTTTTTTGCAAATCAACCGCCACAATATGCAAATCCATTTCATGTGTATGCCCATGCCCTTCACACATTGGCGCAGGGTGATTTCCCATCCTTTATAGAGGCATCCTTTTATTAAAACGGACTCGTGGGATATCCCTTTTTGGAACTCTTACCCGCCTCACTAGTTTCGACTGTAATTGAATATACTTCTGTTAAATCGGAAAATGCAGCTGAGGATCGTTCAAGATATCTTTAAAATACTCTTCAAAATTTTGTCATCTAGCTCGAGAAGCTGTTCTTGAGCATTGTTATTGAACTTCCACGAGCGAACCTGCTATTTTGAATTGTTTTGTCGACTTGAATAACTTGGTTCGCATCAGCATCAGGAGCAGACATTTCTTCAAGCTTCCAATACAAGCTCTGCATGCACTTTGCTTTGAGTTGAGCGCGCTTCTTATTCTTTTATTTCTTACAGCTTCTGTATTCCAATTCGAGGTAGGTGAGGACTACAATTTGATGCCGATTCCGAACAGCCAAGGGAGAAAGTGCTTTACATGGCAATAAATTAGTACTGTGAACGTACTTAATATCCGTTTTCTTCTTATTTATCACTACTTTAGCTTCATCAGTCCACCGTCATATTTGTATGGTGTGTTGGTTGTGTCTCTTTTGAAAGCCGTAGCACTGATTTGGCTCTCCTTAAATAATGCCACACAGTACATTATTTAAGGAGAAGGAAACTCCTGTTTCATTTTTTAAATAATTATTTGTAACTTACACAAACACTCATTATAAATATTTATTCAATTTGTAATAATACATTTATATTTGTATTTAGTTAGATATGTTTCTAGTCTGTAAGATGATTATTGTAATCTCTGATTGATGCAAATAAACAATTAAAATTAAAACACAGATTTTATATTAGCAGTTTGGAAAAGAATTGTTATTCGCCTTTTTTGTCCAAATTATACCATCCTCTTGTTTAATTTCCCGCACCGCCTCCATAAAAATTTTGTCAACAGGAAACGGTGTTACTAAACTACAAATTTTCCCAGTATCACTTTACAGTCTCACCTAAAACTTCATTTTTCTTTTTTCATTTCATATTCTTATTTTTTTGTTCACTTAACGTTTTTGAACTTCGTTGATATTTTATTGATTCTCTTTTTCGATTTTTTGTATTGTAAAATTTATCTTTCATTAGAACATCTTATGTACTTTTCAATGGTTTTAATTTTTATTTGTTAGCACTAATAATGTAATTAATTTTTTGATTAAATCGGCAGACGGCTTTTAAGCCATGCTTGTAATTCTTTGAATATTAAATATTGGTAATCTGATATATGAAAAAATAATAATAATAATAATAAAACTTCATGAATTTGACTATTGGCAATCGTTTTAGGTTACTTTTCGGCCATTGCTAAGCAAGTGATAGGATTTTGGTGTTGTGTGATGAACATGGTATGTACCTACTTAACACGATAAGGCTTTTTGACTTGCTCATACTTAGGGTACCTTCATCAGGAAGGTTCCTGATAGTGTATCCCTTCCCTAAATGGCGGTCTCCATAGTCTTTGTTAGTGTAATCAATACTCCCCTTTAGATTCCCGCCAACGAAAAACACTTCTTTGAAATCTTTAGTTGAAATCTAGCCAAAATGCATCTTTTTCCTTTTGCTCACACCCGAATCCGATGAGCATATGCTCCGAAAACATTCCACACTTTTTTTCTTGCATCCACCAATTCAAATCAGATCAGGCTTCGAAATGGTAAACATCACGGTAATTCCGCAAGGATGATACTGGTTCTGTTCTTATCGTGATCCGTGTTTTAGCAGAACATCTTGTAGGCTTTTGCCTTTTCATCAAAAAAGATTTGTCACACAAAATGTCTATTGTGGTGCATGTGACCTAAATTTTAGTGTGTTTATTAAGTACGAGAGTTCGATGTTCAAATTGCAGAAATATCCATTTTTTTCACATTATGTTTCCCCTTTCGAGAAGAATAAACAAGTTCTCTGAGATTAGCTTTAAGTAAATAAAATAAATAAGATGACGCAGCCAAGGTCGGGGCTTCTCTGGGCCTTACGCATGCCAGAGACCTACAGATTCTGATTCCGACTCTATGAGAAAACATGGCAGTGTTATTACTCTCAGAAGATTTACCAATTCAATTTTTATTTTTCTGGAATTTGAGCTTCAAACTCCTACGTAACAAGTAGACTTGCTAACCATGAAAAGATCTTTTTCGCTTTACCGTTCGGATTCGGCAATGGTTTACAGGTGCGCTACATCCCACTCAAAGCATGGTTGGGAGAAATGGGTTGTGCCACCATATTTGTTTATTCAATTTACAAGATGTCAACTCGCCTCCTTCTTATTATTCCTTCCAATTCAAAAATTCGACTTTTCATGATCCCAACATTTCAACTCATGACTCTTAAATCTCGTTCAATGTGTTGCAATACTTTGTTAGCACCGAAATGCTTGTAGCTCTGAGCAGAGCAATCCAAATCGGTTCAGATTCGGTACCATGTGTAGCTGTAAAGAAGTTAGTATTTGCTCATGTTTCCCTTTTGCTCGATTTATTGTTCAAAATTTTACGTGCCCCGTTTTTTGAGTTTGATGTCTGCTTTACTCATCCATCGGTTATATTCAGTCGTGTAAAATCCGGGAACTGCATGCACTTGTGAGAATGTTTTTGATTGTTACAAGTGTCGCTATACGCACTAATATTAGTTGTCTAGATGTTGTCCTTTAGTCACCTCTTACGATATGCGAAAAGCCGCTGCAGTAATTTTTTTTTTTTATATAAATATTATCATAGAAGCTAAAAACTTTCCATAAAACGTTAAAAATGTTGTGTCTTTGTGACTCACATGTTATTTGGCCGTGTTCTCAATTATTGTTAGAAAATTGCCACTAATTTTATACGCCTACTTTTGGGCAAATCTAAAATTTTATTTTGAATATTAAATTTGGATCAACTAGCAGAGAAAATCTTTGTTTGACCTTGTCAAAGACATCCTGTTTAACCGTGAAAACCAATAAAAAACAAAATCTCTCCAAAACGAAGCAAAAAACGAGAGCAAAACGAAAAAAATGCTTCTTTTTTGTCTTCTGTTGGGACCCTGTTTATTCAAACCTCGCTGTATGAGTTTAATTGCTTTAACTTTTGTCTAAAAATGTTTAAGATTCAACATTGGTTCTTCTTAACTTAACAGCTAAAAGGAAAGATTATTAACAATTCCAACTTGAATCCGTCCCATGTAAACATTTGAACTAAAAAATTTTTTTTAAATCTGATCTAGTTTGCTCCGAAGATTTGTATTTAACTCATTTGTTTATACAGCTAGTGAATTGTATTTGCAGTTCATTTAATTTCATTTTTCCGTTGTATTAATAGTAGAGTAGGAAAAATCAATTTTTCGGTGTTTAGTGACCAATTTCATGCTCCGAGCAAAGATAATTTATGTTTAATGAATCACTCTAGACCACTTTAGAGCAGCATTTTCTGCATCTTCTTCTAAGTAAGAGCAGATTCGTCAAAAGTGTCGAAATCAGTTGCTGACATTTGCTTCAAATATTTTTGTGTAAATTTTGTGTTTTGTAATCAGTCTGAGATCAAATTAAACATGGAGTCAGCTGTTGGATTAGGTTTGACTCCAATGTTCTCAAAAATGTATTTTTTACTTTAATAGATACCTACCAATTATGTATTCCAAGCTTAGACAGAAATTGTTTGTTGCTGCTGACTTTTGACGTGGCGTGATGGTTAGCATGTCTGCTTTTAACCCAGAAATTCTTGGTTCGAATCCCAATAGAAACAGAGGCAAAAATGTTTTTCCACGGGTATCGCCTTTCGCTCTGCTGCGCCACCCTATATATTTATTTTTGACTTTGCTCTACTCTGAGCTGCTCTGATCTGCCTTTTTCTCAGACGTGTCTATATGCACCCACCACGAGCTTACATGAGTCATTTTAGGGTTAAAAAAGGATCTTGTAGATCGTGTTTGTTCGTTTAATTCGATTTTTGGAGTTGTTTAAGAAAAAAAACACATCGTGTAGTTCGTGTTGGTTCGTTTCAAACGTCAGTAATTTCTGATGGAAAAGTTAATTGCGTTTTATACTGCTTTGGATATGATCTCATCAGACATTGGTTGAATTTTACCAAAATTTCAATCATCTGTAAGAAGAGCCTTCAGTTATGATGCAACATATTGGGAACCAATCGGGAGAAAGTATGGGACTTTGTTTAAAGTGCTGCTTTTATTTACCTGCTGTTACAGCCTAAGGAAGTTCTAAATATTTAAACATTTGACAGCAGTGTTTAGGCTTCCTTTTTTGAGCTTCTGGGATTAAAATTAGAATTTTAGGTTTTGAAAATGAAAGATCTAACCAAAACTTAATAAAAAAAAAGAATCTGGATACAGGATTGGCTGAGAAATTAAGCGCTAGATGCGAGACTTGACTTCAAGATGTTATCCCGCAATATGTACTTAATTTTTTGTTTCTGCTTTGCATTGCAAAGACTACAATACACAGTTGGAATCTCCCAAGTTATAATAAAAAACATGACATAAAAACGAAACGAAAGAAACCCTATATGCATTTGCATACCTATACCCAACGCAACTAGGCCAGGATCTCTAGACTTAAGTTGCTAGCATTGAGCATAAGACTGCATCGTTATGGATTCGGATCAGCAAGCTTAAATAAAAAACCCAACTTTTTGTTTCGACTAGTTGATTTCTAGAAAACAAATACCATTTAATTGATAAGTATTTTATAGTTAAGATATTGCGTCACTATGAAATCTCGTTTTTTAAGCTTAATGCATACGTTAACCTTAACTCAATGAAAACAGTCATTGTTAAAAGTATGCTAATAGGTCGCTCAATAACCCTGTACTACTTCCATTATATACTTTATTTTGTAAACAGAGAAATATTTTGCCATCGTTCGTTTTTATGTGTTGCTGACAACGCATTGCCCCACCAGCGCACGCAGAGATGATGGGTATGCACCCTGACCTAGTTACAATTAGTTTTATGAAGCTTGTCTGTCTGTGGCTACTGTAATATGCACTGGTTTTCAAAAACTTTTAAACATCTGTGAGAGTATGGGTGTTGTGTTTTTTTTTTTATACACAATGCACTTTAGTTACATTACATGCTAATGGAAAAAAGCGTGAGCTATAAATACAATCAGTTTTTCTTCTTCTTATTTTCCTGCTTTGGCGCAAGAGACACAATTAAAGCTTTTGTGTAGGTATACGTTGTATGATTCTGTGTATGCGCATACTATTTCACCATTCACCCGCAGTTTCTTTTGATAGTGTTTAGAGCAAAGTTATGATAAAGTGTTTGTAATAAAAAGCTTTTTTTCAAACATATACATACAATTGAGAAAATAATTTTGTGTTGCTGAGAAAGAATACAGACAAATTAATGAGTTTCGATGGTTACTGAGCGTGAGCGCAGTGTTTAGTAACCATGTTCCATACACAATGCAATGACAACCGCTTTGTAATGCCGAAACATCTTAAAACATATTGTGGAAGGTCTTGGTTTACTTTTTCAGTGATTTGAAATCATGTATACACATATATGGCGATGTATATACAATGTACAGAAATGTATATAGGGTGATGCTATCAGAGGTTTTTCTTTTGTTTTATTATAATTATTGTAGGTATTGTAAATTTAGTATAGGCTGAGTATAGATTAATTTATGCATTCTTTTTTTTTTGATGGATTTGATAACGTTACATGCAGAGTTTCAATATTTATTAAAAGAGGAAATAATACACTGCTGTAAACTGTTGATATTGTATGGACACAGGAGTAGGGCGTGTGTTGGTATGGTTGCAGCAAGTCTAAAATCTTACATGACGGAAGCCTTTCCTTTTCTGTTTAAGTAAGACGAAAGTTTTTTTTTAAGAAAATGGCTTAAACTATGGAGAAAAAATAGTCAGCAAAAAGTGCATACAACAGAGTCGTCGAGTTTCTTTTGCAAATTTACAGTTACCTATACCTCAGCTGAATTTGTCACGGAAAGAAAGAAAAAAAAAAATCAGAATAAAGCTGAGTAATTAAGCTCATCCAAAAGCGGAGGATAAAGTATAGACACGCCCAATTGCACACCACATTTACATATGTGTGCTCGTGACGTATTGTTTCGAATGTCTGCCTGTTAGCTAGGAGTTCGGGGTTTGAATCCCAAATTGTCGACGGGTATCAACAGTAATAACACTGCTTTGAAAACCAATTTCTCATTTAACTTTTCGGAATCGATCGGCAAACATTTGTAGGGGCCTCTATACCTCACAAAGTATGGTTGAGAGAAGTGCGCTAGGCCTAGAGGTTCCCCGAACTCTGCTGTGCCACCCTGATCATTTACATATATTTAAAACACTTTTCTGCAGGAATGCAGCATTGAATGTTTTTGTTTCTCTTATGAAGAATTGACCATGATGGTACTTTTTGAATCTTTTTTAAAAGGTTGATATATCTGTGGTGCCCGTGGTGTAATAGTTAGCATGTCTGCTTGTTACGCGGGAGGTTCCTGTTTCGAATCCCAACAATAACTACGTTTTTGCATGGGCATCACTTTCGTAAGTCCTTCGATGGTAAATTCATTGCCATAATGAAAAGCCCTTTCTCGATTAGTCGTTCGGAACCGACAGAAAATTGTAGGTCCCCTCCAACTTCTCACAGGGCATGGAGTGAGAAATACGCTAGGCTCCGGGGCTCTATTGCGCTACCTTTTCTATCTAAGTTTGATATACCTGCAACACTGTTAATTACTTTGGCTACTCTAGAAATAAGTGATTCTCTGAGAGTACACTCAACTAAGAGAGTAGATCAAAACTCATTTCATTTTCTAGCTCACTTCACTAGCCTGATCTGATCTCAAAAAATCTATTTTAGTTAATATCCAAGAATAAGATGCGCCAAACTAGCGTCAACAATCACACACGATTTTCTTACAAGCGCTCTATAGCTGATAATGAACTCGCTCAGACCAGTTACCTTGTTTACTACCGGTGGCTGTTTTCATAGCCTAAGGCTTAGAGTTCTTTTAAAATACGAACCAATTGTTTTGTAAATTTGTAATTATTATTGATTATAAAACTTCACTCTACAGAAGAGTTTACAGTTAAATTTATATATTGCCCAATTTCGCAGTAAAATCTTGAACTCAGCTGGTAACCAGGGAGACGATAGGAGGAGGCTTTTCTACAAAAATACCGTGCCAATATTTTTTATGAAATCGGTTTTAGTGAGTTCGGTCTGAATATAGATGGTGTGGGGTTTTTAAAACGCGTTTTGTTTTAATTGATTGAATGATTTTAAAATTTATTCTCAAACAATATAACTGGCCAGAAAAAAATAATAAAATCTTTCTGTTTTTCATTTTAAAGCTAAAAATATCATTTTTTCAAAAATTATTCCTCAAATTTTTTTTCTTCTTCTCCCCTTCAACGCTACGTGATCACAGCTCTCCCACTTCTCTGCTTTACAATAGTGAGTCGCCTGGGTAACAGGCGTCGCATCGGGGGCACCGTCGCGTCGGCGTCGGTAGGCTTTTCGGTTTTAGATTATTCCATGCAGACATTACATTTGCAGACCAAATGCAGACATTACATTTGTCCGTAACAGGGGCCCTACTCTTTATTTCGTTTCGAAAAGCAAGTTTATTCGAATCGATAAAAAAGTACTTGTTAATATTTTCATTAACGAAATAGATTTGCGAAGTCTTGAAATATTTCTCAAGATATCTGTCAAACCAAGTAAAAAAAATAATACCAAATCAAATTACGAACAAGTTAAAATATAAATAAATGAAATAAAAAAATCCTTTTCGGATTTGCCTTTCCGAAAGTGGCAGATTCGAATCCGCTTTAGAAATAAAGAGTACAAAATGTTCGTTTTCGGAAATTTTTGGTTTCGAAACGAATTACAGAGTAGGGCCCCAGGAATGTTTTGTTTTGCTTTTTTTTTCTTGCCATCGTGTCTGAAAGTTGTATGATATTGGTTTTTTGACGGGGCTCTCTGGAATCTGGATCTCTCGTTTGAACAAGACAATACTGACAACTGAGCTGGTCATGCTCTTTTCTTTGGATGATGTTTTTTGTATTTTTTTTTTTTTTGTAAAGGCTTCCAGTGATCTTGGTATTTTCAAAACGATCAAGTTTTGCTAACCCATGCTATCATGGACCTAAAAATGGCGTATCAAGCTCAATGAAGCTATATCTGCACATATAAACTTTACAAATAAAAAGTTAAGCTACGTTCAAATTTTTCATCAACAATCAAGCTGTACCTTACACCAATACGGCCAAATACCTTGGGATGAATTTGGATGCAAAGCTAAAATGGAAAGAGCATATCAAAAAGAAAAGGGAAGAGCTCAACTTGAAGTATAGAAAAATGTACTGGTTACTCGGTAGAAATTCTGACTTTTCTGTCGAAAATAAAATAATGCTTTATAAACAAGTACTTAGACCCATTTGGACCTATGGAATCCAATTATGGGGCTGTACAAAGAAAACAAATACTGACATCATCCAAAAGTTCCAAAACAAAGTCCTTCGTAGAGTAGTAAATGCACCAAGGTATATAAGAAACAGCGATTTACATCATGACCTACAAATAGAAACGGTTACAGAAGTTGTAAGAAAACATGCTTTATCACACAATCAGCGACTGCATAGTCATATCAACTCTGAAATGGAGTCCGTATTAAATAAGAGAGGTAATGTTCGGAGATTAAGAAGAACCAAGCTACACGAGCTAATGGTCTAAAAGTCATGGGAACCATTAAAAGTTTAAGCTTCCCCTAAAGTAATTATATTATTGAGAAAAAAAATCTGTTGTCGATCGTTCATAGATTTGTTCTGATTACGAGGAGTTTTAAGTGAGGTAAGATTCCCACACTACTTGGTGTCGAATACTGCCAAGTGTCTTTTGAAGATTTCCTCTTGACAAAAAAAAAAAAAAAATTTTATCATGCTCCACGGGTATCGGCTTTCGCGAGAAACTGGCAAGATCTCAATCTTTGTAAATTCATTGTGACAAGCATTTTCTTTCGGAACCGGCAGAAAATTGTGGGTCCCCGGCATTCCCTCACAAGGCATAATTGTGAGAAAAATGATATGCCCTGGGGCTCCTCGCTCTGTTGCGCCACCCTATTTATTTATTTATTTATATATTTATGCTATCATGCCGTCCTACAAACATTATCGTCTCGGCTGCTACAAACCTACACTGACAATCTTTGTACTTTGCCCAACATTGTGAACCATTTGTGAGTGCTGGACGCATAACCCTTGAGCTTAGATGCATTTTTCTATCACAAAAGATGGCGTATTTTTTTAATTTAGAAGTGAGCTTAAAACCTTTTACTGGAAGATTTTCTTCACTTTCTGAAACAATTTCTCGCATTTCTAGTCATTATAGCAATTTTTTTGCCTCCCTTCCTCTTTCGATTCGACTTTTTTTTCTTGTTCGATCCAATCCATACAAAGTATGGTTCACGGTATAAGATGAAGATAAAATCATGTTTTTAAGTTTTTTATTTTGTTACGATCAATGTCCATATTCTAGTATATGGTAAAAAGTTGGGCCTTTTAAGGAGGGGTGTTAGTTTTTTTATGTTTTTATTTTAAATGAATTCATAATGTTTCAAGAATATTGTGTCAAAATTTCAAGTCAATCGTAACAAAATTGATGACGCTATTAATATTTTTATACCTGGTTGATCTGAGCGCGCCATTGTTACCCGGCGCCTTTAAACCGTTTCTACCAAAACTCACATTTGCAAACTCATAACTTCAAAACTACTACTCAAAACACCGATCCTTTTGAAATTTTGAACATTATTTTGTACATGGTTTACAAGGTAACTCTGATTTTTTTTTTTTAAGATTTGTGAATTTTTTTTATTTTTATACCCAATGCGACGATGTTTTCCCAAAAAGTGAAATATTTAGATTTGGAAAAACACTCCCAACTTTATCTGGACAAAACAATTATCTTACGAAATAATTTTGATTTTTTTTATATCGGATAATCCAGTAACGAGTTATGATGGTAACCGCTTCTCTATGTTATTTCAAAACGCTTCACTTGTCGTATATTTTTATATTTCTTTATGAAGTTTTCACGCAGTATTCCTTAAATATTTAATTTTTCAGTAGCATTGATTTTGATAAATAGAAACTTACTGTGTCACCAAAAAATCACAAAAATGCACATTTTTTGGCGAATTAACCCTTATCCCATTTTATTTCGACAGGAACATAAGTACATGAATTGCCAAATACATGTGGAAGAATATGTCGCACGAAATTACTTTATTGTGCCGAGTGAAAAATTCAAAAACATGGGACAGTTGCAAAGCTTTGGAATAATTTTTTTAGTAGCGTGGGGCTGCTAACCTCCATTCCCTCACAAGGCATGGTTGTAAGAAATGCGCTAGGCCCTGGGGCTCCTCGCTCTGTTGCGCCAACCTATTTATTTATTTATTTGTTTATTTAGGGCTGCCAACCGTTTACAAATTATGAAAATGAAAAATAATTGGAAACTGTTTTTAAGAACTCCCAATTTAGTAATGCAAACGTTTATTGAAATTGTTTTTTATCGATTTTTTATTCTTCATATGTCAGAATATATTTTATTTTCTGTGAAATGCACATGCTCTTGACACCTTAGTAAGATCAATCAGCACAAAGCAAAATGCAAATGTTTTGAAAATGAACATTTTGAATTACCTAGTTCTTGGAGAGTAATTACGCACTTTCATGAAAAACAGCTTTCTAACTAGCCAAGTTGTTCGGAATCGGCATAAAATTGTAGGTTAGGCGCCAAAGTTTCCATTGCATTGTTGCGCCATCTTATTTATTTTTTTTTTTTATTCCCTGTCTGCTTGACGTTCGAAATCAGTACAAAGTTACTAACCAGGTAACATTGAGTCTTTTTCAAAATTAAATTTCTTAATCCGTAAAAGAATTGTAGATCCTTACAACGCCGAGATTTCTCGAATTTTGTTGCGCCACCTTATTTATTGTTGCATTTACTTCAATATAAGAACATTTTAATACTTTTACAACTGAGATTTTTTTCAAAATAACAAATTGTGGGACAACTTTACTTCACTTGCTTCAACTTTTTGTTGCATCTTATTTTAAACAGAAAACTCTAAAACAAAACTATCAAGAGTATTTGAAAACTATCCAACAAGACAAAACCTCCTTTGACAGTCCACACTATCTAAAATTGGTCATTGAGACCGAAGTCTGTCCAAATAATTGTACTGCCCAATCTTGCACTCTGAGGACAAAGCTGCAAAATTAAGCAAAATTGCTTTCAATTTTCTTTTAATTTTGCCACTTTGCCGTTTTGTCGCTCAGTGTGTGGCCTAAGTCGATTTAGGTCTTCTCCCACTTGATTGCACCACCTAACTAGAGTTTTTTCTTTCGTTTGACCAAAGTTAAAATTATTTTGATTCCTATCGATGATTGAGGGGCGGGCTATGTCTTTATCATGTCAAGTTTGAATTTGCTGTTTTTTTTACTATGAATGTTTTGATATATAGCACTTTAATTTAATCCTTTCTATCCTTGCTTTATTATAAATGCGAAAGTAACTCTGTCTCTCTTTGTTTTACGCAATCGCACCTAAAGTGCACAACCGATTTAAGGGAGGGGTAAACCATGGGAGGCTGAAAAAAGGCTTTTTTTACGAATTTTTTTTATTAAAAATCTGATAAAGTAATTTAAATTATTGATTTGCTACATTATTAAGTATAGCCTCAAGTATCTTCTATAATTTTTTCATACAAAAATATTGAAAAACAAGCCGTATTAAAGAAGTGTGCAAAATTTCAGAAGGATCGGTGCAACAGTCGCCGATATATTTTGCACACCGACTTTAAAAATACTAGTTTCGAGATAAACGCGTTTAAAGATAAACGCGAAAAACAGCACACTGAATGGTTCCCCTCAAAAATATTCCGTTAGAAGCGTCATTAGAGTGAGCTCGCTTTCCCTGAACACAAAAGAAGACCTCGAGCTATCTGGAACCAGTCATAAAAGGAGCAAAGATGCTGCGCGGCCGGGATCATTATCCGTCCAGCCGGCCGCCCTCTATTCGCTCGCCGCGCATACCTGCTCTAAAATCACAGTAACTTTTCGAATTCAACTCGGAATGACTTGAAATTTGAGATGTAGTATAATAAGATAATGCAATAAAAAAAAAACGATTTTTTGGAAACGCCCAGGGTTTACCCCTCCCTTAAATGAAATTTGGAACAGAAATAGTGTAGACTGTAGAGGATATGAGCTGTAAAGACTTAAAATAAAACTAGAAGTTTGAAACTTATTTGTTAAGGATTTTGATTAGATATGTATAAACAAATACATTACCATTTTACCTATATGCTTGGTAAAAATAAACTCAAAAAAACTACTGAACCGATCTTAAAAATTCACCAATTAAAACTAATAGCGAGTAACATGAGCTATATTTTGTCCCGTATTCTTATCAGAAATAAAACTTCTCAAGTGAAAGCGAGCGAAGCCTTTGGTAAAATGCTAGTTTGTCAAAAGAGAGTGCAGATGATGTTTTTACTGTCTGTAGTAGACATCTGCAACGAGTGGCTTGAAACCAATTCCAAGCCATTCTATATTTTTTCAAATACACTACTCGCTGGTTTTGGTTATTTCAAAACAAAACAAATGACTCATTACCCCAAACTAAAACAATAGAATCGTGTATTCATTCCAAATGAATACACCATTTGGTTTTTTCTCAAATGCATCGAATACACCGAGTTTATATCGAACACATCGAATACACCAAATAATGCAGTACACACCAAGCGAACTGAGAATTTTTAATTACTAAGAAATGAAAGAGTGAACAATCAACAATTACAAAAAGAGTCTTAGTACATTTTCTTTGAACATATTTCATTTTCAAGAAATATGTACATATGTACGAAAAATTTGTAAACTATTATCGGTTTTTGCTATTCAAAATTCTTGCTAATGTTATAAATGCAAATTTAACTCTGTCTGTTCGCTTTTTTTTTGTATCCGTCTCCCGCCCAAACCACTGAACCGATTTAAATTAAATTTTGTACAGAGATAGTCTAGAACCTGAGGAAGAACATAGGCTATATATGTTATCCCTATATTCCCACGGGAACGGAAATGCAAATGGGAAAAATTCTTTCACCGTTAGAATGCTACATCACCCACGAGTAAAAAACTCTAACTCATCAGCATATGCCCACGGGATTGGCAATGAGAAATTAAAAACTTTCAGGTTAAAACTAGAAACAAACAAAGAGGAGCATCACATAATTCATTTGCATCAGTTCAAGCCACTCGCTGCACTCAGTGTGCTTGTAAATGTTCTGTTTGTATTTTTTTAATTGTTGTATTCGGTGTGTTGATAACTGTTAGGCTTGTTTTGTTCTGTTTAAATCAAGCATTCAAGCCTAGGAGAGAAACCAAACAGTGTATTCGTTCTATTACGAAGAGATCGAATGGTGTGCAGTATTTGCTTTTTTAGAATAGTGTATTCATTTTTAGTGTACACTAATTTCTAAGCATTCTACGAACAGAATACACTGAACTACTGTGCTTGATTCGAAAAGGTAAATGAATGTATTCATGCAGACCTCTAGCTCTGTAGGGGTTCTCGGACCAATTCTATTTCTAACATGTTTGAGTGTTTGCAGAGCTCTTTAGCTTTCGTTTTTATTTTGTCAAATGGATAAATCCCTTTTGATTTTTTCTAGAAGTTTTAGTAAAAGAAATCAATTTTCCGTCTAAACAGATCCCCACGGGATCCTTGAATTTATGTGACTCAAATAAATTTAAAAACTATTTTTTAACAAAATGTTCCTTTCAGTAAACAAATTTTGTTTGAAACTTCCGAAAAAAGTTTAAATAATTTGCTTACTTATAGCCGCAACGTAAAAACCCAAACCATTCTGTTTGCCATACATCCCGTTCAAACCAATGAATATGAGTAGGTATACCATATTTGTAACACACACTACACACAAAAGCTGACAAACAATTGCACATACATACTACATGCCTACCTACTCCGAACACGCATTTCACTCTCGATCACAATTGGGAGTAGGTATGATGTAACCTGTTTCAAGCTTTAAAGCAATAATCACGGTAGTTGGAGTGTGGTGACCTACTTCAATAATTGCATGGCCTACTGCACTTGGCCAATTTTCTTTCTCACTTTATCTTCTATTAGGTTCTTTAAGCAATTTTATATTTCGTTCGTGATATGCATATACCTACTTACCTATTGCACACACCACAGTATATAAGTAATATGTTTGTGGTTGTATAAGATTATGTGCATGAGACCATTATGCATGCTTATTGCTCTGCTTTCAAATAGGTACCTACATAAATATGTATATACATAGTATATACATATTTACATAATAATTATGTATATAGGATAAGGATACAAGTGGTATATATGTATGTATGTGTTTAGAATAAAAATATAGATACTCCTGAGCTACGCATTCGATGCCTACCCACGTATCTTGATTCGAACACAATTTTCATATTTTACGCTCTTTTGACTTTCTGTCAATTTAATTTGCGTTCGCAGCTATAGCTATGTATGTACCTACAAATGTAAATGTGTTAACAGACATATGCATTTACCTTGTAAGTTTTGATTCCAAGGCAATTGTATAAGTTACGAAAAGTGAATAAATAAAATTGTATAACATCAAAAAAACAGAAAAAAAGCTTCACATTTCTTTAAAGTAGGTTAGTGGGTCACCAATATAAAACCTGCCGGCTTCTAACAGAAACTCAAACCGACAAACTGAATGTGTTTGTAGGTGAGTAGTGTAGGTAGGTGGTATACAAATGAATGTTCTTGTATTTTAGGTGCATATTATATTTTATATCTCAGCTTTTATCATTTTAATTTGCTGCTCAGATTGTTTTTTTTTTTTAATGTTACTTAGCAGTGAAGAGATATATGTACTCATAAATTCAATATGTGTCAAGGCCTTAAACCTTGCTTGTTACATAGCTATAACACTGTTAGTGCATATTACGTACACCAACCAAGCACAAGCAGTGCTTTGAAACAACAATAAAGCTTTTCTCTTCTCTTGAGAACGAACAACAAGCAAACAAAAATAAAATACAATGAGTTGAGTGAGTTGGCGAAGTAGTATAGGAAAATAGGTATACTTTTCTAACATAGACCTCAATCGTGAAAGTGGGTCACCGATACACTTTCACTTATTACATTATTCATACAAAGCGCACGCCGGCGAACCCGTCCAACCGCCATCGCCATAGTAAAATGGAGGTAAAAGCAAAAGTAATGTGCGCTCATGAAGTGACTGTGTGTTGTCAGAGTTGTCAGCTCACGAGCTCTTTTTGCTTAATTGTGTGCGAGTGTTGGTTATTTCATATTGAAAGCAAAAGTAAAGTCATGTCATGGTAGATGAGAAAGCTTTTTGAATGTGTATCCATTAAAAAGTATGCTGTAATCGGTGCAAACGGCATTCGGAATGCGTTGTATCTTGTATCTGCGTTTGTTTTTTTTTTTTTTTTTCCTTTGTTTTTCTTTTTTAATATTCGCTTTGAGCAATAAAAAATTATAATAAAATAATACCTACCCACTAAAGATCAACATAAAAAAACATTTAGGTTAGGGGTACCTAGTCTGTAGGTATGTATGTATGCATGTATGGGTATGTATCTGGCACGAGTTGCTCCAGTGGTTGATTTTCAGCTTGTGACTCCAAACATACTCCAAAATGATTTATGTTAGCTTATTTTTTGGTTGAAAACAAAAAACACTTTGTTCATGACCAAGACTTGAGATGTCCAATATGTACATATACATGCATAGTTTTTAGGTGATTTGCATAAGACGCAACAAAACGCTGGCGCATGTTAATACATACAGTTTACATAGGTTTGATCGAAACAAGAAAAATCGTTGAGGGGAGGGAGGTTCATTTTTCCGTTTATAAAATTCGGCTAATCTTCTGAACTGAAAAACCGTTCATGCGTACCTAGCCTAAGCGCTTGTTCACACGAAGACATTTTGCTCGTACTTATCAATAAGCTTTATAGACATTTACTCATGATTATTCTTTAGAATCCCGCATATGCCAACGATGATGGAAGATTTCGTCATTCGATAAAAAAAATCAAATCCAATAGACATCGTCTAAAAATTGCTTTAAAGTTTATACTTCTTAAATGGATCGCCCTGTGGGTATGTATGCTTCGACAAAAATAAAATAAATAGCGTGGTTCAACAGAGCGAAGAGTCTCAAGCCTAGCTCATTTCTCGCAAACATTACTTGTGAGGGAATGGACGGGACCTACGATTTTCTGCCGATTTCGATAGGCTAATCGAGAAAAAACTTTTCATGGCAATGAAATTATTATCGGAGGACATGCCAACTCCATTAAAAAAGCATTATTTTTTGTGTTGGGATTTAAACCACGAACCTCCGACGTAACAGGCAGACATGCTAACCATTTTGTCACGGCATAGATTAGCTCACTTGGCGTCCAATTTCTTAATCTAATCAATCTAAGAACAGGTTTGAGATATGCGTTTTAGGAATAAGCTTTTTCTTTAGTCAACTCAATCATGTTTCGCTCCAAAGAAATCAGTATGTTTCCTCCTAAGAACCGGAACTTTTCTATCTCCATTTATAAGATTCTCGTGTCATTCCCATGTTTCTAATTAGTAGTATTGAAACTAATATGTCTGTATTTTGTTTCTGAAACGGTGAAACTTATTTCGAAAAAAGGGTATGTTCGCAATTCGAACTGGGCCAGTATTACAAATAACGATACTCGTAAAAAACTGCTTGTCATCGTTACGTTGCGATTATTCACGATACTCGACTCCATTCTCGTTATTTAAAATCGGTTGTAGTGGCTGTGTTTTTTTTTTTCTTTTTTACTTGCGATTATATGTATTAGCTAAGTTTTGCAACCGTGCAGAAAAAACCTGAACCGCTTGACCAAATTTATTCAAAATTTACAGCTAGCGTTAAAATGAATGGCTAACGCGATTTTGACGAAATTTCATTTGGTAGGTTATGATTTTATATTATAATGTCGGCCTCCTTTTTGTCATTCTCTCGCCAAACTCAATCCTATACATTTATGTGTTTTTGTTTCTTTGTCGTGACGGATTTTCGTTTCATCGAGTTGCTAACCACAACGATTTTAAAGAAGTTTTACTTCAATAATAAATCGGTGGATATTTTGGTTGTGTCATCATCTTAGGGCGGTATTGAATACACCGCTTGAATCTAAAAGTTCAGTAATATCAATTTCATAAAATTGGCAACCACATTCGCTTCAAAAATTTCGCACAAGACATGTCTTACTATGAAGTTTCGGGGACGGCTCCAAATAAAATTTTTGGAAATCAACAAAAAATAATTGCCGTTCAATGTGCGGGACTTTAACTTAGTGCCAAGTACAATAATAAAAACAGATGACTCTAGAGTCGAAACATTTGCTTGGTGTACACTTTGGTAACTCCAGCTGCCAACTTTTTTTACCGCTTCTACATAAGTATCCTTGATATTGCGCGCATAGGAACTCTTGGTTGTCTTAGGAAACACCTTTCTGAACTCGTGAAAGTCGATCGAATGCCTTTTCGAACATCGAAGTCTTCCCAGGAATCACGATACTTCTCTATACGTATCCTTATATCATAGATTGCATTATCTGTTTTCAACTTACCCGCGAATACGCGGTCATCAGACATTCTTATTATTTTTTGGAGCTGGTAGCAGCTTATTTCTTCGATAAACTATCCCCTCCATAGGCGTGGAACGTGGATATATTCTATTCGTGAGCCTTCTAAATCCGATGTCTCCCATTTTTTCCAATAATCATATAAGGTCTTGTCTAGCTCAGTATTATTTTGGAGCTCTTGATGGCCTTACTAAGTTCTTCGATTTTTATCGCTATTTTAGCTTCATCATTCCACCATCAGACCCCTACATTGATCATTGCAAGTTTGTTGAATGCAATCCCATATATTATTTCGTGCTTTGCCCCTCGTATTTTGGTCTGTGTTAATGGTTTTACACACCTAATGAATTGCTCGCTTTTGTCTTTTTCATCTTCCCCGAGTAAACCTTGTTTGTTTGACTTTCATCACTGCGTCCAGTCAGTGGAAGACGGTGTTTCTGGGCCACAGCTTCTCCCAGTTTCACTCTGCAGTCTTTCATTCGAGGAATAACAGTAAGTGACAAAGTGTTGGCTCTGTTTCTGAACTTTTTCTTATTTTTCTATTTCTGTGTTACGAGCATCCTGATATCGAAAGGATTACAGCCCTTCGCCTTTGGCTAAACCACGCTGGCCGGTGCCGCGCTGATCCTGTTTGATGATAATACATTAAGACCATGTGACTTGTACATACTAAGGATATCTTATACAAGGAGGTTCTTGTTGCTGTATGTCATATCTCACTGATCGTCTTCATAAACCTCATTTGTTTTTCCAACATGCCCATTCAAACAGGATGGTGCAACAGGGCGGGGAGTTCCGGGGCGCAGCGCACTTTCCTTTACTATACCTTGTGAGGGAATGAAAGGGACCTACAATTTTTTTGCCGATTCTGAACGGCTAATCGCAATTACTTTGGAGTAATTGCCAATTCCTAGCTAAAAGCGATATCCGTGAAAAACATTTTTTCTTTGATGTTCTTGGAAATCAGACCTCGATACTCTCACGTAACAAGTGGACACGTTGACCATTACTCCCCGACCACCACCCTTCACAGCTTACAGGTACAGCATATGTAATTACTCCTATTGTGATTGAGCTGTAAATTGATGATCCTTTTCTGGTGATTTCATCCGGGGCTTTATGGCAAGCTATGGTTATTATTCAAGCTTGGGCGTTTTAAACTTGAGTCAGCCTAGATTGCTTTTTGAAATGACAATAAATGCGGTTTAGGTTTAGAGAAGATTTCGCTTCAGGAAATCGTTTGCTTCTAGATCGCTAGTGTTTCTAGCCTCAGAATGGTTGCTCAGTCAATGTAATCGATTGTGTCTTTGTAAGATCATGTTTTGTTGGTTTTTACCAAATATTTCTCTCTTAGTCTTTTAGAGTCGATATTAAAATTATAGGTCCTTTAAACGCATTAGGCCACCAGATTTCCATAGCTTTGTTGCCACCCTATATATTTACTTGAGTTAATTCTAAAAACTGCGTCATTGTTTTTAAGTTGGCAGTTAACGGATGCCCTAGTTTCCATTGAGGTGTAGTAGATTTGTATCCACGGGCATAAGTTTAGCATAACTGTTCGTCTGTTATTATAAAGAAGTTATCTTATGATTCTCAAAGACTAACCTATCGCTTTTGAGACCAATGTATCCGTTACAAGTTTGATCGTTAAACGCGTTTACGTAATTTTGAGTGCTTTGTTTTTTCCAGCTTTTCTTTCGATTATCTTATCAAAGTTTTGTTGGAACACGTGATAAAAGTGATTATTTTAAGTAAAAATGACAGTTTGAAGTGAATTTCAATTAGCTTGCACATGAATCGCTGCAAAAAAAAAAATTGGTAAAGCTTTCACCCAAGTTCCGTTGAAAAATATGTCACGGTACTTATTTCTATCACGAAAACAACAGCGTCTCTTTTTACTTGTGATTGTTAAATATCATTATTCTAATAAAGTAAAGGGTGTGTTTTTTCTAGACATATACAAACTCAAAATGAAATAAAATACTTAAAAATCAGATTCAATATCATGGTACTGGTTTTAAATAAAAAGATATTCTTATACAATTAGTGCTTAAGAACGATTTCGGGCTGCTAGATCGAATGAAACGTAGGTAGTCGAAAAACTTAATTTTGAACCAATTTTTCGAAGAACTGGGGCAGTATATCGGTAATATTCATTGTAAAATGGCAAAACGTACTGACCACAAACAAATCGCCAATCGTCAAACTGACAGTCATTAGAAACGGTATTGCCAATTCAAAAAGCGAAATCCCAAATGGCTCTTGAAGCAAATTGGATTTGTAATTTGCTTGCAAGCAAACGCCTTCTACAAGATAACTTGCACTGTGTGACTAGTCCATGCAAGCTATCATAAACAAGCAAACTATTTCAAATCCCTTTTGTCAAGTGCTTACCTCTTGATCGTTCCTGTGGAGAAGTTTTTTTCTTTTTTCAGGGTGGTACCCGTGGCGTGAGGGTTAGCATGTCCTGCAGTCGTCGCGCGGATTACTATTGTAATCCACCATAATGCAAGATTAAAAATTCCGTAGTAACTAGTGGTGGTGTTTTTTTTTTTATTTTTTGGTTTTGTTGTATTGTAATTTGTATATGTAATTTAAATAAAACGTTTTTCCATTCTGAAACATAGTAATTTTGAAAAAATTATAGCTTCCTGTTTTTATTTGAATTTTTAAATGGATTGACTGGCGTAACTAGTAAGTTAGTAATTTTGCTTTATTTCATGGTAACGCTACTTTATACAATTATTTAAAATATTCAAGAAATACTATATAGATATTACAGAAAAATGTACATGTTCGTATAAAATAAAAATTAATATTAATGAAAAAGGAGCTTAACATGAAATAGTTAGGACTATTCTATTGACAAAGTGTCAAGAGGCGAATAATCCGTCAATTGAAATGAGTACATTCAAGAGAATGGATGGAGTTCGATGGGGAAACAAAACATATAAGAAAAATGAGTGTAAACAATTCAAACTATTACGAAGAAAGAAAAGTTAATTTGTGATAATCATAGATACAAAATATAGTATAGAAGTTAAAATAACTAAAATCAAAAAAATGTAGATAAGCAGAAATGAAAAAATAAGCAAAAAATAAAGGAAAGGATAAGAAAACAAAAAATTTGAAAGAAGATAAATCATTTATGCTATTGGAACTAAACAGATTACTATTTCGCGGTGATCAAGTGTAAACAGCCAAGACTTGACTTTTCTCAAAAAAATCGACTTGTTTCTCATGCATCTTATACTAATTGGTAGTAAATTAAATACACGCGGTGCAGTAATAGCGTAGAAATGGGAATAGTGTGCTTTGTTAATAGTAGGCACTGTTGCGAAATTTAAAGCATTGACACGTAAATTGTGGCTACTGTAGAGCCTAGAAGCGTTGTAACCAGAATTGATAAAAAACAATTTAAGAACTTTATAAAAATATAAGTGCCTTAAGGGAAGAAACTCAAGCCTCCTAAACAAATCAAAGCTAGGAGTTCTACGGTTAACCCT
Source organism: Melanostoma scalare (assembly GCA_949752695.1). Lineage (NCBI taxonomy): Eukaryota > Metazoa > Arthropoda > Insecta > Diptera > Syrphidae > Melanostoma > Melanostoma scalare. Next base: position 208,300,753 of record OX456984.1, on the reverse strand, counting down.
ACACAAGATTCGGATCGCATGCTTTTGTTTCACTAACAAGGGTTCAATTTTATTGGCGTTTGTACCACCCCAGCAGCTGAGACCATATTCAAGTTTAGATTTAAGCAAACCGTTGTATACCAACTTCAAAATAGGCAATTCACAATAGAGACTTAGGTGGTACAACTGTCTAACAACTTTGTTAAGATATTGCTTTAAAAGAGCAGTGTGTTCACTCCAATTGATTTTCGAGTCAAGCGTTAATCCTAAATACTTAAAACTTATGGTTCGTTCAATTTCAAAACAGCAGTTCGAGCAGCTATGAAGCTCCTTGAACGTTGGTGTAACAGAATGGCAGCAATTATTATTATTTAAAAGAAATCTACTACAGCTAGGCGAATGGTAACATATAGGTATTACATCCGAAGTATTCCCTGATATTTTGAAAATCATAAATTTGGTTTTTTTGCTAATCACCAATTTGTGCAAATGAAACCATTTCCGTAAAATATCCAAATCAATATTCATGTTAACTATCAAGTCAAAATAGTTGTTATTAGAATATGATAAGGAAGTGTCATCCGCAAACGCAGTTATTTTGCCTTTGAATTTTTGGAGGAATAGGGAATTGATAAAAATAAGAAAGAAAAGAGGACCCAAAACAGAGCCTTGAGGAACTCCTGTATTGATTAGAAGCGCTTTACTGAAAGAGTTCCTAACTTTAACAATTTGCCTTCGATTTTTCAAAAAGGACGCACACCATTCGTAGAAAAATCCTCTAAAACCTGAACTATAAAGTTTCTCCAGTAACAAAGTATGATCTACCATATCAAACGCTTTAGTAATGTCAACGAATAGCGCTGCAGGAATTTTGGATTCATTAACGCTACTGTAAAGTTCAGTGCACAATTTCATGAGAGCATCCTCAGTAGATTTACCTTTACGAAACCCAAATTGGAACTTACTTAAAAAATTCTGTTTTTCTAGAAATGAGATCATTCTAATTTTTATGCCTTTCTCGAAAACCTTTGAAAAAGCAGACAAAAGTGAAATGGGGCGATAGTTATTTACCAAATGAGAATCACCACTTTTAAAAAGTGGAATAACTACTGCTGTTTTGAGCGAATTCGGAAAAATTCCTTTTTGAATGCTTAAGTTGAAAATAAATTTTAAAACATCAGACACTTGAAGAGAAATTGATTTAAGCAACTTACACGAGATGTTATCATAAGAAGACGAATTTGAATTTTTCAACGACATAATTATCTTATAAATTTCAAAAGAAGAAAATTGTTCAAAAAAGAAACTATCAGGCTGTACACTTTCATGCTTAATAGTGTTATCGCAATGGCAAATATGAACTGCAGGGTCATCTGAACTTGAGTTAGAAACGTTTGAAAAATGAGTATTAAACAGGTTAGCAATTTCTGAAGGCTCAGTTAAAGTGATGTTATTATTATGAAGTATAATATCAACGTTAGGTTTATTTCTATTCAATAAATCGTTTACAATCTGCCATTCTTTTTTAGGATTACCAAAGTTCTCGGCAAGGCTACTGGCATAATATGTATCCCTACAACGGGGAATATCTATTTTTAACTCTTTGCATAGTTTATCATAACACTGTTTTAGACGCACATTTCGTGGATTTTTGATTAAACACGAAAGCAGCTTTTTCTTTTTATTAATTTTTCTCAATAGAGGTAAAGTCATCCATTTTTTAAGGCATTTTAACTTCTTATATTTGACCTCCTTGTGGATACAATTCGAAATATGAAATTTAAGTTTACTAAGAAAAATATCAAATGCCGCTGAAGGGTCATTAGCTCGGTAGACTTCATCCCAAAACTCCACAGTCAACGCAGCTTTCAGAGCTTCAAAATCAATTTTTTGAAAATTGTCTAAAACAAAACGATTTGGCCTTACCACACTATGGCTCAGCTGTATAGTTGTGAGAGAATGATCAGTAATTTGCAAATCGTAAACTGCGGATTTATAACTTGAAGAATTATTTCTATGGAGTCTTATGTAAATGTGATCTAAACAAGAGCCCGAACTATGAGTTGATTGAAGGATCAATGATTCAAATCCAAAAGAAGAAAGAGTTGAAGTAAAAAGATCAGAATCACTGGAATTAGACAAAATATTTATGTTAAAATCCCCTAAAAGTATCATATTTTTGCAGGTTTGATCTTGTAAGAAGCCAGTGAATTCATCCACAAAGGCACTTATCGAATGACTATGTAATCTGTAGGCAGCAACAAAAGAGTAAGGAACGCCTGAAATTTCGCAACACAAACTCATAGAATCAACACTATTGAGCCTAGGATTAACAATTTTGCATACTAAATTACTTCTATAAAATAAATAAACTTTTGACGTAACCTAGAGGACCGTGGTTCGAATCCCAACAGAGTCAAAAATGTTTTTCCACCCTTCTTCGCGAGGAATTGTCAAATCCTCCTGTCAAATCATCCTAGTAATTACATTGCCATGAAAAGCGATTTCTTAATTAGCCATTCGGAACCGGCAGAAAATTGTAGGTTTCTGCCATTTCCTCACAAAGGCAGTGGTTGTGAGAAATGCCCCGGGGCTCCTCGCTCTGTTGCGCCACCCAATTTATTTATTTTTATTCAATCGCATCTTAATTACTGTGGCGTATGAGTACTTTTTTTTTCTTCGAAACCAGACAAACAAAATAATAAGAGCTAGTTCTATGACTGTCACTTTGACTATTAGCTGTATTTGACGTTTGCTTCCATATGCAAGTGAGTTAATGTGTCACCGCTAGTATTCGCTGTATGACTCTGTTCATATGAGTCTGTTGTTTTTCTACGGACGGGGCACCTGCTCACATAAAAACGGAATTGTTTTTCGAAAAATTATAGTAAAATTAATAGGGTGACGCGCGCAGCAGTACGGGAAGCCTTGGGGCTTAGCAAATTTCTCATAATAATGCCTGGTGAGGAATGGAGTAGGCCTACAAGTTTTTGCCGATTCTGAAAGACTAATGGAGAAAGCGCTATTCGTGGTAATGAAACTACTGTCGAATGACTTGACAGCCCCCACGGGTATCGCCCTTTCGTGAGAAATTGACAATTTCTTCGAAAGTTATTTAATGTCATGAAAAGCGTTTTCTCGATTATACGTTTGGAATCGGAAATGCGCTAGGGCCCGGGGCAATCACTCTGCTGAGCCACCCGATTTATTTATTTTTAAACCAATTGTTATCGTTGGTTTTGAGTACACTAGTTGCTCAATCGAAAAGATTTGGAACATTTCTCGCAAACAAAAAACATGCTAGCCCAAAGCGTTCAAGGGGAAGACACTTCCAGTGAAGTGATTTATTAGCTTGTAGAGATTCGTAGGACATAGGAACACCTAATAAGAAGAAATCACTTGAAGCAATCGCTTGCTTGCAAGTACTGTTTGGGTTTTCGCAAGAAAAAAGTTTTCCTTTTAGGAAGTATTTTGCTTACTGATTGCACTTACTTCGCATAGTGTAAGGGCACCTTAAGAGAAGCATAATTGATTGAGATTGAGATTAATTGCGATCATATTTACAACAAAATGTATTGTACAAAGTATGTATACCGCTTAACCGATTTTCCTAAAAATTTGCAGTAGGGTAGTAGTAGGGGATTTTTGAATACTGTCTCTAAGTCTTAAAATAACGGTACCTGCCATACAACTTATATAATAATACTCATTTTTCTCGTATACGACTATAACGATTTCGACAAAGTTTTATGTGAAATATTATTTTTCACATGCGTGTCATTATTTGGAAAATTTTACATTTTGAAATTTCTACTGATTTTTTAAAAGATTTATATATTTTCAAAACTACATTTTTGATTTTTTTTCAAATTTTTTTTCAAAACTTCTTCTGGCAAGATCTTAAAATTTGCATTCGAGATTTTTAAAAAACTCATGAAAAATAAAAAAAACTGGTCTAACGATTTTGATTAAGTTTTCAGCGTTTATATTGTGTTAGCAGCTGTAACAAAATGTCAAAAACTTTTGGAATATCTTATAAATTTTTTTTTTTTTCAATATTTCATATGATTTTATTCAATTTTCATACTTGATGTGTAGTTGGCAACCCTGCTCCACCAAATAAATTATGAAGAGCGAATACTAAAACTTGTACTAAGCCTAAAGATAGTTGATATTGTACTTAGCACACAATCGTAAGTTCGTATGACCTAGTCGTGCCCACTTTTTTGTTTGTTTGTAATTAAAATAGGGCTCCAAAACTACTGAGCCGATTTGAATGAAAATTGGAAAAAATAGAGATGGTCTAGAGCCCAGGAAGTAGCATAGGCTATATTCTCCAATAATCCCTCGGGAACGGAAACGGGAACGTTATCGAAAACTTAGTGTTTATACTGAAAAGGATCCAGAACTACTGAGCCGTTTGGAATAAAACTTGGAACAGAGATGGTTTAGAGCCTGAGAAATGACATTGGGTATATTCTCTCCTTATAGTCTTTCAGGAACGGTAACATATGTACAAATTTATTAAATACTGGACCTATTTCAAAAATTCTTTTACCGATAGTGTTTCAGGGTCTAGTGGAAAGCACAATATATACTGCGATTCGAACCTTGAACTGCCTCGTAAAAGTCAGGTATGCTAACTACTACGCCACGGGCATATCTACCCAAAGTTTTAACGCAATTGGCTTACTGTTTGAAAAATATTCAACACTCGGTCAAGAGAAATAATTTTTCAAGAATTTACTCTTGGTATTAAGGCACTTACTGTCCAATCTTTAGTTTATGATATGATTTTCTTTGGTATTGATACTACATGGTTCTCACGACTTCAAGAAATTTAATTTTTTTTAAGCTGATTCGAGTAACAGCTTTTGAGATACACCCCTGAGAAGTCACGCACACGAGGTCAACTAATCTTACTCACTCAAAACTTTCAACACGTTTTTTTCGAAACTTTTTTTTGAAGTTAACCTTCTTATGCGACTTACAAACATGGAGCGTAACACGTTTAACGCGGATTATCGATTGCATATTTTTCGGCACTGCTCGCAATTCGTCATTCAGCCAGACGATTTAATTGTAGTGAAATGTATTCTTCGGTGGAAGTTTGCATTATTTTCGGAGAAAATCAAATTGAAACTAGTTCTTTGTTCTTTTTAATGCGTTTAATATTATTTGCAATTCATTTCTTAAGAAAAATCTCAAGATCTCATTAAATTCTTCTAAATAGTTTTTCAATTTGTATCGTGTGTGTGAAAATCAAGACTGTCTTGTTAAATTAATGTTCTTGTACAGTCTTGTGTACAAGTAACAAGTTGTTATGTTAAATTATTATAAAAAGTACAGTATAAATGTTTATATGTGTTTAAATGTTTAGTGTTGTATAATTTTTATAATAGTTTGTGAAACTTGTATTAAACCAATAAAAACTTTCGGACCTGATGATGTTCATAATCATGAACGAAACGTCGCCGTCGTCTTAAAAAAGAAATTGTTTTCTTTTTCTTTAGTGACCTAACAAATTAAAATACCCAACAAAGGTCAAAAACACATACTATAATAGAAAATATTTAATGCCTAGTTTTTAACGCGAAGTTTCACTTCTTCCGCGCGGAGAGACCCCACGCACTATTTTTTTTTTTTTTTTTTAATCGGTTGTGGAGATTCCTCGGGAACTACTCACTGAACCTTGAAAGATCTTCATAAACTTTGACGTAGGTCCTCGAAACATAATTTACAAGGACCTGAATTTTTGTTTTTTTTTCGAAATATTTTGACCCAAATTTTATTTTTTTGTAAAAATGTCTTCCAAAAACACAATTTTCTTTTTTTCATCCTTCGTCCGAGCTCTAGTCTATGGTCTTAACAAAAACATTTTTTTGTTAAGTTCAAATGGTCATGTAAAGTCTGCTGTCAACTTGGACGCACCTTTTTTCGATAGTTCGCCGGAAATGAGGTCACAATGGCTAAGTTTTGAAAATTTTTTTAAGAAAATTTCAGAAAATGTTTATTAAATGTTTAAAGACTAAAAAGTTTGAACAACATATTTTATATCCAAAAAATTGTTAAAAAAAAAGACCGTTTTTTGTCCTTGAAACCAACCCATGTATTCCCTTAAGAACCAAATAAAAAGATTTTCTCAATGAATTCAATACCAAACACACTTTTCCTTAGGTACAGAAGCAAACTTAAAAAAAAGAAGTGAAACCATTGATACTGACTACATGAAAATTGATCCTTCTCTAAACTAAATAATGAAATAAACAAATTAAGCTCTTCTTAAATCTTCTATTGTAAAAATCTTTTCATTAAAAAGGACATGAACATAAAATGTTGTAGGTACAGATGTAGGCAGGCACCGTACTTTTTTTGATACGTTAATGGTGTGTGCTTACAATTAAAATTAAATTGTGTACAAATTTGAAGTAATTGCTATTGATTCAAAGTTATTGCTAAGCATTGGTTTTGGCTTTGGCACTAGCCACCAGCACAAAACAAAATTATCATTTCATTACTTATATGTGGGTACCTTCGTTGATATTTCGAAAAAAAAAAATTATTATTTTACGAAATACCTACTTCCCTCAAGTAACTAGCAGCAATTTACAATAGAGCTTTGACTGTACCAAAACTTTTCATGCTTCCAGTAAGTTTCACTTTCGCTTTCGAAGCACAATACATGAGTGTTTTGTTTAATTCGCTCCCTACATAGATACATATATAGCTCTATAAGTATGTATTTGAATGTTTTGAATGTATGCACCAAGTATTACAAATCGTAATACAAACAAAGGTAAAGAAGAGCATCAGATCGTAAGCTTTCCACACCATGTCGATGTCGATGTCGAATGTCGTTGGGTTTTTGTTTTTCATTTCATACGAAAAGCTCCTTTTTCTGGCCCAAGTAAAAAAAACAAGTTTTGGTGTTTTCAGTGAGAACAACAGTGATGACGACGCGGCACTGCGACTGTGAGGTATTATGTGATATAGATGGATTGATTTAGTCGAGTTTTTCGAGAATACGTAATGAATGTGGAGTAGGTACATTCGCGGGAATCCTAGCATTTACTTAAGTTTAGTCAATCGTGATCCGTGGCGGCTGGCAGTTGCATTTTCTCACCAACCGAAATAACGAAAAAGAAAAAACTTGTTTATTAGTATCTAAAGACTAAAAACAATCTGACGTAGATTGCGTTTTGTTTTGATATCTCTCCACTCGTCAATTTGAATTGTGTGTAACTTTTACATGGATATTCTATCAAATTGCATTCAAGAACGAACCATTTAATGATTGAATGAAAAAAAAACAAAAAAAAAAAAAACATGTTGTACAATATCAGCCCAAGGATTATGATAATTGTACGAACAACTCTGTGATAATAAATAAAATCAATTCTATTATTTTATTCTCCGTATATATTCATAGAAGAAGTGTTTTGATTATCTTACCTATACATTTCAAATTCAAAACTGTGCAATTCGTGCAATTCTAATTTTCAATCAAATTAATATTCAACAGTGTAATACAAAATATACTCGTATAAAAGAAGTGTTTATTCGTCTCCTTAGATACAAGATACATATATGTTCATAGATATATATACAATACAATACATACAAAATAAAAAAATATAAAAGTATCGTTAGTTAAAAATTCTCGATGTGGAATTCCATTTTGCGTTCAAAACATGCAACAAACCTTATTGAATATTTTGATGAAGTTCAAAATTAGGCATTTTCTTGTGGTGTGTGGTCAAATTGTTGAATGAATCATAGTGAAAACGAAGTTTTGTTTATCCGTCCCTTGTTTATTACTTTACCTCAAAGATATTGAAAAAGAAGATACTTAGTGCGAAATAAGAATCAACAAGCGTCTTTTGATTTAAAATTTCGAGTAATTTACTACTCCACACTCTCTGTTTGTTTTTGATGGTGTTTGAAAAAAATGTTATTAGAAATGGAGCAACAGCAATCTGCAGCGTCATTCATTTCGTCGCTTAATATGCCACCATTTTCTATGGGAAGCTTAGAACAACAGCCTCCTCCTAGTCCGGCGATTGGTGCAACATCGCAATCAAATGTTGTTAATAATACCTCAAATGCGGCATCAAATAATGTCGGAAACAATAATAACAATGATTCTCCTTCCATGAACAATGCTGATAGCAATGTTGCTCAAAATGACTTTTCTACATATGCAGTTGGTAATACCAATTTGCATTTGAACAATCCAACCAGCAGTATGCATAACCATCAACAGCAACAGCAGCAGCAGCAGCATCATCATCACCATCATCAGCAGCAGCAGCAACAGCAACAACAGCAACAGCAGCAACAAGCACTGCAACAGCAACAGCAACAACAACAGCATCAACATTCAATTTACCCACAGAATCAAAATATTGCCAATTCAAATTTTTCATACTCGTACATTTACAATTTTGATTCACAATATATATTTCCAACAGGTTATCAAGATAATACGTCTTCGCATTCACAGCAAAGTGTTGGAGGAAGTGGAAGTATTGTCGGAAATAACGGTCCAAATAGTGCGGGTAATAGCAGTAGCAATGGTGGTGGAAATGTCGGTAGTGTCATAAATGCGAATCCGAACAGTGGATATATATCGCTTATACCACCACCAGTAGGTACAACAGGTTCCGTAGGTCATGGTGGCGAAGGAATCGACTTTAAACACCTATTCGAAGAACTATGTCCTGTTTGTGGAGACAAAGTTAGTGGATATCATTATGGACTATTAACGTGCGAATCGTGTAAAGGTTTTTTCAAAAGGACCGTTCAAAATAAAAAAGTTTATACCTGCGTAGCTGAAAGATCTTGTCATATTGATAAAACCCAGCGTAAACGGTGTCCGTATTGCCGATTCCAGAAGTGCTTAGAAGTTGGAATGAAACTAGAAGGTGAGTTTTTTTTTTCTTTATTTTTCTCATATTTCTTACCTCTCTCTATTCATTGCCCAAAACAAACGCAAATGAACAAACTTTTGAAAATGAAGCTTATTTTAACTTCACTGAAGTCCCCCTTTTGAAACAATGTAAAAATAAAGTTCTAAAAACGTTACGTCACGTTGTACCTATGTGATTTCATGTACATTTGCTCCGCTTGCAACTTTCTGTTCTACTGACCTACCCCAACCTTCATCAAATTAATATATCTCTGTATATCTTCTTCTGTATAAAAGTAACTAAAGTTTCTTAGGTAGGCATAGGGCACAGGCATGTTTTACACGTTGGACTCTTCTATTTTCGTTAATTAGGTCATTCGATGCATTATTTAATCATTTATCGGGATAGCGAAAACTATTAAATTAAAACAAAACCATGTGTCTGTCAATTTTTTGGTATTAACTAAATTTTGTATCTCACATAACTCCTCATGGCTATTATAACTCTGTCTCTTACATTCATGACCTAGTTTCTTGTTCGTTCATATGTTATATGTGCAACACCGAAAGCTTTTCCGTTGTATAATGTATGTCATTGTATTTGTGCGATTGTATAATACTTAAAAACGCTTTCGATTATGTTCATAATTCTTCTGTGGGTATGGTCGTTGGTATGGTGTTTGCTGTGCTGTGCTGTGCTGTGCTGTGCCGTGCCATGGTGCTGTGTACCCACTACTGGTATACAAATGAAGAAACGTTTTTATTATCAGCTTATTATGGTGTGTAGATGTGTGTACACCAAAATAAAATAAAAAAAGAGACTATGAATTAAAAGTATGCATGTAGAAGCCAAGCTGTTTTTTTTTTTGTTTCCATTCGTTGTCTTTTTCTTTATTTTCTTTGTCGAAATGAGTCAAAAGGCTTATTTCAATAATTTCGATGTTTCTCAATGACGACGGGTTTTTGTTTTACTCACCTACTTTTGTTTTCATTTAGGTAGGTTGGTGGTAGATTGGTATCTATACCTAGATTTGCGCCACATGTTGTGTTACCTACCTACAAACTCAAAAGAAAGAAAAGTATTGATGTGTTGACCAATGTCAAATATTTTTTTATTTATTTTACTTTCAATTAAACGACGTACGAAAATAAATATAAAATGTGTTTCGACGAATTTCAAATGTAATGTTCTAATTATTCTGTCCTTGACCTACTCCAGATTCAAAAATAGTTGTTTTAGCTTGATTTGTGTGGTAGTTTCTCAATTGATATAGGAGGGGAGTGCATAGATGATAATCATAACGACAACGTGAACGACGACGAATTCATCCAAAAGCTTCAAAGATACTTTTGGTGAATACACACATAAGTTGAAGGAGGGAGGAGGTACCTACCCGGTGTGCCTGCCTGTCAGTGTGCATGTAAGTATGTGTTTGACAGCTATGTAATGTTGTGTTCACATGCTCATTTCTGCTAAAAAAAAATTTTCTTATGAGAAATATGCTTGACCTACATTTTCTGTTTCGTGCTTAAAAAAAAAAAAGCTTTTACTTGTTTGTGTGAAATCGGTTTTTCTTTTTGGATAATTTTTTTTACATTTTTTTTCTTCTTCTATAAGACGACACGTATTGTTGAAGGTTTTGTTATCAATAGTTTAATACTTTTGTATACGACCTGACTTATGATTTTAATACGCATAGGGGCTAATATGTTGCCTCGAAAGTTTCAATGGGTTTTTTGTTAGTGTAGGTTCAATTTTAAAAACTCACATTTTTGACCTGAATATGAAAAAATAGGTTTGACGGTAGGTACCTACATAGATAGGTACGAAGTAGGTTGGTACAAAAATACAAAACAAAAATATTTGAAGAATAGTGGAAAAAATATTTCGGTGTTTGGGTAGATATGTACATAGCTTTGTAAACCAAGGCAGATATTAACGAATATTTTATAAATATTTTGGTAAATATAAGGCATCCAAATTTTAAATCGCATTAACCCTTAAACCCTACCCTGGGGTCCAGCGCCATTGCAAACATACAATTTCTTGATTTTTTTAAAAACTAAGCAACTCACACCAGTGCCACCCATGGAATTCTCATATTATCGCAGCAGACGTCTAAAAATCAGTCATTTATAAATTTTCGAGTGGTGCAGTTGAAAATATTTGAGCTTCGGGGTCCCATAGACCCCAGGGTAGTGATAGTTAAAGTTTTTGAACAGTTTGACAGTGTTTCAAGACGAGCGAAACGATGGCCATTGGCTTTGTTTTATGGAATCTTAAATATTGTTGGTGTGAATTCGTATGTCTTCCTCAAAATAGCGTCCAATAAAACTCAAATAAGTCGAAATTTCTTAAAAAACTTAGCCCTGGAACTCATTAAACCCCAAATGGAGGAGAGGTTTACTTGGCCAACTTTGCCATCCAATCTCCAGGTCCTCATTGGAAATATTTAAAAAAAGAATCGACCTGTGGCTGAGTCAACATCTTCAGTCACTACAAAAATTAGATGTGCCGTGTGTCCACGAGACAAAGACCGCAAGACCAAAACACGATGCAGCAGTTGCCGAAATCCACTTTGTGGCGAACATAGCCGCTCAGTGTGTCATAATTGTCTTGATGTAAACTTTTAAAACATTTTTCACAAATAAACATTCCTATCTTTTATGTTAGTAAATAAAATTTTTGATTAAATTGTTTTTTTTATTAAATTGAGGCAAAAACCTTTTGGGGTCCCTAAGACCCCAGGGTAGCAATAGTGTTTCTCCCGAGATGGGTAGGGTTTAAGGGTTAAGGTACCCGCGTCGCTGGCACGTGGTAAAATGTTAAGATTTTTTTAAAGTCCTTTCAGTTGTGGTTTTGAAAATAGCTTTCTTTTTTATTCTTACTATTTAATCAAAACGATAGTTTTAACGTCTGACATGTTTTCTTGACAGTACCTAAAAACTACCTTACTAATTTTCAGGAACCCTTGCCGTACAGGCTAGTAAATTGCACACACTCTGTTACCACTTCAAAATTTTAAAATCAGTGAAATCGAACTTGTTGATTGAATTCGCTGTGTATGCTGTATACGTACCTTCCTGATTTTAAAATGTAAAATAAAAAAAAAAAATAGCACTAACTTTTTGAAGTGAAACTTCTTTAGAACCGTGGTGATTTGAAACTCGATGAAACGAAAATGCGTCACGATAAAGAAACAAACACAAACGTTTAGAATTAGGTCGGCGAGAGAATGAGACAGAATGTGGTCTAAAACCACACTGATAAAGAATAGTTGATATTTTCAGTCGTTCACATAATTAGTACAGCAGACAAATCTTACAAACGAAGTCAAGATGGCTTATTCTTTTATAACTGGCGCAATTGTGAGGGTCTCGCTTTTTTAGGATCGGACATACGATACGGAAGTTCCATTCATTAGCTTAAATAAATAAATAAATAGGGTGGAGCAACAGAACGAGGAGCCCCAAGGCTTAGTGCATTTCTCACAACCAAACCTTGTAAGGGAAATGGAGGGGACCTACAATTTTCTGCCGGGTTCCGAACGGCTAACCGAGAAAGCACTTTTCATGGCAATAGATTTATTAACGGAGGACCTGCCAATTCCTCGCGAAAGGCGATACCCGTGGAAAAACATTTTTGCCTCTGTTGGGATTCGAATCACGAACCCCTGGGTTAACAGGCGGACATGATAACCATCACACCAAAGGTATCACCATTCGTTAGCTGGTGCATGCTTTTTTCCAAGTAAACTTCAGCTTTTCATATTCGTTTCCAAATTCACGTGCCTGCTCTTTGAATGTGGAACTCATTGAAATCTGTCTTTGACATCAGCATTGTTAAATGGGGTAATAAAAACCGAGTAGAATTCAATGCTTCAAAAAATCCATGCTGTCTCTTGTTGTTAAAGCTTGACTTTCCCCCATTGGCATTATCCTTGCGTCTTCGAAACCGAAAAGCTGTCAGTAGTTGGTATGTGTCCAATCGATGATCTTCGTCGGAATGACCACTTATTTGAAATATCCAAAAAATGTTGCTAAATGCTTAGGTTTCTTAAGACAATGCAGAAAATTCTTCACACCTTCTGATCTGGCTACCATTTACAAAGCCTACATCCGCTCAAAACTAGAGTGTAATTCTGATATCATGTCAGGTGCTCAAACATCATTGCGACTGCTTGATAGAGTTCTAAACAGAGCCTTAAGGGGGAAGACCACTTTAGGAGCCTAAAAAACATGTTTTTTTTGGGATTTTTTTGAGAGGGTATAAAATAACCCAATCATTTTAAAAATTAGTTGAAATATTTATTAGAAGTATCCAGTATTCAAAAAAATTTTAATCTTTTCGATGACTAACAAAATGTCGGAGTTATTGAAGTTTTCCGGATGTCTGTTTCCGGCGACATCGAAAACTGCTGCAGTTATCATTCTTTTTCGGTTGATCTGAGAAAGATTTAACTTTTTAATCCAAAATTTGATTTTTCGGAAGTTTTTTCGACATATTTGACACCCGAAAAATTATTTATTTATATGTTACCTTTCAAACTTTAGATATATTCTTTCAATTTCATTTAAATCGGTTGCTTACTTTTTGAGCTACAAGACGAGCAGTTTTTGAAAAAGTAGTTTCGAGATAATTGCGTTTAAAGTTTCACCACGAGAAAATTATTAATTGTAGTAACCGGCGATTCCAGGCGCGTACAACAAACCTTCGATTTCCTTTCCCGAAACAGCTGCCTGACCATACAAAAGGTCAACAGTAGAGGGAATTGTGAAGCGAAGGTCGCTCCTCCTCGAACAACCCGAGCTACCTGACTCGTCACACGACTTCATGATGTTCTCGCGCTCTAAATGCAATAACTCTGCATCTGTTCGATGTTTTCAGTTTTCCTTTGGTCATAACGTTCTTTGGATATCATACTATCGAAATATGTAATAAAAAAATAGATTTTTTTGAAAATTTTAAAGTGATCTTCCCCCTTAAAGCTGATAGGTGATAGTTCAATTGTAAGATCGATTGATTCTCTTGAACTTGGTCGAAAAGTTGCTTGCCTCACTTTTTTTTGTTTTTTTTTTTTTTTCTTTAACAGTACTCTAGTCTAGGGTTGCTCAAAAAACATCGATACATCGAAAACATCGATGTTTACTATTCGATGTATCGAATAAATCCGATGTTTCGCACCCTTTCGATGTTTACCGATACATCGATGTTTTTTTATTCGATGCATCGAATGCAGCAAGCATTAAAAACTAAAAAGACTCACTGAAAGTGCCAAATCTACAGTGAAATTTATTTCACATGCTCTCTCTTTTCTTTCAATTTATGTATCAGTTGGATGGTGTATTTCATTCGATCCATTTTGAATAAAGCAAGCATCGTACAAAACACACTCACAACTCACAGTTACAGTACCTAACCAAATCGATTTCAGTGTTGTTTCTGTTCAATTTATGTCATACATAATATGCTCTCTTCTCCTTTACTTTATATATCCAGTAGGGCTATTCCACAAAGCGCGGCTGATCGCTTTTGGTGGCGGAAATGAATTTTCGTATTCTCAAAAGCGAATCGCTTTTAATTTTTTTTCCTGTGGAAAGCGTAAGCGCTTTCCAAACGTCATTCTTTTCTTTTGCAGAAACTATACCTTTTTGACATAATTCATTTCGTTTTCAAAAGCGATAGGTGTTGTAGTTTCGAATTACAAGCGGATTGATAGAAAAATGTAAATATAATGAAAAATTTAATTATCATCAATTGAATTGAGAGTAATTTTCCTTTTTTTTATTAAAGGAGTCAAAAACACACCACGACACAACGATTTTTGATGCTTGTTGAATTTATGCAACAACACGAAGGGATAGCAATTTCCTACAGCTATTAATGATTTGAAACAAACTTTATGCAAGGTGGCACACACGTTAGTAATCCAGACTCCTTTTTCCGGCTGGTAATACAGCTGTCTTGAGTGCAATAGGCATCGGAACCCTCCTTTGATAACTCCAAAACATCTCTCTAAGTACTTCGAAATTTTAAATGCACCGTATTGTACTTTGCTTGACTGATGTTCCCAAGAGCTGCTCTATAAGGTGTAATTAACCACGGTTCAAGAGTATAACCAGCATCACCTTCAAATGTATAAAACAATAGCATAGAAAATATAACTGCATTTAAAAATTTTTTTGATTACCAAAAATTTTGCTTTTATCTCCGTTCTTGAAAATATTTTCTACGGATACTTAGGGAAACTTGGAATTTTCACTGGAAAAATTAGGAAATAGATGACATTTGAGTGGATGCATAAGACTTCCAAATGGAAATAATGGAAGTTTAATTTCTAACCATGTTCGCTTTTCAGAATAACCTTAAGCCCTCGCAATTGAGTTATCGCTTTAAATACGATCCGCCGCGCTTTCTGGAATAGCCCTACAGAGACAGACTACACGATGTGCAGCTGCACACGCGACGCGTACGCTTTGCTCAAAACACATCGATACATCGAAAACATCGATGTTTTTATGCGATGCATCGACAAACATCGATGTAAGGTTACGATGTATCACATCGAATAAAACATCGATGTTTTTTTTTCCATGAGCATCCCTACTCTAGTCGAATAGCCAGTTGCATTTCTCCTCTGAAACAATTTGACGGCAACACCTGACTCGCTAGAAATGCATATGTGAAATGATTTACCTGACTCCGTTTTCCCCTGCATTACGATTCGCAAAAATTCAAATGCAAAGTCCTTCGGTGTCTCCTACTAAATCTTCTCCTTTAGGTATTCCTAAATGCTCGCACTGTATTTGAAGCATTTTTAGGGTATTCATAACACTTTGATGTGCGCGTTAATTAAACAAAAACTGCCTAAAAAAGTTTTGCGTGAAGGCGATCTGCACCTGTTGTTTTTTTTTTTATATTAAAGTTTGCATATGACAAGCTTAACTTCTTCTAGGTCGAGAGTACGGCATTTTTGATCATCGTCCAAGTTTAATGGGGCATTCTTTCAATTCTTTTACTAATGGTGTTTTGATAGTCGAAATGCAGTGAGTCGCTTTTTCGAAAGCTTTTTTTCGACACCAAAAGTATTGTTGAGTTGTTTACTGACCTTGATTGAGCTGCTCGCGTTTTCCAATGTCATCCTACTGAGTCGAACAAGTTTTTTGAAATGAAAACTAGACATAACCCTATACAGTACAGTTCGTCTGAAAAGCTAATTTCATAGGCGACTCTAATCAAAAGATGGTGGTGAATGCCAAACCGTCCAAAACTGACGGGCTTTCTTTTTTCTTAACCGCACTGATAACAACCAAATATTAGGTAAATGACGCTTTCAAGCTTGAAAAGTTCACTTAATACGGTTGACGACCAAAGTTATTTTTTCTTGTTTCAGAAGCGGGATTTCTAGATGAGCTATGACTTCTGTTAAAATGTTTACTTATTCGTTCTTTAAATATCTCCAAACTTCAAACGATACACCACCCCTAAATCTCGATGCAAATTTGTATATTAAGGTCGTTCATCGATGTTTCAGCAGATAGCTGATTTGAAACATTTTGCTCGTTGAAAGAACGGAAATGGCACCAAATCTTTCGAAATTTCCCAAAATAGCTGGTTCCAATTCATATTAAGCGACCCAACTGTTTTCCTTTCCGTTTTCTTTTCTTTTTCCAAAGGAACTTTAAACTTTAACCCTCTACTGCATCACTATCACTATGATCCAATGAGAAAAGAAATTTATCTGTTCGTAACTAAGAGATTGAAACCAAAAAAAAATTGTTTATGAGCTATAACTTCTGTTAAAATGTTTACTTATTCGTTCTTTAAATATCTCCAAACTTCAAAAGTTATACCACCCCTAAATCTCGATGCAAATTTGTATATTAAGGTCGTTCATCGATGTTTCAGCAGATAGCTGATTTGAAACATTTTGCTCGTTGAAAGAACGGAAATGGCACCAAATCTTTCGAAATTTCCCAAAATAGCTGGTTCCAATTCATATTAAGCTACCCAACTGTTTTCCTTTCCGTTTTCTTTTCTTTTTCCAAAGGAACTTTAAACTTTAACCCTCTACTGCATCACTATCACTATGATCCAATGAGAAAAGAAATTTATCTGTTCGTAATTAAGAGATTGAAACCAAAAAAAAATTGTTTAATTTTTTAATTTATTAAAAGTTAATAGCTTTCGCCATATATGGCTCCTAGTGCAGTTACGCATTTTTCAAAAAAAAAAAAAAAATAAAAAATACTGAATTCCGTTTATTGATTTAGCAACAACAAAGATTTCTTAAATCACTACATAGTATAAAACAAAGTCGCTTTCTCTGTCCCATGTCCCTATATATGCTTAGATTTTTTAAACTACGCAACGGACTTCGATGCGGTTTTTTTTTAAGTGAGTAGAGTGATTCAAGAGGAAGGTTTATATGTATAATATATGCATATTATAGTAGAGAAAAGCTGAGAAATTTAATGATTTGTAATGTGATGTCGTAAGAAACATATTTTTCTGCGCTTGCATTGCAAACGCTGGCTAAACCTTACTAGATATATAAAATTTATGTTCTAAGGAATTGTATATCTTAAAAAGATGAATAAAAAAGTCCGCGAAAGCATATGTTTATCTCCTAAGGATAACTCACAGTAACCATTTTTATCTTTTACATACTACAAAAAAATATGGGTTATTTACCAAACTATTTCAAACGATACAGTCAGTATCATTCCTTAACCAATTAAATACATTAGATACGTCGTACATTTCATGTAGATCAAAACTGCCCTTTACAGCATGTGATTTAAATGAATATTTTCGAAGATATTACAGACTTAAAAATTGCGGGACGTAGCGTTTGCGGCGGTACCAGCCGGCCGGGGCGGCGGAAGCGAGCCTATAAATAGCGCGTCGTATATCATGGTTTAGTATCAGCATTGTACCCGTGCGAAGGCGGGGCGTAATTATAAACAAATAAGTTATTGAAAAAAAAGTTTAACTTCATTAAAACAAATAATATTTGAATTAAATTAATTAAATTATGTATGGAACGATGCGAAACAATTTCTATCCTTGTTCAAGCGCAGATTAAGTCTACATTTTTTACACATAATGAAAGACCCGTATTTGAAGTTATTTTGGCCACAAGACAACAGCTGTTTTGCCATTCAGGAAGGTGGTCTACAGAAGCGAGCGGAATTCAAATAGCAACGGAATTCACCAAGCGAGCGGAATTCAGCAGAAAATCTTGACGTCTTGTTCTATTTTCTTTGTAGAACCAGGTAAGGCAACAGGAGTTGAAGGATTTGAGTTTCTATGGATTTGTTGGCGTTTTGGAGTGTTTTAAGTGCTTGAAGTTGAGGCAGGTTGCCCTCTTTTCAAAGAATTTTCAACTCCAATCAACCATATAAATAAATATAAAAATAAATATAAATAAATGTTAATGGATAAGGAGCCATATATGGACGTTGTCAAAAACGCGTCGTATCTTGCAGTTGGCGAATATTTACACTTAAATTCGACCTACCAATATTGAAAAACTCTAAAAAAAAAAAAATATAATAGCCTTTTAGGTATTCTGTTGTCAATAATAACTAAACTTTTATTTTAGTATTGTCGCACTACACTTTAACTGCGCGCACTGCATAACTTGATTGGGGGAAAAAAAATTGGGAGAAAACCAAATGCACAAATTTAATAAAGAAATACTTATTCTTAGCTTCAAAAACGGTACTTTTTCAGTGGCAGCTGTGCAATCGCAGTACACTTAAAATTCAAAAGCCATATATGGTTCCTTGTACAGTGAAGGGTCAAACACAAGAAAGAAATGTTCAGTAAAACTGAATTCAATAAAAATAAATTTATACTTGTTCATTTCAAGGTGGAGGGGGCTATTCTGTGCGGAGCTAATCTGCAGAGAAATCACACCAATTGGACCAAAAAATGTGTGCCAAATAGTAGATGGTTTAATTTTGAAAGTTTATTGTCAGACCACTTTCACGCAAATTTTTCTTGTGATGCAAACTTCTGTTTGAAGGTTTTTTCTAATTTTCAATCTACTACATTTTGAGTAAAATAATTTCAATTCTACACACACAACCGTTGAAGAGAAAAAAAAAATTTTGAGAATATGTATCTTTTTATCGTATAATTGTACATTCTTCTTCGAAACCATTTTTGAATTCTGAGTCCTTGAAAGTGTTTGGAGATATTTTGAAGAGCAAAAAATTGCGAAAGTTTCTCTCTAATTGGCAGAGATAAGTCAATCATCAGGCTGGCTGAATATTACTTCTTCATTTGTCAAACTTTTTTTTCTCAACTCAAATTTTTGAAAGCTTTATTTGAGACAACCGTCAAGGCTTACATCTTTCTATGCTATCTCTCTGGGCGGCCGTGGTACAGTGGTAGAATGTTCAGTAGATAGATCGGAAACGTGGGTTCGAATCCCGCTCTGGCCATCTACTTTTCTTTCAGCCTCCCAGTTTCATCTGGACGCCGCCCTTGAGGTTATATGTGAAATTACTAACACCTTATTTCCATTTACTGCACCACTAAAAAATGGGAAGGCTGCTACCCTGGTAGTACAATGAACCGGAAATTAGGTTTGAGTGCTTCAGATTAGAATAAGCCCCCTCATTTTTATATAAAAAAACAACTTACATCTTTCTATAATGTTTACTAACATGAAAACCCTACCCGTTTGACACCATAAGAGAATTATTGCAACCTCAATTTCCTCTAAGAAAAGCTGAGAGAAATGCATTAGGTTCTGAACCTTCCTAAGCTTATGGTACCTTATTGCTTGAATCATTAAATAAAATTTCACGTTGTCTGTAAATAGAGATAACATTTTGATTTTGCTTTTTCTTTCTTTTTTTTGTTCTCGAGCATCGTGATCTCGAAGAGATCATAGCTCTATTTCACACTGTTTCACAGTAATGATCCCCTCGTGGGGCACGCCTCCTCCAAGTTGACCGTAGAAAGCGTCGGAAAGCCTTTGGATGGTTCCATTTTTTCTGAGGCCAACAAATTGCAGATTCGATGCATTTGTCTATACCTGGTGTGTTTTGGTCTACCTTTCTGTTTTTTCCTTCGAGATCGTGTCTGAAATTTGTATGATTTTTCCTTTTGGTGGGGTTCACTGAATCTCTCCTTTGAACGTGACAATACCAAGTGAGCTGGTCGCGCTCTATTTTTGTAAGGTGATACTTTTGACGGAAAGTCCTTCAGTACTTCTAATACGATCTAGCTTTGTTACTTCTGCTGTCATACGAGTTCACCAACCGCTC
This sequence comes from Melanostoma scalare, assembly GCA_949752695.1. NCBI lineage: Eukaryota > Metazoa > Arthropoda > Insecta > Diptera > Syrphidae > Melanostoma > Melanostoma scalare. The sequence continues at coordinate 208,280,580 of OX456984.1, read as the reverse complement.
TTATTGGATATGATGTTTTTCAAAGCTTCGAACTTACATAGCTACTTTGCATTCTGCTTGCTTAACGGTAGTATTCCTTTAATGCATGGATATTTAAATACATTTATAAACGCATGGTATTTTGCAGCAGTCAGTGGCTCACGGTCCGTAACCGGTGTCTCGACAAAAAACTGAAAGTTCCTGATTAAAGAGTGTCCCAATTAGTGGATCCTTCTGTATAAAAAGGTTGTGTGTGTTCTGAACTTCGAAACTACCAAACCGATTGCCTACACAATCGAAAAAATCGAACAAATTAGGTTTTCCTTCTTTGAGCCTTTATTTAAACACCAAAAATCTTAAAACGAATCTAAAACTATGGCTTTTTTAATTATTTCTTATAGACGTAATCCAAATCTGTCTTCCAAATCTGTAGCTCTCTCACATCAGTTCGTTGGGATATTATTTAACCTCGAAAATGATGAAATACTTTTGATCTGAATTTTTGAATCTCATGTTACTTCTCCTGTCGTAGAAAGTAGTGCAATTACGTTGTCCTATATTCTTTTTTATTATTAACCAAGGACTTCCTTTGGACTAACCGTTATAATTTACCACTTAACTATCGAATTCAATTAAAGCAAATTTAAATTCTTTATGAAAGGTGTGTCATTAGAAACCGGATGCAGAGGATTGATCCTACAAAAGTCAGTGTAGCTGCCAACGACTTATGCACTACACCACTATTAACGCCTTGAGCAGAATAAAAGCACATTTCAAATATTTAGTGCTAATAAGAAATGAATTAAATCTTTTCTGTTGTCATTGCCAACAACTTTTTCCAATATCTTTTTATTTACTTTCTTATGAAATGAAATGTCTTCTTTATTTTGGCGCCAAAATATGTGAACAATTTTTCTAATTCTATAAAGAAGTGAAATCTGTTGTCTTATCTTTGGGAATAACGCAAAATACGATAGCATTTATCACACATTTTGGCAGGTCATTCCTCATAAAAATGATAAAAGTGCAATTTTTTTTTTTTAGTTTAATGGAAAAGATATGGCTGTTTTTGTTTTAAGTACGCTGACGAGTGCAGATATTAAATCAAGCTTCCGAAGTTATTTATTATTTATTTTATTTTATGCTCCACAGGTTATAATTCTTGTACTATAAGAAGCTTTGCTTTTCAAAAACAATGCACGTTCTTTAATAATATGACTGCTTCTTAAATTGTACTTAAAGGTGCAGCAAAACATTAAGAATGTCACTATTATTCCCATACCGTTTTTTTTTAGGTTATTCTAAAGAATTTGTCATAGAATTCTCATTTTGAAAACCCAAACAAATCAGGACATTTTTCTCTTTCCAAAAAGAAGGATAAAAGTCTGAAACCTGAAGTCTAACCCATTTCAAGGGCCTATAGTTCTTTTACTCTCGGAGGAGCTGCTATTTCCTCGAGAAAGGTGATACTCGTGGAAAACAATTTCTATGTTTCTGATGGAATTCGAGTCTCGAACCTCCTATGGTAACCATTACCCCCACGGATACCACTCAACGCTTATTTAGTGAAAATAAAAACTCCATTGTGTATATAGATTTTGTAATAAACTATCAAGAGTAATATAGCAACCCAGATTGTGCAAAACTTTAAATTGCAACCTGACCTAAGGGATGTTTGCTTCAAAAGAGTGTTTCAAGAGTCCTGTAAGAGTACTTAATCTTTACCAACTATTTTCTGAATTTCAGTGCAGTTTTAAATAGGTAAATAAACAACCATGCCTCTTGTGAGGGAATGGAGGAGACCTACAATTTTTTGCCGATTCCTCGCGAAAGACGATGCCGCCCATGGGAAAAATATTTTTGTCTCTGTTGGGACTCGAACCACGAACCTCTGGGTTAACAGGCAGACATGCTAACCATCACGCCACGGGTACCACAGCCCACAGTGTAGCTTTGTAAGTAAATAAGTATGTAGGCAAAGCAGCTTGAAGAAGGAACCTTTTCGTATATTATGAATTTAGCTCTAAAATATGTTTTGCCTAGATACAAAAGTAGGCTCGTTCACTGAATGCTGCCGCACCCTTTTTATACCCCATATTCGGTGAGTATCTATCGTCTCCTACATAAATCTCGGCATCATTAGGTTCCGAGAGATATTATTTTGGATATATTCTGTGTTCTTTTCTTTTCAGGAAATGCATATTGTTTAGTTCGATGTAAACATAAATGTATTCTTTTGCGTATTTACAAATGGCTATTCTGATCGAATAAGTTGTCTTTTCTGCTTATGCAATTTAATTTATATCGCCAAATACTGTGAAACAGTTTCATTTAGAAAGATTCTCATTTTTGAAAAGAAAAATATTCTCCCAGGGAATTGGGCGTAGGACAATTGTGCTCTAAGGAGGCCATGTCTCTCGGGGAGGTATTAAGGCTGTATAATGTTTATGCTAGTAGTTTTTATTACTTTTTCTGACCTCTATATAATTGTCTGTACAACTGTTGCTTTTCATGGAATTAAAAGGTTTAATACTTTCTTTGGGAAGTTATTGAATTTGATAGATATTCGCATACAGTTAACCCTTAGAAGCATGGTGGTAACCCACGTTATCACTTTGATTTAATTGAATGTTTCTAATTTATTTACGTTTGAACTTATTCAGAAACGGTTTTTTGCACTTTTCAGTTACTTGAGGGATGTAAGAACGTAACAATACACTCTTGATAGGCATAATTGTTTATAATATAAGATTTATAAATAAACAAACTGAAAAAATTACGTTTTTTCGAATGAATTCATTTTTGAATTGCTTCTAAGGGTAAAGTAGGCAAAACAGAATTGAGTGAGTTTTTACACATTTTTCGTTCGAATGCGCACACAAGTTGCATTTGACCGAAAATTCTCTAAGTAAAATAATAATTCATTTGCACAAGAAATTTCTATCCTGTATAAGTGGATGTAATTTTGAAATTTACTCACTCAAAAATGAAATCAATTAAAACATTCGTTTTGTGGTTGCAAATTGTGAGACATGTGAAACATCAAGCGGTTATATATACCTACCTACATATTTGAATTCTCTAAATTTTACCTTAAACACATAAGAAAAGACGACATGAGGTGTCATAAGAAACAACAGTAAGGAAAGAAATTTCTTATACTTTTACCTGGGTTGGCAAAATTACATGATTTTTGAGACGCGTGGGTAATTTACGAAAGAATCTGTAATTTACGTTTCTTACATGTAAAACATGTAAGATAGTCTATTCCATGTAAGAAACTTCAAAACGACCAAAAACCCAAAATTTGTTGAATCAAAAATGTGTTAGTGACTTATTCTGCTCACATTTACATACATATCAAATAAACAGCATCACTGCTGTGCGAAGCGAAATGTTTAACAGAAAAAGGAAATAAACAACGTTCTGCGTGTAAGCAGTTAATGTGAAACAATATATAAGACCCTTTCTTTTACATTATGTTATATGTTTCCTTTAGCGCTATTCGGCTCGTGACTTACTGTTGTCGTTGCATTCTTTTCATATTCTGAATTGTCACCCAAAATGTCAAATGTCATGTCAAAACTCAACCCGGTGGCTGAATTAACGAACTTTTGTCAGAAAAGCGATTCGTCAGCTGCCGATGCCGTTGAAAAATTGTTGCAAATGTTGGTCGAAGGACCTGAAGAATTGCGCGATTTTGTTGAATATCGCATCAAGAAATGCAATGTGTTTAACATCGTCCCGATGACGGCTAATTATTTACATCAGATACACCGTGGTCAAAAAATTGGACAAAGAGCAACAAAAAGAAGTGTCATGATACATTTTGGACAAACTTGAAGCTAATGAAATTGAATCGTCTCGCTTGTTCATGAGAAGCGAAGGAATTTTCGCCACTTTGCAACGAAAGAAAATCACTTCCCCGTAGACATTTTGGTATTACGCTGCGCAACATGGTCATGAAGAGCTAGCCACCTTGGCGATTAAATTCATTAAAATTCCCGCCTATACAGCACAATTAGAACGACTTTTCTCCAACTGGTCTTACATTCACAGTGACATCAGAAACAGACTATCTGTTGAATCATCAAAAAAACTCATAAACATTTACTTCACTCTACGATCTGCAAATGAAATAGAGGACGACGAAGCCGAATTCGATTGATATTAAAATATTTTACGTTCATTTTACTTCATCATTACCACTTATTATTTATGTTAAAGTCATGAAATTTAGAAATAAATCATAACATTCTTCTTATTATATTCAAAATCAACCAAAATTTAAAGTTACTTTTCACTTGAAAAATCGAAAAATCGTTTCCTACATTTCTTACAAAAAATCGTGTAACAAACCCCACTATTTTCATGTAATTTACTTCATGTAATTTACGTAAAAGTTTTGTAAATTACATGGCTGAGTTTCTTACATGCCAACCCAGACTTTTACACATACTCAACTTCCCTTTAAAGATCTCCTGTTTGTTGTGTCTTCATATTTTATTTAGTTCCTGCGATTGCAGGAAACGTTTTCGTGTGGTTTTCCAATCTATTTTTGCACCCCAAAAACCAAAATTAAAAAACACACCCCTGTCAAATTTGATGTAAGGCATCGATGTCAAAACAAAATCGAAAAGAGAGAGACTTCTTCGATGCCATCACAAAAAGAAACAACGCAAATCCACGGAAGATTTCAAATCAATATGAATATTCTGATACAAATCATCTCTAGTACAGTCGGTGGGTAGTAGGGATTTTGTATATTCAGAAAACTCCCATGTATGTAATGTATGTATGTATCTATGTAAAAAAAAAAACATTCTAAATTTGTCAGCTGTTTTAATGGCAGTAATTGAGGTATGAGTTTATTCAAGTTCGCAGAGCACCTTCGAAGTCACGAACTTTTATTTTTTAAAGTAAGCTGCATTCAATAAAAAAGCTCAATTTCTCTTTTAAAATTATATTTCTCTTATAAAATCCAAACCGCACCCACATCTAAATGACAACAAAGGAAATTACGACCACTAAACAAGCAATCGGATTTTTTAAAAATCGGAAAGTTCTGATCCAACTTTCGTTAAAAATGAAATTTTTTTGCCAAGAGAATACGCGAGAATCTGGATATGGAAGATGTTAATTGCTTTCGATTACCACATAGCCTATCAACTTCTTTCCTTTGCTAAAATCTCATACTTTGGTAATCAGACGTATGACTCTGAAGTTATAGCCATTTAAGCTCACCAAACTCAAAAGTCAAAAGTAAAGCTATAAATGACTGCCACTGAGACACTGTACGTAGTTTGCGACCAATAAAACACATAATTATATGGAAGGTAATATCAGTAGCGTTTTCATTTTCTTTCTCTTCCTCGCATCTGAAAATGGCTGACTCTCTTGTGAAATGTTTCGGAGAGTTGTTCTTTTTCATACTAAAACAACTTAACGAAACACTCACGGTTTTGAACGATCAGAAATCATTTTGCTTTTTTCTATTTGTTGTGAAACTAAAACCTGTTAAACGAATTTTCATAAAGGGATACAAAGAGTAATTATTGTGCCCTCTGTTATCCGCATTCGAAGTGAAAATAGAATAAGAGAAAATCCGTCTCTTGTAGAAGATCCTAAGGGGAATAAACGATCTCTGAGATAGCAGCTCGGTACCGTGTTGGGTTGTCGTTTGAGTTCAGTTCGTTCGGTCAATTCCATTTAAGCGGTCGCGGTACCGAGTTAGCTGTGTTACATTTGTTAGCTGTGTTTCATTTTCAGAAGTGGGATCTAAAACCCATTAGCTAAGTGTAGTTAAAGTTGAAGTGTGATGTTTTTGCGTTGTCGAGAAGAAATCAAAAAAAAAAAAACCAAAATACATAGTCTCATCACTTCCTTGTGTCTGATTCTTTCCCTTGTTGCTTACCAAAATTTGTGATAACGGTGGTTTAACTGAAAAGATTCAAAGAAAAGAAAATTGCAAACTATACACATACATAGAGTTATCAACTCTCGCCCTTGCCTTGCCTAACGTAAAACTTGTTTGATCACTATTTTGAGTGATTCTCCTTTAACATCCCCTTTTCTTTGGTGTGTATCGGTTACTGTGCTCTCTTTTTTTCCCCTGTTTTTGGAAGTAGATCGTGTTTTGAGATACCTACACATACATATTTAAGACAAAATAAATAAGTGCAAAATGTCGAAAAGGAAGAGAAACGCCAATGGTTCTGAGTGCCATACCACTGGTACAGAGACTGGAAGTATGGATGTGGAATCTTCGGCATCATTGTTGCGGACCGATGCTCTAGTCTTTCGTTTCGGTGCGTCCGAATGCGAAAAAATATTGCCGCTCTTTAATCCATCCATAAAAAATGGAATGAGTGCCAGCGCCTGGGTAAGTGCTATTAATTCGTTTAAGCAAATGTTTAGCTGGGACGATGTCACGACAATTTTTTATGGGTCGCTCCGATTGGAAGAGGCCGCCAAAATATGGTTTCAGTCGCAAAGGACAAATATATCGACCTGGGACCAATTTAAAATGGCATTGATAAAGGCCTTCCCGGTAGTCGAAGATGATTCGGCTCTTTTGATAAAAATAATGTCCAGAGTAAAACAGGAGAGCGAAAGCGTTGAAAACTATTTTTACGATGTGTTGGGCCTCTGCCAACGCGCTCGTATGTTGGACACAATGGCAATGAACTACATTATTTCTGGCTTTAGAGACGAAAGTCTTATCAACATGTTGACGGCTTCATCATGCCAGAACATTGAAGAACTTTTACTTAAAATCAAAAAATATTTCGCGATCAAAGAGCAGAAAGAAAACCGGGGTAAGATTCGTGAGATAGGAAAACCCAGCCGATCGTCCGAAATGTCAACAGGGATGCACGTTCTAGAAAAGCGTAGCTTTAATAAAAAGTGTTTTCTTTGCAAAAACGAAGGTCACCTGGCAAGAGACTGTACAAAGAAAAAGCAAACAGAAAAAGTAAATAGGGTTTGCTTCAACTGCCAAGGAAAGGGACATTACGCGAATGAATGTCATAAGCCCAAAAAGCGTCGTTTAATGCAGGATGATTATCGAGTTGCAAAACTGTCAACAGTAAAAGATGACAGCCTTATGATGTCAATCATGGTCGGCGAGCAGGTAGTCCGAGCTTTTGTTGATTTGGGAAGTGACTGCTCCACTATCAAAAGAGGAATTGTAAGAAACAATAATTTTAAAATGGTACCAACGACCAATACTTTGACTGGTTATGGTGGTGGAAAGGTGACGCCATTAGGGAAAATATTAGAGTGGGTAAAAGTGGGAGACGTTAATATTAAAACGACTATCATGGTGGTAAATGATGATCAACAGGATCAGGACATGATATTAGGTAGAAACTTTTTAGATTCTCCTTCGGTGAGCCTAACAAGGAAAGGGGGAAAGCTTTCAATTACCTATGAAAACCACAATGCTGTGAATTGGGGGGATGGTAGTCCATTATAACTAGATCAGGGTGATGGGAGGGAAAATAGGGCGTTTGGTATGAGGAAAATTAACGAAGATTGTATAATCGTAGACGATTCTGTTTTGACAGTTGAGAAAGAATCTCTCATGCAATTGTTGGTCGAATACAAGGATTGTTTTGCTAACAACTTAAGCCAATTGGGAAAAACTACCGTAATTGAAATGAATATTAAACTCAAGGATAATGTTACAGTGAAAAGCAAACCATACCGAATACCGTACCACCTAAGAGAGGTTCTTAATACACAAATAGAGGACCTTTTGCGAAATGACATCATCGAACCTTCCATCTCTGAGTATTCTAGTCCAGTCCTCCTCGTCTTAAAAAAGATGGCAGTTATCGAATGTGCGTTGATTACAGGAAAATAAATGCTGTCACAGTCCGTGAAAATACTCCTACCTTGAACGTCGAAGAAGGCATAAATATGATGTCTAATGGGGAATTTTTCATTATACTTGATCTAATGAGTGGTTATTATCAAATTCCTATAAATGAAAAAAGCCGACAGTATACTTCATTTATAACAGACGCCGGGCAGTTTCAGTTTAAGAGAGTGGCATTTGGACTGACCAACGCACCGGCAGTGTTCCTTCGGCTTATGCATATAGTGAAGCAGAAAATGGGCAAATCGAGAGTTTTAATCTATATGGATGACTTAGTTCTATTTGGCTCAACGGTTGAGGAATTACTTGCTACCCTGAAAAAATTACTGAATATTTTAAGAAGCCTACATTTAACACTAAACACCAATAAATGCGAATTCTTCAGAAGAGAAATCAATTTCTTAGGGCATAAAGTCAGTAAAAATGGTGTTAAACCGGGCGAAGTTAAAACACTGGCAGTGAAAAATTTCCCAAAGCCGAAGACCTCGCGAGAAGTAAAACAATTCTTGGGACTGTCCGGGTATTTCCGCCGATTCATTGAAAACTATGCCACCATTGCAGCACCACTAAACCGTTTGCTTCGCAAAGATACGACGTTTCAATGGAATTCAGAACATCAAACAGCTTTTAACACTTTAAAGGATCGACTTTGCGAATTTCCTATATTGACAATTTATAACCCTATGCATCAGCACCAACTTCACACGGACGCCAGTTCCTTAGGACTTGCAGGTGTCTTAATGCAAATCAACGAAAACGAAACAAGAACAGCCGTTGCGTATTTTAGTCGAGCCACTAGTGATTCTGAATCCAAGTTCCACAGCTACGAACTTGAAACGCTAGCCGTTGTAGAGAGTCTCGAAAGATTTCGGTTCTATTTACTTGGGAAACACTTCCAAATCTACACGGATTGCAATTCCCTTAAGTCGACTCAAAACAAAACTAATCTGATTGCTAGAATAGCCAGGTGGTGGCTGAAGATACAAGAATATGACTTTGAACTTGTTCATCGTCCGGGAACTCAATTACAACACGTCGATGCCTTGAGTCGACATCCTGTCGAGGAAGCTACCGAAGTAGATGTTGCTGGATATGAAGTGTCTGCAATCACAATAGAAGAAGAGGATTGGATTTCCACACTCCAGATACAAGACCAAGATCTTAAAGAAAAAATCCAAATATTGAAAGAAGATTCGACTGAAAGCAGCAAACGGAAGGAACTAGAAAAAGATTATGTTCTTAAAAATTACAGGCTATACAAGAAAACGAAGGAAGGACGGCGTTTTGTTGTACCCAGAGGTGTTCGGTGGCGAATAATTAAATCGGCGCATGACGACGTTGGACATTGTGGTCTTGAACAAACCTTAGAGCGAATACGAAAATTATATTGGTTTCCCAAAATGCGTACAATAGTCACAAAAACATTAAACAGCTGCATTCATTGCCTCTACAATAAACGTGGAATCGACGAAAATCGTTATCAAATACACCCAATTGAGAAAAGAGCATTACCTTTTTTTACAATACACATGGACCATCTGGGGCCCTTCCCTAAGGGTAAAAATGGGAATATACATATCCTGGGCATGATAGATGCTTTTTCAAAATTCATCATTCTCCGTCCGGTCAGAAACACAACAACAAGAGCTGTAATTAAAGTTCTACTTGAAATCTCACAGTTCTTTGGCCTACCATGCCAAATCATAAGCGATAGAGGGACAGCGTATACGTCAAAGCAATTTAAGGAGTTTTGTCAAGTACAAGGCATTAAACACATTTTAACAGCTGTACGTACACCCCGTGCAAATGGGCAGATCGAAAGATACTTTCGGACGGTGACATCTTCACTTTCAAGTTTAACCAAGGATTCAAACGGAAGGGATTGGGAAGAGCACGTTCCGGCGGTTCAATGGAGCTTAAACACCATGCGCCATCGAGTTACAGATAGGACTCCACAACAGTTGATTTTCTCATTCACCCCCCAAAACCATCTTGGTAATCAGTTGAGTCTTGCTCTTCACAATGACGAGTCTGATAGCGAGGAAGATATCCCCATTGCAGAACTAAGAAATCGTGTTAAACAGCGAATGGATGATATGGGTGCCACCCAGGCGCGACAGTTCAACCAGACTCATAGTAAGCCAAAAAGTTACCAGGAAGGGGACCTTGTTTTGCTACGGGCAGAACACGCTGCAACAGGACAGCCTAGAAAACTCCTGACTCGTTATCGGGGTCCTTACGTTATAAAGAAAAAACTGGAAAATGATCGATATATCGTCACGGACACAGATACGACTCAGATAACCCAGAAAAAACTTGAGTCGGTCTATGCCGCAGATAAATTAAAACCTTTCTGTGATCTTAGTAGCTTCGAGGAACACGAATTTGGTGATGATTCTGATTCAGAAGATTGAGATGTAAGCGAGTATAAGAAGACAAATATATTCTAGTTGAGGTCCTGCTTAAGAGGGGATTATTTTGGTCTAGCAGACAGTTATAAGTCACTTTTTTCAAACATAATTTAGTTGATGTAACCATAATTCTTTCATAATGAATAATTTATCTTCGTTTTCAACACATTTGTTTATTCTCTGTTTCCCAGGAAAAAAACGTAGTCTGGCCTAAAGGCAATTACCTATATTTTTTTTTATGTTCTTGTTTTTTCAAAAGAGTTTAACTCATTCTGAAATTCATTTAATTGTTGGTGTTTTTGAAAAAAAAAATAAAGTTATCTTGAACAAATTTAATATACACGAGATCCTAAGATTATTTTTGGTATACATCGGTAAGTTATCAGTATAGCAGGTGAAATACTGAAGTTGAAATTTAAGCATTTAATAACTGATTATAAGGATGAGCTTTGTGCTTGAAAATCCTTGAATGTCCTGTGTGGACGAATGAGGATGAGCTTTGTGCTTGAAAATCCGTGAATGTCCTGTGTGGACGAATAAGGATGAGCTCTGTGCTAGAAAATCCGTGAATGTCCTGTGTGGACGAATGAGGATGAGCTTTGTGCTTGAAAATCCGTGAATGTCCTGTGTGGACGAATAAGGATGAGCTTTGTGCTTGAAAATCCGTGAATGTCCTATGTGGACGAAAGAGGATGAGCTCTGTGCTTGAAAATACGTGAATATTGAAAAATCACTGAGGACAGTGATTGGTCGGATGGCCGAAATGTTAAACGAATTTTCATAAAGGGATACAAAGAGTAATTATTGTGCCCTCTGTTATCCGCATTCGAAGTGAAAATAGAATAAGAGAAAATCCGTCTCTTGTAGAAGATCCTAAGGGGAATAAACGATCTCTGAGATAGCAGCTCGGTACCGTGTTGGGTTGTCGTTTGAGTTCAGTTCGTTCGGTCAATTCCATTTAAGCGGTCGCGGTACCGAGTTAGCTGTGTTACATTTGTTAGCTGTGTTTCAAACCTATCTGCAAAACCACTTTTGACTAATCTTTATGAGGTGAAAACAGTTCATCAGAATTCCATTTGATGTCGTACTTTGCAAAATCTTGCCACTGATCGTTAAATTCTTTAGGAGGGTTGTTTCTTGTTTCATATAACCGGTACATTTTATAAGGCTAAGTGGTCCGGCTTACTTACACTCCAGCTTTTGACAAACTATGTTTAGAGGCTTCTTTGAATTAAAATTAAACCAAGACACTTGTTTTTGTTTGTATGAACAGACGTATTATCTTTGTAATTTTGTCTGTAGAGAAAAGACAAATGAGTAACAAAGGATGACAAATGCAAAAAATGTAATTTTAATCTTCGATTCAGTTCATTCTGACAAAAAGTAAGAGTTTTGAAAAGCGTAAAAGTATATTTCCAACCCTTATGTCTGTTGAAATTCTTTTTGATTTATTTTGTATGCAAAAGCGAATTGGCAACACCTATCTAAAATCTTTTTCAACTAAAAAAGAAAAACAGAGCATATCATTTCATAGAACGAATTTATTAGAGAAAAATAAGAAGATGACGGTTATTATGTAAACAAAATTAAGATTATAATTTTGCCTTTTTTGGTTGCAAAACGGTTTCTGATTCAGATTTCAATAAAAACAGCATCGAAAGCAGCACCATGATGTGTGGTGGGTGGTTTTGTTTACTTTGAGAGAATTTTATGATATGTGTAGAGTTTGTTTATCAAATAATCACCCACTTCTTCTAAAGACCAATTCGTGTTTACATTTCTATATTTTCATTAAATTCATTAGATTTTCATACAAAACACAAACTTGTTTTGTCAAACTCCCGGAGTTGTAGAGACTTTGTTTTGAACGACCAATGTTGAAAAATGTGATATGTGAACCTTCAAATAAATTTGAAAATATTAAGTTAGACAGAGCGTAGAATATGTGTCATAATGTTGGACAATAAGTCTGATAATGATAAGTCTGAACACAAACTACATCCGACCATCAAACATCAATCAAACGAATAAAGTCTGTTCTACTATTTGTATGCTATAGACTCTCACAAATTTGTTACTGTCAAAGCGAATATCACTGAGCAGAATTAGAGCGAGACAATTAATAGTACTTATTGTTGTTATTGTTTCATTGATTAGTACACAAGTTTCTTTTTGATGAATTTCAATGAGTAACTGTATATTTACTGGCTAATACATCAACTTGTACTTTTAAACATGTTGCCATTCTGAATATTTTGAAAACATTGTTGAAACTCTTCTTGGAGAACATCGATAGAAATAGGTGCAGCGTATTTAAAACTGACTCAGACAGACTAAACGTGAGTCCAAATCACTGTAACGTGTTCCAAGCGGGAGTTTTGGCGATCAAAGATGTGTCGGTAAGGCCATAGATAAAACAAACAACAGATGAAGAAACACCAATTCTTGTGTGTTGCCACAGATTTGGCCAAAACTGGATCTAAAACACAAAAGACACTTGCGCTTTGGCTTTAAAATCGGTGTCATTAACGGACATTGCCTCACAGGTAGACACGGCACATGATCCGGCGATCCATCAAACCACTTCTGCAGAAGCTGATTAGATCAGGAGAAAGAAAAGACAATCCCACTATCCCACTCCTCATATGTCCTGCACTTTCGCTGAAAAGAATACTGCATCTATGAGACTACTTCTTCGATGATCCAAGCGATCTGATGAACACAGATAGCCTTCTATGACTTTATTAAGTGGTAGTGGTTAGAAAGATACATTATAGATAGATATTTGATTTATTTCTTTAAATAGTATTTGGTTGCTACAGCTCAGTTAACACAGAAATTTGATATTTACATTATGTGACCCGGCCTATGAAAAGGGGGCTTATGACTCAAAAATTATTTTTCACTTTTTTTTTGTTGATTCGGATAGTTTTTGAAACGCTCTGTCACACGGTCGAAACCAGAAAGTCCTAACTGGCTTTGAAGTGTACTAAAAATGTAGAGAAAGAAGAGCACTCACTTCAGTATTACCTATACGATAATCCGAAAGTAGCAACTTGAAACTATTACTTACTTAGGTGGGCATTGCAGTTCGGGGTGAACCTGGACCTCAACCAAAATCCTTCTGTAACGACTTCGATTTCGGGCGAGCTCTCTCCAGTTTCGCACTCCAAGTCGGTTGAGGTCTTCATCCACTTGATTGCGCCACCTAAGACGAGGTCTTCCCCTTCCGCGATTTCCCTGCAATGTGCTTTCGAAAACCCGTCGAGCCGGAGCGTTTGGGTTCATCCGCTCTACATGGCCCAACCACCGCATCGTAGCCTCGCGATGCGTACAGCTCATACAGTTCGTTGTTGTATCTTCTTCTCCACACATTGCATTCGCATACGCGACCAAAGATCATTCGGAGAAACTATTAACTACCATAATATTTGGAGCAAAAGCACCACTGCATCTCAATTGCTCTTGAACAACGAGAGACACTGGGAAACCGGAAGGAAGGAGAACAACTACCGAGAAACGAAATGACGAAATGCACAGGAGCCTCGAAAAAAAGTTTTGGTTTGCTGAGATGTTTCTCGAGGTAATGACGGGAGAATTTTTTTTCTTCGATCTTCCGATTTTTCGTAGCACTTGGGAGCCAAAAACCCGATTTTCGCTAATAAAAATCGGCTAATTTATGGTTAAAAAAGCGAAAAAGCTCTCGACAATACCTGGTGAATTATGTGAAGAAGTACTTTGTACAATTTTAAAGCGATTGGTCCAGTCGATTTTGAGTTATCGTGCACACGGACTTCAAATATGATAAAATTCAGAAAAATGGTTTGAAAAATGCAGAATTTTTTTAAGGCTCAGTCGTTCAGGCGCTCATTGCACATAAGTTTGAGAACACCACGGCTCGAATATAAATAACAAGACCAGAACAGGCCCGTTTATGAAGGAATTTATTCGGGGTCGGAAAATACAATAGCGCGCCGCGCAGCTGCCGCCCAGGTATTAAACCCGGCATGGAGCAATAGACGCTCAAATACTCATAACTTCGTCAATTTTACTCCGATCGACTTGAAATTTTAACGCAATATTCTTGAAATATGCATTCATCTAAAAAATAATAAAAAATTCAAATACTCTCAGAACGATTTGGCAAATTTCCCTAGAGCAATACTGCGCTTTCTCGATTAGCCGTTCGGAACCGGCAGAAAATTGTGGTCCCCTCCATTTCTTCACAAGGCATGGTTGTGAGAAAAGCGCTAGGCCCAAGGGCTCCTCGCTCTGTTGCGCCACCCTATTTATTTTATTTAATTCTGCGCTAAAAGTGCTTTCTAAGCCTGTCTGCATGTCTGCCTGTTTATTACGCAGAAGATTCGAGATTCGAATCCCAACAGAAACAAATAATTATTTTTTTAAGAGTATCGAGGTATTGGCGGTTGCTCCGAGGTTAAAACGCTGCCATGTTACCCTAGCTCTGTTTTGCTGCTCTATTTTTTAACCTTTCGGATCCGGAAAATAAATTGTAGGTCACTTTCATTCGTCAATATGGTTGAGGGAAATGCTTTAGACCGTGTCTCCTATCCTATTTTAATCATCTTGCGCCAAATAATGAATGTTTTTTTTTTCCTTTTTTCCTTTTGGCTTCAATGGTTTTTCAGCTCACGCACGTTTCGTGTTTTGTGTCCACTGTCAAACATCTTCAGTTTGGTCTATAGTTTAACCATGAATCGTCTTACAAACGAACAACGCTTGCAAGTATGGAATTTTATTAACAAAATGTGTGCTCTGTTAAGAAAGTTTATCGCACTTCTTCCATTTTATGGTCAGTTGAATCGACCTTCTGAGGCGGCTATCCGGGCTATTGTGACTAAATTTTGTACCTAAATTACATTGTTGGACATTCTACCTGTACCACCATCACAAATACGTAGAGTGACATTTGGTTTCAAGAAGATGGTGCCACATGCAACACACCGCACGGTTACCAATGAACCAATTGATTGTGTATTTAAAGTTTATTTCACGTTTGGGACCGGTCAATTGGCCGTCTATTTTAATCCATGTTGAGGCTCATGTCTAAAGCGACAAGCCCGCTTCGATTGACGAACTGGACGCCATCATTGAAGCATTTATTCGGGAGGTACCGGCTGAAATGTTAGGAAAAGTATGCCAAAATTGGATTAAGCGAATGGGGACCATTTGAGGCGCATCTGCGGCCATCACTTGCTATGAAGAGTAGGTGTTTGTAAATCGTACAAAATCGATTAAGAGGAGATTTTCAAATTTGCATGGCAAAAACCCACGCGAACTTAAAATATTTTGCTGTGCAACGTCTTTTTATTAATTTAAAATTTCTTAAAAATTTTATTTAAAAGCTTTTACTACAGATAGTATTTGTAAATATTTTAATTTTCTTAAACTGCTCTTTCTGTCTCTTTTCTTTCTTTTTTTTTTTTTTTGATCCACCCAAGCCAGTTAAAAATAAAAAAAAATTGTTTATCCCTGCTCGTACACACACTAATTAATGGAGACTTCGATCCGATTTCTAACTCAAAACAATGATTTTTATATATGTACAAATGTACCTGTCAAAATATTGTTAATTTTATATAAACAGTGAACTTTTTTGAAACTACTTTAATGATATTATTAAATCGATTATATGTATGTATGTACTTGTAAACAAAAGAATTTGATTTGTACTCGTATCTACTTCATAAGCTCTTTCCTAATAAATTGTATCAAAAATTCCGATACACGCGTATAATCGAATATATTTAAATGTTTAGTCTGAGAGAGCTATAAATGTACTCACACTCGATAGATGATGGTAAACAAAAATAAATAAACAAATAAAATTCTACTTACACACAGGCGAAAACCTAAATAATTGCTTTATAGTTGCAAAGGAAGCTCAAGCTTTTATGACTTATTTTACAATTTTGCTTGCTGGCTCCATGATGACAACTGTAGGAGTAAGGAACTGTAGGGTCGATTAAATAAAGTTTTGTAGAGCTTTATCCTTTTTACCCATTTAAGTTTCTTAAATTTCTTGTTCCATTTCTATAGCAAAATTTGAATAGGCGTCTTCAGTTGAAGGGAGCTTTATTATGACATTTCCTCTTTGTGTATTTTTGTTGTGTTGTTTATCGAGAACTCTTCGTCGGAATATCCTTATCTGCTTCTAACTAAAGAAACTGTGTGCAAGTCTGTTTTGCGAAATGGTTTTTATAATCGGTTTATGTGTCAAGAAAATAAAGCACATTTTGGTTGGGCTTGCGTGATATGACCTACGGTTGGGTTTGAAAGAGTTTACATATTTCTGTTGTCATTATTTGTAGTTTTTATTTGAACTGAGTGCTGACAGTTTTGAGTGAAATTATTTCGTTCGAAAGTTCAAACGAATCGTCCTTGGTAGTAAGAAAATTCAACTTTTCGACAAGAATATCGTGTTATGTTTTTAAGCTAATTGATTGAGAGTTTTTTAACTTTTCGGTTTGTGGGCATTTAATAAACAGTCAGGGCGGATCGACCATAAATATAATGTGTGTAAATGGACAGAGCGCCAAGTTCTGAGGCGCATTGGTATGACTAAAAAAAATATTTTAAGCAATTAAGCCAATACTCAAAGAAAAATTTATTTTATCTGGTACGAAAAAATACTGGTATTTGCATTTTAAACAAAAAAAAATTTTAAGTAGTTACAAAATAACGGCACTCATCACACCTGCGCTAAACTATTATTTGCAGATTTGCACATTAAAAACACAATGGAGCGTCGCTTCGACCTCACATGGACCTCACTTTACATGAGAAATCCTCAAAGCACACTACTGTCAATCTGACTATACAGCTGATTTTAAATAAATCTAAAGCTGTGCGATATTACTAAAATATATCGATTTCAACATCGAATGATCATCGTCATTATGAAAATCGGTTTTTAACAGTTTTTCTTTTTACTTTTTTAGAATTCAAAATAATTTCGAATGACAAGTCATTTTTAATGTGGAAAATTCTGTAGCAGAAGTTTTAACAAACTGCCAATTGCACTAGTTTTCACTTTTTTATGCAAAATATTAAAAAGTCTTACATCAAAAAGTTTGAAATAAACGACACAGTAAATTGTTGGTATACTTATTTTATACAAAGTCTTAAAATTCAACTTTCTTGTTCACACTGTACTTGTAATAACAATTGGCAACCGGTTAATTACAAATTTTTTTATTTTGTTTTAAGGAAATGTGAAAATCAAAACCGATAAACGGCAATTTGATGATGACTATCGCTTTGTTAATTTGCTTACGATTTTCCAACATACGAAAGCCAATTTTTATCGCTTTTCCAGAAATTTCATTCAATTTCATTGTTAAAGTTATTGACTGTCCGAGTAAAAGATTTTCAATGCGATGCAATTGCTACAGAACATGGGTTCATAATACTGATTAAGATTTCATCAGTTCAGCATGGTCTCCTCATATTCAGTTTCATTAATGATGCCATGATAGCGACTCTCGTTTTAATTTATTTATTTATTTATTTATTTATTACTTCATCTACAAGCAATTTTACAGCTATCAGATAATTCATAATTGCACTCCAAGAAAAATAAATAATAGGTAATAATTAGAATGTAAATAAAAATAAAACTTCTAGTTTAAATTTATCACGACTCAGACAGAAGATATCAATATTCACATTGAAATCCCTAATAGATCTAGATATGGTTTCATTACTTCCATATATCGTTCTATGCAATTTTTCTTTTAAAAACATTCTCGATCTTAAAGATCTTGATGGAACATTAATAGGTACTAAAGCAAGTAGCGTAGGACATTTTATATGGTTACATAGTAAGTCTCTTATTAATGTTACACCATGAATAGTTCGCCTAGATTCTAATGATTTTATCCCTGTTAACTGACATCTAGCTCTATAATCAGGTTGCGGGTACCAACGTATTTGGAAAAATATAAATTTAGTGAATCGTCTTTGGACCTTTTCTAATCGATTAGAATGTGTAATGAAAGCAGGGCTCCAGATAACATCAGCATACTCCAAAATCGATCTTACAAGAGAATTACACAGAGTTAAAAGGACGAAAGGGTCCCTAAAATCTTTTGCATTTCGTTTGATGAATCCAACCATCACATTGGCTTTGGTAACCAAATAATCAAAATGGTTTTTGTACGATAGACAGGGATCAAGTAAAATGCCTAAGTCCTTAATATTAGTAACTCTACTAATTGATTTTGAATCAATGTGGTAATCAAACAAATGACAATTACTTTTCCTTAAAAAAGAAATTGAATTGCACTTACTAATATTAAGATTAAGGCCATTGTTAGAGCACCACATTGACAAAGAATTGAGGTCTGACTGAACTAAAAGACAATCATTGAAGTTACCAATTTTTAAAACAACTTCAGATCATCAGCATATAGAAGACATTCACAATATTTTATGACAGAAGTAATATCATCAATAAATAATAAAAATAGAAGGGGACCTAAATGGCTACCTTGTGGAACACCCGAAGAGCACGTGAACTCGTTCGAAAAAGTGCTACCAACCTGAACCTTTTGTGATCTTCCAATTAGATACAATGATAACCAACTAAGCAACTGAGAATGAAAACCTAAAACTTCAAGCTTCCTTATCAAAGTTTCATGGTTAACTGAGTCAAAAGCCTTGCTGAAATCCGTATATACTGCGTCAACTTGGAACCTATCTTCAAAACAACCAACAACATATGAAGTGAAGCAAGCAAGATTACTAACAGTTGATTTTCCGGAGACAAAACCATGCTGAGCTTCTGATAAGCATTCCTTTGTAACGAAATCGAGTCTATTTTTTACTAGGCTCTCAAATAGTTTGGGGATTGCAGATAATTTAGTAATTCCTCTATAGTTCTCGATATTACTTTTATTACCCGACTTATAAACTGGAAACACGCAAATGTGAAGTAAATTTAATTGATTTCGTAGTCAACAAAATCCATAATCGACTTTTTATACACATGATATGATAAATATTACGTAATAATGTATAGGTGACTTTTTAAAAGCATCTTCACAAAACTATAATAGTTTATGTGCTTCAACATCATTTACGTTGAACAATCTGACAAAGTCAAGTTTTAAAACTCGATAAAATTCTATTTTTTTTTTATAATTAACGCGCATATCAAGGGGTTATGAATACCCTTATAATGTTTTAAAACACAGTGCGAGCTTTTAAGAAGATAGGAGAGGATTTAACAGGAGACACCGATGCACACTGCTTTTAAACTTTTGTGAGTCGTAATGCTGGGGAAAAACAGAGTCTGGCAAAGCATTCCACATTCGGGTGGTGCGACTAAAATATGAATCTCTGTACTTAAATGTCCGAAGTTGGGCTTAAAGTAAAACCTGATGGGCATTCCTAGCGAGGCGGGTGTTGCGGCTAAATTGTTTCAAGGGAGGAATGCAGCTGGCTATTTCACTAGAGCACTGTTTTTAGAAAAAGCGATAAAAGAGAGACAGAGAGACAGGTAACGTTTCGACGATGTTCAAGAGAATCGATCGGTTCTACAATTGAAGTATCAATCTCAACGCTCTGTTTTGTACACTATCGAGTAGGTGCAAAGATGCTTGAGAGGCACCTGGCCAAATATGGTAGTTATACTCTAGTTTTGGACGGGTGTAGGCTTTATAGATTGTGGCCAGATCAGAAGGGGTGAAGAATTTCCTGCATCGTCTTTAGAAACCTAAGCAATTTGCAGCATTTTTGGCGACTTCAAATATGTGGTCATTCCAACGAAGATCATCGTTTACACACATACCAAGTACTGACAACTTTTCGGTTTCTTAGATGCAGGTACCATTCATGAATAATGGCAATGGAGGAATGTTAAGCTTTAACGACAAATGACAACATTGTGTTTTCGAAGCATTGAATTCTACACACTTTGACATCGTTACCAACCCAGCGTATCGATAATTTTTTAATGAAATCGATGTTTTTTTTTCATTCAAAACTGCCAAGGAGGAATATGTCAGAAACCAGCAAAAGTTCAACCTAAGCCGAGTTTTATTGGGAATCTATTCTCAACAACAAGATAAGTGAACAAAAATAAGTCACTTGCAGAAGTGAACAACAGGAATGGCTGGTAAATGGAGTTTATGGAATAAAGTTGCATTAGTGAGTAAAGCTTTTTACTGAGCGTAGTATCAGTGAAGGCTCTAGTTGAATTTTTTCTTGAAAAATGGTTGCTTCAAACGACGCGCTAGAGAAGAAAGCGTGATTGTGTGAGACTCTACATATTGCGTATAGTTGAACTTTTTATATCTGTCAAAAAACGAGGTCAACGCGCTACTAAAGCGTGATTGTGATTTCACTTTAACTCGAATTACTTGCAGTGTTGCAAATTACCATAGAATCCAGCTCAAAAAACGCAAAATTAAAAATCCATTTAGATTTGGAAAAAAAACTAGAAAACGGACACTTTCTGAAAACCTTGCACGGTGCGCTAGTTAAACTAAGTTAAGCTCTGTCAACAGTGTTTTTTTATTTACAGGATATTTTTGTGGTTGAAATTTCTGTTGAGTTTCGCAACATCCCGTAATTCTTTTTATAGTTTTATTTTTATTAAAAGCAATGCACCGTTGCCTTATTGAATGTTGAGATAATAACGCACACTTAACCTCGACAATTTGATTGACTAAATAAATATGCAAACAATTGATTTATTGTATTCACTGGGAGCACCTGCGAAGCCAAATTACTAATTTCATCTAACCTAACGATTGATTTAAACCACTGCGTCATCAATGCAACAACTGTATTGCTGTTTTATAGTAGGTAAGGCAGTGTAGGAGGAACATAGTAGTAAATATTTGGTACAAAGACAGTCTAGAGCCTGAGAAAGGTTTGATATAGGTTATATTTCAATCCCATACTCTTACAGAAATGAGAACGGGAATATTAACGTGAAATAAGAACAAGTGTACGCCATCCCCATATTGTCATAGGAACTGAATCGTAAATGTAAACTTAAAAACTACCGGACCGATTTCAAAAATTCTTTTAACATCAGAGTGCTACGTTATTCCCAGAGTAACATAAGCTATATCTTATACCAGTACATATTCACACGGGAAGGAAACAGGAAATTTAAAAATACTGGATCGACTTTAAAAATCCTTTCGACTTTGAGACGCTACAATATCCTTCAGTAGCATAGACGTAGAAGGAGACGGAATGATATTTTAAGCTCTACTTGTTCTGTAACATAAAATTACGCAAAACTTCGTCAAATACCAAATACTCAAAGTAAGCTTATTACGCAAAATACGCACATTACGTAAAGCACGAAAACTACGTAAATTACGTCTAAACTCAAAATCAACATTTTTACTTTGTTTAGGGTTTCCCCATTCCTTAATTTGTTACAAATTTATGCTGTAGAGGGTGTTTTTTTAGTTGTTAGTTGAGTTTCGATGGTTCTTGTCTATGATTTGACAGTTGAGAATGTTAAACTCTTCTGTTAGCTGTACCCCTTCTTAATATACTTCTCGATTGCTTTTTGTGATGCTATCTTAAGTCATAGGTCTATGCCAACAAACTTACAAGTCTTGAAGCATTGGAAGCCAATGTTCAAGCCACCAACGACGACATTGGGCTATTTAAGAAGAAGCCGCGGGAACTTTATGTCGAGAATCATATTTAATTAAAAATAAAATTAATGCCATAAAATTATTTACCAACAAACGATGTCAAATTTTAGCCCTAGTAGAACCAGATAAACTATCGCTTTTTTGCCCTTTTTTTGGTATTTTTTTGCTCTATGTCGTTGGTTAAGGTATTCAATCAAAGGTCTGCTGGTTTAACCTTGAGTTGAAGCCCCCAAAAATTTTTTTTTGACAAACTTCAACTTGTTTAGAAGTCGAATATGTTTTCCAAAACCAGAACTTTGAACTTCCTTTAAAGTATGTCTTTTTTGCTGAGGTGAGTACATGTGGCGAGAAAGACTTTTTGTTGTGATGTTGTGAACCATGTACTTTCCTTCAAGTGACAAACACTTGTTGTAATTTTACTATTGAGCATTTTAAAGGATTGAAAAATCAAATTTGCAATTCTTGGGACTTTTTTTTTGTTTTTAAGCTGATGCTTAACCCCTATATGTTACATACATGTTAACCATAAAGTTACATTACACGCGTCATGCGTGTAACAGAATGGTGGGGTCTTATTCAAGATAAATATATTTTCTTATCTTGTTTCTTGATATTGTAGACCACCCTCCTGTACTGGTTATTTCCCTCATCTTTCTTTCTGATTTTCATGTATGGATTTTCATATATGAATTTTCTTTTATAGAAAAAAACAAGAGCATAATGAAAGCACTTGAATAATGCTCTAGTTTCTTTCTATTCGGGAAAATTCATATTTTTAATGTTCACAGCAGACAGCACAATTCCATACATACCTAGGAAATTTTTTTTCGCTTTTCTTTTAGTTTCCTTATCCTAATCAGTTGTAGTAGTGGTATTCATACACTAATCTAGGGTGAGTTCTAGGGTGAGGATTTTCATGAACGACCCTTTTGAAAGTTTTAAAAAATAAATCTCGTTAACCACTCAACTCTTGGTTAAACGTTTAAGCTGGGCCTGGATTCCGTATAGGTTTAAGACGACTAGGTTCTAAAAAAATGGGTTCAAAACCCGAAAAAATACCAAAATTTATAAGACGCTAGTTAAATAGCTATTATTCGATCGCTGAAAGTGAGGTAAGGTACATGAAACAATCTTTTGACGGTACAATCGATGATAGACGATCGATAGGTTATGTATGTCGTCAAAATGCAAGAGGGAAAGCTCCGGCTAAATATTGATTTGAAGATTTTTGTATTGAAGTTTTTGTTATGGCTAAAAAACCTTACCACTGGCAGGGGATTGCCAGTGGTAAGGTTTTTTTCTCAACAGAATGTGAATGTGATGTGGCTGCCATGTGGTTTTGTCTTTCGCTAGCGTCTGCCGTTTGCTACAATTTTCACCGATAGGTTCGTCGTTTTATTTCGCCTTAATTTTTTTCGCACAGAATGATGACCGACAACTTAAAACCTCTTAATCTGAATATCTTAGAAATTAATTTTTAAACAAAAAAAAAATTAAAAGAATTCATGAACAACAAATGGTTAGGGTTACTTTAGAAAAAATAGCAGTTAAACTATTAAACTCGTGCTTCGATTTTTTAACCATCTTTTTTTTATGAACGTAAATAGTGACGTTCAATGCAATGCGTCATTTTCTTTTGGAATTAATTCAATTGTCAGCCCACTCCGTCACAGAAACAGATGTTACCAGGTGTCCAAACAAAATTTTTACTTAAAAGCTTGATCATTAGCAGAATATATCTTACCTAGATTTTCTATGTTTTGCTTAGTTTTCAAGATTTCACTAAATTTCGTTGCACTACTGTTGCCCTTTCGATCCGAATTAGGCTTATGTGTGTCCTTTACGAATCGTAAGGGTTAATATGGAATGTTGCTTGCTTTTCTGTTATATTTTTCTTTCAAAATAAGAAACATAAGAAAAAACTAATTATATTATTTCTTATGCATTTTTTTTTAGGAGATTATACGGATTATAAATAGTCCATTTTTTATTTCAATACTAGTCATTCACATTTAAGGTGACATTTGCAATAAAACATACAGCCATGGCTGTCATTTATTGGCCACAGACTTTTGCTGTATACACTGTTTAATCGCACGAGATTGTTTGGAAGGACTTCCTAAACTTAACGCTAGCATCCTTTATTTGCTTGTTCTTAAATCATACATACAATAATCGACTAGCTTAAGCTATATTTAATAGTTCCAAGGTTACCGTTCGACCATTGTTAGTCCCTATTTTAGTCGTTAATATAAGGCTTAGATGTCTTTCAAAATTAACTCGTCCGATTTTTGGTTAGCTACATTTCTTTTTATGAGCAACCGGAGTAAAAAAAAACAATGTATTAAATGTTTGCAGTTGACCCTCAGAGTTGTAATCATTCTATAATGCGCATAGCGGTTGCACGAGGTTGTTTTAAAGGCCTTGCAGGTTTTTGTCACTTCTCATACTTGGTTGAATATAAAACGTACGTAGCTCAGTGGTTGCATTGCGGTCTCTCTCAAAAAACCTCGAAAAACCAAGATGTATGTTTGCCTTCCTTTTAAAAACCTAAAACCACTAAAAGTGTTCTCATTTTATTTATTTTTTTGCTAAAAAAAAATTTTATATACGTTTCGGACAAATTTTGTAAAAAAAACTCAAAAGCTTCGAAGATTTGATTTTTGGGGGTCAACATTTTCGGTTAATTTTTTTTTTTTCCTAATTGCAAATTGCCTATCTCGAATCCAATTTTACTAACTGATTAAGTTTATTGATAGGTTCTATCAGCTTTAGTTGTTCGCTACCACACTTTTCATTTTTAACAATCATTAAAATCTTTTTAATCAATCAGTTTTATTACATTTTATGTCACGGTAGGTTATATCATTATTGCAAGGTGATTGAGACATAACGTATGCGATTGTAGTTCATAAGACTATTTCTTCATAATCTAGATTTTAGAAGATCTGAACAAAGTACAAGGAGAGTGTGACATAAAGCGTTCTGAAGAAAGATTTTACAAAAGCAGTATCTCATCCATTGTGATTTGCACATTGGAGACGTTGAAAAGGAATCGTTTTTTGTTCCAATATTTAAGTCTGGTTCTTAAGGGGGTATTCTAGTCTAGAAGTTTGGAAAAATCGAAATTTTTTTTTCATAATTCGAAAGTTTAGATATTCAAAAATATCTTTCTAAAAGGATTTTTCCAAATTCAAATTATTTCCGAAGTTATACCGTCTATTGACGTGGAAACTGATTAGAATTTCAAACAAATCGAAAGTTTAAATGCGTTTTTCTCAAAACATACTTTTTCACTTGAAATTTTCAGAGAATTTTCTTTATTGACCTCTCTCGAGCATGAACCAGCCTCATCCCCAAATTAAAAACTTTTACTATTTTTAAAAAAGTCAGGAAACTCAAAAAAGGTAAAAAAATGTTTTTTTTAAACAGTGGCCTGATAGAATTCAAAATTTTTAATTTTTTTAAAAATTTTTAATTTTTTTTAAATTTTTTTTTTTTTTTACTCTTTTATCATTAATAAATAACTGACAAAAAAAAGTATAGTAAAAATATTGATTGTCTTTTTTTACGACACTTTCAAAATTGCTTAAATTCATGTCTCTAGACTGGAATACCCCCTTAAAATGAAGTTGAAAACTACAAAGCAACTTGTACATTATCACCCCTTCCTAATTCTTTGAAAGTTTTGTCAAAAACAAAACAGAGTTTTCAACTAATTCATGTGTCACAGTAACATTGTAGCTTTGTATCTGACCGGTTAACTGTAACTAGTTCAGCAGTTTTCTTTATTCTTTTCTTAAATGCAATAGAAAATTCGACATTTGAAATCATTGTATCTTAAAAACAGAACTCAACTATTATTGATGGACAATAAAGTCTCTTCTTCTTTGTTTCGACGTTACGAGCATTGTTATATTATGTTAGAGAACATATTCGTAGCTCTCCCCCTTTACTAAAATCCGCTCGTGGGTTACGGGGCACCGCCTGAGGAATAAAGTCTCAAAGAGTATTAATTATAATAAGGGTTTTTAAGAGGTTTGATTTTTAACTGGCAAGAATGCTTCTAGGGATTGACAGTTTGACAATTGGCGGTATATATGTGGTCAGTGCGTTTTGAAATTTTAGAAGAATGCTTGTTTGGTCGATATGTGTACGGCCCAGTTGCTCGAAAAAGTGGTCGTAAATTGGACTTTGCGATCACGCTTTATTTGAGCCATCTTTGGGGCCCATATGCCATAATGGCACAAGTATATCTTTTATTTAAATGGAACCAACACCATGATATTGAAACTTATTTTTACATGTTTAATTGCATATTGAATTTGTATAACTCTAAAAACTTTGTTTACGGAGCTCCACAAGGAAGTCATATTGAACCTCTCTTTTTAATTTAAATTATTTAAAATTGCAAATATTCGGCTTACGCAGATGATTTAAAATTGCTTTTAAAAACTAAATTTGTCGATGATTGTGTTAGAGTTAAATATAATTTGGACCTAAATTATAGTCTTATGGTTAAAAACTTAACCATAACGCTATAAAATTTTTCGAAGCATCCGTTTCTAATTTTCAGTATAAAATAATCATTTGAATTAAATCAATTGAATGAAAAATGAGCGAATTGTTTCTGATACTACGTTCTCCCCAAAGAAACGTATTGAATGTATTGTATTCAAGGCGAATGCTCTAGTGAAATGAATATGGTGGCGTAACAAAGCTCGGGTAGCCTCCGTATATTACGTTTTTCAGCGCTTTTCCTTGAAATATAATTCCTCTCTGAGCACCTTCCAATTTCTTGCGAAAAACCATACCAAAACATTTTTTATGTTTCTGGAACTCCCACGTAATAGAAACCCATGCTAATGTTTTAATATCGAAGTCCTTTCGGAGGAATTCAAGAAAATTAGTGGCTTTGTACTTAACTTGTATTTCATAAAATGCATTGGAATTTGACTCATGATTACAAAGCTTGGCAGGCATCAGCATTGACTTCACTATGCATCATTAGTTTCTCGAAAAAATATGTATGATGCGTAATGATTTTTAAAGTGATATATTGTGCGATTGTATCAAAAGTCCTTCTCTTCTTTCTCTTATTCTCGTTTGTGTACCATACATACAAATGAAAAAGCTTTCTTTTCAATATACCTCAGTACCAATTTTGGCGAAGTTTGGCCATATCTCAAGATATTTCTTTTTTTCAATGAAGTTTGCACTTCTTTCGATATTTTTCCAATTACACCCGGCCTAGTATGTGAGTCCATCCTGATAAAATGCTAACTGTAAAAGAGTTGTTCCAAATCGAAGGGTAATGAGATGTTTTGCCAGTTCTATCTGTCCTTGTCATTGACGATGTGTAGACAGAGAAACCGGAAACGACTT
Organism: Melanostoma scalare; assembly: GCA_949752695.1. Taxonomy (NCBI): domain Eukaryota; kingdom Metazoa; phylum Arthropoda; class Insecta; order Diptera; family Syrphidae; genus Melanostoma; species Melanostoma scalare. The sequence goes on along the minus strand of OX456984.1, from coordinate 208,253,275 downwards.
GGTATCTAATCGAACCAGGTTGTTTGCTGCTTCTAAAATAAAATTCTATTGATCAATGAAAGACATTGCCCGCATTCACAGCATTTTCGAATCTTCGATATTCAATCTGTCAGTTCATGAATGCAATTTAAGCTCTGTGTTATATATAAAATTGTACTGTGATTCACCTTTCGGTTCTACATGGTTAGTGGTAAAAGGAATTGGAAAACATACAGATTTTCCCACTTTGAAATTAAGGAACTCGATTTCCACGTTTTTTTGCAAGGTAGTATGCAAATTAAATTCACTTCAATCAATTTTGATAAAAAAAATTAAAATCATGTGCCCTCAAAAATATATTTTCGTTGCTGATAAATTCACTTTCAATATCAATTTACAAAACAGAATATCCGAACATCAATAATAATCAATTTCAATTCAACAATTAAGCGAAAACTAGTAAAACAAAAAACTAACCCAAGAATACCGAGTAAAGTCCGATTGTCATATACGTTGTTTTCCTTGTTTTGACAACTAGAACTTTTTTTTAAGAATTTTCAGACTGCTTTTTCCATCTGAAAATCTATGTTCGAAAATCTGAAAAATCTAACTGTCAGCTAAATGTCAGCTGAAACTTCTGACACTTTTGACCAATCAGAGCGACGAAAACTGACAGTAGTTTTCGAAGATCTGGTGCGTTGAATGCGAGGATTAAGATCATTATTCTAATTCGTTTAGTTCTTCTTAAGAGACAAAGCTTTATAATTTTATTGTCTGTTAAATTACGTAAGACTTGTCTATTTCAATTGTTCTATATGCAATCTTTTTTTATGTTTTAGTTTGTTTGCGTTGCCCCCCTCTCATCAAATAAAATTAATTTTTTTGTTAAATATACAGAATAATCTTTAAATTTAATATTTTTATTTTGCAGCTGTTCGTGCAGACCGAATGCGTGGAGGAAGAAACAAGTTTGGACCAATGTACAAAAGAGATCGAGCGCGAAAACTTCAAATGATGCGACAAAGGCAATTAGCATTGCAAGCGATCCGAACAACTATGGGATCCTCGGATATTAAAGGATCGATGTCACCTACTGCCTACCAACAGCCATATCCAAATATGAATATAAAGCAAGAAATTCAAATACCCCAAGTACATAAAAATATTTATTTAAATACTCTTTGTCTACCTTTTTAAATTACTATGTAATTTTTTTCAAGGTATCATCCCTAACACAATCACCAGACTCTTCACCGAGTCCAATAGCTATCGCTCTTGGACAAGTACATCCTTCTTCAGTAACAATACCTAATAATCTAAACGGAAGCAATGGGTCCAGTGCGGCAAGTTCAGCTAACGCACACGAAAGTCTAAACCGCAATGAATCAAGTACCTGCCAGGATGGTGCGTCAGTGAATTTACAGCACTCAACCGATTCAAAGATATGGTATATTGTTTTTGTATTACAGCTATGGTATAAAACAGTTTTCTTTCAGTTTTGATTCGAGTACGAACCCATCAAGTACCGCAGACTCGGTTAACAACGTAGAACCACTAAGGTATGATTTTGATAGCGATGTTGATTTTTTAAAAACCGAAGCTTTTTTTTTGTAGAGTCTCACCGATGATAAGAGAGTTTGTGCAATCAATAGACGACCGGGAATGGCAGACACAACTATTTGCACTGCTTCAAAAACAGTCGTACAATCAGGTTGAAGTTGATCTTTTTGAACTAATGTGCAAAGTGTTAGACCAAAATCTATTTTCACAAGTGGATTGGGCCCGCAATACAGTATTTTTTAAGGATTTGAAGGTGAGTTTGGTTTTTACTTGTACAAGAATTTGAACAATCGGCCCTAGCGAGGTATGCGTTCGAAGAAGAAAGTGATCCGATTTTGTACAAATCGAGTTAATTTTCCATTATTTTAATACACATTATTTTAACATACCCGACGAACTGCGTTGAATTGTGATCAAGTGCTTTGTGTGTGAAATTTCGGGCAACTTGATGCAAATGCTTTTCCGATTTCGTTCGATCGACATTGATATAAAGTAAATATTTTAAAGTAAAAACTAATTTACGTGTATACGTATACACGTGTTAAACGTGTAAATTTATAAGTGAAATTTTTTTATGAGGGTTTCTGATCGAATTGACATTAATGCATTTTGACAACATGATTCTAAAAATTATTTTCAACTAATGTACTACTATTCAGCAGCGAACTTACATTTAAATTTTAACAATCAAGCTTCATAGTAAAAAATAATAGCGATTGATCGAAAAATAATATTATTTAAATTAGATTAATAGTCATAAAAGTATTATAAATTATATTGGGACACTTTCATGTGTGTGCAAAGTGCATTTTCAGTATTAAGGGGTTAGGGGTAGTCAGAATTTTCACAAAATCGATATTGTTTTTTTGCATTTTCTTAAAGTATATCTAGTATCTTAAAAATATTCTCTGAAAGTTTGAAGTGAATCTGACAAATATATTTTGAGTTATTCAACAAAGAATAAGAGGCTCTCAAACGATCTGGTATGGACTGTAAAACTTTAAATGCGTTTTTCTCAAAACTATGTTTTTTGAACTGGTGCCAACTGTAACTCAAAAACCGCTTGATAGATTTGAATTAAACTTATACAGTTTTTAGAAAACATAAAATTGTTGTTGATTTATTCCCAAAAATTAGAAAAAAAAGCTTTTTATGTTTTCTAAAAACTGTATAAGTTTCATTCAAATCTATAGAGCGGTTTTTGAGTTACAGTTGGCATCGCAAGGACCCATTTTTAAAACCGCCATAACTTGTAAATTAGTTAATTTTTTTTTTTTTAATTTTGGTGAAGTAATGTTAAAGTATGATGGAATGATACTACGTTTTCACTTATGTGAAAAAAAATTCATTACTAGTAAGAAAAAATTATTAAAAAATGGCTATTTTTCACGCTCCTGACTACCCCTAGCCCCTTAATTGCATACCATGCTGCCATGTTGTAAAGTTTAGGTTAGTTTGTTACTGTTGAGTCAGCGTCTGTATGTACGAACTCGTAGACTATTAGAAATGAGTGAATTCAGCACTTTCTTAAATGGAGCTAGTATTATTTTGTAGACGAGTAGCTGAAACTCCCATTGTAGCTCGGGTAGGGGATTTAAAGGCATTCTACTTCCATAGACAATGTAAAATGTATGACACGCAATAGGTTGTGGTACTGGAAATTGGAAACTTTAGTCCGTGAACTTACTGCACTGCTCGCATAATGGCGATGAAATAGATTCCAAGTTACTCATTGATATTGTGGCTATTAGTGTTGGAAGAATTTTGGGAATAATTTTATTTAAATCGGTTGAGTAGTTTTGGAGCCTAACACTAATAGCGTTTTTCATTGAAATTCGATAGATTTACCCTCAAATCGAGAACTACTCCTTTCAATGGAACATGTTTTTAGGTTTTTTGCTGGTATTGGAGGTCAAATTGATGTTCACATATAGGAATTCATATTTTCATATTTTGTAATTTTTTTTTTTTTTTTTTTTTCAGCAAATTACTGAATTCTAACTTATTTACTCGTTTTCTCATAGTTTTTTCCAATTTTTTGAAGCTAACGCTGGCACAACAAATTTAAAATAGTCAAACTATTTTCCATTTAACGTTTGACAGAACAAATGTTTTTGCATATGTGCGTATGTTCAAATGGGAGTAGATCTTTGGCCTTTAGAGTAACTCCGGATCTACTCTTTTTTTCAATGAAACATGGAAAAAGGGGAAAGGAGTAAATCTTTTCACAAAAGGAGTAACTCTTTTGTTTAATGAAAAACAATATAAGTTTTCGTTTACATTCCCGTTTCCGTTCCCAAGGAAATATGGAGATGAAATTTAGCATAGCATGTTTTTTTCTAGGTTTTAGACCATCTTTGTTCCAAATTTCATTCAATTGACTCAGTATTTTTGGTGCTTATTGGATACAAACAAATATATAGATGTATCTCATACATTATTTTATGTTTTCATTTTATAGGATTAATATGCAAATGTGCCAAAAGTGCCCAATAGTTCCACATCGGCAAAGCTGTACGTCGGTGACATTTTGTCTAAACTAAGATCTCTGTCTATTTAACAAAATACGAAAACAAGAACATCAACTCAAAACTTTCTTCATTTTATAAAGAATCAAAACTCGATGTGCTTACTTACTCAGGTGGGCTTTACAGTTCGCGGTGATCCTGTGACCCAAACAATATCTTTCGATAACGACTTCGATTTCGGGCTTTGCACTCTAAGTCGGTTAAAGTCTTTTTCCACTTCATTGCGCCACCTAAGACGAGATTTTCCCCTTCCGCGTTTTTGCAATGTGATCGTCGAACCGAAAGCGTTGATGTCCATCCGCTCTACATGGCCCAGCCATCTTAGCCTCACGATGCGTACTCTTCTAATGATGCCCATGTCTCGGTACAGCTGATACAGCTCGCTGTTTTATCTTCTCCACGCATTGTTTTCGCATACAGGAACAAAGATCATTCGGAATTTTTCTTTCGAAACGACCAAGGGTTTCCTCATCCGCTTTCGATAAGGTAAACGATTCCGTGCCATAAAGCAGGACTGGGATGATTAAGGTCCTATATGTAAAGCGTTACCTTGGATTTTATAAAGAGGGTTGTGTTTTTCAATTTCCTTCTTAACCCATAAAAGCAACGGTTAGCAAGTAAACTTGATGTGTTCGTTTTAGTAAAAAAAAAAATATGAGTCATTCGTGTTTAAAAGTTGAGAGATTTTTTTGTAAATAATCAGGAAGAACAAACTCGGTAAAGGTCGCATATAGCGCATTTCTCTCAATCATTACTTCGGAGTGGAATCATTTTTTAGTTTATTGTTTTCCAACAGCTGCTTATTAGCATTTAAATGAATCAGGACTATAAAATCAATTAATCTACTGAATAATAACAATTCCTTATTTTAAGTTTAAATACTTTTTTCTACTGCAAATTTACACAAAAAAAATTAAAACACTTCATATATAAAAAAAAAATAGTGATTGGACATTTAACTATGCACAGTAAATCCAATGTGTTTCCTTTGATTCACTTTGATTCCAACGTACTGCCTATTTCTGCAGAAACTAAAAATAGTTAAATGTGTAACAGAGATGATAGTTCAAGTTATTCACTTTGGAACATGATTCACTGCTGGACAGTTTACCCTAAACATAGAATACAAATTTTAAATAAGAATTTCGTCCCTTCTAGCTTGTACGTTACACAAAACCAATTACCATTATGCATATCTATTTTTACAATTTTTCAATACTATGATATAATCAAAATATAATCTTTTTTTCAGGTTGATGACCAAATGAAACTTCTTCAACATTCTTGGTCTGACATGTTAGTGTTAGATCATTTACATCAGAGAATTCACAACGGACTTCCTGATGAAACGCAGCTCAACAATGGCCAGCTCTTCAATCTTTTAGGACTTGGCCTCCTTGGAGTTCCCCAGCTGTCAGATTATTTCAATGAATTGCAGAACAAACTACAAGATTTGAAATTCGATATGGGAGACTATGTCTGCATGAAATTTCTAATATTGCTTAATCCAAGTATGATATATTTTGTAATTTTGTTCATAGTCAACCCTTCATTTAACAAACCGTGTTTCGGTTTATTGTTTCAGATGTTCGAGGTATTGTGAACAAGAAGACAGTTTTGGAAGGCCATGAAAATGTTCAAGCTGCTCTTTTGGACTACACCTTAACTTGTTACCCATCAGTGACGGTAAATTGATATTGTAGATAAATAATTCGATGTAGACTTTTGTCTTAACGCTATTTTCTTGAAAAGTACTTGAACAATTTGAAGAACTTTTGCATACATGTGTATTTGATGCTGAAATATGAAAAATGTCGATGATTCTTTTGCAAATTATTCGACAAACTTATGAGGCTCATTGCCTTACTTTAGCCGTGATATAAAATGTGATATATATCTAACGCCACCTTAATTTCATTAGAAGTGACTCAGCGGCTCAATTAACTGCCACTCAAGGTTTTTTTGTAGTTTATGTTGTACTCGTTTAATGGTGTTTTTTTTTTCAATTGGGTATTTTAACTGTAAATTAAACAGTCAATGTTCCGCTACTCGAAAGGACGGCTTTGTTGTAAACAATGAGCTGAAACGATCGTGTTTTCACAGCTACTGCAGCTTGTCTTCGACTCATCTTTGTGAGAACTGTTAGAGTATGATAACATGCGTCAGAATACAATTTGAGATCATTAAGCCTAGCCCCGAGCACACAAACTTTATCATAGAACATAGAACTTAGTGGTGACTATGGATGCAGAAAACTCAACTTTAAATATCTGCCAGCATAATAAAGACTTGATTTTAGCGTTGGAATGACATTATTTTAGGTTGCTCAAGTTGTTTAATTATTCGAGTTTATGTCCGGCAAAATAATCTAACTTTATTTATTGATAAATCAATGAAAAACCTTCTGTTCTCAAACAAAAGTAAAAAAAGACTTTAAAATGGAAATAGTTGTCAGCTTGTTTATAGACATAAATATAAGGAAGTATTGCTGTATGCAAAGTCTGCTTATTGTTAAGCAATATCTACGCAAACTAGCTGACTCCCCACCCGGCGTAGCTCAGGTCCTACGTTTATCAAATCAAAAGTTAAGTAAAGTAGCTTCAAAGTTTCCATTTGTTGATTTACGTGTATTTTATATGGAAAAAAGTGACATTCAAGAAAAATGCTATAACTCGGGGACGTTTTTTTTTTTCATAAAAACCATCTGCCAACATCATTCGGTTGAGTCGTACACTTCTTTTTATATATTAAGAAGAAGATACATTAATATTTCTATATTAAAACTTCAAAACGATGCCACTTGTTTGCGTTTTTGGACGGTTGATAAGTTTATAGTTGATTAGTTTTTTATGACTTTTATTTTTAGTTCGTCATGTCTTGAAGTATTATAATCCTAATTTGCTTGGCCTTAGCCATCTATGTTTGATAACGTGATGAGTTTTTAAGTTCACTGGATATTGCAAGCAGTTGCAAGTGGATAGATGTTTAAATTTCCAATAAACTACTCAAATTCTTGCCCAAAAATTATTACTACTTGCTTTATGATGTAATTCATTGCATACTCTTGGGCTATTCAATATACTCGTAAGTAATCTTCATGATTTCTTTAAAGGTCTTTCTTGTCCTCAAAAAAAATTGTGTGATATGCGAGAACAATACAGCAAAACATCAACAACCGTTTTATAATGGAGTGATGCTAACTTTGAACCAATAAGTAAGATTCTTCATAATAACATCACACTATACAAACAATAAATAGTCTTATGAAAGCTTGCAGGGTTTATTGTTTTTATACATGTGAGTGTTTTAGAGCCTTAACAGGTTCAAAAAAGAGCTAATTCGAAACCAATAATCAAGGAAAAAATTCGTGTTCGTTGAACAAAACTGGGACTTCGCCGTCCATCCCATTTAGATCACGTTAACCCAGGTCCAAACACAAAGGGTCACCAAATATCGCTCATTGATAGTAAGGAAATTCAGAAACCTTTGGTATGTGCTAGGACATTATTTTTCACATGTACAATCTTAAACTCACGACGTACCCCACACGGGGACTATTAGTGTGAAGCTGTTAAGTGGGGCAGCTGTGATCCCTTCGATATCACGATGTTCGTAACGCCGGAAAAGGAAGAAATACAACTTTAAACCTAATTCTTTACAATCATCGCCTCTAAGGTAGACTGGAAGAACTCCAAACCATATTTTTCGTGTTGCATCTGGTTCCGGTATCTTCAGAGACTCATGCCAAAAGATCTTTTCAATAATTTGGTAAAAAAAAATTGGCTTTTGGTAATTACTCGTACTTATATATTTTAGGCCGAAGCCTTGGTTCACAAATGCGAGAATGATCAAATGAAAAAATAAAACAATTTCGTATTCTCAGACATCCAAGCTCTCCTGAACGCATTTAGCTCTCCCATCATAAGATCTAAACTAGTCCCGGCTGTAGTCATTGTACTCTCTTTTTTTTTATCTTAACAAAAAAGTCCTTGAAACCTGGAAATCTACACAATATCAGATTGGCAGTGAATCCTATCTGCAGGCTCTAACTCCAAAGTGAAGAGACATCCGTGCAAATTATAACGGATAAAAATGAAATCATCCCTTGAATAAATTCAAATTCATTTACCCACAGAGAATTAAAAATAAATAAATAAATAGGGTGGCGCAACAGAGCGAGGACCCCCAAGGCCTAGCGCATTTCTCACAACCATGCCTTGTGAGAGAATGGAGGGGACCTACAAATTTCTGCCGGTTCCTATTTCTTATCGAAAAAGCGCTTTTCATGGCAATGAATTTACTAACAGTGGACTTGCCAACTCCTCCTACAGATAATTATAAACTTATAAATCACCCGATGAGGGCAGTTCACATTGTACAATCAGTTGGACAGACTTTGTTTTGATAAAGTTAACAGTTAAACGACTGCTTGTCCGGCTTATTAGATAATTTCCTTTAAGAATGAGGTGTTGAATTGAGATCTGATATATTTGAACGCAAACTCATCCGACCAACCACCATCCATTAGACAAAGCTTGCCGACTTTATTTGGTAGTAATCAGCTTCCGGGGGTTAGGTTAGGTTAGGTTGAATGGGGGGGTGCAGCCACAAGTGACAGCACCTCACTCGGATCTCAGGGATCCATTGTGCTCCCCGGGAAAATCAGAGGATGAGGAGATGGGAGGATAGGAGAGAGAGAGAGTAGATGGTTATTGGGGTAGGGAACTCCCACTGAACCATTTGGAGCCCTGAGTAAATTTCAGGACGTTACTCAATGGGAGATTAGAGATGTCGGCCAGCTCGTCGAAGAAGTATTCTCCGAGGGTTTTTTCCGAGTGTGGGCCAAACTAGGACACTCACAGAGGAAGTGGAATGATCCTTCCTCTGCCTCCTCATCTTGGCTTCCTCTACATAAGTCGGATGTGCTAATGCCCATTCTCATCATGTGGGTACCCAACGAGTGAGCTTCCGGGGGTAGTATACTAAAATTACTTCCCAGATTGATCACCCAGAAGCATACATTCTGCTCTTATCATATATGTGAAACCTTCTCGGCAAAATAAATCTTTCTGATTCTTTCAGATTATCAAACCACGAAAATTTTGAAGAAGCATTTTCTGATGCGTCTTTTAACTTATTTTTGTTTTTGGCAACAGTGTCTCTACAAAAATGTATCTTTTCGTGTACACTTTGATCATTATGTTTCTCAAAATCTGCACGAGTACGGATTTACTATCCATTGAAGAATTCTTCTAACCAAAAAAATTATATAACCAAACAGTATACTTTGCTTTAACTTAATTTGTTGATTAATAAGAAATAAACGTTTGCATTTATGTGCACATGTAATGACTTCCTATATAATCTAATAAATTTATTAACAGGACAAATTCAGCAGACTCTTAAACATACTTCCGGAAATACATGCAATGGCAGCTCGAGGAGAAGAACATTTATACTTAAAACACTGCGCAGGAAGTGCACCTACACAAACGCTACTAATGGAAATGCTTCACGCTAAAAGAAAAGTGTAATAACATTTTAAATGATAGAAAAAAAAGTTTAAAGAAAACAAAAAAAAAGATAAATAGTGTCCTGTACAAGTATATATTTTCATAAACCTTTTCTTGTATTATACATAATATTATACTTATAAATAGCTTTTAAAGTGTACCTATATGATGTTTTTACGTTTAACGTGGAACTTGTAAATATTTTTAAAACATGCAGAAGTGACATTTAATTAAGTTATAATTATTGTATATTATGAGCTTTCTTTTTATTATAATTTTTTTTTTGTTTTATTTTGAAATTAAGTTTGTGTTATATTTAATAAATTATAAGCAAAATGTACCTTATAAAGTTTTAAATGATAAATACTTTACCATAGCTAGGTTTAAAAGAATATAAAAAAAAAAAAACTAAAAAGAAAATGAAACATAAGTTGAGCATGTTGTGAAAGGAACAAATAAAAAGTGATTTTAATTTTAGGCTATAACTTTAAATTTAAGTTTTATTGTTATATCATCATTCATCTCAGCGATGTTAAACTATTTTGTAATAAAGGAATGTTATTACACTAAATGATTTGATTTTGTTTATCAATCAGAGCAGGTACTACTTTTGTTGTTTAAGTTTCATTGGCTCAAGTTCTAAGTTGGGAATAGCTGAATAATGACACAATCACCTCTATCACAGATCCCTCCGTTACAATTTCGAACTACAAATGTAAAAAAGCACAATAGTAAATTTTTTTGCAACTGGTAGTAGTGCGTAATTTGTTTCCGTGCGAAATTTTCACTACGAGAGGTTCTGGTACAAGATTTGTTAATGTTTTGAATAAATTTTCATTAATCAAATTTTTTCCATTGATCATTTTAATAAACTCAGTTAAAACTAACTTGAGTATTCGGCGTACCCCACGAGCAGATCAAACAAGTGAATCAATTAAATTTAAGATATCTGATCCCTTCTGTAACACGATACTTGTTACGCCGGAAAAGGAAGAGGAAAGTGACTTCAGTATTAACTAGGTGCAGATTGTTAAAAATGTAAGACTATCCATTTCCACGGCCACAGATCTACTGTTAGATGAGAATAAAAGAAAAATATTTGATTTCCAAAGAAAACAAAATAAAACTCAAACATCACTAAATATTTGAAATCTCAACATAAAACAAAAAGGTGGACTGCATATTAAATGTTGCACTGCTCTTTGCTCCGCTCGGCACTATGGTTGCAAAGGCAATGAAGAATGAAGTAAAAGTCCAGCAATTGCTTCGCAGGTTGAGTCTGTTGGTTGATAATTTTCTGCAGCTCCAGCTGATCCAACGTTTGGTTTTCGTTACCAACCAACGCTTAATCGCACTTCGCATTCTCCGGTCACAATCACCGCCACCTCGCATATGAAATGCTCTTCAGTCGCAACTACTGCTGCCTCGCACATGAGATATTTTTTGTCCCAACCTTCGTTATCTTGTAGATAGATAGATAGATAATTCGATTTATTATTTCAGAAAAGTATATCTTTTCACATTAATTTTTAACAAAATCGTTAGAGCGTGGCCTAGTCGTCTGCCCGATTGAAATAATTTTAAAATAAAATCATATGTAATGTATTATCAATAATTATATTAGTTTGATTGGAAAACAAGTATAACAATTTCTATAACTATAGTAGATTTTTTAATTTTTTGGTATTTAAAGGCTTCGTTTATTATTTATTCCAATATGACATCGCAGTTTGGTAGTAATTGTATAATTCTGTGACATTTGTTTCGCAGTTGAGAATTGTGAATACATCTTCCTCCGATTTATAGCTGCTGTTGAGAAAAACTCTTCTAATTTCGCTTAAAATTAGACATTTACCGATAAAATGGATGACAGCCGTTATCTTGTATATCGCACATTTATTCCTATCAGTTGGTTTCTCCACTCACCCTTCTTGAACTTATTTTGTGGTTATGTGTTGTGATATCTAACACCCATATATAAATGTATAACACTTTTTTGAACTTTACTTTTGAACTCTGGTCTCCACCACAGAGTAGAACCAGAGTCCAAAGAATCAACTAGGACAAGAAATTGCCATTTTGTCCACAAACATCCCTGTACCGGGAACCCTTGAGGTCAAATTAAAAAAGGTTCCCTCAATGCCATCAAAATTAAAACTACTTTTAAAAAGTGTAAATATTAGGTGCGTTTTTGTCGCAACTCAGCAATCGTAGAATCAGGGATCCAATTATTTAACTTTGTTCTATTTTCGTATCATTCGAAAGTGACTTTTGAATCAAATTTAAACTCCAATAAGATGAAAGTAGATTCCAATTTGAAATCTTCCAATTGCTTCCTACAAAAAATTCTTATTTTCATTGAAGTCTTCCCACAATTTCCTAAGCTCTTGAAAATTACGGAGGACGAATTTTGGACATTCGAACACTTTTATTCTATAATCGGATTACATAGAAGACTCTCCACAATCGCAAGTGCTTGATGAATTTCCAATAGGAAAGCAAAAAATCCCATTCATTTTGGTTCCAGATACTTGCACGTCATAACAAAAGTTTTCTTTGAGACTTAAGGGGGGTTGGTGGTCTGTATGTATTTTTAAAAAATCGATTTTTTTTATTTGTTTATTTTTAAGTATAGAGTCTTAAAAATATATGTACTGTTAAAATTTGATGACGAAATTCACAGTATTTCAGGATCTATAGCCAATTAGAAGGTCAGATAAGTAGAAGAATCGGTGAGTCGGGCTCTATTCTTCGCTAGTTGCAGCTGTTCGGGCTCGTACACCTGACTAACACTAATGTATAAAATTAAAGGGACATATTTTAGTTTTATGAGTTATATTGGTTAAATGAACGTGGTCCTCAGCGATAGTAACATCAAATATTAAGTTTAAATATGGGAATATTCTTGAAACTTTGAACGCGTTTATCTCGAAACTTTTTTGTCTTGCGTGAATGCGTGCGTCAAAAACCAAAAACTACTGAACCGATTGATTTGAAATTTCAATATGTTATTTTGTACAGTTTAAGCTATTGCAGGAACTAAAACAAATGGTTTCCGTTGAATATTTATATATTTTTTTTCATTATTTTAATTTTAAAAAAACCGGTCGTTTTAAAATTTTTAAGTTTAACTGCCCGCCATTTTATCCAAAAAAAATTATGTTTCTTGGTTCTAGTTCCTGCGATAGCTATGTTTATTCTGATTCGAAATTGGTCAGCTTTTTTTGATTCAGAGGGAGAGGTAAATCACCTCTCACCAGTGAATTGAATCTTTTTAAAGAAGGAGATTTCTAGCCCATTACTTAAGATAAAAACATTTTTTTTTGTCTGAAGTTTCATTTTTCTGTAGTTGATAAGTAATTAAATAAATGCAAAAAAAACTTGAAAGCATTACTCATTACCGTTATACAGAATTTTTTTTTAAATCGTTTAAATTTTAGGCGGCTAGACCACCAACCCCCCTTAATGGCGGGGTCGTTTAATTATCGTATCCGGATAGCTTTTAGCTTTATTGTTAGCTGTTGTTGTTATGTGTTAAGCATTTAGTAGAGGCATCCACACATTCCGAACAAAAAGCTATCTAAAAGTGTATGAGATATTTGGTATACCTTTCTATTCAAGTGATCAGCTGATTCTTTTCATGTTGGTTTTTTCCACTTTGGTGTGCATTTATTTCAGAATTAAAGTCATTTAAGTTCCACGAGACTTCAAAAAAACGGATTCCAATCGTTCTTGTGAGAGTTAAGCACTAGGTTTGCTCGTTGAAGCCCTAGGGTCGCCCTGGGGTCGCCACAAAGCGTTTTTTGAGAAACCTAAAGTCGCCCTGAATGTCAAATTGAGTGTTTTTTGACTGACTTAGTTATGGTCTTTTTTGTTTATGGTCTTTTTTGAGTGGACACATATTTATGTTACTGTAGTTTTCTTACTTTTATATTAGTAAATAGCTCTTAAGTCTGAAATGAAAAGATATTTTAGTGTACATTGTATAGCCAGGCCAAGTCTAAGTCGGCAATCTAAGTCATAAGTTGCTATAATATTTATTAATAAGATACCAATGTAAATCAACAAAAATCTCAATAAAATTACTTACTTACTTACTTGACTGACTTAGGCCGGCCACTGACTACACAATAGGTCTGTTCGTTGAACTTTCCCTAGGATTGACCCAGGTTTTCTTGACAACCCCATGAGTTGTCAAAAAAACCTGGGTTTTCCAGTCCTCAAAAAACGCTAAACCACAAATCGCCACACATCCCTGTCATTTAAATAAAAACACATGCCATTTGACAGCCCTCAAATCGCCTCAGCAAAAAGCTAGGGCGAGTTTGGGGAAAACCTATGGCTCAAAAAACACTCAATTTGACATTCAGTTCGAATTTAGGTTTCTCAAAAAACGCTTTGTGGCGACCCTAGGGGAACCCCAGGGCTTCAACGAACAAACCTAATATAACTGCGCAAACTGACTTGAGCAAAAATCAAATCGTTTTGATTTTTACACAGTTAACTGCACAAACAACCCCATTCACAACACAAATGAACTGCGCAAACTCCAATTTGCGCAGTTTTATTGTGTCGTCAATGGCCGGATTTGGGTGTTCCCTCAACTCGCCATAGATTTTTGCTGTGGCGATTTGAGGGCTGTCAAATGGCATGTATTTTTTTTTTTTTTAATGACAGGGATGTGTGGTGACTTGTGGCTTAGCGTTTTTTGAGGACTGGACAACCCACGTTTTTTTGACAGCTCATAGGGTTGTCAAGAAAACCTGGGTCAACCCTGGGGAAAGTTCAACGAACGGAACTACTTATGGCTCATAAAAAATGTTCCTAAAGCAAAATTTTCTATTTGACGTTTGTTTTCAATGTATTAGTGCTTTTTGAATCTTGAGTGGATTCTCACTTCAAATCGAGAAGTGGCCGTCACTCCTCAGAACCATGAGAAGCGATCTTTTTGCTAATGGAACGGTTTGAGAGTACTCTTGTTTGTTTTTGAAGCTTGAGTCCCAGCCCAGAAAATCCACTTAACCGTTCGGAACCGCTAAAAGTTTTTAGGTCCATTAGGTGGCTTAGGAGTCTATATCGAACATACGGGAATGAGCCCCTGAAATTGTCGTTGTCGCAACTGCAAAGGGTTTTAATTTGGGTGAGCCTTTATTACAATGTTCCCACTTGAAGTTAAACTAGGTTTCATTCTAGGATGATTCGAGTTACCCTAGTATTGTTTTCATCTAAAAAAAAAAACGAGTTGATATGGGTTGATGTTTTCGTTGTTCAGCACGAAATTTGTCAACAGGTTTCGGGTGAGTTTAATTGAACCCTAATAATTGATGAGTTTGACAAAGAGAAATTCAGCACCATCTATTCGAAAAATCTAAAAAATTTAAATTAACGTTTACTTCTTCAAGCAAACACATAAATTACCTCAGTTTCAATCACAGAGTATAACCAGAGAGTCCACTGCAGCAAGGTAGTGCGTTTTGCCTAGACTGCTATTATACGGTGCAATTTGTTGCACGAAACTGTTCGAACACCATAAGAACAAAAGAGAACGAAAGTTCGAAAAACAGAGATGAACAATGTGCTACCGTGTGTCGCATGGGTTATGGTCTCGTGAAACAGCTTTTACGTTTCTCTTTGGGTGGGTTCGAGAACCTATCGGATAGCCTATCTCGGATAGCCGTATCTTGGATACCTTTTTGAACGATCCAGATATTATTTTCCAGATTGCTGCAGACAACAGTTGTGAAATATTAAAATTCGACTTTTGAAAATAGAAAAACATTTAAAATGTCATTGCTAGACGATTATAACTTATTTTTTTCAATTTCCCATGCGTTTTAAGAGACTCTTATGCTGAAATAAATGCACACCAAAACAAAAAATCAACATGAAAAGAAATAAAAATAAATTTTCTATCAGCTGATCACTTGAATAGAAAGGTATACCAAAAATACTCGGATACCTTTAGATAGCTTTTTAGTTGAAATGGGTGTGTGACTCTGTTAAAAGTTTAACACCTAAACAACAACAACAAGCTATCCGGATACGATTCTCGAACGCCCCCTTTGTCTTTGTTCGTGTTTTTGTTTATTCAGTTTTGGTTCAAAAATAAGAAATAATACTATTAATAATGACTTTTTTGTTTTTCAATTGCCAATAAAAGAGGTTTTGAAGCAACCAGGCACTGCTAGATAACTATTTTTCCCCAAAAATAAAAACACCGAATGAAAAATAAAAAGAAATGTGAAACTAGTTTCATGAAACTGGATTTCATCGTGTAATTACACTTGCGACACGGAATGACAGAACAAAGAAGAATTCGAAGTTGTTTCATGAAACAAATTTCACCGTATAATAGCAGTCCTACAAGCTAAATCAAACCGGAAAACCGCACCCGGAAAACCGCACTGGCCTTCACTTACCACAGATCAAAGTCAGTTGAGTTTGAAAAGTAAAAAATTTTTTTTGGTTGCAAAAAAAATCGATAATTTTTAATTTTCATACAGCCTAGAATATAGAAAAATGAATTTAAGTTGCAGGAAATAACTTTTTTTTCCATTTTGACCAGTATTTCACTGAAAAAGACAAAAATTAGTAAAAAATTTCATACCGATGCAGGCGTTATGCTAAGTTTTTACAGTTCATACTAGTGAGCACAGAGCCTCAAGCTCAGAAATAGGACGCCATGTTGAAAAATTTTTTGCGGGTGTTTCGGGTTTAAGGAGTGGAAGTGGATACTCTGTATTATCTAAAAAATAAATAAATAGGGTGGCGCAACAGAGCGAGGAGTCCCTGGGCCTAGCGTATTTCTCACCACCATGCCTTGTGAGGGAATGGAGGGGACCTACAATTTTATGCCGGATCCGAACGGCTAATTGAGAAACCGCTTTTCATGGCATGAATTTACTAACGGAGGGCTTGCCAATTCCTCGCGAAAGGCGATACCCGGGAAAAAAAAATTTTTTTTGCCTCTGCTGGGATTCTAACCTCGAACCTCTGGGTTAGCAGGTGGACATGCTAACCATCGCACCACGGGTACCACGGGTATTATCTACTCTGTGGTTTCAATACAACCGTATGGTTAGCTTTCGATTTCCCAGCAATTTATCTGAAACTCATTTTTACTACACGCTGAAACTGTCCAGTCTATATAGGGCTTAATTATATGTAATTAGCCCCGTTCACACTGTACAATTAGTTGGACAAACTTAGGTTTGACAAACCAATGCTTGATAGTGTGAACTCTTCATACGACCGCTTGTCCAATTTGTTGGATGGTTTTCAAAATTTTTTGAAAATCTAGAAGTTGGACGGAGTGGAAGGGTATGTGACATAAAGTTGGACGGCAAGCTTGATTGGTGTGAACGAAAACTACATCAGACCATCCAACTTCCATCAAACGAAGTCTGTCCAACTAATATTACAGTGTGAACTGGGCTATTGCGATTGCACACTGAATTCCATTTTAACTTATCACTTACCCTTATAGCTGTCAAAGCGATGCCATGCGATGATACACGTTCTTCTATTCTCTTTCACTTCGTGATTTTGAGATCATTTTCAAAATGGCAGTCTCGTATTTTTGTGACAAGGATATTTATAGAATTTTTTATCTCTAAAAAAAGAGTACCCAAACTTTTCTAATCCACTTATTGTATTTATTTATTTGTTTATAAGTAAACAAACGTGTTGTGCTAAACCTTACAGTCCTACTTATCTCAACAAATACATTTTATTTTATAAAAAAATTTCAAATGGTGCAAAGGCAATGAAAAAAATATCGAATGACACATGACAGAATTGCATTTTTTTTGAATGAGTGTGAAAAGTGAACGATGAAAGACGGGGCTGAAATGTTGAATAAATAAAAAATCTTTCTTAAAAACAGAAATAAATGCATTTATGAAGAAAGAATTTTAACTAAAGAAAAAAACGAATTCATTTAAACAATAATATATGTAATTGTTCTGGTGGTGTTGTTTGTTCGTTAGCTGAAAATGTAAATTTTGTTTTTTTTTTTATCTCGAATCTCCATCTCATTGCACAAAAAGGTAATGTACAAAAGAAAAGAAAATCGTATGAACTATTTTTTTTTATTACACTTTTTTTTTACTTACTCCATGTCCATACATACTCCTCCACTTTTATGGTGATTTGCTTTAGTTACATCTTCGTCAGGCAAATCATAATTGTGAAGTTGTGTGGCAGACACAGTGGGGCTAGTGTTTCATTTGGGGTATAGAAATATTTTTTGGGATATATTCTGGGTAGAGCAAGGATAAATAAGCTGTGTATGTTCTGAAAATTTTTATCAATCCAATTGGATTTTTTTTTTTGACGGATGTTGGATTGTTTGGGAGTTTGATTGCGTTGCAATGTTCCAGAGTTGAGTTTTCAATTCAATTGTCCTTGAATTTTTGAAGGTTTTTCCTCACTGGATGATCGAATTATAACTACTAACGAATGCCAACATTAAGCTAATGACTAATTGAGCTCATTAATAAATCGTTATGATGCGACTAAGAGCAGACAAACGATCAGGTAGAAGGTACTTAAACCAACCTTACTCATAGATATGTTTGCACGTCTAAGAATGACTAACTTTTTCATCGAATTGGAAATGTTCACCTTTTGAATAAATTAGAAAAGATGTTTAAGTTATTTTAGGCAGGTTCCTATTACTGTGAAATCTATGGTCAGATAAGAACGGAGCCTCCCAAAATGTCACGCATTTTTGGGCTTTTTGTATTCTGAACCGATTGTGGTGCTTTTATTTTGTTGGTAGTTGAGACTCAGGTTGAATGATTTGTGTTGTGATTTTGCGAACTTTTTTAATATTTTTTTACTTGAATTGAAAATTGACTAAAACAGTGTCCCGTCAGTGAACTGGAAATGATTTTGCTCTTCAAAATCATTTTTTTCCAAGCAAAACAAAAGTATTCTTCAGTTTTTATTTTTAAGAGGAGTCCAAAACTAAGCTAGAGCATTCAGACCAATTGGCGGTCCATTGTGCGACTAAAGTAGCGACCTTCCCCATTTTTTTTTTTTTTTTTTTGTGGTGCAGTAAATGGTAATAAGGTGGTTGTAGTGTCGCATATAACTGAGAGGGTGAAAGAAAAGTAGATGTCCGACGTTGCATTCGCACGGACGCGTTCGGTCCATGCACTTAACACTCTCCCACTGCACAAATTACGCCCTTTTTCGATTTGACTCATTACTGTTTTGGTGATGAAATGCAAACCCACACAAATAACAGGAATACATTTTCATCAATTTTAACGAATGGCTCGCAAATCAGTAAACATATTCTTTGAAGCTCTCCTGTGTTTGCTCTCTGTCGCCACAAAGTCATTTTTAAAAAACTCCAACTGAATGTGAAACTGAGTGTTTTTGTTTTTTGATCTCTGGTTTCGCACTCAACTCGCCTTCAGGTAACGAAAAGCGATGTCAAATGGCAAGTTGTATTTTTCTTCAAATGATAAGACAGTGTGGTGATTTCGTGGTTTAACGTTTTTTAAGAACCAAAAATCTAGGTTTTTCTTACAACTCATAGGGTTGTGTTGGAAACCTTAAGTAAAGCTCAAATTCTCCGACAGCGAGTGGTACCCAAGGCGTACTGGTTAGCGTGCCTGCCTGTTAAGAGGTAGGTTCGAGTATTAAATCTCAGACACATCAAGGAAAAGATTAAATTTACACGGGTATCCCTTCGCGAGTATTCCAAAAGTAATTTCATTGCCATGAAAAGTACTTTATAGATTAGCCGTTCACAATCGACAAAAATTGTGGGTATCCTTCATTCTTAACAAGGCATTGTTGTGAGAATTGGGCCCCGGGGCTCCTATTTGATGAGAACAGATAGCCTTAGGGGTTTTTCTTTTTTAGTTCCGAACAGAAAAGTGAAACGTCAAAAACGTAAGAGTATTTCTTTTTCAATTCAGCAACACCTGAACGCTCAAAATGCTTTTCTTTTTTATCCAGAACACAACGTGAGCGCACTCTACGTGCTCGAAATAAAATGACGGGACATCTAGAGCAAGAGTTTGAGAGCTGCTCACTGAACACGCTCAGTTCAGAACACGTTCACGCTGTTCGTTCTCAGTTCAGTTTATTGTTCGGAACTAAAAAAGAAAAACCCCTCTTGACAGCTTCCTAAGTTCATCAGGAAAAAATTCATGGTAGTTTTTCCTGACAGTTATAGCTGGCCTCTTGATTAGAGCTCTAAAACTGTAAACCTTCGTCAAACAAAAATGCCCATTAAAAACTCCCGAACGGCTGTATTACTCTCGACAATAGAAAACTATTTTGAATCTTACTGTAATTGGAACCACTAATTGCCTCCTAATTGTCCGATGCTCTAACCACGAATATGTACCACTAAATGTAGCTAGTCATTATTTTGAAGGAAGCACAGAGCTAACGCAAATTTATGTTCGCAATAGCGTTATATGTACAACTTATGTACCTATATTTCAGTCTGAGTGCTCTAGTCGGCACAAATCTTTTAACAGGTCTACAACCTAAGTACTGACTTACTGCAGACTTCAAGCTCATTGGGAGATTGTTTTTGGAGTTAGAAATCAGGCAAACGACTTGAACTTCAAGGAATCTTTTAAAAAAAGCATGTTTCATTCTTTTACAACTCTAATATATATCGGCAGAGGTTTCTTTTTACCTCACTGATATTGTACCTGTCCCATAGTTTATTTAGTCACCAAACGACCACTGAGGGTACTTTAATCTAAAAATCTTTTTCGGAATTGAATTCTATGACTTTCCTTGTTGATTTTTCTGTTCAAATGACACCCTTGTGCAAATATTCACTTCAACCGGAACAATGGGTAATGTCGAGCTCAAAAGAGAGCTCCGGATAACCACGATAAAATGACGAAAATGGCAATGAATTTAGTAACGGAGGACTTGCCAATTCCTCGCGAAAGGCGATACCCTTGAAAAAACATTTCTGCCTCTGTTGGTATTCGAACAACGAACCTGTGAGTTAACAAGCAGACATGCTAACCATCACGCCATGGGTACTGAGGTATTGTCTAAAGTTAATGCGGCGTATCAAACATGCGGATCGCTAGTGTGAAGCCAACAAGTGAGAAAGCTCTTCGAGATGACAAATTTTACAGCGACATTTAAGAAGAAAATGACAACAGAGAACTACACTTCTGGATCCAGAGGCCCACCAAAGCTTGGTCATTATTGAAGAACTGATTCATGTTATTCTTTCCGCTTCCCCTATCAGAACTAGCATTTGAAATGCAGTTTATGTGCAAGGAAGCTTGTGTCATATATGTACGTTTAAATCATTTGAAAGGAAGCATACTTCAGTACTTTTTTTTTACATTTTTGGTCACCCTGTTTTCCCTCACTCCTGTCGACTTGAAGCTATTTTTTTTCTTTTGCTTTCAAATTTAAATTCATATTAGGTTAAACTAGAATAGAGCATGATCTCTAAAAACTCAGCCATTAAAATAAAAGGTATGCTGAGTCTGGTGTCATATTAAAAAAGAAAAGACTCCTTCCAAAACGTCACACGAATAAGTTATCCACAATATGTACTTTTATATTAGATGCATCCGAAAACTGCGCAAGTAAAGGCGTTTTCCTTACTAACCCAAAAGTGAACGAGACTTAAACAATCTGACAATAACTGCGCATTCAGAGGTAGGTAGGTTTGAATAGTTTTGAATAGTTCTGGATCCGTATTACGACCCAAGATAGAAAACGATTATGATTTGATAATGAGTTCATGAAAATGTCAGAACGATAACAAAACGACCGTAAAAAGCACTCGTAAATGACAGGAAACATCGTGAAACGTAATCGCATCGTAACGATAGTAAGGGGTCATTTTCGCGAGTATTGTTTCTTCTAAAAGTGTCACAAAGAAGCTACCTGAACCAGAAAATTAGCGATAAACTGCGCCTACCATAGAATTGTTTGACCAATGAAAAGAAATGATTGTAAGAATGTGGAATGGGGTGAATAATGTCTTAAACTAAGAAGCTTCTGGTTTTTTTTTAAGAAGTCAAACACTTTGATCTTTGACGCGAAGGTTCGCGGTCTAGCGGTGTTGAAGGATCTTCTGTTTATGCCGATTCAGAACGGAACGATACAATGTTAGAAAGGGATTTTCATAGTAGTTTGTAATTACTCTCGGAGAGCTTGCTAATTTCTCGATACTCCCGAAAGGCGATGCCTGTGAAAAACCTTTTTTCTGATGTTTCTGGGATTTGAACCAAGAACCTCCCACGTAACAGGCAAATACGCTTACCTTTACACCACGAGCGGCACTTAGGAGATTTGTTAACTGGAAATTTGCTAAAACTAAGTTCAACCAACATAAGGGTTGCCTGTTTGCATAGAGTATGAGGTGGACTCGGTCGTTGACACGAGGTCAAGTTTTCATAGTAACAATTTGGTCGAAGTAAGAAAAGATCTAACTTTTTGAAAGTTCATCCAAATAGATGAAGAGGTCTTCCCTGGTACTTAAAGCCTTCTCCTGGCTTAAGTAGAGCAAAGTCCTAGGAGGTAAAAAACTGTCATGATAAAAACGTTGTTTACATCATCAACAAACCATCATGATTCTCTTTGCACTATGCCGTTGAAATTTCCAGAGAAACAAAATATCCTCAGCCACTGGATGCCTCCACTGAATCCAGTGTACATTATTTGTTCATCGTCGTTTTCATCGTCATTCTTATTGTTTTTTAATTCTATCTCCTTCTCTGTTCCACTGACACCTTGTATAAGGCGATATGGTTATAGTTTTTTTTTTTATGAAAAAGTGCATTTTAGCTAAATATAGTTAGTATGTGCTGGCTGGTACTTCTGCTGCTGCTGCTGCTGGCTGGTTGGCCGATAAAGAAGAAGAAATCTATGTTACAATGTTAAGGCATAAATCAATAGGTCGCTGTTGGTGCTGTGCTGCTGCTGCTGCTGCTTCTGCTGTTGTTGTTTCGTCTTCTCCTCCTTGATAAAAGTGCCGAAAAGATTAAAAATTTGCTGGAAAACTCTCAAATATAAACAAATTTCCAAGTGAAAACATACAATTTAATGTACACTCAGCAAATTGCTGAAGTAATTGAATCCAGATCGGATTGTGGTGAACCGTAGTGCAATGATAAATTACCCGCTGGTGCTTTTTCTTCTTCCGCAAAAAGAGAACATAATGGCCATGGTATGAATCAGTGCTGCCGTTTCTACTGTCATGACAGTAGACTACTGTTTTTTCACTCTAAAAAAGTCCAATCTCCTGTCTCCTGTTACCAAGGCATTTTTTTCAAAATTCTACTGTTTTTCTGACTTTTCTAACTATTACATTGAGTAACTCAGTAGTCAAACATTTTAATAAGAATTTTTTTTATCCTCGTACCACAATATTCTTCATCTTCAAAAAAAGATATTATAAAAGAACATACCTGTTCAAGTTCTACCTCGAGTTCTAATAATTTCATTTTGCCAGCTAATAATTTCATTTTGCCAGATAAATTAAATATTTTTGTTGGTATTTCAGATGCTGATAATTATAAAAACTTGTCTCAGATTTATTTGGGGCCGAATGTGAGGAATTTTTAAGAAAATCAGTTTTTTTGATTGAAAATGTTGAAAATATTCGAGAAAATGCTTTAAATTTCTACATTAAAGGATGCAGTGAAATAAAAAAACGTTTTCCAATAGATAGTTTACTTTTTGAACAGTTTCAATTTGTTGATCCTTGTATAGCTCTTAATTTAAACAGAACACAAAACTTGAATTCTTTGCAAATACTTTGTAATCATTTTTCAAAATTGATAAATACAGTTGATCTTTTAAACGAGTGGCATAGTTTGCCTACGTACTTTAAAGAAGAAGAAAGACAAAAAGTAAAAGACGCAGGTATTGAAGAATTTTGGAACATGATTGCAGGTATCAAAGATTACAACGATGAACTAATTTTTAAAAATATCTTTAAATTGTCTGAGATTTTTTTAAGTTTGCCACACTCAAATGCACAATGTGAGCGAATTTTCAGCATTGTTACCGATGCAAAAACAAAAAAACGAAACTGTTTAGGGAATAAGACTCTCAATGCTATTGCTGTCATAAGATCGCACTTAAAAGAAGATGATTTGAATTGTACGGCATTCCAAATTACGGAAACACATTTGAATTTAATGAAAAATCAATGAGAAAATATGTGATTATATTTTAAATAATAATTTCAACTAAAAGACTGATATATTGTCCTATTTTATTTTAGTTTTTAATTCTTTTTTGATTATTAAGCCATACATTTAAAAATATGTAATTGTGAACATGAAATTTTTTTGTTTAGTTTTTGGATAATTTTATAAGTTATTTATTTTGTTTGCTTTGAATAATAATTAAGTTTTGTTTTGAAAAAATAAATAAAAAATAAGTAAATGAATTTCCAGTTTAGTTTGGTGAGACCAAACAGAAACCTTAGAATTTTTTTCATTTTGTAAGGTTGATGTATCGAGTTTTCAACTCTCTGCATAGTATTCTTATACAATTTAGAAGAAACGTTGCTAAATCTTTATTTGATTTAAGGTGATGCCAGCACGTTATTGATAAATACCGACGTAAGCGAGGTTCACTAACACATTCGAGTATAGTTGGACGTACTATTCGAAAAAAATTAAATCTCCTGTTTTTTCAACCCGTTGAACAGGAAATCTCCTGTTTTTGTCAATTCATCGAACGGCAGCACTGGTATGAATTCCTTTTTCGTTTTTTTGCTGGTTATATTTTTTTGCGTGAGCTCGGTTTTTTTTTTTTGAGCTGAGAGGTAATTTTCGAAAACTCGTTTTGTAGGAGCACGGACTTGGGCGTGGTGGGGCTCTCATTCGCACAAAACTGTATTTTGGAAATTTTTAATTAACCCAAAAACTGCCCAATCTTCCAACCACTTTCTTCTCCAATTAGAAGAACAGGTGTTCCTCTGCATACCAAACGAAATGTAGGCCTTTTCGTGTATTTTTATTTTTTTTATTTTTTCTTCAAAGGACCTCCCCGGTGTATTCGGGCTGCTGGTGCTGCTGCATCGTAGTTTTTTGCAGCCGGTAAACGAAATTCTGTATTCGGTGTGTGTACTATAAAAACTGTTTCTATTTTTATACGGTATACTTACCGTGTGGACAACAGAGTATTTACTACAAATCTGAGAGTACCTACACACCTACTCTTTTTTTAATGAATGAAATTAAAATCTGTTTTTGTTGGATTTTTCTTAATTTCTTATTTTATTTTTGCAGGCACACTTTAACGTAATTCGCAGCAACTATGCATCGATCCTTAAAACCACACCCACAAGCTAAAAAGGTTGCACCGCCTGCTATACCATCGGATCACTATCAAACCACTTCGCTATTTACGAAGCCGGAAGATAGTGGCATGGTGTCATCGCCATCCATTGAAGAGGGTGGATTTAATTTACCCAGAGAAAGTTCTGCAGCTATAAGGATTAAAGGTTTGTTATTGTTGTTGTTGTTGCTTTTTTCTTGTGATTTTATCTGTGAGGACTTGTCAGGTTAGTATTGAAAGTTGATTGTCTCATTGAGTGCTAGAATAGATACGTATTCTATAAGATGTCGTCGATGACGTTCTTTTAGCAAAATAAAAAAAGATTTATGAGACGCATAGAAGCAACGATTCAATATAATTTTATATATTCCGTATTTTCACATGTGTTGTGATGGGACATTCTTGCAATTGACTTACCGTCTCAAAGGTTTTCATGTAAAAGATGCTTGCAGACAAAAAAGAAATATGAAGAGTAGGTATTCTAATTTAGAAAAGGTCTGCAGAAAGTTGTTGAAGCTTCCATCTTTCACAGAAATGTCATACTCACACACTTTGGTTATCCCGAGCGGTTGTTCTATTTACAAGAATTATGACGGACTAAGAATATTTTTTATTTCTTGCTTGTTTGTTGTATTTCTATTAGTTTTGAGAGAGGTTAGGTAAGCTGAGATTTGATGCAGCCAAAAGCAGCCAATTTTAAAGAATACGTTGTTCTCCTGAAATCAAGAACGATGAACAGGGGGGTAGGTGAGGAATCCCACTGAACCATTGTGAACCCTGAATGAACTTTAGGATATTATTCAGTAGGTTAGAAATATAGTAGCCGTCGAAGAATTATTCTCCGAGGGCTCTGTTCCTGTAGGACAAACTTGGGGACTCACTGAGAAGTGGAGTGATCCTAACTTCCTGTTCGTCTTGTCATACTCCACATAAGTCGGATATTCTAATGTCGATTTCCATCATGTATATACCCAATGAGTTGTGACCCGTGAAATTGGCAATCAACGGAGAGAACCGAGACCTGCTAAGGTCGAATAGAAGTTCTGGCTTTTTTCTTGGAAATGTATTGCTATATGTTTCTGGAAACCCGGCAAGTTTTTAAAGATGACCACGTGTCACGTGTAGAAAGTTTTTTCTTGCACTAGTGGCTTGAGTACAGAGGTATTCGGGTGATGACCCTATTTTGGCCAGCTATGTGTATTTTGTGACTATGAATGACATGGCTTTTATAGCCGTCTGCCTGTCTATGAAGTTGTTGATGCTTTTGTTAACCACTTTTCGAGCGAGATGTTTTGTGGATTAACAAACTTTAAATACTTGGCTTAAGAGACACTACAAAACGCTGGAAGTTTTAACGATTATGAATATTGAAAGCTCTTGAAGACTGTGGTAACTATCGCTAGTTCAGGATGGTCCGCACTTATTAGTAAAAATCGTGGACGATTGTTCACGCTACGTCAGTGTATAATAGTTGCTTAAGTAGTGTTTGTAATATGTAGTAGTTTGCGCCAGTAAGCTAGTAAATCAAATGAGATTTGATTTGGTAGCTTACAAGTGCGCACTCTCTTACTAACCGTTTAAAACAACGAAAACACAGGGTCTATGACTATAACCACGTTAAGTTAAGTTTTAATAGTAAGTTTTTTAAGGGCCGTTTTCTTCACTAAAAGTTTAATTCAACTGAGTGATTTTTATTCACAACTTGTGATTTTGTTTTTCTTCACTCAAATTTGACAGCTTCAACTGTCGATTTTCAACTCCCGAGTTGATCAACTTCCGATTTGCTCAACTTCTGGAAAAAGTAGAATTTGTATGAGTAAACTTGAGAGTTGTCTGTGAAATTTAATTTTGTACTACATTTTGTTGCTTCTGTCTGTTATTTTGGATTTGCATATTATCTAAATAAAAATATTTTTAAAATAAAAAATTATTATTTTGAGAGTCATCCATCGTCAGACAATACAAATCGTGTCCACGGGTCTGGCTTGAAAAATGGGATTACCATGATTTCATTTACCGATTTCGCATTTCGAAGCGAACCACAATGATGCTGTTGGAATTGATAGAGGGTAGTTTTTCTTGCAGTGACACAAAGTACGAAATGAAATGAAATATAAATTATGTGTAGATTGCACGAATTACGACCAATTACCCAATTATTGATAGTTCTGAGGTATTTTGCACTCGGGTCAATACAATTGGCCATTGCTGAATTTATTGGCGTAAGCATTTCAACAGTGTATCGAATAATAAAGCGGGTGTCGAACGCAATTGCTAACCTTGCACCCCAGTTTGTTTGCATGCCCGAAACACGAAGAGAACGGTTAGAAGCGGCACTTGAATTTTATGCTATAGCCAAGTTTCCTAGAACTATTGGGGCAGTAGTTTGCACACATATAAGAATTCAATCGCCTGGTGGAAACAGTCCATAACTTTTTAGAAACCGCAAGGGTTGGTTTTTTCCAGACTGTAGTTTCTGCAGATCTAAAAATAATAGACATCGTTGCTCGTTGGCAGATAGTATCTGCACATTAAATGAAAGTAAATAAAAGCTATGCCCTTGACTTTTGGTTTTATCCTTTTTCAGGGTTCTACGCACGATCAACGTATTTTTAATTCGTCAACTTTGCAAATAACGATTTGAAGAATGTGAATTTGAGCAATTTATTATTATTGGTGACTCTCGCTACTCAAACACAAATTACTTGGCGACACCTTTTCAAAATGTTTCAAATAATGTTGAAAATGTATGCAACGCTCGAGCGTTTTTACGGAATTTGGAAAAGACGGTTTTCAGTATTGGCAACTGGGTTAAGATTTAGAGTTGATTATAATTGCTTGTGCCGTCCTTCACAAGATAGCCATTGACAAAAAGGACCACAAACTTCACCGGAAATCCTCGGATTCGATGACATGTTTCGTAATACCTACACATGTTTCATCGTCTAAGCAAAATCAATAGACTTCAGCAACGTTTGGAAACGCCAGGTCTCGAATTCAATGTTATTTTCAGTCAGTTTTAGACCAAGAACAAACACGACAAAATTAAAAACCAAACATATTCAATATATGTACAATGTACATACATATGTATATGTATCTATGTACATTTGTACATAAATTGATTTTTACTTTCTAATATTTTTATTACAAAACTAGATTTTTAAATTAAAAAAAAAAAAGACTTCTTTGCAGCAGCTGTTGGAAATAGGTATTGTGGTTGCTCTCTTATATCGTTTTTCATTGACAAAAGGAGTTACTCCTTTTGTGAAAAGATTTACTCTTTTTCTATTTTTCATGTTTCATTGAAAAATAGAGTAAATCCGGAGTAACTCTAAACGCCACAGATCTACTCCCATTTGGTTGGGAGATCTACTCTGAATTCACTTACATATGCAAAACCATTTGTTCTGTCAGACGTTAAATGGAAAATAATTTGATAATTTCAAATTTATTGTGTCAGCGTTAGGTTCAAAAAATTGTTGAAAATTATGAACAAGCGAATAAATAAGTTAGAAATCAGTAATTTGATGGAAAAAAACAAATTACAAAGTGTGAAAATATGAATCCCTATATGTGAACATCAATTTAACTTGCAATACTAGGAAAAAACTTAAAAACATGTTTCATTGAAAGGAGTACTTCTCGATTTGAGAGTAATTCTGTCGAATTTCAATGAAAAACGCTTTATTTTTATTTTATTTATTTTCGAAATAAACAGAAGTCAACTACCGGAACTTTAATTTTCAAAGCAATCGAGCATTCGAAATTCAAATCAAAAGTTGAAATTTATGTACATATCTGTCAGAAATATCAAAAGGAAATTTTTAAAAAACGCAAGTACGCGAACCTTTGAATTTCAACTCTTGAATAGTAATTTAAATTAGTGAAGAAAAACAAATTTCAACTTGTGTCTCAACTCTCTAGCTTGCCTCAACTCTACAGTTGGCCAACTTGAGATTTTGAGGCAAGTTGAGAAATAGTGAAGAAAACGGCCCTAATAAGCGAACTAGCGGAACGAAGTGGACTAGCTTGCCACCAGAGTTGGGAGTAACCGCTTCCTAAGCATTTCAAAGCAGTTGACCTAGATATGAATTTCGGTATTTGGTGTTGAACCTTTATATAATATGCGTGTATGAATGTATTTAAAATTCTAAAGTAATACGAGAATTACGCGCTATGATTGGCGCAAGTTAAGTAAGAAGACCAATAAATCAAATTGATGGAATTTTCTGGAACAGGGCAGTGGCGCCATGGAAAAAATGGAAACATTCAGATCTGACACTAAAAACGAGACTACGCCGCGCCGATCGCGCTTTCGAATTTGCTTTGCGTGAAGTAGACTCTGACTTTTGATAAATATACATATTTTTTATAAATGGTTCGTGTTGATATAATCTAACGTTTCACTGCAATATTGTCCAAGAATTGTGATTTTTCACCCAAAACTCTTATTTGAAAAAGAGGTAGATGACGAAACTTGGTATCATTTTCAATTCCTTTGTTTTTTTTTTAACAATTATCCGTTAACTTTTTTCACTCGTGTAACCAGCCTCAAACATAATAGCGGCAATTACTTCAAAACTCTGTCTAGTGTGAACATTGTCTTTAAAACGTAGTCTGGAAGCGTCTACAACCGTTCTTCGATGATTTTGGGTTTCTAATCAGAAACTACCAGATTTCTCTTTTCCAATGGTCAGATTCCGTAAGAATGGAATTTGTTTGTGTAAACGGAAGACTGTCCACTCTTTCATTTTGGTAATCCTCCACTGGATCCCAGCACACAAAGGCTACGATGGTAACGAGAAGGCAGACATCTTAGCTAAAGACGGCGCATCTAAACCATTCGGCGGACCTGAACCCTTCTGCGGTGTAAATAAAAGCACCTTCAAACATACTGCCAAGAACATCCTACTGGAGGAATCAAATAATGCTTGGAGTAACTCATCTGGCCAAATCTGTTCAAAACTATTTTTGCCAGAATATACTGAAAAAACATCAAAATTCCTACTGAACCTCAATAGGAAAACCCTAAAAATTTGCATAGGACTACTAACCGGTCACATTTCTTTAAAGAAACATCTTCACCAAATGAGGCTGGTAGCGGATCCCATCTGTAGACTATACCTCGAAAATGAAGAAACATCTCTGCACATCATTACAGAATGTCCAGCACTTTTCCGCCTTAGAAAGCAAATACTTGACTATGAGATCATCCCTTAGATAAACTCAAACTCATTCACCCACAGAAGATTGCTAACTTCTGGTTCAATTCAGGAGCAGGAGAACTGCCCTGAAACCTCACATGGGCTGGCACAATAGGTTTCATTCAGACACCGCAGTGCCCAGAGCTGAGCAAGCTCTACCCGTTCCCCAAATCTAATCTAATCTTCATTTTGGTTCCGCAAAAGTGGTGGATGTCAGTTTTTGTTCAAATCTGTCAATAAACCCAATCTGTCAATTTATCTGAAATCATCGAAGAAGATTTGTAGACGCTCCCAGTAACCCTCAAAGGACGATGTTCACACCATCCTATCCCCGATATACTGTTTGAGGTGTATACAATGCTTTAAATTTATGCCCGTTCTTTCTAAGTGTTCGTTCTAAACGGGCCTCAAACTCAAACTGGGAGTAAAAATCTCTCATAGAAAGTAGGCCCGTTTCTTTACTTAGTACAGAGAAAGCACAATCAGTCACCTCTTTAGGTGTGCACGATTTCTGTCGACAGAAATTTTGATGAGAGTACGGAAATTTTTTTACTTCCTCGTGACCACTCTCTTTTGTGCATAATTACGAAAAATCGCGGTATCGCAACAGTGTTTGACTTATTTTAGGTGCATGTTGGCGTATTTCAAGATATGATATACAGAATGCGAACATAACTAGTGTTTCTAAAGTACTGGGACAATTCGGAACGAAAAATCCACAAAAGAGTTTATTTAGCACTTCACAGCAACTGGAATAATCGGAATGCAACTTGTTGGCTTTCCTTTCATTTGAATGTCTTTACAATTCAGAACAGATCTTTCGTTGTAGAGACCAACTCCTATTTTACTTTTGCTAAATCCTAACCTACGATCAAATTTTTGTGATGTCAAAGCCTTTTATATTAGTTGGCAGCAAGAATATGGACAAACTCTGCTTCGTGTAACTTAACTGACACTTATTGAAAATATGTGTCACTCATTTGATAACGCCCACAAAAAACTTAACAAAGACTCATTAACCATTGTTCTTTGGTAGATTCAGCATAATTTATCAATGTAACGAAAGTG
This sequence comes from Melanostoma scalare, assembly GCA_949752695.1. Lineage (NCBI taxonomy): Eukaryota > Metazoa > Arthropoda > Insecta > Diptera > Syrphidae > Melanostoma > Melanostoma scalare. The sequence goes on along the minus strand of OX456984.1, from coordinate 208,222,111 downwards.
AAGTTCATGCAAATGATAAATAAGTTTTTACTATCATTTTAGCTTAACAAAATATTGAGATATAAATTTTGTCATGTAGTATTTCGAGATGGGGCTCAATCGAATTGTAAAGAGTTATTGGTTTTGAATTTGTTCCCGGACACTCTAACTCAACGGGGATAATTTTATTTTGAATAAATTAATTTTCACAACAACAAAGGTTAATTTTTAATTCTCTATTGACTAATGGTCTAAGAAAGCGAATATGAAATTGAGACGAGAACCAATAATAAGAAATTCGTGCTTGACTCAGCCGACAATAATATTTATTGTGTAGTGTAGTTGTTTTGACATTTTTGTTTATTATTTTCTTTTGAGTAATGGTATGAGACTAAGTAAAAATATGAGTAGTTATTTTATTGTTAATTTGTTGTTCTGATGATTAAAACTTCGCAGTCGACTAACATTTGTTGAAATCTCAAAGAAACCTTGACGGACTGCTACAAAACAGTACACTAACAGTGAAATAGCCAGTTGCATTCCTCCCCTGAAACAATTTAGCCGCAACACTTGCCTCGCTAGGAATGCTCATCAGTTCTACCTTGAGCCCAACTTCGGGCGTACAGTCTAGTCTAGAGATTCGTATTTTAGTCGCACCACCCGAATGTGGAATGCTTTACCTGGCTCTGTATTTCTCCTGCATTACAATTCACAAAGGTTCAAAAGCAATGTGTATCGGTGTCTCCTATTAAATCCTCTCCTATATTCCTAAATGCTCGCACTGTGTTCTATAACATTATAAGGGTATTCATAACCCCTTTGTGTGCGCGCTAATTTAAAAAAAAAAAAATTACAATTAGATGAATGAAAAAGCAACAACTTTTAAAAAAATTCTCAAGGGATTGATATCAAATAAAAGTAGGACTTTAAAATTTTTTTTCTGCATTTTTAAAAATCGATCGGAGCAAAATTGATGTCGTTATGAATATTTTTATACCACGACCTGAGCGCGCTATTATTACCTGGCAGCTTTAAAGCGTTCTTACCAAAACTCAAGTTTTCAAAATCCGTGCCCCTTATAGCTTAAAAACTACTGCACCGATATTTTTGAAGTTTTGAACACTATTTTTTAAGATGTATTAAGAAATGGCGGTAAAGATAATGACCCCACCCCCGGAGGGGGTGTGGTAAAGTCGTGGGTGGTAGGGGGTGCTCCCCACAACGACCCCCAAGTGCAAACAGGTGGTGGTCACACCCCCAAAAAAAGTTACACCCCTCCATTTCATGAAATTTGATGTATTTGATGAATTTTATAAAATTTACAGGAGTTCCTTCGGCGTGGGGGAAAGTTGGAGAGGGTAGAGGATGTCCCTCACAACATCCTCATAGTGCAAACACGTTGCATTTACCCACCCCCTTCGAAAAAGTTATACCCCCCCCCCCCCCCCCCCCCCCATGTCAGAAAAATTGCTGAATTTAATAAAATTTAATTCATCAGCACAGGATTTGTTTGGGGATGGGAGAAACATGGTGGTGTTGGAGGGTGCCCCCCAACAACTTCAAAGTGCAAACAGGTGGCGCTCAACCCTTTCAAAATTTTTTTATTTTAATGATAATAGCCAAAAATTCGCGCGAATTTTTGGAATTTGGAATTTTTCACAAAATGTTACGTCTTTCGCTATAAACTGTTCCTAAATAGTGAAAAATTGAAACTTCGAAAAACAATCAAGGCGTTACCTGAATTGAATGAAGAATTTTTGAAATCTGTCCAGAAGTTTCCAATTTTCCGATTCCACCCACTTCCTGAGGGAATCTTCTGTTCCCATGGAAATATGTGAATGAAATATACATATGTCTATGTCACTTAGGGATAATGTAACATTTTAGAGTTGAAAGAATTTTTGAAATCGGTCAAGTAACTTTAATGTTCCCGTTCTCGTTCCCGTTTCTGTTCCCGTGGGATTATAGGGATGAAATAAAGTTTAAGTTACTGATGGTGGGGGATAATGTAGCACATTTTAAATTGTCCAGTAGCTTCTAATTTTCCGTTCCCAACCCCGTTCCTGTGGGAATATGGGGATCAAACCTTGACAGGAACCATTTTTAGACTAAACTATGTCGAAAATTTCATAAAAATCAGGTGGGTGGTTTAGGAGTCTATACCGGAAATACATACATGTGTACATGTACATACATACAAACATGCATACATCATACATGCATCCCATTTTATATATATTGAGGTTTTTTGTTGGTATAGACTGACGTTCTTTATTATAGTGTAGAGATGTTTTTTTTAAACCATTTAACCACTTGTGATTTATTTTTTATCTTATAGGTTTTAGGTCAACCAGTTCCATTTATTTTATGTGGAAAAAGTCAACCGAAGTGAGATATTTTTTTAAATAAATGATAAATCTCAACCAAAGACCTAAAAAATTATTTAATAAAAATAAATCTCAGTAAAAGACCAAAATGCTGGTCTACAATGTGATATCTCTCAATGAGAAACCGAATGAAGCAATATGGTTTCCAATTATTTTCGAACTCTGGTATTATCTGATAAAGGAATTTTAAAATACTTACGTACCTATGTATGTAAATCTGAATCGAGTTTGAAAAGTCAAATCTTAATACACCGCCAACTAAGTTTGTTTGCAGTCAAATAATCGAATTGTTTTGAAATAAATAAATTTATTTTGTTTTTTCGAGGTGGCGGGCGATGCGTTTCGGAATCAAATTCCATCGTATGACTCTTTCAACTACGTAATCTTTGGTGTCTGAGCTTTGCTTTCATATTTGTCTTTTTTTTTTTGCTTTCTTATTCTTTGTTTTAGTTATTTATACATATTATATTTTTGGCATGTTCGTGTTCTTTTAACTTTTTATAGTATAACATAGAATAAAATAGTAATAAGATCGACCTTGAATACATTGGCAGTGCTGGTCTCATTCTAGAAGAAATAATTCCTTGGTACAAAAGTTGGATGTGTAATTTTTGGAAAAATCTCTGAGAGAGAACCAAATACTTTTTCGTAGCTCTACACCGCATTTTGAGTAATATGAGTTAAAAAAGGGGTGTATGTAGTGTAGATTGGTGTTACTTGTTACTTCGCCTGTTTGAGAAATCTCTCAAAGAGAACCAATTGCAGTCGTTTCAGTTGAAAATATATTTCAACTTTGCATTTCAATAACAAAACAATTAACGTCTTCAAATTATCTGAACTCTTGCAACGCCAGTAGATTTTCAACTGAAACGACTGGCTGGTGTAACACCACCTACACCAACTACTCCTTGGGTGCATATAAAAACGTCCCCTATTAATATCGCTTTATGCTATGTATATGTCCCCAAGTTCGGAGAACATACCTTAAGATACCTTCTTTTTATATAAAAAGTTTATATATTGAAAGCCTTTCATTCGACCTCAGAGGTCGATAAAGGCAATACTCTTGTTTATTGTTCGACCGTGCTGTCGGAAATAGTAGACAAGTTACTCATCTGTTTAAATTCAAGAGACTCCAGGACATTAAGTTAGGCGCAAGTGTTCTTTTTGTTATGTTTCGTGTGAGTATTGTATACGTATTAAGAGTGTGAAATTTGGATATTTAAAATAAAAAAAATTTTGTTTTAAACGCATTTTTCTTAAAAAGTGTTTTTTTTAAATTGGCGTGCAGCAAGTTCTTTACCGATTAGAAAAAATGGAAAAGTTATTTTTTCGTAATTGAATTCTCTATTTACTGAATGTAATTTTTTTAATACTATGAAAACAAGTATTTTTTTTTAAATAAAAATAAAAATACCATGATAATTACGGTATTTTTATTTCAAACTTGTGTAAAAACTAAAATTTGTTTTATTTCTACTCAATTTTATGATTTAATGATTAAAGAATCGAAAATGTGAAAAAAAAATTTACATTTGCTTAAAGCAAAAAATTGCAACCTGAGGACTGCACGCCAATAGAGGCCTTAGGTCGTAACTCCTTGTCGTCAAATAAACGTAACTCGCTTATTTACGATCAAAAGCCATTGAAAAAAAATTCTATATCTACCTCAAAATATGAATCAAATTTTATTTTCTCTGTTGAGAAAAAAACCTCAAAAAAAGGCTTCAAATGTTCCTTCTAAAATATTTAGTTCTTAATTTTTCAATCAAATTTCAACTATCTTTTTTCTGTTCTGTGAAGTAAATGAGCTCTAGCTCGAAAACGACTTACTTGATCAACTATTGGTGAACAGAATACCTGTATGATGTAAAATTATTAAGATATTCAAGTCTAAAAAGTTGTTGAACAAAGGATTTCTGCGGAGGCTGCGTGGAAGGAAGTCGAAACTGTCTCACACCTTATCTGCACATGTCCTGCGTTCTCTCTCAAAGACGTACACTACATTTGGCAGAGGTTGTTTACAACGATCCAAATGATCTTAGAAACATAGACATAGACATAGTATTCACAGCTTTACAGAAAGCTCCAAATGATTTTAACCGTGAGGCATTTTCTCAAATTGTGGTATCACAATGGATCTATTACGCCCATTTTCCCTACAGCCATTTTAACCTAACTTACCCAGATAAACATGGTTTTACCCTAATTTCAAGCCTTGACAAAGTCTCGAAAACAGGTTTGAATCAGCTAACACATTTCTGGACACATTTTCGAAAGTAAATTTATTCTGCAAAAAGTTAAGTGAGTAAAAGACTAGTTATGAATTTGAGGTTTTCAAGAAAAACGTTTTTAGAGATGAGACTTTAGAGAATAATCAAACTGTTTTAGTGGTTCTGCTTAAATTTTTAAGTAGAATAAATATGTTTTGATTGAAATTAAGCTTAGGAATACGTTGCTTTTGATTCTAGCCCTAATATTCAGACCAAATTATCTCCGGAATAAGTCCGCTTTTGAAAGCTTCAATCACAGTAACATATAGATTTTTGAAAAATTAAGTAAACTGCATTGTTAACTCGATTTTCTCGAAAAGTGGAATACGTTGTTTTTGATTCTAGGAGACATATGTATCTTTGGGTCAAAAATTCGTTTTTCATACAAAACTTGATTAAAGTGTTCAGTTTCATCGTCTATGAGATCCACTTAAAATTTTTGGATCAAGTTTTGTTTTCAATTTAAAATTTAAAAAATGGATTGACATAACTTTCCACGTCTCCATACTTCTCCATAACTACTTCTCTAGTTTTACAAGTATTGAAAGAATTTTTGATTTTATATCCAGAGATAAAATTTGTGTTTACCTTATTAAAGTTAATAGTCTCAGCAGCTAAACTCATTAATTTTAATAATCATGTAATTTATATAAACTGTGTTAGTATTAATATAATTACCACGCTTCTGATAACTTTGTACTCTTACCAGTACACATAACAATCGAACTTTATCAAAACATTTCACTGCTTTGTGATGTCTCTTACTCATGAATCATGATACATGATCATTATTCATCGCATTTTGTAAATTTCTTTCAAGTACAATAATTTTTACAGTAGAATTCCCAATGTAAAAAGGCATTGTTCATTAACAATTAGAAGGATAGAACCTCATACTACAAATCTTTCTTCCAACGATATTATAAAAAAAAATACCAATGACAACTTTCACAGCTTAATAACTGAAGTTGGTTTGTAAGCCTACAACTCGATGCCCATCGAACTCAATCAAAACATTCCCCAGCGTTGTTTTGTCTTTAATCATGACACATGATCATCGGTATCACCACATAATATATATTTACTTTCAAGTAAAATAAATTTTAACAACCACAGCAATGCAATTGGTATACGAAATAGTTCGTGTTAGTAATAATGTTCATTGTTCATAATTAATTTGTTCTAAGTAATGTGACGGTAGTTAAAGTTGTCATAAAAATTACAACTTCCAGCATAATGTCATCAAAACAGTGACAAGGAATTGGACTCCACATACTTATTTATGTCTTCCTTTTTTAATTAAAACCTATTTATTAGTCCAGTTCATGTTCATGCAACAAGGCATTGGTATCTACACTCTACAGTCTTAGTAAGTTGAATTTGTGCACATGGGATGTTTTGTCACTAAATTAATTGCTGCCATACACGGCTCGCTAACAGAATTAGTACCTAACAACACGGAATCCCTCATATCACGAGTTGTATTAAGTTAATACAAATTTTCTCATGTGGAGCAAGTTTGTCCCGCATTGCCTTCACACAATGTGGCAACAACTTTCACCCTGACCTACGCACTTGATGTTTGGAAATTAAATTTTATGATTTCTTTTTCTACCCACTACTCTAATTTAGTTTTTTTTTATTTTTATTATTTTTATTCCACAGATGAATTAAACGAATACGGAATGGCGAATCTATCAAAAAATCCCAACACACTTGCCGGTAGTGGTACATATGCAAATGTGCCGGTATTTTGTGCAACAATGCGTGAACCACTTACCCATAAAGCGGCCGTTTATTATCACCAGCAATTGGCATTGCAAGAAGACCAAGGCATTGACCTAACACAATCACCGGGCCGTGATAGTCCCGGTTCATCGTCTGGTTCAGCTGGTTCTGGATCTCGACACTCGACTGCTAGCTTAGATTCAGGGCGAGCATCATCATATTTGACTGGTGGTGGTGCTTCTATTCGCGGTGGTGGCGGACCATTGTCTAGTCCACGCTGCAGTAGTGTTAGTTCATGTTCGATTGGGAGTGTTGATCGACAGCGCAATGATGAGCTTATTGCTGATTGGTTGTTGGAAATGAAATACGAAGAGTATGCGCAGTTATTTATTGCAGCAGGCTATGATCTGCCAACAATTGCACGAATGACACCAGAAGACTTAACAGCTATAGGAATTAAGAATCCACACCACCGAGAACGTATTAAGCAGCGAATTGATAAATTGCAGGTGTTGGATAACTTGCCGCATTTTGTCCCTGTAAGTTAATTTTATTTTGTATAGCTTTCCAGTAAGTTATAGTGTTTCATTTGTCAAAGAGAAAGAAATGATTTTACTAAAAGATTGGAAAATTCAACTACTCATAATATTCATTGTCCCTTTGAAAAATCCAAAGTCTTAGCTCATTGAGCAAATTTGAAAAAGAAAATCGTTCTTCATTGAGTTGTTTTTTCATTTAAGGGCTCCATCGAAGAGTGGCTTCAGCTCTTGCGTCTCGAGGAATACATTCAGCCATTACTTGATCAAAACTATAAAACTGTTCGTGACGTAACACAACTTACATGGGAAGATCTCGAAGACATTGGAATTGTGAAACTTGGTCACCAGAAGAAAATCTTACTTGCCATTAAACGTGTGAAGGACATCATCAGTGGAAAATGGAACCCTGGTGGATCGATGTACCAGCAACAGGTAAAGTTCCCATTTATATAAGTTCATCAACCTATGCTAGATCTGAAAAGCTATCAATCGTCGCTTACAAACAAAAAAAAAAAAAAAAACAAAAAACCATTCGAAATTAGATCAACGAAACTGAGACTGACCCAAAATATTTCATATTTTCATTTTATGCTTTCGTTTTTGAATTGTTTCGTTGGTATATTTCGTCACACCTTTTTGTCTGCGTTTTAGCAATGTTTGATTTGTTATTCGATAGTTTTTTTTCTTTACTTTTTATTTAATTTATTTGTTTTTTTTTTTAACGAACTTGAACGACAATAATTGTAGGAGTATCGTAAAGTTTGGCAAGCTCCTTCACAATTGCCATCACCAACAATGGTGCCAACAGCAAGAGTCTCATGGGATGATTCCAAAAGCTATGGAGTAAGCGACCCCTACTTCGCATGCTCAGGAAATAATCACGAATGTAATGATGTGGTTTTGATTAAGGTGAGTTTGGCAGTGCAAAAAGTTCAATGACAAAGGACCGCACAAGAATGATATAAATGCAGTTTTTTAAATAACTTGAACCTGGTTGTGATATTATCAGAATAATTCAAATGGGATTTATTTTTCCAGGTACGTCAGCCACGGGGTAAAAGTCTCGAATCTTTAGAAGACATACACGATAATAGCACCAGAAGCCATTTGACTTTTAGTCACTACACCACCACTGATTATGGGCATTTCACTCAACCTCAGGGACCCAGAGTACTTAGTAATCCCCCTGGGAATATGGTGAGAAAGTGTTAAAGTTATGTTACGATAGTTTATTTAAAGTGTTGATATTTCTTCAGTCATGGCGCCGTTCGTATGACGATGGCGACATAACTCCAACAAATGAAGCAGCCAGAGAGCTTATGTATGAAGAGGGCGGTGGAACGTTGCCTCGTCAACGGGGCAACGCTGCAGATCGATGCAAAGTACTGCAAAGGGCAGTACTACAAAATATGCCTGTCGATGCCCAGCATCATTATATGAACACACCAGTGGAATATGCAGTTTGCCCAGATAATTCCAGTTTGAATTCTGTTAGTTTTACATTTTTTTTTTAATCTAAAATTCATAATTTTATCGAAAACTATTTTTAACAGCCTTACTTGACTGGAAGTCCAATGGCAAATAAAAAAATTGCTCCAGAACCTCCACGTCGTCATTGTAGTATACGAAATCCACGAACTTTAAGTTCACAAGAGCAACAAGCAGCAGCTGTTGCAGCTGCCGCTGCTGCAGCACAAAACCATCCCTATGCTACTTATGCAGCGGGAGCACCAACTTCATACATTCCTTCAAATATGCAGCAGCAACCACCACAGCCGATTTATGCAAACTATGCCACCATACAGCAGACAACAGCTGAGATACACTGTGAAAAACTGCACGACAATAAGGTAATTTATTTAATTACTACATAAAATTTTATTGATGATAAAAGTTATATGAGGATCGAAATCGAGAAAACGCTTTTACATTCCATTCCTAAGAAGTTATGGTTATGAGAAATGCGGTAGGCCTCGGGGCTCCCCGCTCTGTTGTGCGACCCTATTTATTTTATTTATTTGTTTGCTTGACGAAATATTGCTCATTGAGGTAAATTAAGATGTGTTGTCCTGATTTTTATAGCCGTTTTATTTGATTTGAATAATTACTAACCAACATATTGCAGTGCATTCCCTGTTATTGTAACCAATTGCAATAGGGGCTACTCGCTGTGAATGATGTTGTTGCTTTAACCAAGTCATAAAATTGTTCAAGCTATAATTGTGATTGAAAACGTGTTAATATCGGATTCAGAAAACGGTATCACCTTTATTGTGTAGTTCTGGAATTTGGTTGTCTGTATATAAAGACCCAGATATGTATGTATACATCCCAACGTCGCGTCTTATTTCGTTTAAAAATATTAAGTAATATTGCCCATACACTACGCAAACACGTTTGTACAAACGTATGTTTGTGCAAACATATAGTTTCGCCACACACTACACAAACATGTTTGAGAGATACTAGTTGCGTGCCGTTTTTCATCTCAATCAGATCTACAGAGCAATGAGCCATTCAGCATGTACAGCTTTAATAATATATATAAAAAAAAATGAATTTGGTGAAAAGAGTGGTTTCATTCATCTTTACTTCATGAAAATTGACATCTGTTTGAGCAAAATTCAATACACACCACTCAAACATGTTTGTGCAAACATGGTAAATTCGAAATTTTTTGAATTTCTTCAAACCGTTTGTGCAAACACTCAACATCGCTGCACTCAACTCGAAACAGTTTGCACATGCATTTCTTTGCACAAACGGTTAGCGTAGTGTATGGGCCCTATAAGTTGATTAAATCTTAAGGAATAGATCGATTGAAGCTTCGCTATCACCACGTCAGCCAAAATGAAATTTAATTAATTTATTGTTTCTATGTCCGATTCAAATGCAAGTCATTTGTTCTTTAAGTTTGTTGAACAAAGAGTTTCAAAAAGATTTAAAGTGTAGGTATTAATTTTAAATATGTTACATATTCTTATATAAAAATTGATGTAAATCATATATAAACGGGACTTGTCTTACCAAACGAAAACTACATAAGTCATTGAAACTTTTCTTAACGCTTGACTGCCTCTGCTTCGGATCGGTTATTGTATTGGTCTCGGTTTTGTATAACATACTCGTATTTAGATTTAAATATAAATCAAACGCTTAACGTCTTTGAAACTTATTTGTCAACTAAATGATCAACGTGAACAAAGATTCGATTTTATCACATGTTCACAATTTACTATTATCGTGTTCTTGAAAGCCAAAAGAAAAGCATTATAGAAAGCCTTTTATATTCAATGTTTTGAAAAAGACAATTAGAATTTTGAAAATTTTCATCAATAGTTTAAAATTTTACTAAGAGGGGATCTAAGATGCTTGTCATTTTTGCATTTGTACCTTGAAATTGTTTCCCTGTGATAAAAGGCCTAAATTTTTCTGTTATGTTTCCTTTATTCTCCTTAATTTATGAAAACTATCTACATAAAAAAAGAGCTAGGTCGGAAGTGTACTGTTATTGTGTCTTCCGAAATTCGATATTAAAATAAATCTTATATGTATAAATTAGTTTTCCGAAGTTCTGTAAACCCAAGATACTCTTGAGCTCTTATTCGGAATCGAATCAAAGTTTTGGTTTCGGTCCGAATATTTAAGTTTTTTTTTTTTGTATCTCAGAGACTAAGTGGCACTGAGTTTTGATCAACCAGGTCAAAAATTGTATTGATTCTACGAATTCAAGGTTGGAGTTTTCTTGAGTTTACTACTTGAGCAATACACAAAATGTACAGGTTTAAATATTACTTTTGTTTTTTGATTCAGAATGACTGTATGTGACTATGACTTTGTACATAAAAAAGTTTTCCAAACTTAAAAAGTAATGATTTGAAATCATAGGCATCATAAGCATTTATTTTAGAATTAGTTATAGAGTAAACAACTTGCTTAAAAGACGGAAAGTTGCTTCGCAGTTTAAGATTTCAAAGAGTTGCATTCGATGTGATATAGAGCGACTGGCTTAAACCAGACTTTAAAAAAGCTTTAGGAAATGATGAATCCTAGTTAGATGCAACCTGACTGTATGGTTCCTACCGGCATCCTTGTAGACTGTGCTTTTGTGGTCTGGGGTTGTTTCTCTTCAAGTTGAGTGGGAGATTTGAGTCAAGTTGTTTGAAAAATGAACAAGGAGGCGTGTCAGAATGTATTAGAAGAAAACACTTTGGTCTTTGTACTAAGATTTTAATTTAAAGCGGACAATGGCTTTAAACAGACGACAAGACTTTGCCAGAAATATCTCAAACAGGGAGAATACGAAGAAATATTACAAATCATGACAGGGTCGTCACAATCACCGGATATAGACTCAATAGAGTTATTGGATAGAGTTGTGGGTTGGGGATCAAAAACCCTTCATCAGAATTATCATTGTGGAATATTATATTCTGAAAAAATATGCCACATGAAACAATTGAAGTACTTTCTGGAATGCCAGAAACATATCTTGAAATGTAAAATAGAAAGTGGAATAGAAAGTGGAAATGATTATATGTACGAAAACTTAATAATTTAAACCGAACAAAAGAAATTTTAAGTTCTACACACATTAAATTGAGCTTCTAAAATTTGACGAGTAAAACCAAAAACAAAACATTTGATTTTTATATTTTTATTTCTACTCTTCAATTTTCGGTATATATTTCTAGCGGTCTAGCGCTCATCATCAGCAACACGACTTATAATACATAAGGTGGGTTTGCAAAGTGATAAACACATAAAAAAGGCTTAAAATATCCTGAATGTAAATAAAAATCTGTTTAACCTTCAAAACGTAGAGAATTAAAACAATATTTGATCAGTAAACATTCTAAATTTAATAATGAAAGTTTTGAACCAATATTGTGATCGTGGTTACTTAAAAATGATAATTGAAAAAGATCCTCTATTGAACACGACTGAATTTTAAGGATCTTCTTCAATTTGCGTTTTTAAACATTTGATCGATTTATCATTTGTTTTATATTTTTTTATAACATAAATTCAAATTATACCCAAAAAAAATATGAGAGAGCACTAGGAATCGGTAATAGCAGTTGGTATCAGCAGAAATATTTGATATTTTGCTGCATAGATTTTATTTTTTCACAGTTGGTAGAAATATTTGATATTTTGATACATAGCTTTTATATGTACATACTCGTACGTACGCTTTTCCCCTCTAATAAAAGACCTGTGATTTTTCGAGTAATTCTCAACTAAAGGATCAGGCGTACAGAAATCGCAGTTGTTATTAGTAGAAATATTTGATATCTTGTTGCACAACTTTTATACATACTCGTTCACTCCTCATTCCCTGTAATTAAAGACTTGTGGTTTTTTCAAGTAATCCTCAATTTAAGTCCCAGGCGTACGGAAATCGCAGTAGGTATCAGCAAAAATATTTGATACATTGATACATAGCTTTTATACATATTCGTCGTACATACGGGTGCTTTTCTTTAATGGCTTGTGATTTTTGGAGTAATTCTCAACTCCATGGGTTTTATACATACTCGTACGTACGCTTTTTCTCTTTAATTAAAGATTTGTGTTTTTTAATTAATTCTGATTATATTACTTGCGTTGTCCGATTTATAAGCAAAGCAGAGAAAATCTTTTGCTATTTCTTGTAAACAACCAGCTCCAAAATAAAAGAAAGAACTTAACTTGAGAATGAATTGGCTCATAGAATTACATGTGGAAGTGGATCTGAGAAAAGAACCGTCTTACAAGCGAATACAGGAATTTGGTAAAATTATCAAAATCAGTGAGAAAAAGTACGAACAACAAGTAAAATAAAAAAAAATTAATTTTGTGCATTCTAATTACTGTGACAAATTTTTTCTCTAAGTTTATGAATTCAAGAATCATATCCATAAAACGATTATCTCCGGGTCTTACGAATAAAGCGTGAGGCTTCTCGTACCCCCTTTGCTTAAAATACCTTAAATCTTTTTATTCTGAGAGGAAATCCAATATAGCGTCTTATTTGAGTTAATGTCAACACCCCATCGACTAGTGCAATTAAGATTCATCATTTCTTCTTATTTTACCCTACTTTTCCAGTCACCGTCTATCCTTCAAGCCGGTCGCATCGTTGCTCTACTCAGTGCTTGTTTTTCTTTCGGTTACTTTTCCCGCTTATTTCCAATAGCCACAAAGCTCTTTGCTTTAATTTTTTTTTTCTTTACACCGCGTTACTCAGTGCATTCGAATAGTGATAATTAAATAGAAATCATGGCCTCAGGGCCACATGTGCTTGCGGGTAACCGGTTTCGCGATCTCGATGTAGATTTGCAGGCTGATTACTCGAATAAAAAGAAAAGAAAAAAAACTAACTTTACAATCGCAGACACCGATCTTTCATGGCAACCCCACATGTCAACAACTAACCCCAAATTTATAGTGATGTCTCCAGCGGACAACAAAAAACCATTCTCTCTATTTAGTGTGTTCTTAATAAAAAAAGCTATCGATGGAATTAGCACGGGTTACGATTCCATTACACAAATGCGTGATGGTAATCTGCTTATCCTCGCTAGAACCCAAAAAATTGCTGAAATTTTCCTATCAAGAAAACACTTATCAAATCTTTGCCCGATCAACGTAGCCCTTCACAGTAACTTGAACTCTTCTAAAGGTACAGTATATGCACCCTACCTTACAAACGTTCCTGATGAAGAAATTAAAATAGAAATGAAACCTCAAGGCGTTACATTTATTTATAAATTAACGAAAAAAATCGATGGTATCCAAACTCCAACTGGTTTCATTCTCCTAACGTTCGACTCCTTCCGGCCACCGTCCTCTGTTAGCATTGGTTGGTACAATTGCAAGGTTGTGGAATATTTCCCCAACCCCATGCGGTGTAGAAATTGCCAGCTTTTAGGGCACACTGCGAAAAGATGTAAAAATTCTCCATCCTGTGAAAACTGCAACATGCCACCTGTCGACCCCCACTCATGTTCGCGTACCTATTGCGCTAACTGCTACGAAAACCCACCTGCTTCTTCTAAAACATGTAAGAGTTTCGTGAAAGAAAAAGAAATATTAAAAATTAAAACAATTAGAAAGTGTACGATTCGAGAAGCCAAACAAGCTTATAAAGAGCTACATCCTGAAAACAATGCCCAACAAACTTACGCAGCAGTCACAGCCGGATCATTGCCAGCCACACAAACCCTCCCTTCGGATAATCAAACCACAGCCGCAATTAATCACTCACCACCTCAAGGTGAAACTAATGCAAACTCAATCGCTGAACAAGGTGCTTCTTGCTCGCAACACAACCATCAAAATAAAACACCTCATACCACAATCTCAAACAATCCACCACAAAAAACCATTCAAATTAATATATCAAAATTACACGGAAAACAACCAAACGAACCCAGTAAACCTAATAACTACTTATCAACTCAAACTGCCACCAATCTTCCCCCGCGTAATACGGAACCAAACACTTATCTTAATTCGCCTTTATCCAATCTCACGGAATCGTTAATCAAAAATAACAACTATTTCATCACGCCCATAGAGGCCGATGATGACAACACTTTTTTAACCCATATAAAAACTGACACACAAACGACTCCGCTGCTGCTAGGATGGGACAGGCGGAGCATCCGGACGTTACGAATGCTCCGGGTGCCCCCTCCAGCGGGCAGCGGGGTCGCAATATCCATTTCACCAACAAATACAACACCAACAACGGCCTTAACCAGTGCAACACAGTGTGCACTGGAAATAAGCGCCCTCACACATTCAAAACTTATTTGAAAATCCTACAATGGAGCTTGAACGGTTATTGTAACAATTGTCATGAACTACAATTGCTATTGAATAATCCTAATCCCTCCATATTGCAATAGAAATCAACATGAACATCAAAATAACAGTTATTTCAACATTCATACATCCTTCTCAATCATCTACGTCTTCCGAACTTGCAAACAGTCTTAATAACAGCCAAACTCTGATCCTGTTCACTGGTGACATAAATTTCTGGAATACCCTTTGGGGCTCACCTATAACCAACACTAAAGTCTACTTTTCCTCACATACCAGCCGAAAGACTATGTAGCTAGTGCTGTTAAAAAAAATTGTAAATTATAATTGTAAATTCATTTATATTATAATAAATAATAATAATAATAATAATAATACCCTACTTTTCACTTTTATATCCAATAATTCCTACTACGACAGCTTTGAAAAAGTGTTTAACATTAGCACATTTCACACTGTGCAAATATTGTTACTAAGTTTCATATTGTCAAATTTGTCCTCCAACTTTATTTAAACGGAAACGAAACATTACATACTACAGCACTGGTTACAAACACCGTCGGCTGAAGCCTTATTTTTAAATTAATTTTCACAAACAATTTACATTACGAGTATGTAAATATAATATATGCATAAATTATGATTTTACCTACAAAAATCCGAAATAAAAATCCTTCTTGGCACACAAAACATTTTATTTTATTTATATTTTCTTTCATATATTTCCTTTTTTTTATGTTTTATATGCAATTTTCCCCAAGTGGACAGACTCCAGCTCACATTATCAGATTTGTTTGTCGAAATTCAAAATTTTCAAAAATATATGGTCGTTCAGACGACCAAACTCTGTCCTACGAATTGGACAGTTTGAACTGGCCTATTCCGTACTGTGACATATCTAAAATTATCGAAAAAACTCTTAATTTTTCTAGTTTACTTCAAACAAACTGACAATAAAATGGTGATAGAAGATTCGTTTTCGAGAATTCCGGTCTAATTTATTAACTTGCGGGCTATATGGCACTACTTTGCTGCAGTTGACTCTGCTTCTCCTTTGACGTGATACATGAAAGTCATCAACCGTAGCAAAATTTCAAAATGAAACAACCCGAAAGTCATTCGAATGATCTATCCCTGATATGATTCTACTTCTCCTTTTATTGGCAATCAAACAATTGGCGCCGTTTTTTTTGTTATGCACGTAAAGTCTTATCGTATATGCGATAACTTTCCTAAAAAACATTGCTACTGATTTCAACTTCGTTACTCAAGGTATTTGCTTTTATTTGTTCAAAAACTGAAAACCACATTATGTAAACAATCTTCTTTCGTAATGGTCCACCATAAATAGCTTACCATACAGAGCGTTCAAATAGACCACTAACCTGACCCCTAATACAATACTTTCAAGCTCTCTTCTCCCGGCTCTTCAAAAAAACCGCAATAGATAATAATTTGAATGACAATACTTTACCAATACACTGCTATAAGTTCCTTGTAGTCAATAAAATAAAACCACATTTTTATTTCGTTTATTTTCATGTTTAAAAGAAAATTTTGGTTTATTTAGTTCGCAACGTAAGCTGTTAACCTTCATCGCGGTTTAAATTTTTCAATGTTTATTTTCAATTATATTCTCCAAAATTCGGAGAGAAGATCAACCCATTTCGAGACGTTGAAAAAAAATTTAACCTTTTTCTCCAAGTGACCAAATAAGGCGCCTCCTTCGGCCGTTTTCATCATCTAAACAAGTAAAAAACAAAACTTTGCGATTCTAGTTTTAATATATTTAAAGTTTAGTTTTTTAGACTTCGTACATCTATGTCAACTTGTGGGTCCTTCATTTTATCCATTTTATCGCAATTTCTTATCTGCCATTGGAATTCTGGTCCTCTAACTTCTGTGCCTGGTATCCATGTAAAAACATTCCTCATATGCATGTCATTTGGCCTTCGCAAGCTCGATGCAAACAGAAAGTCATTATACGCAGCACTCTTTATGTAGCAATAATCATCCTCCAACTCAATGCTCCATTCACTTTGAATATCAGTGTTATTCTTTGGTATCCAACTAAACACATAACGCAATTCTTTGTTATAGCTGAAGGCCGCTGCATACAAATACTCATAGGCATAGGCACGACTTGAAAACAAAAAGTTGTCACCCTTACTTTCCACTTTCCAATGGCTTTCCGGCAAAGTATCAACTGCGAATATGTTACGCCTTTCGCTATCATAGTTTAATTTTGAGTCTGCAGCAGCTAGGTATTCTTCCTTGGCCTTATTCCAGAGACAAACAGATGGCTCGAAAATAATATTTCGTGCGCAAAGGGGAAGTTTTTTGATCATTTTGTTCACTTGGTGCCTCTTTTCTTCACTGAGTTCATCAAATCGATCATCTAAAGTTATATTGTGCAGCGCAGTTGCGATATTGAACATTACATCGGAATTGTGGTTGCCAGCATCTTCTAGCTTCCCAAAAAGTGTTTCAATTCCTTTAACAACTTGCTCAATAAATCTGTGACTTTCAACTGTCCCGAGGATCTTCTTTGATCGTATTAGGCCATACGATTCGTTTACGAATTGCTGTATTATACTCTCCGATTGGTCAGGATCAACACGAAATAGATCAGTTTCCAAGTTGTCTAGTTCGTCGTTCTGTTCAAAACTACCTACATGTGCAGCAGCTGTTTTGAGTGCATCTAAAGCGTACATTCTTATCGAATTCTGCAGCTCAGCGACGATAGCTTGTGCACCTGATAGTGTTTGTGCATCTACATTGGACTTGCCTATTACCGCTGTTTGCATTGTCTTAACCAAACGCATCCAATTAAAAGGGTTTTTGTGACCACTTTCATTCATTTCCGCGCTTAGTGCTTTGACAGTATGGAAAATGACTTGGGTATTTTGAAGATTTTCGGTAAAGGTGGCAAGCAGACCAAAACTATCAGAACAACTTTGATAAACAGTTCGAACAATTTTCAAAACATCATCGAAATTGCTTAGAAGGTCCAGTTTCTCCCCAGCAGACTTAAACCTTCGTTCTTTAATGTCTGATACTACGATTGTTGGTAATTGTTTTTTCTTGTACTCTTCAATGCTCGTATGCAAGGTGTTGAGTTGATCACTCACAGCGTTGTATTGGGTGTTAAGCAAGATGATTGTCTTGGCGCTGGAATCGTGTTGTTGACGGCGTTCTTCTGCCAGTTCTTCTTTAATTTGCTCAAAGTTCTCATCAGCAGTCTTAACTTTTTCCTTAAGAGTATCCAAGTTTTCTGCGAAAGCTATTGCTGCAGTAATCGAAATGATGTCATCTTGAATTTTAAGCAGCTTTGTTTGAATAACTAATGCTCGTTGGTCACTGGCAAAGGGGCTTGCAGTTGTGCCAATGTTTTTAGCAATGTTTAAATCAAATTGGCATAGTGCAAGGCACCAAACCAATATACCAAACCGAAACATTTCACTCACTTGCTATTACGAAGTTGATTGCAACAAGATGAAAGGCGAACTGACTCCAGTGAGCAGTGGTTCTCATGTTATATTATTTTATTGAATGATCATTGTGTCGTGTGTGTTATCACTTCCAAGATGCTGAAATTCCCCTTAGTCATAGTTTTTATTCTGTTTAATTCAGAGAAATCCATAAATTGGGAATCGATGTACCTATTAAAACAGGTCATCGTGTTAGGTTTTTTTTGGGTTGACGACGTCACTTGTTTGTTTCCAAAGATATGATAATAAATCAATTTCAAGTTATAAAAAATCAACGAAAATGAAGATAGTCAGTCAAAAAATTGGAAACACATTTGCTCTCAGCAGGTCATTCTGTGTGATGATAACAAAAGGTAGATGGAAATGGTAG
This sequence comes from Melanostoma scalare, assembly GCA_949752695.1. Lineage (NCBI taxonomy): Eukaryota > Metazoa > Arthropoda > Insecta > Diptera > Syrphidae > Melanostoma > Melanostoma scalare. Next base: position 208,203,529 of record OX456984.1, on the reverse strand, counting down.
AGTTACCTTGTTACGGGCGTTCGTTGTTGTGTTTGTGTGTGGATGGTTGTGTGAGAAAACGAAATTATGTTGAAAAGTAATTAATGTTGTTCTTAACTTGTTCTGTGCTCACGAGAGAAAACCGGAGAAGTGGTGTGTTCCTCTTACGCAGGTTACTGTTGTAATAGCTTATTAAAAAAAATTCTTAGAATTTTATTGTACGTTAATTAGACATAAAGCATGAACTGATTGACTTGTACTGCGTTGTACAGGGAAAACCTGAGAAACCTCAAAATATTCAAAACAGTATTGATTTTGAGAAAGAAAAACAATTAATTCCCCGAATTCGACAAGGTGATAACAATCTCCTAAAGCAAAATTACATGATTGCAGATTAATATTAGGGTGTTTCATTTGAAACGATTTTTCTTCGCTGATATACGAAAACATTATTTTAGCCATCGAAAACAAAATTGCCTGAAAATTTGTCTGATAAATTGCTTCATTTTCACTTGCGATGAAAGGTAAGAAAGGGTGGGTTTCAATGGGTTTCTTTTCAAATCGTAGGGGTTTCTTGACATAAAGTCAGTATCATACCTACGCAGAACGAAATGAGTCGCTTTACGCTTTAAAAACGTTGGGGAAAACTGAAAACTTCTTTCCAATGTGAGTGCTGGGAGTGGTTCAAAGGCCAATGTCATTCAAGTAAACTGTGAGCTAAAGCCCGAAACCATTAACAAGATCTTGGGATATTGAAGTGACAAAATGCGTTACTGGCCAACCAAGGCAGCCACTTCATCGATGTTGTGTTTTATAATTAATAGGAATGTTCGCTCTTACCATACTATACTTTATAAAGCCATACTACATGGAGTTATTTTATTCTTTTTATAACATTTTTAAAAAGAAACTTGTATTTGGCCTACCGTTAACAACACAAAAATGAAAAATAAATAAATAGAGTGGCACAACACAGCGAGGAGCCCCAGGACTTAGCGCATTTCTTACAACCATGCCTTGTGACTTGTGAGGGATTGGAAAGGATATACAATTTTCAGGCAAATCAGAACGGCGAATCGAGAAAACGCTATTCATGGCAATGAATTCACTAACGAAGGTATTCCTCGCGAAACATGACCGAGGAAAAATCGACCCTATCGAGGTAACTGTCGGAGCGGAGTTTTCTCAGCAACGCATCCTTTTTCGGAGATTCATTTTTGCTTCGAAGTAGTTGTCTTCGTAAGAAATTATTCACAAATGCGGCAACGCATTGCATTCTCAAAACTAAAACTTTCCGCAGCAAAAACTTATCGTAGGTTGGATCGGCCGATCGGAGAACTACCACGAAGCAAAATGTCTCCGATCGGAGAGAATTCCCCTCCGACGGTTACTTCGATAGAGCCGAATATTTTTAACTCTGTTAGGATTCGAACCACGAACCTCTGTGTTAACAGGCAAACATGCAACTATCACGCAATTGGTACCACTTTACAACATACAAAAAAAAACAGAATTGACAATCTGACTTCATTTTGTTGTTTATAGAAAGAATACAAGGTACAACTCTTTCACACTAGTGATGCGCCTATGAGACACCCCGTGTTGACCTCAAAAAGAGTCGGTAAGACTCCTGGTTTTTGACTGTTTCACGTCTGAGAACAGCTAAGTGCTTATGTCGCTGAACTTTTTTTTTATATAATTGGGGAAAATCTCGTGATTAATGATCTCGTGGGAAAAATATGAATCTCTATGCTTAATTGTACGACCGAAGTTGGACTGAATTGAAGGGAGAACTGATGTGCATTCCTTGCGAGGCGGGTATTGCGGCTAAATTGTTTCAGGGGAGGAATGCAACTGGCTATTTCACTAGAGCACTGTTTGTAAAAGAAGCGATAAAAAAGAGTGAGTCAAATCAAATTTCGACGATGTTCAAGAGAATCAATCGATTTTACAATTGAACTATCACCTATCAATCTGAACGCTCTGTTTTGCATCCTATCAAATAGGTGGAAAGATGTTAGCGGAGCACCTGACCAGGCGGATGTAGGCCTTATAAATTGTAGCCAGACCAGAGGGGGTGAATAATGTTTTGCATCGTTTTAGAAAGCCTATGCATTTTGCAGCATTTTGGGCGACTTTAAATATTTGGTCATCCCAACGAAGATCGTCGTTTACACACATACCGAGTACTGACAGCTTTTCGGTTTCTTGGATGCAGGTAACATTCATGGATAATCGTAGTGGGGTAATGTTTAGCTGTAACGACAAGAAACAACATTGAGTTTTCGAAGCATTGAATTCTACTCGTTTTTTTTTTCTAACCCATGCAAAAATGCTGTCAAGGTCAGAATTCAATGAGAATTCATACGCAACCGTTCCATTTCCACGTCTGAAGAGTAGGGACTTGAATTTGGAAAAATATGTGTCTTGGTGTGATTTTTCTATCTACGCGATCGTTTCGGAAAGGTATATATACAGTATCGAATTTTTCACAGGTTTCTCAGGATCTCTGTTTTGTACCTGATAATTCCAACTAAGCAGACTGTGCTATATTTTTTAGATGATGGTATTTTTCCCTTGAGAGTTTTTCGAATCTTGGGATTCCTAATACGATAAAGTTTTGTTGCTCCTACTGTCATACGATGGATTTTCATCTGAGTTGTCGTCAACTTAGTCTCATACTTTTTGTACTTTGTCCAACATTGTGATCAGTATGTTAGTGCTGGGTGCACAGTGGCATAGAGTCTTCTCTTCAGTTTATCGAGAATTTTTCGGCCACAGAATATCATGTGATTGATGTGGCCATCACATCACAAATTTCTTCACTCACGATCATAGATCTAAGATATTTCAACTGTCTACCAAAAAAACTCGGTATTTTTCAAATAAAAAAAAAAACATAAGTCTCGAATAATCGTAAAACTAGTTTTTGATAAAACTACAAATTCATGAAACTGGAAATATCTAGTTTTACCGACTTCAAAACTAGTTTTAAATACGTTTTGTATTTATTCATCAAAACTTTTTCTCCACAGTATTTTCTGCATCCAATTAGAAGCTGCGTTTCGACAGCGGCCATTTTGGCATTTTGGCAGGAACATCATGGTGGAGGACTCAAATTATTCAAATCCACCGTATTTAACTACTCCATACGCAGTGAATCACTCCGGATTGGCTACGGACCTTATCAAACGTTGGTATCTATGGCTTCGCTTACACACACACACACGCAATATTATAGAACCGCAGTACGGTGGACTAAAAAGCCACTTCCCGGTACTGCGACACAAATTGAATGAAGCACTGCCATCTGCTTAGAAACTAAGTCAGAATCGGAGTCACTGGTAAGGTCTCGTTATTTGGACTTATTACTTCGGTTTTGGTGCCAGGCAAATTAACTTGTGACGATTCTTGAGCAAGGACGGATTCTGTGTTGCGGATTTCGACGCCATCATTCAAAAGATTTTCCCAATGCGGAATTGATACAATGTTGGAAAGAATTGGCTGCTTCGGGCGGTAGATTTTTATCTGCAAAGCAATTACCAGGTTGTATTTGGCAGGAAACAAATTTGGTGTATCTTACCCAAAACCATATAATATAAACCGAAAACGGAAACTCCTAAAGTAGCCGCCAATTCTAACATTGGGCCTCTCACTTTAAACGGCATTTGATCATCCTTGGCCCCCGTTGTTATAATATTATGGCGTTCTCGTGCATTGTCCTTTCGCAAATGCTTAAAAATGAATTTGAAGCGTCCTAGAAGGGCGGCTATGTTTCGTGGTAGATCCATCTAAAATGGGACCAAAAGAGGTCCTATTTCTGCTTTATTTATCTAACGTGTTGCGTACTTACCGTATTGAACACTGATTGGACAGTAATACATTAAATTTTCCGTTTGTTTTTTTGCAGCCCTCTGGAACTCCTTGTTAGTCTGAAAGCCACCCACATTAGATTATCGATCGAATGCTTTTCATAACATAACATGTAATTCCTATTGAGAATCCCGATGTTTTTCCATTAGGATCCTTATTCTTCCCATTATACGACTTAATTCCCCCAGGATTCCTGGTACCGTATCCTATTCCTCCATTTTCCTTAAAGTCTTCTGTTGTAACCCGTTCAAATCCCCGTCAACAAACAAAATCTCTTCTTTTGGGATGTCCTCAAGTAGGTTGTGAAAATCTAGCCAAAACACATATTTTTTATCTGTTCAATAACATCCAATTTGAGAAGCATGTGCCCTGACAATATTCCACACCCTTCCTTGTGCATCACCAATTAATAAGATATCAAATTATCACTAGACTTTGAAATGGCCAACACGCTTCCAAAAGTGGTTTTACCATGCCCGTTTGGAAATTTTAACAATGCGAACAATGGAATTTTAACAATGTAAATTTAAGCAATGGGTTGAAAAGTTCAGTCTTAAACCGTTTTTATATTTTCTTCGACCCTAGACAGCCTTAGAGAGACTTTTTAAAAATTTTCATTTCCTGGCACTATTTACTTTTGCTAGCTTGTACGAAATTGTTTTGAAAGTAATTCGTGATTGACCACTGAAAGAGAGTTTGCATAACATAGATTAGGAATCTGACTATCATGACTTGGCAAAGAGACCTTCGGTTGTTATTCCACCTGTTTAGTCAAATCAAGTCTTTTTTTGATATTCAAAATTTTCCTTTTTAATCCTTTTACTTTTATTTGAATGCTAAATCATTTTACATTAATTTTTGTTTTGTTTTACCTTTCAGTCAACATCAAGCATCGATTCCATCGACACTATTCCCTTTGCTAATGAAAACACAGGAACCATTAAGCAAAGACTACTTAACCGACAAGACTTGCCGCCCCAGCAGCATCTCTCATCGTCCTCATCATCGTCATCGTCGTCGACCAACACAATCGCCAATATCGCACATTCTTTCCATTCGTTGAAATCATCATCATCGCTGCATGATGCTACGCTCATTCGCAGCGACAGCACCGGTTCCAATGCCGGCGGAACATTTCTCTATGACGCTGCCTCAGTTGATCCATCCCTAGGTGGTGGGTCAGGAACATCCAGTGTTGTGCACCTTCGATCGCCAACACTGACATATCCTCCAGTTGGTGTTGGGGGCGGCAGCAGTATTTCGATTGGTGCCATCCCGGATTGTTCCGAAATGAGTTCCTCATCGGCTAGTGGCGTTGGTGTTAATGTTGGCGTTGGTGGTGTTGCATATGCTAACGACCTCGTCGCAGCAGAAGCTGGTGTCGGCACCGCGCCTCAAGCAAAAACAGTATCGGTGAATGTACTCAACGATATTGGAAATATGTTAGCTAATTTGACAGATGAACTAGATGCCATGTTAGAAGAAGAGAAACGAGTGGGATTAAACATTGATAGTGAATGAGCAAAATCAACTTAAATATTTTTTTCGGTTCAAAATATGTTTTCTTTTTTTTTAATTTTAATTTTAAATTGTTTTATATTTTAGTGTTTGTTTTTAGAAAACGACGAGGAGGTTAAGGAAAATTTTATAAAAAAAAAATAAATAAAACAAAAGTACTATGTAATGACCCAGATTTAATATAATCCTCCTTATATAATGAAAATGCTATTATTTTTATTACTATGCTATATATATAAAAAAATATATATACAATGAGTAAATTAATCATAATGTTGAGAAATGTATTAGAATTATTATTAAACAGTTTCTATAATATATGACAAAACAAAGTCTTTATATTGCTCTTCAAAAATTTTAGAGCTCCCTGCGAGTTAGTTTCTTTTTTTGATTATTCTTGAAACCTTTCTATTCTTAAAAAATAAGTCTTCAACGTTTATAGACAACTCTTCATATCTTCTTGTCTTTTTGAACTTTTGGTATTTTTTTTTTTATTAATGTTAACATCTACTCTGAGAGGCTGACTTCAACTTTCGAATAGCACATTTGTCATTTTCATATCCCAATCATTCCTTATCGTTTTGTCATGATTTATGTTTATTTCTGATCTTTCTCTATTTGATTTTGAGTTGACGCGCTTCTTTCATTTTTTTGTTTTTTAATTGACTAACTTTTGGTTTAATTCACGCTCAGGTGAATTCTGTTAATTTTTTTCTCTCTTCAAGATAAATGAATGGTCAAAACTATTCCATTTCGGGTTTAAAGCCCAGACAAGCATCTACAATTTATCGATTTGTATACATATAGCACCTTCGATGTTAAAACAATTGGCTTAGGTACAAAAATTCGATTCGTCAGAAAACGCAAACCATAAGCCATAACATGCTCTTATGTCTATGTTCAATCGAAAATTAAGTTAAATCAAATAAAAAGTATTGAAATTTACAGTTGAGTCGTTGACTTACAAAATGAAAAATATTTTCAAATTGGGTCTTTGTTTTGTTGGAAAGTAATGACTTCTTTAATATTAGCATTTGCACTAGAAAATTCAGAGAGTAAACAATAGTGAAAGTCATCGTTCCCCATAGAACTAGAAAAGGTATTATTCCTTTGAGACCATGGCTTGCATGTGAAAAGGACCTGAATTCATTGGGGTGTTTATTTAAGTTTCTTTCGAAAATAAAGTTTAACGTAGAATTTTGATTTCACTTGCACTTTAAGTCGGTTGAGGTCTCCCTACATTTGACTGCGCCAGCTAAAACGATGTCTTCCCTTCCTCTATTTTCCTACAATGTGCTTTCAAAAACCCGTTGATGTGCATCCGCTCTACATGACCCAGCCATCCTAGTCTCGCGATGCGTAATCGGTTGAGGTCTTTTTCCACTTGAATACTCCTGCTAAGACGAGGTTTTCCCTTCCTCGGTTTTCCTACCTACTTTTTCTGGTCTTAAACTGCTGCAGATAATGACCATCAAGCTTTTGAAGAGGGGCATAGAATCCGACATACGATACTCATACTGAGGTTCTATTCATCGGGCATGCTTTCTTCCGACCATATGCAGATCAGCTGGGATATACTCCTTTCCAACTGATCTATAGCTGCCTTGGTAAGCTCGGCGTCAAGGCCATCATTTCAATCAAGCTTTCATGCAGCATATGGATTTGTTGTACATAAATAAAAAATAATCAAATGTGATTCAACATGCGGGGTTGCAAAAAACTGAGTTTTTCAAAATATCTTATGCAAATTGTTCCAAAGTCCAAATTCACAATTCGTAGATTGTTGTTTGCGGAGACATAGATGGCTTTTGGGCACGGCTACTGTAACTAATAATACTTTTACTTTCATTTCCATATACAATCGGTTAACCGAGTGTGTTGGTATGTGTGTATTTTTAAAATAAAGTAACATTTAAACAACATTCTTCTTACTTAGCATTGCAAAATATTTAAAATTGATCGAGTGAAAATTAAACTTCGGAGGCGCCTGGAAAAAAAGTTGCCTTTTTTCGATTATATTAACTTTACTTAAAAGTTGAGCTTAATTACATAATATCATTTGGTAATCCAACTGTCTAATGAAATTCCGCTCAGTTAATGATTCGATAACGTGTGCTGTAATTCGGCCCCAGAATTCGTACGTTTTCAGTTCGGTTATCATTTTGCTGGCGGACTTGAATCCAGTTGATGAATCATGTGAAACACTATTTATTGCCTTGCATGAGACTAAAATAGTAAACAGTTCGAATAAGCACAAATTTTATACCCTAAAAGGTTTTTATGATACAAATACCATAAAAACCTTTTAGGAATTAAATTTTAGTCAGCCCTATCACAGATTCCATCGTAGAAAACTTCCACACGGAAAGCTAAGTTACGATCTACGAAAATTTGTGATCACAAAATACGAATGGAATCGAAGAAAGCATTTCCAGTTGCCACACTAAATACCGCCATGCTGGTTATCGAAATCAGCTGTTTTACACCAAATGTGCAAGATCATTCACATTTTTCTGCAAAACACAACTTTTTTCGTATATAAGGACGACGATTTTACATTCCACTTGGATTTGGTGATGCTGAATCTACGAATTTCGAAATTCGTTCCACTCCGAATGGATTATGTGATATTAACATCGGGAAACTTAGACTTTTTTCGATTACGATGGAATCTGTGATAGGGCTGAGTAGTAAATCCGTTCGGAAATAACAACACACTTTTCAATCCGTATGGATTCACTTTCGGTTATCGTCAAAAATCAGAACAGCCATGAATGTTTTTGGTAAACTCTATTGGTTGATTTACATGCATCTGCAAGTGCAGATGAAAAAAGGAAAAAGATACAAGATGTAAAATTCATACTTGTCTCATAGAAAGGGAACGCACCATCTGCACTTCCTTAGTTATGGCTGCAGATGAAAAATTATAATAATCCCTCATCCGCAGCCATAATCCTGCTCGTCTCTCTTTTTAACTTTTGGGTTTTATAATAATTTATGTCCCGCTTTACTTTTCTGCACTTCTGCAGTTGCAAATTGCATGTAAATCCACTTTATATCGTTCTTCCAAATTGCTATAATCAGATAGTTACATGTTTTTAACAGCTTTGGATAGGAAAATGAAATATTTTTGAGTCAAAGCACTTGTTTTTATTTTTCAAATTTATTTAAGCTATTTTAGCAGCTATTTTTCTTGTTTTAACAATTTTCACTACATAAACTAGCACATGAACCAATAAAATTATGGCTGAAGTGCATCATCTGCATCCTATAATTATGGAAGTGCAGATGTTTTCACTTGGTGTCTTCCTCTCTATCAGACAAGCATGAATTTTATATCTGATGTTTACTGCTTTTGCTTTTCTGTACCAGCAAATGCATGTAAATCCACCATGATTGCATGCTTTTGTTACTGAAACTAAAAACTATTAAAAAATTTCTTTGTGTCACCGCCTTAAAAAAACACTCAAAAAACGTAACATCCGCTGTACGTGCTGACAAACTATTTTTTTTCTGAAAGTTGCCGGTCTGAGTGCATTTTTGCAAAAGAAAAAAACGCACTTCTCCCTTGTCTTGACAATTTGAAAAAAAACCAAATCAAGTTTTCTGTCTCATTCGTTCGCTAGACTTTGTCGAGTTTTGTTGCATCTTCTGGCTGACAGCGCGAAGACGGGTATTTTTCTTCAACATCTCGGATCTGTCAATTGTTTTTATTTTCGCAAAAGTGTTGTTGGTTTTTGCAATTATTTGTTTCAGCAAATCAATGTTTAGTTTAGTTTTTGTGTGTTACAAAAGTATATTTGTATAATATTACGCCAATTTGATCGAATCTCATATACATAATTATATAATTGAAAAGAGTGAAAAGTAAATTCCTAAGGCAATTGCATGAGAAGTGATTTTTTTCCACAAAAAAGAATATGAATTCCAGTGCATTTTAAAAGGGCAATGTTTTGTTAATTTTATAACCAAATCATAACCCGAGTGAAGCTAAATAAAGGATTAAAATCTTAAACCAAGACGAGAATAAACTTCTGCTAAACAAGAAACGATGTCGAAAGAAGACGACGGCGAGCTTGACCCGCGAATCCAGGTAAGGGAATCAAGTTTTTGCTTTCTGTTTCGTTGGTTTTTATTGTTTTTGCCAAAAAGTATTGTTGGCCCACTGCCTTTTATGTAAAATTGTGGTTATTATTGCTACCTGATTTATTCCACTTTGGCTGGAAACTTGAATTTTTGATCATTGCGCAGTGCACAGGTTAAAATCAGACCATCTTAGGGACGTTTTATAATTCTTCTTCTTTTTATTTATGAAATCACGTATCCTTGAATTTGTTTGTTTTTCGTTTGTTCTTCTTCATTACATGATTGAATTTTCTAATAAGAAAATTGGTTAGTAAAGCAAAGTGAAGGAAGCGTAATTGAGTTTGCTTTTTGTAAGAGTTGCTGTTCCGTACAGGACTAGAGATAGAGTGGCGTGAGGTGGATTGCTTGATTGTGGCATTCAAAAAGTGTTATCGCCACACGCTTATGCTCTTGAAAGTGCAAAGTTTGCACAGGTTTTGGCCCGTTGAAAAAATACTTTTTATAGCTGTGAATTCTCAAAATAGGAAGACGGAAGATTAGCGATGTCATATTTTTTATGCAAAGCATAAAGTAAACCTTTGTTATACAAACAAAAGTTATCTCTAGGCATTTGTCTATCTGCAAATAAAAATTAGTTTTTTTTATTACGAAAACAGTTTTTATAGTATTTTTGGATTGGTTGGAATGATGGAGGAGTTTCCAAGTTGAATTATCAATTTGCATAGTTTGACTGTCTACGTTTAGAACTTAAATTTTGTGGGTATCGCCATTTGACTTATCATTTGATGCTAGTTGTTAGTTAAGCATTTTGCATATGAAATACAAAGCAAAGCCTTAACAACTTTTTGGATGGGGGTACGAAGAATTAACATTATTGTTATCCCAACCATCATTTTCATCTTAAAACGGCCAACGATATACAAGTGATGTCTCATGTGTATCCTCGTCGCACCGAGAGAATAATAGGTTTGTTCGTTGAAGCCCTGGGGTTGCCCTAGGGTCGCCACAAAGCGTTTTTTGAGAAACCTAAATTCGAACTGAATGTCAAATTGAGTGTTTTTTGAGCCATAAGTTTGCCATAGGTTTTCCCCAAACTCGCCCTAGCTTTTTGCTGTGGCGATTTGAGGGCTGTCAAATGGCATGTGTTTTTATTTAAATGACAGAGATGTGTGGCGATTTGTGGTTTAGCGTTTTTTGAGGACTGGAAAACCCAGGTTTTTTTGACAACTCATGGGGTTGTCTGCCGAATGTAAACCTCTGCAAAATGCTATTTTATCAACTAGCTGTTTTATGCTGGTTGCAACAATTTCCACTATGCCGTGTCTTGATAAAGTTGATCCCATAGTTGATCCCATCTTCAGTCCATTTTTCTTTCTTTGTCTTTAACAGGGCTATGAGCATGTGATCTCGTAAAGATCTTTTTTGAACATTCTCCGACGTTGTGAACGGTTTGTGAGAGCTGGGTGTAGAACCAGGGTGTGGAATCTTTCTTTCAGCTTAGGAGTATTTTTCGGTCACAGAAGTTGTCATCATGAGTTCGTTCACTCATGATCACAGATCCAAGACACTTAAAGTTTTTAGACTTGGGAATCAGTTTTTGTGTGTTACAAAAGTATATTTGTATAATATTACGCCAATTTGATCGAATCTCATATACATAATTATATAATTGAAAAGAGTGAAAAGTAAATTCCTAAGGCAATTGCATGAGAAGTGATTTTTTCCAACAAAAAAGAATATGAATTCCAGTGCATTTTGAAAGGGCAATGTTTTGTTAAATTTATAACCAAATTATAACCCGAGAGAAGCTAAATAAAGGATTAAAATCTTAAACCAAGACGAGAATAAACTTCTACCAAACAAGAAACGATGTCGAAAGAAGACGACGGCGAGCTTGACCCACGAATCCAGGTAAGGGAATCAAGTTTTTGCTTTCTGTTTCGTTGGTTTTTATTGTTTTTGCCTTTTATGTAAAATTGTGGTTATTATTGCTACCTGATTTATTCCACTTTGGCTGGAAACTTGAATTTTTGATCATTGCGCAGTGCACAGGTTAAAATCAGACCATCTTAGGGACGTTTTATAATTCTTCTTCTTTTTATTTATGAAATCACGTATCCTTGAATTTGTTTGTTTTTCGTTTGTTCTTCTTCATTACATGATTGAATTTTCTAATAAGAAAATTGGTTAGTAAAGCAAAGTGAAGGAAGCGTAATTGAGTTTGCTTTTTGTAAGAGTTGCTGTTCCGTACAGGACTAGAGATAGAGTGGCGTGAGGTGGATTGCTTGATTGTGGCATTCAAAAAGTGTTATCGCCACACGCTTATGCTCTTGAAAGTGCAAAGTTTGCACAGGTTTTGGCCCGTTGAAAAAATACTTTTTATAGCTGTGAAATCTCAAAATAGGAAGACGGAAGATTAGCGATGTCATATTTTTTATGCAAAGCATAAAGTAAACCTTTGTTATACAAACAAAAGTTATCTCTAGGCATTTGTCTATCTGCAAATAAAAATTAGTTTTTTTTATTACGAAAACAGTTTTTATAGTATTTTTGGATTGGTTGGAATGATGGAGGAGTTTCCAAGTTGAATTATCAATTTACATAGTCTGACTGTCTACGTTTAGAACTTAAATTTTGTGGGTATCGCCATTTGACTTATCTTTTGATGTTAGTTGTTAGTTAAGCATTTTGCATATGAAATACAAAGCAAAGCCTTAACAACTTTTTGGATGGGGGTACGAAGAATTAACATTATTGTTATCTCAACCATCATTTTCATCTTAAAACGGCCAACGATATACAAGTGATGTCTCATGTGTATCCTCGTCGCACCGAGAGAATAATGAAGTTTCCGTTAAATTTTTGACAGGATTGAAGTAAGTCAAATGGTCGACCGATTGCAGTGTAGAACCATGCCGAATGTAAACCTCTGCAAAATGCTATTTTATCAACTAGGTGTTTTATGCTGGTTGCAACAATTTCCACTATGCCGTGTCTTGCGTACTAGTTTATCATTTGAAGGATTAATCGCAGGGATAAGGTTGATCCAAACTTCAGTCCGTTTTTCTTTCTTTGTCTTCAAAGGGGCTATGAGCATGTGATCTCGTAAAGATCTTTTTTGTACATTTTCCGACGTTGTGAACGGTTTGAAAGAGCTGGCTGTACAACCAGGGTGTGGAATCTTTCTTTCAGCTTAGGAGTATTTTTCGGTCACAGAAGTTGTCATCATGAGTTCGTTCACTCATGATCACAGATCCAAGACACTTAAAGTTTTTAGACTTGGGAATCACATTTGCATTCAAATAAATGTCTGGAGTACGTATGCGTGGACCAGAAAAGGGGCAACACAAGTACTTAGGCATTTTAGACTATTACAGTACACACTTCCTTTAGTTTGCTTTAGTTTTAGTTTCGAGCAAAAAGTCAAGCACTGTAATGAAAAGCAAAAGACTCAGGGTGTCCTTGGTGTACACCTAGTTCTTGGAATTCTTCGGTAACATCTTGTCTTTGTCACTGCTCCTTTGTACATAATCAAGATAATCTGCTCATCGGTCTTTTGGATTTCTCGTTGTCTGAGTGCGAAATCCACCAGCGCAACATACATAAATAAAAGATTAATTTAAAGTAAAACTGATCTTTTCTTTTTTATATTAAAAACACGTATTATCTCCGCTATAAAATTCATCAACTTCTTTTACTTTTCTTAGGAGGGCATTACAGTTTGTGGTTAACCTGGGCCTAAGCCAACATCCTTCTATAACGACTTCGATTTCGGACGAGTTCTCTCCAGTTTTGCACCCAAGACGGTTGAGGTCTTCTTCCACTTGATTGCACCATCTAAGAGACGAGGTCTGCTTCTTCCGCGATTTCCCTGAAAAATGCTTTCGAAAGCGTTGGTGTCCATCCGCTCTACATGGCCCAACTATCGTAGGCCTGCGATGCGTACTCTTCTGGCTATGCCCATGTCGCGGTACAGCTCATACAGCTCGTTGTTGTATCTTCTTCTCCACACATTGTTTTCGCATACGGGACCAAAGATCATTCGGAGAATTTTTCTTTCGAAAAGACCAAGGGTTTCCTCATTCGCTTTCGATAAAGTCCATGCTTCCGCGCCGTACAGCAGGACTGGGATGATCAAGGTCTTATACAAGGTCACCTTGGTTTTTCTAGAGAGGGTTTTGTTTCTCAATTGCCTTCTTAACCCAAAGAAGCAACGGTTGGCAAGAGTTATTCTCCGTTTGATCTCCGCACTGATGTTGTTTTCCGTGTCTACAGCGGATCCTAGGTAGACGAAGTCCTGTACTACCTCAAAGTTATGTCTGTCTATTGTGACGTTTTGTCCAATTCGTCGATGTTCTGTGTCCCTGTTTGATGACAGCATATACTTCGTTTTGCCCTCATTAACCATCAAACCCATTTTTGCCGCTTCTGTTTCAATACTCGCAAAAGCACCTATGACATCACGCGTTTTTCTTCCCATTACGTCAATATCGTCTGAATAGGCGAGTAATTGTACAGACTTTTGAAAGATTGTTCCCCTGGTGTTGACGTTTGAGTTTCTTACAATCTTTTCAAGTATGATGTTGAAGAAATCACATGACAGTTCTCTACCGACCTTGAGGGAGCAGTGTAAGTTCTCCAAAGTCATCCTGCATAGTCGTACGAGAAAATTTGGTCTATTGTGGACTTCGCTGGTCTAGATATATTAGATAGATTTAGGGAACTTGTAGAGCTTGCTCAGCTCTGAAGTAAGCAATCTTCTGTATGTGAATGAGTTTGAGTTTATCTAGGGGGTGATCTCATAGTCAAATATTTGCTTTCTAAGGCGGAAAATTACTGGACATTCTGTAATGATGTGCAGAGATGTTTCTTCATTTTCGAGGCACAGTCTACAGATGGGGTCCGCTACCAGCCCCTAATTTGGTGAAGATGTTTCTTTAAAGAACAGTGACCGGTTAGTAGTCCTGTGCAAATTTTTAGGGTTTTCCTATTAAGGTTCAGTAGGAATTTTGATGTTTGTTCAGATGAGTTACTAGATGAGTTACTCCAAGCTTTATTTGATTCCTCCAGTAGGATGTTCTTGGCTGTATGTTTGAAGGTGCTTTTATTTCTCTGGTCTACAACCACATTGATAAGGACCTATCAAGTTGTTGACGTAGGGTTTCAGACGTTCACTTATTACAGCAGAAAATATCTTATAAGCGACGTTAAGGAGGCTTATTCCTCTATAATTGGCGCTTATCATGCAAATCCGTTATGGAATCATATGTTTTTCCATCAGGATTCTCATATTTTTGGCGTTGTTGTTGACTTATGATCTCCGACGTATGCGTTAGAATAGGATCAGTTGTCGGAAAGTAGTTTTGAACAAACTGTTTGCTCATATTTTAAAAGGCCATCACAATACTGCCGCCACCTGTGCAAAATTTTGTCGTCATCTACAAGAAGCTGTCCTTGAGCATTATGAATGACCGAAGTGACCGAATCTCCTGCGTAATTCTCTTTGTTTAAGCGACTTTTTTGAATATTTTATTTTAATTCAAGTTTTGTTTGTCGTGTCTCTTGAATAGCAACTTTAGCTTCATTATTTTACCAGCAAGTTTCTTTGTCTTGTTGGTAGTGTCCCTTTAAAACCACTAACAAAAGTTGTTGGCGATCCCACATACTTTTTGCTGTGATCCCCGCATTTTGGACTGTGTTGATGATGTAAGTAGCCCTTGGTTGTTTAATTTACCCCACATAACCATGCTCTGCATAATTCAATTCTGCGATAGCGGAAAGTGCCTCATATTTTGGGTGATCTGTCAGTTAGTGAGTGAATCAGTTGATATTTTGAGGTCTTAGGAGTTTAAATTAAAAAAAAGTTAATAGGGTAGCGCAACAAAGCTATGGGCACCTCCTTTCGCATTTCAAGGACCTATAGTTTTATGACGATTACGAGCGGCTTAATTAGAAAGCTCTTTTCATGGTAGGCACTAGGTAGTCAGTGTTTTTGCTCTCGGAGGACTTGCCAATTACTCGCGGAGAGTTACACGAAAATGTTATCCCCGACACTGAAACCTTTAAACTTGCAATCCTTTTGTTTTCGAAAATTGAGTACCTACCAAAAACCACCTTGAAATATTTTTTAAACTTACAAACCTGCAACTCTTTGTTTAGTTTTAAAAGCAGGAGACATTAAACTTTCGTTTATGAGGACATAATTGTTTGCTCTTCATTCGAAAACATATTCTAAGGTGTACAAAATTATAGTTCATAAATTTCAATTACCTTAACCCCTAAACGCTTGACCTAAATCTTTCCAACTGGCAAAATTACATTCCTAATGTCTTCCTTGTTGTAGAGCCAAACCTTCCCTTTGCTAATTAAAATGTATTTCAACTCTGATTGCTCGATGTCACATTGTGACACCATTTCGATTTGACCCACCCACCCGTTAACTCACCTATATTTTTGGTTTATTAAGTCGCAACTACGATATGCAAATTCATAGAATAAAATAAATTATTTAAAGCGTTTTTGTTCTGAATCGGAATGATATTTTGACATGATTCTATTCATTTTCATACTTCCCTTTCCGATGTAACGACCCATGGCTTTTGGCGCCATCAACCGACCTATGCCATTCAATAACAAAACACTAGTGGTAGTTGATATCGATTGACATAGTATCCAACATCGTAAGTTTCTCTTCTCCAACCTTAACACACAAAACTGCTGATATGACAACAACTCATTTTCCATGACACAGAAAGTGGATAGACGCATTGCACTGCAAAATTACGAGTATCTCTTACAAGAGACTATTAACCCCAAAAAGCATATGACTTCTTATCCCGCGCTTTAGTGAAGCACATTCGTGTAGTTTAAGAAAACGTTCGATAAGCACGTTCCATGCCCTTATTATTTTTCCAAGCTTGCGGCCACACTGTAAACAATTTCGTGTTGTTGTTTGATATGTTTTTATTGCTCTATATAGTTTTTTGGTTAATGAGTATACTGCTTGCTGCTTGAAGAAAGCCCACACGACCAAAGACGACCGACGTACTCTGACGACGCGTTGTGGAATGCAAGGCAACAAAGCAAACTAACAATCATGATAATGGAAAAGCTTACATAGTGACGAGAAGTGTGACTAACAAAGTGGAAACAAAAACGTTACCTTATTTAAAAAAAATTCTATGACAGTGCTCAGTGTTGTTTCCGTAAGTTTCGAATGCACCCCACCTATAAACGTGGCCCTGTAGCTCTGGTAATAAGGTGGAAGTTATTAGTGCAATAGCTTTTATTATGATGGATGCATAAAAGAGGTTAATGAGAGTATAAAGATACAACTTTACTGATAGCACTATGCGGGTGTTTCTTTAATTAAATGGGTTTTACTATTGTTGCAGGTTGACCTGGCGGATAAAGAAGTCGGTCTAAAATTGTCTTTGTTTGATGTTCATAAAATTGAATTGGGAAAACTTGAAAATAATCCGCTCGTAAGAAAGCGTTGTGGCAATAGTTTATTTTTAGATATTTGCTTATTGATCGTCATCTTAGAATTTATGCAGGTAAATAAATTGGATTCCATATAAAGACTTGTTAAGGAAAGGAGTGTACGAGCAACGAGCATACTCTTAGGAGTGCCCGTGCCAACAAATGAATCATGGTTTTGTATGAGGTAAGTCTTATGATACAGTTTCCTTGGTTCCAAGTAGACGTCAAATTTTTGGTTTTCCTTTTTTGGAGAGTATTTCTTTAAGTTTAGTAGGTTGATAATAAACGGCGATAGAGGATGAGTTTACAGAAATAATCTGATTCATCATGAATAAAGCCTTCTTGTTACATGGTCTTTGAATGGGTCCATGTTTTTACATTCTTTACGTAAGGCTCGTTTCTTTTTGACAAAATTCGAACATTGGTATTCAAATTCGTCGTTGCAAAGTTTTCGTAAGTTCACATTATGCCGGCATAGTAATCGGAGCCATTTCATTCGGTTTGGATTTGGGTCGGCATACGACAGGTAGGAAGGAAGATCGAGACCTCCACAGTGATTCGATACTTCCGATCGGCATGTACTGATTAGTGCAGTACGGTGTAGTGTGAACGCACTTTTTGCTATTGGTGGTTAAGGCCAGCCCGATTTTGTCCAAAGTCACTGATGACTGACTGATGACACAATTTCCCACACAATACTCAAATTGTGATGTGGTCCTCAGCAGGTCACATCGTTGTAACTTGAGACTTTTTGCCAGAATCGGGCTATAAGACAAAAGAATTTAATGAAAGAAATGAGACACGATCTTGTGCAGACTCAGTTAGTCTCCGGTTGACACGAAATTAGAGCTATTGGAAGCTTTTTTTTTGAAAGTTGAGCTACGAAGAACTTCAAAGTTGTTGTTGACGTTAAATAAATCGTTCTGCCTTTGTCTTTTTTTATGGCGCTAAGAACATTGTGATCTTGAAGGGATCACAACTCTCTGACTTATCTAACCGTTTCTCAGGAGTGATACGCCTGTGAGGTACGCCGAAAATAAACGTTTTGTCCAACAACGGCATGTATTTACATAATGTGTTCAATACAGCTCAGATTTGCGTATGTTGTAAATTCTAAGCAATACTACGATTTTTTAGATCAAGACTTGGCATATTTCTTTAACGCTTTCGTAAAACAGCCGAGACACGTAGCTCTTTTCTTACTTTTGATTTGAAAAAGACAATGATCTTCTTGACAAAGTCTTTTACGCTTCGAAATACAGGGTGTTACAATAAGGAACAAATTTATTAGTTTTGCAAACTCTAACCCCGACAATTCATATTTTTTTAAATTTTTATTGATGACGTCGTTGTTACTTGTCAGCTGGATCAGACTGCTCTTAAAATAGCCATTTATTCGAAATGTTATTCTCTCTTATCTCTTATTGAAACCCTTTTACTATAGCCGTCTCAGGTCCTCTAAATTCAACAAGAATATTATTTATAAAAAAGTAGGAAAAGTCGGAGCCACATTTTGGCATTTTCAGTGTACAGGGTGGATCAAAAGGTTATTCACAATTTCAAACGCTTCGTAATAATCAACTAACAGGGTTAGCGCGACGATTCCAACACCATCTGTTGCATAAAACTATGCCATTTAATGGAAAAATACTCGGTTAGTTACGATGGCATTGTCGACACGAAGTAACGTTCTTTCGCTGTGGAGTATTATTTAAAAAACGGGGAGAATGAAATCGCTACCCAGTCAAAAAACAGTTTAATTGAAAACGTGAAAAACCTCCGCGAATCGGGTAATGTCATTAACCGTCCCCGAATTGGCCGTCCGCGTACATCATTAAACAGTAAAAACTGTCAACTATGTCGTGAGCAAAAGTCCAAAAGTGCCGTCATTCTGCCTCCTTGAAAACATTAAGGTGAATTTTACGAGAGGATTTGAATATGCATACCCATACAAAATTAAACTCACTCAAGAGTCACTGGTGTTTTAACCTTGTTGAGAAAAAAATTCGGTAACCGCTTAACTTCGCCTGGCCGCCTTGTAGCCCGGATCTGACGACGCCGGATATTTTCTTGTAAATTCAGGACGATGTTGGCCAGAGTTCGGGAAAATTTTGAGACGCCATGGCAACTACTTACTGGATGTTTTATAAAAAATTTAGTTTTTTATTGAATGGCATACTTTTAGCTTTATTTTCAATTTGGTTTCATAATTTTAGCTCTCACCGTTTTTTTAAGAAGCGTTTGAAATTGTGAATAACCTTTTGGCCTACCCTGTACTTATGTTGTTCTTAACGTTTCGTAGAAATGAACAAAATCTAAAACATTTTACGTACAGACCAGGTGCTGCGTGTTTGCGCTTTTGTGATTTCTGCAAAACATGCTTAAAATACTGTGAGGCCCAGCCCTTAAACTGACGATTTGTTCAATTTGTGTCCGTTTACTTTACACTCAGAAAAGAAGTTGAGCCTTTCACTATCGATTTTAGTAGCTTCTTTGACAAAATTTACCATAGACTTACATTCTTGAAGCTACTCACCTTAAGGTTTGGTCTACATCTACTGTGTTTGAGATGAATATCTTCTTACTTAGAAAACCACTATACTACAATGTGGGTCTCAGATCTGCCCGCCCTCTCTTGTTTTTTTTTACAACCCAGTGTCCCTCAAGGCAGTCTGTTAGGACCTCTTGACTTTAATCGTACCAATAACGATATCGTTGTTGTTGTTGTTCTTCATTTATTTGACGCTACAAGCAACGTGACGTCGAAGGGATCAAGCTCTCCCATTTATCTGCTTAACATAAGTGATCCCCCCTTGGGCAAACCTCCCAGATTCGCATTGTTCCTTGTCTTAGGCCAACCAA
This sequence comes from Melanostoma scalare, assembly GCA_949752695.1. Lineage (NCBI taxonomy): Eukaryota > Metazoa > Arthropoda > Insecta > Diptera > Syrphidae > Melanostoma > Melanostoma scalare. Next base: position 208,183,729 of record OX456984.1, on the reverse strand, counting down.
GTGCAGATATCCTTGAATTTGTCTGTGCCAGGAAAGACAGCATTATTCTAAACACTATTCCAACTTTGTAAAACGATAGATGATCTTCTTTTCAAGATATGCACAGTAATAGAATCTATATCGATTATTCTTTTATCATATCTCACTGCCAAGACCTCCTGCAATCGAGCAAATTTTGAATCTCTGCCGAAACGAAGTGAAATAACAAACATATTCTTTATTCTTTGACTTGTTTTAGGTTCTGTTAGCTACTCAATTCTGTAAATTTCAATGTTTTTCAACACAAAAGCCCTTAATCTATGAAATCCTCGTCATCTGGGCACTTACCTTACATCATATCGCTCCAACGATACTTACTCTCATGTAGCGTTAATTTGAAGGTTAAATTTTCGACTATTGCGAAGAAAGAAAAGTAAGGGAAGGCCAAAACACTGCTGGTACAAACCATTACAATAACATCAGCATTCGGTTGGCTTCAGATGTGGAGCAATCCAAAACCGGAAGGCCTCTCGACGCTTTCTGAGGTAAATGCAACGTACCCATTGTGTGAAGCAGATAATTGAAATCCTTTAAAGATTAGGATACTCTTTCGAACCATTTTGACTTCAAGTTTACCAATTCCTGTGGTCACAACGTTGTGAATTGCTCAGAAGCACATCACAATTTGCAAAAACAACTTTCCACCCAGTTGTAATTTGATTGAAACCTGGTGGCCTGCGATGTTTGGGATGAATCAGGCTAAAAGTAAAGTTGCGTTAAGTTGAATGAATTTTACTGTTGGCCCCCTACTAAAATTAAAATCTTGCAAGTTCCAAATTCCTATTACCTACTTGCGTAGAAGTTCAAAAACAATGTTTCCAAAATAGCTGTGGATTCCATTATTTTGTTTCTGAGCAAACAATAAACGTTCCCTGAAAACATACAGCTCGTTGTTGTATCTTCTTCTCCACACATTGCCTTCGCATACGGGACCAAAGATCATTCGGAGAATTTTTCTTTCGAAACGACCAAGGGTTTCCTCATCCGCTTTCGATAAGGTCCATGCTTCCGCGCCGTAAAGCAGGACTGGGATGATTAGGGTCTTATACAAGGTCACCTTGGTTTTTCTAGAGAGGGTTTTGTTTCTCAATTGCCTTCTTAACCCAAAGAAGCAACGGTTGGCAAGAGTTATTCTCCGTTTGATTTCCGCACTGATGTTGTTGTCCGTGTCTACAGCGGATCCTAGGTAGACGAAGTCCTGTACTACCTCGAAGTTATGTCTGTCTATTGTGACGTTTTGTCCAGTTCGTCGATGTTCTGTGTCCTTATTTGATGACAGCATATACTTTGTTTTGCCCTCATTAACCATCAAACCCATTTTTGCCGCTTCTGTTTCAATACTCGCAAAAGCACCTATGACATCACGCTTTTTTCTTCCCATTACGTCAATATCGTCTGCATAGGCAAGTAATTGCACAGACTTTTGAAAGATTGTTCCTCTGGTGTTGACGTTTGAGTTTCTTACAATCTGTTCAAGTATGATGTTGAAGAAATCGCATGACAGTTTATCGCCTTGCCTAAAACCTTTTTCGACATCAAAGGTCTCGGTGAGTTCTTTACCGACCTTGACGGAGCAGCGTGAATTCTCCAAAGTCATCCTGCATAGTCGTACGAGTTTTGCAGGGATGCCGAAACTTGACATGGCTCTGTACAGCTCGTCTCTGTAGATACTGTCATACGCGGCCTTGAAATCGATAAAGAGATGGTGAATATCGATATTATGTTCACGGGGTTCACAACGAGCTGTATGAGCTGTACCGCGACATGGGCATAGCCAGAAGAGTGCGCATCGCGAGGCTACGATGGTTGGGCCATGTTGAGCGGATGGACCCAAACGCTCCGGCTCATCGGGTGTTCGAAAGCACATTGCAGGGAAATCGCGGAAGGGGAAGACCTCGTCTTAGGTGGCGCAATCAAGTGGAAGAAGACCTCAACCGACTTGGAGTGCGAAACTGGAGAGAGCTCGCCCGAAATAGAACTCGTTATCGAAGGATGTTGGTTGAGGCCCAGGTTCACCCCGAACTGTAATGCCCACCTAAGTAAGTAAGTAAGTAAGAAAACATACAGAAGATGCTACGCAGGAATTCACAGAGATAGAAGAAGAAGCCTCAAAAACTCTGTTGGGTTTCTATTACGCTCATCATATAAGCGTAACAAGAAAATACGACATTGAAATACAGGGTGCGCCAGAGAAACTTACTTATTTGAAAGGTCAATAAAAAAAAGTACTTCAGTTATTGTTTTAAATTGTTTTTTTATTTGAGAATACAATATCCCAATTTTTTTTTATGCAGTCTTAAAAATGACATCGGATAAATGGCGACCCCCATTGCGCATACACTGATGAAGTCGATTTTTGAAATTCGTATCCACTCTTCGCAGCATATCAATCGGTATGTTGGCAATGGCGTCGCGAATGTTGTTCTTGAGGTGTGCTATGATCCGTGGTCGATCGACATAAACCAGGGATTTCAAATAACCCCATAAAAAGAAATCGCATGGAGTCAAATCTGGAGAGCGTGCCGGCCATTGGAGTTCGCCTCTGAGAGAGATGAGGCGGTCGGGGAAATGTTGTCGCAACAAATTCATTGAGTCTCGTGCTGTGTGTGCTGTCGCAACAAGGAGGAAGCCTCCTGCCTCAGACTCAGGACTCTGAGTGTGTGGACAAGGAGGACTGGACAACAAGTGAGCGAAGCGACCGTTAGAAAAGAAGCTCTCAACTGCGAAGGCCCGCTGCTCTCTAGACCAGAGCATGATGGCAACTGACTGGAGGGAGAAACAAACTTGGGAACTTCCCCCTCCAGATGCGCCCCCTCTTGCCCCTCTACCCGCCCAACTCACCGCGCGGGAATTTTTTCAAATACATAAGTAAGTTTCTCTGGCGCACCCTGTAGAATGAATGAATGAAGTCATGAAAAGCGGATGCATTGTTGAAATAGGGAACGTCGACTATTTCTTTAGAAGCTTTCTTTCTCCCGTTTGTTGATGGGTACTTCGGCGAACCCCACAGGCAGTTTCTTAGTTTCTTATTGAGGAACTAGTTTACGTTGGTGAATGTCCATTCAATGCCACGATGGCACCGAGCACGTATATCCTTTAACAAATTTCTTATAAAACACCCTTAACTGACGTGTTAACGTGTTTCGGACCTAGTGCCAATACAGACACAAGGAAACTTTTCTAGAAAGTGAAGAGGATAAAGATGTTATTTTTATTTGTCTTTTGTCATCTCTTTGACTTTAAAAAAGATTTATTTTTTAGTTGTTTCTGAAGATTATTTCATAAAATATTGTCTATTTCATGACCTTCTCTTTTGCCTAAATTTTTTTTTGCAAACTCCATCCAACCAGCTCCAGTTTATTTTATTAACTTTTTCTTCTTTCATTTCCTTTGCTCTGAATGTGAAGCAAACACAACAAACCAGAAGATCCACAACAGCATTATACGAATATAAACATAAATTTAGCACAGGTGCTCCATTTTGCAGTGGATGGATGCACCTGTTTCCATTTCTAAAATTCACCTGTTTTTCAAAATATAGGTACTCGTATATGTGTAGGTAGATAAATTTAACCACGGTAATCGTATACAATCCTTTGGCTGCATCCTTCGCATATTTCCGGTGGTCCGGTGGTAATAATAATTCAGTGTGGTTGTTTTGTAATGTAAAATTAGCCCAGCTACGGTCGTAGCGATGCGATGGTAGCTCACTTTGTGTTATAAATTAAGCTCTGTTCTTTTTCTGTATCTATATATTTTCAGAATAGTAATTGGGATTTCTATACTTCTTCATCCACTAAAAAGGTCAAATATGCGATCATGTGCCATAAAGGCCTGGGTCATGAACTTTATTTTATTACTCTTTTTTCTTGAGTCGTGCTTGAAGGTAATAATAAAAGTCGAAAGTACAATCGATAAAAGATAAGAAACTGTCGGGTTACATAACTTCGAAATGGCAATAATTCAGAGCCTTCTTTTATAATCAAAGAGCTGGTTTTTCTTTGTTTTTGTTTCTGTGCGTTGTGTGTTTAAAACAAACGTCATAGCAGATGTTATCTTGCGGAAAGTGATTTAATTCCACGTGAAGGCAAATAAGATTCAATCAAAACAAAAGAAAGTATAAATGCCACTCATGTCCAATAAGATTGTGGGTTGGTATTTGAAGTTCGAGTGTGGAAATCTACTCACTCGTGCGAATAATTTCACATTCGTATTTCGATATTTTTTAGTATCATTTTTTTGTACAAAGCAAAACACGTCATTGCAATAACAAGCGAGTAACATGTACAAACTTTGGAGTCAAACAAACGTAGAATTGGTGTGCAAAGATACTTTCCTACGCAAGCTGTGGATGTTCGAATATTTGATTGTTTGAATAGTGGTGTCGATTTGCATGCAAATTTAGATATATGGAGGTACACCGATCAACGTGCCCTTACTCGTACTCAATGGCAATTGAGTATTTATGTTTTCATCAGCTGGAGAATCATTTCAGTTAATGCCAGTCCCCGAACAAAAGAATCAATTGTTTGTTCAGTATTTTCGCTTACTCATGTCATGACCAAAAGTTAATTGTATTTAAATTTGTAGTATTGCAATTGGGTTGGTTATGGAAATCGCATTGATGGGTGTTATGAACAGCAGGTTAAAGTTGAAAGTGATTTGATAAATCAATCTTAGGGCGACGGCGAGTATGCTTATTGTTCTGGTAAAAAAAGTTCTACAATTGAATACTACGACGGATGCATATCAGACTTTTTTTTTTTTTGCTGACTCACAAATATTTTGTCTGTGTTGAGAGTACTTAAATTGATTGATTTGTTGTGGATTTTTTAAAGATAAAATTATCAGACTTATTTATTCGATTTTGCGTCTGTATCTGGGGCCTAGTTGTGAAGCAATCTTGAATAGGCAAGTTTACTCATAAACTTTTCACCCTTTGTTCCGCTAAGAAAGTAGCTACTGCCTCCTTATCAGCCGTATCAGTGATATTGATAAGAGCCACTGGGATGACGACGCTTCCGGGCTACAGAAGCTTCTAGCGTTTGTAAGCACTAATTTTGTAAAATGTTATCCACAATGTAACTCAATCTCGTGCTTTTCGGGGGGAAAAAACATATAATAAACTGTCATCTATAAAGTTTTCACTTTTATTGTAACAAAAGTCGAAAAGGTATCTCTTTTTTTCTCGGCTTAAGGACTATTTGCATGAGCACGACAAATGAACGATGAATAAGTGAAGAAAAGTGATTTTGAGCTCGTTTTGAACATAAATTCTTTACAAACTCTAAGGAAAGTGATGGAAATATTATTATTTATTGACATATAACTACAAATTGTATGTTAATAGCTTAAAAGAGCACTAGCAACAGATGCTTTCAGCTGTACAAAGTCGAAGTTGTTTCATAACTTTAATTAATTAATTTGTTCTTTTTGAGATATTTGTCTATCTTTACAATATTTTCGATAGCCCTATCACAGATTCCATCGTAATCGAAAAAAGTCTAAGTTTCCCGATGTAACTATCACATAATCCAGTCAGAGTGGAACCAATTTCGAAATTCGTAGATTTAGTATCACCATATCCGAGTGGAATGTAAGTCTTAATATACTAAAGAAGTTGTGTTTGCAGGAAAATATGAATGATCTTGCACATTTGGCGTAAAACAGCTGATTTCGAAAACCAGCATTGCGGTATTTAGTGTGGCAACTGGCACTGCTTTCTTCGATTCCACTCTGATTTTGTGAACACAAATTTTCGTAGTTCGCAACTTAGCTTTCCGAGGAAAGTGGAAGTTTTCTACGATGGAATCTGTCATAGGGCTGAGTATTTAAAAATGAATAGATATTTTGAATAGGATGGAGTTGATTTTTTTTTAAATTACTACACATTAAAAATCCAAGCAAGTGTGATAAATCTATGATGTTGTTGCATACCGAACAAATTTGTGGTCGCTGTTTCCTTAAAATATATTGGTGAGTTAAGGTGGCGTGCCCTAACCGAAGACGGATGAAGTTTGATGCTGTCGGTGCATATCATTATTTTTGAGTGTGATTGAGGGCGTATTTTGGCAGCTTTTTGAATGGCAAAAGCATCAGCAGTAAACACTGATGAGTATTCCCACAAAGCTCCTGCCTTTAACCATGTGGCATTTTCTTTAGTTACGGCAAAAGAAGTGTTGTGAGCTGATTTTGACCCGTCTGTGAATAGAGGAGTCCAACCTTCGCGCTTTAGTTTTTCCATTATTTCTGTAAATTCATAAAAGTAAACTTCTCTTTGTTGAACTCCATTAGAGTAAGTTCAAAGGACTTTTCATTTATGTTCCAGGGAGGGTGATTTGTTGTGTTACCTTTGACGAGTTTGATGTTCAGATGCTTTCTAAAGTCTTAAATTTAATGAATTTGAGAAAACAAATATAACATCACAGCTCGTAGTAACGAAAATCGTATTTCAGAATATACAGCAAAAGAAGAATTCTAAATTCATTCATTTAGAAAATGACTGCAGATATTTAGCAAAAGATTATAAAGTGTCTTTGAAAATAAGAGGCGAAAGATAACCAATCGTTTTTTTTGTGAGTCATCACAAAATGGAGAATTTCAGAATCGGAATCATATTTCAAGGCTGCTTGGATACGTATGTATACTAATTTCTCAAGTTACCTAAACAAAGATTTCAGAGCCTTTATGACCTGAGTTACATATGTATATGTTCGAAGTTTTACAACAGAATAAACTCCAATCTTCTTCAAACGAATTGATAAAACACGCTTCTGGAAAACTATCGGCCAAATACTATAAAGAAAAAAAACACTCCTTTAAGGAACTCACTAAATTCTTTTTCGGCGTTACGAGCATCGTAATCTCAAACGAATTACAGCTCTCCCACATAACTGATTCACACTGATTCGCTCGTGGGGTACGCGTTAAGGAATATAATGAATTATTGCTGATACAATTAAATAACCTTGCATCCCTTCTTTCTACTTTTCAGCATACCAGTTATTAAAGCTGATAGAAAATTACCTGAGGATTTCGATGGGACAGGAACGGTTATTAGACTTGTCACTATTGTCTATAGAGACAAACATTTTCGAAAAACTGATTTTACAAATCAATTTGCCGAAAAAGGGAAGAAAGGTGTATATTCGATTTGAGTTGTTTGGCTACATTTTGTTTCTTTTTTTTTTTTTTTTTTATAATCAACGCGCACATCAAGGGGTTATGAATACCCTTATAATGTTGTTAAACACAGTGCGAGCATTTAGGAAAATAGGAGAGGATTTGAAAGGAGACACCGATGCACGTTGCTTTTGAATCTTTGTGAATCGTAATGAAGGGGAAATACAGAGCCAGGTAAAGCATTCCACATTCGGGTGGTGCGACTGAAATACGAATCTCTATACTTGACTGTACGTCCGAAGTTGGGCTCAAGGTAAAACTGATGAACATTCCTAGCGAGGCGGGTGTTGCGGCTAAATTGTTTCAGGGGAGGAATGCAACTGGCTACTTCACTAGAGCACTGCTTGTGAAAAAAGCGATAAAAGAGAGTGAGACAGGCAACATTTCGACGATGTTCAAGAGAATCAATTGATTCTACGATTGAACTATCACCTATCAATTTTAACGCTCTATTTTGTACCCTATCAAGGAGGTGCAAAGATGTTTGAGAAGCACCTGACCAGATATGGGAGTTATACTCCAGTTTTGGGCGGATGAAGGCCTTATAAATTGTAGCCAGATCAGAAGGGGTGAAGAATTTCCTGCATCGTCTCAAGAAGCCTAAGCATTTAGCAGCATTTTTGGCGACTTCAAATATGTGGTCATTCCAACGAAGATCATCGTTTACACACATACCAAGTACTGACAGCTTTTCGGTTTCTTCGATGCAGGTACCATTCATGGATAATGGCAATGGGGGAATGTTAAGCTTCAACGACAAGAGGCAGCATTGAGTTTTCGAAGCATTGAATTCTACTCGGTTCATAAGACCCCATGCAACAATGCTGTCAAGGTCAGAATTCAATGAGCTTATCATACGCAACCGTTCCAGTTCCACATCCGAAGAGCAGGGACGTGAATTTGGAAACGAATATGAAAAGCTGAGGGTCGAGTCGTCAGCAAAACAGTTAAGTGGATTAGAAGTTTCAGACAAGAGATCATTAATGAAAATGAGGAAGAGAGTCGGAGACAAAACGGAGCCCTGGGGCACACCAGCATTTATGAAGTGGGTATCAGACTTGAAGCCATCCAACACAACTTGTATTGAACGATCGGAAAGGTAGTTTCTAATCCAACGAAGAAGAGACTCATCGATACCAAAAGCACGCATTTTCGATAAAAGAGCCTGATGCCAAACTCTATCAAATGCTTTAGAAATATCAAGCGCAATAATCTTACTTTCTCCAAAACAATGTAAAGATTGGTTCCACTTTTCGGTGAGATAAGCCATCAAATCACCAGTGGACCGTTTGCTACGAAAGCCGTACTGACGGTCATTAAGAAGCTTTCGTTCTTCAAGATATTTCATAAGTTGACGGTTTATCAACGTTTCCATGACCTTGGAAAGAAGGGACGTAAGTGCAATTGGACGGTAATTGGAAGGGGAGGACGATTCGCCTTTTTTAGGGACCGGCTGGACAAATGCAGTTTTCCATCTGCTCGGAAAAATCCCAGCAGAATAGGAAAGATGGAAAAGTTTACGCAGTGGTTTTGCCAGCGTAGAAGAACACCTCTTCAGAATAACGGCGGGGATACCATCTGGACCAGCGGATTTATGTATGTTGAGATCTTTAAGGACTCTCGCAACCGAGCGAGTTCGAAAAAATATCTGCTTCATCAAAGAATTTGCAGACTCGAGCTCAGGTGGAGCCAATATGCTATGAGGAAGTGTCGAGTTGGCAGCAAATTGAGCTGCCAGCAAATTGGCTTTGTCGATGGAGCTGACATACGGAGAGTCATTGAAGACGAGCGTTGGGACCGATGACGTGGTCGAGTTCTTAATGTTCTTCACAAAAGACCAAAAGTTTTTACTTCCTTTTGGACACAACAGTATTTTTTGCCTTACTTTTTGGTCATGTAAAAACTTAGCCCTTTGTATCTGAGCATTACAGATATTTCTGGCCCGTTTGAACAAATTTCGATTTTCTACAGTAGGGAAATCTCTTTTGTTAGAAAGCTTTACCCCCCCCCCTCCCCCCCCCCCCCCCCCCCCGGCCATCTAATTTTGAAGGCACTCTGCGCCACCATGGACCATTTGTGTGGGAGAACAAAAAAAGTCCTTAAATCCGAACAACTAAACCGATTCACCACAATTAACTTCCAAAAACCGTTAAAATTGGCTAATATTCGGGTTGTATTCCAAATCAACGTAAGATGACGCTTTTTGGAATCATGTTGACAATACAAATATTTGATTACTACCCATCGGAAATTCTGATTGCAAAATATTTAAACACCACTTAAAATCTGGCAACCCTAAGCCTACAGGAGCGGAATTTAAATACAGTTTTAAAGATTATTATTTCTACAAACAATTAAGTCTAAAATTAAGTCTAAGTCTATCTAAGTACTGATGATAGGTACTGACAAAGAAATCGAATTTAACACAGGTCAGGGTACATCAAAGTTAGCCTTTTTTGTAAATTTTCAAAAAGTTATGTCATAGTTGAGAAACGGACTTTACTGGAGAATAATTTTTTTCTTAGAATATGACCAAGAATCACATCCCAAAGTATGTAACACGAATTACGGGATACCCTGTATATTGTAATATGAAGCATAAATAAGAATGAAAATAACATTCTTTTTAGGTTTGGTCTTAAGACTTTAATCTTAGCCAAATACTTGGCCTACTCATATTCTCTGACTTATCAGTAAATCACAATCAGAACTTCGGAAAATTTTTCCCCCTTGGTCCTACAGTGCGCTGAGCCGTGCCCTGTTGTCGCGCGGCTTCAATTCTGTTCGGGTGGGGTTTTGTTTTTCATACAGATCCAATTGCTGTTCATATAATTGCAATAGAGTCATCTTCCTCGATGCTTCTTCATCATTGTCATTGAGCTTTGAGGGGTTTAGTGGTCAAAAAACGGTCAAAGCTCAAAGAGTTTTGATGTAGTAACAATATTTCCACGAGGACTTGATTTTTTCACTCGAAGGCATCTTTTCCGGTCGAGTTTGACTTGAGCACCTACCTACTGCCAAAAAAGAAGATAGAGAGAGAGCGAGAAAGAGAGATAGAGAGAGAGCGAGTGAGAGAGATAGAGAGAGAGAGAGAGAGAGAGAGAGAGAGAGAGAGAGAGAGAGAGAGAGATAGAGAGTTAGAGAGATAACTCGCGTTTAGTTTAAGACTTGTCTGCTAGTCATCTTCCAAGTTCGTTCACCTCTAGCACCAAAGTTTGCAGTATTTGTATACATCAATACATGTCCGCGGAAAATTTAAGGTTCGAAATTAGAAAGACGCAAAGAGACGCAAAAGCTATAAGACAAAAAGAAAACTGATACATTTATTTTTTTTACCTTTTCAGTATTACCGTCCATGATGACAATTCGAAAACTAAAAATATACTCTTATTGCCCTTCGAACATCCCATTAAAAACAACAAAAACATGCGTCAACAATTCTGGTAAAGAGAATTTGGGCTTTTTTGTTTCTAGTACTTCAATGGTTAACCACCGACCTGCAATCAACGGTTAAGGGCTAAAACTCAAGAAATGGTAATCTCACGAGAAATCTCAAACATGTTTAACACCAGAGTGCTCAAAAAATCAAACTTTGAGCGCTTTTTACCACAGTGCGACTTCATAGATTTCGTTTTTTCTTCTTTAAATTATCGTTTACAGCTATCGTTTGCATTTTCCAAAAATCGATTTTTTTTTGTCAAATCTTATTTTTTTAACATTTCTATATATATTAATATATTATGTCCTTGAAATTTTAAGCCGATCCAAGCGAAATATTTGAAGTTATCTCCTGTCCTCAAACTCTAAGAGCTGTTAAGTGTGAACGTTTAACTTTTAACGCGTTTTTCTCAAAATTACCTTTTCAAAGCCCGTGTTCTGTGCCATTTAAAAACTACTTGACCGATTTATTCCAAGCTTTTTATACATTTTTTTAGTTACACAATTCTACATTAATGGTGTTTCTAACCCACAAAATACATGATTATTTATTGGAAAACAACAGTTTACCCCTTAGATGGGCACCAAAAGTTTATGAATAAAAATAAAAGTTATGGGGGTACCCGACGTTTTGATAATAATAATTTGACTGAATTTTAATGGTTTTTTGATTTACGATAATTTCCGACGAAGTTACAATGAACACCGCAAAACGTTTTTTTCCTTCTGTTGTATTACACCTTCAAACAAAAAGTAAAAACCTCGTGTTTATCATAAAAGTCAAAGTTTGTAGAATAAAAAGAAATATATATCTTCTCTATTTACATACTCATTATTTTGAGTACGTTTTTTTGCAATATAACGACCACAACCTATTATTTATTTACGATTCGAATGTTCTTCAACTTTAAAGCCACCTAAAGGTGAACACTGCAAAAATATCAAATAAGTAGAAATAAAAAACACTCGACATAAATAAGTTCCGCTCGAATGACTGTCATTAATTCTTTAATACATTCAAGAGCAATATACGTTATATTTATTCATTCCAAACGGCTTATCTTACAGAGTAGAGAGTATACTCATTCGTATATTCGTTCGTATACTCGTTCGTAACAATATCTTTTACAGAGGAAAACGTGTCTGCATTGCATTTCTGTTTGCAAAAATCAAATATGCACATACGAAACTAAGCTTTCCGCCCAAAGAGTCTGGAAGCTAGAAAAATGCCAATGACGTACACGACAATGTTGACGGTCCTGTGTGTATGCAGTTATACTCTTTTCTTGTCATGGAATGGGCAACCCAGAGTACACTTCAAGTTGGAAAATTCACTATACAAAATTTAAAATTGTTCTGCATAAATCAATGTAAGTGAGGTTTTTTTTTTTTTTTTTTTTTTTGTTTTCAGCTTTGCTCGTCAGGCAAAACGAGCACAAACAAAAAGAAGATTTTATTAAATTTTTCAGTTTTTCCACGCTCATGTGGTGACACTCAGTTTGTAGTAGCCAACGATGTGCAACGAGGTGGTCTGATCTGATTACTGATTTCCAGAGTAGTGTATCGACATTATTTATGTAGTGAAGTTTTGTTATTAAAAATTCAGTGACTGACTATAACCATGTTATCCAGAGGTTCTCTGGATACCTCTGCATTAAATGTGCATAACTAAACAAATGACCTCTACTTTCAATATCTGCTCTTCAATGGACCTCGCAATGCTGCAGATGTGGTAAAAAGAATCATTTGAGGTAGTTTTACGTAAGCGAAGCCATCAAATTTTGCCCACACTCACTGCCGAGTTGGCCATGGTACAACCGTCCACCCGTGCCTAAAGTAAACCCGCCAGGCACGTGTTGTAGTAAATGTTGGAAGAAGCTTTCGATTTCATTTGATTAAAAAAAATGTATTTTCATAAATAAAAAAAGAACTCTTGGCAGCGGTGGGATTCGAACCCACGCCTCCGAGGAGACTGGTGCCTTAAACCAGCGCCTTAGACCGCTCGGCCACGCTACCACATATTTGTGTAAGTTTACAAGAACTGTCACAAAATATTCTGAAATTCTTTAGTTGAGTTCTATTTTTAAACGAATATTTTAACGTATGCGTTTTTGTGTCTTTTCAATTATAACGAAGGTCATTCAGTTCAAGTTGAAGTGTTTAGCAGTCATAATTTGAATGGTGAGGCAACGCTATTTGAATAATCTTTTCACGAGTTTCTTTTTGATTAGTAAAATTAAATAAAATGTAAGTGTGCATTTCTTCCCATTATACGATCAAAAGCAAAAAAAAAAAAGCTCAAAGAAAACATTTATACGCCCCAATAGGCCAATGCGAAAATATTTTTGTGTGTGTTTATATTCATAAAATTTCCGGAATTTTGAAATCCAAACAAAGGTGGAATTCGTTTTGATAATTGATGAAGCACCAGCGGAATAATAAATTTTGATTAAAATTATTCATAATGGCTACGAAACTAGGTATGATTTGTATTTATGTATACGAAACACTACTCTGAAAATAGCCCGATGAGAAAAATAAAAATAAAATAGATTGTTGCAGAGGCTATGCGTACTTGAGACTCTTTTCATTGTGAGACACAAAACACATTCCGTAACGACTTTTTGTAATTCATTATAAGCAATTAAACAACGGATAGGCAGCACAGTGATTAAGATACGTTTTTCTCGATAGACTGGCGCGTGTTTGCTTGAACCTGAGACAATATTTTGGATATACTTTTTTTTTTTTTTAATTAATCATCAAATCTCTTTCACATGAATTGAGAAACGCATATAGAAACAGCATCTCAATTAAAAAACAATTGGTGCATAAGACCAAACCTACATACGGCAGGACGTGCAAATTTAGACATTGTTTTGCTTTTGCAGAAAATTTCTCCCAAAAGAAAAGGTACTACTTGTCAACGTATATCAAATAAAAGTCAAGGCAAACGCTTCCGGTAGCGTCAAACCCATCTGATCGCGTCAAACGCGACTGGTTGGGTAAAACGGGTCTGCTGTCGTCAAAAACGTCTGTTCGCCTAGCTAGCGTCCGTTGTACCGTTGTACGCGTCTGTATGACGTCGCTCTCGCCACACCTGTCCTAATATCTGCTAAAAAAAAATAACAATTTCCTTGATGGTCCTTTTCAGGACTCCAGCCATTTGGTTTCTCTTATATAAATTAAAGGGAGTAAAAGTTAAGCCCTCGATGTTATCAAATAACTTATTTCCCAAGTATTCTTCCTGTGACGAAGATTTTTTGCCATGACAAAGGCAATGACCGCATATTTCGGATTGCTCAAAAAATGGGACTTGCGAGACTAATGTCAAAAATAAGAAACATATAACTCAGTGAAATGGATAGTGGTTAGTGTATAATTCGAAATTGAATTGAATACTATCAATGATAGTGTTAAAATGTATAAAATAAATTATTTTGGTAGCTTGGTGTCCTCCGCTGACTCCTGTGATAGAAAAGTAAGCCTCACAATCTAATTTAGTATTTTTTATGATAAATTACGACGTAGGGATAGGGTAGACCAGATAGTCGTGTTCTTTTTGATCCCTCAGGTTCATCAAAGGCTCTTCTTGGGGCTTTGATGACTTTTTGTTTCAAGATCGATTGGTTGCCTCTGTGAATCTTGTGAATAATGACAGCTCGATGCAGTTTTTCAGCAATTCTTGTCCATTTCTCAAATCAGGCCACAGACTATCGTTCTAGATGCTGGGAACGGCCTAAATACGTTAGAACTTAAACTCTTTATCATGACATAGCCTTCTAGCTTTTTTACTAACATTCCAGATGATGCTTAAAAAAAATAGATTGCTATTTGGTAGCACAATAGACCGGTATTTATGTCTGAGGGCTATAGTAAGTCTTTAAAAACGTCACACAAAAAAGGAACACTGATGTTAACTTCTGCACCTGATTTCGAACCTGAGGAAGAGGTACTGAAGAAGGTCTGTTCATTACAGAATTTGCAGGCAGTACCTCATTTCATTGCCTGCATTTCTGCACTTAGTTATAAGCTCTGTAGAAATGTTGGTCAGATGGTCTTTCGGTTGAAACATGCGAGCAATAGGACCTTGACATTGCCAGCAGATCGCTTATAGTATATTGTTTTTCAATTTAACGAGGTGACTTTGTACTCATAACCACTGCTAGAGTGCTAGAAACAACCCTTTTCGAGTGGAAAATTAGAGCTCACCTTGAAAAAATTATTTTAATATAAACGCCTCAGAACCTTAAACTATTTTCCAACGCATTTCCAGAAGAAAACCTTTTGTGCACTGTAATCTTTTTAAGTTCTCATCGCAATGTTGTCGGAGTTCCCTGGCGCTTTCTTCTTTTTGACCCTTTTCAGCCGAGTGCAAATGAAGTTGATCATGATGTTGATCGATCGAAGACAATTATTTTTCGGGGGATCAAAATAATTAAATAGGGTGGCACAACAAAGCGAGAAGCCCGATACCAACCATACTTGTAAGGGAATAGAAAGGAACCTTTAAATGTTTGCCGATTCCTAACTGCTATCTGAGAAAGTGCTTTTCATGGCAGTGTAATTAATTGGAAGACTAGCCAATCTTCGTGAGGGTGATAACCTGAGGAAAAAACAGTGAGAACATGTTTCTGGTATTCGAATCTCCAACCTCCCACGTAACAGGCAGGCACGCTAACCTTTACGCCACGGATACCGCTTCTTTAGGGATTGGGTAAAAAAAATGGTACTTGGGGTTCTTTGATCTTTGCCAGACATCGGAAATGATGTTGCTAATTGCTGAAACTTTATAACGTCTTCGCCGCTCTGCTGTTTTTTGTGCTTCTAGTAGCTTCTCTTCTGGACGGCCATTAAATAAAACAAACGTATTTTTGAAAATTGGTTGATTAAACGCTTTAGTAATATTCATTGGTAGCTCCTATTTGTCTCTAAGCTGTTTCCTTCTCGTACAACCTTACCCTGGGAGGGGAGGTTTGTTTCTTTTCACATTCGCTTTTAAGCAAATGGTGCTTAAAGTCGAGTTCAAACTATTTCGTTACACGCAGCCGTAGGAATATTGTCACAGAATCTGTGTACAATATGCTTGTTCTACTCCTTGATTGTGCAATATTAACAAGAAAACTCTCTAACTTTAAAACCCCTTTGTTTGCGCTTAAATTGAAGCCAAATAACTTATCTGCAATCATCGCCCGATAGTATTTCAACACATATTCCCCTAGATGATGATTAAAATTCCAACAAACATGCAGAGTGGTTGCGCTGAACCTGAAGTTGATTGTGTACTTCCTTAAAAGTGGAACAAGTGAACTTTTCTTAGAATACCTTTATGGTCAAAAGTCTCAAACACCGCACATAGTAAGCAAAACATATTTTTTTTCATTGTACCTATTAAAACGACTTCCCAAAAAGCTTAGTACTTTGCCAGTTTTTGCCACACTACTTCCGAACAAGTGTCCTTTTTTTCAACTTAAACATTTTCTGTTTGCTTTGTCCTCAAAATGACTTTTGGTTTTATGTCGGTTTTAAGTCTGATATTTTTTTTACGGCTCTGTGTACTCAAGAAAAACTTTAGACCTTTTCTTTTTTATACCTCGTTTTTCTTGTTTCCTCATTCTTCTCTGTAACATCCTATGCAAAGTTTCCTTAAACTTACCTTCACAATTTCTAGTTTACCAATTAACTTTGTTTGTTAAAATAAACGGTTAACTTGATGTTGTACTTGTGACATTACCTGAGTTTTGTGGTGTTTTACTTCTTAATTTTCACAACACCACAAAAGTACACAAAGCAACCTACTGTCCCCCCTCAATGATGAAGTTATTTATATGTCATTAGTTTTCCAGCTCCCTTTATGCAATTTACAAACTTATTTCGAAACAAATTAACCGACCGTCACTGTGACTGTCCCTTGGAGCTCGGACAGGAAGTCTCATTATTCAATTTTACACGGCTTCCATTGTTACAAAACCAACCATGACCCAACATAACCAAGTCAATCATCCATCAATGTCACTCTTCATTGTGAACCCTCATAATTCATAACATACTTTTTTTTGTATTTCTGTAAAAACTTTCTCTCGCAATGTTTGTTTTGAACTCATAGACAAAATGACTCCATTCATGAGACTATATGCGCCGCCATCGCCATCATCTACTTATGCAACCGACTAGCTTATTCATAGTCTGAAACTATCCGGAGCAACTTTCAAGCAACCGAGTCTCTTTTGTGTACACTTGTGTATATATGCTTCTGTTATTGAAAAATGCCAGTCCTTTGTAACTTTCTAGTTTTAATTAAAAAAGACTAACAACTAACTTCAAGGATGCAGTTCTTAAGGTGACTTATTTTAAAAATAACTCTGTAGTTATACGAACCAATCAAGAAAACAAAGTGAGCTAGGTGAACTTTTGAAACTGAAGTCTTTTCAACTAAATATAATCCTTTGAAAAATGTTTTTCCTTCGGAGGATTTTATTTGTTAAGAGTAATTATAGTTTCTATGTTGATAAAAAAAAGTTTTAAAACTTAAATGCCAAAGTAGGTGGAGAGTGCCCTTGGCGTTGGGTTGGGTGGTTTTTAAAATGCAATTTTCTTTGTGACATTTTAAATGTTTTGCTATGGCAGCGAAAAAACCATGCTTCACAATTTCTGTCCAGGGGTTTTGAAAATGTCAATGACATTCATCTAGGTCACACTGCAGAGGATACTACACAAGCTTTGTATAGAATTTTGTACGTCTATAAACTTTTATAGCAATGATGAAGAGGTGAGGTAGACAAAAAAGTTACAACAAATTCAAATTGAGTTTGTATTTCATTACTCCATGAGTACTTATCGATTGTTTTCATTTCACCAAACAAAGTAGAAAAAGAAGTTCTCTTCTGGATTTTGACATAACAAGAGGAAGCAAGTAGTTGCAAGCAATCAAGTGCCTTAGCGTGCTTGAATACTCGTATAATAGTCTTCCATGTGCACAAAGGTCTGAGTTGAACACGAAAAGGATATTTTTGCTGAAGTTGTAACAATGAACGTAATAACGCAACTGTAGACATTTCAATGACTATTTTTATCTTGTGTAGAAGGAGGTTATGAGCCCTGTCGTCTTGTGCTCGCATCATGAATTATGAGTTTGTTCGATGGAGGGCTATAGAGGTAATATGAATAAAACATAACCCATGTAATATGTACTCATTTCCTTTATAGTATGTTGAAGTTAGCTAAACGTAAACGATATACATTCCTAGTCTTGCAGTTAATCAGTTCTTTTATGTTCTTTTTTAAGGACGGTAGAAGTAGAAACTTATTGACTTAAAGGCTCTCCCAAACCAAAGCGATTTTTTGTATTTGTGGCAACGACAAACTCAACTTTCAAATTATGATTAGATAGCGGCATATGGAGAGTACCTACATTGACGTGGCAATAAGGACACAGCGTTTCCATATATTTATAGTTGTAATCTGGTAATCTGCTCATAGGCCTCTCGAACTCCTTTTACATCACGCGGTGGTCGATCGAATGCTTTTTCAAAGTCAAATCCTTTAATTAATCACTAGTTCTTTTTTAGGATCCTTATATTTTGGATTGCATTGACTTACCCGTGACAAACCAGCATTGGCTATCAGATAGCGTAGAGCGTAACTCATCTGGTCAAACCTGTTCAAAACTCTTTTTGGCAGAATATACTGAAAAAAACATCAAAATTCATACTGAACCTCAATAAGAAAACCCTCAAAATTTGCACAGAAATATTAACCGGCCACTGTTCTTAAAAGAAACTCCTTCTCCAAATGAGGTTTGTAGTGGGCCCCATCTGCAGACTATGCCTCGAAACATCTCTGTACATTATTACAGTATGTCCAGCACTTTTCCGCCTTAGAAAGCAAATATTTGACTATGTGATCACTCAACTCAAACTCATCCACCCACAGAAGATTGTTTACTTCTGGTACTCAGGAGCAGGAGAACTGCTCTGAAACTTCACATTGGTTGGTACAATAGGCTGCATTTCCCAGAGCTACCCAAGCTCAACTCACTATGTAATCTAATCTAAACGGATATCTTTTTTTTAAACAGTCGACTACCCAATTCCCGATCAGCTTGATCGAAATATCGTAATTTTGTTTTGCTCCCTTATCTTTGTTCATTGGTAAAAAGAAACTTTCCCTCCATTTCTTATAGGCAGACTATCACCTCCCATGAGCTTGGAGATGAGAATCGTGAGCAATCTAAGCCGGATGTTCCCAATCTTATATGGAATCTCGTCTGGCCAAGCACATTTGCGTTTTTTGAAATTCGTCACTCACTTCTTCCACTGTAATGTTGGGTATTTTCGTTCAGTAAGTTTTAGCTTCTAAAAAGTGCTCTCAACAAAACTGTTCGTTCAAAAGGCCATCACGATAATTTTGCTAACTGCTATTTTGAAGACGGTTGTCCCTATCTTCAAGTTTTTTTTTATCGTATTTCTTGATAAGCTTGGTTTGCATCAGCAGCCGGGGTAGAAATTTCTTCTGTTGTAGAGTTGTCTTTTTCGAGCTCCCGATTCATGCCCCCGAGCTCTTTTCTTAAAGTTGTGCGCAATTTTTCTTCGCTTCTTTTAGCTTCTGCATTCCCTTTCGTGGCGATCCTTTCGATTTCGTGGCGATCCTTTCGATTCTTATTATTTCAGGAGCTCGACCATATCTTGAGAGCTGCTTTTTGTTCTTACTTGCCACTGTTTTAGAATGCTGAAATTCCTACACCTTGTCATTTGACTTGTTTGGTAATTTCCCCTTCAAACTCCTAGCAATATGATTTGGGTCTATTTAATCAAGTTTGTTGCAGGCAATCCCACATACTTTCTGCGGTGTTCCCAGCATTGTAAACAGTGATGATAGTGCTTCACAGATGTCTTTGCAAATTCAAAATGAGTTGGTAAACATTTCCTTTGTCCAAACAATACCATTTTACAGTCTTAGTAGAACTTGCTGAAACGCCATTATAAAAATTCTATCAGCAGAAGATGGTGTTGCTGGGCGACAGTCTTGTTCTATAAACGTGGTATAAAATACGAGAAAACCATGTGACTCGCAACTACTTGAGATATCTTCACCAGGAGCGTTCCTGGCACTTTATTCCATACCTCCATGGCAGTCCTCGTAATCCTTGTTTGCATTCTCAATATGTCCGTTCAAATCTCCGTCAACAAACAAAAACTCCTCTTTTAAAATATCCTTAAGTAGATTGTGAAAATCTAGTCAAAATGTATCTTTTTCTACCTGCTCACAATCAATTTGGGGAGCATATGCAGATGCACTGAAAATGCTCTCCACATCTTTCCTTCTATTATCAATTTTAGAGACATCAAACGATCACTACACTCCGAAATGTTTAGCACGTTGTCAAGTAGGTCTTCCGCAAATCTGATACCGATTCCATTTTGACCTTGATCCCTTCCATAGTAGAACATTTTTTATGCTTTTGTCTTTACATCCAAAAAAAGAATTCTGTTTCCAGTATTCCGGAAATGTTGTCCAAGATGTCTACTTGCCTCCTTCTCTTCACTCGTCCTGTTCGAAACTTCGACCAGCCATCCTTTCAACGGTTCAACTCGCGATTCTTTAACGTAGTTTAATCTGTGGCATTATTTTGCTAGCCCCCGGAATCCGTGTAGCTCTGAACAGAGTATTTCTGCTCGGTTTTGGATCAATACCATGCGTAGCTGCGGTAGTGCCTGAAGTTTCACGAAACGTATTTTCATTTTTTCGACAGCGTACTTGGTTTATTTTTGAGTTTGATCTCTCCTTTACACCGGTGATCTTCAGTCATGTAATTCCTGGGATCTGCGTACCTACTTGTGAGATAGTTTGAAGGTGTTACGGGTGTCGCTAGACTCACTTTGATGGTAATTGTCTAGATGTGATTACTTCTGAGTACTTTTTATGTCGAATAAATCTCGGTTTGAGTTTTATTGGTGTGAAAATGTTAAATTATGGTACTAAACTGCTCGATAACGTGAGGACTAAAATCAACATAATTCAATCTCCTATTACTCGATAACTGATGCCAACATTCAGCTGCAGGTTTATTTGGCTCGTTGGTAGTGTCGTTTTGAAATCCCTAGTTGTGATAAGCAAGCTCGCTATTAAAATCATTTTGAACTGATTGGATGGTTGTACTCCGCTAAATTGAAAGCTATTTATGTACAGGGTGTTTCGCATACGGTAAAGCTCAGTACAGATGGGGTAAAGACAAGAAAATATCGTATGAGAGTGAGGTGGGGGTCTATTTGGCTCCATTCAGGCAGGAGGCGTAATTTTATAAGAAACTGACTTTATTTAAAAAAAAACTATTTAAAATCAACTAAACCAATAATTACCACAGTGTGTTAGACACTGAAAAACGAACGAGAAAATCTTTCTTAGTTGATGAGAAATTTAAATGAAATTAAAGGGAGATAGGCCCCTCACATACTATTTTTTTCTTGTCTTCGTCCAACATATTCATCCTGAGCTTTTGTCGCATCTTATACAAAACACCCTGTATATTCGTATCACAAACGGTAACAAATTAGATTCAAATTAAATTTAAAGTTTATTTCTTTAACTTTTTAACTCAACTAAGTTGAACTTAATGTGGTGCCCGTGGCGTAATGTCTGTTTGTTACGTTAGAGATTCGTGTCTCAAATCCCAGAAACATTGCCCATTTTCATGGGCATCGCTTTTCGCGAGGAATTGGCAAAACCTGCGAGAGTAAACTGCACACTGCCACTACACGAAAAGCCGTTGGGATGGGAATCGGCATAAAATTGTAGGTCTTTGAAATGCGTAAAGCCCCGCGGTTTCCATAGCTTTGTTGTGCCACCCTATTTACCCTATTTACTATATTTATTTATCTAGGTATTTATCAAGCTTATAGCTAAAACGAGTGTTTCGTTTTTCTCAGCTAAATTTATTTCAAAATTAACATAAACTTCTGCCTTTTTCGTATTTTAAAGAATTTTTCTGCTCTTGTTATTGAACCTTTGGAATTAAATTTTTTGGACTGAGGTACATATACTCTAAATGCAATAGTACACTTTATTTCCGATTTATTTGTTGAAGGACGTCTCGGGTCTACTTCAGACAGTCGTAAGATATGGAATAATATTCGTGAATTGGGAATCGGGAAAGTAAAGCTATCTTGTCCCACTAATATTGATCGAAATGAACTCAATCGTAAGTTTGTGCATAAATCAAATTTCAGCTCTCCAATTATAGATTTCCAGACGGATATTGGTGTCTCACAAGCAGAAACATCCTTTGTTTTTAGACGAGTTGAGGACGTAGATATTGTGAAAAGTTTTCTATCTGTGAAGTCAAACGCCATAGGTGTTGATGACATTCATCCTACTTTTGTTAAAGCTATTCTGCCATCACTATTGCCATTTATTACATACTTAATTCTTCTTCTTTCCATTTCTGGCGTTACGAGTAGTGATCTTGAAGCGATCACAACTCTCCCACTTTTCTGCTTCACACTAGTGATCCGCCTGTGGGGTACGCCGCGTTGACCTCAGAAAGCGTCGGCAAGCCTCCCGGTTTTGGATTGTTCCATGTCTGAGGCCAACCAAATGCTGCTGTTTTTGCATTTGCTTGTACCAGGAGTGTTTTGGCCTGCCTTTTCTTTTTCGTCGCGAATTTGTTGAAACGTTGTACGATATTGCCTTTTGGACGGGGTTCTGCGGATCTCTCCTTTGAACATGACAATACCAACTGAGCCGGTTGTGCTGAATTTTGTCCAAGATGGTACTTTTGACATGAAGGCTTCCACGGATCTTAGTACTTCTAATTCGATCAAGCTTTGTTACTCCTGCTGTCATCCGAAGCATCTTCATTTCGGCTGCCGTCAATTTGCTCTCATACTTTTTGTACATTGTCCAACATTGTGAACAATGTACATACTTAATTAACACAATATTATGAGTTTTTTCATCGAAATGGAAACTGGCAAGGATTATATCAATCCCAAAAAACTCAATAGGTGATGAATTCAGACCAATATCTATTCTGCCCTTTCTTTCAAAGATTTGTGAAAGAATCATGCACAAGCAATTGACTGAATTTTTTACTCGTTACAAGCCATTAATATACCGGTTCAGTCAGGATTCCGTGCGAAGCATAGCAGTACTACAGCTGTACTTAAAGAAGTTGAAGAAATAAGAGAATTGCTGGAACAACATTTTGTCACATTTCTAGTCCTTTTGGACTTCTCTAAAGCTTTCGATATGGTAGTACATTCTATATTAATCAATAAATTTTAAAAAAATTTCAGTTTCTAACTCAGCAATTCAACTCATCTCTTCATATCTAAGTGATAGACAACAAGCAGTTTTATTAGATGAAGTAATGTCCGAATTCTTACCCCTAGTTAAAGGTGTTCCCCAAGGATCGATTTTGGGGCCTCTTCTATTCTCAGTGTATATAAATGATATTCGGCCCTATCGTGGTAACCGTCGGAGCGGAATTCTCTCCGATCGGAGATATTTTGCTTTGTGGTAGTTCTCCGATCGGACGATCCGACGTTCTCCGATAAGTTTTTGTTGCGGAGATTTTAGTTTTGGGAATGCAACGCATTGCCGCATTTGTGAAAAATTTCTTACGACGACAACTACTTCGAAGCAAAATTGAATCTCCGAAAAAAGATGCGTTGCGGAGAAAACTCCGCTCCGACGGTTACCACGATAGGGCCGATTGCTTCTGTTTTATTTAGTTCTTCGAAACACATATACGCTGACGATGTTCAAATTTACCGAAGTTGTCCTTTATAGGTTTTGTGGAGGATTGTGCTTCAAATTTAAATGAAGATCTAAAACGTGTTTCGGAGTGGGCAGCAAAATGTGGCTTGGCACTTAACCCTGCAAATGTTTGGTAATCTCTAGAACACGCTTGGACGTATCATATTTTCTTAGTATAATGTTAAACAATTTTAATATTGATTATTTCGAGTCCGTAAAAATTCTTGGTGTTATCTTTAATAGAACACTAACTGCTTTTCACACCTACTTAGCTAAAAGCCTAGTCAATATGTCTTTCGAAAACTATGTGAAATTTCGTACGCTGGTGCTTCTCTTTAGTACTATAAAAAACAAACAACCTTCTTACCTTTACGACAAAATCAATTTTCCGACGTCTAATAGGTCTACTAGCTTACAACTACCGCGGTTTAGTTACTTAACCTCTGAGAGACAGTTCTTCATATCGGCTATCCGTCTCTGGAACTCAATTCCACGGAATATGCGTGAGCTGAATGATGCGCAAGGATTTAAGAAGCAGTTAAAACATTTCCTTAATCAGAGCAACTAAAATTTTCAAAGTTCCCCTTCCACTTTTCAAGCAATTTCTGGTAAAATTTTTAATTAACTTTCAATCACTAATAAAATATATTTATGAACAAATTCCTTAGCTGGATTGACTTTCATTACAGCCATCAATTTCAAAAATTTCATTTCCTATGTACTTTTAACTGAAACTACACATTTCTTTTTTTATTTCTCTTATGTACATTGTACATAAAATATTTTTTATTTAAGTTTATATAAATTTTTAACTTCTATCTTTCATAACTTTATAAGTTTACTCTTACTGTGTTAGTCGTTAATATTCAAATAAATACTATAAATACTAAAATACTAAGCACGTCTTCTTAGCGGTGTCAAAGCTTCCTCATTAGATTGAACTTCATTTCGAAACATGCAGACGGGTAAACTATCAAACAAACTTTTTTTTGAATGTATGAGAAAAGAAATTAAGCCGGACGTCTGTCGGTAATTAGTTTGTTCACACGAGTTCGTGACATGTCACAAAAACACCATTGGAGTATCATACAATTGACAATTAAATTGTTCGTGCTGTCATTCTTCTTTCTCTTGTTTCAATGATCAAAACAACCATGACAACAGCTCTAAACATGAATGAAACGAACGGTACGTGGTATGCTTGTACCTTACCTACTTTAAAATAAAAGCAAATGAGGCGTTTGTCTTTCCATCTTTCTATTTGCTTTTGCTCGAAGCTTGATTCACACTACCGTGCGTTGTCAATTGGAGCTACCTACCTCAGGAGTAGAACGTTTTGTTCCATTTGTCAATATTTCTGCCAAACGTGATTATACCCCTATTCAGCAAAAACACGCAAATACAATTTAAAATCAAATTATCCTTTGTCCTCCAGCGATGCGGATGACATTTCTGTCTCATTTTACACGTTTTGTGTCTAGCAGGCTTGTTTTGTATTGTGCAGTATCTACTCGTAGTGTAGACTCAGTCTGATGACTATGATACGAAATGCACAAAGAAAGAAACATGCAGTGCAGTGCAGAATAAACAGACAGGAAAAAAATGAAATCCTCTTTGTGAGCAACAGTCATAGAAAATAAAATTAAGCACTTAGCTATTAGTTTATTCAGCTACGGGACAAAAGGAAGAAAATGAAAAAAAAAAAGTACTAACGATACACCTACAAAAGAAAAAATTAACGCAGTGCATTCGAATCACAAGACGCCCGACGTGGATGTAGAAACCTAAATTGGTAGGTGCAAGGTACACCGTACACCGTCTCTAGAGGTGGCGTGAGTCAATGCTCTCGTCATGGTTTTCTTTTGAAATGCATAACAACATTATAGAGAAGAACCAGCGCAACATAGGAGAAGAAGATCAAAACAGAAAAAATGTTGTTTGCCCTTTTATGAAATCGCGTGTATATTTGGTTTCTCTCAACGGTATAGTTGCATGGCCTGACCATCCAACCATTCCAATTCAACCAACCACGTCCAAATCATCCTGTCTGTCTTTTTCAACTTGACTCTTGATCTTTGTTTGGGTTAAGAAAAAAAAGAATTGAATTTAATTCTAGAAACAAGTTTTAACCGGTTCCCATGTCATGCTTGGTAGCTAGAAGTGTAGTTGTTTATTGTGCTCAGATAACTTGTTTCAACGAAAAAGGTTCATACTTCATACCCGAATTGAAGAAATAGAAATTGCGCAGTAAACAGTTTTTTTTTTAATAAATGTTGCTTACAAGATGTTTAAGTCTGATACACAGGGTGTTTTGTGTAAGATGAGACGAAAGCCCAAGACGGATAGGTTGGGTCGACACAAAATGAAATCCTATCGAAGAGAGGTCTATTTCTCTCCGTTGAGGCAGAGGTGCAGTTTTTTTTTTAAATTTGACTTAAAATGAAAAATTAAAATCAACTTAGTCACCTACCACCACGTGCTGTAGTGTTTTTGAAAGCTAATACTTTGTTCTTCAATTAATTTTTTAATTCAAGCTGTTTAAGTAAATGGCTTTTAAGTAATCTAGTCTCAAAACTTTAAAAAGTCAAAAAAATTTAATTTTAATTAGTAAATTTTATTAAGGATACCTTTTTTCAAAAAATCAACGCTCTTTTTAGTTTTGAGTCGAATACTGAAAACAAAAATTGAAAATTTTTAGATTTTGAGAATTGAAAATAAACGAAAGATACGTTTTTTCCAAAAATCCTTTTTCTAGAAATTACTGCAATCGATTTCTAGAGCGCTGGTGTCTATCTGAGGTCTCAGCCGTCGCATCGTAATCTGATAATTCGTATTTTTCTACCACGGTGCAGCCTCTTTACGTCTTCGTTTTTTTTCCTCTCCATTCATCGTCATCACAGGCAGCCCAAATAATTATAATTCAGAGTAAAGGGTAGGGTAGGTTTCTTTTTAAAAAAAAATATTAATTGGTATGAAACACAACATCGGGCTGGCTTCACAGATCACAGTAGTTCACTCTGTCACTTTAGTGTTCCTAAGATCTTGTTGATGGTTTCGAGCTATAGCTCTCGGATTGCTGATATTGGCCTGAAGTATTTGAATCGTTTACGGAATGTTGGCATAACTTCGGTCCTTCACGGTTCCCAAAAAAAAGTTAAACAGATCGAATTGCAGTTCCGAGGGTGCCAATCGACATCGCCAAGGCGGCTGTCAGCACAACTTGGAAATTGGGTGTGCAAAAGATTGATTGTTTCGTGGGCTGTGTGGCATGGCGCCCCATTCTGTATAAATAGGTTATCCAGATACGCATCATCAATTTTAGTAAAAAAAAAAAAAACAGGCAATAACCGATGAGCGAAACGTTGTTCGTTGTTCCCAGTATCGTTTTCGAAGAAAAATACTCCAATGATATTACCACTCTTCAATCCACACCAAACTGTCCTTTCTGTCGATGTATTGGCTTCTCGACAATAACGCTCGAGTTTTGTTGTTACTAAATTCAATCTGCTCTAAGCCACCAACTGCGAACAGATAATGAAGCCCATTGCCGTCCTTTCAATTGTTCAGTCAATTGAATCTTGATAGCGAATAATTTGAGATCTTTGTCCAGAACTCTCCTCAGGCTAGTGCGTGATCTTGAGATCGATGGCGAGTTTGATGTTCATGGATTGAATGTCACAATTTCGGCTTACACCAACGATGTTCTTATTTGTTCTCACGGTATACGAAGACGGGGACCATGAATGTTGTCCACTGGCACGCGAGTCTCAAAAACTTTTTGCACAAACTTGTGTACAGGAGGTCGGTGGGTGCTTCATTTCGGCCAAAACTATCTTCAAAAAACGCACTGTTTGAAAATTAGTTTTCAGTATTTCTCAACTTTGTTTAAGCGCAAAGCGATTCATTTCGTTCCACGGAGGTATGTTATTGACTTTCTGATATCACGGTATTATATTTTATCAAAAATTACGTAATGCTTCAAAGTCGGAATTGGCCTCGCTTCTTCAATTAATTGGACATACAGTCTAAAGTCTTAGCCGGCTAATTCACTGTGGATACTTCTATGTAGACAAAACTTACTGTGGGTGCTATTAGAAGTCGGCACAATTTACTGGTGGCGCAGTTTCTGTGCACAATTCACTGGGGGCATTATTCATCTTTGGCACAATTAACTATGACCACGAATCACCGTGGGCATTATTCACCTTTAACAAAATTAACTATATCCACCATTCACTGTGGGCACAATTCAACGTGAGCACAATCCACTGTGATCATAATTAAGCGCACCCCATTGTGGGCACAATATACTGTGGGGGCAGTTGTCTGTGCACAGTTCACTGTGTGCCCAATTTTCTGTAGAGGAAGTTTTCTGTGCACAATTCACTGTGGCCATAATTCACCTTTGGCACAATAAGCTATGACCACGATTTACTGTGGGTACAATTTGCTGTTGGCACAATTCACTGTGGGCACCACCAACTGGGAGCACTATTACTGTGGGCACAATTGACTGTGGGGGCAGTTTTCTGTTCACAATTCACTGTGAACACAATTCACTGTGGGCACAATTCAGTATTGTTCTTGACTCTCCTCGATTTGTCCAGTTTACAGATTCATGGCGAGTGGACAGTAATTCTTTTTATTTTTCCAGTCATTTCACACCAAATTTAAGGGAATTTCTTATTTTCTTGAAAATATGGTTGTTGTTTGGCAGCTTTGGATTCCGTTTCGTACGATGTAGATAATAATTAAAAACAATGCCAATAATTTTTTTTTTTTTCTGAAAACGAATAGTCGCGCAGACCAAACGCCTACTGCAAGAAGATCAAGTTCTCCGTTTATCGAAATGATTCTTCAGGTACATCTTATGTTACCAACACAAATACTCCTGAAAGCACTTTGAATATTGGTAATTTAAGTCTTTCTACCTCCGAAATTGAATAAGCATTGTCACAGCTTAACACCGACAAACGCTCAGACTCAGATAAAGATGGAACTCCTCCAATAATTTTACAAATGTGTGCGCTAAAGCTTTGACAATTCCTTTAAAAATCATTTTTAGTCGCTCGCTAGTAAGTGTTGAGTTTCTTTAAAAATGCAAGCGATCAACAATCACACCCATTTTTAAATCAGGAAGTAGGCCAGAGGTTTCAAATTATCGTCCAATTTGCAAACTATCTACAGTTCCTAAAATTTTTGAAAAGTTGGTCTACGGTAGACTCATTCCTTCTCTTAAAAGAATAATTTCTCCCTACCAACATGGTTTTGTAGCTGGTATATCTCCTACCACTAACCTTACAATTTTTTGTAACTTAGTTTTAAATGGACTTGAAAATGGCTCTCAGTACGACGTTATCTACACCGACTTTTCCAAAGGTTTCGATCGACTAAATCACGACTTATTACTGATGAAGATAAACAAAGTTGGTTTTCAATCGAACTTCTTTAACTGGATCCATTCGTACTTAGGAGATCGTATTCAGTACGTTCGTATAAGCAATGTTCTTTCTACACCGGTATATGTTACTTCGGGTGTTCCACAAGGTAACCACCTCGGTCCCCTTCTTTTTTTGCTTTTTGTCAACGACATTCCTGAAATATTTTTAAATTGAGAGTGCTTGATGTATGCGGAGTTATATCCTCTTTTCGTTCTCATAAAAAAATAATCATAAAAAACTTTCGTTGCATAAAATCTGAAATTGATTCTTTGCTTTTACAAAAGGATCTTGATAGGTTGTCAAGCTGGTGTACAACTAACTCTCTAACATTTCTAAATGTCAAAGTTTAACATTTTGTCGAAACCGATCGCCAGTTAATTTTACTTATAAAATTGATCAGAAAGAACTGTCTGTGATACATTTTAAGAAAGATCTTGGTGTAATCTTTGACGAGAAGCTGAACTTTATACAACACAGATTTTTTAGTTGCTAAAACAAATTCAATGTTAGGTTCTATTTTGCGTAACTCCAAAGAGTTTTCCGATTCACAGACTTTAAAATGTCTATTTTTTGCCGTTGTGAGGTCTAATTTGGGTATTGCAACACAATTTGGAATCCCTCCTATGCCGTTCATTCATTCCGGATTGAAAAAACCCAAAAACGAGTTACGAGAAAAGACTTAATTGGGACATAGATATGCCTTCTTATGAGACAAGATGTAAATTACTCGGTATTTTGCCTCTAAACTATCGAAGGAAGTTCACTGCAATTATGTTTATTCGCGACATATTAGCAGACCATATTGATTGTTCTCAAATTTTAGCTTTAATTAACTTCCATGTTCCTGTGAGAATGCTTAGAGACCCTGTATTTTTTAATATACCTTTCCACAGAACTGTACATGTTGCCAACGAACCTTTATCAATATGTCAAAGAGAAGCGAATTTTGTTTGCAATATAATTATTGATTTCAATCTCAGTAGATGTCTATTTAAATCAAAGTCATTGTTAATTTTAAGTAACTTTGTTGGTGGTTATGTTTAAAATTTATTATGTATCTAGTAATCACTGAAGTTAATTAAGTAACTTTGTTTGACGAATAAACTAAACTAAACTAACTTATTTAATTAAGTAAACTAACATTTTTCGATCAAGAAAGTTAAAGCAACCCATTTGAATTTAACAATTGAAACAATTCTTAACTATAACCAAAGCACTTTGTCAAAAGAATTTAAAAACTTTTAAACAAAAAAGAAACTGTTAAACCTTTCCTTCTTGAGTCGCATGTCGACCTACTTCTAAATATTATTATAGCTGTGTTTTCGAATCGTGGTGTAAAGATCGTGACCTCTCACTCAAATTACAAGAGTAAGAAGAAACTCCAAGCTCCCTCCCCTCGAACCCCGAAATCCAGCGCGTTCGAATCGACCAAATCAAAACAAATTAATGAGAAGTCTGTTGACTGTTGTTATAGAAAAGTTTTGTTGTTATTACGTTGTCTCTTCATTCGCATAAATTGTTGCCTTTTGTGGAATTTTTGCTTTTTCTCCTGTGTTGAGATAAAATATTTTTTCTAAAACAAAAGCAATTTCGTTGGGAGCATAATAAATAATATAGAATTCTCATCGCGAAGGCATAAAAATAAATTGTAAACGATGATTATTCGTTATCGTTTTCTTTTTGTTTTTTTGTTCATTGTCATTTGAATTTAATGGCTCTCAATTAACCCTTTTATGGTACGTGTACAGAAAGCAAATAGACAGCAAACTGATTGCATTGATTTCTTGATTGATTTAATTGAATATAGAGGGTGGAGACTTTGAAGTTGATATAAAAAGCATGAAGATTAAATTAAGAAGTTTTACTGTGGCTCAATTAGATTTTTTTTGTTACGAAGGAAAATGATCTTTGGGTAGTGAATATCATTACCTTAAGAACTCCAATTTATATTCGAGCTGCCGGGTACACAAGCATGTCTGCTTGTTAATCCAAACAAAAATGTTTTTCCACGGATATTGCCTTTCGCGAGGAGTTGACAAGTCCTCCGTTAGTAAACTCATTGCCATGAGAAGTGCTTTCTTGATTAGCCGTTCGGAATCGGCAGAAAATTGTAGGTCCCCTCCATTCCCTGTCTGTTGCGCCATCCTATTATTTGTTTATTTGCTGGGCACACTCACTAAGAAGGTGCGTTTTATTAAATTCTGGGAGATTGTGGTGTGAGTTTTGTAATGGGATCAAGCTTCAGGTAGTTGAAAGTTTATTTGTAAAAAACGTTTATTTGTAAAACACATACGTCGTTTACATAGATTTTTTTCGTACAACCTTTCTCAAAACATTTGATAAAAGCATTTTTCAAATGGCGGCCCAAGCACACACCGCATTCTTTACTCTCCGGCTACAGAAACACTTACCGTTTCCAATATGATAAAATTGGAGTTTGAAAGTCGATGGCTAATTGAGAATTGATTTGACATTGTTTCAATCATCATATTTAAGTAAGATTTTTCGGTTACTCTATTTCCTTTAATCTTTTCCTGGTGTAGAATCTCTAGACCCCTCGTCTTTTCCATACCTACTCGTTTTGCTTTTCTCTTAAATAAAACAAAAAGACGAACACGTTTTCCATTTCTATGACAGTACAATCAGTGGCTGTTTTCATTGCCCACTATTCAAAGGTACACTGCTGTTCACTTAATTAGACGCCAAAATTTTTTTTTACATAAACCTAATTTTTTTGTAAGGGTGGGTAGCAATTGTCAATTTGGTCAGAAAAACCGCATTTTGCCAATTTAGCTCATTTCCAAAGATGCTATCCCAGGTCATGTGAACGCGTGCGAACTCCAACCGCTGTTTGCTCTTATGGCGTTTAGTGGAGACAAGATGGTCTGCACCTGAAATAGCTCGACGAACAGTTAATGTGCTGGCTGTTACCCTTACTTTTTCCTTTATTTTGCTGGTAGAGAGAGCTGAGTTTGATGCAGTTTTTAAAATTTTTCTCTTATCCTGAGGAGTTAAAGCCGTTTTTGTCCTTCCTTTGCAGTTTATATCGTATGAATCACTGGTTTTAATAAAATTCCTCACAACATGGTCACTTTGGCCTATTTTTTTTGCAATTCTTCTCATTGAAAACTCTTCGGATTGCAACACGTCAATTTTCCCTTTTTCTTCTGCAGCTAAAACTTTTTTTTCCAACATTTTGGACTGAAATCTATGGCAAACACTTTTTTATTCCTTAAACTTTGCAGCTATCTGTAATCCACGTAACAGATCGCGACCAACTAACTAGTTTTACAGGTGCGTCTAATCATGTGAACAAAAAAAACTGTACTTTTTCTTGGAGCATAGACAAAAGTGAAAAAAAAAGTCCGTTTACTTCCACTCACATTGGACTTTTTAAAGTTATTTTGTTGAGAATTTAATAAGCTTTCAAATAAAATGCAATTGTTTGACAATTGCTACCCACACTTACAAAAAAATTAGGTTTATGTAAAAAAAAAATTTGTGCGTCTAATTAAGTGAACAGCAGTGTAGGTACAATAATAACTTGCTTACTGACATAAATATTTTTTGCACAAAAAGTGAAAAAGCCATAATTCTTTTGAGAGGGAGACTATAAATAAGTTAGTCACAATAATGATAATCCAATTAGTAGGTATACTCGTGTATTCTCCACCCACCCACTATTGTTGTTCGTTGATGTTTTCCTTAAAAAAAAAATTATCAACAAAAACAAAACATACTGAATCACGTGAAACCTGGGGCATAAGCTTGAAGTGGACTATTCTGACGTTATTGCGGAATTATTTATAAATGAAATAAATTTTCAATGTGATATGGATAAATATAGCTTTTAAGCCAACAATGGTTTTGAATGAACTGAACTGTATCCCCCGGAATGCTTGTTTTTGCCTTTTGAAAAAAAATTTTCTATTTGATACAATGAAGAAAAACAGAAGCATAGCAAAAACTGATTACATCAGTGAAATAAAGAACATCTTTTTACTCTTCGATCGCTTAATTGACTGTGCAAACGCTTTTCGCTTATACAATATACACATACATACATATAGAGAGTTACTTGGCAAATATTTGTCTCGTGAGCAATGGATTTTTTGTTTGATTAATTCGCTAGCTTAATTTGTCTACGAAAAAAGTGAGGCATTATAAGAAATGGTCTTTGTCGGAGTATATGTACCATATCTTAATTTAATTTTTCATCTTTGCTCTGACCTTGAATTTGTTGGAATATTTGTTTGCTTATTTTATTGACTCACGTTGTTAAGAGCAAAGATAAAGATTACAGAAATACAAACAGGATGCCCCAAAAACAAACACAGGGTCTTCCAATTAGGGGTTTCATTTTGATATTTTAAATAAACGAGTATTTTTGAGGCGAATTGTCGGATGTTTAGTTGGCTGTGAAATTGATTTTGTTTTACATCAGCAATGGAACCCAATATCAGCCAAATAGCCGCCACGGCTATGCTTCCAGCGTAATGTTCTTTCCATAACATTTCTTATCATAAATTCGCACAATTTTAGATTTTGAATCGATTGTGGGCGATTGTCATATGACGTAGCCCAGAAGAAGAGAGGTGTTAAGTTGGCAAAAGAGCGATGGTATTGTTGCTTCTGAGGAGCGCTTAGCCCCATACTATTGAAAATACGGAAATGACATTTTAAAAAAGTTTAGTAAATTTGTAAGGTAAGAGAAATTAAAGAACCGTTGCAGAAATTCTCTCAGCCGTGGAAATAATTTTGTACGCTATCTTGAATGTAAAGTTCAAGATAAAGAGATAAAGTAGTTTGGAAATAATCTTGGCTTGCGTATAGCAAAAAGTCTGCTGTTGATTCGATGAGATATCTTACCGAATAGTGGAACAAATCTTTACACTGTTTTGGAAAGAGCAAGTTTATTGCGCTCGATATTTCTAAGTCGTTTGATAGAGTTTGGCATTGAGTACTCTTATCGAAAATGGATAGAGACTCATCGATCCCAACGATGAGGTTGATCCTCGTTGGATTAGAAAATATCGTTCGGTGCGCTCAATACATGTTTTGTTGGATTGTCAAAAGTCAAATACTCACTTTATTAAAGCTGGTGTGCCTCAGGGCTCCGTTTCATCTCCGACTCTCTTCCTCATCTTCATTAATGGTATTTTGTCTGAGACTTCTAATCCTCTCAATAGTTTCGCTGGCAACTCAACCCTAAGCTTTTTATATTAGTTTCCAAATTCACGTCTCTGTTCTTCGTATGTTTAACTGGAACGGTTGGATATGATAAGCTCATTGAATTCATACCTTGACAGCATTGTTACATGGGTCAAAAACCGATTCAAAGCTTCGAAAACACAATGTTGTCTTTTATTGTTAAAGCTTAACGTCCTTCCCATTGCCATTATACATGAATGGTATACCTGCATCAACGAAAAGATGCTAGTACTTGATATGTGTGTAAACGATGATCTTTTTCCTCATATTTGAGGTCACCAAAAAGTGCTGCAAAGTGCTTAGGCTTCTTCAGACGATGCAATTAATTTTTCACCCTGTCTCATCTGGCTACAATTTATAAAACCTTCATCCGTTCAAAGAAAAGAATATAATTCCCATATTTGATCAGAGGTTCCTCAAATATCCGTGCGCCTAGCCTGCTTGATAGGGTACAAAACAGACCGTTAAGACCGATTCTTTTGAACATTGTCGAAAAGTTACTTAATTCTCACTCTTTTTTTATCTCTTTTTTCACAAACAGTGCTCTAG
Organism: Melanostoma scalare; assembly: GCA_949752695.1. Taxonomy (NCBI): domain Eukaryota; kingdom Metazoa; phylum Arthropoda; class Insecta; order Diptera; family Syrphidae; genus Melanostoma; species Melanostoma scalare. The sequence continues at coordinate 208,149,113 of OX456984.1, read as the reverse complement.
TGAAATAGCCAGTGGCATTCCTCCCCTAACAAATTTTCGCCTTCGCTAGGATTGCTCATCGGTTGTACCTAGAGTCCAACTTCGGAATTGCAGTTAAGAATAGAAATTCATATTTTAATCGCACTACCCGTATGTAAAATGCTTTGCCAGACTCTCCTTTACCCTGCACAACGAGTCACAGAAGTTCAAAAGCAATTTGCATCGGGCCTCCTGTTTTCCTAAATGCTCGCACTGTGTTTTATAAACGTAAAGGGTATTCATAACATCTTGTTGTGCACGCTTATTATAAAAAAATCCACTTTACGTGTCCCAGCCATTGTATAGTCTCTTAATAGTTAAGTGCTCTCCTAGCTATGCCCACAGCTCATCGAAACGACCAAGATTCCACAACCGCTTTAGATACACCGTGTAGGGATGATCAAGGTCCTAAAAAGGGTCACCTTAGTTTTTCTAGAGAGTGTTTTCTCCTTTTTAAATCCGGATGTAAATTCTTTAACTGACAACAAAATGGAATTTATATTCAATTTAATTCATAGAGATTCTATTTTTAGACCATGATATATGCGAGGTTAGTTCTTTGACTAACTTTGCCATACGATCGCCGAAAAGCAAAGCCACAAATTGAGTGTTTTTTGAAGTCTTGAAGTTTTTTGAGAGCTGATAAACTCAGTTTTTTCTGACAAAGTTACATGAAATGATAGGCATAAATTGGTCTAAAAATTGAGTTCAGCGAACAAAACCAATGCGGAATCGTCATTTCAGTTTTTAGATTTTTGGATGTAAGTAGTACGGATTTAAAAATTGAAATTGATTTAAAATTGAATTGGCCTCAAATCACTATCACTACATAGTATAAAACAAAGTCGCTTTCTCTGTCCCTAAGTCCCTATGTGTGCTTAGATTTTTATAACTACGCAACGGATTTTGATGCGTTTTTTTTTTATGAATAGAGTGATTCAAGAGGAAGGTTTATATGTATAATACATGCATATTATAGTAGACAAAAGCCGAGAAATTTAAAGATTTGTAATGTGATGTCGTTACAAACATATTTTTCTGTGCTTACATTGCAAACGCTGGCTAAACATTACGAGATAGATTAAATTTATGTACTACGGAATTTCATATCTTAAAAAGATGAATAAAAAAGTTCGCGACATCATATGTTTATCTCTTAAGGATAACCCACAGTAACCATTTTTATCTTTTACAATAAACAAAAAAATATGGGTTATTTACCAAGCTATTTTAAACGACACAGTATCATTCCTTATCCAAATAAATACATTAGATACGTTGTGCATTTCATGAAGATCAAAATTGCCCCTTACAGCATGTGATTAAATAAATATTTTCGAACATAGTAGCGGGAGCTTTGTACCCGTGCAAATCCGGGGCGGGTCGCTGGTAAAAAATAAATAGAGTGGCGTAACAGAGTTTTCAGAGCTCTGAGTCCTAGCGTATTTCTCTCAACGATAGCTTGTGAGGAATGTAAGGGACCTAGCTCTTTTCATGTCAGTGTCACATGTCACTACTCTCGGATGAATAGCTAATCCTCGTGAAAGGTAAAACCCGAGAAAAAAAAGCAATAACCTATTTCTGAGATTCGAACTCACTTATAGCAGGCAGACTAAGGTATAAAGCTCATCACAAAGTTTATTATTTCGAAAACATTTTGTTGTTTGAAATTTGTTAAGTTAATAACAATTTCTAACCATCTGATTTCACTCAAACAACTCTATTCCTTTCTTGTTATATGACGAACATATTCCATCAGCACAAAGCACTATTCAAGCAGTCATTTGATAGAAAATGGAAGAACAAGCACGCAAATAAAAAAGCTTTTCCTTTACTTCACTGTGTGTATGCCACGTAGTACAAATTTAGCATTGCCTCGGTGGCGCAGTAGGCAGCGCGTAAGTCTCATAATCTTAAGGTCGTGAGTTCGAGCCTCACCCGGGGCATTAATTTTTTTCGTTTGATTTTTGTTTAGATATACCCCAATTTTATGTTGGAAAAATGGGCCTCATTTGTTTCTAAAGCATTCTAAATGAAAAATACACATTTGACACTGACTACCAAGCTATTTAAACATTTTGGAAAAGGACAGGCCAATGTTTTTTATTTTTAAATTTCTATTTCACAGTAGGTAGGTACATAGTTAAGAATTTGTTTCCAATTCCAATTTTTTTTTTTTTTCAAGATGCCCTTTACCCAGGAGATTCCAATCAGTACGAACCCCATATGAAAACATTTGTGACTCCACACGAATACCTACTAGGTGTCGCAAGAAAACGTGCGACGCGGCTTCAAGTGAAACGTACGAGGTACGACATGGCATTCAATGTGTTGATATTTATTTCCCGAAAAAGAAATCGCCTTAAGTTCATCATGAAAATCGAAATACGTCTTTGGATACTCTCTTTTTCGTCATTCGTCGAGCATGTTGTGTCTTGTGTGATGTGTGAAGTGCATCTGTCCACTTTATTTCTTTCCATTTCGTTTTCATTTCTTTATCCACTTACTTTTTCCAATTAATTTTCACTTGTTTAGCCGCTCGGTACCAGCTTGGCATAATGTATACAAACAACCATCACCCAATGTCCACCACATTCCAAAAAAGTGTAGGTAGATGTACCACTCCGAGCCAAGCACAAAGGTGATTTTGAAAATAAACACAAATGCACCTTAATTGTATATTCATAGCCCGATAGTTTGTTTGGTCATTTAACAGAAACTGCTTCGGAAAAATTTTTATAAGAGCAACAAAACGACTTGCATAAGTTGTATAATGTAAAATGTACTTGTGTATACACAAGGTTCTGGAAAGTGCTATTAAATTGTCATTAAATTTTAACAGCTTCATTGCAATTACCTGTTTTCATCAGGCGTCATTTTGAAGAGGTGATATTTTAGTTTTGCAAGGTTACATGAGATGACCTTTCTAACAAATGATAAGAAGTTGTCATAATTCAAATTCATTGTTAGCTTCATTAGAAATTCAACTCATAAATTGTTTTCCGTGTTATGAATGAATGGTCTGTGCAATGCATTACAAAACTTCCCACCCCACCCTTTGGCTCAGTGCAAGTCTCTTTACTCTTCTTTTTTTTACTACACTGAGTATTCACGCAAATTTGTGCAATTAAAGTGCAATTTTTATGCAAACTAATGATGGGAATTCCCCTATTGATTGTTTAAAGTTACAGACGTTAGACATTAGATGTACAAAGTTTTCTTCTATGAAAATTAATGTTTTTTCACATGAAAACACAATTTACATAAATATCGACGTTGGTGTTGAATATTTAATTTTCATTCAGTGCAAATTCTCTTTAGTTTTCAAACGTTAATTGATTTTGATTATATCTTTTTCAAACGATATCGATTGTCATGGGTGGTTAAATGAAAATAAAGAAAACGGTTTCCAATGTTTTTCAAATGAAAGGCAACTTTTCTGTTCTGAGAAGTAAGGTCTTATATTGTTGTTTTTTGCATTGATAAGTCATTCCTAATAGGAGATTACCAGGGTATTTGAGGCAGTGAAAAATCTACTCGTTTTCTCTTTTAATCAGTTTTCGTACTGGATGCATTATTTACTGGATCACCTGTGCGTTTTTGTCGTAACTCAGCGGTTCTTTAACCAGCTCACCAAGGAATTTTGGAATGTGGTAAAATGCATTGCTGAGCTGATTATTGGATTGCTGAGTTGTGATTAAAACGCACATATTAATATCCAACAACTCATAAACCTTTTTTTTAAAGTGGAATTGAAGGATGACAATTGCGTGGATAACCGTCAGTTCCGGTCAAATGTATCCTATTTTAACTTTGCTACTGCTTCGGTTGGACTTTGAAGTCAGTCCAAACCTTAGGCACAATAAACATCTATACGAATAAATAATATAAATATTCGGTCCTATCGAGGTAACCGTCGCGTCGGAGCGGAGTTTTCTTCGCAACGCATCTTTTTTTCGGAGATTCAATTTTGCTTCGAAGTAGTTGTCGTCGTAAGAAATTTTTCACAAATGCGTCAAAATATTCAATTCTATCAAAATGTTGGTACCACATTCATTTTAACTAACTCCATTCTAAAGTTGTCACCAGTTAGTGTAGTGTTTATAAATCGTTTGTAGTTAATGACCCCATTTAAAGTAAGAGTTAGCAAGAGCCGGCACTTTCTCTTAAAAAGACTATAAAATTGAGCTATTATTTTTTTTATTCGGAGTTTTATATATTTCCCGAAGTTTACATTTACCTATATCTCAAAGCTAGAAAGTACAAAATACTTTACATTTTGGTTTTAATCTCGTGCGTACCTCGCAAACAAATTTGTATTAGAACAATAAATTAGCGAGTCCGAACCATTTTGATTTGATAAACTTATATTTGAATAGTAACGAAAATCCAAAAAAAAAAAAAAATGTCCCCGATTGACTTTCGTTCAGTAATGCAAATTATAGAATTGTTAAAATTTTGCATACTCGAATATTTTGATTGTAGAACCGAAGGCTCGTTGTACTTTACCCAGGATGTACCCAGGTTTCTTTGACAACCCTATGATTTGTTACAAAAAAAACTGGGTTTTCTGTTCTCAAAAAACGCTAAACAACAAACTCACTTACACTTACCTGTCATTTGTAAAAAAAAAAATACATTTCATTACACATTCCTGTTTGTTACTTGAACCCGCACAGTAGAAACCTAGTACTACTTTAAGAGGGAGACCACTTTAAAATTATCAAAAAATAAATTTTTTTTATTATATATTTCGAAAGTATGATATCTAAAGAATGTTATGACCAAAGGAAAACTGAAAATATCGAATAGATGCAGAGTTATCGCATTTAGAGCGCGAGAATAACATGCGGTGGGGTGACGAGTCAGATAGCTCGGGCCGTTAAGTGGGGAATACACGATACAATTATCGTACCGATAATCGTACATCGCATGGGATGATTGTCGGCCCAATCGTGGTAACCGTCGGAGCGGAATTCTTTCCGATCGGAGACATTTTGCTTCGTGGTAGTTCAAGTTCTCCGATCGGACGATCCGACGTTCTCCGACAAGTTTTTGTTGCGGAGATTTTAGTTTTGGGAATGCAATGCATTGCCGCATTTGTGAAAAATTTCTTACGACGACAACTACTTTGAAGCAAAATTTAATCTCCGAAAAAAGATGCGTTGCGGAGAAGACTCCGCTCCGACGGTTACCACGATAGGGCCGTGTATCGTGTGTGTGCATGAAGAATTTCGAATGTCTTAAACTCAAAACCAAACTCGATCGTATGCGATCCAAGTCGTATACGATAATTGTATCGTGTATTGTTTTCCCCGCTTTAGAGGAGGAGCGACCTTCGCTTCACAACGCCCTCTCTTGTTGACCTTTTGTATGATCAGGCAGCTGTTTCGCGGAAGGAATTCGAAGGTCTATTGTATGCGCCTTGAATCGCCGATTAATCCGTAAGTTACTACAACTAATCGGCCCTGTCGAGGTAACCGTCGGAGCGGAGTTTTCTAATCTTTTTTGGAGATTCAATTTTGCTTCGAAGTAGTTGCCGTCGTAAGAAATTTTTCACAAATGCGTCAATGCATTGCATTCCCAAAACTAAAATCTCCGCAACAAAAACTTGTCGGAGAACGTCGGATCATCCGATCGGAGAACTTCCACGAAGCAAAATGTCTCCGATCGGAGAGAATTCCGCTCCGACGGTTACCTCGATAGGGCCGAATAATTTTCTCGTGGTGAAACCTTAAACGCAATTATCTCGAAACTAATTTTTCAAAACTGCTCGTGTTGTAGCTCAAAAAGTTAGCGACCGATTTAGATGAAATTTTGGCGATTACTCTCAGTAATATTATCGAAAGGATATACCTAAAGTTTTAAAGCTAGCGTGTAAATAAATAATTTTTCCGGGGGTCAAATATGTCGAAAAAATAGACGAAAATTCACATTTTTGAGTAAAAAGGCTCCCAAATTTAGAATTTTGCACTTTTTCATTCATTTTTAAGTAGGTGATTAACTTGCTGATCTCTGTGGTATCATAATGGCCCTTGCGGCCTAAGTGTGTCAGGCTGACAGCCACTTCCACCTAACCTAACCTTTATTTTTAGGTAGGTATATCCTTTTCCTTAATATGTCAGTAAAAGAATGAACTTTGGTAAATCTTTCTCAGATCAACCGAAAAAGAGTGGCAACTGGAGCAGTTTTCGATGTCGCCGGAAACAGGCGCCCGAAAAACTTCAATAACGCCGCCATTTTTTTGGTCATCGAATACATAAAAAAAATTTTTGAATACTGGACAGCTCCAACTAACATTTCTCCTAATTTTGAAAATGATTGGTTTATTTTATTCCCTCTAAGAAAAAAAAACATGTTTTTTCTACGCTCCTTAAGTGGTCTCCCCCCTTAAGGCGAATTGAGGGCAAGTCAAGGCTCGAAAAGCACTCAGTTTTAAACCAGGGTGACTTGAGATTTTTCAAAAAACCCTTTGTGGCGGCCACAGGGCAAAGGGCTAAACAAACCTACATCAGGTGGTCCTCTGCCTCTGGTGACAATCGAAAACATTTTTTTTTATAATAAAGTAGAGATGATAGTGTATTATGTAATTGTAATAACTGACGAACGGGTAGTTGCTGGCAAATTGGAGAAAATAATGTAGTTTTTTTTGCAAAATCTCTGAAGACCTTACCATAAAGATAATACATAATAAATGTACGTAGAATGAGACATAAATAACAAGTTTTATTTTTATAATTATCTGATTCTCTATCGTCACGGCTCACGAGTTTTAATTTTAATCGACGCAAATTTTTTTGCTACTCCAAATGAAAATATAAGAATTGTTTATTAATCCAAAAGCGGACAGAGCAAAATGTAAACAGTTCACCATCAAGCTTCACCGATTCCGTTTTGATGTTTTTTTTCTTTTAGTACCTACACTCATAAAGTAAATTTATCAACCTATCTGAATATTCGATAGCGGCCAAACTCGTCTGTGTGTTATGCTTGTTTTCGGGTCTGGTGGACTCGGGTTCGAGCCTCGTCTGGTGCTGAGGATTTTTATAAATTTAAAATTTTCTGCCTTTGGGGTGCACTGGAATTGCTGTTCCATAAGCGGTTTTTCGTACTCTGAGGGCTAGATGAATGGGGAACTCCACGGGGAATGTTACAACATAAATTTGTACAAAACCCTACTAAATCACCCCCAACATTTTTGTCTTTTCTTTTGAGATTTTAGTTAACACTAGTGTGAAGCAGACAAGTCCGAGATTTGTGTTTCTTTGAGTTCGTGATGCTCATGTTGCCGCTTTGGCAAAAGAAGAATTCGATATGAATGTGTATGAATGAAAAATTTAAATTGAAAAAAAAAGTTTATGGAATGGTAATAGGTAGGTATTAAGAATAACTTTTACTTAGGAGTAGCTTGTAGGCGGTGTTTTTATGATCTCAAACTCATACCAGATGGTTGTTTGTTCTCAAAATGTTGCTATTATCAATATTCGAGTTTTTTTTGACAAAGTAGTTTTTTTTCTCGTCGTTCAAACTGTAGAAGACAATATGGAGATACCATTCTAACTTTTTATTCAAAGATTCCATATTTCTTTAGACTTTCTTCCTTGCTTTTCTTTTCATTCTTGCATTCACTTCAGTCAATTAATTTCAATTGAAAAAACCCAATTAACTGTCTGTCCACCAGTGCTACGATAGTATAACAAGGACATAATGCCTTCATTGAAGTTCAATTTAAACAGCATTCAAGCAAAATGTATGTTTTTGTGTGATAAACTGGAACAGAACAAAACCTCACAATAGCTTCTCCTCGGTCTCTTTAAGTAGACATCAAATCAATTGTTGCAGTTTTTAGATTAACATTCCATGGATATTGGCCATAAAAGTAAATCAAGTTGTGCTTTTTTAAATTCTTGAGAGATAGGTTCGTATTCCAAGTTGCAAATCGAACGTTCAGCCAGCCGGAAGCGATTGTTTTTGCAAGCGGCCAATGTTTTTTGAAATTTATAGTTGGCCGTTGAAGAGAATGGAAGACGGTTATTGATAATAATGCTGTAAACAAGATTCGCTTATACGATCGATTCGCTACTCACAACAAAAGTCTTATTATATTTAAAAAAAAGAAAATGAAATAAAATTAACTCAATTTTCATACTCAGCTTTAGCACGTATGATGGATTTTCCTTTTTTTATTTGGGTTTTACATAGTTTATCATTTTATGTATTCACATTAAATTAAATTGCAACCTGATTGCGGGGGAAATTAAATCACTTAAATAAAGTTAACTGTTTTTTTTTCTTTCTAAAAATGCATTGATTTTCCTTCTTTCTCGTAAAAATTAAAAGCATCATCCATTTGAGGGTCGGTGTGTGAGTGTTTAGCGAAGTATTAAGCATCTTCAGGTATAATAAGTAACGCTTTAACAACTTATAAACGGTATATATAAATAAAGTTTGTGACTCAGACTTAGACAAATTCATAACCAATTCCAAATTGGAAACCATTGACCGTTTTGTCACCCTGGTATTTTTGTATTGGCACGCAATAGTTGAATTCGATGCGCGCACGTTGGGCCAATTTGAATGCAAGACCAATACCCGCAGCACTCCGCATGTTTTCTGTAATTAAATTAATGTTGTCATTGAATTTGTCTATTAGTGGTGTACGCAATGATGTCTTACCGGTTGTAAACGAATTGAAATTGCCAACATTGTAGAAGAGGTGAGTTCGGAAATTGTTTGATAGGCCTTTGAATACTCCACTGAATGGTAGAGGACTCCATAAATGAAATCCAGCTGACCAGTAACTCTAAAAATACACAAACAAAAAGTGGCATTAGTAGAAAGCAAAAGTATCAATCATATGAAAGAATACTTACATGCGCTCCAATCGCAGTTCCATCAACACGAGGACCAGCCCCACCAAACTTAAAGCCTCTTAGTGTCTGTGGTCCACCCACATAAAACAAATTGCTAATGGGTAGATCAAGAGCTGATTTTGTAGGATTCACCACGCCTACCCGCCCGCAAAGTTGTGCCACTATACCACCGATTAAAGGCACACTCACTTCTGCATGAGTGCTGTTGCTAATGTAGGAAATATTGCCACCCAGCCCGCTGTATTCACTTGTCGACTTGATCATAACTCCTTGGCTAGGAAACACTGGGTTATCCCTTTGGTCGAAAGCCACGATGTAGCGGAGAACCGACGCTAATCTAGGACCACAGTGTTCTCGAATTGCAAATGGAACTGACTTCCCTAGCAGAGAGACTTCCCGTACAGATGATTCATATTGAAATGAGTGGCGGAGCTTCATTGACAAAAGAAAAAAATAATAGTGAGATATTCATTTTAAGACCCTATTGAGTTCTCTCACCTGAAACGGTAGAAATGTGCTTATCGAAAAATCCCCCATCAGTCCAAGGCTGGAGTTTTGAAACGAGCTTATGTCCATTCGGTCGATATGTCTGAATACTGATAAAGAAAATCTTAAAGAAAAAGACACCATTGAATTTTATAATGGGGAAGTGTATGTTTTTGCAGCGTACTCAGGTCTGTTTTCATAGAGTCTCGTGTGAAAGAACGATTTCCAAAACTTTAATGTGACTTCATTTGCTCGTGTACTACTGTAGGAACCCTGCAGGGCTAAACTCTCTCCTCTACCAAAAATATTTGGTATTGTCAATTCAGTCCTTAGGGAACCTTCGTTTTGGCCAACTTCTGTTCCAATTGATCCCACTAAGCGGGATAGTTCTTTGCCTTTGAATGTCACTTCATAGCCATTGGGACTAGCATCTGGGGCATGGCTTACGTCGATTTTGATACCAACTTCTTTAAAAATGCCCAGTTCATTTAAATAGGAATTGGCGCTAAAATACAATTTAAAAAAAAAGAAATTACAATTGAAGTGTTGTGTAGAGTATATTTGGCCTTACTTCATACATTCCAGCATGACATCTTGAAAATTTTTGACCTTAAATAATCCTTCGGCAGCTTTTAAGACATAGTCGTCATGTGTTCTTGAGAGTCCTGTCACTATAACACGGTCTACCCTTGCCTAATAAAAAAAAAAATTCCATAAGTTGATTGTGAGTGGAAAAAACCTTTGTGATTTTTACTCACAGGCAGCTTTTTAAGGTCCACTTTACCTTCAGGGGCAGAAACATTTCCTCTTCTTCGTGGCATTTTTATGTTTTTTGTTGCTATAAGAAGAAAATATAGAGTCAGCCTTCAAAGTGTAATCAAATTCAGATATAATTAATCATTATGTTTTGACATTGATTTTTTTTTTATTGCTCAATATCTCATAACAGAAATTTGAACTGATAAACATAAATAGATTTTTCGCTTCAGTCACTGTCGCACAAGAAGAGAAAGTAAAGGTTAAATGCCGCTCCCCTTAACCGAGGTTTTTTTTCTATGCATACGCCTCACCTTTCTTTTTTTCTTGTCAATTTGATGTAATGAAAGTGTTATTACTGACTGCGGTAGTGTTACGAAACGTTGGAAGAATGAGTAATTGGTGGCTTTTATGAATATGAAGACAGTAGTGATGTGTGCTTTCAGTTGCATTGAGACAAAATTTTTTTTTCTGTTCGATTTGATCAGAAAAGTTCAGTGAAACTGCGTGTTTTTCTCCAAAGTAATTAGTCCTTGAATTGATCAAAATTTTTTACTACTCAAAACGATGACATAAAACTTCTCAACATTAGAGGTGACCCACGCCATTCCACCCCACCTGTTCACAACCATCCGTGGTTAATGAGTTCTGGTGACCAGTTAACCCAGCATCGTCATTTCTTAGTAAGAATTTGCTGTGCAACAACAGTTCCAACCTTTCAACTTAAACCATAGCTCATGTTGACTTGCTGGCTGGCAGATCTTTTAAACTTTGTGTTCTCTTTTGCCAATGGTCCCAGAAAAAAACCATTTCTATACTTTATTTTGAAGCAAATTACAAATTTCTTTTCTTTTCTTTTCAGGTTGAATTGGAGAATCTCAACACAGCAACTGATCAAATAAATAAACTAGAAATCGAACTAGAGGTGATTTTTTCTCGACTACACATTGAAATCATTTTTTTTTTTAATTTGATTTAATTGCTCACACTCTACCCATTCATTTGTATTTTCAGGAAGCAAACTCAACATTCCGCATCCTATTAAACGAATCCACACGTCGATTGAAACTCTCATCAAAGAAACTAGGCAATTGCATTGAGAAAGCCCGTCCATATCATGAAGCACTGGAGAAAGCACGCGAAGCACAAATTGAATGTCAGAAAGTGGCCGTGAAGTTTCAGAGGGCAAATGGTGAGTTAATTTTTTTTTTGTTTGTTTGCATAATCATGTATCGATACAAAATCTTTGCTTTGTGTTTGTTTTTCTCAAAAGAAATCCATGCGGCAGCTAAGGAAACCGTAGCACTTGCCGAACAACGTTTCATGTCCAACTCGCATGAATGGCAATTCGATAATGCGTGGCAGGAAATGTTAAATCATGCCACACAAAAAGTAATGGATGCGGAAAAACAAAAAGCCGAAAGTCACGCAGAGCATCAGTTGAAGGCGAGACTGTTTAATGCCGCCGAAATGAAGGTAACAAAAACAAAACAGGAAGTTTCTCATTTTCAATTGACTTTTAACATACTTTTTAATCTCTTTTTAGGTTCAACAACTTGAAGAGCGTTTTCGTCGTAGCATAGCCAAGTCGCGACCATATTTTGAGGAAAAACAAATCTGCCAGGATCAATTGCAAACTCAGAAGAACCGTATCCAAGAACTCCAAGCATCAGTTCAATCTGCAAAACAAACATACTCAACAGCCTTACGTAATCTCGAACGCATCAGCGACGACATTCATCGTCAGCGTGGTGATTTCGTTGCCATGACAACCCCACCACCAGGTCGACGAGAACCTGGTGTTGGGGCTGAATTAGCATCTTTGCCTGATTTCAATCTCGAACTAGAACGTTGTGATCTTCCATCAATGGGTAGTGAAATGTCCTTAACCACCACTAGCAGCTCCATGCGAAGCGAACGAGGCGGCGATGGTGGTGCTGACATGGAGACTGATAATGAAGAAGAGCCGCAAACTGACGAAGACCTGGTCGAGGAACTACGAAAGAAGGTAAAAACATTAGCCGTTCGTCCAGTTGAAGGTGGTGATGGTCAACAAGAGCAAGACGTCTGGGAGAGCGAACTAAATGCCACTGTCGACAAATTAGATCATCTCATGATGATGAAAGAATGTGCTGCTATGAGCAATAGTAAGCTCAATGAGAAATCTAATCTACAACAACGTCCGAAATCAGTGCTGGGCGCTGAGGCGAAAGGTCCCCTGTTAAAAATCTCTCCTTCCGATGCAGTGGACGGTAGTTTAAGTGATGTCATTTCAAGCCTTCCAGTGACGCCGCAGAAGCATTCCGCTGCCATTAAAAAGTTAAAGGCATTAGAGCCTCTTCCATCGGTAAATGTTTCAATGCGAGAGTTGCCGCTACTTGCTTTTCTTGATTCTCGTGCTGGCGGCTATTCCAAGCAGCGTCGGAGATCACTCGATTAGGGAAAAATAGTATACGTTTGTCATAAGGTTAAGAAAAGAGGAACGAAAAGAGCGAAGACACCTTTGGCTCAATTCCTCCTTGCAAAAATCACTCACAATTAAAAAAAGAAAAAAAAAACCGAAAGCTACTTAGACATTTAAAAGAAAAGAGTAGATGAGTTAGTATGGTGATGGAAATACCTTCTGACTTGAGAGAAAGACGTTCGAAATATTCAATAAGTTAAGGTAATTTTTGTAGAGATTTTTCTATGAAGGTAGGTGCGTGATCATTGCAAAAGAAATTCCAGATGTGAGCTTGAGAACTCAAACAAACACGCACCTCAACATTCTCAAGACTTAGAGGCTCCCTCCCTCTCTCTCTTAATCAGTGTTTGAACAATGGTAGAAGGTATCAAAACTTGTAGGTAATCCACTATTCAGCGCCAGAAAATTATGTCAAAGCAATTCACTCTACTACAAGAAATATAAAAACAAAAAAGCAGTGCAAATTAATTTAGACGCAAATAGAAATCAAAAATAGGAAAAAAAAAAAACATCTCAAAGTGTTATTATTTTGCAATATTTGCATAGAATAAAATAGAAATAGAATTAAAACTAAATTAAAACAGAAAAATTCTTTCTTATTTTCGTGTGAAAACAAAAACTGAGTAGTTATTTTTCTAAACTAAAACAAACTAAATTAGTTATTATTCCTTTTGGGAACGTAGGATGTATTTACAAGTTGTCGGTTAAATGTCTTTATTTAAAAAAAAGAAATAAATGAAAAAAAGAAAGATCAAACTTTAAATAAGCCTAATTGTTAAATATTCATAAATGTTATGGTGTCCATGTTATTCAAAATGACATAAAAGAAAATATTTTTGTTGCAACTCGTTTTCCATTCATCGAAGATTGAAAAGTTGTTTTTGTTTATATTTTTTTTTATACAAAGCAAAAAGAAAATAGTATGATAGCGCAAATTATAAATATAGTGCAACACACAACACACTCTCACACACAAACAGACGCAGACAAAGTTCTCTGGAGATCAATTATGTGATAGATTTATTAAAAGATTAAAGTTTAAACAAAAAATCGTAAACATATTGATTAGATTACAAAATAATTAAAAATAGATAAATACAAATAATAAATGTGTATTAACGTATCAATTACAAAAGTATAATATGACACTAAATTAAAGTTTAAAATAAACAACAAACATTTCAATATTAAAATTTTGTGGTTTTATTTCAATAGTTGTAACAAGCAGTAGTTTTTTTTGGGGTGGAGCGTGGTCATTGGGAAGACCTTGATCGGTGTCAACCTAGCGGAGCGCCCGCCGCTCAATTGTTGCAATTTCTAGTACACGTCAATTTTGCTTACTAAATTGTTGGTGTTGTAGTTTTTTTTTTGGAAAAAAGCCGAAGGAAACTACATTTTTCACCAACAATTTACAAATTAAATTGGTCAATACATTACTAAATTTTCCTTACTATTTTGCGGTAGCCACTGGGTACTGGTCTCCTCCAACCGGAGGTGAGTTAACAAACTAGTAAGTGCGATTGTTGACCAAAAAGCTGACTGACCGAATCTTTAGTCTGTCAGAGTTAAGAATAGTGCCAGTTGCCAGAGCGAATGAATTCGACTTCCAGAATCAATGGTGGACTTCAATGGTCAAAAAGCAGAAGCCCCTGAATGAGTAATTCCCACATATTTGGTTTAAAGGTCTTTCAGAGCCTTTCAATACTAGCACAGGGTATTAAAACAGCGATGGTGGATCATGGCGAGCCAACGACAGGTCTGAAACCCCTGCGGTTTGCTACTGACAACCGACTATACCACCCTTTGTGTTCATGGGGATACCAAAAGGGCCTGTCTCTCCTACTCCTGCAGGCAGGTAGGTTAACTACTCAACCACATAAAATCTTCATTGTTCCGAAACACCCTCCGAATATAAAAGCCATATTTTTTTCAAGCCAATCGATAGTAGGGAGAGGGGGAGACTTGATTATAAAGGGTTTTCCAATAAGAGTGATATGATTTCTTTTTAAAAAATGACACACTTGTAGTTAAGGAAATTCAAATATTTTTTACTAGCTGTGCCCGCGACTTCGTCCGCGTGGAATAGTGACTTTCAGCAGCATTTTTAACTTTTTAGGAAATAAAACTTCTAGCCTTAAAAATGGCGGTATTTCCAAAAAAAAACATTCAACCCCTATTTCAACACCTTGTAGCCCTGTTAAAAATACTTTTGAGACCGTAGTTTTTGAATTCCCATTCCCGTTCCCATGGGAATATAAGGATAGATATATTGCCTTTATCCTTCCGCATGTTCTAGACCATCTCTGTAGCTAATTTAATAAAATCTGTTTAGCAGTTTGAACGGGAGACATACGAAAAACATACCGAAATAGCTACATTCGCATTTTCAATATTAGTAAAGACTCCCGTTCCCGTGGGAATATGGTGACCGTTTTCGTGGGAATATGTGGATAAGTTAAAGTTAATGTTACTCCGGGATTATGGAGCATTCCAACGGTGGAAGAATTTTTGAAATCGGTGCTGTAGTGTCAAAGTTCCCGTATACGTTCCTGCTCCCGTGTGAATATAGGGAACCGTAGGAATATGGGGATGAATTAGTTTTTATGTTACTCGGGGATAATGAAGCATTCTAACAGTGGAAACATTTTTGAAATCGGTTTTGTAGTTTCTAAGTTCCCGTATACGTTCCCGTTCCCGTGGGAATTTAGGGATAAATTGTAGCCTATGTGTTATTCTGATGTATAAGCTATATTATTGGAAAGTTTAAGTAAAATCCATTCAGCAGTTTTTGCGTGAAAGAGTAACAAACATACATCCACACATACAAACTTCCACGTTTATAATATTAGTAGGATTTAATGTGCAGTTCAATCAATACAATTAAGTTTTAAATAAAGCGTCATTCAAATCACCACCACGACTTCTTCTGCAGCAACAAATTCGATGAACCCAACTTTCGAGCACTTTTTCCACTAAATCAAGTCGTATATCATGAATGGGACCTTCAATATTGACTTGTAAAGCTTGAAGAGAATCTGATCTATTTTGAAAGACCAATAGCTTCAAATAACCACACAAGAAATAGTCTAATGGTGTTAAATCACAACTTCTTGGAGGCCATTCAATATCACCATTTCTTGAAATAATCGAATCTCTAAACTTTTCTCGCAATAATTCAATTGTTACATTTGCTGTGTGACACGTAGCCCCGTCTTGTTGAAATTAAATGTTGTCAAGATGAACTTCTTCCAGTTTCGGCCATAAGAAGTTGGTTATCTTCGGTCTATACCGTTCTCCATTGACAGTAATGGTGTTACCAGCTTCATTTTGAAAGAACTACGGACCGATGATTCCACCAGCCCAAAAACCACACCAAACTGTCAATTTAGGTGAATGTAATGGTTTTTCATGAATATTTTGTGGATTTCCATGGTACCAGAATCGACAGCTTTGTTTATTTACCGCACTTGTCAAATGAAAGTGAGCCTCATCGGAAAAGATGTTGTTCCATGGCAAAATCAGAAAACTCACGACGTTTACGGTGGTCCAATGGTGAAATTGTAAACACTTCTGAATGCAATAAAAAACAAATGACAGATCTCATTACATACTACAAATGGCCGAAACGCCACTGCAAAATCATATCGTACCTATCGGAAAACCCTTTACGTGAGACTTGATTATACGGGAGACTTGTACCACCCTCAAACCTCAATAACAATAACAAGGAAGGTGTGCGTCTGCTACAGACAATAGAAACAGCGCTTATTTGGGTGCGGATTCGTCGTTAGAGGTATACTTAGGGATAAGGTTATCAGCCGAAATCCAGTAAATGAGTGTATAATGACCATCCGCATCAGGGCTAAATTCGCCAACATTAGCCTAGTATGCTCCCACGCCCCCACAGAAGAGAAAGACGAAAATTCCAAAGACTGTTTCTACGAGCTCCTCGAAGAGGAAATTTGGAAACACAATCGGTAAACATAGCCTCCATGACAAAACCTCCGAAAACGGACTAAGGCTAATCGATTTTGCTGCGGGGCTAAATCTTGTTGTAAGTAGTATACGCTTCCCGCATTTCAAAATTCATAAAGGTACATGACGATCCCCAGACCAATCAACCGTCAACCGAATTGAGCACTTTGCGATCGACGCAAGGCACTCTTCCAGTGTAATAGAAGTCTGAACTTTCCGAGGGGACAACTTTCACTCAGGGCACTACCTTGTTGTTCCCAAGGTACGAATGAGGATATCTTGTTCACGACCCGCACGAACCAACGCTGTGAAGAGATATGACGTCGGAAAGCTACAATCGGAAGAGATTGGCAGTGCCTTCTCCAATCGAGTCTCCTTACAATACAACTATCTTTGAATCCTAATCCTATCTGTAGTAAGCATTGAAGACCAGTGTCGGCAATGCCAGCAAGCCATCAGAACCGCAGGAGGTTCTGTGTTTCAATCGGCTTCCAAAACGAAATCCATGGTTCGATGAAGAATGCAGGTAGGCAAAAGCAGCCAAACAAATGCTGATGCAAAAGCAACCAAGGGCTGCTTACGATCAGTATAACGAGATTTACAAGGAAAAAAGAAGAGAAGAACACCGAATTCTCAGAAAGAAAAAGAAGCATCATGAGAAGCTCTCGTTTTAGGAAATTGAGAGGTGCCATGACAGGAAGTTTTACCAAAAGGTAAAAAGATCCTGCCAGGGTGGCAAGTCCCGAGCTCAAGCCTGTAAAGACCAGCAGGGAAACATAATTGTAGAGTCACAGTCGCTACTGAGGATCTGGAAAGATCATTTCTGCAGACTGCTTAACGGCGATGAGGACACAAATTCCGCTGTCAGGCAGATTGCCCCATTCAGCTTGGACGATGAAGAGGTTAAGCTTGCCATATGCAAACTTTAGTCAAATAAGACTGCAGGTGCAGATGGCCTAGATGCCGAACTTTTCAAGGCAGCTGGAGACCAGTTGGAAAGGAGCATGCACCAGCTGATTTGCATGATATGGTCGGAAGAAAGCATACCCGATGAATGGAACCTCAGTATCGTATGCCCGATCCTAAAGAAGGGAGACCCTCACAATTGCGCCAATTATAGAGGGATAAGCCTCCTTAACGTCGCTTATAAAATCTTGTCTGCTGTAATATGTGAACGTCTGAAACCCGACGTCAACAACTTGATAGGTCCTTATCGATGTGGTTTTAGACCAGAGAAGTCCACAATAGACCAAATTTTCACATTACGGCAGATCTTGGAAAAAAGAGTATAATATCGATATTCACCATCTCTTTATCGATTTCAAGGCCGCGTATGACAGCATTTACAGAGACGAGCTGTACAGAGCCATGTCTAGTTTCGGCATCCCTGCAAAACTCGTACGACTCTGCAGGATGACTTTGGAGAACTTACACTGCTCCCTCAAGGTCGGTAGAGAACTCACCGAGACCTTTGATGTCGAAAAAGGCTTTCGACAAAGCGACAAACTGTCATGTGATTTCTTCAACATCATACTTGAACAGTTTGTAAGAAACTCAAACGTCAACACTAGAGGAACAATCTTTCAAAAGTCTGTACAGTCGCTTACGAAGACGATATTGACGTAATGGGAAGAAGGAACCGTGATGTCATAGGTGCTTTTACGAGCAACATCGAGGAGTTGAACAAAACGTCGCAATAGACAGACAAAACTTCGTGCTAGTACAGGACTTCGTCCACCTAGGATCCGCCATAGACAGGGAAAAAAATATCAGTGCGGAGATCAAACGGAGAATAACTCTTTCCAACCGTTGCTTCTTTGGGTTAAGAAGGCAATTGAGAAACAAAACCCTCTCCAGAAAAACCAAGGTAACCCAGTCATCCCAGTCCTGCTTTAATGCGTGGAGAAGAAGATACAACAACGAGCTGTATGAGCTGTACCGCGGCATGGGCATAGGCAGAAGAGTACGCATCGCGAGGCTACGATGGTTGGGCCATGTAGAGCGGATAGACACCAACGCTTTCGAAAGCACTTTGCAGGGTGGTGCATTCAGGTGGAAAAAGACCTCAACTGACTTAGAGTGCAAAACTGGAGAAAACTCGCACGAAATCGAAATATTTGGCGAAAGATGGTGGTTAAGACACAGTTGCACACCGAAGTATGTAAATTAGTTACGGTTTGAGTTATAGTCTGTTTACCTATGCTCGAATCTATCGATGAACAGGTGCTAAAAAATAATAATAAATCAAATCATATGAAAACAAAGAAACACATAAGAATGGTCAATGCAAAATAGTTAGGTAAGACATAACAAAATTTATTCAACAATGACATCATAAATTATGAATAGGTAATCAAATTTTTAACACATTTTCTACACTAGTTTAACACATTTTAGCCGGTATCACACAGCCACATTAAATAAAATTATTAATATCTAATGAATTTGTTTGCCAATTGAACAATTGACTTTAAATACACTCATTGATTTTAGATCTTGTTGTGATCCAGTTTTATGTTTTCAAAAACAAAATTAAATTATACGGATCTTTAATGTTTTCACACTTCCGAACACATCATATTACATAATAAACAGCATGAAGTACCTACCTGTAAAATTAATTTAAAATTATTTATTGAATTAAGTAGAATTGCCAATTAGTTAATATGTAACAGTTTAGTTGAAATATGCTCTCAAGTGCATTATTTTTTCTAATATAAAGACACAAATTAAATAATTCGAAGGAAACTACGAATACAACACACAAAAGTTTTCGAATTGAAAATAAAAACGTCTGTCAATTTTGAAATGTCATATTTGACAAACAAAAAAAAAACAAAATCGAGCCTCGAAATGGGTGAAGCCTGTCGAAAAGACAACGTTCAGGAAAAATGTGAAAACATGATTGGAATTCCAAGGTATCTACGATCTTTGAGAAAACCAATATCGTATTTAGCAAAAGTTTGGTATCTTAAATTTAAAGATTTAAAGATATCTCAAGCCACGATACTAAATTCAGGTCTTGTTTTTTACTATTGCATCTATAGTATTGATCAAGAAACAGTGAAAATCATGTAGTTATACTATATTTTTTATAATTTCGATCCAGTTTCCGACACGGAATTTCATAGAGACGATAGTTACCATACTCACTCATTTTGATTCAGGGTAGTCATTACACCTTGATGTGGGCGCTAATTATGAAAAAAAAATTATTCACGGTCTTTCAGAGTGAGTGAGTTTTCGGAGAGCCGTGAGTGTGACTACTTAAAATCATATTTGGGAAATTTGGACTCTGGTCCCTGTTTTCTTTTTGAGTAATTTAAGAGCCCGACTCTAGCAAAAAGTCAAAAGTTATAACGTTGTGAACTCCTGAGAACAGCATCACAATTTAAGTGTTGAGTGGAAAATTGTGACTTTTCTGGAAAGTTGTGATTTGTGTGTCATCAGTGACTTTGGACAGAATCGGGCTGTAAATATTTTGGTCTAGTGCTTCCAGGGTTGAAAGATTAAAGAAAAGATGAGAAGTGAAGTGATTCCAGTAACCTTATTCGCAAAAATTAATCATGTGCATGTAGGTATTCTTTTCTTCTTTTCTTTACAGTTTCTTTTATTTTAAAAGGAATAGCTTCTCTTAGTTAACCTCTAAATCTGGTTAGACGTGTGGAAAAGTAGTAACATTAGAGGATTTATGCAGAAAATAAACTATGTTGAACTTTCTTTGCGCGTTTTTTTTTCTACTTTCTGATGATTTGAAAATTTCAAAATGAAGATGACTTTTTTCCACGCGTTCAACAGCTCTGATGAATTTCCATAGAACACAATCAATACAGAATTCCGTTTCGCACTGGCTGCAGTCCTTATTTCTAGCAGTTCTCATCAGACGCACTCATTCCAGTAGCTTCTTCGGATGTCATGCGCTGAATGCTGAAAATATTTCTTTCTTTTCCAATCTTTGTCAAGAGTGGACGAAATGGCTGCCCATAAATCGTTTAGAATTAAACAAAAATTAGCTAAAAAGCTAAAGCAAAACAGATCGGTACCCCAATGGGTCCGTCTACGTACTGGAAACACTATCCGATACAACGCTAAGAGGCGTCACTGGAGGCGTACAAAGTTGAAGTTGTAAGCTGCTGTTCATCTGGATAATGTGGTTATACGAACATCCAATTACCACGAGGAGCTGAAAACTTTTTAATTTGTAACTACGAGCTATAAGTTGTTCAATAAAGATACGTTTGTAAAAAAGGAGCCTTAACTACTGTGTTGTTTTTGATTGCGTGTAGTGAATCTTTTTTGAAGTTGATTATTTCCAGCGGAAGTGCCTTAACACGTGTGTATTGTCGGTGGTGATGCAGTCGGTTGAAGAATCGATTTCGCAATGGCGGTAAGTGGTATTGGTTAACAAGGTATTTCTAATTTGGCAATTGAAATCCAGACAAATGTGAGGAACTAGATGTGAAAGATAAGGAGGTAGCCGGTAGTGAATTCCTCACATTTTTGTCAACGTTTTTTTTAGAAACGACAGGCAGGGCTCCAGATCTATTAACATTCCCTACGCTCTTCATTGCCTCACCATTCAGGTGTTGCACCTGATAACGTAATACGGAGTTCGAGGTTCAAGTTCTAGAAAGAGTCCTCCAAGTAATTGCGCTGCATTAGAAAACGCTTTCACACTTCTAAGTCATTAGGAATGAAAAATGTGCAGGTTCCTGAAAGGCCCGAAACTTCCCCAACCATTTTTATATCGCTTGTTAAACTTAAACTAAAATTTTTGCTTCTTTAGTCATGTCGCTCTTGTTTCAGTGAAAAGACTGCTGCAAAGTAGGAGACTATCAACTCTGGAGAAGTTCAGTAACTGACTACAATCAATAGAAATTATTTTAAATAAAAATACTTTTATTAAAGTAATCCTTGTTTTAGTTTTTTACATATTTTTTACACTATTCAACGATTCACTTTTTGTTTTTCCTTGACAACTTTGGGCCACCAAAGTTCTTGCCTTTGTTGAATTTATTCTTTCCAGATTTGTTGGTAATTTTCACGGAACTTGTCTTCTTCTTTGCGTTAATTTTCGACATTTTCTTGTGGCGATTAGCTTCAGATCTACAAATAAAAACAAAGTTTGTGTGAAGACTACGAAGACCAAACAAAACAAGTCTTACCTTAATCTCAGGGCTCCACTTCGACTGACATCGGTTAAATCATTGGTAAATGCAGAATTTGACTTTCTTTTTGGTTTCCTTGATCCGTCTCTGCCTTTCTGTATATTGTCAGCGACAGCATTGAGTTTGCCTGGCCTTTTGCGGATCTTGGCCAGTTTGGCTCTCACTAGTGAAACTTTTTCAACTTCCCTCATTGATCTTTCCTTTGCCAGTTGTTCGGGAGTTTTTTTCTTTTCCTCTTTCTTTTTCCTTTTTACTTCTTTTACTGGTGGACCATCTTCACCATCGCCGCCATATTCTGGACGTTTTCGCTTATTTCCGCCTTTTCCTGGTGGACCACCTGGTTTTCCACCTGGCTTGCCCTTCTTAGCGTCAGCTTCATCTGTTAGCGAAAGACGAGCCTTTTCATCTTCTCGCTGTTTTTTGGTCTGGAACCAAGAACGATTATCAGCCTGAGCTCCAGCTAGTTTGCGTTCTACTTTAGATAGGGACTGCTCAGCCTTCGCCAATTGACGTTCGGCTTGCTCTTCGTCAAGTATGTTCTCTAGAAATCAACACGACGTAAAAATGGGTAAATATTTGTTCAGATAAATGTACTTACGAATCTCGGGTTCGAGAGCAATCAATTTTTTTCTGTACTTCTCAATTATCTCAGGCGGAATTATTCGATTCTTCACCGTGTTTTCGGCATTTTTGATAATATCTTTGACTATCTTACGTTCCTTTTCCCCGGCCAGGGAAACTGAAATACCAGCCCGTCCAGCACGCGCAGTACGTCCAACACGATGGATATAATGCTCTGTTGTGATTGGCATAACAAAATTAATAACCGTTTTCACACCAACAATGTCCAGACCACGAGCAGCCACGTCTGTTGCAATGAGTACGTCAATTTGTTCCTCTTTGAACTTTTTCAGGGATTCCAAACGCTGCTGTTGGGTGAGATTGCCATGAAGTTCCCCTGCACGGACACCTAACAGACCCAACAGAATGTGCAGACGATGGGCTTGCTTTTTGGTCTGAACGAAAACCATGCAATGATCGTGGAATGTGCGGCAAATGAGACTGGAAAGAATTGGTTCTCGGTCAGCTTCCTTGTCTTCACGAATTCGAATGAATTCCTGACGCAGATTAAAAGCCACTGTTTGATTGGTGTTCACAAAAACTTTAACTGGTTTATCGAGAGATACTGCAGCCAGATCTTTAACCTGTTCACTCATTGTTGCCGAGAAGAGCATCGTTTGTCTGGTTTTGGAACAGGAGTTGATGATTTCCTTCATCTGTTCAGCAAAGTACTCATCCAACATACGATCAGCCTCATCCAGTATCAGGACCTTCAATAGAAAAATTAATTTTTCTGAATGTTCCGGTAAAAATGTAGCACGAAACTAAAGTCGCTAATAAATCAGAACATCTCTCTTAAACAAAGAGAAATGTCCGCAAAGTGTTTGTCCTCATCTGGCCGTGAAACCTCAGAGCGCAAGGATACGAATCATCATTGTGTTTATAATAATTTTCCTAAACATAAGGATTTTTACCAACTCACCTCAATAGAATCCAAACTGAAACTGGGACAGTTCTTAATATGATCAATTAAACGACCTGGAGTGGCGATGACAATGTCTGGGTTTTGCCGGAGTACTAGTTCTTGAGCTTTTACATCTAGACCACCGATTGCCAGACCGGTATCAACACTGGTGAATTGACTAAGCTGCTTAGTCACTTGGTACACCTGAGCACCCAATTCACGGGTCGGGACAAGGACAAGAACTCTGGTGATAGTCTTATTGTTCATAGGACGATACAAAAGACGTTCTAGTGTAGGCAACATATAAGCAGCTGTCTTACCAGTACCAGTAGCTGCACACCCACAAATGTCTCGTCCAAGCAGAGCAATTGGAATCGTAGCACCTTGAATAGGTGTGGGATAGATGTAGCCTAAGACACCGATTGCTCGCATCAAAGGACGTGACAGATTCATTTGGTAGAACGATGTGATTTCTCCTTGAGCTTCAATCTCTTCGAAATTCATTTTCTCGTCTTCATTTTCCTTGTCATTGTCTTCATCTTCTTCGGACTTTTTCTTCTTTTTTTTAATTTTCTTTTCACGTTGCCGCAATCCATCGTGTTGCAGTTCATCTTCGGACAAATCAATCTAAAACTAGACAATAAACAAATCTTGATTGGATAATGTATCGACAATTGTTACCTCATCGTCGTCACTTTTGATTGCACCTGGTTCCAGGTGCTGTAATCTTGCGGCAATCTTGTCATCAGTCTTTGTGCGTGCCTTTCTCTTGACATACTTCATCAAATCGTCCCATGTGTCTTGGTTGTATTCTTTTACAGACGACACAAACTCAAATCCCTTTTCAAACTCAGTAACTTTCTTGTGTCGTAGTTTTGTTGGTTGATACTGAAAACAATTTTATTAAGGTTTTGATACTCGATAAAAGTTTCCAGGTTATGTGTTTGAAACGAGATGACCTACCTCGATTTCGGCATCGGAGTCTTCCGAAAGATTTTCAACTTCAGCATCGTCTTCAATTGTAGCAATCAAATCAAGATTTGTGTTCACCATTTTGGTCGTCATTGTTTTTTTACAAAAAACTGATTCTTTAAAAATTATTTTAGAATACTCGCCTACCTGAACAAGAAAAAAGAAAACTGAAGAAAACACGTGAAACTTGTGTTGCTTAGAATGAAGTAGTAAAACAAAAATAGAATAAACGTCAACGAAAAAAAGGAACAAAAATAATTTGTCCGCTTTAGGGTCGGCCTAAACTTGTCATGTCATTGACTGCGTTCAAAAAGTTAACTGAAAAACATCAATTTCTGAACATGTTCAGCGGCACCTATAATTTTTAATTTGCTTCCTATAACTAATGCTGGGTTTACATGCATCTGCAACTGCAGAAGTGCAAAAAAGTAAAGCGGGACGGATGGAGATTATAAAGTACAAAATATAAAAAGAGAGACGAATAGAACTATGGTTGCAGATGAACATGTTCATCTGCACCCATAATTTTTCATCTGCAACCATAACTAAGGAAGTGCAGATGGTGCGTACCCTCTCCATCAGACAAGTATGAATTTTACGTCTTGTGTCTTTTTCCGATTTTCATCTGCACCTGCAGATGCATGTAAATCCACCATAATGCTGGATTTGCATGCATCTTCAACTGCAGATAAGTAAAGCGGGACAGATGAAGATCATAAAGCACAAAAGTTAAAATGGGCAGCGAATAGAATTATGGCAGCAGATGAAAAATTGCCTTCCCTCTCTATCAGACAAGTATGAGTTTTACATCTTGTGTCTTTTCCGTTTTCCATCTACCCTTGCAGATGCATGTAAATCAACCATAAGGAAGTTCAGACGTCTGCACTTGGTGTCTTCCCTCTCTGTCAGACAGGCATACATTTTATAATTATCTATTCTTCTGTCGACCGAATCAAAATAGGATTACCCGTTCCGATTCAGTGGTGTACAATGAACGAAAAGGAGTCAGTCGTACTTAAAGTGCCATTCCTTTTCGAAGCTGCTATAATCAGTTATAACTTGTGGACAGCTTTTCAAAACGAAAATTTTCTGTGTCAAAGCAATTTTTTCATTTATATTCATTTTGTTTATTATTTTTGTTATTTCAATAAATTTCATGAGTTAAACGGGCAACTGAACAAATGAAATTATGGTACAGATGAAGTTCCTATACTGCAGATGAACATACTCATTATGTTACTATGATTTTTCAACTGCAGGAAAAGATTTCCTATAAACTAAGGAAGTGCAAACATCTGCACTTGAGGTCTTCCCTTTCCACAAGAGATTTATGAGTTTTATATCTTAGACGATAGCCGTGTAAAGTCCTGCGCAAACCAGCGCGATTTGTGGGTGCGATGCGATTGCTTTAAGTCAAACCTCCATAAGATTACATGTATTTCATTTTGACAAAAATCGCATCGCACGACCTTATCGCGCTGTTTTGCGCAAGGCTTAAACCGTTACGGAATTAAGGGCCTGGCGGAAGATGAAGTATAGAACGCCCATGTACTCCAGCTATTCTATGTTGAGGATGGAGGTGGCAACAAGTAATCGACGTACGGGTGGGTGTATTAAAGGGGAGTGGGTACCGTATTAGCCCAAAAAGGTTTTCCAAAAAAAAGCTTTGTGGCTACCACGGGTAACCTAATTATTTGAATGAAAATGTGCTTACGAAGTGTTAAAAATTCAAATAACTTTAATCTTTGAAAAATATTAGTACCTGTGGCGTCATGGTTAGCATGTCTGCCAGTTAACCCAGAGGTTCGTGGTTCGAGTCCCAACCGAGGCAAAAATGTTTTTCCTCCGTTAGCAAACTCATTGCCATGAAAAGCGCTTTCACGATTAGCCGTTCGGAACCGACAGAAAAAAGTCCCCTCCATTCCCTCACAAGGCATGGTTGTGAAAAATGCGCTAGGCCCTAGTGCTCCCCACTCTGTTGCGTCCTATTTATTTTTTTTATTTTTATAAACAACTAGCTGAGCCACCCGGCGTTGCTCGGGTCTGTAGCTTTAAGGATACCGTTCTGGTTTTTCCGCTTATGTGGGAACTTGAGGAAGAAAAATAATCGTTTTTGGGATTATGTGGCATCCCAATGACGAAAGAATTTTTGAAATCTGTCCAGTAGTTTCCACGTTTCCGTTCCCAGCCCCGTTCCTGTGTGAATCTTCCGTTACCGTGGAAATATGTGAAATATAAGTCTATGTCACTGAGGGACAATGTAACATCCTATAGTTGAAAGAATTTTTGAAATCGGTCAAGTAACTTTAAGGTCTCGGTTCTCGGGGATGAAATATAATCTAATTTACTAATTGAGGGGGGTAATGTAGCAATCCTAATGCAGGAAGGGTTATAGAAATCTGTACAGTAGTTTCTAAGTTTCCTTTGCCAAACCCGTTCCTGTCGGAATATCCGCGCTTTTTTTTATTTCCGTTCCTGTGGGAATATGGGGAACAAACCTTGACAGGAACCATTTATAAGTCATTGCCACTGAGGGATAATGTAACATACTGGAGTTGAAAGAATTTTTGAAATCGTTCAAGTAACGTTAAGCTTTCGGTTCTCGTTCCCGTGGGATTATAGGGATAAAATATAGTCTATGTTACTGATGGAGGGGGATAATGTAGCACTCGTAATACCGAAAGAATTTTAGAAATCTGTCCATTAGTTTCTAAGCTTCCATTCCCAACCCCGTTCCTGTGATAATATGATCAAACCTTGACAGGAACCATTTATAAGTTGATGTCACTGATGGATGAATGTAACATCTTAGAGTTGAAAGAATTTTTGATATCGGTCAAGTAATTTTAAGGTTTCGGTTCTCGTTCCCGTTTCTGTTCCCGTCGGATTATAGCGATAAAATATAGTCTAGGTTACTGATGGAGGGGGATAATGTAGCACTCCTAATGCCGAAAGAGTTTTAGAAATCTGTCCAGTAGTTTCTAAGTTTCCATTCCCAAACTCGTTTCTGTGGGAATATAGGGATCAAACCTTGACAGGAATGATTCATAAGACTATGTCACTAAGGGATGAATGTAACATCCAAGAGTTGAAAGAATTTTTAAAATCTTTCAAGCAACTTTAAGGTTTCGGTTCTCTTTCCCGTTTCTGTTCCCGTTGGATAATAGGGATGATATATAATCTAAATTACTGATGGAGGGGGATAATGTAGCACCCCTAATGCTGGAATCGTCTTAGAAACCTGTCTAGTAGTAGTTTCTAAGTTTCCGTTCCCAAACCCGTTGCTGTGGGAATATCAATTTTTAAATTTTGTATGTCATAAAAACCTTCTCCTGACAATAACAAACACAACAAAAAAAGAATTGGCCAAATTGGGCCAGGCGTTGTTGAGTTATGAGCTTACCAACACATTTTGCGATTCATTTTTATATATAAGATAGCAAAAACAAAAAAAATGTCCGCTATGCTGATTGAACCGTGGTTGTGCGTCCAGCTCTCACGTATAGTTCATAATGCATAGCAATGTAACAAATATTAGAAGATGTGTTGGAAGTAACAAAGTTTCATTGTATTAGAAGTGCCGAGATTCGTAGAAGATTCAACATTATGACAACATTGTTATATCAACATTCCACAATTGCCATTATTCATGAATGATACCTGCATCCAAGAAACTGAAAAGCTTGCTTGGTATGTGTGTAAACGATGATCTTCGTTGGAATGACCACATATTTGAAGTCGCCAAAAACGCTGCTAAATGCTTAGGCTTCTTGAGATGATGCAGGAAGCTCTTCACCCCTTCTGATCTGGCTGACAATTTATTAGGCCTTCATCCGCCCAAAACTGGAGTATAACTCCCATATCTGGTCAGGTGCTCCACTAACATCTTTGCGCCTACTTGATAGGCTACAAAATAGAACATCGTCGAAACGTTACCTGTCTCACTCTCCTTTATCGCTTTATTCACAAACAGTGCTCTAGTGAAGCAGCCAGTTGCATTCCTCCCTTGAAACAATTTAGCCGCAACACCCGCCTCGCCAGGAATGCTCACCAGTTTTACCATGAGCTCAACTTCGGTCGTACATTAAAGTATAGTGATTAATTTTTTGGTCGCACAACCAGTATGTGGAATGCTCTACCTGACTGTTTTTTCCCTACATTACGATTCACAAAGGTTTAAAAGCAACGTGAATCGGTGTCTCCTTTTAAATCCCCTCCAATTTTTCTAAATACTCACACTGTGTCTTACAACATTATTCATAACCCCTTGATGTTATGACCACGACCACGAAGGAAGAAAAGAAAGGTGGACCAAAACACTCGTGGTACAGGAAAATACAACGAAATCAGCAATTGGTTGGTTTCAGATAAGGATAAATCATAACTGAGATTTTTGTTGACTTTTTCTGATGACATTTTCAACGTGCCGTATATTATTGCCGGGTTACTAATGTGAAGCAGGTAAGTGAGGAAGCTGTGATCCCTTCGAGAAAAAGATGCTCGTAACGCCGCCGCGACGTAAAAGAAGAAGTTTCAACGCAAGACTTTGAAAAAATCAGTTTGAACTTATTTTCTTTGTTTTAAAGTTTCAAGTTTGAATATTTTTCTTTTTACTTCTAACTTTTCAAAGGCTAATGCCACTATTCTATGTGGGTGTTGACATTGTGCTTTTATTTTATTCAAACCCAAGAAAATCTCTCCTCGCACCAAAGCTTAATTACTTTCCAAGCTTTTGTAGAGCATTAATAGCTTTGTTCGATAACGGGGTCGTAAAAAGACTAAAGTAAAGTAAAAAAAAACTCAAATGCTTTTAAATTACTTTATTCTCCACATCACTTTTAAATTAATTTTTTTTTGTTGTTCGGGTTCTTAAAACTACTTTACTTTATTAATCATTTACAGCAAGTTACGTTTGCATACATATTTAAAATTCAAAAGTGACAATATTGTTGTTATTATCATGTATTTTGTGTTTATCACGTGAAACTCATAAAAATGTTGTTAAAACGAAATTATTCGATTTTATTAATAGTCAATAGATCCTACAGTTAATATATTTTTGTCAATTAAATAAAAACAAATTAAACTTTGTAGTGAACATATTCTGAATTACATAATATTATAGCTTATACATTTTATTAACCTTTTTATTTAATTATTTATATCATATCACAGATTTTTCGAAAAAAATTTCATTCATGACATTTTCTGAAATACTTTTACATTTTTAAAACAAAATTATTTAAAAAAAGAAATTAAATTTAAAAAGAAAAGAAAATGTTTTTAAAAAAATTGTTTCCTCTTAATAATTAGACTTTACATTTTGAAGACAATTGAAAGTGTGTGTTTTATTTTACATTTATGCTGTTGCCTATATTATAATACATTTAGGGTTTTACTGGGCGTGGTGTGAACATGAAATATTAATATTTTTTCTTCATAAAGAATACATTTGCATTATCTTTATTCTATTTTAAGTGAATTATATGCTATCAATAGACAGTTAATTTATTTTTAATTATAATTTCTTTCACCCAATATCCGTTTCAGAATTCGCTCATACCATAATCCAAATCACAATTTTTATTTAAGTCCATTTTAATTTCTTGTGTTTTATTTTTTATTAACTCTTGTATTGTTTATAATTAATTTAATATTTCTTCCTATTTTGTGTTGAAAAAATAAATTATATAAATTTTAGCCTTTTTAGTTTATTCTTTAAATATACAAACATTTAAATTTTAAAAAGTCTTTTTCATGGAAATTCTCTTCGCAAATGAATGAATTTGTTTAAATTTCTTTTATTTTTCTTTCTTGTGTGTGTGTGGGCTTGTGTGTTTGATACAAGTTTTATTAGCGTTAGAATTTGCAATAAATACATTAAATTTAATTTGTTTTTTAAACATACTTTCCATTGAGTATTTAAATTGATTAACATTTACAGAACACACAGTTTTTGTAATTCTTATTTTTGTAAATGGAGATTCTATGTTTTTTTTTTATTTTTATTTTGAGAAATAAATGAATGTGATTTTTTTTGAGATTTTTTATTGTTTTATTTATGATTTAAGGATTCGATCGAAGAAATGACTTCCTCCATAAAGTTTTTCTGATAGCAAATGTCTGCTGAAACTATTTATATACTGTTGCATTAGTTAATTATTGTTGTTGTTGAATAAATGATGTCATAATGCTGACTCTTCACCGCTGTTCCGTCTCGCATGTTTATCATCTAAAAATAAACCAAAATGAAATGTTAAAAAATATCAAGAAAAAATATAGGATTAAGGAATTTTGACGTTGGTTTTATCTCATTCTGAACTTTAACGGTCATATTCAACCTTATTATGATTTTCAGGTGAACTAATTCCCTTCGAAAAAGATCCCATTTCACTTTTCCCTTATTATGAGCTTCAGCGGAAAAATTTTTCATATTCGTAAAAATTCTATTATGAGCTATTTTCCCCTTGCAATGTTAAAACGTTGAGAGCAATGACGGGAAATTGATTTTCTGATTCCAAGTGGAATTTTGTTCAGGGGAAACTCATAATAGCTTTTAAAATTCCGGGCGAACAAAAATGTTCCTGGCGAAAAGCTGTTTAAGTGAAACTCATAACAAGGCTGAATATTCCGTCGTTCAAGTCCTTGTGAATTGCATCTCAAGGACCCGTATTAAATTTCATCAAGACCAGTCTCGCAATTCTCGATAAATCTTGTCAACCGATTTCAAAAACACAGTTTCGAGAAAAACGTGTTTAAAATTTTACACGTAGCTGACCTCGAGTGTGTGACTTCTCAAGGCTGTATTTCCAAAACGATCAACTTGAAAATGAAGGACAATATTCTAGAAAGATTGTAGAATTTAATAAGACTAAATTTTTGACTTTTTGAAGTTGTGAAACTTACGTAACCTCTTTAAATATATTTCGGAAGAATACCTCAAAAGAAAAACCTCCGAACCGTACAAAACCGGAAAATTTTCCTCTCAGAACGAATAACTTCCCGGAATAATTTTATATTTCTCTGAGTATTTTGAAAAGTGAATAGGAAACTAAGCGTTTTGTTTATTTTCCTGCTTGCCATAAAGAAGTAAAGTGTGTTAAAAACACAAGGATAGCAAATGGATGCAGTACAAAACCATACTTTGGTTGACCATTTTCACGGAGAAATTCATATACAAATACAAATAAAGTGAGGCTGCCATCCCATATCCCCGCATACCTTTTTCCTACCAATCAATTTTTTTGTTGATTTGTTTTTGCTTGATTATTCCTCGGAAAGTAGTTGCATAGCAGTGCTCTGCCATGAAAAACGCTTCCTCACTTATTCGTCAATTCAATTCTTCACGAAGGTATGGTTAAGAGAAATGCGCTTGACCGCGGGGCTCCCTAAGCTCTGTTGCGCTAACCTATTTATTTATTTCGATAGACTGAATTAAGCAATATTTTGGGTAAGCAAACCTTGGGCCGAAAAACGGCATTAGCGACCCAATGAGTGAGTGACATTTTTCTCTTAAAATTTGCTCTCAATTACATAATTTCAGTTGATTTTCAAATATCGAATCAAAATCCATTCAATTACCGATGAAAGATTATCAAATTATGTTAATAGATTGCCCGATAACATGAGTGATAGTGCCATACTAACGTAATTCAGTTACGTATCACTCGACAACGTGTGCGGTAACTCGACCACTGATCACTTGGTTTAAATCTTTGCTTCTAGAGGTTTCTTTACGTCATCCGCTTACAATATGGCCAGCAAAACCTAACCTTTTTACTGTTTCCAATTTTTTCAATTGTTCGGTATTTTTCTATTTCAATATTTAAGTTGTATCCAAAGTAAAAATACAGACATAAAATGTGTATTTTCAGGGGTTAAACGAGTTATGAGAATGGTATGAAACCAAACAATTTACGAGTGCTTAAATATCGCTACAATTCGTTATTCTGCTGTCACATAGTTTGAAAGCAATTAAAGAAATAGACTTGGTTGTATATGGGGTGGCAGCCCTGGCGCATTTGGATTACATTAACGCCATATTAGTGGTACCCGTGGCGTGATGGTTAGCATGTCCACTTGCTAACCTAGAGGTTCGATGTTCGAATCCCAGCAGAGGCAAAAATGTTTTTCCACGGTTATCGCCTTTCGCGAGGAATTGGCAAGTCCTCCGTTAGTAAATTCATTGTCATGAAAAGCGCTTTCTCAAATAGCCGTTAGGAACCGTCAGAAAATTGTAGGTCCCCTCCATTCCCTCACAAGGCATGGTGGTTAGAAATGCGTTAGGCAGAGGGGCTCCTCGCACTGTTGCGCCACCCTATTTATTTATTTATTAGTACACTGTATAAAATGTATTAGAAAACTCGATGGGGGGAGGTTGACCTCAGGTGGGATCTTAGACTAATACAAAATCATCCAACTGACCTATCCAACCGGTTCTTTTCTTGAACATGAGGATGTTGATGTTAATTTTTGTGTGTATCAATTGAGATATTTGCTATTTTCATGACAACAACAGCGTACAAGAAATATCCATGATGATAAGGTTGAGAGGAGAACTTTTGAGCTTAAATTATGTGCCACACAGAGATGATTTACCATGCCGTTGCGAAATGTGTAATTTGAAAGAACGAGAAGATGTCGTGCACTTTATTGGAAAATGCCCTATAGTACAGGAAACAAGATTGCATGTGTTTGGAAAAAGGTTTCTAACGGATGAAGATTGCTTTAATGTGTTGAACCAAGTCGATATGAAGAAACTGTTTTTTATTTTCCAAAATCGCTCTTGCCTACAGACAAAGAATTATGACCGGAAGTTTCTGAAATTTTAAACTAAATACTTTTTTACTTTTTATTAGTTCTTTTTAAAAAGTCAATCCGGCAGACGGCAAAAGCCAAGTAAATTTGTTTTTGTTAAATTTTTAAAAAAACTAATGATTTAATAAAAACCAACTAACCTACTAACTAACATTTCGAGAACTAACTATTGAAGATTAAATAAAGGATTTCTTTAGATTTTTCTACTTATAAAGGAAGAAATAACGGTAGCCTTTTTGTTCAGGTAAAATAGTAAAAAAGTAAAATTTAAAAATTGAGGGTTACCCCACTTATGATAAATTTCATAGCACTTATGTTTTGACGAAATTTAGCGGTTGCGTATCTATCTCTATGTACTATATGATGGAACTCGTTTCGAGGCGGTTTCAATTCGAAAACCTCGAGTCGTATTTTACCAATACAACAAATAAGCAGAGCAAGGTGAGCATCACGTAATTTGATAGTTAACTCTCGCTGCCTTGATAGTCTTATTAGCTCTTTGTTGAGCCATTTATTTACTTATGAGTAAACTTTCTCTTTCTGCAGACTTAAAATCTATGCTAGAGTTCATAAATATACTCAGCGGTACAATTAAATCCAATCCTTTTAGTGCCAGTTGTCATTTCTCTATGAGCTCTAATATTTTTGTCAAATATCAATTGGTTATTAGATGTTGTTACAATATCATTACATCTTTTGATCTTTATGAATGAAATGCTTGCTATCTTTGGCAAATATAAATAAACGTTCTGTAAAACGTTGTTTGCGTTTCGTTCGAAAATTGTCACAGAACCTTATATTTATCCAAATATGTACATTTACATACATACGAGGGCAGTCCGATAAGTACTTAGCCTCTCCGCCCAAAAGCGCTACTATCGCAAGAGAAACTTACTTATAGTGTAGTACATTTTTGTAGAAGGCTACTGTCGAAATTTCAGCTAAATTGGACTCGTAGATTTGTTTTAACCGCGTGTTGAAGCAAACGTGTCAGCGGATTTTAGAAAAATGGAAAAAGAGCAATATCGGTCAGTGATTCGATTCTTGTTTTGGAAGGGAAATCACGCAGCGAAATCAAAGAGCGGTTGGATGCTGTGTACGGTGACTCTTTTCCTTCAATGGTGACCGTCAAAAATTGGTTCAACGAGTTTCAACGTGGTCGCACGTCGGTTTTTGATGAGACACGCCCGGCCCAGGTGCCCCAAAAACTGTTACCACGGAGTACAATGTGACAAAAATCCACGATCTCGTATTGGCACATCGCCGCGCGCGCCGATTGAAGGTGCGCGAGATAGCTGAGATAGTAGGCATCTCGAAAGACCGCGTGGGTCATATCCTGCATGATATTTTGGGCATGAGAAAAATGTCGGCGCAACCGTGGTATCATTTCAGAGCCGCGGCTAAATTGGTCGAGTAGGGCTATGAACCCTATCCACCGTATTCTCCAGATTTGGCCCCGTGCAACTTCTTTTTATTTCCAAACTTGAAAAAATCACTTGCCGGGCAGAAATTTGTGTCGAATGAGGAGGTCATCACCGTCACGGAGGCCTACTTTGCAAAACTCGAAAAAACGTATTTTTTAGATGGGATAAAGAAGTTGGAGCATCGCTGGGTCAAGTGTATCGAACCAAAAGGAGATTATATTGAAAAATAAATCAATACTTTTCCAAAATTTTCGTTTTTCTTTTAGGCTAAGTACTTATCGGACTGCCCTCGTAGCTTTCAACTCTTTGTTTCAAAAGTAAACAATTTAAAATAGAACCAATTCAAAATTCTAAGTTTTTTTTTGCAATGTAGAACCCTTACTATTTCTTATGACTCATACAATTGAAGTGATGGCTAGATTTGTCGAAGTCATAGTCAAAACGAAAATATATACAAACTGAAAAGGAAAGAAAAGCAAACAAAGCAACATAAAATATCAAATAATAAAAATACAACTTTTGTTTTAAAAATAATCAAATAACTTTTATTTTTGCCTTTAATTGAACTAAAGTAATTAATAGTAATAATTCTTTATTTACTATTTCTATATATGTATTTATAGATACAGCATAGATTTATTATATACGTGGGCATTTTTTTTATCATAAAAGTGTTCAACTACAAACAATAAGACACGGTTTTAAACAATAAGAAAAAAAGAAAAAAAAGAAAACGTATTATAACGAGTGTAAAATAAACGTCCCAATTCATAAACAGGACACGTATAAAAAAAGTGAACAAAAAACATTCATCAAATCATAGAAATTGAAATAATTTGCTGGTATTTTGTGTTTAGTGCGGCAAATGAAAATGAAATTTATGCAAGTTTTTTTTTTAGTTCATTCTTTTATAGAGACTATTTTTTTTTTATATATTTTTATTTTTATATACAGCTAAGAAACTAAAACTAAAAAATACACTTCATTGTATAATTGATATAGGACTATAAAATATTTTGATATTAAAATAAAACGAATCCTAAATAATAAGGCGCATGCGGTGTTGAAATAAAATTGTGAGCTACGTGTTAATGCTGTTCTGTTTATAAATTAAATTATTATTATTATTTTTCTTGATTAAATACATATTTAAAGTGGTTGTAAGAATTTATTTCGATTCTTTAACTTGAAGGAAATATATATGTAGTTTGTTTTTAAATTTTATTTCGATCTTTAACATCACAATTTTCTAAGTGGTTATTTTTTATGTTCTTTTATTTGTGAATTAAATAGATTAAATCTTTTAAATTAAATATATATATATTTTTTTAACATTTAAAATAAAATTAAAAGCAAAGAAAGGGCGTCATGTCCTGTCCCGTTATATTTTCTTTTTTCTGAAGTATTTACAAAAACAATTCTGTTTTCACAATTGCCCTTCCTCACCGCGATGCTTCATTGGCGCTTGCGCTGGACACAACCTCATCGGAAGAGGGTGTAACCGAAATATTTGTGCTGCTACTGACAACCGGGGGGCTGATAGTGCCTCCCGTGGTTGAAGTAACCCCGGTAGCATCACCCGAAGGGGAGATCTTTGAAATGGCCGTCGCATCGGATGGCTTGGGAGAAGTCTGCTCATTGCTGGCAGGTGGAGGTGACAATTGTGTGATGCCCTCCGAAACTGTACTGTTAGGGGATGGCTTGTTAATATTACCTGTAGAAGGGTTTACACCAGTGGATGCTTGATCATCGGGACTACGTCTAGCGTCTTCTGGCGATGAGTTCACAATTGTAGTTGTGGTAGGGGCGGCTGTAACTGGTGTTGGTGGTTTTTGCTTCATGGTATCATCAATGGGAGAGTTTTTGATATTCTCGTTATCCTTGTTAGGAGTGCCTCCTCTGCCAGTTGCTAGCTGTGTATTAACTGCAGTTGCTTCTTTACTAGATTCAGAGGCATCGCTGACCATGGTAACGGTTGTCGTTGTGTTGGTTCCATTCAACTCATGCGATGGTGGAGTACGGTTATTGGCTGGAGTACCAACACTGCTACCTCCACCAATGCTGGAGGCATGATTTGAGTTCGATCCCGTAAGATCAAGAGTTGTTGGCTCATTGTTAGCTCCTACTGCGGAAAGTGATCCGAGTCCAGATTGTGGCTTTTCCAGAGGATGACGGGGGCTGTTCGATGCTCGTCCGCCATTTTGATTGTGCGTGCTAGGAGGCATGGATTGTTGCTGACCAGCCGACGAAGTTGGAGTGGGAATCTTCATGCCACCCGACTGAGAAGAGTGGTGGTTGTGAGCGGCCAAGGACATCGAGATCGAAGAAGATTGCTGGTGCGCGGCAGATGGTGCCATTGAGCTCACCGAATGCATTGCAGTGTGATGCCCTGGATGATGAGCATAGTACATACTATTCGGAATGCTTGTTGGCGGCTGAGCAACTATACTGTGCGACGAGTGAGATTGCATTGCAGATGCGGAGGATGTCATAATTGTAGCTTCGGAGTGTTTACCAGCGGAACTCTGAGTAAGATTCAGGCTTCCATGTGGAGAACTATTTGTAGACACATGAGAGTGTGGTGTCGAATGCGGTGGTAGCTGATGTGCAGCTGTGATCGGTGGATGGTGGGGTGACATGTGAGGATGTGACAAATTTAATCCATGGTGTGAGAGTCCAAGTGCTGCAGCGGAGAAACCAGGGTGGGCTAGTCCTGCACCGGGATGTCCAAGTCCTAAGCCTGATGACTGCAAGTGATGTTGCATATTGGGCCCATGTGGGAGATTTGGAACTCCTGGCAATGAAAGACCTAAATTCAGGCTCATCGCAGCATGTGGACTCTGTCGTTGGTTACTCGAATGATAGGGCGACATAGAAGGAAGGCCATGCATGCCAGCCTGTGGCGGACGCAGACTCAAGCCAATATGTGGCAACATCGGCCCGAGTAGATTTCGATTCAAAGGCGAATAAAGTGGATTCGAATAGTGATGTGAAGCCGATATAAGGCGCTCGCGTTCTCGAGCTTCTCGTTCTTTCTCGCGCATCTCACGCTCCCGAGCCTCCTTTTCTTTCTGTTCCTTTTCGCGTTGTTCTTTTTCGCGTTGTTCACGCTCTCGCTGTTCCTTTTCACGTTGTTCACGTTCCCTCTGCTCTCTGAGTTCACGCTCTTTTTCTCGCTGAAGCTCCCTCTCCCGTTCCTCTTCACGGGCTATACGGGCTCGGTGTTCCTCCTCTAACTTCATGCGCTCGTGCAGGACGGGTACGCTGATAAATGGATACAGATGCGAAGAGTACGGTGATGCTAACGGACCATACAAGGAATGGGCATGAGGGTGAGAATAGTGGACACTATTCCGGAGCAACTGATGGCGTTGCTCCATCAAAAACTGTTCAGAATATTGCAAACTGGCCGGATTGAAAATAGCACCCGGTGGCATACCAGGAAGTCCTGCGAACGGAGAATATGCATCCAAGGGAAACGGTCCAGCCGGATGCATTAGACGCTCATCCGACCGATATGGCTGGAATCCGCTGCGGGCTAACAACTCTGGTTGCAATCCGGACGAAGGCCCTGAATTCATGCGAGCTATCTTTTCTGCTGGCTGAGGGGAGGGTGCTGAGCGTTTTTTCGCTACAGACCTTTCGTCAGCATTGCTACCCAAACGATTGTCCACCACCAGCCTAGAATCATTTTGTGAAGGCACACGCGATGAAGACGAATTTTGCACTGCGGAAGATGACGAGTTTCCATCACGTTGGCTAGTGCCGCCACCACCCCCCTGTGTGCCGCCACGATCTCGGACAACAACATCTTCCTCTTCCTTGATATCAGCTTGTTTGGCTAAATTCCTTAAAGCCGAAGCAAACGGCTGATTTAAACCTCCTGGAACGCCGCACACTTGCTGTGACTGTTGCTGTTGTTGTTGTTGTTGCTGCATCGAAGGCGACTGAGCTCCGATGTGATTACTGCCACCATGATTACTAAGACCATGGGTGGAATTCTGCTGTCCAGTTGGTGGTGCTCCAGAAGGTGATTGCAAATGGTGAGGCGATGGTATAAGTGGAGCAGGACTGGTTGCAGGACGCTTCTGGCCGGCTTTTGGTGGTACTATAAATAAACAAGAAAATAAATATTTGATTAGAATTTTCAAGCACACACACATTAAACGAACTAATACAGAAAAAAAGCAAACAAAACCATCTCAAGAGGACACTTTGAATGAATACTTAACATAGGTAGGCGTAAGAAAGATCTACTGTAGTCCTAGAAAAGGAAACAAACCTGTCCAAAGCGAACACAAAGCCTTCTAAGTTTTCCCATTTTCCAGACAGACCCGTTTTTATTTTATTTTCATCCTGGACTTGTACCTACTCTTTGTCACAAAAATAAGGGTAGAAAAGGAAGCAGAGCGATAAAAACAACATATTTCAGTTCTTTACTTTCTGGTTCATACATTTAAGCTTCCTTACAGATGCTACAGTGTGTATATGTATATTTGCAGAGAATGTGATCAAAGGTGACCAGTGGTGGCCATCACTTCAGTCGTCGACCCCATGATGGCCACTGTTTTAATGAATTTGGGTTCAATAGTGTCAAGTACAACCAGTGTGTATAGTTTAGTATATCGTCCTTGGACTGGACTTCCCTTATCAAATCTCGACCATTGAGAATAAATTTGTATGCAACGAAGTTTTAGAATTTCACATAACATAAACGCTTGGGAATTGTCAACATAAAAGATATGTTATAACCATATTCAGCTAAGATTGAGTGTGTTTCTGTGGATATCTTTGAGAATTTTTTGATTCAATGTGTGCAACTGAAGTGTTTCCAATTGAATTTGAATTTCAATCAATAAGACTTTGACAAATCAAACATCCATCTGTGAAGAAAGGTGTTAAAGATTCTGTAAAATGTAGTTTGTTTGTAACTAAATATGCAAATGAAAATTGCACAGGTTCGTCCGTCCGTTGAGCATAAGACACAAATTGACTTTTATTTATGTAGTTTGAAATGACCTGATTTCATATGTCGCTTTCCATTGGTTTCACTCGTAGAAGCACTCATTTTAAAAACCAATGGAACACCAAATATTTTTTTTATTCAGTTTAACGTAATTGCCTTTGTGTGAGTGAAACACCTATGGCTCCTAGAAAATATTCCTTGAAGAAAATATACTTTTTACATTTGAGTAACGCTTCTTGAGTCGATTCTCACTTCAAATCGAGAAGCGGCTGTCACTTCTCAGAATCATGAGAAGCGATCTTTTTGCACCAATGGAACGGTTTGAGAATGCTTCTGGGCGCTCCTGGACGGTTCTTTTCGTCCAATGGAAAGCGACAATAGCGTCCACATATTGTGACAGTGAATATGCACACAACGAATAATCACAATCCGAAAGAGATTTCATGATGTTATGACTTATGAGCTGTTGTTTTGCTTGAAATAAAAAACAAAAAACCATTGACATCTGTTTCCAAGAAAAGTTAATTGTGATTTGTCAACACAACAGCTCGGGATGGACAAGGGCATTTCCTTGGAACACGCCTTTCTGTCCACTGACTCCGTAACTTTTTAGATGATTATCGTCTAATCGTCTATCGTCGATTAAAACTTAGAAAAATTGTTTCGCTTTCAGCGATTGAAGCATTGCCATTTTATTGTCGTTTTATAAATTTTGGGTAACTTTTCAGGTTTTTACACTAAAAGCCCTTGAAGATTCAGGTTGGTTCACTTTTCGTTTACATTTAATTACGCAAAGTGAGATTGCTTTCGCCTATTATACTTGATCCTTTCATTTCTATCTTCTATGACTATTGACTATGACGACGATTCATGAAATCTCTTTTTTATTTATTTATGACAATTGACGCCATTTGCAAAACTGTGGAACAGTGACAAAAATCCCTATGAGATAACGATACTCGTAACGCGAAAAACGAAGAAGATGATATTAGCGAAGTTTTTATATGACGATAGCAACGGCGCGGCGACTTTGTTCTTCAAACTTAAAGGTTTTCCCAAACCAAAGCGTTTCTGTAGTTAAGACAAATCCAGAGGCCAAATTATTATTATAATTATTTTTACGACAAGAACCACAACGCGTTTTCATACATTTACAGTTTGTCGCTACGACAAAAATCTTATCAACAGCGATTGCTCTCATGCCGCGACTGCAAAAACGCTTTGGTTTGGGAAATATTTAAGGGTGGAACTACAATGGACAAAACAGCGTAGATGGATCCATCAATAATTGAGCGAGTATATGTTTTTCACTTCTGGAACATACTATAGCAAATTGTACTTTTTCGTCAAGTTTTCGAAATATTTGGCTCAGTGCTTAGATACGTCGGTTATATGTTACGAAGGATTGCCTTATATTTAGGCAAGAAGAATTTCAATCAGTAATACTCCGACAAACCACCAAAACTTGCAAAGATGATTCTCGGTGTCAGAAAGCACGTTTCGTTTATGTTGTTTGCTGTTAATGGTTTTCATTCCTATGTATGTTATTTGCAGTGCAAATTTTTCTTAATTAAAACGTCAGTTTCAAAACCAGGATGTAAAACTAATGTCGATTTCCGTTGGTCGTTCGGAAGCCTTCTGAACGCTTTTCAAACCATTCCATTGGCTTCAAATGACAGTTCCTCTCCTCGAAAAAAGAGAAATTTGATTCTTGCTTTGAAGAAGGAAGCGAAGCCAGAAGCACTCACACACTGAAACACTGTTGACGTCAAAATTGACAAATATCATTTGACACCTCTAAAAATGGAAAAAAGTGACCTGAAACAATATTAATTTTGTGAGATGAGTTTTAAAAAAATTTAAAGACATATTTCTGTGGTTTTAAGTGAATTATTGTCCTCTTCATCGTCTTGACATTTCACACCGATACACAATACAAGCAACGAAACTTCAAAACAAATAAAAGTGTTACTTTGGTATCCCGGATGGGAGAGTTTTTCCGGATTACCAATGGAAATCGACATTTTGACTAGATTTTTTTTGTGAAAGAAAGCCAATTTTTTACATTGTAAGTTTTTTATTTTTTCTACTTGAAAGGGTACGAGATTCGACTGTTTTAAGGGATAATTGTCAAGAAATAGCTATTCCTATTTGATTTCATTATTTTCAACTCGAAAATTATAGTTTTTGTTTTTACTAACACTTCCGTAACGTAAAGTGTTAATTTGGAGTTCGTTTCTGATACTAGATTCCGTGCATTAAGCCTGAGTCACAATCATGCTTTGAGTTCGGCTTCGAATCCGTTACATGTTCTTTGCGTTCGCTTTGAATTTGTTTTTTACTGTCTAAGCGAGAAAAAGTAAAACCTCTAAAAAACACCTTTCAGCTATAGAGCGATTCATACGCTCGAACGTATAAGGCTAACAGGGGGGAAACATAAGATTCCCGAAAAATTCACTCCTTTCTCGCTCTTGAATAACCACGAAACAATTATCACACCAAACCACAACGTAAGCCAAGACCTTCACTTCAAATACGGCTTCAACATGCAAACATCTACACAGCGATCATCCGATCATTAACAAAAGTTGGTACTTGATAGTCCCTAAAAGGTTAATAGCGTAAATGCAATGAATTTGAAAAATTCATGCAACGATCCTCTAT
The DNA here is from genome assembly GCA_949752695.1 of Melanostoma scalare. Taxonomy (NCBI): domain Eukaryota; kingdom Metazoa; phylum Arthropoda; class Insecta; order Diptera; family Syrphidae; genus Melanostoma; species Melanostoma scalare. The sequence goes on along the minus strand of OX456984.1, from coordinate 208,107,005 downwards.
GTTCAAGGCAAAATTTATTAACAGTGAGTCAAGATCTGAACTTGAATGGGTTCGAAGTTCGACTGATTTAAGGAATAATTGTCAAGGAATCGCTATTCGCAATCGATTGCAACTCAAACTCGTTACATTTTCGACACTCGACCAAAAATTTAATTCAGAGTTTGCGATTTGCTCTTCAAAATATTGGAAAAATGTACCTAGATCCTAGAGTAGTCAGGTTGTCAATTAAAGGGTGTGATAACAAGTACAATACCTTCAAAGGATTAGGATGCAAAATGGTGGAAGAAATGCTCAGAGTCGACTACAATTTGCTGAATGAAGAACGCTTGCAAATAGATATGCACCGCTTCTGCTTGAATAAGTTGGAATTGAAAACATTTTTGAATGTTTTTCAATCTGCATCATGATTTGCAACAAATATTTAAGACCGAAACTTTTAAATCAAATATTTCAGATTTATAAATACCAATTCAGAGGCATTTGCAAATTAAATTATTGCAAACATTTCTCAATTGAACCAACCATTTTCCCACAAAAAGCAAAAACTATAAACCTCCGAAAAAAAGAAGAAGAATAACCCTCTTTTACTATCGATCCCCCAAAAGAGTAAATAAAATCTGAATTTGCCATTACATGGCAAAGCTTCCTAAAACTATAGAAATATAGAAACAACTAGAGAAGTATCAACATAGGGGCATTCATCAGTTTCTCACCCTCCTATTGTGACCCACTAGGTACACACTGTTTCACTATATTCGTCCTCAGCAAATATCATTTATTTGAAAATACCACTTGTAGTACCGGTGTTAGTCAAACTACAACTCTAACTGTATAAATCTCGCTATACAAAGAGCTTCTGTACTTTGCTTCGTAAGAGTATGATGGGCCAAAAAGAGAAAGAGGTTCAAAAAGTGTATAGGTAGGTGAAGCGTAGAGGTATTTGTATGTATAGAGTAAAGTATAAAACAGACAAGTGGCGTAAACACAAAAGACTTTGGCAAAACGGGACACTAGAACAACAGCAGTAGTAGAAGCATTGAGTTTCTAAAATTCTCTACCTACGAGTTCTATAGCCAGCCTTTATAGTTGGTGCAAGTTTTTCAGTAAACAAAACCCAGTCAAGCATCTACAAACTATAGTAGGGGGCGCCACATACAATGGCGGCATGTACGGGTTAGGGTTGGGTTGGCGAGAGCTTATCCGTTATCCTTAACTTTGCATATTTGAGTGGAAGTTATAGAGGGGAACGAAAGAGGATACAACTGTGTTTTTGAACAATTTTGTGTACACATGCAGTATAGAGGGCGCTGCCTATTCGTTTACAGAAATAACTGTAGCCCACCATCATCATTATCATCATCATCGATAGATGTACCGAAGGATTTTTGTATTCTTTTCTGTCCTCTTTTCTTGTTCTTCTTCCACACAAACTGGTGTGTGAGTGCTCTCTGGTGGCAACATCTAGAATGCAGCAACAACAGCACTATAGCAGTACCTATCAACGAAGATAGAAGGGAAGTTGAAATTCTTTTTTTTTGTTGAGAGAAGGTGGTGAGGAGAAGGCCGGTATTCCAAAGATTTTTGCAATGATCCAGGACCCGTGTGCTGATGCTGACTAGTCGTACATATGTACATACTCCCGTTCGATTTTAGGTCGATATGTTCCTTATTACCATCGTTGTAGAGTGCGTGTATAAGGACAGCAACTTTCAGTGTATCCACTCAAGCATACTTGATGCAGCACTATACTCGTACCTATTCTGCCCGGACTATTGGACTTTTGGTAGTTCCAAAAAGGATACACCGAAAGCATGGGCGGAGATGCTGTGTTGTTTATTTTTTGTTAGTTTTTGAATTCTAATGTGGAATAGATGCGTTCCCTGCATGTGTATATGGGTTAAACGCATGCAGGATGATATAATAACCATCCATCTCTATTGCTCACTGGCCTCTATCTCCAGTAGAGAGCGTTTCGCAGAAGCAATCGTAAGCCACAGGATGTCAGATTTCATCCAAGCTATGCTGATGGTGGTGGTGATGGTGGTTTGTTGCCACTTGAACCTCGTTATTGCATTTGCCCAATACACTGATGGGACGAACACATAGTAATAGGATGAGGTAAATATAGATTTGGATTTTTTGTTTTGTTCCTTCGATTTGGAAAATAGCACCTCGAATTTTAGTTTGAGGTTTTGATGGAACTTGCTTATTGCCTGCCTCTGTGAAGAGTCTCTCATGCATACATATGTAAGGACTGCAACGGTGTGGGTTGACATAGGTACCTGTTATTAAATTAAAATCCTGGGATAACAAAGACTGTTCCGCAATCGAGTGGAAAAACATGATTTAAGTTCTGAAAATGGCTTCAAAATATAGTTTCTCAATAAATGGGTGTGGTTTCCAGACAAACAGCCTGCCTATTGCTCAATGGTGAAATGAGCCCACCAGACGACAGAGGGACAGAGCAAAAGAGTCAAAAGTAAATTGAGGATAGCCGAAAATCCAAAGATGATCACGTACAATAGTCTAGAAGTGGAATGGCTAACTGCAACCCAGTGAACCAAAAGGAATCGTGTACTGTACACAAGGACAAAACGATGCAAATAAAGAAATGCAGGCAGAATGTAAAGAAAAAATTAATTAAAATTCAGGACAAAATTGTTCAAAGCATTTGCTCTTGTAGGTCTGGTGGTGTATATGCACCATTCGCTGTCAGGATATTTGGTTGTGAGTCAAATTCGTAGCATCGTTTCATCGGTCTCCTTGCTAGCGCATTGTGCGCATTCCAAATGTGTGGAGCAAACACGAATACGGACAGAAAAAAAACACAACAACGCTACATCACCCGACAACCTGCTGCTGTCTGTAGTCCTGTGGGTTATCATATCCTTGTACCTTTAGTTAAGGAATGCAATTTTTCTTCTTCTGCTTTTTTTTTGCTGTTGCTGCTACGAGTACCTTCTCATACTTTGAAATGCTGTTAGCTTTCATTTTACCCCCAGCAGTAGCAGCAGCAGCAGACCCGCAACAAGAGTGTAAAGATTTTTTCTTCACTTAGCAGTATATCTCCAAAGGGAGAGAGTGCAGAGATATGGTATTCCAAGTGAACTGCAAAAATACGTGCATTCCAGGCACATATTGATGTTCGCAATGTGAAAAATTTCTAGATACAATGCGAGGAATTTCTTTATATTTCCATTTTTATTCCGCTTCAGCAGCTGTTGTGTTGTTGGTTTTGTGTCGTTGTGTGCATTTTTACCCTAGGTGCATTTCGTATACCAATTAGGGAGCCATCGAAGTGGTATTATTTCTGGGAAAGTTATTTGGTTTGGAATTTTCATAACCGTACCTGAAATAATTGAGAAAGGTCAGGCTTTAGTTGAAAAAAGAAAATACCCGGCATTGTTAATTGATTGACTGTTGAATATTAAATCGGGAAATTTCTCAAAAACAAGCCCATTCGCTAGGACTCATAAAGAACTCAAAAGAGTTTTGAAAAACAACCAGAGAAATAAACGGATCTAACTTCGAAATAGATGGATTTCAGGAACCACCTCCAAGGAAAAGCTTCTACATTCCAGAGCGTGCTATGGTGAACATAGTGTGACGAAAAATATTTTCCAACGGAAACATCATATTTCATCGAAATATAAGATTTTTGATAGTGCAGTGAAATCAACGATCTGTTATGCTACTCAAGTTTGGGGAATAAATCAATTTGAAGAGGTTGAAAAATTCCATCGAAATAAATTATCACTTTTTCAGTAGGTACCATCAACTTTCCAGACGACTTAACTTATGAAGAAATATAATTGCTGACTAAGATAGTTTCGCTCGAATTTTAATTTTAGTACAATCTTTGCGAATGACGCTATCGTAAAATTAGTAGCTGCATGCGATCAAGCATGTGAATGAAATGTGGAAAATTGCGACCACTCACAATTTGCTGGTGGTGTCTCATGTGCAAAGCGCTTAAGAACTAGCACCGTTACGTTCCATATACAAAATTTAGCATTTTTTTTTAACTGTCAATGGTCTGATTACGTTCCATACACAAAATTTAGTGTTTTTTTTTTGAACTGTCAATGGTCTAATTGGTTAATCCGCAGGCAATTCAAAACCGAGAAGCTTGCAGTAGCTTTCTGAGGCCAACGCTGCGTTCGCATTCTACACAAGCACATCATTATTGTGAAGTAGAAAAGTGGGACAATTGTGATCCCTTCGTGAGCAACCGCCGAAAATTAAAAAGAACTAGAACTGTTACTTGTACTGTCAAATTAATATAAATTCAAAAGGTTTTTGTTCGGCATTTGAATTTTGAAGTTTAGTGTCCTTTTTCGTCCTTTTCGACGTTGCGAGTATCGTGACTTCAAAAGGATCAGAGGTCTTCCACTTAACTGTTTCAGCTCGTAGGGTAGGCCGCCGCCGCCGGCCGGTGTGACTGGTGTCATACAAAAAAAAAATCAACTCAATTGAATCATCAAGATCAAACACATTGCGATTCCACTGCACCTTCTGAGTTCTAAAAACTCATCAGCACAAAAGAAGTAGGTACCCGGAACCGAAGCGAGACATATTGAGTTATATTGAGTGTTGCTGGATGTGTGTTTCAATTCAGGCCAAATAAATATTCTGTGAATTGCTTGTGGTGAAACGTCATTTTAAGGATTATGCTTAGTTATTGTGATCTCAAGTTGGGGTATAGAACGACAGCTTCTTTGATTTTCTAAAACCTGATTTAGCTCTCTTCGCTCGTTTTGAGTATCTTCGATTGCTTCTCTATCGTGAAGTGGCCAAATTCACTGTAACTTTCCACTTCCTATAGCGACGTCGATTGGCTCTTGCTTTATGCCCATGTGAATCCCTGCATTTGAGATAAGGTTTGATCATAAAATAATCACAAAATTATTCGCAAATATCAAAGACTTGCAGCACAAAACTACAAGTACTTACTTGTAATACATGTGCATTATGACAAATGTAAAAAATGTCTGTAACACAAAGGCCCTTATTGCGATTGTCGCCTAACATTCGATTCGACAAGGGTCGAAAGCTTCGATCAATTTTCCTTTTGGTATTGCGTATCTCTATATCGACAAGGATTTCTTTAACTGTGAATAGTGAAAGAAGCCATTGTGAATAAATCCTATAATTTGACATTTGAGTTAGTTTCAGTGATAGTCGAACCCAAATATACAGATGATAACGACCGAATTCAAAATTGAAGGTATCGTACCAAATTTCATTTTCGATGTTCGACTATCGACAACCGTCGTCGTCGTGTATCGACAACCAAACGACAAAGACTCAAGTGTGTTTGCTTGCTGTTCTACAAGTGTAATGAACATAATCCTGAAAGTTACTCTTGACTAGTAAACTTGTAGATTTGCGCAAAACCGGCATGGATGAGGATGTCGAGGAAACAGTCACTCATCTTCTCTGATCATGAACTCGATTCATGATTTCGAAACCCTTCTCAAAGTTAATAAAAAGGAGATACGGATTGGGAATCTAAGCTCAACGCATTGTTCTACAACGATCCACAAGATGCATGGCAAATTGAATTGGAAAACTTTCTTTGGAAGAAAGGACAAAACATTAAAAAAGCGAGTTAAGAGTTATTCCAAAAACTATAGCGTTGCTTTTGCTCTGTATAAACATGACATGATAAACCCACCTCCAAGGCCGATTGCTCGCTAACGGGCAAAGTTATTAGATCACTCTATCGAGCAGCATTATTCCAATTTTGATTTGACTGCTATTTTACGGTGAAATTTGTTGCACGAAACTGTTCGGACACCGTAAGTGCAAAAGAGAACGAAAGTTCGAAAAACAGAGATGGACAATTTGCTACCGTGTGTCGCATGGGTTGTGGTTTCGTGAAAAAGCTTTGACGTTTCTCTTTGGGCGCGTTCGAGAACCTATCGGATAGCCGTATCTTGGATACCTTTTTGAACGATCCAGATATCTTTTTCCAGATTGCTGCAGACAACAGCTGTGAAATATTAAAATTTGACATTTGAAAATAGAAAAACATTCAAAATATCATTGCTAGACGATTATAACTTATTTTTTTCAATTTCCCATCCGTTTTAAAAGAATCTTATGTTGAAATAAATGCACACCAAAACAAAAAATCAACATGAAAAGAAATAAAAATAAATTTTCTATCAGCTGATCACTTGATTAGAAAGGTATACCAAAAATACTCGGATACCTTTAGATAGCTTTTTAGTTGAAATGGGTGTGTGATTCTGTTAAAAGTTTAACACGTAAACAACAACAACAAGCTATCCGGATACGATTCTCGAACGCCCCCTTTGTCTTTGTTCGTGTTTTTGTTTATTCTGTTTCATTTGGTTCAATAATAATGATACTAATAATAATGACTTTTTTGTTTTTCAATTGCCAATAAAAGAGGTTTTGAAGCAACCAGGCACTGCTAGATAACTATTTTTCCCCAAAAATAAAAACACCGAATGAAATATAAAGAGAAATGTGAAACTAGTTTCATGAAACTGGATTTCATCGTGTAATAACACTTGCGACACGGGATGACAGAACAAAGAAGAATTCGAAGTAGTTTCGTGCAACAAATTTCACCCTGTAATAGCAGTCTTTGCGATCATCGAAAAATGATTAGTCTATTGCCCAAAACTCACCTTAGCCGACCTGGCCTTCGAACTTTTTTCAAAAAACACACTGATCTTATTAACAACAAATCGATGATTACGCATTGGGGCTTAAGAGGGGTAAATGGCTGATGAAAATGTCTGAACGATTCTCAAATCTGGGTTTCATTACTAGTTCCGCAAAAATCAAGTTCATTCAGCGATACATTGTAATAAAGTCACACGATCTTGACAAGAACCAAAACTGCAGCTCAAGCTTGATGGCCAGTAAAAACGGATATTGAACTGCCAAAGATAAAGAAGAAATAATAATCATTATGCTTACAGGACTTTCTAGATGTCCTTTCGCAGGAAGCTGAGAAAAACTCTTGCAAAGATTCGTAGGGCAGTTTTTCTTAAATTTGTTTGAAAAAATAGATCAGATGCCTAGTAGCACTCTCATAAACAGGACTATCATGCCAAATAGCAACAAAATGAATATAAATGCATTTTTATGGCTGAATCTAATCAAGTTCCAACATTAAAATGAATGCCTTTTTTATTTAGACAATAGAACAAAACAAACGCACAACCCTTAATTTCTTTAATTCAATAAGCAATACAAAAAGAAAGAAAGAAAAAAGAACCCTGAGAACCCTACACAAAAATAACAATTCATTGTCCATTTAGCTACAGATAAACAATTTACATATTAAACCAAAAACCGATTTATTACAATGCGCCATTGCACACAAATTGCTTCTATAGTGCCCCCTCATTTTCCTACAAAAGAAAAAAAAAGAACACATATGTTACGATCTGTCGATTTCTAATGCATATTTCATTAGCAATTGAAAAAATGTCAATGGTCAAATGTATAATATTTCAACCCCGATTAATTTTATACTTAACCTCCTGAACCGCAACGACAATATACGGCTCCTTCTCTATCATCCCACCCACACTAGCTACATCTAGTCCTTTTCTAATTCATATATTTTACACATACACAACAAACACATATGCATGTACGTACATCAGAGGACAGCAGAGGCAAATATTTCCAATTTATTCCGGACACATTTATAGAGCCCAGAGAGCGAACCAACCAAACTAAATTCACAAGCATAACGACCACATAATAATTATTTATAATTTGTCATTAGTGATGTTTTGCCCTGGACTCGGCAGGCACCCTCTCCTCTGCAGCTAGTGGTTTCCTTCTGTTTCTAGTCCCACGTTCAGCTGATGCAAAACGTAAGACCCTTGTGTATAGACATGTATATGTGTATGTATATATGGCAAAGTCTAAACGTACTAACTGCCCATATTTATTGTTTTCTGTAGAGCAGAGGACTGAATTCCCTGTGGTCACATACAGATATTGACTGCTTAGTTACAGGTTAGCAAACTTGACCATATCGTATGCAACTTTAACACTTGAATCATAGGGTGTTTTGCGTATAGAATTCGGTTTCAATAATAAATTGAGAGGATTTTCATTTAGTTTTGAAAAAAAAAAAAAAACTTAAGAAAATTATAAATAAAGTCGAAGCGAATCAATGCGACGTTTAAGGGGCAGACATCATTGAGGGTGCATAGTTCTGCGAGTTGTTTACAAGCTTAATGTTTCGAACAAATACAATTATGTTTCCTTTAGAGTTCATCCACTGACCTCGAACCTATTTATTGAGCTAATTAGTTCTTCTAGTTCATCTAGTTAACTAAAAATAAGTTCTAACTGCGATGTAAGAGAATTTGCATCCTTATTGCCCACCACTGAACTTAGTTTACTTAGTTCATCCAGTTCAATGATAAAGACTCTGATGTAGCCAGATTTGCAGGTTTTTTAATCACTGCTGAACTGAGCAAAAATTTAGTAAGCTCTTTTAGTTCATCCAGTTCAATATACCAATATAGTTTAAGAATGAAGAAAACGGTCCTATCAACTATGATGATGGCGGGTTTGCAGCCATTTTGCCCAATGCTGAATAAAGTTTACTGAGCTCGAATCTACTTCATCCATTTCAATACATAAAAAAAAGTTTAAGACTACAGAAAAGAGTTCTTCCAACTGTTATGTTGGCGCATTTACAGCTTCAATGTCCACTGTTGAACTAAGTTTACTGAGCTCGAATTTGGTTCGTTCTTCTAGTTCAGTCACCGACCTCCAACGTATTCATTGAACTAGTTCGTTCTATTTCATCTAGTTAAAAACTTAAGGATATTTTAGGACCGATAAAAACGCTTCCATCAACTGTGATGCTGTCGCATTTACAGTCTTATTGCCACTACTGAACTTAGTTTAATGAGTTCAAATCTAGTTCGTTCTTCTAGTTCAATATTTGAGAACAGTTTAGGACTACTGAAAACGGTTCTCTCAACTCTGATGTAGCCAGATTTGCAACCTTTTTACTCACTACTGAACTAAATTTACTGAGTAAGAATCTAGAAAGTTCTTCTAGTTCATCCAGTTTAATACTCAAATATAGTTTGAGAATAAAGAAAACCGTCCTATCAACTGTGATGTTGGTGGGCTTGCAGCCTTACTGCAAAATGCTGAATTGAGTTTACTCAGTTCAAATCTATTTCATCTATTTCAATAGTCAAAAAAAAAAGCTTAAGACTACAGAAAACAGTTCTTCCAATTGTAATGTTGGCAGATTTACAGCATTAATGTCCACTGCTGAACTTAGTTTACTGTGTTTGAATTTAGTTCGTTCTTCTAGTTTTTCACTGACCTCCAACATCTTTATTGAACTAGTTCGTTCTCCTATTTCATCTAGTTAAAAACTTAAGGATAGTTTAGGACCAATAAAAATGCTTCTATCAACTGTGATGCTGTCGCATTTACAGTCTTATTGCCCACTACTGAACTTAGTTTTATTACTTCAAATACAGTCCGTTCTTCTAGTTCAATACTTGAGAACAGTTTTGGACTACAGAAAACGGTTCTCTCAACTGTGATGTTGGTGGATTTGCAGCCTTATTACCTGATTTAATTTCATGAGCAAATATTAGCAATGAAACAAAAGCCAACTCCTATTAACTTACAAGACTGCTTCCAATTGAGCATTGAAGCATGTATTCAGAAGTGGATACACACCGCCTTTATGATGGAAAATTTAATTATTCACGAACACGTTTCTAATTTCGCAAAATAATTCAAATCCAAGCCTTGCTCGGATTTCAATTTCAAAGCAATATTATTGCTTTACCACCCTGTAATTCCAACCACCCACTGCACCACACCTTACCATTCCACTATGCACCAGGCTAACAAAAAAGTGTATAAATAATTACCTAGCTTGTCAATATTCGACAAAAATAATTCATGTAATCATTTTCAAAATATCCCATTTGTCGTAAGCCGCATACTTGGATATGAACGTCAAATATTGCCTTTGATTAGAACTTGTGCCAACAGAGATATCGGTGGTTAGATGTATACTGGTGTGTAGGTGGTAGGTACGTGTATTATGTGTAGTATGTTGTTCTCACTATTTACCATAATGCTGTGAAATGTTATGCTGTGTTTTTAGACACTCAAGGCATGGATAATGATGACAACCATATGCTCTCGCTGGCTGGTGTGTAGTCCTTTTCAAAAAGCCATATCTCCGAAAACTCAAAAAGCCCCGCCCTCCACAATGCCTATCACCCTTGTTGTACTATAGCACATTGGCATTCATATTAGGAGACGAAAAACGTTCTCGTTGTTATTGGTGATGATGTTTGGCCATAATTGGTATCCATTTATATTCATTTGATTGAATTGTGAAATATTTATTTAATTTATTCCACAAAACCGTTAGGACCAGGTGGTTAAATTTCCTGATCGTTAACTTATTACTTATGGGGTTGATATGATGTAATGTGTTTTGTGCGCAAACAAACACACACATCAGCTATAACTGTTGAGCCATAAGTATCTACACTCTACATTGTGGCGAAGTGGTAGAAAATAAATAAATTAATGTTTTGCGGTTGAGAATTAAACTTATATTTAAACACTCGAGTGGGTGTTTTGTATATCATGTCATATGTGCAGAACGATTTTATTATGATGAGTATGAAGTGGATTTGTAAGTGGATGTGGCGTGAGTGGTGGATGAGATTTGTCGTGTGTGGTAGTGGTTGACTTTTTCACATGTTGTGCAGACACTGCATTAAATTTTCATTCTCATCCAGTGGCTTTCTATTTAGTCTATTTTATGTGTTAATGCTTTTGATTTTGTATCAAATGAAAGAAAAAGTGAGACTTTACATTAATTCATCGCAACTCTCCCTCTTAAGTGTACGTTTAGAGCAGGGCTTCTTAAACTTTTTTCATTCACGACCCCATTTATGATTGTTAGTTTCCTGGCGACCCCATATAAATATGAAAGAAAGATAAATAAATATTTTCTGTTGATTTATTTACTAGGTAACAATTTAAATGTACATATGTATGAAAAGATATAGTTCTAGAATTCACTTAGAAACATAAAAAAAAAAAGGGAGTTCTGATCGTCTTAGTTCGCTCGAAAATATTCGAACGCAGTCGTTGAGTCGTAAGTGTTAATTTTAAATTAAATTAATGAGATGGATGTGCCTGTTTTTTACTGCATAGCGAATTAAATCTTGGTGGAATGTTTGACACTGCTGGACGTAAGACCTCTGCAACATTTTTTAGCGATGAACGATATTCGGATTTAATATATTGTGTTAAAGCCGAGACAGTGACTTCACATAAATATGTGGTGTTGAATGGCAGGAGAACATTTAAAGCCATATCAACGATTGTAGGAAATTCAGTTCTAGTTCCGATCCAAAACTCAGTCAAGGGCTTTTTTTCAAATTGTAGTTTTAAGTTTGAGTCACTCGAAAGCTCAGCAAATTCCTCTTAAGCTTTAAGTGGTAGGTGATCAATCTAGCTTAAGCCAATCCAAAACGGCTTTTGAATCCAAGCTACCTTTTTGAAATCAATATTTAATATAAAATATGAACGGAACTGTGTTTCTAACGCTTTTAAGTGATCTACAATAATTTTTGCTATTAAAGCTAAAAAAAAACTTATTAATTTTTTCTGAAACATATGCATTGTGCAGAGGCTAAAGTAAACATTATATAGCATAGCATGGGTCTATCATAATTTGGCATGGGAAACCTCCCCTTAAATATTTAACTTTAAAATCTCTCGCGACCCCATTTGGGGTCGCGACCCATAGTTTAAGAAGCGTTGGTTTAGAGTATTCAAAAGCTTAAACAAACATAAAGAAACAATTTAGTTCAGGGAAATGTTGAGAACTAAGAGCTGTCATGATGTTACTGTAGATGTCACTTAAAACGCATCGTTGATAAGTATTTGTAGTGAATACAGCAACCATTTATTGAAACATGACACACGAACGAATTGTAACAATGAGATTTTAAAGGACCTTGGTACTAATTAACTGAGCACAATGGCATGGTTACTGCTTCGATTGTATATATAAACTATAGTAGGATTATTGTAGACTTTTGGATTGGTGGCGAACCAATTGTCTCCGGTCCATCTTAGCAGTCTCCTTTCCAAGCTATTGGTTTCACCATTGTGTGTAGAATAGCAAATACCGATGTCCTTCGGCCCATAAGACTCTTGAATCGCATTTGAACTTACTAGACTTTCTATATACAATGGTGCTTCTAAATATGATGCTGCTGTTAAAATGTACTTCTGCATTTGTACTACATATGTTGCTGTAGTGAGTGGGCTAAGAAATCAAAGGTGGATCAGCAAAGACCAGAACCGAAAAAGTGTGGAAAAAGACATTTGAACTTCTCTCAGCCGAAGCTAAGTGGTACCATAAGTATGACGCTATATTGAGAAGGTTTACTACAGAATTGCTATGAAACCAATAAAACAGGCCTGACTTTTTTAACCTTGCTTCGAAAACTGGTGTCTCTTCAAGTAAGACGTAAAACAAAATCTCAAACTCCTAAGCGAAAACCCCCAACTGGTCTGACCCCCCTCAACAAAAATTTATTACTAATAAAAAAAAAAAAAAAAAATTTAAAATAAATTAGAGTCGAGAAGGCCAAATTTCGACCACTTTTTGCAGCATTTGGGGGCGTATGTCAGCAATAACGCGTCGAATATTGTCTTCTAAGGCGTTAACCGTCTCGGGCTTATCTGCTTAGACAAGCGATTGCACATGACCCACCGATCTTGGAGGCAACTCACAGGTTTGACATCCGAAATTATGTAAAAATCGTTGTCAACAGCGATTTCGTTTCGAGACAATTTATTGAACGCACGCAGTCCACAGCGGTCTTTCGGATTGCATTTCACGATGAAGTGGCAAACCAAACTTACTGCCTGAACAGAATGGCGTAGTTGTAGTAGTAGTAGTACGCCGCACTGTCAAAGTTAAAAGTAAGCAAATGCCATAAAAGTGTACACAATGCGTATTAGTAGCTGTAGCGGTAGTAGTAACAGTAGTAAAAGTTCACTCAACTTCAACTTTTGAGTGCGCTGCTTTGCTACATTTTGACGTTTCAGAGAAAAAAAAAAAAAAAAAACAAAGCAAAATGGCTCAGCAAAATCGACATCTTGTGCTACACCATTGTGGACGAGCTTTACTACATTCCTCAGCTGCTTTCTGATTTTTGATTTGACAATGCGGCGTAGGTACTACTACAACAGCTACGCCATTCTGTTCAGGCAGTTAGCATAAATCAAGTTACAGCTGTTAAAAAGACCAACTCCAAAAAAGTATTACCAAATTGAAAACCACACGTTTAAAAAAACACCCTTTAATATGCTCAAATATTTGTATGAGTTTTTTGACAGTTTAAATAATTCTTTTAATTTTTCTTACTTCTGACATCAAATGTGCAGAAACTAGACAAGCCAGTGTAGAATAAAAGGAGAATTAAGACTGGCATTTGAGCCTGAGTAGTAACTTCAATCAGACTCAAAAGTTCTTGCTCAATCAAAGGTTGAATAAATAAGAGAATGCGTTCTCATCACATTCAAAATAACCATACTTCGTCTGTAGGCTTTGCCAAAGGCCTTTGACAGTTTCATGGATCTAATTTCTAAATTCACTTGCGGACGTCGCTAAGGAAGTCATGAGCAAAATTCTTGGAATTGGCCACATCGACTCTACAGTTTGACAGCGAGTTGCGAAAAAAAAATTAAGAAAGAAGTTCTTTGACATGCGTTCGGAAGTAAATGAACTGAAAAGCGCTTTCTTTATTAGCCGCTCGGAATCGGGGGAAAATTGTAGGTCCTTACCATTCCTCAACAAGGTATGGTTGAGATGACTGCCCTAGGGACCGGCTTTGTTGTTCCAACCTATTAATTTTCTCTTTTTATTCATCACAACTTCCGGTACACTTACCATAGCCACATTTTTGCTTTTTTCTTTTTCAAATTTCAGGTAGTTTAGATAGTTTCCATTATTTTATCATTTGTTTTCTCATTTTCATCACTTGTGAAAGCTTTCAATATCATCCTTTTCTCTCTGACAAGGAAGGATAATACCGTTTTCGGCTTAAAGCTGTCACTTTGGAATAAATCCTTATTTATACCTTTACGAACGACACAAAGGCGTGTCTATTGAGAAAAACGATTCAAATTGAAGTTGAGAAACAATACCGGATGTTATGTGATATCCTTGATGTTATTACCTGCCAAACATATCAATTTTTTCTGACACTCACACTAGATTAGGAAATAGAAGTTAACCAAATATTAAAAGGAAACATTTTTTTTCCTCTGTTGTGTATCTATAAAAAAACCTTTGACTCTCATACTCGAATTATAAAAAAAACCAAGTAGTGGGGATGCAAAAGAAGATACAATCCCTTGGGGAAAGTTTAATGCCTTCATCCTCCTTGCAAGGAGAATAACGATCCGCGGTAAATGGAACGAATTTCGGGGTGGAAACGCTTTTCCCTCATCTTGATGGAGCGAACACCATTCCTGACACATCCCTCTCTCATAACATCTTACCTTTCCACATTCTTGTTCTCACACTTCCATCACATTCAATATTCATACAGAAAAAAAAAAAAATCAACAACGAAACCTTCGGTGAGAAATGAAAAGGACCCTGGGCTGGAAAAAGACCAACAAAGGAAATTACATGAATACAACAACGCCAAGAAGATGCAATGTGGTGTTGTGTGAGCAAGAAAAAAAGGATGACATAGCATATACTCCAACTCGTAAAAAGAAAACCAAGTTTAAATTCTGACGTAGAAACAACGCCAACAGCAGACGACATTTTTATTTCATTCTACTTATTTCTCTACAAATAGGGGTAGGTACTTTTTTTTCCAATTTCTTCAGAGTTTTCTTTTAAACTTTTATTTTATTTCGCTGTCGACAATGAACTAAGGAGATTGAGGTGATGATGCTATGAGAGAATGTAATGTATCAACGAATTGTATACAAACAGTGGAAGAAAGGTGTAGAATGTACATATAAGTAATATGAATAAAACTGGCATCCTAAATCAAGAAAATTTTCAATCATAAACGTTCTCTTTATTTACGCAAGGTAAAGGGGGGCATGTAAGTCTCTGGAAATTAAAACAGATAAAGTTGCAACTTCAAATTCAACATTTTACTTGCCAAGAAGGATGATTCATGAGAAACGCACCTAAAATCCCAGACAGAGCTGTCAAATTTATTGTGACAGCTATTCATGTTTGCATTACAGAAATACAAGGACTCCTTACCGTTGGTTGGGGGAATTCTAATGAAATGAAATTATAGACTAAATTTATGAAAAATGATTTTAATGGAAAATAATTCCAAATAACTTATTATAATGAAAGTTGTGAAAAGAGCAATAATAACATTGAAGGACTATACTGGCTGCAAAAGCCATTGCAGAGAATATTATCACGTGTTTGACGTTCTCTTTAGCTTGCATTGAAGAGAAAATAGTTTGAACGTTTTCACGGTAAAAATTTTGCACACCTTTCGATAGAATTAGGTATAGAAAAGCTTTAACAACTAGAAAAGGATAAAGACTCCTAGTTTTTGTGGAACGCTGGAATATTCTTTTTAAAAATACAGCTGTCCCCAACCACATCATATTCTTTCTGTACTTAAAAAGGATAAGAAAAAAAGGACTTCAATTTCTTTATAAACACACATCTCTATTTCCTCTCACGGCATTCCAGTAATCTTATCAATTGAACCTCTCTTCAAGAGCGTTCGCATTCAAAAGAACTTCACATACATTTAATGTAGGTACAGCTATAAATAAACAAAACTCATTCTATGAAATTTAGAAATTTTTCAAATGCCCGAGACATCCATTCATTTACCATCCACTTTCTCACGGAATTTGTGTGTGTGTGCGGTGAAAAGTTGAGCATAATACTACCAACAACTATAGGCTCTCAACTTTTGTCATTTCATCAACCGCACCAGAATATTATGTACGTACCAGCACCACACACTACAACCAAAGTTCAGCTCTCCAGTTTTACACTTGTAAGTTGAAAAAGTTATGTGATACTTGGCCTTATTTTATCAAAAGGTAAATACCTTAGTCAATCTCTAAAACATTCACATCGGACTCTTTCAAAACATCATAGCCCTCTTTCTCCTATACAAAGCTACTCGTACTCGTAAGTGAGAAAAAGAGTTTACAAGATGAAGTTATAAATTACAAAGATGTTGATGGAAAGAAACGAAAGAATTCTAGAAAAACCAGACACCATCTCACAACCTTATCATCGTTTGGCTTTTATCATCGTCAAAGTCTAAATGACTTTAGTTGTTTTTGTTTTTTTGATATTTCCTTTAACCTGAATGCGGTTCCTTGCGAGTATTTTCATTGAGTACACTACACTATCCAATTATACTCACACAGAACGGGAATGGCGAGTGGAGAGTCATTTTCATAAAAACAGGATTCGCACTACTTACAACTGTCGAGAGTGTATGTGGATGGGGTGGGGTGAGGTGAGTTGAAGTTTTCTTCGGCGGACTTAAGAAAAGCAAAACTATTTTATGTTTCCAGAGACTATTGCAAAATTCTGAAGTTGGTGTCTACGCAATGAAAGGACCTTCTAGACTCCCAAAGATTCAATACACCAACAACACAACGCCTCTCATTCAGGTTTTCTGTTGTATGCTTCGAGGATGCCATTGTCTGGTGTTGAATAAAAACCTGCATTTTTATTGTAGCTACGTTTTCCTTTTTCGCAAAGCATTAAAATTATTATTTTGCATAACAAATATATTCTTTATAAAAAAAAAGAAAAATCTATAGACGTTTTTAGTACTTCTGTTCCAACTGTCTTTTTATTTGTGCTTGTTGTCTGTCTTTTCATGTCGAAATAAGGAAAATGGCGGCAGACTTCTGATTTCTTTTTTCTTCTTTGTTTCCGCATATTTGCATCATAAAAAGGATTTCAATTAGTGGATGATCTGTATCACTCTGTGTACATATTCTGCATTTTTTTTTTTTTTTGCATTCTTTTTCTTGCGGAATTTGTTTTTTTTTGTATATAAATTTTTTTTTTTTTGAAGTACATTTTCAAAAGCTAATTAAATTGTAGGTAGATACAATAAAGAGTATACGACAAAGGAATACTCAAATGTCGCGTCGGAAGGATATTTTGCAAGCCTGAAGAGACAACTTTGTCTGTTGTTAGTTTATTTAATGAGGCTAAATTTAGTTTCGGAGCAGCGGAGGATATTGATTAAAAAAATTAGCCAAAGCTTTTGAGAAGTTGTGCTTAATGTACCAGTTGTAAGATTTGGGATGAGTATGTGTTGTCAGACTCATGATCTGCTTTAAAATTAAACTGTTTTTCGTGTATATTGTGTTTTCTATCAGCTTTAGGAAATGGAGAAAGCCGTATTCATAATTTTCTTGGAATATAAGCTCATTATCAAGACAAAATCAACTGGTCGTGATGATCCACGGCGTTCAGCCCTATCACAGATTCCATCGTAGAAAACTTCCAGACGGAAAGCTAAGTTACACCATGCTAGTTTTCGAAATCAGCTGTTTTAAGCCAAAGGTTGCAAGATCATTCACATTTTTCTGCAAACACAACTTCTTTCGTATATTAAAACGACGAAATTACATTCCACTCGGATTTGGTGATACCAAATCTACGAATTTCAAAATTCGTTCCACTCCTAATGGATTATGTGATAGTAACATCGGGAAACTTCGACTTTTTTCGATTACGATGGAATCTGTGATAGGGCTGATTATATTTTTTGCGGATAGTGGATGTTCACATTGATACAAGTCTGGCGCTATGTTTGATTCGCATCGAATTTGATGCCAACTTCATTCTCCTAATAGCCATACATACTCTGAAGTCCCATTATCCAAAAGCACATGAAAGTAGATTTCAGTTTGAGGGTTTTTGATATGTATTGCATAGTAAAGTTTGAATGTCTCTTAGACTGAACTGTGTAAATTATAAGATTCTGAAGCAGTTCACTCAGTTCTTTTCAGAAGCGCTATTTTGAACTTATTCGATCGTGAGCTACTCAAGTGTATTAATAATCTTTTTCCAGGACAATTTTAAAGATACTTCAACTTTATTGATATGAGACTTCTGTTACATAATCTGCAGATCATTAAAATTCGGAAACAGTTCACTAAGTTCACTTCCGAAGTTGTATAATCTCATGTTATATCATGTTGATCAGTACAGTTGCACCGGCGGCAAACAAGTCGTATCTCGTATCCCATAAGAAGACTGTTTTGTGCCTTTGCGTGGAGAGTACTTTAACTATGGCCTTTTGTATCCTTTTTGAAACAGTTTCTTCAATTTTGCATTTTTGATTGCCCCATCCTAACGCTGTCATACAGATTTTTGGGCTTGTTTGAGAAAAAAGTTCCTTTAAAACGGTAGCAAACGTATGTGAGACGGCTCCACACTGAAATTTTAACGGACATTTCGACACGATCAGTCAATAGCAATGTGAAATTCTGCGAGGGTCCCTGCATTCAAATTATAAGCAAGCTCGGAAAAAGGAAAGGAGGTTTCGGCCTACCTTTCAGCTAACACCGACTTGTAATATAATTGAGACTGTTTTCGTGCTATCTTACAACCTTCAGCCACGGTTACAACATTTAAATGCTTGTGAGCATCGCAGCTTAAGTCTCAGTAAGGAACTACCTCGGGGACAAATTCCTTGACTTCCAAGAACAATTTTTTTGAGGTCTTCATAACGTGTATAGCAAATGCAAAAAAGTTCTTTTAGCAAACTGGTCGCAAAGACTGATTGCGACTTAAAGTGTTATCATATTCCGTTGATTTCATAAATACAAATTGAGTTTGAAGCATGAAAAATTATAAATAAGATTGAAACTGGGCAGAATAAAAGTCACTGATTTCGTGGCGAGATTGAAACCCTTTTACAAGCCACAAACGTCACGTATTAACATAAAATTTGGTTTGTTGGAAAGGTATTGAGAGTAGTAAGTGCACAACATAATCACCATATTCATATGTAGGGGTTAGGTTAGGTTGAATGGGGTTTGCAGCCACAGGTAGCAGCACCTCACTCAGATCTCAAGGATCCATTGTGCTCCCCCTTGCAACAGAGGATGAGGGAGTGGGAGGATTGGAGAGGTAAGAGGTTGGGCTGGTGGCTGGGTTATTGGGTTAGGGAGCCCCCACTGAACCATTTGGAGCTCTGAGTAAATTTCAGGACGTTACTCAATGGGAGATTAGAGATGTCGCCCAGTTCGTCGAAGAAGTGTTCTCCGAGGGTTTTTTCCAAGTGTGGGCCAAGCTAGGACACTCACAGAGTAAGTGGAATGATCCTTCCTCGTCTTGGCATCCTCTACAAAAGCCGGATGTTCTAATGCCCATTCTCATCATGAGGGTACCCAACGAGTTGTGGCCCAAGAGAATGCCAATCAACAGAGAGAGCCGAGGTCTGCTAAGCTGGAATAGAAATTCTGTTTTTTTCTTGCAAATAACTGGCCAAAGATTTCTGGAGACTCGACATGTTTCTAAAGATGACCACCGTTCATTGGCGGTTTTTAGAAGATTATGTTTGATTCTGTTTTTTTCTTGTTCTAGTGGCTTCTAGTGACCTCAGTTCTAGAGGTGTTCGTTTCACTGGATTCGAGTGCTGACCCGATTTTAGCCAGCTTATCCGCCATTTCATTACCGATTATGTCACGATGTCCTGGAAATATTCACATGTAGCATTTCGAACAGTTTATCGAATATTTAGATATTTCTTTTAAATGACGTATCAATACAGTTATACCAATGCTGCTATTAAGAGACTGGCTTCTACAGCAGAGTATTCACCAGTATTGATACGTCACAATAAATAAATAGGGTGGCGCAACAGAGCGAGGAGCCCCTGGACCTAGCGCATTTCTCTCAACCATGCCTTATGAGGTAATGGAAGGGACCTACAATTTTCTGCCGGTTCCGAACGGCTAATCGAGAAAAAGCTTTTCATGGCAATGAATACTAACGGAGGACTTGCCATTTCATTGCGAAAGGCGATACCCGTGGAAAAAACATTTTTGCCTCTGTTGGGATTCGAACTCGAACCTCTGGATTAACAGGCGGACATGCTATCCATCACACCACGGGCACCACTATAGATACGTCAACGTTAGATTATGTCAAGGCTCCCCCAGCTAGTTGAATAAAGATCAAAATAGAACAAAGAATAGAGCCGAAAATCAAGGTACAATGGGTGATAATAGTAAATCTTCTTAGAAGCCGAGTAAAAGAAAGATTTAAAAAATCTAAACATTGCTTTAATTGTCATTTACCACAACTAAAAAAACTGTTGCTGACACGATCAATCAACATCAGTCAAATTGTCTTTTCAACTCAAAGAAAGTCTATGTGCCTCGAGAGCTCCTCTTTCTAAATTGCATACAATTATAACAGCTGCTTATCTGCCAAAAAAAAAACTTTAACTTCCTAATCTCACTGTTCAAACCAAATAGTTCTAACTAACTAACCTAAAAATTCTATTCACAAATTACCAATCCTCTAATTCACTCACCGTTCTAATTTACTTAAAATTAATTATCCTCGCTCTCTAAGTTTTCCCCCTTTTCGGTGTTAATAAACAAGAATCACTTTCTCCATCAACATCATCCCCCCATCAAGACTCCAAAATAAACACACAGAACCAAACACCCCCTTATTATGGAAGGTATTGAGGTCGACCAACAAAATGGTGCAAATTAATGAACCCCAGCCGTTGAAAATACTATTAAGCAAGAACAAAATTAAATGAGTTTTTTTTTTTATATTTTATTTTCAAAGGCTAAAAAGGGAAAATTAAAAGAATTAAAACAGGATTTTCCACAGGGTAGATTTCCCATCACCCCTAGAGGCGGGATTCATTGAGAGAGAGGGAGAGAGAGAAAAAAAAAACTTTTACCACCCCGCCAACAGCATAGAAGAAAATAAAACACAAAGCTGAACAGTTAACACGAAGAAGGAAAAGGTTTTGGCGAATTTGTGGTGCTTGGAAAAAAAGAAAAAAAAAAAAAAAAAAATGAGCAAACAAATTACCAACATAATAATTTGGTGTGTCCTTTTTGCTTCAATTTCCTCAAAGTTTCCTTTCGGGGTTCTTTATCGTTTCCGTACAATTCCTTTTGAGAGGATTTTTATGTACACAATTATATATTTTTGTTCTCACTAAATCGTGTAAGAGGATGTCCACAGCAGATGAGACCATTATTCTTAAGACTTTGAGACATTTTTCTAATCCCTTAAATGGCAACGAAGACGTTGATATATTAGGAACTTTGCCTATGTGGTGGATGGCAGTAATTGTAAGGACAAACACAGCGACCAACAGTGGTGATAATAATACAAAGTAGAGCGCAACAATCTCAGAGACTTACGAGAGAAAGGAAGATTCTTTACATCCACAGTCAGCGAATGGTCTGTATACACTGTGGGTAAAGTAAAACAGGATAATACAAGGGATCAAGGGAAAAGATATTTTCAAAATAAAAAAAAGGAAAAGTGTAATAGCATATAAATAGGGGATTAGATGGCGGTCCCTAAAGTAAGTAAATTAGGCGTAACACAATGTGATTGGGATTTAACGTGATTGGCGTTGGACAGGGTGTACATAAAAGAGAGCAACCTTTCTTTTCGACAAACTTGAAAGACAGGGTGAACAAAAGCTTTTCTTTTCAATTTAAAACCAATGCATTTTACTATTCTTTCGTTCAAGACAACACCATTCAATACATCGTTGCCGCAGTGAAATTTTTTAAGGTGCCATTTTGGGTAACCAAAGGTGCCAACTGGGTGCCACCAGCCCTTCAAAAGTAGAGAGATATTCATAAACACAAAAAACAAATACTTTCCCATAAAGTATCGTTACGATTATTTGGGCACACGATATGTATGTTTCAATACTTAAAAAAAAACATTCCTTTCAGTCTTTTTGGTATGACTTTATTAAGTTTTTTTCATTAAAATGTATCAAGCTCTTAAGGTGCCAATTGAGAGCTAAAGGTGCCAAGGTGCCAATCGAGACTGAAGGGTGCCAAAATGGCACAATTGTGCCACTTCGGCAACGCTCTATCAAAGCCTAAAAACACCCTGTGTAGGTACACTTACACTTATTTTGTAAAGAGAATTAAACGCCACCAGTGTTGTCACGGCTACCGAATTGATATAATACTTTTCGAAAAAGCAATAAAGGATTTTCTTTCTCTTTGTTTGGTTTGAGGCTATAATAATTATGATGCTCTGTGTGGCAACAAATTTACAGCTGTCTCAAAATTGAAGGGATTTTATAGATTTTTATTCTCTTTTTTTTTTTGAAGCAGATTCCTACCAAAAAGGTAAAAAGAAAAAAAAAACTAATTTCAAGAGCTAAAAAGATAAAATCTATGGATTATCCTGTGAAATTATGGCAAATCTGCTAAGTAGATTCTTTGCGCCTTTCTTTGAGTGTATTATAAAAACAGAAAAAGAAAAGAAAAATTAAACAGAGCAGACATTTTAGTTTGATGAATGCGTTCTATGTCATCTTTGTGGCAGATTGGCTGTCGCTATGTGACCCAAAGTGTGGTAGCTGGCTGTGCGACACATTTAGGGTGAGATTATTCGGATTAAAGGTTCATAAAGTTCAATCGTTATCGATTTATCTTTGTTCTTTTGCAACGCCTCGTTCTTTTAAAATTCACTCAGGGATAGGTACACGAAACATTTCGAGTTTTTGATTTGTGATGGTATCTGTGATGAATAGTTTTAGGTTGGCCCTGTGTTTGTTGATTGATTATGCATACGAAAAAAAAGACGGTCAATTCAATATTTACTTTTACACAAGGGATTTATATGCTACGTCTGTGTTACTTTTGCTCGAGCTCGAGTTCGAGCGAGTCATCAATTTTTGAAAATTAGAAATTCATTTACAGGAGTAGCACCCCAATTAAAGTTAGAAGATAACTCTCCCCATTGCCACTTTGTACAGCAGGGCATATAGATCCCCTTCGCATTTTTCCCAAAGATCACATCCTTCCCAAAACATATCAACACCATTAAAATTAAGCACCTATGTCGGTAATTTCTCCCAGAATGTAACACCAATCGACCCCAGTGTACAACATATTCAGACCCTTAGCTCGTACAGTTGATCCTCTTACGTGTTCATTTACACAACATTCTGTGAGGTAGGCAAGTTGTGTATGAGAAAATCAACAAAAGTGTAATAAAAATTAAAGGACATACAAAAAAAAAAGAAGGAAAACAAATGACTTGGAACATCAATTGATGCGATCGGAGACAGCCATGTCTCGTCGTCGTCATCATCGTTTCGGAACAGATGTTGTGTAAATGTCATCGCTGCATTCACATGTCATTAATCTTTTTTTATTTTCCTTGTTTTCCGCTATTCTATTTAACTTTTACTTCTGTGTAGGTTTTTTTTCGATTTGTCATGTGTAGGAGATTAAAGTAAATTCTATTTACACAACCACTCTGTTTTTGGTGGCAAATGAATGTGTCAAAGTTGATATTTGTTTGACATTTACTAAGGGAAATATTTGAAATTGGAGCATATGGATTTGTCCGGATGGGTATTTTTGTTTGAGATGTAAGCACGCACATAGGTATAAGAATTTCAATATTCAGTGCAATTAGGCAAATTAAGGACAAATCTGGTTGAAAGTTTTGGGTATTACTACATTTCTTAAGAGACAGTGGGACAGTAGAAAGTAGATCAATTCTTATGATTGTCACACTATCGCACTTTACATTTAGACTATTTTTCGAGTTCATACTTTCAAAAACATGTAACTGACGTAGGTACATTGCCGAGTGCAGTTGTTACCAACTTCGGAAAGGTAATGGCTGGTTGGTCTACAACATTCATAGCATCGTTTCAGGAATCTGAAGTAAATAATAGAGAGGCAACAGTGTAGGTACGCAAAAGTAAAAAAAAAAAAAGGAAATTTATAAATACTTAGAAGAAGCAACGCTAGTAGTCGATTTTACAAACACACCAGTTTCCTTTTACAGGCTTTTCTCCTAAAATGTTGTTCTAAAAGTTCTACAACTTCTACACACGAGGAACATGTGCAGATGAGTAGTTATCAATTTGCAATTACCTATATGTATACTACACTAACCGGAAGCTTTTTAAACCCTAAAAAGACTCTGAACACAAAAAAAAAACTTCAGTTTGTCAAAAAATTTAAGGCACTAAAAACATCAGCAGTCGAAAGACTGCATTCGTTCAAAACACTCTAAATATATTAAGTAGTCGAAAGACTAAGCATTCAATTCAAAAGATCTTAAAGAGTCAAAAGGATTCAAGCAGTCGAAACAATTCAAGCCATTTGACTACTTTAAGCTGGCGAAAGACTAAAAGATTCAAAATTCTTTAACGAGAAAATAAACTTAAAGTTATCAAAAGATTTTGCGTAAAATGATTTAGGCTGTTAAAAGACTCAAAACATTCAAAATACTTCAAGCTGCCAAAAACTTTAAAAAGAAACATGACTTCATGCTTTCAAAAGACTTCAAGCAGTCAAGACATGAAGTCTTCAAGCAGTCGAAGCACTCGGAAAAATAAGGAGTTCAAGAAGTCTTGTGAAAATCTTTAATAAAAAAAAACTTTAGCTTTTAGAAGATCAGAAACAAATCATTTTAAAGACTTCAAGTAGTCCAAAACATTCAGCAAATAAAATAAATGGGTCATTCCATGGTGTAACACCCGAAACGCACACTTTTCGACTCATAAAACTGTTAATCCTTATGCTGATATTCTAGCGATTTAAATTTTTTCATTTTCTACGTTTTTAGTTGTTTATCTTAATTGTAAGATTTGTAGATTTCAGCATAAGGATTAACAGTTTTATGCGTCGAAAAGTGTGCGTTTCGGGTGTTACACCATGGAATGACCCAAATGTAACATTTTCATGCCGATTCCAAACGGCAAAGTTAGAAAACCAATTCCTTGCGAATGGCGAAACCCGTGGAAAATCTTTTTTTTTATGTTTCAGGGTTTCGAACCACGAACCTTCCTTCTTACGCCAATGGCACGACTTGCCTATTAACAAGTTGCCGAATACCAAAAAGGCAAAATTCAGGACCAGGGAACGCGGTTTGTAATAAAAAAGATTCTGAGCAACGTGCTTTGGTGATAGAAGCTACAACTTCCACGGGCTTTTCAAATATGAAGAAGGTCTCATTTCTTGTATTCTTCGCATAGTCACGATTCCAACAGATGTGCACATTTCAATTCGAAAAATTGTAATTGAGTTTTGCAGCCAATCTTTTTAATTTTGAGGTTCATTAAACACGGATTGCTTCACAAATAAACACAAGTACGTTACGTCTTTCAAAGTTATAAACTCAGACAATTCTTAAATTATATGCAATGAAGTATGTAGGTATATCAGTTTCCACTTTTTTTAACTGAGCCATAGAACGTGGGGCGTTGATAGCTCAAGTTATAAATCTAAAAGGATATTTTTGTTACTAAACGCAATACATCAACAGGGAAAGAGGCAGAGGGGAGAAGGGCCTTGCATGAGACTTTTCTAGTGAGTTGCGAGCTGTGAGTGGTTGTGAATTCGGAATTTGAATTACAACAATAGTCGATTGCAGCTGCGAACTTAATAGCATTCCCCAAGGTACAACAATAGTGCGTTTAACAATTTTGAACAATTTTATCAAGAGCATGTCTATCGATATTGCATCATTAATTTGAGAAATTGTTTATTCAATTCATTCGCATTCTAATGGATGTTCGTATGTTCTAATGTAAAATGTATTTATTTCTTTTTATTAAAAGAGGAGGCTAATACTAATCTGGAGCACTCAGACTAATTGACGGTCGGTTGTACTACCGGGGTAGCAAGTGGATGGAACATAAGGTGCTTTTAATTTCACATATAACCTCAAAGACAGCGTCGTCGAGGTGAAAGTCAATGGCTGATAGAAAAGTAAATGCTCGAAGCAGGCAATATAAAAAAAAGAAAAAAAAAAAGATAAATTCGGATCGGATTGTGGATGTTATGTGGAACGCGAATAAGTTTCAATTCGCAGTTTACGGTTCACTTATGTTGACTTTGTAATAACAACGTCAGCATTAGCATTCAAAACAAAAATAGTCAATAGAAGAAATGCAATAAATCTCTTTTGTCCGGTTATGTCCGTTATTAACGTAAGACCTTCGCACATGAGACACGAATTGCGAATGGTCATGAGTTTTGACAGTTGGCCACAATATTCGCATGGGAACGAATTTAACAATAGTATTTGATTGACAGCTACTGTCTAAAAAGAGCCTTCTACTGAACTCGAAGAGTGACCAACGAATGACTTAAGAATCATCATTCCTCCACTTTTAAGTTATCATTCCAATGACCTTTCTTTAACTCGTTATGCATAATAACCATTAACCAAATATAGATATGACATCGTTCGTATGTGGATGGTGTGTGGAACGCGAATAAAGTTTTACTAAGAATCACTTTTCAGCTCACACAAATGGTTTTTTATCCTAATTGCCTTTTCAATGTTGATTAAATGCAATTTTCTGTTACTCTTATGCTAACGTTATTCATTATCCACCATTTCGTAGTTAGCCGTCTTCAAACCAAAAACTTACTTACTTTTGATGTGAACAGGGTCCGTATTAGTAAACTCGCAAAAAACCTAGCTACCCGATCACGTTTCATGATACTCGCTGTCATTTACGACTGCTTTTCGCGGTAGGTTTGCTATCGTTGAGACAATTTCATGAAATTAGTCTCGTAATTCATTTTCGGTTTATGTCATGGCTATTGTTGTTTTGAGTTTCGTTTTGTTATTCGTAATACGGGCTCGTGGCTCGTTGCGATTACGTTTCACAATACTCGCTTTCATTCACGACTGCTTTTGGCTTCGTTTTGTTGGCATTTCCATTTTCGTTACTCATAATCGGTCTATGTCGTAGCTATCGTAGTTTTGGTTTTCGTTTTTCGCGCTTCGTAATTTGTAATACGTACCCGGTTCCTCAGGTTGCATTTTTTTCATTTTTTTTTCACCGGGGCCCAGATTCCGCAAGAGTGTGTTTTTATTGTGTACACTCAGTCTCCAATTTGGATTCCGCAAGGGTGAAGATGAGTTTTTTTTTGACAGAAGACGTTTACACTATCCTTCAAATTTACTCACGGTCTTTCAGAGCGTGAGTTTTCAGCGGGCCGTGAGTGTGAGTTTTTAAAAGTTAGTCTTTCGGAATCTGGCCCAAGCGTCCAAATGGACGCGGTTTTTCCGCGAGCAGTGTACAGTGTTCTGGTGTGCCTTCGATTTATTCACAAAGGAATATTTTGCTTTGAAGCAAGTGCATTTTTGATGTTCAAAGTAATACTTTATTAGAATATTGTGCCACTGACTCACGTCGTTCTGAAAGGTCGTCTTTCATGATGAATTTCCATGCGTACAGTTCAACTTATGATGTTCTCAGTTCATAGTCATGGGAGCCCAGGCAATTGAATTCGCGGCTCGTTAACACACTCTTATTAATTCTCAGTTGACTTGCTCGACTGTCATTATCCCAAAATATCTATGGTCAGAGATGTAGGCCTCAACAATACTCAAGGGCACATTTAAATTATATTTGAAAAATAACTTACAACAGAATTTTGGGCAAATGACATAAAACATTTTTTTTGTTTTATGGCGGATTCCTAACAGCCCTAGATTAAATTGGAAAACCAAGGTCGTTGGCAAAATGATCTCCCATTTAGGACCTATTAGGTCTAACAATTACTTAAGATTTCCTACTAAATTTGTTTCCTCGACCCTCTTTATTAATCTGAATAATTTCTTTGTTGACAACTTCTGTGGCACTCGTTACAACCATTATCATATAATAAACCCCACATCGCATCTATTTGTCACAACCACTTTTGGTAATTGCACAAAGTTTGGAGGACATAACTAATTTTTCTATCTACAGTCCCATTTAACCATTCGTTCTTCATCATTTTCTTCCCAAAAACAAAAACCAGCCCCCTTATTTTATCTGAGACACAAAAACAAAAAGAAAACAAAAAGACGAATAATAAACACAAAAACCAACTTAACGCCTAATGATGATAGTATCCTTCTTGCGATGAAATACAACCACAATAATCGGCCATAAAATTGTCTTCTCTATTTCCATTTCCGAACCAACCCCCATATTTTCCTTCTATTAAATTGCTTCTTAGCAAATTTGCGTTTCAAATTTCCAGACAAAATAGAACCAACTAAACAACAGGAATGCTTTACGATTACTTTCTGCTCGATTGAACATTTAACTCTATGAATTTTTTGTTTAACAGCTTTGGAATATGTATATATGAGTGTATATTTTTATACTTAGAATGTTATTTTCACAATCCTTAAATACGAGGAAAAAGTAACTGAACCCTAAATATAAAACAATTTACATCAATTCCCTTGGTTATAGTGTATTGTAATCGAACTGATATGCTTCTCTTCTCTTCTCTCATGAAATCCAAAACGATTCAAGGAGATGGGAGAAAAAACTGTCGTCATTTATGTCATCATGATTTAGCCGTTTGGGGGTGTTGTAGAATGTAGACTGCTACGAGTATGTGTGTTTGGATTTATGAAATCTACTCTCTAAGTCTATAAATATAAATAAAAAGCCCTCTTGTTGTGCTATTAGGCGGCTTGTTTGCTTAAAAACGTTTTGGTGGCTAAAAGATAGAATTAGGGACAATACGTTTAACATTTCCGCAAGGACGGTTGTTAAAGTTTTATTTGCTCATTTCTGCACTCCAGTGATTCATTACAAAAACTCACAACCGGTTCTCTCTCTATCTATAGTATACACTTTATACACTTGCCTGGACTGGAAGTTGTTGTTACCTCATTTTAGATTCTAATCTCCTTTGCTATTTCAATTTTCCCCATAAGCTGTTTGAAATTGTAACAGCTTAACACAAACGAAAAACAACAATATAAAACAACAGTCAATGGAAAAGTCGACATGGAAATTATCATTTCACTTGCTATTTCCGGCTTTGGACTTATTGCATCCCTTCTTTAGTTTCCAAGAATATTTGATGGGACATTTTGAAGGAAATGTTTCTTGTTTGATAAAATGAGGTTAGTTTTCAGGTAAGCTTATTTAAACGGAAACCGGCCAGGATAATCGATTCCGCCGAGACTTAAGACAGTTGAAAACTAAATGACTGCTGCCAAATTCGTATTTGAAAAGCTAAAAATTCAAAAACAAATTTGGCAATCGCCGAAAAATCATTTCTACCGGCAATAAGCTGACTAATACAATTTTTTGACACACAGCCTTCTTTCAAAGATTCCTGAATTGCTTGTTTCAAAAAACTTAATTGAATGACTTCAATTGGAAAAAGATTTGAAGCCCTTCTCTTAAAAAGAAGCAACTCATTCAAAAGTAGTCGGATGTATCCACTTAAAATGAATAAGACAAACAGGTACAACTGTTTTTTTTTTCTCAACGCCACCAAGAGTTTTATGTGAGATGTTTGTAAATTAGAAATCAAAAGACCAAAAATATTTTAATGCAGAAGTCAATTTCAGACTGAAATAGAAAACTCAAGAAGTGAAGGGAGTCCTTTGATTCCAGTCAAAGCAAATGCTTTACACAGTCGTAAGATCGACTAATTGAAGTCATAACACATCCGAGTGATTACCAACCACTGCGATACAACGATAGCAATGCGACTTTTTAATTATTTTTCACATTTTGTTCATATATAAACTAGGTCATATGTTAAGTTAGATTGAGTTTCAAGTCGATTATGCACACACATGCACTTCCTTTGAAATAAAAACTTTGAGTTAAATCGTTAAGTTTTGATGACATCCGGTTAATTTTAGCTATGATGATTGCAGTTCCTATGTATTAGCAGTATTTTAGATTTGATGGATTAGTTGTATAGAAATTAAAAACAAGGTTTTTCCTCCTTTATTACGTTTTCTGTTTATGGACGGTTAAAACTTCCTTGCAAAGTAGCTACTATTTGGTTGAAGTAGGGCAGGGTGTATTTGAAGATGGTGGGTTTGTTAACATTGCACAAAGAACAAATAATTTAAAGCTAGGAAACTTGTTATGCTAACACGTTAAATGTCAATTTTTCAAAGCAATTTTTGAAGCAATGATTTTCAAATTTTTAATGACATAAATTATGGTCAGTTTATCAGTTGCAGTTTCAACTCTACTTTCAGTTCAAATTATCGTACTATCATAAAGATAGTTTCATAAATTGAGTTACACGAATGTGGAATACCTAACCAAACTCAGTTTTCCACGGCATTCCGATATTCCAGTATTCGAAAAAGAGTGCATCGACATTTCCGGCATTTAGTGCTCGCCACATAGAAAAAACATCAACAATCAATTTAGTTCCACAGTGGCTAAACTTCTGAATTCAATTGAATTTTTATAAAACGACAAAATTCCCGTCGAAAATTGAGTTTAATACTTGGAACTTTTTTCGTAGTGCACATTATTTTGCATGCAATCACGAAATATCGTCAACGACAAAATATTTACAAACAGGGACAGTAATGCCAACTCACATACGACACCTGTAACTTAACTTCATTTACTTGAACTCAGGTTTAGTTTACACTCTAAAACGAGGCGAGTTGAACTCCTCGCTGAAACTGAAGTTCAAGTTGATGAATTGAGTGGAGGTGACAAATTTTTTTTTTAAATTTAAAGCTAATCGAGAGGAGTCAATCAAGAACCAGAAATTTGTAGGAAAATCAAGGAGAGGCACTCCTTTTTGCTCGAAATGTTTGAAAACAAAGAAACTACTCAATGAAAAGTTCTCAATTATATAAATGGTAAGCTTAGAGTTCACAAAAACATTGAGCATACCAATTACAGATATTTTTTCTATCTATCTATCTATCTATCTATCTATCTATCTACAGATATTTTTTTGTAATAAAATAAAATAGGCCCCAGATTGCTCCTTCGAGGTAGACCGAGGCGCTTCAATACGGGTGTTCTTTTACTCGTGCACGGATGCCGGCCGATGGGATCCCGAAACAACGTGCTTCTATACTATTTTTGCAAGTACCAATATTTTTTTCAGTTTTTTCTCTCGTTTTGTTTATTTTCCATCCAGCAAGAGTTCACCCGAATAATTTGCTGCAACACATTTTTGTTTGTTAAATCAGCTTGTTTCTTGTTATTTAAACCAACTGATCAAAAATGTCTATTGAATTGACATTATTGTATTTGAACTAAAATCGAAAAATATGAAATATCACCTCCTTTTGCTCTTTCAATAGACAGAAAAGTGGCAAGTGTTCAGAGTATATTGCTATGATTTCAATTCAACAAATTTCTACAAAGAGATCAAATCGGTTTGGGCGTGGCTAGAGGCTAGATTAGATTAGATTTAGGGGACGGGTAGAGCTTGCTCAGCTCTGGGCACTGCGGTGTCTGAATGAAACCTATTAAGCCAGCCCATGTCAGGTTTCAGGGCAGTTCTCCTGCTCCTGAATTGAACCAGAAGTTACCAATCTTCTGTGGTTGAATGAGTTTGAGTTTATCTAGGGGGACGATCTCATAACCAAGTATTTGCTTTCTAAGGCGGAAAAGTGCTGGACTTTCTGTAATAATGTGCAGACATGTTTCTTCGTTTTCGAGGCATATTCTACAGATGGTGTCCGCTACCAGCCTCATTTGGTGAAGATGTTTCTTTAAAGAACAGTGACCGGTTAGTAGTCCTGTGCAAATTTTTAGGGTTTTCCTATTGAGGTTCAGTAGGAATTTTGATGTTTTTCAGTATATTCTGGCAAAAAGAGTTTTGAACAGGTTTGGCCAGATGAGTTACTCCAAGCTTTATTTGATTCCTCCAGTAGGATGTTCTTGGCAGTGTGTTTGAAGGTGCTTTTATTTACACCGCAGAAGGGTTCAGGACCGACGAATGATTTAGATGCGCCGTCTTTAGCTAAGATGTCTGCCTTCTCGTTACCATCATAGCCTTTGTGTGCTGGGAACCAGTGGAGGATTACAGTGTTTTTCCTTGCTAGTTCAGAGAGTGATATGACTGTCTCTTGGACTAGTTTGGATCTTATGACAGGTGAGCTTAACGCCTTTAGTGCAGCTTGGCTGTCTGAAAAAATGAATATTGTTTTGTTTTTCGTGTTCGATGAACATATTATTCTCGAACATTCGTTAATGGTAAAGACTTCAGCTTGGAAAATGGACGAGTGACTGCCCAGACTTACTGAGAAGTTCGTTCTGGGACAGTCGCTGAAAAAGCCGGAACCTGTACCAGTTTTCATTTTTGAGACCATATCTTTGTGTTCTCCCAGTCTTCCCTAGGGGGGATGACAATGGAGAAGTTGAGTTTGAAGTTGTACATGGGAATAATATCATCCAAGCACATACTAAAGGTATTAAGTTTTTCTAAACTTTCCATTATCGACAGATGTCCTTTCGGGTTTGGATGTGATTTTATGTGTCCTTGATGGAAAAGACGGTGGTTCGCCAGTCTTGCTTCCATTTTTATGAAAAGGTGGATTGGGGGTAGTCGGTGTTGTACGCATGCATCCAGTAATGCATGTTGTTGCCAATCTTTGAATCTTTTCAAGGTTAGAGGCTAAATGGGATCGCTATTATACGCCCAACCGTGAGCTGTTGCCAAATTTATGTAAAGAAACTTAACAATGTTTTTCCATTGTCACAAAAAAATACCAAACCATTAAATTTGACGTTTTAAGAAGACAGCAGAAGTGCCTGAATTTGAGAAGTAAGGAAGGGCTTAAGCTTACCGCAGTCAATTAAAATCTTCTTCTTCTTCTTCTTTCCATTTCCGGCGTTACGAGTAGTGATCTTGAAGCGATCACAACTCTCCCACTTTTCTGCTTCACACTAGTGATCCGCCTGTGGGGTACGCCGCCTGACCTCAGAAAGCGTCGGCAAGCCTCCCGGTTTTGGATTGTTCCATGTCTGAGGCCAACCAAATGCTGCTGTTTTTGCATTTGCTTGTACCAGGAGTGTTTTGGCCTGCCTTTTCTTTTTCGTCGCGAATTTGTTGAAACGTTGTATGATATTGCCTTTTGGACGGGGTTCTGCGGATCTCTCCTTTGAACATGACAATACCAACTGAGCCGGTCGTGCTGAATTTTGTCCGAGATGGTACTTTTGACATGAAGGCTTCCACGGATCTTAGTACTTCTAATTCGATCAAGCTTTGTTACTCCTGCTGTCATCCGAAGCATCTTCATTTCGGCTGCCGTCAATTTGCTCTCATACTTTTTGTACATTGTCCAACATTGTGAACCGTATGTCAGAGCTGGACGGACAACTGCGGTGTAGAGTCTTCCCTTCAGTTTAGGGGGCATTTTTCGATCACAGAAGATAGCGGAGTTTTCTCGCCACTTCATCCACCCTACGCTTACTCGATGATTGATGTCGTCATCACAAGTTGCTTCACTATTGATCATAGATCCCAGATATTTAGGTACAATATCCCACAAAAAAAAGGTAGGTATCCACTTTTTACTGACTTTTAAATGAGGGTGTGATTTTTCGGTTCAGCGCGAAAGTGATCTTTTGTTTCTCTCATTTGCGGATCAGTTAATACCTTAAAGTTAACAAAAAGCGCACCATTAGTAAATGATGCTTTGCTTAAATAAATAATGGGGCACAACAAAGCTCGTGGACCCCAACGTATTTCAGGGACCTACAATGTTTTCACGATTCTGAACGGCTAAGTGAAAAAGAGCTTTTTATGGCAATGTTTGGACTTGCTAATTCCTCAAAAGGCGATACCGGCAATAAAGCAATGGTATTTTTCTCAAAATTAAACCTTAAACTTTTACGTATTAAGCAGAGATGCCAGCCATTACGCCAAAGGCACTACAGATTATACCTTAACGTAATTGTTTAAAATCAGTTTAAAATCATCAGGAAATCAGTTTTTACCTCCGCGAAACGAAACTTGTCGTTTTACACTTTGACAACGTTGGGAAATACTAAAAAATTATTTCCAAATTTAAGATTGTGTAGCCGAAACTGTGCTTCTTTGGTCTTAGCCGAAATAAAGCACCCACCGCCACCGCAATTGGCCGCCTCGGAGCTCTCATTTCACCAATGGTCTTTCTCTTGTGAGAAACGGTAAAAGACCGACGTTATGTCAAGCATTTATAGCCAGAATTATCCTACCAATCCGAGAGTTACACCCCTAGTCGAGACCAGCAAGGTCTTGGGAAATTGGAGTGACAGAATACGCTATTCCGAAGCCAGCAGAGGCAATCAATTGAACGACGCGACGTTGTGTTCCATAACAATTAATAGGAACGTTTGTAACTTATGAATGAAACCATAATAATGCAATTTAATTACGTTCACTTTATTGCATTTTTAAAAAGAAAATTGCATTTGACGTACCCTTTATATCTTTGTGTGTTCATATCCCTTATCAAATCAAAATAAACAAATAATTTAGTTTGTCACTAGGACATGCTTCAGGACGTGGTCAAAAAAGTAGCATGCGTGAGGCTTACGATAAAATTTGCATTTGCAAACTAAAAATATGGTCTACGCACGTACGCAAGGTTCAATAATGGAAAAACACGCAAACTCTTCTACTATCATTGAATTACTCTGCCAACAAGCAGTCTTAGGTCCAATTAAACTTACATTTAAGGTTAACAACCTGCATTTATTTATATAAAAATAAATTCATGTTAAACCGTTTGTATAAAACTAAAACTTAAAATTAAGG
This sequence comes from Melanostoma scalare, assembly GCA_949752695.1. NCBI lineage: Eukaryota > Metazoa > Arthropoda > Insecta > Diptera > Syrphidae > Melanostoma > Melanostoma scalare. The sequence goes on along the minus strand of OX456984.1, from coordinate 208,072,181 downwards.
ATTTTAGTGACACTTTGGAACTGAGGAAAGCGGCTATTGGACTAATTTCACACAGACACAGAGTGTGTGCTGCTTTGACTTGGCATTGGCGAAAACAGAGCTAAGGCTCGACCTAATTGAGTAAAGGACACAAATCATAAAGACTCTTATACCGAAACAAAAGATTTCTTATTTTGGCCCACGAACAGAAAATATATCCAAAAAAGACGGATAACCACATGGAAGCATTCTAGGACCTACATTCTTTCATTTCATTTATTTTATAAAACACCTTCAAATACGCAAAGCAAATTCTTAACTTTATTATTAATTTATTTAAAAATGAAATCCGATATAGTACCAACGACTCACCACAAATGGGTATGGGAGCATGAATGCTTGGTAATCCTCTTGGTATCCATTCCATCATTTAATCCAATCAGTGAATTTTGTTTTCCAAACGGGAGAAATATATTTCACTTTATATGTAAATCGTGATTTCGATATAAGTAGGTATTCAAAGTCACTTTTGACACACACACACAGTCGTTACGCTTACTCAAAACATGGGCTTTTCAAAAGGGCAAAACTTGGCAAGAGTCTCATATACATTCTGTCATATTCTTTTTATTAAGTAAAAACTTTTCCCATAATCTTTATTGCTTCATAAATATTTTTATAAAAAGAACAAAATCACAGTATACACTTAAAAAATCCGGAGAAAACTATTCTCAGAGATAAATGTGTATTAAAATCGGATCAATGACGCAAGGAGCACACACATAATACCCCCGGATAACCACGATATAACGACGCTACGGTGACGGTGACGACGAGGAGATGACAACGGCGGCGAAAAGCGATACCAACGATAAAACGACGACACGACAACGACGACATCAACGGATGAAGGAAGGATACTAGAGCTAGCTCAGGCGGGTTGGTGCCTTTACTCCTGCTCCTGGATTTGCTTTTCGTGTGGTTGCATCTATCTCGATTCTCGAAATAAAATATGTAAAACTATATTGCGATGACGATGACACGAATACAAGGACGAAAAAATGCCGCGACGATGTCGAAAAACTCGGTTATGGTGCACTCATCTCACAGCTTTACTCCTCGTGTAAGAAAACGGAGGAGGGGTGGTTGCAATAAGCGAGAGAAAACCTTTTTCGTATCTACACCTTGGCGGAACCGCGGAAAAAAATCAAGAAAATATTTTTTCACGTACTCGTCGTCTTCGTTGTCGTCTTTGTCAGTAACAGAATACAACGATATAAAACAGAAGAATTACAAAAATCTTTTTATTTCAGAAACTGTCAAACACACACAAAAACCGGAACGGGATTCACCAATCGATTTATTATAATTAATCTCGACCGGATGTTAAATAAGGGTTAAGATGGATTTAATGATTTAAATCCTTTATGGATTTGTCTATTCCTCTATACACAAAGGTATCACTCTACAGAATATCCTTTTTCTTCCTTTTTTTATTATATTCAACACAAAAGTTTGAAGCTATCTATCTGTGTGCACACATTTAGTGGTGTTAACCGAAGACGACCACACTATAAACTGACTGACATCAATCTTGGGTTGTTTTTCCTTCAGATTTTTCTGCCACCACCACACCATCCGTACATAGCAATTTTCCAGAGCAGTATTCCTTATATGTCAGCAACTACACTATAAACACAAAGGCAAGTTGCACCCACACTAGTATCTTGGAAGAGCACCAAAACGACACAACGGTGTTTCGTGTTGTCGACAGTCAACACGGAGCGCATGGAGATTGGTGCAGTATGTTGCTTTGGAAGAAGCGCGACGTTAGTTATTCTCTATTCGTTTGAGGCTATAATTATCGATACCCCATCCAGAGCGAGAAGGGGTGCTAGTGCCAGTGCCACTGTACCAGTGCCAGTTGGCTTGGCAGTTGCCAGAGTCAGTTTACCATATACAACAGTACAAACTACATCAGAGACAACACACTGATACACTACGCACCTTTGGTGCCTGCATATTAAATAAACTATGGCCAATGTGTGTTTCTCACGCAGCACAGGAAAGAAAACACATATCAACAACCGACCGAGTATAAGCAAGGAAACAGGATAACACGCAGTCAAACACAACAGATAAGAGGGCGAAAACAATAAACGATGACACGACAACGAAATGAAATACACCCCTATACGAATATATCCTGTGTAAGTCCACAGGATATGGGGTTTTTATATAGCGGAATATGAATTTTCCATCTAACTTCATCAAAGTCCTACTCGTTTTCTCATACCTCGCTTCGTGTGTGAGAGAGGAAGATATACCAACTCTACAGCAAGGTTTTTTCTCAGAGAGACGTGTAAAGTGTAATATAACGGGGAGAAGGAGAACCTTTCCGTGAGATTTCTGGATATGTAATGTAAACTGTCACACGGACACGATTACGGTTAAACGAGAAAAAGGACTTTAAGTGTTGAATAATGAAAAGAATCAAAACAGCAGCGGGAATAAAGGAGACAGAAAAAAATTAAGACAGGGAGTGGGAAAAAGAAAGATAAAAGGCAAAAGACATTGAGAAATCTAATATTTGCGAGAGAACAGTTTTCTTCTTCAAAAAAAAAAAGTGCTTAAGGACATAATACGAGAATGAAGATGGAAGGACTTTGTTTTTCTTTGCCTGCTCTTGTGATACTTTGATGCTGAGAGACCAGGCAAGTGTTGGAATCTGGGAAAAAAGCAAAAAAGTCTATTATAAAGGTCCCAGTTCCATCAGGGAAAAGAGTGTTGCCATCATTTGAAGACGCGAGTAAGAAACGTTTCTATGTTTTGGTTTGGTAAGAAATTTTTTCTAAGCCCCCAAGACTAGATCTTCTCAAACTATTTTAGTAAGTTATAATGCAGGTTTGAGATTATTATTAATTTATTTTGATGATTTTATTGCATTATTAAGACAAGGATGACAAGGGAGACGGTTTGTTGAGGACGTACTGTTAACACCTTACCACTGGTGGGGGCATATTAAAACCATGTACTCAATAACTTAAATAAAACACAGAGAACGTTTTTTGAGCGACCACAGTGGTAATCGTATTCAATTAATTTTATTTATCAGTCTTCTTTTATTATGCAAAATTTGATGACATATTTCATATTATAATTTTCATACCCACGATAAAACGTGAATATGATCTCCAGCACGGCAGCTTTTGGTGACACGAGGCAACAAACAAAACAGCCTAGATGCCTTGTCAGCACAAAGTATGTACGAACTTGTACACGCAACACGAACTTGTATCTGCGTACAAGGTAGGAGTTCGACGTTCGAGTTTCCCTTTTTATCCACATTTATCGCCATTCTCGAGTAATTAGCAAGCCCTACGATAGTAATTTCACTATCATGAAATGCGCTTCTTTTCGAAAACATGCCAAACTGTTTTACTCAAACGTTTGCTTAGTTTTCAAAACGCAAAATACAAGTGTTATCATCTGACACTACTTGCCCAATGATGAGATCAGTCAAAGCGTGCTTTGTCCTGAACCGCTAATAGCTTCGTTTAAGATCAAAATCACGTTTGTGTTTGTGGAAGCAACAAAACGCACTGGGTTCACGGGAAGCACTGTGTCTCGATCACTACGTCATCGAAGGCTGTAGTTCTTCTCTAAGAATGTAATTTGTAAAGTAGGCTTTAGTGAACAACCAGAATTCTACTGCTAAACGCATAGTTACTATGGAGACAAGCGTGACACGTGAGGCGTGATTTGATGCGTGTTCGACGTTCAGTGCAGCGCAAAGCACAAGTCGAATGTCATTTGGTTTATGAGCAGATTGTCTACCGAAATATTAAAGACTCGAATGATTTGGCCTTTGGTCCTTAATAGATACTAAAACATAAACTGGTTTTCCGAGAAATTCTGTACCTCAATTACAACGCCCCCAAAACTGTAGAGCTCAAGTACCCAAGTTTTACCCCAAGTTCTTGAAAATAACAACCATACAAAATTCATCAGCATTTAGAACGACAAAATTCAGCCAATATGGCAGTTCCGCCACAGAAAGTCAAGTGAAACCACTGCTTTTCTGTGTTTGAACTACCAACACTAACACTGTCGCACAAGTTCTCAAAAAAATACTCAAGTTCTTCTCTCTATCCTTACTACACTGTCGATTGTCCCCCTAACGACTCAAGTTAAAAAATCTCTCGCTCTCTCTCTCTCTCTTTCTCTTTCTGTATGTAACAGTACGAGTATATGTGCTAAAAGGAAATTGCCTCTCAAGTAAAAGTCGAAGCACGCGCGTGAAATCCTTGATGCCCATAACTGAAAACCACTCTGTGTATATTCTGTATTGTGATATCCATTTCCATGACAAGGGGGGTGATATCGGTAATGGTAACTGTCCTTTTGTAACGTTATAGTATGAGGGTGTAAAACGCAAAAAAGAAGAAGAAAAAAAAAACGATTGAAAAGAACCCAGAAAAAACGAAAGAAACTCTCCAAAACCATAACGGAAAATGTGGTGAGAAACAAAATGACTTGCTTGTCATCTCGTCGTCGTTGGGGAAGGGGGGAGGGCCACTAGAGAGAAGGTATACATTTTGAAGTAAGAACAGCAAAATGTGAACAAGCCCCTGCACCCTCTACCACACACTACACAAGCAAAATCTCTACTCCCTCTTCCATCACCCTCAGCAGTGCAGTGCTGCCAAAGGTCCTTATAAGGGTGGGGTTGGTGTTGGTGGTTTTTCTGTGTCCTGCAACAAAAAAAAAGAAGAAAAAAAAGAAAAAGAATAGTAAGCAAACACAAACAGGAAAATATGCTCCCCGAGCAAAAAGACCGAAGAGCATATCATTTCCACTCTTCGTCGAGAAGAAGTTATAATATGCCATTCAAAGGTGGGGGGCTTACAGCAGATGGCGCTGAGGTGCGGAACGAAGAAGGAAGAGGCATAGTGATTGGCAAGGATCGAGCAAGAGGCCGAGCGGGTGAGGAGGTCATCAGGATGATGGGGTGCCAGAGGGATGCTGGGGTTTTTAACTAATATCAAGTAAATTGATACGTGACCCTGCATTTAAATACCTTCATTGGTTGGGCGGTTATATCTATGCCTTTGCCTAGCCCGGCTGAACTAGGGGTTGTTGTGTGATTTTATTTCGTCTTATTATACTACGAACACTATGCGAACTTCGAGGGGGTTTTTGCTGCTGCTGCTGCTGTTGTTGTTGTTGTTGTTGTTTCGTGTTTTATTGGTGTACCGCTTGAGCTCTTTTGCACTTGTGTAAATATTTCGGTCTCATATTTACAGTTTAACTTTAGTTTTACCACACAAGTAGGTCTGGGGTAGGGTGAGGACATTGAAAGTCCAAGAACGGAGTGTGTCGTCCTCTAACAGGCGGCAATTTTCGTCCTGTTGAAAATAAGTTCAGGCAATTGGAACTTCAAATGGGTATAGGAGAGGAGTGAGTGCAACAATCTACTATAGAGTGTCGAAACAAAGGTTAAGAAGGGGTACAGGACAAGTGAAGAAGAAGTTCGTCTCTTTCCTTCTGCTTTTAACAAACTATAGAACTTCTCGCTTCGTTTGTGTGCTGTAATTCATTGTTTGTGGTGGTAATAAAGTTGTATGCGGTGAAGGGTCGGCGTGAAAATATGTAATAGAGACGACTTGGTATTTGCAATAATTGTGCAAGGGTCGGTGGTTTGTCGGCTGTGTCATCTTGATGCAGTTATTTTTGTATTTTTTTCTGTACTGTTGTTGTCTATAGCTGTTTTTAATTTTTTTTCAGAGGGTTGGTTTGGGTATAGGAGATTGTGTATAACAACTGTAAAACGCTCTCCTGGTTTTCGTCTGTTATTTTAATATGGCAGAGCAGTTTTAGAGAAAGGGCACCTTTCCGAGTGAAAATAAAATAAGGATATCCTGTGGTTAAATAGAATTTGACCCGTATGTCAGGAGGATGAGCACACAAAGGTTCACTTGGTTTTTAATTGATTCGAGGTGCAAGATGTATTCACCTAGGTGTCATTTTTTATTCGAAGAGTTTGTATATTTTTCATTTAATCAATCGATTTATTTAGGGATGAGTTGTGTTTGAGGTTGGCTTTCAAGATTTTAAGATAACTTAAGGAGATGATGTTAACATCAGTATCTAAGCATATATCTTCTGAAAGGATTGCTGGTGTTAGAGAAGGGCGGTATTTGCAATAATGAGATGTATGTTTTAAGCTATAGCTCCTTGCGTTGGGCGCCATTTGTCTTAATGGTATGTGAATGGTATGTCATTGCTTGTCATGTTTCTTTATAGCCAAGTAGATTCTTCCTTACTAATAAATAAAAACATAAAAAAAAAAACAGAATCAAGCTACCGACCTGTAGTTGGGCGCCATTTACTTACAGAAAATGATCAGCTTTCCTAGAAAACATTGAAATATCAAAAGAAAAACAGCCCAAGATCACTAAAAAAGCGTTGAATCATCTTATTTGTGATATTTGAGAATGGGCTCAAAATATGAGCATATTGGAAACAGGTTCTGGGTTTCACTCGGCCACCAAAACGAAACACATGGTTCGATGAAGAATGCAGGCAGGCAAATGCAGCCAAACAAAAAGCACGACAAATGCTGATGCAAAAACGAACAAGAGCTGCTTACGATCAGTATAACGAGATCTACAAGGAGAAAAGAAGGGAAGAACACCGAATTCTCAAAAAGAAAAAGAAGCAGCATGAGAAGCGCTCGTTTGAGGAAATAGAGAGGTGCCATGACAGGAACGAGATTCGGAAGTTTTACGAAAAGGTAAAAAGATCTTGCCAGGGTGGCAAACCCCGAACTCAAGCCTGTAAAGACCAGCAGGGAAACATAGTTGTAGAGTCACAGTCGCTACTGAGGATCTGGAAAGATCACTTCTGCAGACTGCTTAACGGCGATGAGGACACAGATTCCGCTGTCAGGCAGATTGCCCCATTGAGCTTGGACGATGATCAAGAATGCCGTCCTCCCGACCTAGAAGAAGTTAAGCTTGCCATATACAAACTTAAATCAAATAAGACTGCAAATGCAGATGGCCTTCATGCCGAACTTTTCAAGGCAGCTGGAGACCAGTTGGAAAGGAGCATGCACCAGCTGATCTGCATGATATGGTCGGAAGAAAGCATGCCCGATGAATGGAACCTCAGTATCGTATGCCCGATCCTAAAGAAGGGAGACTATGCAGGATGACTATGGAGAATTCACGCTGCTCCGTAAAGGTCGGTAACAAATGTCGAAAAAGGCTTTAGGCAAGGCGACAAACTGTCATGCGATTTCTTCAACATCATACTTGAAAGGATTGTAAGAAACTCCAACGTCAACACCTCCAGAGGAACAATCTTTCAAATTGTCTAAATGGTTATTGAAACATTAGTGGTCATCATTTTGATTGTTTCCTTTTAGCCAGATACTTGTTAGCTAAATAGGGAGGCGGATACTTGTTAATTACCAGTAAAAAATTGAGTACCTACAAAAATAAATAGAATAAACATCACGCAATCGAAATGGTGTTGGGCGCCATTTACTAAGCAATAAATTATCTCTTTCCTTATTATGACAAGATCCTTAGATCTAAGATCTAGAGGTGAACATTTCTTTGCAGGAAGTAATATTCTTGTGCTTGATATTTTTAAAGCATTATTGGTAGCGGGCTCACTTTTCCCAAGAACACTGCATCGGTATATCTTATTTTCTCTAATCCTATATATGCACTTTATTTCTATAACTTTTTAAGGTTATTCAAAACCCATTGAACGTTGATGTGCGCGTTAATTATCAAAAATAAATCATCTTTATTTAATTTGATGTTTTCTCACACAGCTTAAATTTATCTATTTATTTTAGCGTATGGAAACATCTCACGCTAAAGCAAACGGTACCCTTATTTCCTAAAACGATAAATCCTAGCCATTTCATGTATCCTTACACCCCAATGAGCTTTCTAACAAAACAAACAATGCTTCACACTAAATCCCGCTTATCACTTTGTCATGTGCAGCGAAACGAATTTTTTAATTCCAAACATTACGTTATATTTAAAACCGTAAACGTGTCATTTTCATCGCTTGAATGGATTTTATGTACTCGTAGTGCCGTTGGGGAAGGAATCTCAGTCAAGTAGCGTATGCATTGTAGACTTATCCACATTACATGCGACCAGCCTAATGCCATTGTAGTTTAAACGAATTTCACCCCGTGGTTCCTTTTTTGTCAGAAGTCCTTTTTTATTTTGATTATCTGGCCCTAATTGTCATCTTTTCATTGTTACTTCCAGCACTAGATTATTTTCAGTCAAATTGAGAATTACAACTAGTTTCTGTTTGCTGAACAGGCAAATGGTTTCAGAGTAATTGGGCTGAGTTGATGTATTGAAATGTTGTTGATTACTACTTCTAATTTGCCCAAAATCAATTTCAATCTTTAAAATATAAGAACAGTGCTCAGTTTGGAGGATAATATTTTACAAACAAAAAGAGCTACGAAAACACCAACACTAAATTATCTTTTACTATTATAAGAAACTTTTGAATGATTTTCGCTGTTTGTACAAATAAATGTACAATTTTAGCACGAGGTTGCTTTCATTTAACTTTTGAAAAAATGAAACGAAAAACACAAACACAAAGAACAAAACTCCTACAAAAAGATAGCAAAAAATTTGTTACTGTAACGAAGCAAAGTATAAAGAAAAAGAAAAAGACATTTGCTATGGGGCCATTCCCTGGAGTAACGCCCGAAACGCACACTTATCGACTCATAGAATTGTTAATCCTTATGCTAAAATCTACAAATCTTACAATTAAGATTAAACAACTAAAAACGTAGAGAATTTGACTTTATGCGAACACCTGTAACACCCGAAACGATGGAATGACCCTATGACAGCTGCTTTGGGTGAATACATTCAGTTCCAAAGGAAGTATGTTCGAGTCAAGAACTTTTATCGGGGATCAATATGTAAAAGCGTCACAGGAGCTTCTTGCATCAAAGGTGTCCAACGACACCTCATGTACCTACTTTAAATTTTAATGATCAGCAGCAGGCAGTGAGCATGTTGATGAAGTTCTTCCCAAAGCAAGTTTTTCTATTGCAACGAAACGTTACAATCTTAGAGATGAAGTTGCAAATGCATCTCTCAACAGAACCACTCACTATATTACAAATTATTGATAGTCGATAATTTTGTTCACAACAGCTACTTCCTCCTCAAATCGGACGTTGCAAAAATAGTAAAGAGTTCCGAAAATGATCTCCAGCTACAGGTCAGCATCTCGCCCGAATAAGTTGAGTTTACTGCAGGTGCGTGATGATTAGAAAACTGGAGAAGTTCTGCAGCATAAATTGCATCATCGCGAGAATTCCGTCGTCTTTATTAGAAAAAACCAGCCCCTTATACAGTCACTTCTCACAGCATAACATTGCATGATCGCATCGAATCTCTCTTGAGAATTCTGCCGCTATGGAGCGTTTCTTGTCAGGAACAGGCAGCTCGTTGTTCTTGCAAGAACTTCACAAAAATTGTGATTCAGCGACTTTAGCGCGTAAAAAACTCTGTAGTATTAGAGACTTTGGTCATGTAAACTGTGTACCAAGCATCTCTCATTCGTAAATGGGTCAAGAAAATTGAAGAGACCAGTTCAACCCTAGAAAAACCGAGATTTGGGCGACAAGGATCATCAAAAAATGTTAGAAACGTGGACCAGTCAGTTCATAGGGATCTGAATTCTCCAATTCGGAAGCCTGCAAGAGCTTAAAACGTGCACGGGTCGTCATCACATCGCATTTTGATATCTGTCAAGAATAAGCTAACTCTTCCCTAGGAGGAGAGGCCACATAAACTGGGGCCGAATTACCGCATTCGTTATCGAGTACTACGTGACTGAATTATGTGAGTTTGTCACAACCACTTACGCTGCTGAGCAATCTAGCACCATAACTTGACACTATCTCAGAAGTAATCGAACGGAACTTGAGTCAATAGATGGACAGTCGACTGATATTGTGTATTTTAGCGAGAATTTTGATATAAAAATGCCACTCACTCACTCGATCACTGATGCGGTAAATCGAACCCTGGTCTCCACGCAGTTCTGTAAAGACTTTTTTTCTTTTTCAACAATAGAGTAACACGAAATCGCAAACATCGCAGAGTCGACCTGTCGAACCGTCACGTCATCGTCAGTGGCAATTTCTGGAGTAAATAATAAATGAGTTCCCAAGTAAATTAGTTCCCGTAATGTGAAAGGGAAGACTTCCATCTAAATGTGAATGATGTAAATTTTAAGAATGACATTTTCAAAGAGTATACTGTAGTGTTGATGAGTTTTTTAGTGTAGTAAATATACTTTTAAACGTCACGTTATCTTCTATTTTATCGACTCACTTTTCCACCACAATTAATAAAACTGTCCTTTACTTTCTCTCTTCTAGAGATTTCTATGTGCAACTGGAAAACTGCATTCAAGAACTCCAATGCTCTATCGAGATAAAGCTGTTTTGGCAAGGAGTGAGTGAGTAAAGTCAAGTCATGTTTGAATAGAGACAATATCATACAACATTCTGACACAATTACACCGAACATCGACGTATTGAATAAAACATCACAATAGACAGACAAAACTTCGAGGTAGTACAGGACTTCGTCTAAGTATGATCCGCTATAGACTCAAACTCAAACGAAGAATAACTCTTGCGAACCGTTGCTTCTTTGGGTTAAGAAGGCAATTGAGAAACAAAGCCCTCTCTAGAAAAACAAAGGTAGCCCTTTATAAGACCTTAATCATGCGAGTCCTGTTTTGCGGCGCGGAAGCGTGGACTTTATCCAAAGCGGATGAGGAAACTCTTTCGAAAGAAAATAGGCTACGATGGTTGGGCCATGTAGAGCGGATGGACCCAAACGCTTCGGATCGACGGGTTTTCGAAAGCACATTGCAGGGAAGTCGTGGAAAGAGAAGACCTCGTCTTAAGTTGCACAATTAAGTGCAAGAAGACCTTAGCCGACTTAGAGTGCAAAACTGGAGAGCTCGCCCGAAATCGAAGTTGTTATAGAAGGATGTTGGTTTAGGTCCAAGTTCACTCCGAACTGTTATTCCCACCTATGTTAAGTAAAAAATTCTGACACCATCGCAAAGAAAGAGAGAAATGCAGACCAAATACTCTAAGTGCAATGGCATCAGCATTTGGTTCGCATCAGCCATAGAACAATACAATATGCTGAACAGATATGGTCCAAGCTTCGAACCTTGGGCAGGTCTTGTGCAAAGATCGGGCGATAAATGAAAATCGATAAATCGACTTAGGTAGCAATAGTATGTATTTTAGATGTTAATGGAATGAGATATCAGATGACTCGCCTCCTTCATTTTACTCGAATTCTTCTTTTTCATCGTTTTTAACTTGCGCTGCGCTACGAGTAACATGATCTCGAAGGGATTACAAATCAAGCTAATAATCCACTAGTGGGGCAAATCGTTTAACATCAGAAAACGTCAGCCTGCTTCCAATTTTTAATTGATTATCTGGTTTTTATACAGAATAGCATTAGAATGAGTTACAGAAATGACTAGGGATCACTAGAGAAGAAAAATGCATGAAGTGAAAAATTTGCAAAAAAAAAAAAAAAATGCAAAGAAGAGGTATTTAGGGGGTGGTATGGTAGAAGGTCGCAAAAGAAGAATACAAAAAATACAAAGTTTGATGCAAAAACTGCAAAATTTGAAACAAGTAAAGCTTGCAAAAATGCAAGATTAGCAAAAGATTGCAAAGAATGCAAAAAATATATGACTTTTTAAAAGATGACATTCAAGATTGCATAGCTTTGTTGCTGCCAATTGAGTATGGTTATTAGAAATCAAAGCCCAAAAGCGATTTCAGTGAATGCATTCCACTCGTTTATAAACATGAATTGTGTATCCTTATACACCGTGGTACTTTGGAGAGCCTTAAGGACGAAGGAAACTATGTGTTTTTTGTACCCACCTCAATTACCACGGAAAATTAGTATAAATATTTGTAGTTACAATTTTCACTCAATACCGAAGAACCCCTCTGTTTTCGTGGCCTGGCACCTCGAAAGTAGGAAAACTTACGTTTGTGGAGTCAAACTGTCTAATTTACATTTATGTAACAAAGTTGCAATGCCTTTTGTTGAAGATGCAAGAAATTAAATAGATGAAAACTTGTTAATGAAATACCTCAATACCTACAAGGTAGACCTCTTTTAGTTGCACAAATACATTTATCATTAACTTGGCTACAATCGATAAATAATCTAATGGCTACAACACATATTTTCTTCTCTACCATAGCACCTCTTTTTTCATCCCACTTATTTAGTGAAGGTAATCGTTCACTTTTTTAATCTGCAACTTACACACATTTTTATGGACTTAAATTGCCCATAGCACAATCCCTCCTCTTGTATGGTATCTTTCCGCAAAGTGGGAATAATAGGAAACACCACAGACCCCCAATCCTACACTTTGCCAGGGAATGCAATAAATTTAAAAATTACTGTCAATATATGGCTGTGCAATAGAAAAGCGGATAAAATACTTCACATTTTCTTTGCTTGTATTTTACTTTCCTCCTCTATTACAAAAGTTAAGTGCCTATACCTTCTGAACGTTGACCCCCTGAAAATGCTGTTTAACCTTAAAGTTCATTGTAGGTATTTTTTTAATTTAATTATAAACAATATTCGTTTCCACTTTAGGTAGGTATAGATCTTGGTATATACGAGCAATGTATGTGCAACAGAAACTTTTTGAAACCACTTCTCTTCCTGGTCTCGAAAAAGGACATTCCTTTACAAAACTTATCTGCTTATATTAACAACAACACATACACACAAAATATTTTATGTATAAACGAAGAGAAAACACAAAAAAGAAAATAAAAAATATTTCACAAGTTAATCTTGTTGTTGGGAAAACAGAAAATCTTTGAGTGACTTGCTCTACATCAGGATTTTTCAACAAAGCCCGAGCCTCCCCCTCTCCCTCTTCATACTTCGTTATGGTAGTGTGTAGAAAGATATTTTATTTTGGGAGAGAAGCAAGCACAAGGAGAGAAGTGTTAGATCATGAGAGATATACCTACTGCCCCACACGCCACACCACTTGCACATCCCCGAAAAATTGTTATAAAAACATGTGTTAGTCTGAGCTTTTAGAATTGTTTATTGGGTGACTGAGTGTGGACGGTACAGGGTGGCTGGCAGCGTGTGGGTGGATGACAAAACTTGGTCGAGTATCCTCGCACCGCACTCGAGAAAAAACCTCATAGTCGACCACACGGAATTTTAATGCAATGAAAAATGCACAGCAATTTTCCGCAAACTTTTCCACAACTTTTATCACTTTTGCCTTGTGGTATAGAGTCGATGGTTAAGAGGCAAGGAGTGTTGCTCTTGCCTGCTAGGAGGTGGCATGTAGCAGCGGCAGGCGGTATATGATGCAGAGATACAAGGCAGCCGAGGTGGTGCGGTGTGAACTGTGAGGTCATCATAAGGCGGGACACAAAATCTAGAGAAAGAGTGAGAAAGATGAAGGCTGCTGATGGGATATACAATATACTACAAGACCAAACCACATTTTATACGAGTGTATAAGTGCTGACATTTTGGCACTTTATTTGCGAGTTTTCTTCGTTTTTTTTTTCCATGTCTTGTGGGTTTATTTTATTTTTGTCGGTCCTCTTGGTTTTTGGTATTTGCAATGAAATTTATTGTGAAAAAGAACCCCCTCGAGGACTGGGATGTATGTGTTTGTGTGTTAAACTATTTTGTATTTCTGGGAAAGTGATAGTGGTAAAGAACTTTGTTGAAGCGGACTTATTATTAAGGGTAAATAGTGTGCGGTTTATTATGATATTCCGAAATGACATTTGGAAGTGAAGTTTTGATTGAAATGGTTTTGCAGTTTACGAGTTATATTTGGTTGAGTTTTTTAGGATGATTTTTTCAATGAGCTTTTTTGGGAATTGGAAGGTTTTTTTGGGACAAGATGAAGTCTTTTGCAGGTCAAAATCTTTGAAAGGAAAAATATTTCCTCGTTCTTACCCATCGATCAGTTTTAAAATGTTCGTTTTCAATAGGAACCTGTCTCAAAAAGACTTTGCCTGTTTAAGGGGCAGTTCCGCAAATCGGATTATTGAATCTTTGACTGTTGTTTCTGACAAAAGTTTACACAAAATCGCATTCGATACAAAAGGATGACCAACAACAAGTAAAATTGGGTAGGATTTAAAGGAAGTAAGAAGCTTATTACGATCAGAATGGAACAATATAGGAATACCTATCGCTACATGTAAACTCCTACTTAGACAAGACGCTTTAAGGATAACAAACCAAAGTATTAACCAAAAAAGTTTGGCCGTGTGTAGACTCAAAACGCTAGAAGAGTTTGTTAGCATAAACTGCCTATAACTAGGTTCCATAGGTGTTCTTACGGGACACTGTCTAATAAAATATTCCAATGATTTCTGCAGAAGCTGCATGGATGAGGAAGAGGAAGAAACCGTTCAACACCTTCTTTACTTATGCCCTGCACTACTCCATAAGAGGAGAACTCATATCGGTGAATTCTTCTTCGACGATACTAGCGACTTAGCTTACATAGACTCTAAAAGTTTGTCAAAATACATTAATAGTTCCGAGTGGTTCGTGATTAACCGGCTAGTCCCGAAATGACAGATTAATGGGTGATCAACTCGTTAATCTCACACCGGGTTTTTTGATATTAGTAGGTGATTAACTTGATGATCTCTGTGGTATCACAATGGACCCTTGTGGTCTAAGTGCGTCAGGCAATGCATGTACGTACATACTCATTAGCTGACAGCCACTTCCACCTAACCTAACCATATTACCACAAAAACAGAGACGGGTAAGTCACCCACATTCGTGAAGTAAGACTTAAGAAGGAATCACTGTGCAAGCAAATTTATATTTTCGGGCACAACATATTGAACTTTGGCATGAACCAAGGCATTTCTCTCAAAAACTCTTGAGACTAGGGAGAAGAAATACAATTACTATTCGGTTAGGTCAGATGGTACTTTTCACGGTAGTACTACTCTCGAAGGACATTTCGAATACATATAGCTTCTTATTTAAATTTCGACCCGAATAACCTTTTTTCTTTCAGCCTCCCAGTTACACATGGAAGCCACTCAAGATTTAAGACGCTACCACAAAAAGGAAAAGTCCCTAGAATAGACCGGTAAATAGGATGAATGTTCCAGCTTACAAATAACAAGACTCGTGCAGAGCCCCCTCGTTATCGTTATGTTACGATTACGTTTCAAGAATCCCGCTCTCATTTACGACTGCTTTTGGCGGTCGTTTTGTTTTCATTTTCATTTTTGTAATTTATTCCCGATCTATGTTGTGACCATCGTTGATTTGGGTTTCGATTTTTTGCCTCTTGTTTCGTAATTCGTAATGCAGGCCCTGATGCGGAATAGGAGCAGATCTTATGTTGTTCTAAATTACGGTAAAAATGGGTTTGATGGTCAATTAGGGCAAAACGAAGTATATGCTGTCATAAAACAACGACACAGAACATCGACGAATTGGACAAAACGTCACAATAGGCAGACATAACTTCGAGGTAGTACAGGTCTTCTTCTGCCTAGGATCCGCTATAGACACGGATAACAACATCAGTGCGGATTTCAAACGGAGAATAACTCTTTCCAACCGTTGCTTCTTTGGGTTAAGAAGGCAATTGAGAAATAAAACCTTTTCCAGAAAAACCAAGGTAACCCTGTATAAAACCTTGATCATCCCAGTCCCGCTTTACGGCGCGGTAGCATGGACCTTATCGAAAGCGGATGAGGAAACTTGTGGTCGTTTCGAAAGAAAAATTCTACGAATGATCTTTGGTCCTTTGGAATGATCTTTTGATCTTTGGTGTGGAGAAGAAGATACAACAACGAGCTGTATGAGCTGTACCAAGACATGGGCATAGTCAGAAGAGTACGCATCGCGAGGCTACGATGGTTGGCCATGGATGGACACCAACGCTTTTGAAAGCAATTTGCAGGGAAATCGCGGATAAAGCAGACCTCGTCTCTTAGGTGGCGCAATCAGGTGGAACAAGACCTCGACCGTCTTAGAGTGCAAAACTGGAGAGAGCTCGCCCGAAATCGAAGTCGTTATAGAAGGATGTTGGTTGAGGTTCAGGTTCACCCCGAACTGTAATGCCCAACTAAGTAAGTAAGTAAGTCTTGAACAAAAGTATGAATCTGCTCCCATAAATCGAAGAAGCTTAAACTATTCCCAATAAAAGAAGTCTACTGCAAGCTACTGCGGTCTGCATCAACTGCGCTCGTAAGACCAAAAGTAAAAATAAGACTACAAAATTATTAGGAAGCTGTAACTGGCATAGTGAGTAGGTCTTTGAGCTACTTGCGGCTACCTACATTGACAAGCGTCCCGAATGAATATTTATGTAGTACCTGCGAAGTGAAAATAAGGACCAGCCGGGATTAGCGATAGCCATCGATTGTATGTTGTGATTATGTTGAAAAATTTCATCTAAGTCTGAAAAGAAAAGATGAGAATGCTGCAAGAGAAAATACATTTTTCAAGCTTCTCACGCCTACCTACATTGGCAAGCACCGCAATGGATTAAAATGTATGTGATAGCTGCAAACAGTAGCGAATTCTAAAGGCCTCTAGAGGGTTAACCTGAGGCTGAAAGGATCCTTATCTGTGGAGTTTGCCACTGGCAACACAAGGACGCATAGGTTCAAAGAAGTTGGCTAGAAGTAATCAACTGTAAGATCAGAGAACTAAAATCTCCTCACCTCAGTCTTGCAGTGATGAGAGGTCTAACACAAGGGTTGAACACAACACTAAGCTTATCTACGATGACTCAAGCATCAATTCCTCTTCCTATTTTGACATGCAAGCAAGTGTCTCGCCATAATTACTCTACAAAAGAGAGTCATTACAGCTCCAATGAGGTTCTCAAATTTAACAATCCCTTCTAAAAAGCTTCTTGTCCGGCACCCAAAAATTCAGAGTGCAAACTTTATATTAATTGCCAACCAATGCACAGTCTTCAACGTTTACACAAAACTACATTTTGTCTACATTCCACAAAAATACTATCGCCTTTTCGCCAACTTGATGGTTTTCTCTTTATTTTACTACCGACATCTTATTCCTTTAGCCATAAATTAATTTATTAGCAAACATTTATATATACCATCAGTGACACTGTGTCCTCCAAGACAATTTAGATGAAGAAATAATTACTAAGTATGGTTATTCTCTATGTTTAAACAACTAACAAGAAAATCTTAACTAACGACGATTTAAAAGAAGAAAAAACACATCTCGATAACATAAAACAACAGCAACAACAACAAAATGCGAATAAATAAGTGCAGAGCATTAAAAAACAACAAAAGCACCCTACCCTTAGTTAAAGGGGTGTCGTAAAAAAAAAACTTTGTGTTTGGTTTTAAGAGGTGTTTTTATGACTCATAAAAAGAGAAAAGCTAATAAAAAATCTGGAGAAAACTTTTACGACATTTTGTTCTTTTACCCGCTTAACAGAGAGAAAACGTTAGCACCTACATACATATATACAGTAAACGAAGCTGTGACATTTGAATGACAGATGGCGAAAGAAAAAGAAACTCCCAGAATAACCTCTGAGCTTAGACTTTGAATGTGAGGCTCAAAGCAATGAATGAAGAGACCAGAACGTGAAAGAAGAAAACAAAAAACAAAAGTTTAAAAACTATAAAAGAAATTGTTCACCTCTCTTGGAATAGAAAGGAATTTCATTAAAGGTCTTATACGCCATATTGGATTATATGTCGGGCACTAGCTTCTTTTTTTACGGACGCAACAGAGATAAAACTTACTAAGATATAGTAATATAAAATTTATGTCTCGAAGGAATCTAGCTCAGAGGTACTTGACGAAAATGTGTGCAGCAGTCTCGAACTCGAAGTCTAACAGATTGAAAGAAAACAAAAGTGTATTTAAAAAGTTCATCCCTAAAATCAGTTCGCCCCCTTAAAAAAGTTATGCCAAAGTCCTTATGCTCGATGATGACATTTTAATATTACGGTTATTCAATCCAACACACACTCCAATCGTGCACTTGAAAACTCATAAATGTGTGTACGCGTTACTTACAAACGAATGGGTTTCAAAAACTTAAAGGCTTAAATGGTGATTCGGTTGGATGAGTACCTACTTATCTTTTTATTGGTTTCTGCTTTTCTTTCTTTTTTTTTCTCTTTGACGTGTGGTAAGTTGTGATGTAGATGTTCGTTATTTAGTTTGAAGATTTATTTCGTTGATTGGTTTTAGCTTTTAGAGCTTATGCTGTGTGGTCGAATTGAACAGGTACTTAACTTTGAACAGGAAAGTTTTTATCTTTCGGTTTGGTTTAAATTTATACTACAGCGCAAGGACGGTAGTATAAATTTTAGAGTTGTCGGTATATTTTTGTTGAGGAAGTACAGTTCATATTTTTACGCCCTTCCAAGCAACTGAAGGAAAGTTTAGCATTAAGAATATTGAACTGTTCATAAAAAAGTGTTTCGCGGATAGGATGGAAGAAATAATCGTTCTGAATCGAGCCATGAATCTTTGGTGTTTTGTATTAAAATTTTTGGAGCCATGAATCTTTGGCGTTTTGTATTAAAATTTTTGAAGTTAATTCGAACTGTTTCCTACCTCTGGTGGGGGAAGTGATAAAAGTACGAAATGGAATTCTGGTTGGAATGAGTTTATTTAAAATCAAATAATCACACTCTTTTAAGTCGTTCATTTGTAAATTCAACTCCGCCGCTGATAAATTTTAGCGCACACTCTCTTATGAAGCAGACAAATTCGCACTAGTTGCAAGGCCACTTGTAATTACAAATTGCAAGCCCCGCATACATGAAATTATTACTGAGCGCTCAGAGAGAGAGAAATGCTCAGTAGGGCTATTCCAGAAAGCGCGGCGGATCGTATTTAAAGTGATAACTCAATTGCGAAGCGCTTCGCTTTAGGTTATTCTGAAAAGCGAACATGGTTGGAAATTAAACTTCCAATATTTCCATTTGGAAGTCTTATCCATCCACTCAAATGTCATATATTTCCAAGTTTTTCCAATGAAATTTCCAAATTTTCCCTAGGTATCAGTTGGAAAATATTTTCAAGAACGGAGATAAAAGCAACATTCTTGCTAATACAAATAAATTTTTAAATGCTGTTAAATTTTCTTTACTTTTGTTTTATTCATTTGAAGGTGATGCTGGTTATACTCTCGAGCCGTGGTTTATGACACCATATAAACAGAGTTGGATTTTGTTTGTAGAGCATGAGAATAAGATCTCTTCACTTTTGGCAATCAATGCGGTGGTTTCTCTAGAAAAACTTTGATTTTCATTGATATTGTTCAAAGAATTTGGTGCAATATTATTCCCTGCTCCAATTTTTCGAACTCTCTTGAGTTCGGAGGTCTAGCAACCGTAATACGTCTTCTTCTTCTGTGGAGAATTTGGTTCTACATTCTGGAGCATTTAACAATCCTTTAGCTATCATTTCGTGTTGTTGCATAAACTCAACAAGTATCAAAAATTGTTGTGTCGTGGTGTGTTTTTGACTCCTTTAATAAAAAAAAAGAAAATTACTCTCAATTCAATTGACGATAATTAAATTTTTCATTATAATTGCATTTTTCTATCAATCCGCTTGCAATTCGACACTACAACACCTATCGCTTTTGAAAACGAAATGAATTATGTCAAAAAGGTATAGTTTCTACCAAAAAAATAATGACGTTTGAAAAGGGCTTTCGCTTTCCATTAAAAAATAAATAAAAGCGATTCGCTTTTGAGAATACGAAAATTCATTTCCGCCACCAAAAGCGATCAGCAGCGCTTTCTGGAATAGCCCTCCAGGAGTTCAGTAACGAAAGTTGAAGCAACAAGGTTGGTACTGCATTATGAACGTCCTTTCTTAATGAACACTCTCTAATAGATTAGATGAACCATACCACACAATTATCCGACGCAACTGTCGAAGAAGCTATTGAGGCATAGATGTCAAAACCCCAGCTTTAAACTAACCCGTAAAGGCTTACAACGTGCAGTTCTCGGTTTGGATCGATGGGAAATGTTTTGAAAAGCTTGACAATCACTCTGCTGTTTCTACTTACCAGGGTCTTCGGACGCCTGCTGATTCTGTCCTTCAGGGTCTTCGGACGCCTGCTATTTTTACCTACCAGGGTCTTCGGCGCCTGCTGTTTCTGCCTACTAGGGTCTTCGGACGCCTAGTGTTTCTACGTACCTACGGCTACCTACAGGGTGAATTGCCATAACTGATTGTGCCACTGGAGGTAGTAATTATAACCAGATCTAATAAACGTTATTCTTTTTCTTTCGCAGTCAGTGCGATCGCTGGCAGCACCTATAGCATAGACGCATAGCATCCCGCAAATCGCATTGTCCGCAGAGGGATCATTTGAATTATCTTAATAGTATATTTGTCAATTATAAATAATCTCAGACCAGTTCTTACTAAAAGAGAGTTTCTGACCTTTTTTGAGTTTTCGAGTGTTTTTATTCACTGACCTTGACCCGAGTTCTACCCCGAATGGGAAATTAAAAGCACGTCACAAGATCTCCAAAGCTATGGTTGAACGCAGCGCTGCAAAAACTTAGAGAAGACACTAAAAGTTTCCGCAATATCTGCAGGTTCTTAAAGGATTTGTATCCATCGAAGGACAAAGATTTCAAAGAGTGAATTCAATGATCAAAAGATTGCATATTACACTGAATTCTGTAAAAGTGTTAAAGCCATCAACAGACTTTTAAAAGTCCTTATTTCAAGAAACAATTGACGGTTAATATACAGTGGAAAGTAGTAGAGACGGAAAATGCCTGATATTTCGACTAACAATAGTCCAAAAGGCATCTCCAGATTACTTGAACCCGAAAAATGCAATCAACACTGACATGGTTTCGAATAGGAACAGATTAGTATAGTAACTGATGAGGCCACTAAGTCGAGCAGGGATTAACAGCTCCTGTGCTAAAAAAGGGCTTTTTGGCTCAAACCTCTCTAAATAAAGGGTGTTTCCAAGACGTATAAAATTATTTCGTTTGACACAACTGGCACCTCAAGAAACCATCATCCCATCCCTTTTGGTAAGCCGAAAGACCATTCATTGAGAAGGGTCGTATGGTTATGAGGAAACCAGTTATCCTAAGATTTAGGTATTTGGTATCACGTGAATACAGTGGAAAATTTTAAAGAAGGTCTTTTCATGACCAGATTCTACTCTCGAAACACCGTTGAACTTCTCTCCCGTTGATATTTGAATCATGGACTCTCTCATGACCAACCCACAACTTCCACAAGTAGTTCCTAAATAACCGCCAAAAAAATCCTTTTAAAGCAGAATGTCCCATACCGTAGTAGATTGCTTTTCCCTCCGTAATTGTGAGTGAATCATGAGACTTGATTAGCAAGGCGTGCGTTAAGAAATTGACGATATGCTGTCAAAGCTCAATCTGCGTTCAACAATAGTTTACTTAGCATTGGTTTGAACTTGATTGTAACATAATCTTCAAAAATGGCTTCATGACGATGTATTTGGTGTAGGTGCAGCACAGCACACCTATAGTCAGGCACATACGCTACCGTCTTCAAAGCGGAGGGGTATATTTTCCTAATTGCCAATAAACTAGTGAGAAAAATTTCTGTGACAATGGCCAAGCTGTGTTTACCGATCAACAACTTCGAAATCGATCTAGAACAATAAAACTTCTCTGAATATAGTTGAAAGTTCTCTTTACCTAGTCTAGTCTTGTTCTCTTGGCCTAGAACCATCATGGCATCACAGAAAGTGAAATCGCTGATGAGCTAAGCAGGCAGAACTTTAATCCTACCAGCATTCTTAGAGGGGTTTCTATGGAAGGTGATCTAACCTTCCTGTCTAAAGAAAGTTAATTTCCTGGTAGTACAATAAGCCGTGTTCTCACTGTACAATTAGTTGGACAGACTTTGGCTTGGACGACCAATGCTTGATAGTGTGAACCCTCAGGCGACCGCTTGGCCAACTTGTTGGATGGTTTTCAAATATTTTTGAAAATCTAGAAGTTGGATGGAGTGGAAGAGTACGTGACATAAAGTTGGACGACAAGCTTGATAAGTGTGAACGCAAACTACATCCGACCATCCAACTTCCATCAAACGAAGTCTGTCCAACCAATTATACAGTGTGAACTGAGCTATAGACACAGAAGTGCGGAAGAATTATGAAGCTTGTTATTATTGTTCCTCTAGTGACGGTAGGCAAATGAAAGCTGCTAAGCACAAATTGAAATTTTAGCCCTATGCTCAAATCTAAAATGTAGCAATAAAGCCCAAGAAACCTCACAAATTTCAGTGATCTAAAAATTGTTCCCGATTCCAAACGCCTAAGCGAGAAATTCCTCTCCATGGAAGTTAATTAACTACACTAAGAGGACTTTCCAGTTCCTCGCGAAAGACGATACCTGAGGAAAAGTTATCTCTAATAATTACGCCACGGAGTTCACCGCCCTCAAATCCGTATTACTAAAATGTCGCTGAAAGAAACAAAAATAAACAGTATTCAATTCCACATCTCCAGTAGAGGCCACCCTTTACTCATTTAAGAGTTTTGAGTTCGGCACTATACAAAGCTCACCAACAATTTTACATTATCAAGCCTTGAAGCTTGAACAAACAAATTTTCCCTGAAGGCTTTGACAACAAGTCCAGTAGGACTCTTAAAACCTAGATTTGCGAGTGTATTCATTAGTTAAGCCTTGCTGCCCTAAACTTTTATTTCTAGATTCCTAACAAACTCTTATTTTAATCAATTCTGAAAGATAATTTATTTAATCGCAAATTTATGTCCGAAAACGAAAAACACGTCTGCATTTGTTAATGCTATATCGACTGTCAAAATCGAAAAAAAAGAAAAGAAAAAAAAACATATTCTCCCTTCACCTTACTGCTGAAGCGAGCGCACAATGCATAAAGCCACAAAAGAGCACTCCAATAAGCGTGTTGCGTACTAAAAGCCAATTTATATGCGAACATCTTTTCAATTCACTGAACATAAAACCTCTTCTACACCCTTAAGCAAAATTATTCTATCCATCAACCATATCTTCTATACAAGCCTTTACGCACATGAAATCGAATACCCGACATACCATAACCTCTAAACACACGCAAATAACCACTCATTGCATAGTTGAGTTAACTTTTTGTTTGATTTCGTCGCACAGGCGGCTGTCAAAAAAGGGCTACAAATAAATAATAACCACCACTGTGATCCTGTTCAACTTCACTTCACTTAACTTTATTCGGTTACCATATCGCTCTTCACGTTTCATCGTCATCGTTGTCGGTCGACCGTTCTCTGTTCTCAAACATGAGCGAACGTTGACGACCTAAAATGTCGTTTTCGTCATCGTCATCGTCGACGACGACCGACCGACCGACGGCAAGGACGACGCCCCATTATTCAACCACTTACTCATTCATTCATTTATTCAATTCATTCATTCAAATATAAAGCAAATCACCTCATTAGATGATGTTTTCCAAGGGTTTGGGGGTGTTAATGTTTCCTAAGAGGGGCGTAAAATTGTGGGCCTTACGGTCTTCGCAATTTTGTTTTTGTTTTTTTTTTTTTGTATTGCAGTGTGCGCACATATAGATACTTAATTTTATTATTCGTTCTATTAGGTCCCTGGGCTCGACACCCCACTGAATTTAGGGTTGCCATTTGGTAATTTAATTACGGACACAAATATTTTCACTTCATTTGATTTTATATTACTTTGATGAAACATCTAGGCTGTTTAGTGTTTCCGTGCGTTTGTTCGTTTCAATGGTACAATCAGGAAAAACACTTTTCATGCAAACCATTTTTTTTTCTGTATATATAAAAAGAAGTGCACGGTTGGTTGTGATCGCATCATTTGAGAACGGCTCGACCGAATGAAACCAAATTTTTGTGGTAGTTTAGAAGATGTTGGTAGATGAATTTTATAAAAAAAAATCTGAAATCGGTCGACCCGTTCCCGAGTTATGGCTGAATGGCCACTTTTGTCCATATAAAAACTACTGGAAACGAAGGACGAGACCGGGATCCTTAAAACTATGGACCCGTGCAACGCCAGGCGGCTCAGCTAGGTATAATATAGCAAGCAGAAACGCCTCCAATTGAGCATGTGTCACAATTTTGAAATAGGCTTCTTTTTAAGCATTGCACCAAAGTTTTGCTAAAGCGAGGTGGGAAAACCTTTGTCATATAAATTTTAAACACCAGTTTCCTTCGGAAAATTATAGTTCTACTCTAAAGCTACTTCATTAGAAAAAAGAGTAGTACCTTTAAAAACAATTAAAATTAAAATTATTGCGAGTGCCGCCGAACATTCGATGCGAAAAGGTTCGAAAGCTTCGATAAATTTTCCTTTTGGTATTGCGTATCTCTATCGACAAGGACTTCTGTTACTGTGAATAATGAAAGTAGTTATTGTGAATAAATCCTATAATTTGACACTTGAGCTAGTTTAAGTGATAGTAGAACGCAAAAATATAGACGATAACGACCGAATTCCAAATTGAAAGTATCGAACAATAAGAATACGCAATACCAAATTTCATTTTCGATGTTCAACTATCGACAACCGTCGCGTCGTGTATCGACAGCCAAGCGGAAATAAGGACCTGAGTTGAATAAATAACGCTTTGACCAATTGTTTAAATTATGTTTGTTTTTATATTAAATTGGGCTTTTTGGTCACTTTCATTTGAATATGCAAATAAAAAACTTTATTTCATATTTTGACCTGAGTTGTTAATTTAGCTCAAACCTTTTTTCAGAAATAGTTCCTTTTTATAGCCAGTTCACTTCCTTAGTATAGTTTTCGACTCAAGAAAATCATTCACTATTCTTTGGTTTCTCCAGATGCTTTTCACTTTTATATCAAACGAACAAGTACTTAAACATACCAATGTTCAATGAATATGCGCAGTCAACAACAAACTGCGCAGTGCTCGCTGCAGAACTGAGTTCAATCGTTTAAGTTCAGTTCAACTGCGCTGAACGCAATTAGTTCAGTTCATAGCTGAACATATTTAAACTACATCTGTACGCAGTAAAATGAGGTATAGTTTGTCCGCATGCTTCTTTTGTTGCACTGCAAAATACAAAAGCTTGTTAAAGTGAATTAGTGAGCTAAATGAACTATGTAACTCTGCAGTTTGTTAAAGAGGGCTCTTTTTGAAAAAGTTCGTTGGTAAATTACCTAAGGTAAGTCAAGTATAGCGTACAGGACTAACAAAAAATAAAGCATTTCAATAGTAGTAAGCGAATAATAGTAGTTCTATAAGATAGGAGAGCATCTAAGCATTTTGCATATGAAATTTCATGAAAGTAAATAAATTTCCACATCAATGGAAGTAACCAAAAACAGTGACACTTAAACAAAAAACAAGCCCAAACAAAAACCATATTTGGACACTAATTTCAATTTTTTAGACGAAGAAGAAAATACAACACTCTATCATAAGCTAGCTTCAAATGCTCATTTGTACCACTACAACATGTTTTCGTACAATTATAAAAAAAAAAAAAAACTAAACGCGTTAGATGGCAAGCTTCTTCACCCAACGGACAGAGATGGCAACAAAGGGGATTTTAGAGGATTGCTTTGAGCAGAAGAATTATGAGTGTAATTTTTCTGTTTACTCATTTTTTTTCTTATTCATTTTTCGAATTTTCGGTATAAAGTTGGTTTGGACGGGTTTTTAAGGATTTTCTGAAAATGCTTGTCTGGATGGTTTGATATAGTTGAAGTGATATCAAGTATTCTGTTTAGAGAAGGGAAAAACAATTGGGTGTGGGAATGCAGAGTGGTGTGATTGTGTGGTGGAGGGTTGTAAAAAGTTGCTAAACTTTTTATGATTATCTCATAAATTATATTGAGTTATAGGAGGATTATAAGAAGTAAAAGATACGAATCAGTTTTAGTACTTGATGCTGCTACTTTGAATTACAAATTTTTGTGTGTTTTTGTTTGTTTTGTCGCGCACTGTGCAAAGACGAGACACTCTCTGATATTTTTGGCAGTTATAAACGAATAGTAAGTATTACGGGGAGGAAAGTAAGAAAGGGAGGGAGGACAGGAAAAATATTTTCGTTCAACGATTATCGGATGATGAAGATTTAGATTAGTATAAAAGGCAAACACTTAAATTGGAGTTTTATTTGGAATATTTAGAGTGATAAAATATTTGATGACTGGTTGTGTTTTCTTTTTTTATTTGTTTTTCTTCGGTTGGACTTACTGTCGAAAATAACAGTATGGCCAACATTTAAGTGTAGGGAGATGTTTACTTTACGGTTGGGTGTTGGATGTAAGTGGGGCCTAATAAAACGTGATGGGTATTGTTGGTAGTGAAGAGTATACAAAAGTAGATACTGGATTTTTTTTGGATACTTGATTACTTGGAGTTTAAACCATATTCTTCATCTTAATCTGCTAAGTGACAAAATGATTGTTGATAGTACCCCTTCAAGCGAAAGGATTTTCTTAAAAGTTAAATTCTGTGAATTTAAGGCTCACGAAGAGGTTGGCACTAAAACAAACAACGTGTTCTAATAATTGCTTTTCAGATTGAGAAATGAATAAAATAAATAGCTTGGCGCAACAGCATTTCTCTCAACCATACCTTGTGAAGGAATGGAGGGACCTACAGTTTTTTGCCAAACGGCTAATCGAGAAAGAGCTGTTCATGGCATGAGATTACTATCGGAGGGTTTGTCAATTCCTCCCCAAAAGGCGACACCAGTCGATAAACGCCTTTTCCCATTGATGTTTCTGAGTTTCGAACCTCGAACCTTCTCTTAACAGGCAGAAATGCAAATCATTAAGCTACGGGCACCATACTCAGTTTTAGGAAGGAGAAATTAAAAGTTAAACAAGTGCTTTGTTTTCTGTAAAATGAAAGAGTTCGCACGAGAAGGAATAAGAAATATAAAAAACAAAAAAACAACGAGAAACCAAATGAAGAACGTTTCTATTTGTAGAGCCGCAGCTGGTAGGATCATTCTTTGTCTGATTTACACAGCCGAATGCAGCTGGAACTTAAACCCATCTAAATAAAACTCTCCTCTTCCGGCCAACGGCATGCGGTCAATAGTGGAAGCTTCTCGGATTTCAAAAAGCTTATTGCCATATCAAATAAAATTGAATATCTACTTAAGATAATCAATCGTTAATTACAACCCATTTTTTGGGATTATAAGGAATCAGAACCCAATGGTAGCCCGCGTTATGTCAAAATGAAGATTTTATCAATCATTTTAAATGGTGTAGGTATTTTGTTTAGAAACCTTAGCCTTACTGTTTAAGCACTCTCTGTAGCGTATTCCAAGCAAAAGAGATGCAAATAATAATTATGCCCGGTTCTAGCTCATGGAAAACTCCACGAAAGGATACAGAATATTCTTGGACAACCACTTGGACGTCAAAAAATATGAGCATAAAATCTCTAAATCAAAATCTAAGACAGTTCAGAGCAGTTTGATATTCCCCTATCCTGTGTATTAGGACATAGCGACATTAACGTTACAGAGGTATGTAGAGTCGTAAACATTGTTAAACAAGCAGCAAAATTATTAATATCAAGAGGAAAAAGTGATGTTTTAGAACCAATCGCTCGATGCAACCAAATAAATGCTTAAAATAAAACCCCAAATGGACAAAAGGCACCATTTCCCATCCCATTTAACTGCTTCACAATAGTGACCAGCTAGTAAGGTACGTTGCGTTGACCTCAGAAATGGGCGAGTTTGGCTAAGATCAGTGTTTTTGAAGTTTGAAGGCATCTGAGAAAAAGAATTATGTGTGGAAAAAGTATTTTGAGTAGCTTAGCGACGCGTTTGATCAGATCAAGAATGTTGTTCATGCGTCCTTGTGAAAAATCTGTGATATTTAATTAGCAATATCGAAGAAAGGTGTTTTAGGTGTGGTTATGTCTTTGAAATAATTTCGTTTGATGTTTGATGCTATTGATTGAAAAACCACAGACGAGTTCGGGGCTTGTGCATTGAGATTGACAACAGCGAGTATAGCTAGGCAGTTAGCTTCCTCTTTACCCGATGTACACCTTCATTTCTAGGAGCTTTAGTAAGTGTAATCTGATTAAGTGTAACTATTTGCGCCAGGGATGATATAAAGCACTTATGTAGCTAGAACTCATATCCATTCAAGGTCATGATTTTGACTCTAGGTTAGGTTGAAATGGCTGTCAGGAAAACAACTGACACACTTAGACCAATATTTGGTCCATTGTGATACCATAAACATTATGCGAGGGAGTGCCTCACTTAACAAAACCATTTGGAGCTTTTGATAAAGCGAAAGAGATGCAGTGTATCTGTGTTGGTTTTGATTCTAAGTGAATGGCAATACGCAATACCTGGTATTCGTAGGCTTCTCCCAATACATTTTCTACTGCATAATTCAATTAAACTCAATATTCAACTCAATTTTGTTTAGAAACACAGCATGCGACCCTTTTTTGGGCATTTCGCATTGTATTTGACAACAATTCGGGCGTAACAGCAGCAATTTCCGCTTTGATACTAGCTTTTAGTTGTTCAATAGTCTTTGGTTTGCTGGCATACACCTTACTTTTCAAGTAGTCCCACAGAAAAAAGTCCGGTGCCGTCAAATCCGGCGAACGAGGAGTCTAATTGAAATCACCCTTTTCTCACAAAACGCGTCCCGGAAACTTACTCTGCAAAAACTTCATAGCAGCAACTGCGGTGTGACAAGGTGTGCCATCTTGTTGGAAATAGAAGTTCGTCAGACCGTGTTTACGCATTTCCGGAGAAACAAAGTGCGCCAACCTCTCACGATAGCGTGCACCGTAGATTTTCGGCAATACTCTCTCTAACCGCTTCAACAACTTCATTGGAAGGTCGCGGACGCGGTCAAATGGGTCGCGGGCGCGTAGCTATACAGACCCGTGTTCAAAGAAATTTTTCACCAAAGTACGAATTGACTTGGTGGAAGGCGTCGAATGTCTCCCACATTTCTTACGATAGGCACACACAGTTTTCACAATTGAACGATTGCTTTCGATGCACTGCGCTACAATTTCAGCCCGATTTTTTGCTGTGAGTCGGTCCATGAATCTGGCTGACTTGTCAAAATCGGCTGAAAGATAGAGGAGTTATTCAACATTTCAATAGGTCCTTTCTAGATGGCACACCCTGTATTACTAGGAGCACTCGGAGAATACTCATATGTCCCTTAAACTTATCTTTTGAAGTTGAGTCAGTACGGGGCGGCGATCTATTTGATTCTTCTAGATTTCCTAACGAACTAACTAACTAAAGGTTGGACAGTATGTCTAAAAACAAAAATAAGAGCAAATAGGGCAGCACAACAAAGCTCTGGGAAACTCAAAACCTACCGCATTTCATGGGCCTACAATTTCATACCGATTCCAAAAAACTAAGTAAGAAGTGTAATTAATCTCCCATTTCTCAAAAAAAGCGACACATGTGGAAAAAAATTATGTTTTTGGGATTCGAGCCTTGAACTCACACGTAACAGAACCATTACGCCAGGGGGAAAATCGCAGTCATGTCTACACATTCTTTTCTTTCGTTTTCTTTAAGAACGCGGCGCTTATGAGAATGGCGTCTCGAAAGGGTTTCAGACTTGTCCGCCTCACACTTCTGATTCCGCTGCGTTGTACGCCGATGCTTAAACAGGTTAAATTAGGCCCAAAACATTTGTTATTTCATCATAATGTTGGGAGTTCACGCTGGGCCCAACGCCCAAATGATGATTGAAGAAAATACTTAATGTGGTGGAAAAAAAAGATATTACTCGTGAGTTTCATACGGGAAAGAATAATAAAAGCTTGTCCCTTTCTTTTACGTTTTTGAAGCAAGAAAAAATAACTCACATATCCACATTTTCTTTTTTTATTAAAACTTCTCCAAATCCATCTTGTTCTCTTAGTAGGAAAACAAAAAGCGAAAAAATACATCAAATTGCCATACATGCCATTCAAAGTAACGACATTGATACCAACAACTTTTATTTATTACAAGTTCTTCTTTAAGGGTTTCCTTACTTCCAAACTTTAACCCTTTTGCCACCCCTGTGCGTCCACCCCCACACGAAAGAAATAAAAAAACAGAACGAAAAACTGTATGCAACAGCAACTTTTATTACTATCAATCGAACCGAACAGCCTTTCAAATAAATCCTTAAGCCTTACAGCGACTTAAGAAAAATCTCCCCCTCTTATTTCTATATGTGGCATTCATCCAACAAAAAAAAAATGGTTCGAAAAAAAATGTATTTCATCTCCATCGATTTGGAAATTTATGCCTCCGAAAACAACCTAAAAAGAGAGAAAATCCATGTTTTAACGTAAAGACGGGATGAAGAAGTACGATGAAGACGACTATGACGACCATTTCGACAACTTTGGAAGAGATGACGTTTTCAACGACAAGAGTGTGCCAATAAGAAGGATAATATAACTGTTATTATTTGCAATGGAATAGCTGGAGTTGACGTGGAGCATAGAAACGGGGTTGGTTGAGTCAGTCTTTTGCAAGACAGGATAACCCAAGATCGCTGTGGGTAAAATAAGCGTTAACTCGGTGGTTTTATGAATACTTTTCAGTCAAGCATTATGTGGGAGTGCAAAAAAAGGAGGAACGTAGAATTGCAAGCAAATATTTGGCAGTCAGTCAGCCGCAGTTCAAAAGGGGGTGGTTGGAGTATATAGACCCGGGGAGTAAAGCAATTCGATTCGAAACTCCATTCCCTAAGGGATAAACGGCAAAATAGAGATGAACAAGCAAACACCAACGATAAGAAGCACGAGAAAGAAAAAAAAAATGATATAGTCAGAAGAGAAAAGAAGAAGAAGCAAAACATTCATAGCAGGCTGCAAATATGGTGGATTTCTCCAGCTCATCACAAACATGTTACAAAAGATAAAAATATAATAGGCGGGTAAAACAAGGGTGTGATGGGGAACGACGTTTTTCTCTCAACCATACATAACTTTTTACGATTCCGAACGACTAAGTGAGAAAGTGTCTTTCATGGCAGGGTAAAGCCTTGCGCAGCCTGCGATTGCTATCCTTTTCTTGCCAAAATGAAACACATCTAACCTTATGAAGTGACACACATATACGTGGTTTATGATACATTTTATGATCGCAATTTCAGGCAGCGTAGATTACTCTTGGAGGACCAATAAATTGCTCGCGGAGGGCAATACTAGTGGAAAAACAACTGAATGTTTCGGGATTCGAACCTCGAGCTATCACGCAACAGACCGACAACTTCACTGCTATCTCACGGGCATTAGAAAAGATAAACCCTTCAAATTGAAAGCAAACATTTTGAAATGGAAACAAATGACTTCCAAACCCGTCTGCATTTGCCTCAAAAGCTCAGGATCCGCATAACGAATAACGAAACGCGATGAAAAACAAACGAAACCCAAATTAACGCCACAGTATAGACCTATTATGAATTACGAGAATGGATCCATGAAGATGTCATAACGATAACAAAACGACCGCTAAAGCAGTCGTAAATACTCATAGGAGCGATTATCATAAAAACACAAACGATAACGAAGTTCTTTGCGAGTATCGTAACTTGTAATACGCACCTAGTTTGGACATCAACTAACCCGTGATAAGCAACTTTTTTCCGTTGTTATGATGATAGGCTTCACGGAGCAGCTATGGAAACGCGGTTTAAGAATCTTAAAATATATACACACATAGAATTACTCTTTCAAACAAAACTACGTAGAAGCTAACTCCCAAAATCAGAAGCCCCACAATTGAACGTTAACTAAATTATTGTTAAAATTGAACAGCGTAAATTCATCTGGTGGTGAAATTCTTATAGAAAATCCATTGGAATTGCTAACTGGGTTCTACTTGTTTATTTATTTTTTCTTCCGTTTTATTAGTCAGGCATTAGTAAGTGGATATCCTTAAGCTCCCAAAGAACCCTTCCTATTACTTATGTATGACTCTAAAAACGAACTGGAAGTGAGAAGGCCTCCTGAATTCGGTTGCTGATTTTTTTTTGGTTTTTTTACGTCTCATCTACACTTTAAGTTCGCAATATGCTTTTGAATTCGATTTTGTTGGGTTTATTTTTCGCCTTCATTCCATTTTCGTGTTTTCTTTTTATTTTATATTTTTTGTTTTTATTTCGTCTTAGTTTCGACTGAAGAGAAAATAAAAAAAAAAATAAAAAAACCAAAACGAATGGTATTTATGGATTGTGAGTGTTTAGTATAACTTTTGTGCCACACGCATAAGATTCTGCTTTTGTTGGTGTTAAGTGGCAGTTGTGCTGATGCTCCTAAGGGTTGCTCTGACTGTGTTCTGTCAGATCATGTTACACATTTTTAAGTTTTCCATTTGATATGTTTTTTTTCTTTGGGGTTTTGGCTGGTTGGGATTGTGGGACACTAAAAGAAGACACAAACAAACCATTGAACAGCACAACGTAGCTAAAGCGTACTTGTGTAACTTAAACGAATTTTGTTATCGGATTAGGTTATGATCGTGGAAGAAGTAGAAACAAATACCTTGTATGACATGTTCAAGAAGGAGGACCCTCGTCAGTTGATTTGTACAGGGGAAAATAGACTTTTTGAACTTTTAAAACCTTAGTTTATTTTGGAATTATGTAATCGACACGGAATTTGTTTACAGGGGGTAAAATAGGCTGTTCCTACACAAATTATTGCTGTCGAACTTTTTCTATTTCCAATGAAAAATGTTTTCAGTGCACTGAGGTTAAGTTTGCAGAATCAAATGAGGACTATGCGAACATTTAGTTGAAATAAGTATAATCAACAAGAAAATAGAATCAGAAATGAATAAGAACTTTCGGCTTAGCTCTGAACACAGGATATAAAATCAGCGTGCCCACTGCCAATCGCAGTTTCCTTGATAAGAGATCAAAATTAGAGACAATCAAAATTATTACAGAACCCACAATAGTCTATTCCTGCCGAACTCAACTATTAAATTAAATTCGACTGTTGCATCGATTCACATAACCACAGCTGGTTTCATTCTCCAAATTTATGTCTGGTTTACAAGAATACCAAATTTGTCAATGGCGGAGACTAGGGAAGATAAGCATATGCATTACTTTTGTGAAATCACGAACTTTCACAAAAAAATCAGCAGTTACATCATACGGATTTCATGTGGAATTGCTTCCCAAGCCCAATTATCGCAATCAGACTAACAAATTTTGAAACATCAAAAGGTACAGATTCAAATATCACATGCAATTATAAGACATTTCTGATGAAAGCACACATATCATTGAGTAATTTAAGCAGAGAAACACAATTATATGAGTTAAGCATAATTAAAATTAATATATGACGCCACATATCGCCATGAAGTCAGGTCTAGACCATATTTTGTGCAGTGATTTCTGAGATCCTATGAAGAATGAAGTTTGTTGATTCCGAACAAATTAAGAAAGGCATGTAAAGTGCACAATCACAATCTCAAGTTAAGTTAACAAGTACATCAAAAACACGTCTTCTGTAGACTTCTCTTACATTTCGAAATTTAACATTCAAACATTAACAATAGCAGGAGATTTAAGTATTCACTCCTAATATGAATTGTGTTTAAGAATTAATCTTATTGCCAGTCAATCCTTAAGAAATTACGTAATAGGAAACATTTATTTTTGGCTTTACTTGTGAGTAAATTGTGTAAATTAATCCTCTGTGCTTCATTGACTTAGAATATCTAGAGAAAGTCGTTTTACAATCCTTAAGAATGTAGAGAAAATTTTTTTTTAGGTGCAGCCATATGATTCAGTCTTTGCTTTCAGTGAAAAAGTTTTAGATTTTCTTCAAACCATATACCGAAAGAGTTTCCATATGTTAACGCTCAAATACAATTCTGTCATGTTTACATAAATGATACCTTTTCTTCGTTTCTTTCATTCAAGTACCTAGGGTAGACAAAATTAAAGAAAAACCAAATAAATATCATTTAACTTTTGCGACCAAAATGCCGAGTCCCATCTAGTTTATAGTTTTTCACGATACCCGTGAAATTACTTTCTGGAGCAATTGGCAAGTCTTCTCAAAGAGAAAGCGGATCCTCACTTAGCCGTTCGTTTAGTCAAAAAATTGTACGTCCCCTCCATTGCTCCCAAGTTATGATTAAGAGCAATAGGCCTGGCTCTTGCAAAATATTTGCAAAAAGTTATCACAAAAGAAGTATTCAAAAATATTCAATAAAAACACGATGGTACTAATTGATAGAGTAAAAAATGGCCCTTTTTTAATGATTGGGTGGTTTATTTCTCGCATATGAATTGAAGTCAGTCTAGTTCTTCTTCTTTTCTCTTCTCTTCCATTTACGACACGAGAGTGTTCTAATTTTAAAGGGGTCACAACTTTTCCACTTATCTGTTTCACACTATTAATATAAGCGTATACTACGGCTTCAATCGTTAAGTGTAAAGTTATACATAAACACAAACAAATTAGAGATCTTATTGATATGCAAGGCTACTTTCCATACAATAAAAAAATGTACACAGCAACATGTGTTCATAATTTTTAAAAACATTAACAATAATAAGCTTCTTTAAAGAAGTTGAACAGTAGTATATATGGTCTTCCAAGCCATAATTAGAGACCATAACTAATGCACGTCAGAAAATAAACTTCCATATTTATAGGAAAGGATCAAATTAGCCAATGTCTTCAGCAAACAAAGACACAAAGTAATATACTTTTATTCAATAGTTGAAAGATTCAATGTCCCTTTAGACGAGAGAACTATAGAAAAGAACTTTATGGTATCGTTCATCTTTCTATTATCCTTATAACCATTTTTCATGATATTAGAACCAATGCTTCGGCATAGGTGATATAGTGTATAGCACTGACGAGTGTCCCCATTTATTAGATGCAGGAAGTATGTGACTTAGAGGTGTTGCTCATAATGAAGCGTTCTTTTTGAAATTTGAATTACTGTTCCCATGGGAGTATGGGAATGAAATATAGTTCGTGTTAATCGGGGATACTATTTACTAGCTACTATCGCTTTCATCAAAAATTAAGAACATCAATGGTTCGTTGCTCCCTGCTTCATCTTCAAGCACCTTCACAACAATGAGCACAAATTTCCTCTTAAAGAATTAGAACTCCTACGGACACATACTAGACAAATATGAAATTCCAGAGACAAATACGCATGGCATACAAAATACTTTTAGTTTTCATAGAGATTTGAGTAATAATAGCAATTTGTTTAAATAAATGCTTATTCAAACCAATCATAGATCAAAAGTTATGGAAATGATCTGCAATTGTTTGCCGATTCCAAAGAGCTTAGGACGATAGCGACTTTATGGCAGCGTGGAACGTGGTTGCTCTCGGAGGACATGCCAATTCCTTGCGTAAGGCGAAAACGGCAGTAAAGCCTCGAACTAGTAAGTTACATGCAGACGCGCACACTAAGCCACGGGCATCACATCCATTTGTTTTTCTAAGTTTAAAAGAAGATCGAATTAAATATCATATTAAACATTTAATAAATGGCCAAACCCATTCTATTATAACTTTAGTATTATGTCATGTATTTAACCGTTAACTCCTCTGTTACTTTCCCTCACTCTTTTCTTACTTTTACTGAGTGAACACAATGATTCACAGCCGCATACGGAACCGTAGCCGCAAAATATTAAGTACACGTGAATACAATGATGAATACACAACAACGCAAGCCGGAGCCGCACAAATTAACTTTATTTTAACTCTTGCGGCTGCGGCTGCGTTTGCAGTTCATTGTGTTCACACAGTTAATTGTGACAATTAGTTCACAGACATGCGATCTTCATTGTGCGAGTGCCATACATCAGCCGAGATCACATCCACCGACATTCCAACAGAAACAAAAAAATTCATGTCGCACCAATGTCCGTCGTTGGAGTTCATTTTTTGAACAAGACATGAGAGCTGTTGGAACCAGGGCATAAACTTGACACTTTGTAAAAATAAATTGATATTTGTCTTCGTTCGTAGTGAATTTTCGGGACCCGTGATAGAAGCAAAAGGACTTGACATAATTTGACCAGCAGTGGTTGAGAATAGGATGGTTTTGAAGCTAAAATGCACTGTAGAGACGAAAAGTCTTAACTAGACGACATTTCTGAAAATAATTTCAATTTTCAACTTGGAGCAAACAACAAGTGTCCAGGTTTTCATGATTTTAAAATGTACCTGTTGTTTCAAAATCCTAAGTTGAGTTTGTTTTAATTAAAATAAAAAACTCAGTTTGAATCCTCTTCACATAGAAAATCAACACCTTGTTGAAAGCACACAAGTCTCCTTTTGACCACAAACAAATTTTATTGGATAAACTAATTTCTTCTCTGCGTAATAAGTCAACAAAGCCCTAGGTTAAGTTTAAATCCCCAGCTCTCTGGACATTTTTATAAATATTTAATTTTATTCGCAAAATGACAACACTCACTATGTTTTGATGTTCTTCTCCACTAACCAAATACTCTAAAAAGATAAGTCGACTAGGAAGATTATTTTTAGTAAAGCTTCGTAAGATTAAATAAATAAATTATGGGTGGCGCAACAGAGGAATGAACCCCAGGGTTAAGCGCATTTATCACAACTATGCCTTGTAAAGGAAATGGAGGGCACCTACAATTTCCGCCGGTTCCGAACGGCCAAGAGAGAACGCTTTTATGGCAATGAATTTTACTATCGGAGGACTTGCCAATTCGCGAAAGGCGATACTCGTGAAAAATGTTTGCTTCTCTTAAGATTCGAACCACGAACCTCCGGGTTAAGAGGCACACATGCTAACCACAACCCCACGGGAACCGCTTCGTTAGATATTAAGCAAAATATAGGAGAACAAATTATGATTTAGTTTGGAAAGAGTATATATTCTCAATAAAAGAAACTTCAATTTAGCATCATGAACGCCTATTTTTTGTGTGGCCTTTGGTTTGGGAGTCTGCTTAAATTGAAGCAGTTTTGTTCAGTAATTGGAAATTGGTAATAGGAAATGTTATTAAAAGTTTAAAAAATAAGCGCAACAAGTTTTCAAATATCACGCATACGCCCGAGTGATTTTCAAATATTTTTTGATAACGGATTAGTTTAAGTCTATTTCAATTTCAATTTTACGTAAATCAATAAATGAATAAAACAACAACAATGATCAAGTTACCAAAGTAAAGGAATCAGCATATTCAGCTTATTATGTTTAGAACTTCTATCATGTAACGGCTATCGTCCATGTGATAAAGCTAAAGGTTACTTTTTGTATAATGCAAGACGAAAAACTTTACTTTACTATAGTTTTCTTCTTTGCATCATCATCATTTAAGTAAGAAAAGACACTTAAACTTCTTAGCACATCTAAGGCAATAGCCAAATGGCTATCGTTAAATCAATAATAAATGTCAAATCAATATCGTTTGAACCAAATATCTTTATTTACCTTACTTGAAGCATAACTTTTGGTGTCCATATCAACTTTCTGAAGATCCCGAACTGTTCTGTTTTTTGATTTCGAAGAAGTGCTTCAATTGCTGTTTTTGTACTTCGAATATAACTTCTTATCATCTTATTCTTCTGAGATGTTTGATTGATATAAATAATTTATGATATCCTTAAAAAAAACAATCCCTATCCAATTCTTATACATTTAAAAACTGCTCAGGAACAGCCACTCATGTAATTGAGTATAATCAAGAGTCTTACAATAAGAGTTTTTAATTTAATACGAGTATTTCAAAAAAAGAGTATATTTTAAGGGAAATTATCGGTCATATCAAACATTTAATTCAGCCTCGTAAGTAAGTAATCTAAATCTACACCAAACTGTCACACGTTGTAGATGGAGTACTTTTCCACAATGTCAATACGACATTTCTGCTTGTTAAGGTCACTTCTGAGGTAAAAATTAACCCTATTCACTGAAGATGAATTTTTGATGAAATTCAGGACTATTTACATTTCAAACTAATCAGCAATGACGTCCTATTGATGGTCAGTAGACTTGAGCTATTGTGCTAATTGGATTTTTAAGGCAGTAGGACCTAAGTTTCTATTCAAAATTCGTCTTGATGTCCTTTTTTGGAATGCCCAATTGCAAAGATTAAAGTGAATTTGACAAACTTAAGTTTTGCCAAATTTTCTGATGTTTTTGAATGGTGTGTACGAGTTGAATTTTTAACATCAATAGATTGTCGGAACAACTTTAATTCTTCCACCAGTTTCACAAATGCTATACGACGAACAAAGAATGGTATAGTTCTTCAAACTGTGACATTAAAATCCATAATATTTTTCTAGAAGTTTTATAATTTTCAAATCTATTCACAGAAAACAGTTGAAAGAAACTACGACTTATGAAAATGACAAGTCACAAAACTATGTGTGTGTGTGTAAAAAGAAAGACGTCCCTCGGCAGAACCTTCAAAAGGTAAAGGAAACAGTTTCCTAATTTAATGCGTTGCTGAAGAGTATTTTGTTCCATTTTGTTTAATGTCGTAGTTTTTGTTCTGTTCACCTGTCCAGTAGTGACAGCTTGAGTCCTCATAACAACTGTTAAAATAGCGGACTACACATCGAAGTCAGATTAGAACACTTTTCACTTAACTCAATAAATACACAAATAAACCTTGCAGAGCTTTTTTCTTTAGTATAACTTAAGCTTTTGTAATTTTTAGAATTTGGGAAATCAAACAGCTTTAGTCAACATACTACAAAATACTAAAAGTTGACTCTAATCTTTGAGTGAAGAAATTCGAATAGAGAAAATTATTGAAATATCCGCAAATTTGCGAGTCAACCTCCAGTCAAAGAACTTGCCCTAAGTCGATCATATTTCAATTGATTCTTTCTTATAAAAAAAAAAAAAAAATAAAACTAACACAAAAATGTACATAGTTAATTTGCATAAGAATTCAATGCGATATATATATATATTCAGTTCAATTCTGAAATATCTTTTAAAATCTTAAGTTTTTGAAGCATCAGGTAACGCCACATTCCCTAAGATGTTTTGTTTTGCTTTGCAATAATGTATTTTCGGTATTTTACTACAGGAAAACAAAAAACTAAACAAGAAGTACTTACCAACATCTCTTGGCTTTTCATGTACATATTGTTTTGGTGAGCTGTTCTTTTTATTTGGTATTGGTCTTAGAGTTGTATTTATTTGCTGCAAAAGAAAAAACAATTTTTAGTTCCTATAACAATTTCTCTGTTTCGATAAAAAACAAGATTACTATTTTATCAGATCTTTCGCCACAGGGCAGGCGGGCTACAGAGACATCGGGACTATCTTCTGGCGGGGGAGGTTGTGGCACCCAATTGTATCCTCTTCTTGATATTGGTACTCCAACTCTATCATGCTGAGACGCTTGTTGCCTAGAAAATAGTATAAAAAAAGCTTTACGATTTAATATATTCTGGGGGTTCCATACAAAGTTTGTGATATACAGAAGTGTATTACTTTTTGAACAGAGCTTTTGATTTTTTCGTCTACCAATCTAGTAAAAGACAATCATTTATAAAACGGTAATATTAAGAGTGTTTTTCACCACTATAACAATACTCAAGCAGTCGGTCGATACACTGTCTAACAGCTGCTATTTTATTCAGTTTGTCTGAAGAATCATAATGCAGTGTAATTCAAATTGTGCAAAACTAATTTTAAATTAGTTTTGAGAATACATTTTTGTTGATGGTTTATTTTAATTTAAGAGCCTTAGGATTTGAAACTGAAGTTACACGAACACAAATTGAAAAAA
This sequence comes from Melanostoma scalare, assembly GCA_949752695.1. Taxonomy (NCBI): domain Eukaryota; kingdom Metazoa; phylum Arthropoda; class Insecta; order Diptera; family Syrphidae; genus Melanostoma; species Melanostoma scalare. The sequence continues at coordinate 208,032,253 of OX456984.1, read as the reverse complement.
TGAGCTAAGGCTTTTCAGATAATTTTATGTGGGATCATCAAAAGAAAATGTTTGCTGACATACGGCTGTATGTCAAAAACAACTGTATGTATTATGTATTGGCCGCAATAAATTAATAAAAATAAAAACTTTAGTTAGAATAAGCAATAAGTAACCGGTTAACAATCTGAGGAAAAAAAATCAGATAAATAAACAAATAGACAAATATTTTTCTTTTGTCAATGAAAAAATATTATGAATACGGAATGAATATTCAAAATACGTCCTTACAAAATATATCATAAATCTAAATCAATTCATACAAATTATTTTTTTTTTTATTGCTCACATTGAACGCACCGGGAGTTCGAATAATACTGTCAGTTTTCGTCGCTCTGATTGGTCAAAAGTACAAGACTTTTTAGATGACAAGTCAGATTTTTCAGTTTTTGAATATAGATTTTCAAACGGCGGCGGCGAAAACAGTCTGAAAAATCTTAGGAGTCATGTTGAATGCTGAAACCATGGTCGAGGACGGTTGTTTTTGGGAAGACACAATCGTCCTATATAAAACATAAGCTGTTTATCAAAAACTGTGGCATGTTTTTTTATTAACTGTTACTGAGAGTTCAAAATTTTTCATTCAAGCAACTGCTAATCTCAAAATGAGAAATAAAATTTAAACTAAAAAAGGCAAATGTCTGGTAAGATCTATCCTGGACTCTGGGCTGTGAGTTCACGCCACGTAAAAATCAGCCCCACCTGGGCTCACCAACTTCAACAAAACCAAACAGTGACGAATAAGACACTGAAGACGACGACGACAGACATGAGGTCGGCATTGGACCCCAATATCCAACCAGCCTCATCGAGCAGCAGCATATCACGTCGGAGTCTATGATCCCGAACGTCAGACATCATACACAACGTCAGTACAAATCAATTTTTGTGATTTTTTTTTGTTCAGTGATTACGAAATGTGTATTATAAGTAAGTTAACTAATAACTGAGCTATCGCTCTTAAAAGACAGAGACAGAAACCACGTAAATTAGTCTCATCAATCCAAGAAACTTAATGTATATTGTAATATCAGATTTTTGCTATTTGTATGCCAAAATGACAAAACATAAATGATTATTTCAATACACATGCGCTTGCGCATCTCTTTATGTACGAATGTGTACACTCTGATTTAAGTTAAGGTATTAAATTTTTAAATAGAAGAAACGTTAGCTTCAAGTAATTTTCCAAATGCTTATGAGCAAGAGCAGGACAACAAATGTTTTATAGCAAATCATTGAAAAGAAAATTTTCATTAAAGAAGGCCATACTTTACAGCCGCTTTTGTATACTAAACTATCTACAACTTAATTGATATCATTGTAAATATAACATAAAAGACTTAATAAAATTCAATTCAGTTCAATTCTGAAAAATCTTAAGATAAGATTTTAGTTGTCAAAACAAGTAAACAACCTATAAGACAATCGGACTTTACTTGGTATTCTTGGTTAAGTTTTTTGTTTAGGTGTACTAGGTTTCGCTTTTTTCTTGAATTGAAATTGATTATTTTTATTATTGAAAGAGAAAACGGATATTTCCTTCATAACATGTTTCGACATAAAGTTTTATCATTGAATAATTACATATAGAGGCGACAATGGAGAAAATCATGAGCAGGGGCACTTATGTCGCCGGTATCGCTAAATTAGGGGAAGTCTGCTGAATAATAGTTTAGACATTGAATAATTATATATAGAAGTGACACCGGAATAAATTGCCCCCAGGAGTTCTTATGCCGCTAGTATCGAAATTGGACCTAGTTAGCTCACCAACCTTTTCGCAAATTTAGTCCCAAAGGATATTTTTTATTATTGTTTCGCTGGTTACCGAAGAGGTTGTTAAGATTAAAAATGGGTTTGAAATGATGATGCGGATTTAGTGTATTATGTATTTGATTATAATCAATTATAATAAATCCCTGCGGGTTCCTTACGGAACATATTTTAAAATCTTAGCTGCCAAATTTCCTTCATTTGAAAATGGTTTGTGTATGAAAATAGCAAAGCAGAGACAAAAACATAAATAATAATAAATAGGGTGACTGTTGCTAGGTAACAAGCTTCTTATGCCGTGCATTGTATATGAAACATATAGTAACACCATGAACACTCCCGATGCTATAGCCACCTACCTGCTCGATTAAAGGACTTCTCTTTTGAATCGGAAAGAAAGTGAACTATAGAACCCTACATTGTAATTATAATACCCAAGTGCACCACCTAAATAAATTTAAAGAGAACCGCAAAGTTCGTTAATCGAGCAAGTAGGTGGCTCAAGAATCGCGAGTGTTCATGGTGTTACTATAGGTTTTAAATACAATGATGCCGTGTTTGAGAAAGTCGTATAGGTCGGGTGTCAGCTTCTATATATAATTATTCAATGGTTTAGAGTCGAACTAATCTATTCAACAACCTTTTCGCAAACTTAGTTACAAAGAATATTTTTTATTATTGCTTGTGGGTTATCAAATGAAAAATTGTTTTCAAAATCAGAGACTGTTGAAATCTCAATTTAAGATAAAAAAAAACTTAAGGAAAATATTTTCAAAACTACTTAATCTTCTTTATTTGAAAATGGTTTGTGTATGAAATAAACAAAGCAAAGACAAAACCATGAATATGTAATAGCAAATACAACTATTTGCTAAGTTAATCGACCGATGAAGGTTTTTATGCGGTATATTAAGAAAAGTCCGATATCAGCTTCCATATGTAATTACTCAAAGATTTTATGCTGCTAAATAATACCAACAATACAAAATACTTAAAGCTAGAAATTAATTGTTGCCTGATCGCAATACGCAATAAACTGATGGTAGAAGACCAAGACAGATGACTGTTAAAAGACACCTTTTTACAAAAAAACAAAACTCACAAAACCCTTTTGCAGTCAAAGTCACAAATGAAAAAGGCAAAGTATACATAAAAGCTGAAGCACTTCAGAATCCGTTTTGATAACTGCAAAAAGTTCAATTATACTTGTTCAGTTGGATGAACAATGATTTTCTTTCAAAATATGTGCTAAAGCGTTGGGATTTTCGTTTCACATGTGTTCTACGACAAACATTTCTATTTTACATATCGATTACTTTGAGAAAACAGATAGTCATACTGACAACATACCAATTTCACTTGACACATGAAACAATAACCACCTAAAAAAACAACCCGAAAGGGTCGACAAAAAATGCCAATTACAGATAAAAAAACAATTGATAAATTAGCGCGATTTGATTTTTAGTCTCAGCTAATTATGAGTTCAGTCAAACTAAAATTATCGTTCCAATTATGTATTTGGATTTTAAATTCAATATAATTAACTGACAGACAAATTGGGAATTTATTTGAAACTTATTGGAACAGAGTATGGAATATAAAAACAATAAATTTTAATCACATGTTTCAGGATCAGATTTGAATATGTGACTAACTTTGGATGGTTTTCTTCTATATTTTTGGAGCCAGTTCCTTAGCACCGAATTGGGCGTCAGCAAAAATTGATCAAAATGAAGACTCGTTAGAAGATTCATTTACATCAATCAACTCACAAAGAATATCTGATAAGTAAACGATTAGTTGAATTGCAACAGTAAAAACATATTTATATTTCCTTAGATGACCATTTCCAAAGCAATGCTTAATTATTCAGTTAAAATAGTCTCAAATAAATACAAACAAATACAATAAATAAATAAAACACTAAAGACGGAAGCATTGTTTTCGAAATGCTCACCTGGGTAAACTATAACATTTATTTAAGGACATCTGAACAAAATGTGTTTGCTAAGGTAAAACATCAAAACCTTTATTCGGTTCGTCTCTATTCCATCTTCCATTCTCAATCCAGGAACAACTAGGGTTTAGAGAAGAATAATCTTATCAAAAGATGAAAACCATCGTAAATTGACTTCTAATATTTCAATTGTCAGTTAATAAATCAGTTAGTACTTATTCTACATTTAGAGTCACTTTTCAACAGTTAGATTTAGTTCAACTACGAATTTCGGTTGTCAGTGATAGTATACAATTCTTGGTATCTTTGGATGGGTCTTAAAGCTGAACCGAAGAGCTTGGACTATACAGAATGGAAATATCCTAAATAAGCAATGTAAAATCTTAAATAATGCTATTCAAACACATCAGAAGTGAAACAGAAAAAGCAGCCGGCTACCAAAGCCCGAACAAAAAGGAGACGAGGATTATAGGAAATACTTGTACTCCACCTCATTCTCTCACAAACTGAATGATATTTAGGATTATATTTGCTATCCTTTTTATAAGCCAGGCATCTAGACAATTTGAGAGAGAAACAAATAGCGGTTAGGCTGTAGATATAAATTCACCCACTTCCCAACTACACAGGGCGCTCATATCGAAAATGCTTAGTAGAAAACAATATGGATGCTACGAAACATTGCTGATCGATGTGTAATGTATTTTATCTGATTCAGTCGCCTACTTAATCCTCCACACTTGTGTGTTTGTTTCTTTATCATGACGCATTTTTCTTTTATCGAGCATCACTCCACAGCTGTTCTAAAGAAGTTCATTTAATGCTACTCTCGAATGACTTGTCGAAACGCCTCGGATACCGATAACGTCGACGATCAAATATTAAGACTAGGAAAGCTGCTTAAGTCAAAGCGAATGTTGATGACTGCGAAGTTAATTGTGTCTCAAATAGGTTTTCGTCCAGGTTTTAAAAGATCTACGCAATGTTTTTATATGGATTTTCAGTGCTTCATTGCAAAAATATTTCGATAGATAAATGCATTTGAAAAGTATGAATTGTAAAGAACAAAACGTACGTCTGTGGCAAAGCTGAAAAAATTAGGAAAATCTAAGAACTTGGTATGCAGACCTATGTGAAACATGGAGGACTATAGAAAGCTAAACTTTCAGATTTTGTTGTTACACAAAACACAACACCACCGATGTATGTAAAGAAGCTATTTAGTTGGCTAGCTAATTCTTATTTTAAAAGTTAGTTAAAATTGATGGTGCCCGTAGGGTAATGGTAAGCATATCTGCCCGTTCGAGTGCTCAACGTTAGAATCAAAGAAACATACAATTGCTTTTTTGGTAAATCTTTCGAGTGAGTTTTTTACTCCCAGCCATAAAATGGGGAATTTGTAAAATTGCAAAACATTATAGGTCTCTTCTTCATTCCTCACAAGTTATGGTTGAGAAAAATACGCGGCACTACCTCACCCAATAGCGATTTTGAAATTTGATAAGGTCATGTAAAAGCCTCTTTCAGCTGTTTCGATGGTTCAACGAATTATTGAATATGAATTATGAACAGTTTCACTTCTCTGGGAACTGACAAAAAAATGTATCCTTTAGTATCCCCTTTTATTTTCCTATCAGCTTAATAGTTGCATCATATTTTTTGATAATGATTACTTTGGTATAACGTCAGAATGTAAATTGGACACATAAAAACGGTCCATTGACATTTAAGTCGCAATACTTGAACAGGGAACGAAAGTGCTATTCAAAAGCTTAACGTCTCTGCGTTTCTAACTATACACTAGATCCCATAGTCAAACGCCTGCAGTTCTCCTTAACTGCATCTTTTCTAAAATCAATGATAATAGTCACCTTAAACTCTCATAACAATCCAAACAAACGACTGCATATTCTCCATTTTCCAACAAAAGACCATCGTCGCTTTTTCGATTTTTCACAAATGGAAATTCGTTAACTGGCAACGCTCTTACACGTTTCCGATACGTTGTTATCCCACACAAATGGCAAATGTAATCGTGCCAATTGTATTTACGTTCAGCCGGATTCACACTTGGATTTTGTGCTTCATATCTGGTTGAAAATAAGAAAAAGAACATGGATTACCCAAAACATATGGTTTCAGCAAAATATAGTAAGAAGCTTACTTCCTCCATTGATTCAACAGCGAATGATAACAGAACGTACAAACTAAAGCTGAATAATCGGAGCGTAATTGCTCGGCATTTGGCGGTGATTTATGTTTAAGTAAATGCGGGAAGTATGGTCGATTGCCCTGGAATTGAAGAAAAACACTCGATTAATGTTTGTTGTAAAACTTTGAACATTTGATAAAACATTAAACCTCTTTGCTGGTGTACAGAACCCGAGCTAAAGTCAAATCCGAATGAAGACCACAGAGGAAGCAATAGATTGAGGTGCTAGCTGGTGTTGTTGAAACCGATGGAGTTGATGGTGGTGTGTTTATGCTCATTCCACCATGTCGTGAGCCATTTGGTGAACTAGATGCCATCATTGGTGATGGAATGTTATATCTGTTCAAAAGAAATTAATATGATTAGTAGTTTCAATTCACTTCACTTGATATGCTGACCTTCTATGTTCCAATGGAACACGTTCCGCATCCATTGTATCCCATTGGCGGGCCAAATGATTAACACAGTCCTTACATGCCAGAACCCGATTGGAATTACCAGCTGAATCACTACTATTGCTGCCCTTTAAGCATGGAAAATGCATTGCATGAGAGTTCATGTGCTCGGCACTGGTCGACAACCATTCCATTTTGTTTGTTGCACAAAGTGTTTTACAAATGTAGCAGCTGTAAGTGAGAAACAAGGAAATGTTAATGTTTTTTTTCGTTGTTGTTAGAATAGAAGAAAAGAAGAAATATTAACTTACGGATACTGCCCATGACCATTTTCAATGGTACCTTGGGATGATGGAGGTGTATTTGGTCTGGAATCACGTCGGTATGGTTTAAGATCACGATTTGCCGATGAGGAGTTATTGGAATTGGACTCGTAGGGCTGTAATCAAATAAAATTGTTTTGTTTTTATTAATATTCACATATAACAGAGAACATTGGAAAGGGAACATAACAAAAAACCAACTAATTTTGACTTGAGACATTAGATACAACAAGATAGATGTCCTGCATTAACAAATCCCAATGTTGACTTAATGGACACTACACCACCGATGTATGTAAAGATACAATTCATGTTGCATACACCGAATTTTACTTAAGTTTTGAAAGAAAATATAAATGCAAATCTTGTGTCATTTAAAAATGAGAAATTACTTAGGAAGGACCTTTTACTAGTTTGGAGTAGCAAGGTAAGATAATTTTGGTTAGAATATTGAGGGTAAACATAACCAACCACTGCTTAAAAGTTCGGCCACTGATTTATTATTTGACAACAGCAAAAAACGGACTCCAATGGCTAATTTAAATCTAAGGCATCTTGTAAAGGCCACAAACTAGCAGTTGTACTTTTGAATGAACTTTGAAGAAGTAATATTGTGCTTTGTATTTTACTCATACCAATAACTTTTCAAGAGAAATATTTCAGCATGACAAAGCCCGTGCTGTACAAAGTCAACTTTTAAATGTAAACAATGGTTAACTAATAAACTTGAAAACTTATTTTGAAAGCTATTTGGTAGTATTTGCAAAAGCGTGCTTTAGAAACACTTGCATTGAAACAGTTATTATGTATAGCGATTGAACAATTTATTAACAAACGAACTTTATTTCTGTTTGTTTTTGTTCAAACAAAAACAAAATGACGAAAGTAGGTAATCGAAATTTATGACAATTGCTTTTGCTTTTATATGTACAATATAAGGCGAAATGATACAAACACTCATTTGGTTTATGCTGTTTGCTTTTAACCCATCTTCAAAAAGCAGTTTGAAGAACTACTTACGTGAGGTATTAGGGGTTTTAAAGCAGCAGCTTAGATTTGAAGAACTAAAAAAGGTGATTAAAGTGATAAGGTCTTCTTCCACTTGGTTTGGTTAATTATTCAGATATGATAAGACGATAGTATTAACTGTCAGTTATTGCGCTTCGTGTGAAATAAAAGTGATTTCAATTAAAAACATCACAGAAGGCTTTTTGTATAAAAGTGCTTGAAGTGCTTCAGTTTGAAAGTGATTGTCAACTTTAATTGTGTGTTTTCACAAGAGCTTCCAAGTACGGAAACAGAAATAAGGGGGAAGAGGTTACACAAAAAACTTAATCGCTATAGTTTGTTCTAATTAATCTAATTAATTTATGAAATGCGTTAGCTTTACCACTTTAAGGTACTCTCCAGATGGTTTGATCAAAATAGGCTCATTGATACACCAATTGTCGTATTTTAATTTATTCATTAACAATGTTTTGATAAGCAGTCAATTAGTATTAGTAACAGTATTTGTAAAAGTGACGTGATGAAGTTTTGCAACCTATATTTGAAATCTGATAATAGTTTCATAAAAAAAGACAAATTTCGTCGTTAAACATTCACTACGATGGCGTCTATGATGTTTCCTTTTGGCTTTCGTAGTATGAAATTAATGCGACAGGCCTTGTGATAGGGGCAATTGTTCGTCACCTATAAACGTTAGTAGGCATAAAACCTAAGTATTGAAATTCAGTACGCTCTCCATTTTTAAGAACCCAATAAGCAATAGCATGATAAAATTTTAAACATTTGACATACAGAACTTCAAAAATAAAAATTGGCATCAATGTCGAGTTTAGAGTGACAGCCTGAAGTACATTCATTTTGTTGTAGGGCTCATAGTGTTGTAAACAGAACTAGAATCCAAAAAGATTAAGGATTTAAAAAATTTTGTTTCCGATGCCCGCAGCCGACGCGACGTAGTGGTTAGCGTCTAGCGTGCCTGCCTGTTACGTAGGAATTTGAGGTTCGAATCTTAGGAACATCCAATTGTTTTTAAACGGGCATCGCGTTTCTCGAGAAGTTTGCAAGGCCTCCGAGAGTAATTGCAACGCCATGAAAAGCACTTTTTCAAGCTCGGAATTGGCAAAAATGTGAATGGTATGGTAAAGAGAGAGAGAGAGAGAGAGAGAGAGAGAGAGGTAGAGAGGTTTGTTGTGCAACTAAATTTATTTACATACTTAACGATAGTGATCAAGTCAAGGCATGTGTCTGAACCATATGAAAAACCTACGGCATCTGCAGAATGAATAGAATAGGATCACGGACAGAACCTTGTGGTACCCGCAAGTTTAGTTTATCACTCATGATTTTAAACGATATCACATATAAAGACCAAGTTCAATCGCTTATCGTCGATTGTATCGTCAAAAAATTGCTTCGCTTAGTTTTCAGCTAATTTACGATCATCTTTTGGTATCTTTTAAGTGTTTAAAACGGTGTTTTTAGGACCTGGAATTCAGACGATAGTCGTCTTAAAAGTTACGGAATCTATGCCCTGTTAATCAGATTCATTATGACAAAGAAACAATACTTTTCAAGATTTTTTCAGAAGAACGACATGATCAATTACATCAAATGCTACAGTCATGGCAATGCTGGTTCATAACAGGACGTTTTTTTTTTTGTCAAGGTTAGACTTTACTGCATTACAAAACTTACGACTTTGATTGGGACTCATTGGGATAGATAAACGAATTTAATATTTTTAAGATAACACAGTTTTCTGCTTCGAAGAAGCAAACGATGATCTTACTTATAACATAAAGAAACGATTGACATGTAATGGAAATATCAGCAGTACAACTTTTTCAAGATCTGCACGTTTTGAAGTTTCAGGAAATACTACTTTAAAAACAAACGATTAAAAGTGTATGACAGTATTTAAATTATCAACTAAAACAATTCTACTTCTGAGAGGCATAGTTAGAGATAAAATCAACCCCACTTGGGATTTTTAAGAGTACCAATATCATTCTTAGCTTCAAACAAAATAAATGGTTTGAGTACCGAGCTACTGCAAACTGTATGTACCTCAGAACAGACGCATTACAAACATTTGGAGCATAGCGATCGGAAATCTGGGTGGAATGTTAGTGGAGATAGCTAGTAAACTATTTTTTATAACATAGTTTTCTATGACGTGAGCCTGTTATAGTACTGGCAGCCCCTACATTCACGATACCACAATGTTTGGTAGTTTAAAAATTCATTTGCCACTTAAGTCTCCTAATGCACGCTTTCAGATGTACATCAGTAACTATTTTCAATTATTTGCTATGAGTGTTTTTTGAAAGAATACATTTTGACTTTTAAAAATTTAAAAAATCATTTTACGGTGCTGCTCTATTAATTTGCACTAAAATAGGAAACTTTTCATCTGCAAATATGAAATTTCGCCAGAAAAGAAGATTCCTTTAAATGTGCCAACGGGGTTCAGAAAGTATCAAAATCGGTTTTTAGGGTACCTATCACTTTTATTTATTGATATCTTAAAAACCTTCAATTTTTTTTTATATGTACATAAAAAATGTCTTGTCAAAAATTACAGTTCTGTCTGAATTTTTGTGAAATTTGAAGTGACCAATGACTAAACAAGGACAAGCTTTGGTTTTAGATCACATGACAACGTGATCACTAATAAATTATAAATAGGAAAAAAAGTGTCGTTGGATATTTGCTTGGAATGATGTTCCTTTTGCTTGAAATTTTACCTCCCGCCAAAAGTCCTCCGATTATTAAATCTGAAACAAAGTCAAACTGAAAGATTTCGCAATACTGTCATTGAAGCCTTCAAATGATATATGTAGAAGTCAAAAGACAAATAATTGAATTTAAAAAAATTTAAATGCAATCGAATTTTTCTAACCGCCAACTTTACTCTTACTATTAATGAGTACTCGTCAGAAAGAGGACACAAGTTCAGTTGAGTTGAACCTTTCTTCGAAGGATCAAGGCTCTATTAATTTAATTTCTTATATTTGTCAAACAAATCAATCAAGAGAAAAGCGTTATTCCGGCAAAACACACAGACCTCGTAAAATTTGATTTTTGTCTCAGCTTTTATATCTCGACATTTTAATTTTGTGCTCGCAATTGCAGTGAGCTTGTTGGAACTTTTTTTTTTGTCATCTGTTGTTTTACTATTGTGTTTAGCCAACTTGTTTTTAAGATATCATATTTGGTGTTTTTTATTGCTCTTGTTGTTTCAGTTTATTTATTTAAAACAATAGTACAAATAAGACTTAGTCTTTTATAGTACACAAGATAATTAGAACAATTTCAATTCAAAATAACAATAAATGAAAGTTATACAGAAGTTAATAAATCAAAACATAAAAACAATAAAAGTATTAAATCAGTGTTTTGATTCTATTAGGCATTAAATTTCATGTTGGGAAGAATTTTTTTGGAACATGGTTGTAATGGGATTCAATTTTGTGATATACAGGCTCGAAATACATATAAGAACTCCCGCAGATTGCGGTTGACAGTTTGATCGGGCTCTTGATCAGTATGGAGATGTATAGTAATGTGCACTTTATAACTATTAGGGTCTCCGCAAACCACAAACTTTCTATCGGCCGATAGTTTTGTCCGGTTGGGCTGTTAGCGCGTACACTACGCTAACTAAACAGTTGGGTTAGTGGTAAGATCGCAGACTATACAACAGTCGGTCGACGATTGACGTTTCTACAACCAGCGATTCAGTAGAATTGGGCAACGCCATAATAGAAAAAATAAAAATAAAAAATGTACGACCAACCGGCGCCAAAACACGGAGCGAAATAAACCGGCCAATGGTTTATTTCGCTCCGTGTTTTGGCTAATAACCAATTTGGACTAACCAATCGGTCGGTGTTTGGTGTGCACGCTTGCTAAGAGCTCCATACTAAAAAAGCAGTCGGCCGATAGTTCGCCGATACTTTAGTTTGAACGCAGTTGGGAAGCCCATCAAACTTATTTAACGGGCGATAACAAATCGTTGTAGTATGCAGACTTGCATACATTTTCGTACTGATTATTAGTCCGACCAAACTATCGGCCGATAAAAAGTTTGCGGGGACTCTTAGGTATCGGCCAAAAAGAAAGCTTAATGGAGGAATTCACGATCACTTGGTGCAGTGTAAGCGCTAGCAACTCAATCTGATCAAATATTCATATTAATCTAAATATTTAATAGTTTTTTTTTTTTTGGAAAATACGTGTTTACCATACATAAGGAACTTCATTTCAAACCCAACCATTTTTGTGTTTTTAATTACATGCATATTCAGAAAATGTACGTCTGCTAGGGTAGGCCAGTTTTTATCACGTTGTCTTCAGTTATAAACATAAAAGTTAAGTAGAGAAATAAGCTTCAATTGGAAAATGATTGTATTCTAAACGTTTTTAAGATACCTTCTGACTAAAAAATTCGATATTTTATTTTTTTGTACAAGACTTTAATGTTTAGTCTTATCAGCTTGCGAACTTGAACTGCCGAATAATTCTTGGCGAACCCAAGTAGTTGGTCACGAGCCACAGCTTTAAAATCACTGTTCTATACGAATGCTAGTCAGCCTTTTGGAAAAGCAGATTTATTTAGAATACTGTTGACTGCTTTTTATTCGCCTTTCAAACTACCACTAGCAGATGTCACTTGAAAACGAAAGTAATTATCTTCACAGTTTGGAATATCTTTCTTTAGTTCAGTGGACAGCTTTTCATATTTAGAATTCAAACATAGTAAATCTATGGATTCACATTCTGACGACATTATAATCTCAATTTGTCTGATTTTTATTTACTTCTATTTAGTAATGAATTCGAAATAAAATATTTAGGAACTTAAAAGAACTTTTAATGAAAAAACATGCTTGCGGCAGAATTGCATCAACTGCAAGCGAAGAAGAAACGGGCTGGTGACCTCAGCAAGACTGGAAAGGGTTTAACGGATAAGTAAACAATTTCCGTTTCCTTCCAGAAGTCAACGTTTTTTTGAAAATTTCTGAAGACAGACACTCTTATGTATTTATATAGACCTTCCCGCCATTTTATCGTAAGCGACAAAAAGAAAGTTTTACATGAAGACGTTTTAATTCTGATTTTATAATAAGTATTCAAACGAAAAGGAACGAAATTCAGTCGCTTACGATAAAATATATTTTCGCTGTAATTTTTCGTAAAACAGTTATAATGTAAAACTAAAAACGCAGGAAATTGCGAAACAATTTGGAATTGTATGAAAAAAAACTATTTTATTAAAAATGTCGCTTACGATGATTTTGTAGGAAGGGTTCAATATTCTCTTTCAACAAAAAAAAAAATCAAACCAAAAGGTAAAGAACTCTGTTGTGCGCTTTGTAATAATTTACTGAAGTTTAAAAAAAGAATAAAATTGTTAAACAAAATGCTGCGAAAGTCTCTCTTGTTTTCGAGCTTTGCTTATAATTTACTTTTCAAACTTATGAGTTTATATTTCTCACCACAGAAAGAAAAGAGAGCAATAAATCAAAAAATTCTAATTTGTGAAAATTTTGTAAATGTTGGTATCATCTGAGAGAATTGAGTTTGCCTTTGAAGCTTGTTAGTGTTTTTCTGACGTATTTTTTACTTTTTTTTTTTTTAAATATTGTTTACTAACTACGTCCATATCGACGTATTGTTGTACGTCTATTTCTTCTTCGCAAAGAGAATATGAGTAATTGGATTTTCCAATATATCAGGTCGTTTCAAAAACATAAACTGAATAGAGATGAATGATTGTGCAAACAATGCTTACATGTAAATAAACGCGGCCAAAAATAAGCGATGCCGAATACAAAGTATTAAAAAAACAAAACAGATAAGAACCTTGTTATTGAAAATTTACTTTTAATGTTGGAAAACAAAAGTGTCTCCAACGACTTTGAAGTATTTATAAACAATTAGCAGTATCACAGTTATATTTTATCACACCATTCGACATTACCAAGTAATTCACCCAAAAAATTCACTTTCTCACTTTTGAAATCGACACTTTGATTGCCCGAAAGTCGACTTTCTGAAACTATCGATTGTTCTTTTCAAAACTTTGATCTATTAATAATGTTATTCTTGTTAGCCTCACAACTAAAAAGAACCTCAAAGGACATCACAAATTGTAGGTAAAATGGAAAGTTTCGAGTTCTTGCAAATTTAGAGGTCTACCAGAATCGTACAATAAACTTGCCAGCAAATTAAAAACTTTAAGCACAGTACTAAAGCAAATTTGAAACAACAAATCAAGTCCAACTTATCGCTACTGACTCAAAACCAACCGAAATCAAAAGAGAGGAAGAGAGAGAAGCAATGAAAGCTTTGGAGAGCATTCAGCAAACCAAACAAATACAAATTTTAAGAAGAAAAAATATGAGTTAATACCACTTAACGTTACGTTTCACAATCGACTACGTGCTCGTGTACTAAAAATACTTTAAAAAATAAAATAAAACGAAAAACAGCATGTGCTTATCACTTGTATGTTTTTTTTTTATTATTATTTTTTGTTTGGTTTGGGACAAGTTCAGCCAATGATAACTCAAGGTTGGCTAAATATTTTCAGATTGCATCTGTCAAAAAAAAGATATTTACTTAAGACTAGAAAAATCTGACTGAAACTAGATACTAATTAAGAGCCATTAGAAATCGTCTAAATGTCACAAGGTTTAGAAACCATTCATCTGAACGGCAAACGAAAGTCAATCGAATAAAGTGACTAAATAATTGACAACGTGCTTTCTGAGTCCTCCTGATAAGATACAAAAACCGGAAAAAATTCGAAAAATTTGATAAAGAAATTTAAACATCGCAATAAACATTCAAAAAGTGTGTACGTACTTCTGTGGGCGGATGGAATAAAAATACGCAGCTTTATAAAAAAAAAAAACAACAATGTTTTAAGGTATGTGGCCGGTCGAAACCAAACGAGGCTCGTGATAACCGAATATGATTTCATTCCTCAAGCGGCTAGAACCAGTTTGTGTTTAATTTTGGCATTCATTGTCATCTATTTACTCGGTGTTGATTTATTAGATCTTTCGTAAGTCTCCCCCTTTTTTTTTGTTGTTGAAAGGTTCTCTTATCTTGAGTTTGTGAACACTTCTACTATCTCTGTTGAAGTTTACTTTACACTTTTTGTTTGGTTAATACCAGTTAGCTTAAAACGTATACAAACATGGAAAATTGTGATAAGAAAGTGTGTATATCAGTTGCCATGCTTTGATAGTATCTATACTTTCAACACACAAGATTTGTACAGGTGATTCACATGAATAATGAAGGATTAAATAAATGAGGCCAGAGGCTATGTAAATATTAAGACACAGTTTGTTGTCAATATACATATATTCAGCTGGGAGATTGTAGCGGTTAATTTTTATTCTCGGAAGTTGTCGTAAGGTTTGAAGGTAAATTCCATCCAATTGCTCCAAGTGTTGTGAAATCGAGATATTTTTGTTTGTTTGTTTTTTGAAGCTGTTTTGGGATTTTTGACAGTGAATAACAATGTGTAGGTGGAACAGTTATAATTGTGAGTTAATACAGTTAATATTGTGAGTGTTGGCGTTATATTTGACATTGAAAGTAATGGACTGTCACATATTTAAAAAGCCATATGAAAAAAGGGCGCCAAACAGGCTCGGTTAGTATTCATCATCATTTACTCTTTTAACAAGATCTGAAAAGAAAGTGCTTTTGAAATAATGTCCACTATTCCATCCAACAGTTGATATATGTAAGTTCCAAACCGATCTTGACCTAGAAGCACAACAAAGTATTCTTATTTACTCATGAGATAGTATTTTCTACCAAATGAAGAGTTATTGTTTCAATGCGCCTAAATTAATTTGGCATCAACTCTTCTTAGACCTTTTATCGGTGGTCGTGATACTCGCACCAGATGTTTACTAAGGCCTACAAACTGGTAGATTGAAGAAATGAAGATAAGTGTGGAGAAAAGGTGATTTTGGCTAAGCAAGTCACAGAATCCACTAAGTCTTGGATTGCACCGCTTCAATACTTTAAACACGGTCGCTTGATAAGCGACAATCATCCTTATCCACGCGACTGGGAAAGATTTTTTTGTGTCCTTTCCTGCTAAAAATAGTGTTCGACAACTGCGACCACTTTTAAGAATTTGTAGTTTTGCTGCAGATGGTAATTTGAAAAGCTGTATCTCAGGGCATCCACTTATCAGGCGCCCAACTATGTACATCCATTCAACTCAGTGTTTTTTTTTAGGTTAGTTTTTCGAATAGGGATAAAACTAACATCTTGTGGTCAAATCGGCCAACTCTAAAGACATTTATGTTCAGTTTGGTTTGCCATTTCACCATGAACAGGTTGACAAAAGAACAACGCTTGCAAATCGTTAAAATTTATTTCGAAAATAATAGTTCAGTTCGCAAAGTTTACCGCAAACTCCGTCCATTTTATGGTCGATCGTCCATCAGAGCAATTAATTCGGTTAACCATAGATCGTTTTCGCACTACGTTTACTTTATGTGACAATACTCATCCGCAGAGACGTCGAACAGTGCGCACCGAAGAAACAATTGCCGCTGTAGAGCAAAGTGTTGAAGAGGACCCGAATGAATCGATTCACCACCGTGCACAGCAATTGGAACTTTGTCCATCAACTTTATGGAAGATTTTGCGTAAAAGATTTTGGCCTACAAGATCCAGCTTCTGCAAGAATTAAAGCCGCGACACCATGCAATGCGTCGTGATTTTGGTGTTTAAAGCGAAAATGAGATTGATCTCGATGCTGATTTTTTTTCAGTGATGAGGCTCATTTTTGGTTGATTGGTTACGTCAACAAGCAAAATTACCGCACTTGGAGTGAAGAGTATCCACATGAGTACCTTGAGACGCCATTACATCCACAAAAACTGTTTGGTGTGCTCTATGGGCTGGTGGAGTCTTTGGGCCATACTTCTTCCGAAATGATACTGGCGAGCCAATTTCCGTTAATGAAGACCGGTATAAAGCCATGATAACCGAGTATTTTGTGCCCGGATTGGATGGCACAAATGTGGATGAGATGTGGTTCCAACAAGATGGCGCTAAATGCCACACAGCGAACGTCACAATCGATTTATTGAAGGAAACATTCGATGAGCGCATAATTTCGCGGAATGGACCTGTCAATTGGCCACCAAGATCGTGTAAATTGACACCATTGGATTATTTTCTTCGCTCGTCTATGTCAACAAACCACAAACGTTAGGGGGCTCGGCAATGACGCCACAAAGCCAACATTCGTGGCGCTACTGCCGACATACGGCCTCAAATACTCGAAAAAGTGGTCGAAAATTGGACCTCTAGACTTGGCTTTATTCGAGCCGCGGCGGCCATAGGCCCGAAATCATATTTAAACATTAATGGCATAAATGTCTTCCAATAAAGACCCTTTACTTTCAAATCAATCGAGAGTTATTTTGCTTCTATACTTTTATAAGCCAATAAGAATGAAAGTAGATTCAAATTTAAATTTTTAAAACTGCGTTCGATAAAAATTTCCGTGTTTTGTTGAAGATTACTTTTACGTTCTTAAGAACTATTGAGGAGGAATTTCAAGAGTTCGAACACTCTATTATAGAATAAGGTTACATAGAAGGTCTCTAGCTTTCTAGATTTTCCCACAAAAGCAAGGAGATGCTGGCAGATAAGGAATCTCAATTTGCAGCTATCAACAACTACATCATGGAGAATCTGTTTCAAGAAAGTACAGGATAGTTGCACATTACAGAGTGCTTCGCGAGGAATTTGCAAATCCTCCGATAGTAATTACACCATCAAGAACAGCGTTCTCATTTAACCGTTTGGAATGGGCAAACATTTAAGGTCCCCTACATTCCTTACTAGGTATGTTGAGAGAACTCTGGGTTGACCGAACTCTATTGTGTCTTATTTTACGATTGGTGAGAGGTGTAAAAAAAACAAATCTTCTGCAGCTACTTTGGCAAATTTGTAATTGACGTTGGTGAGGATGCGTTTGGTCTGTAAACATCCTATGCCCCTTGCAAATTAAGGTTACCAAATGCCATGTAGAGCTCTTGAGAAAGATTTTGAAGTTCTCGCCATACAAGTTGATCGTTATTTTCATTACATGTGTCATAATGGTTACTGAGTAAAAATAACAGGAGCCATACAACATAAAACCAGCGATTCCGAATTAAAACATCTTAAAAAAAAGATAGAAAGCGCTTCTTTTACCATAATCATGGGCTGGAAGTTGCACTTTCTCAGATAGCCTTTATTGAGCATGCCGTTTACATCTGATTTTTGCGTAACAGTGAACATGTTTGCGTCCCAGCTATTCGTAAGACTGTTGGGCCGGTTTTCTTTGCCTTGTGTTTAGTAAGACTTCAGGTTTAAAAGCATAATGGAAGTTTCAACAGAATCAAAGCGAAAGGGTACAAATTCTTAGGACGACCAGTTCGATTGTGGTTGTTAACAATACAGGTAATTAGACAAGTGTTTAACTCACCTAACATTATAGTTTCTTGTTAAAGTACTAATGAACATAGAAGTTAATAAAAAGAACATTTGTAGGGTTTCATTCAAGTTGAATATTTAACACGACGCGTTACGTTACTACTTCGTCGCATTTACTTTAGTTGATGTTCATAGTGATGACCGTGGCGTAAGAAAAGCGTATCTGCCTGTTCCGTGGGGGGTTCGAGGTTCGAATGCCAAAAAACAAAAAAACCAGGGCTTTTAGCCCCATTTTTGTGGAGACCATATTTAAAAACACGGTTACATTTGTATGACTGAGGCAGGATTATAATCTAAAAAAAATTAGTGGCCTCTGCTTACCCTTCCTTATGAGCTCTTTTTTTAAAACCAGAACAATATTTGGCGTCTTCTTTAACACAATTATCACAGCTAGTCATAGCTGCACATTTTTTTTTACAACAAACTTGACGAATACCCAAATTAAAATTTAAACATCCCAAATCCATCAAATCTAGTCAAGCTTTCACTTCTCATAGCATTTAAATTTCACATTCATTGACTTATTACACTGTTCTCTTTAATAATGACAAAAAAACAAATCAACAGAAACCACACACTTGAAGGCACTACCAATAAAGAGCTTACCTTACTCCCTCATTAAAATCAACCACTTTCAATCGCCGACGGTTCAAAACAGAAGATAATCAGCAAAAAACACAACAACAACAAAAAAGTCTTCCGAATGAAAAACAAAAACAAAACAGTTTCTTATAATGAAAGCTCCTATACGAAATCGACACTCCAGGGGCTCTATCAACATCAAATCAATTCATAGAACACGCGAAATAGCTGAGAGGTTAATTACGTTTTAGCGATAACCCCTTGAGCTTTGTTTATTGAACGAGAATGCCTACATACTTAACATTTCTCCTCTTCTGGCGTTTTAAGGCAGTGCGGCATTTTATACGAGACTACATCTCTCTTTTTGTTTAGCATGGCGTAATCAGTGAAACTGTGATGATTCGTGTTTTATATTTCATGAACAGGAGGAGTATGTGTTTTTTGTTGTTTTGACTTTTCAAAAAGTTTCCTACATCCACTGAGTTGATTTATAATGATGCAATTTTAGCAAACCTTTCATATAAAAAATTGGGCTGTAGGTAGTTTAGGATTATGAATTTTGAACAAGTTGCTAGGTGAGGAAACAGTTCATGAAGAATGAAATTCGTCTGAAATAAACGCTGAAGCAAATTTAGTTTTGGGCTCGTTTTGTATAATTTGTCCGCCAGTATGTGTTTGCTGTTCACTGTTTTTAGTGACATGAGTTTCATAATTGGCAATCAATTTCCAACTATTTCAGAACTTTGAATCGGGAAAAATGTGTAGACGGTGTGAAGGAGTTGTTGATTATGAAGATGAGTTCCAAAGAAATTGGCAAAGCATTACGGATATTTAGATACATCAGCAATAATTGAAAAGGTTTAACACTCAAGCCAATCCTTGGTTGTGGAAATACAAAGACCACCAAAAGCTCGCATCTGGTTACCAGCCCATAGCACCAAGTGGAGAAAAGTTGTGAAGAATTCTTATCACTTTGTCCTGACTCATGACTTCCTAAAGTACCTTGCTTTACAATCTTATGTCAGCGTGGATGAATCATTCGTGCAATGCTTAAAAACTACCTGATAATGATTGGTAGAATTTAATTTTATGAAGGGCTCAGATGTTAGTATTCGAGTGATGTGAATAATCGAATGATCATTCGAGATAATAATCGAATGATCATTCGAGATATGAATTTTCGAGATTCGAAAAATACAAATTAAATAAAAATTATAAAAGATTCGAATATTTTTTCTATTGAAACGAAGGAATGAATGTTCAGGATTCGAATACTCTTTACATTGAAGCTAACGAATGATCATTTATCATTTATCCGTGTCTGGAATTGAAATTTGAACGTCCACTATACTCATCCAACTGACGAGAATCAATAAAGTTTAGGTCTGTAGTAAAAGTATTTAGTCATGAGCTTTGAGCTGTCCTGAAACCATTCGAATGATTTTTCATTCATCTGATCGTTGTCCCTTTTACTTTATAGTTTGATACTTCAAGTGGTATTCGCTACAGAGTCCTTAACTTACTTTTCGAACGCTGTAGTCTTTTCGAACACAAAACTCAAAGCAATGGATAAAACCCCAAAGCCTGCAAATTCTGTGTATGAACACTGACTTGATGGGGAAATGAGACTATTAGAAAAACATCAACACCGAAACGCTTGTGAATAGAACTGAGTTCGTGAGATGCACGACTAACAAATTTGGTCAACGGTAAAAGGTTAAATTAAACAGCATTTTTACCCAAATCTAACTTTAAAACTGTAAGGCTGGAACTGCACTTCTTTGTTTTTTATTTGTTTTTCTATTAAAGCGAACGAATGAATGTTCAAAATTTGAATACTTTTTTCATTGAAACGAACGAATGATAATCAACCATTCATCCGCGTCCGGAATTGAAATTTAAACTTCCAGCATACTCATTCAACAGAGAGGTTGGGTCTGTAGTAAAAGTATTCAGTCATGAGATTTGACCTGTCCTGAAATCATTCGAATGATTTTTCATTCATGCGATCGTTATTCCTTTTACTTTATTATTGATGAGCAGCGAGAGTAGCATTTACAGGAAGAAATTGGTTAAAAAACACCAAATATTTATAAGAGTAGAATACAGTATACACCTTTGTTGGACAGCGAATGACAGTCCTTCATAGTATGAAAAAGTCTATGCTATTTGCACTTACTTCATCTATATTTTGATTGCTGTATATTACTTGAATGAGCTTATTTAAATTTACGTTTGACTTTAACTGCCTTGGGTAATATTTTGAGTGAGAATCATTCGAATGATTACACATGATATCCCGATACATCTTGAGAGCATCGAGTAATCGATCATATCAGCATTCGATAAGTCTAAACAATATTTCATTTATGTTCGTGTGCAAGAACAAGGTCAACCTAATTTATGTATCGTGTCGGTTACGACCTTTTTCGTTTCACAAAGAACTCCGATTGACATATCAGAACATTATGCAGTGGATAATATTTCTCCCTGTTCTTGAAACAACAAAGATAAAACATAATAACTATCTAACACGCAAACCACCTAACCATTAGCTTGGGCACGTGAGAACCAAACAAAAAATCCATTATTCAGTCACACAGTAATGAACAAAGTTCGTTTTGACTGCAAACTTTTTTCTATCGCCGCTTTTTCGGCTAATTAATTATAATAATCTCAAAATAGATCGAATGTATCGATTAGGCATTATATCAGTGCCCTTTGTGAAGTATTGGAAATAACCCAAAGTTTATCATTTTTTATTAGCACCGATAACACCGCCATCAGGAGGTTCTTGACTTTTATTTATAAATAAAAAAAATGAGAGTGTTTAACAATATATCAATCGAATGGCTTTTGAGCATGAAGGCCGCTTATCTTATCATAGTAACTGTGGTAGGCCCACTTGATGATACCATGAGTGCCAATTCAAAATAAAATATGAATACAATTCGACGATATTGTGATTCGGTACACTACTACACTTTGAGAATAGTTATGAAATTGAAATTCATAGAAGTGTGATACACACCGCGGTTCTTTGTTTAAACATGTGTGATTGATTAACGGAGTTTTATCAGAATGAAAAAATAAAAAATTGTTCAATAGAGTTTTTTTTACCTGGGTTGGTAACGCCAAGGCTGTAAAAGAAAGCTCAAAATTGATGGTCCTGTCTGCATCATCGAAATATCTCCAGGGTGGTGGAGTCATTGAAGAATATTTTAAGAAAAATGAATTCGCTAGATAGTCCTAAATGACTTTTTTGAACGCCGTAGTGTTTTTGACTGTGACAAGGACAAGGATTCTTCTTCTCGTTCTTTTTAGCTACAGAACCCAAAGTTCAAAGCTATGGAAAAAACCCCAAAGCCTGCAATCCTCTTTACGAACACTCAAACTATTAGAAAAACATCAACACCGAAGTGCCAGTGAACGTAACTGAATCTGTGAGATCCATGGTATACAAATTTGGTTAACGGCACTATAATACAGCATAGAACAATTTTAGGCAAAAGGTTTTATTGTTGGGAATACGAGGTAAAAGGTGTTTCTTTAGACGTGCGGTTTTCAAGAAGAAATAAAACGAGTACAATTTAATGTTATTACCAAGAATTTAGCTTTGTTATAAAGATAAGGGTTTGCCATTTGTAAAAATGATTTCGCGGTTGGCTCGAATGAATTCCAGCCGAGAGTCTTCATTTTCCACCACATTTTGCAGAATTTAGGAAGTCATGTCAGCAATAACAAGCCGAATATTCTTTTCTAAGGCGTCAATCGTCTCGGGCTTATCTGCATAGACAAGCAATTCCACATGATCCCACAAAAATTAGTCTAGTGACAGGTTTAAAAATAAGAAATTATGTAAAAATCGTCGTCAAAAGCAATGTGTCGAGACTATTTTTTGAACGTACGCAGTGCCCTGCAGTCGTGCGGCTTCAACGATGAAATGTCAAACATAAATCAAGTGACAGCCTTTAAAAAGCACCAACTCCAGAAAAAGTATTGCCAGAAGTATTGAAAACCACACGCCCAAAAGGGACACATTTTACAAATCAAACTTCTGGTCCTAGTATC
Source organism: Melanostoma scalare (assembly GCA_949752695.1). Taxonomy (NCBI): domain Eukaryota; kingdom Metazoa; phylum Arthropoda; class Insecta; order Diptera; family Syrphidae; genus Melanostoma; species Melanostoma scalare. Next base: position 208,009,354 of record OX456984.1, on the reverse strand, counting down.
ATTGTACGTTCCCTGGAACTTCTTGCTTCCCCCTCCCACTGCAAGGAGCTGGAAGTTGGGAGTGATCATTTGCTGCGAAGCTTATGATAAGAAAATGAAGACGAATTCTTTGTTATTTTTCTCTTTTTTATCATAAGTAACTAGGTTTAGGCAACAGCAAAATTACCTTGCGAGTTGCGAGGTAACAATCTTCTTAGCTTTATACTATTATCCAATGTAGACGAAAAAATTTTGGCAACAGAAGACAGAAAACAATAAAGTTGACAAAATATTACAGATACACCAAGGAGATTACCAAGTGGAAACCTCTGCCGGATGTTTCTCTGTCATATCACGGGTAAATACTCGTAAATTTAGTTTTACATTACAAGTGCGGTGAAAATCCCCTGAAAAGGAGCCCAAAAATAACAACTCAAAATAACACCCTGCAAAAACAAGCTCGTTAATTTCGTCAAACTATAGCTAAGCAAAAAGTCGAGGAAGCGATACACTGCGCTTTTTTTTTAGCTGACCGGTCAAGCTAGACAAAAACCCAGCAGATTTAAGTGCCCGCGGTGGAATGCAGATTTTCAAAAACTTCGTAGCGAAATCAAAAAAGTCTTTTCAACCGGTGGCTAAAGACCGAATTAAGGGATGAAATGAAGCTGTACCGATCGAAACAGAATAATTTTAAATGTCAAATTCGCAGCTCAAAGAAAAAGAATGCCCCTCACAAACAATTTGGTGATAGTATCGAAGTACTGGTACCAGTTGCATAATAGTTAGCAAGTCTGCCTATTACGTGGAAGTTCGACGTTCAAATTTCCGAAATATAAAAATGATTTTCAAGAGGAATTGACAAGTCTCTTGATAGTAATTTCACTGCCATGAGCTTTCTTACTTAGAAGTTGAGAATCGTCAAAAAATGGTAGGCCACCATCGCTCTTCCCAAGGTATGGTTGAGAGAAATACGCTAGATCTCGGGCTTCACCGAGCTCTGTTGCGCCCCTTACTTATCTTGCAATAAATTATCAAACATGTTGAAGTCTTCAAAACAACCAAACTAAACAGACTGAAAAAAAAAAACAGGAAAACCAAAGGTTTCTAGGCTTCCGGCAAACTCATTGGAAACCAAATATCAGTCGGTTCACAACAGTCTACTCTCCAAGACAACGTAAGCCCCAACGTAAGACTCAACGTGGCCATTATATTTGATGGTTGGTTGCTTCGGATGAGGAAATCAATCACGCTTTGGCGTTTTTTGGGAGTTTAAACTCACCTGATACTGACGAAAAAGAAGAATATGGCGATTCCTACCTATTTAGAAAATTATTTTCAACTTGCAGTCAAGCCGCAGTTGTTATGACAGTCCCCTGGCAAACTTTTCGAATCATTTTCATACCCATAATCGGTAAGGATGACTACCTACATGCCAAGAGCTTCAGAACCATCAGTCATACCATCTTTTTGGTAAAAACGCTTTAAAAATGGTGTAGGCCAGGGGTGGGCTAGTGCCCAGTGCAAGATTTACAGAAAAGCCCTCTTCCTAGTCTAGTTCTTTTTTAACCTTAGGGGATTATTCATTTAGCGATATTTTGAGTCATGTTCTATTTGAATTTGCAACTTGCAAGTAGTGTAAAAATTGTTCTCACTCTCAGCTCTCAGCCAACTACTACACTAAATCATGGGTATCCACACTTCAAAATGATGTCCGCACTTCAAAATTACGCCAGAACAATTAAACTTGGAATTTTTGATAAGTTTTGATGGTATGTGCAACGTGGCCAGAGAATAGGACTTAGACTAATTATTTGTGCAAGGGCTTATAGAAATGCTAATGAAAGGAACTGTGATCGAAGATTCAGAGCGGTATTAGGCGTTCTATCGCTTTTTCTAAGGTACATGCTGATTGAATCTCTGATAAAATATATGCCATTGCAAATCGATATTTGCCGTCACGTGGCTTTCCTTTCGATTCAGCTATCAGCTATTTGCTCTAGAGCACAGGCTTCCCTAAATATGTTCAACAGCTAGTAGTTGAAATAAGCTGTCAATCTTTTCAAAAGCGAAGTATAGTTCTCTTTAAGAGACCTAGAAAATTCAAGATCGAAACCAAACCAACTGAAAACGAACAATTTTTACCCTTCCTGTGAGTGCCGAATAACAAATCGTAGAAGATATCATCTTCATCACCACTCAAAATTAATTCTAGTGACCTTTCACACTTCATAAATATGTATGAGAATGTAATATCAAACTTTAGCTGGTTCATCAATGGATTCGATCAATTCTATGAATATGATCAATTATCTTGCAGATAGTCTTTATCATAATTAATGGTTTCCGTTGATTATTTAATGAACATAATCGTTGAAGCGTGTAACTCTACTCTTTCAACAAAAACTCACCAATTATAATAATATCGAGTTAATCGTTTTGCGCTTTATTCATCTTATGTTACCCAAATTGAAGCTCTAATCACCACTAAAATCCATTTGCGTGTTTCCCACCTGACAGTTAAATAAAAATATATTTTTTCCATTCAAGTTGACATAATGGCTAAGTGCGCAAGTGGATAACAAATCATATCATATTACCCACTTCTTGGTAAGCCCACACATCAGATAACCATCTACACATTTCAATCATCCGTCTCTGACCTCGTTTATAATTTTGATTGACCCGTAAGATTACTCTGGACATTAAACACGACGTCAATCAAAATACAGACAAGGCGCCATAGCATTAAAAAAAAAGCAATATATTTTTTCATCATTAGTAATTCCAGATCCCCTCTGCATGCCATATTAGGCATGTGTCTCTTAACACCGGAGCAGACAAAGTACGCCTCGGCGATGGTGATGAACAATAACGATAAAAAAAAAGAAACAGTAAATGTGTGTAGGAAAAAAAAGACAGACAAAAAAAAGTATAAAAAATGATTAACGAGTTATGTTTGGATGGCTTCACACACGAAAACATGTAGGCGATGACCTAATAAAAATGCTCACGACTCACGAACCAAAACCTCCATTTAAGGCAACCCCCAGTCAATGGTTTATAAATTGAAGAGCCATTGATTTAAATTAAATAAATATGCCCAACAGCTACACACAACCCAAAAAGGCAGAAGCTCATCAAAAAAAAAGAAAAGAAGAAGCGAGTTGTTAGAAGCTTTGGGTATATAACACCCTATCTTAAAGTCTAGGTTTCTCTCGAACGTGGGTAGCTCACACTTGCAGATGCAAAAAAGTTTTGTTTTTAAAATCCCCAGTGTGAGTGTAAACTAATTAAAAAATAAGGCCTTCGATGACAAAGCTGGTCAAAAGAAAGAAAAGGAGAAAGATACACAACATACCCTACACCAGCCTGCATGGAAAAAACGAAAATATATTATTCGAGTTAAAGAAACCAATTTGTCCCGGTTGGCCGGTGTCAAATGTCAACAGAGTTGTTGTCAAAGCACACACATTGCGAGCTGGCTCACAAATTGCCCCCATTGTCTGACACTATTCCATTTCTGTTTGTTTTTGTTTCAATCATTTGTACTTTGTTTGTAAAAAAAAAAACACGGACAACACAACAAAACCCACGACACAGAACACGAAGGAGGAAACAAATTATGATAATTAAGTCGGCACCAGCGCCAGCGCCGCTACGAGACTCCATTTATTCCAAGTGAATAAGAAAAAACCATGGCGGATAAGTTAGGTCAGTCTAAGTATAAGGTCAGGGACAACAATGTCACATAATTACTTCATTGTGTTTCACAGTAATTAATTTTTCCATTTTCTAACTTACCTTAAATCTAACATTACTCGTTGAGTCTGAATTGGCTAGTGATTTTTCTGAGGGTGTATAACGTCCGCCATTGCCGCCACCACCATTGCCACTACTGCCACCTGTTGGTGTGATAATTTGTTGGCCACCACTACAGATGCTGGTTACATTTGGATTGCCATTGCCTCCGATGCCGCTAACAACTGCACCAGTTGAATTGAACATCAGACCGCTTCCACTACTATTACTATTGTTAAGACCGTCTATGCTGCTTATAGCTGGTGTACCACCTTCGGCTAAATGTGAGTGCTTATCATAGCACGAGGAACATATTTGCACCATGCCTAGAAATGAAATTTGTTTGTTAATTTTTTTTTAAAGTAAGAAACTTATTTCTATTAAATATTACTTTTATTTATGAAAAATCAAAAGAAGGTAATCGAAAGTCTTTACGACTTTAGAGGCTGTGTGCTTTTTTATTCAACTTAGCGATTTAAGGACTTTGTCAAAATTGCCATATAACCACACTGTCATGCCTTATTTTTGCTAAGAAAATGGATTTGACTGGGGGACAAGCCATTCGTTAACGAGCTTGTAATAACACAGGAGAATAAACGTGATAACTTAGCCTTACCTCTATAAACGGGTCTCCTATGGGACTGACCACTTACTTCCGCATTACGAAAATTGACATCAAAATTTTAAACTTTAAACAAAAAACTGACAATGACTTTGGGAGGCAAACAGTCAACTACGAAGGAAAAGAATGAGCCACAAGCACTGTGGTGCTTCAAAGTACTTACTCGTAGGCAATTAGCGAGGATGGGAAAGAGTGAACTCGGCTTGGTAAACCTTTCACTAAAATATAAATACGTTTAATCCGTGACCAGAACATCCAATGGTTTCAATGTCGAGGGGATACGCTGTTGGGAGCAATCAGACTTTGAATTTGTCGCTTCTTTATACACAGATAAGCAAACTTCCCAACAAGAATTTTTATATACATATAAGGGTAGCAAACACTACTAAAAAGTGTGCTGATCTCAAGAGGATCCTTCATTACTAAAAAGCTGACGCCGAACAAGGTGTAGGTATATTGATGGAATCTGCTATTGGTGCTCTGCAAATAGATTTGCAGATAAAGAAGCATTGGGTTAGCATTCGGTACGAAAAGGACCAGTGGTTCTTATTATCGAGGCATAGTAAAGAGCATCGAACAGCAAAGAAAGAAGCCTAGAACAACGATAGACAATTCATAAACACATTATAAATAACGAGAATGGATAGATGAAAACATTTACAAAATGAAAGCCAAAAGCAGACGTAAGTGATAGTGAGAATCGTGAAACGTAACGATAACGAAGAGATTTTTGCGAGAATCGTTATTTGTAATACGGACTCAGCTCTGTCAATAACAGATATAGTGGACCAGGGACTAAGAACCATACAAGCACACTAAGAAAGGAATCTAAGACCAGGAAACAAGTTAGCTAGAAGACAAAACACTCTCCACGACAAGGCACCCCACGTCACGTCATACTCCAAGCTCATCAGCAATACCCAAGAAAAAGTTTGAGAAAACTGAAGCTCAATTCTGTAACAGAAAGCCACTGCATGTCGTGATCAGGAAAGGAAATGGGTATGAAATATGCATATAAACCTTTCTCTTGGACTACTCTATCTGTAAAAAAAAACCGCATCAAAATCCGTTGCGCAGTTTTAAGGATCTATGCATACAGATTCACAGCGGAAAGCGACTTTGATTTAAGGGTTGTGACAAATGACAACGGAAATCTGTAACAGATCATTTGCTCGAAATAGGGAATAAGAAGGCGAACTTTTTAGTAGCCAACAGAGTTGAAGGTGTGCTGTGGAACGAGTCCAAATCGGTGAGGGGCCTAGCACATCGATATTTCGACAGATAAATAGAGTGGTGAAACATAGCGAGGAGCCTCACAGTCGTTGCCTTATGAGAGAAGAATGGAGGGGACCTACAATTTTCTGCGGATTTGGAACGGCTAAACGAGAAAGCGCTTTTTATTGGAAATGAATTTACTATTGGGGAACTTGCTAATTCCTCGCGAAATGCGAAAATCGTGAAAAAACATTTTTACTTCAGTTGGGATTCGAACCACGAACCTCCCGGTTAACTGGCAGACATGCTAACCATCACGCCACAGGTACCACATTCCATTTCCACAGACGGAAGACGAAATTAGGCAGTGTCTTTACAATAGTCTTTGGGAGTAAAGGAGAGTTCTACTGCGAAGATCGAAAGTTAAGCAATTACACTGACGTACGCTTCCCGAACAGTTAACGTAACACTAGAAAACTACATAAACGAGTACATAACACCGATCCCACTTCCTTTGCGGATTTTTAAAGACTGAAAATTAAATAAATAAGGCAATGTCAGATGGAAGTCAAATGGAGGGTCAAAATAGCAAAAAGCTCATCAATAGTAGATTTTAGGCCACCATTGACAACTTTGTAAGTCCGGGTAAATGGCAAACTTAGCAGACTTCAAGTGGATATGGATGAAAATAGAATCTTGAACGATATAAACGATACTAGTAAAGAAAATGAACACATTCCACATCCCGTGGACAGTTTTTCTTCTTCCTTTTCCGGAGAGCATCGTTATCTCGAAGAGATCACAGCTCTCACACTCAACGACTTCGCAGTAGTGATCCGAGTACGCCGCACCTCATGGACAATTGAAATAACTAGAAATTTTAAAAGTATTTTAGTGCAAAAAAGAGGAGGTAACTGGTCTAAAAATTGGTTCACTAAGTCAAGTCGAAAACTTAACTATCAGATGCTAAGTTAATTAAATGACGGAAAGAACTGCTGGAGTTCTCCGAATCAAATGGATTTTATCTCCCGTAAGAAAAAATACAAAGTAACATCCAAAAGCTAAGGACAAAGCTTAATAGCACGAACTGGAAAGGAGGACAGATGGACGAGCATGGCGACAAAGGCAAAGAAGTAGATATCAAACTCAACCAGGAATTCACATCGCTACTCCGCAAATATGGCAACAAAATTTGCGTAGGAATTACCGCCCGTGGCTTAAGCGTTAGCATGTCCGTCTGATACTTGGTAGTTAAAAAACAAAATCCCAAAAACAAAAAGGCTCCTTTTCAGGTTGTCAAGTCCTGCGAGAGTATTTACAATGCCATGAACAGCGCTTTTCAGCTTAGCCGCTCTGATTCGGCATAAAATTGTAGGTCCTTGATATTGCTTTGTTGCGTCACGCTGTTTATTCATTAATTATTTTTTTATCGCACACAGGGAAAGACTATTTGCAAGCAATGACGGTATACAAGAAGAGAAGTGGGGAAAATCAATAGCACCCAAAGTCAATCTTCACAACACTAAAGCCTGTTGTGATACCATAAAACTGATATCAGACATACGATATGATTGCCATGACCTTATTTTCAAGAACAGAACTTGTAAAAGATGTTGATGAAATAAAGAATTTATGTATTGAATTTTATGGCATCCAATAACTGCCCACTGGAAGGGAATGGCGCTGTTTTCGCAGACGTGGCCATACCACTTAAGAACAAGGGTAGATAATAAAATAGACTAATACTGCCGAACTATATCCTGAAACACATGTCGCTCATTCACTAGACATGGATGGTATCTATACCTACCAAATGGTGTACTTTTCAGCTGCATCAGAAGTTTCGATGGTTGTTGTCTATGGTGAAAGTATCAAACTTTGTTGACATTTCTTTTCAGTTAGGTAAAGCAATTCATCTTTAATCGACTTTGAAAAAAATAGATCTGTTCGCAAAGTGAGTGCAATTTGTGCAGCTATTGTCCATTTTTACAGAAGTTTCAATCTTATCGATTCCAAAAGAAAATATTCGTTAACACGCTGACGTAGCCGTGAATGGCGAGTGCTACCAGGTCATCACTGATTTCTTGTCTCCAACACGACATTTAGTTTCAACAAGACGGTAAAATTTACCATACAAGGTCAACGACAAATTTATTTTTCCAGAACTGTACCTGTTAACTGGCCCCCAAACGATTCACGAATACTTTTTATAGGGCTATGTTAAGTGTATAATTTATGCCGGCGGACAAACCAGCAACTGTTGAAGCACTGAAGCCACCATTGACGCAATATGGACAGATTTATTCGAAAAAGTAGTAGACTTTGCAACTCGTAGGTCATAGCCGCGGCGGACATGTGCCGGAAATCATATTTCACTTAATCTTTAGATTTTTTTTTTTTACAAATTCATTCAACTCCGGCTAGAATCAAGATAACTCTTTGCTATTTTTCTTTTTATAAGACTACTGCCCCTGCAGGAACTTAGGCCAAAAGTTTAGGTCAATAGATGTGGTACAATAGAGCACCTCAAAGAATCCTCAAGGCAAATTACACTTAATATCCAAGTTAAATAAAACTAAATAAATCAAACAATAAATAAAATGTACTCACCCTGCGGACTAATGGGACTAGCATTTTTAAATGGTTTCATTGTTTTGATAAAAGGATAATAAGGCTCTCGTTCATTATTTTGACAACAATAGACTAAGCGTAATTGAGATGATGGCATATCGCCACCACATGTATAACAAACAAACGTTGTACGTTCCGCCACTGGTGCTGGTCGCTTCCGCAGCGAATAAAAACGTTCATTTTCTGCTGCACGAGTTGCCTGCAAGAAGAAAAAAAAAGGAAAAATTTAAAATAAATTTAAAATTCTTCTTTAGAAAATAAAATTCAACTTTCAATATATTTAAATTAAGTGTGCGAAAAGCGTCACACAAATCAATTGCTAGGAATTGCTTTAAATTTGCTATTGCTATTCCTTCTTCATGTTCAAGGAGCCTGCTGATTGATCAGGAAAAATGAAAACAGACCAAAAATGTAAATGTCACTATTTGTTTCTAGGTTCCTCAGTTAAAATGTATTCGATTTGCTTCGAATTTGATGAGGAGTATCCTCCTTTCCCATACCATTAACCCAGTTTAAGTATTTTTCATAACTTTTGAAGAACGCGTGAATAAAATTACGTCGCTTATTGTCAGAATCAAAGGATAAAAAACACTCTTGCACTCTTTTTTTTAAAGGAAGTACACATCAATAGTTCTTAAGATGATAAGAAACTAGAGCAAAGCTGGTGAAGTGATGTCGGAAGACTGGTTTTTAAAAAGGAATTATTCAGCAGGTTAAATGAACGCATGATGTAAATAAAAAAATGAATTTGGTACGAAACGGCTGAAAATAGAATACAATTTTTCATTTTTGTTTCACACAAAGAAATGCAATTCTGATAAAGGCCACATATTTAGGCAAGGTTGAAGAAATATGGAACCTCATTTTTGTATTTGAATTTAAAACAATTTTTCTTATATTGGTCGTTGATGAAACGATTTATTAGCGGCTCGATCGATGGTAAAGGACAATATCTAGTGCTTGTAATTGGCTTCCAGATCGACCATTAAATTAATAAGAAGATCGTTGCTAATCATCTTGATAGAAAGGCAACAGATTGATGACTGGTTGAATATTTAACCTGTGGTTAGTTGATCGAATATTTGCTGACCTGTCTCACTTTTTTCAGACAATCCTTCGTTTTTATGCTCTGGCTTGAGCATTTTGCATTGGCAACCTTCGTTGGATGCTTTGTGGGTTCCTTAAGAAGCAGGAATGTTCCCATTCCTTTTTAAAATTGTTTGCTGATGATGGTTTGTTATATTTAGCTGGACAAGACGTAGAGGAATGTATTCAAAAAGTAAATGCTGACTTAGCGGAACTAAACAATTGGTTTCATATGAACAAATTAAGTTTAAACGTAGACAAAACAAAGTGTATGATAATCAATGGAGAAACGTTCTCTGAAGTAAAGATTGATAACCAGGAGATAAAAGTAGTTAAAACCACATAAAATATCTTGGAATAATGTTTGATAATAAGTTAGAGTTTAATACACACATTGACTACATTTCAAAAAAAATTGGGAAACAAATTGGTTTCTTTTCAAGAATTAGGAAAAGAATGTCAACTTTATGTGCAATAAAGGTGTATAATACAATTATTAAGCCTCATTTTGAGTATTGCTCCACTATAATTTATCTTGGAAATAAAACAATGTTAGACAGATTGCAAAAATTACAAAACAAAGCAATGAGAATAATATTGAAATGTCACTGGTTAACACCAATTGTAGTCATGCTGAGAATGTTAAAATGGCTTAGTATAAATCAGAGAACTGTTATGAATGTGTTGGTTTATGTTTTTAAAATGAAAAATGGAATGCTTCCCAGTTACTTGTGTGATAAAACTAGTTATGTTAGTGATGTACATAGTTATAATCTAAGAAATAGATGTGATTTTCGTCTTCCATATTTAAAAACGAAGTCTGCCCAAAATATGCTTGTATATAATGGCCTTAAATTGTTTAATGAGCTTCCAAATGATTTAAAATCAGTAAATAATTTGAAGATGTTTAAGAGGCAAATATTAACTTTTGTAAAAGAAAAATTTGTATGATTTATCTATTATTTTTAATTTTATTATTTATATTAAACGTAAGTTGTAAATAGCGAAATTTTATTACTAAATAAATGAATGAAATGAAATGTGGGTAAACCATAGACAGAATGCTGGGTGGGTAAACCATAGACTGATGAAGCCCTTAACTTTCCCAGAATTATGCAGCGACATCCAAAACAACGATGAAAGGTCAAAGATACAAAAACGGATACGAAGAGCGGTTTGTAGAGGTAAATTTTACCACGACAGAGGCTCGACCATTTGCTAGATGAATATTTGCTCAAAAGCTGTGTATCAAGTTTTTTTGTTTTGCCACAAAAGGTCTCATTCAAACACCGCAGTGCCCAGAGCTGCGCAAGCTCAATCCATTTAATCCATATAATCTATAGGATTCCTTTAGCGAAGGATCAATGAACCTAATGTTCCTTGTTAAAAGTTCGCTTACTTCAAACGTGCGTCGTCGCGTCGTTGTTTGATCGTTCATAAGCTGATCAAGAGTTTTTTTTATGCTTGATCGTTTTTTAAATAATTTAACTTTGTTTAGCTGTTTGATGATTCTTTAATATGCTCCCTATTTTTTGTTTGATGCTCCATTAACTCGTTTCAGCCCTACCCTGTTGTAGTTTTCAGAGCAATCTTGGAAAATCTAGCAAACGATCAATGCAATTATGAAATGGTTGAGCCGTCGATCATTTGCTAGATGTTCCAGAAAAATATGGCTGGGAATTTGTTGATATCCTTTCTAAAAACTTTACAAGATCAGCTCTACGTTTGATGGATGTTTTTGTAAGCTGCTCGAGATTTGTTTGCCAGCAACTCAATTTCGCGATCATTTACTAGGTGGTTCCAAGATTCTTTGGTCACTGTTCGATTGTTTGCTAATTATTCAATTTTCTCTAAGCAACTCAATCGTTTGCTAACTGCTGAATCGGCTGCCAGCTACTCAACCGTCTGCTAGGTGCTCAATCACATGCTTCAATCGCTTGCTAGCTGCTCAATCGTTTGTTAGCTGCTCAATCGTTTGCTAGCTGCTCAATCGTTTGCTAGCTGCTCAATCGTTTGCCAGCCGCTCAATTGATTGCTAGCTGCTCAATTGATTGCTGACTGCCTTAAAAGTACTAGCTGCTTGATACTAGCTTTTCTATGTTTTGCTAGCTACTCAATCGTTTGCTAGCTACTCAATCGTTGTCAGCTACTCAATCATCTGCTAGATACTCAATCGACAGCTGTTTTATAGTTTCCTACTTCACTACCTGCTCAATCGTCTGCCAGCTGCTCGATCGTTTGCTAAAGCATAGGTCACACTGGGTTGGTTGCCACCGTCCGAGTCGATTACTCGCTACTGTCAACCCTTGATCAAGTTCGTCGGAACCGTGTGAAGAATTCATCACCCAAATGCGTATTTAGCAATAGTACTCGTACCAATCACCAGAACATGCAGCTACATTAGTTATTTGTAAATTTTTTTTTCAAAATTCATCTGTCACACCTTCAATTGCCGCCATTGCAAATAAAGTTTAAAAGTCAAATTTTTTACGGTGTTCTGTAGCTTTTCCCTGAAAAAAGCTGGGGAGTAAGATTCAATAATTTGACCTGGTCGCCCGTCGCTCATTGTTACTGTTACTGCCATCCGCTAGAAAAAAAAACAGCTGGCAACCCAGTTTAACGTGTGCCTTAGTTCAGTTGCAGTTGTTTGCTAGCTGCGTGATCGTTGGCTAACTTTTTCGGTTGTTAGCCTTTCAGTAATTTGCTGGCTTCGCACGCCATGGCTAACTAAAATCTATTTGATTTTTCCAAGTTTTAGTGTAAACTTAAAACATCGCATGAGCTCAGATTAAAGTTTGACAGTTGTTTTCTTGTTTTGAGATTATGATCACCGATCTCTCAATAATCCACATTTGTAATTTCCTGGCCCTTCATCAGCGGACTTTGCTAAAATGCCAATCAAAAAATCGATGCCTTCAATCAGTTATGACACACCTTTGTACAGTCAACAGAATATATCAACGACATATCGTTCATATCTCACGACATAAGTCCTTGAGTCAAGTTCAATAATCCCATTTCTCTATAAAAGATCCAACAATCTATAAATCAACTTCATCGCAATGCAAACTCTTATCCATACAAATAAAGAAAATAGCAAAAAAAAATTAATGGGCACTGAAATACCTACAAAACACGCGATAGATACACGCTGTATACTTAGCTGCCAAGTGCATAACCTTGTTTGTTAAGTTGATCCCGCTGCCGCCATTGCCGCCAACGCGAACATACTCATTCCTTGTCGTCAGCTCTAGCAGCTATAAATCTGCTGCTGTCAATCGAAAATTGGCTTACTCCCGCTTTTTGTTGACATTCGCGTGATTAAATTAACAATTTTTTGGCATTTTTCTATCTCTCGAAACATTTGTAGAACGAACAAAATGGAAAAAGGTGCTACAAGCCGACCATACAGCTATCACCAGTCCACCACCACCGCCTCGTCATCGATCGCTAGCCACTTTTATATTATTCCAATCACGTAAACGATATGAAATCGACACTAAATGCATTCTAATCATTATTTCGAGATTCGAGAGCAAGTAGTTGTCTTTGTTCGTGTGCAAATGTATGTACAGACAGTTGTTCGTTTTACAGCCGCATTAGCTGTTCAAAATTTTAACACTATAAGTACAGCAAGAGGAGTGAAGTGAAGTCGCTCATAGTTGATATATGGAGGTGTGCAGTGCATAGCCATTACAAGCGTTTTATTTGCAATTAAATTCGATTCAATTTACAAGACGAGTGGCTCATTTAAAATACGAAATATAATTGTATATCTAGTCGATTGTACCTTACTCGATAGTCGATACATATCTAATTAGATGATTGTTTGGTTGTATTCATTTGCGAAACGTGAATTGGGTTGAGATGGTGCTGATAAAAAAAAAAGTGATGACGGTCGGTTCATTTTCTTAAGGTGGGTTGTAAGTGGCGAATATAGCGGGGCACAAGGCATAGTATAGGCACAACGACAAGTGGCCCGACGGAGCAATTCAGGGTGGGGTGTAAGTTTCGAATTCACGTTTTCAAGTCGCGTTGGAGGATGTAATTTAATTAAAAGGTATGCGTTTTGATTTGTTGTTTTCTTCTTTTCATTGAGAAGTTGTGTTAAGTGATTGACTTGCGCTTGTACTGTTGCAAAAATTATACATTCTGGGGGTGTTTTGAAGGAGTTTTTATAAATTAAAGCAAAATCGTGGTTTGAATGACTGATTTTGGGTTTGAAAATCTTTGAGAGAAGAAATCTTGTTACTGTAAAAATAATATTTTACGTTAAGACTCCATGACCACAGTCCACAAATGGAAAACCTACAGAAGTCTGTGTCCTATGGTGAATGCTAAATGGCCTTTTCAATAGCAAATGTCAAAATATTGGAGCTTTGATCTCTTTGCAAACGATTTTCCTCATGTCAGTGGAGGATTTGTGTTGGAAATTTTTCATGCTCAGAGGAGGTTGTTTTTGATCAGATTAATGTAATGAGAAGAGATCGAGCATAACTTTGTACCCGCTGGTCTTTGGCACAATCTGCACTGGAGCTTTGAGGAACTCGCAAGCCGCATATCTTTTGACTCACGTCTAATGGATAAGCCGTCTGACACGATGATCCCAAGGCTCAAACTGCGTCAAAAATACTCAGTCAACTTTCAGGACTGGTCCACTCCACAATCTGAGCCTGGAAAGAACTGTTATCGAAATTTCTTTCGATGATGGTTCTAAGACCGACGAGGGATCCAGTGCTGGTGCCTTTGTGGAGAACGACGACAGACGACTGCATGCCTCTTTAGGGTCATATGCATCAGTTTTCCAAGCGAAGGATGCTATTCCCAGGAAAGGAACCCTTATGCCAGTGTCACCAAGCAAAACTACAATTGGCATGCCTATTGCTAAGTGTAAGCTTATGCCGAAGCAAGAAGCTATAAAGATAATGAATAATAGATGGACAAATACCACGACTTGCATGGCTACTAAAAGGATCTGGCCAAAGCTAGATTTAAAACATACCAAAAGTTTGTTATCATTAAGCAGACTGCACTTTAGCTCCGTAACTAGTGTCATAACCGGACACTGCCTTATAGGTAGACATGCCACATTGAGCCTGGCAATGTTCCCACGAACGGTTTTGGTAGAAGCTGCCTGGACGAGGAAGAAGAGGAAACTATTCCACATATTCTTTGTACATGCGCTGCCCTCTCTCAAAGCGGAAAACATTCTTGAGAGGGTTTATTTTTCATCGATCCAAGTGATCTCAGAAACATAGACATTCATAGTCTTCATTGCTTTATAGAAAGCTCAAAATGGTTTAAATAAGAAGCAATTCCTCAAAATTTCTTGTGGAATCACAATGGACCTATTTTGGTCAAAGTGTGTCGGTCGTTTTCCCGACAGCCACATTAGCCTAACCTAACCTAACCTAACCTAAGCTATTCAAAAGGCAAGCCACGTTACGAACAATGGCTGGATGGGAAGAAGTATCTGTGTTTGCAGCGACAGCCAAGCTGTGCTTAAGGCCCTTCTCAACCCTCTAACTACTTCGAAAGTGATAAAGGAATGCAAGAGCTCTCTGAATGCGGTCGGAAGATTAAATTCCTTGAGTCTCATTTGGGTTCCAGACCATCAAGGCATAACTGGAAATGAGATCGCCGATGAACTTGCGAGGCAACGATCTCAGACAGCTTTCTCAGGACCTGAATCGTCGATAGGTCTGACAGCGTCCTCAGTGAGGACTTCAATCATCGATTGGATCTGTGAAGAGCACAACCGTAGATGGCATGCTTCCATTGGATGCAGACAGACCAAACGTATGCTCCCCAACGTCAATAAGAAGACTGCAACATTTTTGCTATCTCGTAGCAGAAAAGACTGTAGAAAGCTTATTGGCGTTGCCAGCGGGCACTTCTGTTTTTTAAAGCATTTAAACGTGTTAGGCTTAAGTGGTGCCACACTATGTGAATCTTTTGGAGAAGATGAGGACACCGCAGAGCACTTCCTCTGTGAATGTCCTGCTTTTTCTCGCAACAGGTCACAGATACTAGACGCAGATATGGTGAGAGCTGGTAATTTAGACTCCTTATTATGGCGGAGTTCAGCGGAATTAAGGCCAACCATTTTTCGAAAATTGGGCCGAATTACCGTATCAGTGATCGAGTGAGTGAGTACTATTTTTCTTTCAAAATTCGCTCTATATTACACAACATCCGTCTGCTGTTCATTTATGGACTTCAATTCGTTCAAATATTGATGAAACAATGTCAAATTGTAGTACTAAAGTGCTCGAAAACGCGAGAAGTAATCCCAAAAGCACATAATTCAGTCACGTATCACTCGATCACGTGTGCGGTAATCCTACCGCAGAGTTCGATCGATCTTCGACTAAGCTATTGAGCGACGACATACGACGACATACAACTGCACTCATCTTTAGGATCATACGCATCCGTTTTCCAAGCGGAGGCTTATGCTATCCTAATGGCATTGAGCCACGTAACGAACAATGGATGGATGGGGAGAAGTATCTTTGTTTGCAGCGATAGCCAAGCTGTGCTTAAGGCCCTTCTCAACCCTCTAACCACTTCGAAAGTGATCCAGGAATGCAAGAGCTCTCTGAATGCGATCGGAAGATTAAATTCCTTGAGTCTCATTTGGGTTCCAGGCCATCACGGCATAACTGGAAATGAGATCGCCGATGAACTCGCTAGGCAGGGATCTCAGACAGCTTTCTCAGGACCTGAACCGTCGCTAGGTCTGCCAGCGTCCTCAGTGAGGGCTTCAATCAACGATTGGATCTGTGAAGAGCACAACCGTAGATGGCATGCCTCCATTGGATGCAGACAAACCAAGCGTATGCTCCCCAACGTTAGTAAGAAGACTGCAACATTTTTGTTAGCTCGTAGCAGAAAAGACTGTAGGAAGCTTATTGGCGTTGCCAGCGGGCACTTCTCTTTTGCCAAGCATTTAAACGTGTTAGGCTTAAGTGATACCACACTCTGTGAATCTTGTGGAGAAGATGAGGACACCGCAGAGCAGTTCCTCTGTGAATGTCCTGCTTTTTCTCGCATGAGGTTACAGATACTCGGCGCAGACATGGTGAGAGCTGGTAACTTAGGCTCCTTACCATGGCAGCGTCTTTTGGCTTTTCTCCGAACATCTGGAAAGCTATAACAAATAGAAGGTTGCTATCTGGTAGTACAATGGACCGGTATTTAGGTCTGAGTGCTCCAGCTGGTATTTTAAAAACCTCAAAAAAAAAAAAAAAAGCTATTGAGCTGGTTGAGCCTTTCATATGTTAATTCAACTCTTCATTGCAAACCAAGTATTGAACTTTTAGGGATCTTCTAAACCAAAATAATTTTGCAGTCGCTGTGGCCCGGCGGCGGCAGAGAGGCTGTCGTTCTTGTTGCAACAGTGCGGGTAGTGGGTACCATCATAAATCGCTTTGTAAACATAATTTGACAGTTGAATTTGTGGCAACTACAAAACTACTTTGGTTTGGAAAAGCCTTTATTCACCACTTAACACGATATTCCTCGCACTTGAGTCGAAAATCTGCAAGGACTTATGAGATTTACGAAAGATTTCCGACTTCTTTATATGTACTTGTGTAATAACGACATGCTCTACCTACAAAAAGTTATTCGAAGACAATAATTAATATCCACTAATCATAATCACGCAACAGATTCAATTATTTCAATTCATTAAAAGTTCAAGGGAGTGCACAGGCACACACTTCCACCGTGCCGTGTGTAACCAAAACAATAAAAAAGTTAACTTCGCAGGATTGTGGCATTCAATGTTTTCCTTTTAATTACATTTCGCTTTCTTCAACTTTGTGATGTATTTAACGAAAAATCATAAAAAGAACAAAAAAAAAAGAGGAAAAATAAAAGAAGGCATTATGCATTAAACGCTTTGCTTGAAGCTTACGTTTGCGTTTAATTAACGATTCAAAAAATGTTTATGTAAAGGAACATCCTCTTCTTGCCATACTACTTTTTCCCATAGCACATGTACTGTACATGCAACGCGAGAGAGAACGCCCCGCAAACACAAATTCTTGTGAATTCATTTGAATTTAAGCTGAAAATTCCAACAGAGTGTGTTGCATGTGTATATTTATTTGCTTGTGAATATTTTAAAACACATAATTTACATATTACAAAGATATTTATACACGCAACGCATAATGCGCGGGCAGCAGGTTTGCAGACACATAATTTTCAGTTCTATAAAAAAGCAATTAAAACTCAAACGGTTTTTATTGCTTTCAAATCAATTTTTGAAGGGAATGAA
Organism: Melanostoma scalare; assembly: GCA_949752695.1. Taxonomy (NCBI): domain Eukaryota; kingdom Metazoa; phylum Arthropoda; class Insecta; order Diptera; family Syrphidae; genus Melanostoma; species Melanostoma scalare. The sequence continues at coordinate 207,991,733 of OX456984.1, read as the reverse complement.
TAGAGTAGGTGTTTGTATGTTTTGGATTCTCAATTTGGGATCGTTTTGAAGCTTTTTTGTACTTGTATAACAGGTACTACGTTAGGAGTAAAAACATCTTGACAAATTGAGTCTATCGACACCGTAACACCTTAAAACTTTCTGACAAGTATCCATGCAGATCCCTAGGTTAACACGACTGAAGATCACCAGGCACTTCCACTACGCATAATACTGCCCCTGTTACTGATAATATACTCGAGTCGGAGCTACCTTGATTCCGGGGGCTAACAAAATAATGAGACGGATTGTACGGGGTTTGAAAGAAGCGAATTAGAACGCTGGAGGTATGATTGGTAGAAGTCAGGAAATGTAAGAGATGATGAGAAGGAAGCGACTAGTCATCTTGTGTGTTTAAGAAACGAAATGGCGGAGTACAAGAAACTGACTTAGTTTTGTGGATGTAACACAAAAGCTTACAAGATGTCCTTCTATAAAACAGGTGAAAACGGAATCAGTCGCTCCTATCACAAGGCCCGTCGTAACAAATTCGGACTACTAATGCCAAATGGAAATAATTGAAAACATCTTCGTAATGAATATTATTCAAAACAGATATTTAGAATTTGTTAGTAATTTTATCAACAGGGGCAAATTTCTTAGCAAAACATTTACTACGAAGGAGTCTATGATGCTTCCTTTCGGCATTCGTAGTTCGAAATCGCTACGACGGGCCTTGTGATTGGGCACATTATCTTCCTTGCGGAAGAGCTACTTGCCAGCGTTTTGACGTTGTGAAGCCAAGTTAGCGTTTAATGTCACATATTATGGGTGATGGAAGGAAAAGTTGATTTTGTCAATGCATTGTTTGTGTGCAGATGGAAAAATATGCATTTGTGCTAGACTTTTACAATCTGGTTATGGTTATCCCAACACAGGAGTTTTTGCTTGTTGGTGGAGGTTTGAACGGACATATTGGGAAGACAAACGAATGCCATGGAGGTATAAAATACAGATATCTACAAGTCACATGGTCTTATGTATCGTATCATGTTTATCGAACCAAGACCTTGATATGTAAGAAGAAAGCGGCTTTCAAAGCATGGTCAAAGTGCCCATCAATTATAGAGAAAAAATTGCCCACCTCGAAGTGGTATACAGAAGCTGCAATAAAAAAGCGAAGAAGAAGTGTACCAAATTCCAAGCAAAGGGCTTTTATCGGGAAGAAGATGTTTTTGCCCCGACTGCTGATGCAAACCAAGCTGTTCAAGAAATGCAACAAAACAACATGAATAAGGAAGCAACAATCTTCAAAACAGCCACTCAAAGAAGGAAACATGATAGTGAAATTCGTTCGCTGAACTATATTAACTTTACTCAAGGACAATTCTTGTGGATAACGCAAAAATTCTGCACATGTGTGAAGGTATTGTGATGCCCTTGGGAATGAATAATTTTTTCTGTTAAAAACTCCAAAAAAGCTGGGTGAGGCTAGTTTTGGGAAAAAAGTTTTTGGAAAAGACGGGAGACATCGGATTTTGATGGCTCACGATTTTCGTCTCCAAGCATAAAGAAGGTGATTTTCTGCCTACACAATGGACGGAAAGTTGCCTTCTACCAATATACAAACGAAAAGACGATAACTACGGTTCCATCAAGTTGATGCCGCACACCATGAAGACGATTGAAAGGATATTTTGTTACCGACTTCAAAAAAAAAAATAGTTATCTCATAGACACTGCGGTTTTGTCACGCGCAAGTCAACAATTGATGCAATCCATAGTATAAGGATCCTAATGAAAAAACCTCGTGATTCCTTAGAAGATAAGCATTTTGTGCTGCTTGACTTCAAAAAAGCATTCGATCGTCAAACACGAGATCTGATATGGGTGGTCCTCAGACAACGAGTAGTTCTAAAGGCCTATGTTCGGACGATCAAGGATATGTATGAAGGAACGGTGACGGAGTTTAGATGTCCAGCTGGAGTCACCGAAGCATTCCAAGTCACAGTAGGTGTACACCAAGGAAGCATCTTCAGTCCTCTACTCTTTATTACAAACCTTGGATACCTGCTGGAAGATAAGTAAGAGAACACCAAAGTAATCAACTATTCTTTGCTGACGATGAAGCCATCATAAAGAAAAAAAACAATGGTGTCAAATCAAACGATCTTGGTGGCCAACTGATAAGTCCATTCCGCAAAATTATACGCTCATCGAATGTTTCCTTCAATAAAACGATTGTGGAGGTGCGCTGTGCGGCATCCGTCTTGTTGGAACCACATCTCATCCACATTCATGTCATCCAATTCGGGAACAAAATAGTCGGTTATCATGGCTCTATACCGGACTCCATTAACGGCAACTGGCCAGCATCATTTCGGAAGAAGTATGGTCCAATGACTCCACCAGCCCATAGAGCACACCAAACAGTCAGTTTTTGTGGACGTAATGTCGTCTCAAGGTACTGATGTGGAATCTCTTCACATTTTGTTTGTTGACGTAACCATTCAACAAAAAATGAGCCTCATCACTGAACAAAATTTTGCGATGAAAATCAGCATCGAACCAAGATCACGACACATTGCATGAGCTCGCGGCTTTAATTCTTGCACAAGCAGGATAGGTTGTAGGCCAAAATCTTTTACGCAAAATCTTCCATAAAGTTGTTGGACAAAGTTCCAATTGCTGTACACGGTGGCGAATCGATTCATTCGGGTCCTCTTCAAGACCTTGCTCTACAGCAGCAATTGTTTCTTCGGTGCGCACTGTTCGACGTCTCTGCGGTTGGGTATTATCACATAAAGTAAACACAGTGTGAACACGATCCATGGTTAATCGAATTAATTGCTCTGGTGGACGATTATGTCGAGCATAAAATGGACGGAGCTTGCGGTAAACTTCGCGAAGTGAACCATTTTTTTCGAAATAAATTTGCACGATTTGCAAGCGTTTTTCTTTTGTCACGTTGTTCATGATGAAATGGCAAACCAAACTGAACATAAATGACATTAGGGTTGGCCAATTTGACCACAAGATGTCAGTTTTATCCGTATTCGAAAAACCAACCTCTAAAAAAACATCCGATAGAAGAAGTAAGGAAGGAAAGGCGATCTTCGGAGTTCCAATATCCGTAGAAATTTTCTTGGAAAGAATAAAGTACAGCTGGCTCAGTTGGTATTTTCATGTTCAAAACGGAGATCCAGAGAACCCCGTCAAAAAGGCAATTTCATACAACGTTCAGACACGATACCAAGGAAGAACAAAAAAGGCTGCGCCAATCACCACTCATGGTACAGACAAATGCAACGAAATCTGAATTTGGTTGGGCTCATACATGGAACAATCGAAAACCGGGTGTCTTGGCGAATTTTGGCGCATTACGTGATAATTTATTGCATACTGACATGTCAATTGTAAAAGTATACCAGCTACAAGACCGTTGGACGTAAAACCATTTCCATACCAAGAGTCAAACCCTAAAAATTACTGAAAATCGTGATGTGTAAATTTAAACAAATTTCCACCTAATTCCTCGAAAATATTGCTCACAAAGTCCAATACACTAATGGAATCGGTGGAAATAGTTTTGAAAAAAATTTGGTGGCGGAAGTTTAGGATAAGACAACAATTTTTTTTATAGAAATGAGAAATACCAAAACTTTGTAAAGATGTAATTCTAGTGACTTTTCTAAAAGAAAGTGCCGAAAGGGAATCGAGAGTCTAGAAGCAAAAGCTTAATAGGCCGGGCAACTAGACCTGACCTTACAAGCAATCATGACGCTGGGGACACAATTTTTTCAATCACGTATTCCGTGTTGAAAAGAATCAAACAAATCATACAGGAACCTTGAAGCCATTTGCATTCTATTTGGCTCTGAGTTATTCTGTCTTGTTCTGTTCGCTCGAGCGTACCACTAAAAGTCTCCATTTGTAATTCGCAATCTTTCGTCACCTTAAGTAAGGCTTTTGAAAGTTTTGAACAAACATTAGATACTTTAACTATATTTTGAGACAAAAAAGTTTAATAAAAGTTACAGAAAAATCCACAACACTTCGTAGAAATGGTACAAAATTTGGCCGAACCTTTGATTTTGAGAAAGACTAAATATAAAAAGCATTGGTATCAGTTTTCCAGAGCACAACTTTCCCTATACTATGCAATTAAACATTGACTAGCCATTTTAGTTTCATACCGTTTTATATTTTCGTATTCAAATATAAATTTCAACTAAACTTAAAACTCTCAACTATACGCACTAATTTCTTTTTATTTGGACTCCTTATACAAGATGCATGTCCGATAGTTAACATAACAACTTGAATTCATCAACTTACAAAAATTTGAATGAACTTGTGTGTGTTTTTCAAAAAATAACATTTTCATATCGCCATAATAAATTGTTTTTGTTATACACTATTAATTGACCTCATAAGGATGTAGTTGCGATTATGTCTTGCATAATCTTTGATCAACCCCCTCTTTTGAATTCGACACGAACTCATTAATTATTCTTAGGTCATGACCTATATTCAACTCAATTAAACAACACTCTTTATATTCACACTTCATTCCACACTGTGTCAAGTCAAACTTCACTACTCAACCAGGCGTAAAAATACAAAAACGGAGTCTCATACATAAAACAAAACACACACGTTGAATCAAAAGGAAAGAAAAAAAAACAGCTCTTTCACTGAAAGTACAAAGAAGAAAAGAAAGAAGGAGGGAAGCAAAAAAAAATGTTAGCTGCTTAAAATGTCAAAGAACTCCTTAGGCGTTGCTTCATCGTTCAATCTATGTTCATTGCTTCATTCCTGTTATTTTGCCCCTCCCCTTCAAGCTTCAACAAAACAACACTGTGCTTCTGATGTGATCACGTCGCATAATTCCTCACAACGTCAACTCTTGTAGTGTAAGACTTTTTTTCACAAAAAAAAATTTCTTTTCAATTACATTCTTTGTGTTCATCGTTTTTGTGCTATTATTTTTTTTTTAACTGAATAATGTTCATACATCATGTTGCGGGGTATTCTCTTCTTTTTCTTTTACCGGCACAATTACTGCCACACAAATAATGCGAAATTGAAAAAAAAAAAAAAAACACAAGAAGTAGCTTTGTTGTGGTGTCTCTGTCTTTATGAATTCTTAACACGGCCACTGTTGTTTCCCCCGCGGTGGTAAAGTTTTGACGAATCTCTTTGAATGGACTCATCATGCTGTATATTGTTTCCCTGTGTTTATCATTCAGGTCAAGTCATAGAACGAGTTATAAGCCATTTAGGGGATTTGGCTTATGCCAACGGTAAACCTTTCAAAAAGTCTCAATTTTGTATTATTACAAAAGACTCATTGAGGCATTCTTTATACAAAACTAGTTAATGGTAATTTGGAGTCAATGGAAATAATTCCTGTTAATTTTTTGTACCCAAAGAAATTTTTGTTCAAAAAATTTACATTCAAAATGTTAGAGTGGAGATAATTTCATCGATACTCGTAGTTTACGTTCTCATCTAAATTAGTAGAACAATTTCACTCAAGTGTAAAATATTTGTACCTAAATTACTTACAGTTGTGGCCGGGGTGTACTTGAGCAACGTTTATCTCTCTTATTTGTATTTGTTAAACTGTTCTAGTTTCATTGGCATCAAAAACACACTTTAAGAACAGCATGGAAGCAAGTGTGGAAAAATGTCTTAGAGCAAATTTAGGTCATGAGGTACAAATTAGGTAAATTTGACAGATTTAAGGTAAAATCATGGAGTAAAATTATTATTCAATAAGTTCCCAGCTTTCTGCAACTAAAAAATAGTTCGGAAAACGTATAATTTTCATAGCCTCAAAACCAGACTCAAACAAATTTTAGAAAACGTTTCAATAATGGGCACAATCCGATTTGGGAGGCTAGTTTCTCCAGAACGTAATTTCTATAAAGGGTTAATAAGTTAATCGCACAAAGCAGTGACTATCAGGCCCGACTTGTAAAAAAAAAAGAAAAAGACTGACCTGACACAACAAATCTCAGGGAGCTTAAGGGCCTAACGCTTTCACGAACGTACACATTTTTGCAGATTCCAAGAATCGAAGTCAGAAATCGCTTTCATGGCACTGTTAACTAACGATCCGTGGCACTTAAGCTCCGTAATTGGTGTTATAACCGGACATTGCCTTAAAGGTAGACATGCCGCAAGGCTCAATGCTCCATCAAACGATTTCTGTGGAAGTTGCATGGACGAGGAGGAAAAGGAAACCGTCCCACATCTTCTTTGTACATGCCTTTCCCTCTCTTAAAGACGTAAAACACATTTGGGAGAACAGTTTTCTACGATCCAAGTAATCTTTGAAACATATACATTCATAGTCTTCATCGCTGTATAGAAAACTCAAAACTGTTTAAATAAGAGGCGATTCCTCAAATGGACCTATCATTGGTCTAAATGCGCCGGTCGTTTTCCCGATAGCCCACTTAACCTAACCTATAACGGTCGGAGGACTTGATAATTCTTCACAAAAGGCGATACCCGTAGAAAAAAGATGTCTCTGAGATTGGAGCTACGAACTCCCACATAATAAATAGACATTTTAACCATTAAGCAACCAATACCTTTCATAAACTTTTATACAAAAATAAATACTTGATATCCAATTTTCCAGCAAAACTTCAAATTTAACAAAATTTCAGATCCAAGTTAAATAGCACAAGTAAGAGAAGCGTTCATTAAAAAGCAGTCTATTGTAACGGGATAGGCTATTCTCTAGAGACAGTCTTCTTTGTCGAAGCAAACTGTACGCCAAAAACAGTATCTGTCAATGAAACTGTTCTTCTTTACACTCTTACTAGCCTCATTGTCATTATACACGCACCAGAACGAAACCTTTATAAATGAATTCAAGAAGCTTGGAAGCTCAATAAAGGTATAGACAGTAAAGGTCATTGCAATGGTAAAGACAAATTCCTTTCTTAAACTCAGTATCCTTATTTTTCAAATGTATATTATTAATATATTTACTCGGAAAAAACATTTATTTATTAACAAAACCAACCATTTTTGAACCACTTAAATGTTCAAGACCAAAGCTAATTTTTCTGTGAAACCCTTTTGTCGGTCATAAGAGCGACGTATTTATAAAAATGTTATATTGCTGTAAAGGTATTACAGAGAGGAGGTGCACAAAGTAATTTTCATTTAAATTAAGATGGGGTAGCGCAACAAGCTTATGGAAACCTCGGGGTCTAGCGCATTTCAAGAGGCTACAATTTATGCCGATTCCGAACTGTCAAGTTAGAAAGCATTTTTCATCAAATTGCATAACTTCGGTTGGAGGACTTGTCAATTCCTCACCGAAAGTGATACCAGTTTTTTCCTGGCGTTTCTGGGATTCGAGCCTAGAACTTACCACGTAACAAGTAAACATGATAACTATTACGCCACGAAAAATACAAACAATTTTAAGTTTAAGACAAGTTTTAAAATAATAACATAACACACACAAAACAATAAGAACAGAATTAATATCAGTGGGATTTTGCGCATCAATCACATCATTCATTCAGTTTATTCAACTGACTGCTTCTTTTTAATCGATAACTGAAGTTTCAGCGCAGGTTTTTGAAAGTTTTCTTTATGAAATATTCAAAATACGTCTGCGAAATAGATTTCAATTGAAAGGGTTTCATGTTTGTTATTAGAAACAGCAATCAAAATTTGCACATATTAGAACTTCATCAAGATTTCTCGTCTTGCGTACAGTAGGCATACATTTCTTTTTTCCATCGAGAATCTATGCATTTGACTTTCAAAATGTTGTTGCATTTCTCAACTTTGTATCCTCTTAAGCTGTGTCGTCTTTTCTTCTAAATTTATAAGTCAATTTGTACCCCAATTCTTCCCAAAAATCACAAACCCAACCGTTGTTAAAACTGAAAAGTGACAAAAAATCATGTTTTAAGAAGTGAGTAAGTATTCATTGAAAATTGTGTTTTGACTGCAACGTTGTGACTTGTGAAGTCTGGAAAAAATCGGAATATGAATGAATAAGACTTCATTTCTAATAGTGAAATTTTAAAGATGTATGAGTATGTATGAGTTTTTAACTATCATTTCTCCATTAAATACAGATTTATATAGAAAAAATTTGCTTAAAATTTTCATTTAAATAGAATGGGTTTATGTGTCAGACAATTCCAATATATTACTAGAATTACTTAGGGCATTTCAAAAAATCAGACGACTCCATGTTGGAAATTCAAGCCTCAAAATTATTGAAACTCAGCGACAACACTTATAACAACTTACTATAATTTTTTACAATTTTTCAAATTTCAAATCAAGTTGATGATTTCAACAGGTTCTTAAAAAAGTAGAATGTGTTGTACAAAAAATGAGCAGTTTTTGGGAGGTGTCTCTTGTGAGTTTGTGGCGGTTGGATTTGTTCCCGCTTTACTTTTTCTGTAGCGGAAGACAATGTAGCAAGATTAAGTTGAAGAAAGTTAATTTAGCACTCCCATCGGAAGTATTGGAACACTTTTTCTATGATGAAACCTGTAGATGGCCCGACTCATTGAAAATCTACGAAAAATGTTTGACACATGGTGCCTCTGGCGATGTTGTTCCGTTCCCGAAGCAATATGGGGATGAAATATATGTAGTCAATGTTACCCGAGGATAACGAAATACTCTAATGGTGAAAGAATTTTTGAAATCGGTTAAGTAGTTTCTAAGCTCTCGTTTCCGTTCTCGAGAGAATATGGAAAGACCATTTCTGTTCCAAATTTCATTCAAATCGGTTCAGTAGATTTGGATCAATACAATCTAATGAACGAAAAATCTTTCCTCTTTATAATAGATATAGTATATAGTACTTTGATGTATAGAAGTATAGATGAGACATTACCATCCAATTGGTGATTCAAAAATATGAAAAAAAAGAATTTATTTGTTGATAGTCTTTTAAAATACAAAATGCTTCAAAGAAGCCCATCATTATAATATTCTCAAATTCTAATAGCGTGAATACAAGACGTGAAGCTAGACTAATAAGCCGGTATCAAAAAATCGTTAAAAAAAAGTACTCATACGCCACAGTGCCCGTATATACACTCTAAGGGATCTAGAAAATAAATTTGGTATCTGTCACTACGAACGATTTTTTTAACAATTTACGCACACTTCAAACAGTTGTGACTACCTAAACAAACTAAACAAGCCAAGGATAAGAAAGGAGATGCCGGTGCACAATTGTTCTTGAATTCCTGTGGATTGTAATGTGATGTGAAAATTGAGTTTGGTTAAGGATTCCATCTCCGGGTAGTGCGACTAAAAAACGAATCATTGAATCTTTATACTTAACTGTACGAACGAAGTTGGGCTGAGAGGATAGCTTATTGTGCGTACCTTGCGAGGTGGTTATTGCGGCTAAATTGTTTAATGGGAGGAATGCAACTGGCTATTTCATTGGAGCACTGTCTGCAAAAATAGCAATAAAAAAGAGAGAGAGACATGAAACGTTACGACGATGAGCCAGAGAATCAATTGAACTGTCACCTATCAATTTAAATGCTCTATTTTGAATCTTGTCCAGCAGGCTCAATGATATTTAAGGAGTACCTGCCCAAACATAGGAATTATACTCTAGTTTGGGACGTATGTAGGCTTCATAAATTGTAGCCAGATCAGAGGGGGTGAAAAATTTCCTAAGTCGTTTTAAGAAACCAAAGCATTTTGCAGCTTTTTTGGCAACTTCAAGTATGTGATTGTTCCAACGAAGATCGTACATACCGAGTACTGACAACTTTTCGTTTTCTTAGATGCAGGTATCATTCATGGATAATGACCCAAGGGGGGTGGTTGAGCTTTAACCACAGAAGACAGTATTGGGTTTTCGATGCATTGAATCCAACTCGGTTTTTTTTTGGTCCATACAACAATGGTGTCAAGGTCAGAATTCAATGAGGTATTCATACGCAACCGTTTTAAGTTCTACATCCGAAGAGTAGGGACGTGAAGTTAGAAACGAATAAAATAAACTGAGAGTGGAGTCGTCAGTAAAACAATTTAATGGATTAGAAATTTTAGACAAAAGATCACTTAAGAAGATTAGGAAGAGTGTCGGTGACAAAACGGAGCCCTGCGGCACACCACCATTTATTTGGCAATCGGCTCCAGAAATTATTTGATCGCATGGAGCTAAGAACTATTATCCAAAAAACTGCTTTTAGAATATTAAAGCTTACTTTTAGGATGTAATGGTTAACAAAAGAAATAAGAACTTTAAAACATCGATCGAAAGACTATGAAAGTCAAAACATTTTTTTTTTATACATCTTTTTTGAGCTATGCCATGTCCTGGACCACTAAGTGAGACACAGAAAAGGTTATTTTCGAATACGCAAAAAACCTCTATTTGTTTTGAAAAGACAAGAAACTTTAATAAATGGCATGATTCATATAACAGAACAATTACTAGTTTTTTGACCCATAAAACCGCATTTAACTAGATTCAATTAAAAAATCAAATAAATCAATACAAAGTAGTGAATTCATCAATTAAAATAAAACAATCGACAGACAGAAGAATGCCAAAAGAATTTTACAAAAATATATATGTAAATAAACTTGAAAACAATAAAACTCTACGTCAGCGGGAATTAAATTGCACGATGATGATAACCGACAGTGTTCCCTCCTTTTGCCGATCTGTATGCTTCTGCGATAGTATCTTTCCATTTGTGCATTCATCGTTGTTTCGCTTCACACGAAACGATTGAGAATCGTTAACCTTAACCCTGTTTTGATGTTTTGTAGCTTAATTCTATTTCTTTTATTTTTTCTTCTTATTACGTTCCCATTTTTTTTCTTTGGTCTTCTCTTTCATTTTATTTTATCTCTTGAAGCCACCACTTCAATAAAATACCACTTAAGGGCAAATCCGGGGGTGTGTACTGTGTGTACAAAACAAAGCATCAACCATCCATACTGCGACTGCGACTGCAGCTGCATTGTGTAGATTGTTTATTGTATTGTGTCTATCTCCAAAGCGTTCCACATAATTTAAATTTGTCTGCATTCTGTTTGGTAGCTCGAGGGGGAATTGGATGGGAGGGGAATGAAGATTACGTATGAAAACAAAACAAATGCAACACTGATGTTCTCAAAAACCTCAGATGAAGACAGAAAATAAAATCCAAAATAGAGGAAACCAAACACATGATTAAATTGTGTTTATGTTATTGGGTGACATTGCCAGATTCGAAGAATTTTGGCAGTTTCGTTAAAATGTAAAATATTTTGAGACGCTGCCAAGGTAGGGCAGAGTGAACTATCCTAGGGAAGGTGCCACTAAACACTGCAGGAGTTTCGTTTACCTGCAAAGAGCGACAAATTGTTTGCTTTATTTACAGAAGCAGGCGCTAAAACGACGTTTCTAGAACCGATTCAAAAAAAGTTGGTTATGTTTTTTCGGTGTTTTGCTAAACGATCTCAAAGAGGATAACAATAACAATATTTCAACTATGTGACTGTAAGGCATACCTTTCAAACTGGGAGTCTGAATAGAAAAATAAATATAGAATCTGAACACCTACACCCAACGTAGCCTTCCAACAATCACTCACTGCACCACTACCGGAAACGAGTCTCGATAACACGATCACTGTCGCTCCTAACGCAACACTAAAATTACCCTGTAGTTGAGAAACATGATACAGGTCAACAATTGAAACCCTTTTACTCGATTTATACTCAACGCATTTACTTGAATGTGGTATCTTTGGAAAGGTATTGTGGAGAGGAAGTGCACAACATAATTCTCGTGTTTGTAAAACGAAAAAAAATACAGTTTCGGTAAAATTTCAATTGACATTCCTCAAAAACGCATCGAGTATGGTAACACTGATAATCGTGTTCAATCGAAGGAAAGAAATCGACGGCTAGCGTAATCATTGAAGATAAACTTTTGGCACGCAAATAATCCATTAAAAGAGTATCTTTTCTCGCCGCAATAATAATAAAAATGCAATTCCACGAGGACGGATGGATGTTGACGTCGTCGTCGGTCGATTCCGTTGCCAATGCATTTTTTGGTTTTCACTGCTGATGGCATTCACGCCTATTTTAGGCGAGGAGAGCACAAGTGCATCTTCTTCATTCATCTCTCGTTTTTGTTGTAATTTTGTTTTCAAACCTCTGCTTTGTGTAGACACGAACACGAACACAACACAACACCCCTTGTGGCAATCTTTCACTAAATAAAAAGTAAATTATGCATATTTTGAGTTTTTTTTCTTTTATTCTCTTTTCTTTTTATGTACGATGATGATGAAAAAGTTTCATACAAAGCAGCAGCGGAGGTGGAATTTTTATGATGAGAAGAGATACTTAGGTATAAGTTGATGTATCTAGAAGAGTATGGTAATTGGTGCGGTTGTATTCATAGAAAACAATTGCAATGCATGACTGCGTTGCATTAAATAATCGTAATGAGGGAAATTGTGCTTGCAGCAGCTAATTTATGACAAGCAAAAGGATTTTTCTGTTGATTGTCTCTAGAGTTTGCGGGCCAAATTGCTATTATCTCCATGGGAAACCATCTGTATGGAATATGGATGCGTTTATAATAAAACCTAAATGGGATGCAACGCGGAAAACTGCGCGCAAAATATATATTTTATGGGATTCCGTATACGGATTAATTTGAAGATGGGAGATGGAGAACGCAAAAGAAAAAAAAGGAAATAAAAAAAAAAAAAAACTTTGAAGGCCATTGAAGCGTTTAAAACTTTTGTTATTGAAAGTTTTGCCAATTTCATAAGTTTTATGAGTCTTTTGGAGTGAAATTAATGGAAACTTGAGACTCATAATAATTTATATGAGTTATATGAATGAGTTCCACGAATTTAAGAGAATTTAACAGCGTTATGACAGTTAAATTATTACTGATGCCAATCCGAGTTCATGAGAAGGATGTCTGCCTTGTGATGGTTGGTGGCTGCACTGATTTAAAATTCATACCTCGAATTCTTTAATTAAAACTTTAAAGGGGACGCTGTTAAGCTTCCTGTCACCATTAAACACAATTTACGTGATACTTAAGGGACTATTTAGTTGAATGAACATGAATATTTTTTAATGTAATTTGGCAACAGGTCAAGGGTCGGTTGAAGTCAATGTCTGTTCTTTTGAAGGCATTCAGCAGCATCATAAGTACCAATATATAAAACACAAGCGATATCCTGAGGTGATTTTCAACGACTAAGTCAAGAGTACATTTTTCCAATTTCATGATCAAAAGTTCAGCATGAATACATCTCAATAGGGGCAAAAAGTACTTTTCACGGGTACCGCCTTCCGCGAGGATTTGGCAAGTCCTCCGTTAGTAAATTCAATGCTTTCTCGATAAGCCGTTCGGAACCGGCAGAAGACTGTAGGTCCCCGCCATTCCCTCACAAGGCATGGTTGTGAGAAATGCGATAGGCCCTGGGGCTCCACGCTCTGTTTCGCCACCCTATTTAATTTACTTATTTTTTATACAAAAAAAAAACACAACCAAAAAATTTCAATAATCTTCAGATGAAACTTTGTAAATGTGTTCAATGGAAAATCATACCGAGCAAAAATGGAGGCCAGGAATGAGTTCTTTGTAATGGTATTCCGCTTAGTTCTTCTTCTTTCTTTTTCCGGCGTTACGAACACCGTGATCTCAAAGGGATCACAGCTTTAGCCTTTTCGCTAAATGAACTCATATTTATGTGGTATTCCTCAAGGTTCTTCTTCAGGTACCTTGCTGTTGTTGTATGGTTTCTGTCGATTTTCTTTGCTCTTCTGTGGAGAGTCTTAACTTGTGCAGATGTGGTCAACGCCAAATTGTGTAGCATAGATTGCTTACGTCAAATGATATAAGGTTAAAATTATTTTAAAAGACAGGAAGCTAATAAGTAGCATACCTTTAGGCAGCTGAGTTTTTGAGCCTACATTATAATCATCATTATGTGGTCTCGCTCCATTTGTTAAGCTTTGCACGTTTCATGAAAAGCCTATTCAGTAAGAAGATTCGCTTGATAAGAAGAATAAACCCAAAGAAAAACAAGCTATCGTTTACTTTTAATGCATTTGAACTGCCATTGTTTTGGTCTTTTTGTTCTTTGATTTTTTGTTCACTGTCCATCTTTATATGACGAATAATTGTTGACATTATGGCGGTCCAACTTTCAGTGGATTTTCTTTAATAAAACTGCACAAACAGATGTATTATAATTTACAAAACTTTATTTGATTCTTTTGGAGTTGGGTCTCTAAAATTATTTCGCGTTCGAAATGACTATTGTCTGAACCCTAAGAAGATTGTAAAACAAAAAATCTACCTTTTGTTTCTATTTGGTTCTTTAGAAACCACTTTGAAGAGATTTTACGTGTGAAAACGAAACGTCTTCCGCACAAGGTGGATGATTCTGCTTACCAATTTCGGTTTTGATTCACTTTAGTAAATGGATCAAAAAATTTAAACTTCTTGACCATGCGAATTAAGCCCTGACTTTTTATTAAGCGAGATTAAGGGGCAGCAAAATAAACAAATAAAACTTTTTAAAAATCCAAAGGCGGCGCGGCGGCGGGCGTTAGCTCTTGAAATGGCTTTGTCAATATGAGAGCCAACATTTATTCCACTCACATTTTCAGTCACAGACGACACCGAAATCACGGACAAGCTAAACACAGTTTATGGCAAGGTTCTGAAAATGATTAAATCATTACTTCTCCGAGAAAACGTTACTAGGTCATGTTCGAAAGAGTTGATGAAAATTTTGGCTATAGTTAACAAGTGAAAAATTAATTCAGATAATTTCGAAACAAACAGGAAAGAATCACGACTAGAGAAGATCACTTTGAAAATGAATGAATGAATGAATAATTGGGGTTTTGTATTGTACCTAGACCTGTTTGGACCTATTGTACCCCGTACTTCTTAAGTGGTATTCCTTAATTTAAAGTACTTCATTCAGATTAGTTTTTCTGATGAAACTTATTATCAGGGTTACGCTTAGGAGTTTTGAAAATAATTGCATCATCAGCAATGATAAAGTGAAGAAGGTTGAATTACATTCTCGACAACTTTAATGGCAAGGATAAACAAGAGGGGTCCAAGATTGATACCTTGGGGTACTTCTGGGAAACAAAAAAAAATAAAAAACTAAAAGAGCAGAATGAAAATACGTTCTATATTGATGTCTAGAAAAAATCCAGCTTAAGAGATTGGGATTAAGCCGAGAAAAGAAAATTTTAAAACGATGAGAGATTTTGTCGAACTTTGTTTACTTCACTGAAAGAAGGGAAATAAACTAGTTCACTTTCTTCAACGAAAATTAAATATCTACCACTTCAACAAAAGCATCAACTGCAACTTGTAAGATTTGATAGGTTGGTCAGGAAGGTTTTAAAACTACACAAGACAGAGTAACTGATATAAACGATATGGATGTAAATAATCAAATAGTAAATACATGGGGGGCGCTCGGTTACCCTCGGGCCTGACGCATTTTAAGGACTAACAATTCTATGACGATTCGGAATGGCTAAGTGAGAAAGCGCTTCTCGTGGTAGAATAATTACCCTCGAAAGGCTTGTCAATTTCAATTGGATGTTTCAAGGATTCGAGCTTCGAACTCCCTCATAACAGGCTAAGCATTACGTCACGAGCACCACAACTGATGAAAGAAAGTTTAATGGAAATGTAAAAAGTGCTTTTCTCTTTTTTAGAAGATTGATTTTTAAACTGGCAGCACTGCTTCTAGTGATTGTCTATTTGTCACTTAGCGGTACATTTATAATCATCAGGTTTTGCCATTTCAGAAAAAATAGACTTGCTTCAGAATTTGAACTTCCCGATTACGATTCCAACCAGCCGTGATTTATATTCGCCCGAAATCGGTTTCAAGCACCGATGGTATAAAAATACATTTTATACCAATACCATGACAATGAAACTTATTTTTAAGTGTTTTATATCATTTTGAATTTGTAAACTTATTGAAAAAACAGTCTTTAGTTTAGCTTGTCGTAAAGGACCATATGAAAAATGCCGTCTTAGCAAAAATAGAGCGCGAACTGTTCAATTGGTATTGTCAAGTTCAAACGAAAAATCCAGAGAAAATACAATACCATACAACTCGACCGCGACCACAAACAAGAAAAAATTCTCTGGGCGCAGCGTGCCCCACAGGCGGATGGTGAGTGATTCTTTCGATGTCATGAATCTCGAGGCATTGCAAAAGAAAACACAAAGAACAAGACGAAGAATAAGAAGTCTCGCATGTTGTGAAGATGAAACCAGGTATCGAATTACCGCATCAGTGATCAAGTGAGTGAGTATTTTTTTCTTTCAAAATTCACTCTATATTACACAACGTCAGTCTGGTGTTCGTTTATCAACTTCAATTCGTTCAAATACTGATGAAAGAATGTCAAATTGTGGTACTAAGGTGCGCGTTAACGAGAGGAGGTAATGCCAAAAACACATAATTCAGTCACGTATTACTCGATCACGTGTGCGGTAATTCGGTCCCAGGGCTAAATCAAATTTATTTGGGACATCAATAAGGACAATTCTGAGATCCAAGAAAAACTGGCTGTCATCACAATAAACGTTAAAGGACGAAGAAAACAACTTTCGACTTCCGAAACTTTCGGAAATATTTGTTTCTTTCAGCACAAAAACTTAAAAGGGACGAGTGAATATACTCTTACACAAAGTGCGTTTTACAGCAAATACCTCTTACATTTTAGTAATAATCAAGGAAACAGGGTGGAGGCTTAAAGGTAGACGTTCTGAGGTAGTGATAGGAGAGATAAAGTTTATCAGATTCTTTGAAGGTGTGAAATAGTTATTGGTTGAACCACATTCTTGATTAATAACTCATTAACTGGTGGTGCCCGTGGCGTCATGCCCTTTCGGAATCGGTAATTCCTCCTGGCATAGAACACTACCATGAAGAGCACTTTCTAACTAAGCCGTTCGAAATCGGCATACAATTGTAGGGTTTACATAGCTTTGTCGGGTCACTCATTTTGTTCATTTAATTACATTACTGGCACAAATCAAGGCAAAGTGTGTTATGCTAAATAACAAATTTCTCTAAAAAAAAGGCTCGATCAGTTTTGAAGACAAGACACTGACTCCGAATCATATCCTGTTCAATACAAAGTAAGATGGCGGAACAGAGCGGGGAGCAATGGCGCCTAGTTCATTTCTCTCAACCATGCGTTGTGAAGGAGTGGAAGGAACATACAATTTTTTGAGCAGGAAGAAACGCTCACCTTTACGCAACCTGCACCACTTGGGGAACACAGCTTCAGTATACATATTAAATCTTTGGTAAGCGCTCATAGAGACTGAAAAATTCTGTAATCCCAAAAAACAACTCATCTCCTTTAAAAGTTCAATGCAACAGCAACAATGAGGCTAAGGTATCATTTTAAGTGCATCTCTACAAAACCCTGCAGTTTTTAATTTTATAACGAAGGCCCCCCTCTTGAAAAAGAATGCGTTGCAAACATGATATAGACGTCCATTAAATCGCTTGAATGCACAGTTAATATGATACTTTAACGCATTCACACCGAAGGCTATACGAACAACACACATTGTAACATGATCTCCGTCTTTAAGGCTTCATGAACTTGTCATAAAAAAATAAACGTTTTACTACATTGTCGAGATAAGACCAGGTATGAATTTCTAAAAAAAAGAGCTATTCAATTAAAATACAATTTACATACATTGTTATGTGTACACTCGTCGTACCTCGCTTCCAACAAAGATCTGTGTATGTGCTACGACCACAATTCATGTGATAAAATATGAAAAAGATACTCACAACAATTATGGTTAAATCAAAAATGAATCTAATTACGTGAAATAAAAACACACAGTGGTGAGAGATAAATTTTTGTTTTCCGGTTGAAGTCAGTTTCAATCGTGATTCCTGAGACTGTTACTCGTCTGAGAAGTCAGGCATATAAAATAGTGTGTTAATCACAACATGAAGTTGCCGTTTAATCAGATGAATCATTGGTTTCATTAATTATATCGTTTGAATAGCTTTACTTTGTGCAAAAAAAAATTATAATCAATTTTATTGCCACTTTAGATGTGGTGACTGAGAAGGTTTTTTTTTTAATTTGTTAATTCGTATAAATACAAAGTTGTGTGCGATTAAAAATGTAAATTAATTCCAAATATCTGTTTGGATTATTATTAGCACAGCGCAGCTATAAACACTGCTTTATTGAGAGCCTCAATTAGCATATGTTTAAGCCAAAGTATCAATCGTACGGATTAAAGTGGTAGTAGCCATTTAAACCGGTTCACCTGGATTGAGAGTAAATCTTTAATAGATTATTCAAATTAAAACAATATTTTTTGCTTAACGGATCATTAAAACGGCTTTGATATTTGACTTTTTTTCAGATAAAACAAATCGTTTCTCTTTTTTTTTTGGGGTTGGAAGTGTTTGATTGTGAATGACCGGGTCAAGTGAGTGTTTATGTGGTTACTATAAATTGGAATCTGGTTTTTCTGCTTTTGTTATTGATTTCCTCTTTTGCGAAATTACTTAAAACTGTTAAAATATTGCCTTGTTTTTCTTCAGAAGAATATTTATGAGGTTATGAAACGAACGAAAGGTGAGAGCGATTAAAAGAAATTAAATGGTTTACTTATCATTGATTGGATTGTTTTGCGTAGATTATGCAAACTTCTCTTACCTGAAAATAAAAGAAAAAAGAGTTGTATTAGAATACATTTGCGGGTAATAAAATAATAATAATAGGGTGGCAAGAGAGCGAGGAGTCTTAGAGCCTACCGCATTTCTCACAACCATGCCTTGTGAAGAATGGAGGGGATGGCTAATTTACTAACAGAGGGGCTTGCCAATTCCTCGCGAAAGACGATACCCGTGGAAAAACATTTTTGCCACTGTTGGTTAACAGGCGAACATGCTTACCATCACGGGTACCACACATTTGCGGGTACACCAAAGTTTATTAAAATGAAGTTAAGCAAAATTGTAAGAACTTGTACTTTTAGAAAAGTCAGTTATCAAGTATATACCCCTACTCGAAAAACTAATTTTTATAAAAAAAATGCTATGAGAAGAGATGTCAGTACAGAAAAGACATGATGCAGGCCAGCCCTGTGAGGGAATGGAGTAGACCTACAGTTTTCTGCCGATTCCGAACTGCTCGTTGGAAAGCCCTTTTCATGGCAATGAATTCATTTATTAAAGGTATTACCAGTTCCTAAGGCGATACCCGTTGGAAAACATTTTTTGGTTCCTATTGGGATTCGAACCATTAGCCTCCCGCGTCCGGAATCCTACTGCGGTCTCCAACTCATGATCCACACCTGGAACAACTCTAATGGCCACCGCCAGCCAAAACTATTTATTGACTTTTCTCAAAGACGTATGAAAGAAATTCTTGATATGAGAAAAAGTGACGCAAAGTTACTTACGGACTTCCTCACTGGACACTGCTCTCTCAAATATCATCTTAAAAACATGGACATCAGTCAGGATGACACCTGCCGTCTCTGTCTCGAAGACACAGAAACAGCTGAACACATTTTATGCGAATGTCCTGCCATAGTCAGATCCAGGCTAAAAATATTCAATAAAGGATTCACTAGTCCCCTTGATATAAGAACCAACCCTTATTCGAATACTCTTAGGTTCTCACATTACCTCAACTTCGATTGAAAAACTCTACGTGATTAAACCTAAGGGAACAGCACAAAAGATCTTTCTTGCAGACATGCTAATCGTTATGACACTGGCATCCTGACGTTCAGCTAACTTCATTTTGATTAAAATATTTTCAACGCACAAAATGAGTGAGTGAGCACAAGATCATTATGCCCACAGTTATGTTGCAGGCAAATGATATAACCGTACATTATCCATGTGCCAATTTATTACAAGACGATCAAGCGCAACAAAATTCACTCATACATCTGGGCTACTGCATTCTATTCCGTCTGATCCAATCAAAGCACATCCCATAGTTTTTTCGGCCAAACCTTTTGGTTTAATGTTTGCAACTTTTCAAATCAGCGCAAGAACTCAATTTCTCTCATCTGTGTTTTGAGACAGAATGGTATCTGAAGACTCGAGCACAAGACTCAAACGAGAACCTTCTCCTTACCAAAACTTCATTTGAAGGAAGCTTGTGTGAATTACAAGTCCAAAGACAAAACACATTGTGCAGCAGGTCCCAGGCCTAATCGCTACCCTAATCTTCTTAGCATAATTTGTAAAAACTGAGCTACAAGGCTTGATGATAGTTATAAGTACCAAAATAGCTTTAGAACAAAGAGCACTCCAACACGATTCTCATAAATGCAAACAAATGCAACGACATCAGCGTTTCTGAGGTCAACACGGTTCACCGAACGGTGTCCATTTCTAGTTTGAAGCATGGGAGAGTTGTGATCCCTTCGAGATCACAATACCTTGCTATATGCACTTCCCATTATTCAAAAGCTGCACAGAGGTCCCCAGAAAAAAGTATGATATAATCAATAAATATTGTGGCACAACAAATCTATGGAATCCTCAGGGTCTAACGAATTTCCAGGTCCTACAATATTAGAAAGTATTTTTAATGGGAGCCTGTAGTTACTCCCGGCCTACTTGCTAAATCCTCGCAAAAGTGAAAATCATTATTTTCCTTGATTTTTCTGGGATTCGAACATCGAACCTCTCACGGTAGAAACGCTAGCCATTACATCGCGAGCACCACATTGTTGAGGTGAGTAGCTTTTTCTTTTCTTCTTAGACAGTCAACTAATGCACTCAAAGAGAAAACAGCAGTCTTTTCTTGGTAAAGTTTAGAATTTAAGGGTAGCTGGAGAAAGCTGCAGTCTTTTCTAGGCAAATATTAGGGTGGCTGGGAGAATGCAAAAATTTAATTATTTTCAATTATCAGAACTTTCCAAAGATAGTAGGGATCTGATCTCGACTTAAATTTGAAAAGTTTTGGGACATACCCCAAACAACTAGTTGAGTTCTGTACATTTTCGAACTTGTATAAGTCTCCTTGAAACTCGACTCAAGTCTCCTTGAAATTCGAAGTACGGAGGCGAATCTCAGCGACATGAGCTGCATGTGCCAAAATCATAAAAGAAAATCCCAAGACACGATTGCCAAGACACGGTTGCTCTGTTGAAAGTGTGAAACGAACGTCAAAAGTCAAGAGCGAAGATTAAGAGCGATTTTATAAAATTGGTGGTGAAAAACGGTATTACAAAAGTCTTACTAAGTTTCTAGTATGAATTTCTTAGGAAAAAAGGTTTGAAAAAAGCGGAAAAAAATAAAGAGAAGGACGACACAAAAGTATCATTGTTTAGGACCATCTTTAAAGGTCAAAATAAAGCTCGAGAAGCCAGAGCGCTGTGCATTCTTCTCAAATGTTTCTGCAGCGATTTTCAGCCGGTACAGAACAGCTAGCTGAGAAGGCACCCTTCATAGCAGTGTTACTTTCGGTGGATTTGCCAATTCTCTGTTAACTTTTGAAAAAGCAATTTGTATATTGTAGAAGTTGGATATCGGTCTCTATATATACGATGCTACCGAATACACCACGAAGACAAGGCATAGTAAAATTCCGCTGCATATTAAATTGGAACAAGGTATTACCAAGAACAACATAGACAGTATCAGTGTAAAAAACGCGAGTATAGCTTTCTTTTACAAAGAATTCCTCTATAAAAGACCGAGCTAAATAAAGGCGCCATTGAATATGATTCCGACAAAGTATTGATTATTATTTATTTGCAGTACATTTTGGATATCGAGCCTACTATCCCTCACCAGTGGTTAGATGGCATTAGTACAATCTAAACAGTCCCATTTCAGGATACTAGCATATGCTTTAAAATTGAACTATTCGCCTAACTTGCCCTCCAACAGAAATACTATTTCTAACATTTGTAGCAACAAAGTCTCACATTTCTGCTCTCCACGACCACTTATTACTTGGAAGCTCATTTGCGACTGGAAACATTATATCGGGTGTATTTTTAGAGGTTGGTTTTTCGAATAGGGATATAGTTTATAGTTATAGTTATTTTTTATTTCGTCAATATTTTCATAATAGTTTGTCATCGCACATTTTACATTTTCAGAGATTTGGTATAATATACCTTTCAGCTATAACATTATTTAATTTTTTTTTAAGAATTACTATTTTATACATTAATTTAAATTAGGAGGAAAGACGAGTAAAACCCCCTATCTGATAAAAAAAAGCATATAGCGTTATCTATACGCATGTTATGGCAATAGTAAGCCATGTATATAATTTTTATTTTTATTTGCATTGAGTATACAATAATTAAATAAATAAATTAAAAAAAATATAAATAAATAGTAAGTTAGTATAATTAACAACTTAATAAATAAATAAGTAGATAAATTAAATAAATAAATAAATAAGCAAATAAATAATAAACAATATAAACAAATAAGTAAACATAAACATAAATAAATAAGTTATCAAAATAGGAAAAGTGAATTAATAATAAATAAATAAATAAATAAATAAGTATATAAAATAATCAGTAATAAATAAACAAGTAATTATAATTGAATAAATACCTAAACAGTCTTATATCTGATTTAATAATTAGTACAAACATTTGTATATCACAGAATTTCACATATTATTTGCATAAAAGCCAGAAACATAAAAAGATGTGTGCACTGATCACAGATTTGAATATAGTTGATTAATCAACGGATTATCAACACAATCACAACTGTTCCTGAATCTAATTTTTAGCTTTTCTATTCGGTCAGAAATCAATTCAACATTCGCTCTTCTGTGAAGATCTAGGGTGGAATAATGCCACGGAAGATTAAACATCATTTTAAGTATTTTATTTTGAGATATTTGAAGTTTTTTTATGTGACATTTAGCACAATGTCCCCAAACCGGGCACCCATACAGTAACAACGCTTGGAAGATAACTTTTTGTATAATAGTTTTATTTTCAATAGATAGCTTCGAGTTTCTATTAATAAAAGGGTAAAGTAATCTAATGGCAATGTTAACCTTATTCAATGTTTTTAGTACGTGATCACTGAATGTAAGTTTTGAATCAAGGTGTATACCGAGATACTTAACTGTACGTTCCCAAGGAATTTTTATGTCAAGTACTTCAAGCTCTGTGATTGGAATGTAAAAAGCTTTTCTTTTTCTTGAAAAACAGATTGCTTGCGTTTTTCTTGCATTAAGCTTAATTTTCCATTTCTTGTAGTACAGTTCCAATGAATTTATCGCAATTTGAAGATTCCTCTCGATATCAAGAGCGAATTTATGCGATGTAAATATTGCAGTGTCATCGGCAAATACAGCTATATCACAATTTGTTGCACAAGGAATATCAGACGTGTACAAATTAAACAAGGATGGACCAAGGACTGAACCTTGGGGGACACCAAATTCAAAACGGATTAAACTAGAAACACCACTATAGACTTTGACCTTAAAACACCTATGAGACAAAAAACTTTGCATTATTTTACAAAGATACATAGGAAAATGAAATTTGATGATTTTATAAATAAGACCATTGTGCCAAACGGAATCGAAAGCTTTCTCGATGTCTAATAAAACCATTCCGGTTAACCTGCCTTCTTCACGATTAATTTTAACGTGATTGCAGATTCTTTTGACCTGGTGCGAGGTGCTATGGTGTTTTCTAAAGCCAAACTGCTCATTTGGAAGTAATTTTTTTTCAACAGCAAAATGTGAAATTTTTTCTTGCAAGATTCTTTCGTACATTTTGCTCAAGGTGCTTAGTAAGCTTATTGACCTGTAGCTATCAGGACTATCTGGAGGATTTCCAGCCTTAAGAATAGGAATGACTTCTGCTTGTTTCCACACACTCGGGAAATATTTCATCTTAAGACAAGCATTCATAATAAAAGTCAAAAAAGCTACTCCAGTGCTAGGTAAGTGTTTGAGATAGATATTTTTCAGTTTATCTAATCCACTTTTTTTGTTAGGCTTTAAAGTTTTTATTAAAATTCTTATATCTCCATTATTTACGAAAACATTCAAGGGAGTATTTTCATAACGCGTGTTGAAGACATCGATAACATCATTTACCATACTATTTGTACTGCTATCACCTAAATCTTTCGAAACTTCATGATTTTTAGAAAAGACGTGAGCCAACTCTGTAGCCTTCTCAGTATCAGTGAATAATGCTCTAAGAGGAGTTTTCAAAGATGGTATGCTTCTATTTTTATATAGGGATATAAAACTGACATCATGTGGTCAAATCGGTTAACTCTAATGACATTTATGTTCAGTTTGGTTTGCCATTTCATCATGAACAGGTTGACAGAAGAACAGCGCTTGCAAATCGTGCAAGTTTATTTCGAAAACAATGGTTCAGTTCGCGAAGTTTATAGCAAGCTCCGTCCAATTTATGGTCGACATAATCGTCAATCAGAGCAATTAATTCGGTTAACCATGGATCGTTTTCGCACTAAGATCTTGGCTTACGACCTTAGAAGATCCAGCTTGTGCAAGAATTAAAGCCGCGAAACCATGCAATGCGTCGTGATTTTAATGTATGGGCCGCAAATGAGATTGATCTCGATGCTGATTTTCATCGCAAAATTTTCAGTGATGAGGCTCATTTTTGGTAACAGCAAAATTGCCGCATTTGGAGTGAAAAGAATCCACATTTGTTACGCCATTACATCCACAAAAGCTGACTGTTTGGTTTGCTCTACGGGCATAATTTTGCGAAATAGACCTGTCAATTGGCTACAAAGATCGTGTGATTTGACAACATTGATGGAAATTAAAACGATTTTCTTGTGTTTTATTTAAATTCAAAATTCTCTACCTCTAAAAAAACACCCTTTATGAGGAAGCGTATCGTTCACATATCACTGCAAACAGTGTCTTCGTTTGTAGTCTTCGGCAGCTGCTTCTTTACAAAACAAAACCCGCAACAATAAGCCACAAGCACAATCACGACGTCACCAGACTTAATAGTAAATTGTCAATTGTCATGTTACACAGACATTCAAAGAGAATTTGCTGCTTAGGAAAAGGAATTAAGAACAAATTGCATATATTTCTGTTTAATAAAAAAGTAAGACAATCAAACGGTGACAAAGTCTCTGAGTTTGGTGCAATTTTACGACATCTCAGATTTCAGAAATTTTGAATATAGATTAGGTAACTGTTTTCCTCCTCTTTTGTCAGACCATGGGTTTTTTCTTCGTTTTAAAAGATTGTAGGCCGTATATTTAAAAATATAACAATATAAGGGACACTGTAAAAGGTTATCGTTAGTCCTTAGGTTCAGGTAACTTTTAATCATAAATCATATCTTAAAACTTAAAAAGCAATTTAAAGTTGATAATACAACAGAGTTGCGTTTACTTAACTCGCAATCCGATGACCTAAACTAAGTCTCGACAAAAAAACATCTCACCACAGAAACAAACCAATAAATTCGCATTTAAATGTCAAAATGAAGTCAAAAGACCGAGAGGTTGAACGAGATAACCTATTAACATCAAATACAACATGACATAAGCAAAAGTGTATGAGATAAGTGATGACGAGCATCTTAATCACCTTAGTGTCATCGAGATAACCTAGGCAGAAGCAAACGTATTGATGGGTTGGTATTACTTTCACTTTGAGTACGAGTATTTTGAGAGCTTGTGAATTCGAAATCCAGCTGGTATTTGAGAACTGTAATTTTTTAACGAAAAAGCCTTGAGACTGACACTCAAGGGAGATCAAATTCCAACAAGTACAGCAGTTTTTAACTTTTTCCTAACAACCAGGTAGAAACTAGCTAAACAGATGATTTGAAATGTGAAATGGAGCTATAAACATACGAAATTTCGTTTATTTAACTCAGAAATTGCTTGAAAATTAGCGTCAATTTAATGAATTTAAGTAATGAAAAATTAATGGCATTCGTTTCAATCTATTTTCCATTCAGTGCCCATTTTTGTGTGGCACTAAGTATGTACAATTGATCAATTTAAATAAATTAACAGAGGTGCGATAGCAAATCCCCAGGTATCGCACGACATACAAGGAAAATTTAATTTCCACTCCACCATCAACATCAACATCAACATAATAATGATAATATAATTGTATCTCATGTGTATCTTTTCGTTCAGACCGCCACTCTACCCATTAACCGTCTCCATCTCCGGTCCCCCACGCAATGTGAATCCCAGTCACTCACCTCATGACGGGGCACGCTGAACTCGCACGTTCACTCACTGTAACCGTACCGCAATTATTATAAAGTAGAAAATTAGTACGAACTACCGTCAAAGTGGGTAATTGCCCCCACAGACATGTCAAACAACTGTCAACTCTAAGCTATGGTCTAACAAGAACATAGTTTCCATCACATATAGTCGGTATGTTTACCTATACATATCCACACAACAGCACCACCATAAATCTAGATCATAAAAGCAGACAGACAGACGGACAGATATATAGGCAGTTCCTTAAATGATTCAGTTAGACATAGACGCAGCAGTGAGATAAAAACGTAGCAAAGCTTTAATGACAGGTATTATGACACATCTCATATGTGCAGTAGCTTAAAAACGACTATAGCATGCTGGTGGAAGAGTTAAAATGTGTCACGACTCACGACGAGTGTAGGTCGTGCTCTTTAAATATTATTCGTCTAATCATTTGGATCATAGGTCGATGATATAGATCGACAGATGTGGGTTTTATTTTTATTTTCTTTAAATTTAAATTTCTTTATGTCTTGTGCGAGTCAATTTACGGATAAGGCGAATGTGCTAATTTTAAATGTCGAGTAGGTTGTCATAATATCGCGACGCAAACGGAGGGTTGTTCTTTTATTTTATTACCCGTGATGATATTCGGAATGACGTCGGTATCTTATCAGTACCGGTATATTATGTGTGATTAGGTTGGTAAATGGCACACACAATGAAATTCGGCTTATCAAGAAATAGGAGGGCCCGTCTTTTCTAAGAAATTGAAAAATATTAAATAAAAATGACAAATATTTGTTTTACTTTGTTGAAATCCTTTAACTAAATTTTGATTTTATTTGTTGAAGAAAATATTTTGAGTTTATGAGGTCGTCTGGTGTGATAACTGCTTGACAAAGAAAAAACAAAATATTATTTTGTTGTTATGACTATGAATTATTTCCAAAAAAAGAACCCAGAGAAACTACAACTATATCACCTTTGACCTTCTGATTTCAGTCGAATACAACTGATGTAAATAAACGTTTCGTGCTGAAAAGCGTGTTTACCAAGAAGTTTTTTTTTTATAACAATCGAAACTGGGGCCGAATTACAGCAAACGTTATCGAGTAATAAATGAAGGAATCAGGGGATTTTGGCATAACAATGCGCCTTATCGAGCAAACTTACTCCATAATTTAATATGCTCCCACCATTAACTGAGCGGAATTTCAATAGACATATGGGAAGCCGACCGATATTGTGTAATTAATCGCAAATTTTAAAAGAACAATGCCACTCACTCACTGATCACTGATGCCGTAATTCGGGTCCTGTTTTCTAAATTAATTGCAATCGCCATCTAAATTCTTGAGACGTGTCTATATGCACCGAACACGAGCTTATACCACTCATTTGTGGAGTAAGAAAAGGTTGTGAGAATTTGAAAAAATTTAGGGGGAAAAACAGATCGTGCATTTCGTGCTGCTTCGTTCAAAACGAAATCACTCAGTCATTTCTGATGAAAAAGATAACTGGATTGGTCAATCTGAAACGAGCTTAAAGCAGTCGTTTGAGTTAAAAACACCTCGTGCGGCTCGTGTGGTTCAGTTAAAAAAGAAATCAGTCACTTATTTCTGTAACACGATCTCAATCGAGTTATTTGAGTTGAAAACCTCTCATGTGGTTGATGGTATTTCGTTAAAAAAAATCACAGTCATTTCTGCTAAGAAGTTATCCTATTTATCAATCTAAAATAAGTTCATTGCAGCCGTTTGCGTTGAAAGTTTCATGGTGTTGCCAGAATTCACGCAAATTTTATGACATTATTTTTTTTACTGCAAGTTGGGTGTTTAGAAATAGAATTTTTTTAACCTCTCATTTCAAGCACAGAACTTGCAGTTAGAAAAATTACATTATTTTAATTTTGCATTCCAATGGCAAACGAATCGGACAAAACGTCACAATAGACAGACTTAACTTAGGTAGTACAGGACTTCGGCTACCTAGGATCCACTATAGACACAGAAAACAACATCAGTGCGGAGATCAAACGGAGAATAACTTTTGCCAACCGTTGCTTCTTTGGGTTAAGAAGGCAATTGAGAAACAAACCCCTTTCCAGAAAAACCAAGGTAACCCTGTATAAGACCTTGATTCCCAGTCCTGCTTTACGGCGCGGAAGAATGGACCTTATCGAAAGCGGATGAGGAGACCCTTGATCGTTTCAAAAGAAAAATTCTCCGAATGATCTTTGGCCCCGTTTGCGAAGACAATGTGTGGAGAAGAAGATACAACAACGAGCTGTGTGAGCTGTACCGCGACATGGGCATAGCCAGAAGAGTACGCGTCGCGAGGCTACGATGGTTGGGCCATGTAGAGCGGATGGACCCAAACGCTCCGGCTCGACGGTACGAAAGCACATTGCAGGGAAATCGCGGAAGGGGAAGACCTCGTCTTAGGTTGCGCAATCAAGTGGATGAACCCCTCAACCGACTTAGAGTGCAAAACTGGAGAGAGCTCGCCCGAAATCGAAGTCGTTATAGAAGGATGCTGGTTAAGGCTCAGGTTCACCCCGAACTGTAATGCCCACCTAAGTAAGTAAGTATTCCAATGGCAAAACTAATAACATCTTAAAACTCACGCGAGTTCTGGCAACACCATGAGATTTTCAATTGAAACGTCTGCAATGACCTTATTTTAGATTGAACAATAAAAAACCATTTTCATCAAAAACAACTGAAATGATATCGTTTTAAACGAACCAACACGAACCGCACACTTTATTTTGTTACCATCAAATGGCTTAATTGAGGTTATGTTACACAACCTATCCAGACTCACAATGTTGGTGCATATAGACAGTTCTTAGTTCCAGGTTTTTATCTTAATTCAAAAAACAATAACCTAAAGCGACCTAAAAGTACTGAGATTCAAAACAAAATGGGTGAATATGGTCCCCAATCAAAATGTCTTGCTAGTTCTATCCCTGCAATTTCTATAAAATCAAACAAACTGTTAAATTTTCTTCGTTGAGATCAACTGTCAACAATTGTAAACAACTTACACTGCACCGCATCCCACAAGCTATCCCGCTTATTTTTCACTTCACTATTTTCTTTTTTGTGTTTTTTAATATTCCCCAAAATAGAGCAACGTCATATTTCTAACATTCTTACGATAACCAAATAATTTTACCATCGAACAACACTCCAAATATTTCTTCGCCTCGTTTCTATCAAATATGCAAGCAACAATTCACTCAAAAATGGAATTTTCTTAGAACAATAAACAAATGTTTCTAAAGAAACTTACAACCAATAATGATTTCGATTTAATTAAAAGCAATGAGAAATTTATTCTCTGTGTTATTGAATGTTCTACCAAATTGAAAGCGATTTCAGGAAACAAAAAAAAAGAATCGGAAGAATTTCTCTGGAAATTTATTTATGTACCGCAGTAGCTGAAATAATTCATATAATTTATTTTCCACTGTCTATGTCTTGTTTATATTATAGCACACCTGGGTGTGTACATAATTATAATTAGATACAGTGAATGCTTTTAAATTTGTTTGAGTGCTTACGAGTTATCGCTTAAATGATTTGCTTATTTAAATTGGCATTCGTGTATGGTTTGTTATGGTATCTGGTTCTTGGTGGCTGATGTTTAGATTGTTATACAAAATTTAAGAAAAAATTTTTGTACATTTGAAGCTAAGTATGTATGGCATATGCTTTACTTTTTCGGGACTTTTTTGTTTTTGTGCACAGTTTTAAACAGTTTTGTTCAGACGAAATAATATGTACATAGGTACACTTCGGGTATTATTGCTTTGGATTATAATATCTTTTTAATTAGAGATGAAGACGATGATTGCAAATGATGCTTGTGCTGTTAGTTAGACTTTTAAATGCCAAGTGGAAGGCTAAAGTTTGAAAAAATAAGTGAGCCATGACACTTTGTATGTTTTAAATTTTAGGCTGACTTCAGAAGATTTAGAATAAAGATAAAAGTTTCTTGTATGAGGCACTTGACGTGAAGTGGACAGCCAAAAATAGGATGGTTTTTGAAATTCTCCTATTTGAGATGAGCGAAGACATACATTGATTTTTCTTCCTTAAAAGCCCAACCTAAAAATTGATGTCTTAAAAAAAATCTGTTACCAACAAAAAAATTATAATAATGAAAGTTTTGCCAAATAACCCAGGATAGATAATTTGGTGTGTAACAAGAAAAAAAAATAGCTAAGCGTGGATCTACTTCCTGTTGTCCAGGCGGAAGGGGCAGTTTAAAAAAAGACTATATAAGTTGCCAAAAATTTATTTAAAATCAACTACTAAGTCATTCACTATCACGTACCATAGTGTTTCTGGAAGCTAATACCTTTGAGTTTGTATACAAGAGGAACCATGCTAGCTTGCGTTAAGACGTCGTCGGTAGATGTCACCAAGTAAATAAAATCGACATTTGAAATTTTTGGTGGAATGCTCTCCACAGAAATTTGACTTAAAAAAAGGCAGCAGAAAAAGGAAACAGGGAAAAACCTCAGTGGAATGGAGAAATGCACAAGAAAACTTTTGCTTTGAAATTTCAAATGTCGATTTACTAACTTGGTGACATCTACCGACCGACGCGACGTCTTAACGCAAGCTAGCATATGTAGTTCCTCTATGTATACAAACTCAATGCTAATACTCATTCGAATATCAACTTTTAAATTCAAGTTGTTATAACGAATGGTCTCAAATTCAAAATTTTGAAAAGAAAAACAATTTTTTTGTTTTTAAATAAAATTTTTACCAAATCTGGCATTTTTCTTATTCAAATAATGAATTATCATAGTTCTTAGTCAAACACTGAAATCCAAATGCAAAAATCTTAATTATTTTTGACAAATAAAAAAAATCAAAGGCACTATTCTTTAGAAAATCCATGTTTTAGAATTTCTCCTTTATGAAATTTATACTCTGAGCAGATGTTTTTTATGTTGTTAGTTGCATTATGTGTGTATATTAGAGCTCTCGATCTCAACACGTGTATACGTGTATCAAAAAGCTATTGACACGTGTAAACGTGTAGTTTTGAAATACACGTGAAGGTACTTGAACATAGGCATCCATTAGGTTAGGTTAGGTAGAATGGGCTGACGGTTGATCTTATTACCGTCACACTTAGATCAATGAAGATCCATTGTGATGGAGTATTGTAAATGAATTAGGTTAAATTAGGTTAAAGTGACTGTCAACTCGGCTGTCACACTCAGGCCGGTTGGGCCCATTGTGGTTCCACGGTGGATCTTATGTACCCTCGACCCAATGGAACCATTTTGAGCTTACAACGAAGCGGGAGAGACGGCGTCGGCGTCGATGTGAGTAAGATCACTAGGGTCATTAAAGAAACACAAACCTAGGTGAATCCAACGTTTGTGAGC
Source organism: Melanostoma scalare (assembly GCA_949752695.1). Taxonomy (NCBI): domain Eukaryota; kingdom Metazoa; phylum Arthropoda; class Insecta; order Diptera; family Syrphidae; genus Melanostoma; species Melanostoma scalare. The sequence goes on along the minus strand of OX456984.1, from coordinate 207,960,035 downwards.
TAAAGCGGGACATGAAAGAAAAGGTGGGAAACAGTCTCCTCCTCCTCCTCCTCCTCCTCCGCAGACATACATCTTCTGCAAAATTCGTTTGAGGCGATTCCTAGCCTTGCAGCATGTCTTCCAATAAGACAGTGACTTGTAATGACACCTATCGTCTCACTAATGTGTTTTCTATTGAGAGAGATCAAGTCGTTCGGCCAGATCTAGCTTGGGCCAGATTTGTTTCGTTGGGTTACACTTTAAATTGCTTGACCATCGCGTGCATTAAAAAGAGCATTTTTTGAATATGTATTGCGGTTGTAACTTGATCAGAGACCAAACATCATTGTAGTTAATTGAAATATTAAAAAATAGTCGGAAAAATCTTTCTTCACGGAACAGATAATTAAATAAAAATAAATAGGGTGGGACAACAGAGCGAGGAGCCCATGGGCCTAGCGCATTTCTCACAACCATGTCTTGTGAGGGAATGGAGATGACTTACCAGCGCTTTTCATGGCAATGAATTTACTAACGGAGGACTTGCCAATTCCTCGCGATAGGCGATACCCGTGGAAAAACATTTTTGCCTCTGTTGGGATTCGAACCTCGAACCTCTGGGTTAGCAGGTGGACATGCTAAATATCACGCCACGTTTACCACGAAACAGATAATTGACAGTATTTAATTTACACGCTCTTAAGCCACTCTCACTGCAACTCGTCTCTGAAAAAAAAAACCAAAAAGCTCTTCTGCCAAAACTCTGTTTGTGTATGAAATTCAAATCTATTAGACGAGTAGGGTGGTTTTAATTACATATACATATGAAAAAATCTATCCTTTGATATTAATGAGCTCAAAAAAGGCATAAAAAGGAACGAATATTTGAACTTACTTCTAAAAACTATGTATAAAAATATACAAATTACATCGGTAGTCTCAAGCTATGCCATACCATTCTCATAAAAAAGTGTTTTCTCGATTTCGAAATTTGTAAATTTTTGGGGTGAAACAAACTTAGTATGAGCCAGATGCTAGTGCGAATCACTCAACCATGTCTGTGACGAATGAGGGTGGTTTAGAATATTCTGCCTGTTTCAAAAGACTAGGTCAGAAAGCACTTTTCATAACAGTTTAGCTGTACAGTTATAAACCTTTGGTTCTCAATTCGTCTAAGTTATGTCGGATCTAACAAAAGTTATCGTGTTTGAAAATACATAAAATGACAATAACATCAGAAAGCACCGTATTCTAAAATATTTAGACGTGCCGTACTTAATACACGTGTTCATACACGGATAATACATAAACACGTGCTTTATTAGGCTCTAGATCAAGTTGCTGATTTTACAATCAAATTGCAAACTTTATTCCACTTAAAGGAATAAACCCTTTTGTAGAACAATTCTAATGAATTGAATGAGAGAAATTAGGAACAACCAAACGGAGTTGCGAGTTTATGCATTACAAAATTCGTAAGCTATAAGCTAATAGTTAGCTTCAGAGTTGAAAAATATTTAATTCACAAGCTAGTTTGTGCATTACGAATTAATAAACATTCAATTCATGAGCTAATTTGAGAATTGTGAATTGAGAAAGATTCAAGCTAGCTTATGAATTTATTATGAATTGGAAAACATTCAATTCAATTCTCGTAACTCACAGCTTGAGACTTGAATATTTGTCAATTCATAATACACAAACTAGCTTGTGAATTAAATCCACACTTAAGCTATAAATAAGCTTAAGCTTTTACAACCTTGCAACCAAAACGTTAACTTACGATTTACACACTGACGTTTCAAATCTCTTGCAGAAAATCAAACAAAATCTACGCTCAAGAATTTTCGGTCGATATCATCTTACGACAATAATCGTTCAAATATTAGGTATCTATGATAAATATTAAAGCAACTAACTTGTGATGACAACATCAATCTAAGCGGAGGGTAGATGAGGCGGCGAGAAAACGCCATCTTCTGTTATTAAAAAAAAGGTCCTACTTTAAAGGGGTGACTTTACACGGCGGTTGTGCGTTCAGCACAAACATACGCTTGCGCAATGAACAAAAAGTATGAGAGTAAGTTGATGGCATCTAAAACGAAGATTGATATTACAACAAGTCCATAAGAGCCGTGAAAGCCTTTACGTCAAAACTGCCATTTTAAAAAATTTAAGAGCACGATAGGCTCAGTTGGTGTTGTCACGTTCAAAGCAGAGAGAGTGAACCCCAACACAAAGTCAACATCATAAAACGGTCAGACATGATCGCGAAAAATGAAAATGAAAAGCAGGTCAAAACATTTTTAGTAGAGACAAATGCAACGCAGACACGGAACATTATATCTGGGAGACTTGTCGACGCTTTCTGAGGTCAACGTGGTGTACCTCACGGGCGGATCACTAGTGTGCAGCAGGTAAGTAGGAGAACTGTCATTCCTTCGAGATCAGGATGGTCTGAACCAAGGAAGAAGAAGATCATTTTAATCCATCGATAGCAGTTGATGGGTTTTATTATTTCTGACTCAATGCCAAGGGCTTTAGCTTGTAAACCAGAAAAAAAACAATCAGATTCTTCCTTTCCTTCTTTCTTTTCAAAAAAGAACAACAAATAAGTCAGTAAAGAAGTGGCGCAACAACCTACAATTTTATTTCGATTCTCAACAGCTAGATTCGAACGCGCCTTTTATAGCAGTGTGTAATCGTACTCGAAGGACTTGCCAATACCTTACGAAAAGAAAACATTTTTTTAAGTTTCTGGGATTCCAAGCACGAACGATTACGCCACGGGAACCACTTCCTTTCCCTTATGGCCTCCTTATGAAGAGTGGAGGCCCGACACCCATTGGAGTTTTACTTTGGATGAAGATCACAATATCGTCCTGGCACTGCACAAAAAAAAAAAAACTTTCCTAAATTCCTTCAAGTACTATGATAAAATGTTTGCCTTCTTCCTTCTTCCGAATAGGAAGTTCGAGGTTCAAATCCCAGAAACATAAATATGTTTTTCTATGTATTAACACCGCTCGGTGGTACCTGTGTGGTGTGATGGTTAGCAAGTCTGCCTGTAACTCAGAGGTTCGTGGTTCGAATCACAACATAGGCGAAAATGTTTTCCCACGGGTATCGCCTTTTGTCGAGGAATTGGAAAGTCCTCCGAAAGTAAATTCATTGCCATGAAAAGTGCTTTCTCGATTAGCCGTTCGGAACCGGGAGAAAATTGTAGGTCCCCCCCATTCCCCCACAAGGCGTGGTTGTGAGAAATGCGCTAGGCCCTGGGGCTCCTCGCTCTGTTGCACCACCCTATTTATTTATATATTTATTTATGTATTTACACACTGACGTTCCTAATAGACATAAAATTGAAAGTCCTTAAAATGGACTCGACCCCGATGTTCGTAAAAAAAAGCAAACGGCCTTTCACACAAACAAATAGCTCCTATACAATTAATGTAATAGACTCACTCTTTCTTTGTAACACACTTAATTAAAGAAAAAATCAATACCAAGCCCACAAAGTTTATACCTTTTCATTTTGCTTATCCTTCAAAATTAGATACGTTTTCAACTTCGTATAATCCTTCCAAACATTATGTAAATCCTTGTTATTATTAGCTGGACGATTAGCAGCCGGTTGTGCCGTAGCCGGTGTTATTAATCCATCAATCCCGGCCATTATAGGAGCTGCTATCTATCCACCACCACTTCCGAAATCTATTTTCACACCAAAGCAATTTTTTTTTCTTCCTCAACACGAAATACCTCTTAACTTTTTCTATTTTATTCTTCAAACACTTTAATTATAAATAATTATTATGGATTTTATTTTTATATGCACGTTATTTATCTCTATCCACATTAATTTTTCCCCTTTTCAATTACGTACATGAGCGTGTTGTGTAGAAAGAGAAACAACAAAAAAGAACCTAATTGAGGTATTAACATTCCTTTTAATATTTCACGAATCACTAACACGAACAATTTAGCACATAAAAATCTCCCCACAATAATGAAGGGGAGGAAAAGATGGAGACGGATGGAAAACACAAAAAATTAATAAATCTCACTGCATGGAACGAGAACACGACCTCATTAAGCAAATTAACTATTCAAATGATTTACAATTTTTTATTTTTGATTTCTGTTTGACAATTTATTACTTTTTGGATACAAAACCGTTGTGCGTTGTGATGATGACACAGTTGGTGAGTAATAATTTTTTTTCCTCCTTTTAATTTTTATTTGAAATTGAAACTATTTGAATTGACTTAACGACACCTCGTTAAATATACACTTCTTGATGCACTGACACTGTGTATAAACAACCACAAATTGTAACTATTTTTTCCACAAGTCGAGATAACAAGGGCAGTCTATAATTCCTTACTACCACCACCTATCTGTGTATCTTGAATATAACTTGATTTTGTTTTAATTGACCCACACGCGGGAACCTATTTCCGAAGACGAATTAGTTTTCTTCCTTTTTTTATGTTTTGTCTAATAAAATAAAGTTTGCGCACATAGACTCGTATCGCGACGCGCGTTCACAGCCTACAGCAGTTCATAACTCACTGCTCTCGAGAGCGACCGAATACACTAGTAGCGATAAAGTCACAAGCAAAGCACCCCCCTTGCTCCATCGCTACACTCCTTCGTATATGTCCCAAGTTTGGTTGTGGCGCACAGCACACACCATCTTCAACATGTACACGAGTTTTTCCAATCGGTAGCTTGCTATGACAACAAATAGAATAACTGACGATGTATATGTATATAAGAGTATCTTTTGCTTCTATCAGTAAACGAGTGTGTGTTTTGTTTTGGAGGAGATAAAGCTTATTTGGTGCTTCACTGCTATGTCGGCTTTCTGTGTAGCGTCGCGTTGGTTAGGATGTTTTACACAAACAATTTACCAGCTATAACCAACTGCGGGGTGAGCTATTCACCCTAAAAATAGTTAAGAAACACGACAGTTACTGGTTGAAGTGCGCGGCGCTAGTTGCTTAATGTAACGACTTTAAAAACAAACAAAAAAAAAACCGTCTCATTGTGAAAAAGAAAACCAAGTCTTGAAAGTCTCGCGGCGTGTAGACAACGAAGACGACGACGACGATGTCGTCTTGTGTGCTGCTGTTGTTTATGTGTCGAGTTGAAGTTTTGTTTTAATGCGCTTCTGCAAAACAAAATTGAATGATGGCATCTTGACAGGGTTGCCAATAAAAAGATATAAATTGTTTCACAATTTTCAAACAACAAATTAGCAAAGTTTTCAAAGTAGGACGATCCTATCGCCTTAAAAAATAAGGCACATATAACACAATGTGAGACACACACCTGAGCAATCTGGCGGTTAAGAATACCTTCAACAGCGGCGATTTGTCGAGCGATTTTTTCGGATGGCGGCATTTGGTCGCCATATCGCACACAGGTTTCTGTTGACATTTCCATAAGCAAAGATGAGATTGGTACAGTTGATTTTTGGAGTTCGAATAAAAAATTTTACTTAAGGCACAGATTTAATGAGAAAGTCAGTGAATAGGGGCCTGAAATACAATGCTACAAGTCTACAAAAGAATAGCCACTTCACTTGTAGAAGAGCAAACAAACTTGTAGCTTTGTCTTAAAGAAAATAAACAAATAGGGTGGCTCCATAGAACGAAGAGCCCCAGGGCCTAGCGCAATTCTCGCAACCATGCCTTGTAACCTTGTAAGGGAATGGAGGGGACCTACAATTTTTGGCGGTTCCGAACAGCTAATCGAGAAAGCTTTGCTTTGCAGGAGTTTTTTTACACTTGTCATAACACACTTGTATTACAAGTACCTGTAGTTTTTTGCTACAGGCCCAGCTTATCTTAACAACCCTAGATTTGTCAAACAAAGCGCATAAAAACACAATACCAACTGTAAAACCAATCGGATCTACACAAGTTTGCTGAAAACACACATTTGTGACAGTCGTTCACCTGCCCGCTTTAGGCCAAATTGTATGATTTGAACAGGTTTTAGATCGCCTATTGATCACGCTTCTACATATGGCAAACTTAAGCCAGTCAGCCTGGAACACAGAACTACAAGTCTGCAAGTCAAGAGCCTCTTGTAGGATTGTGTGTTATGTCCATTGGACTTGTAGAAGATCAAGAAAGTTTATAGCTTTTTGTAACAGAAATTTCTTATACTTGTCATAATCTACTTGTATTAGAAGTACTTGTAGTTTCTTTTACAGGGCCCAGTTTTATGTGCACGGTTTTATAGCTCAAATACTTTTTCTGCAATAGGCCCCAGGTCCACATTCTTAAAGCTCCAAATCATTTCTAGTTACCAAAACTACTTAAATTTTCAAATGACTTTCATGAAACTTACGTAAGTCGTTCACATCATCGTTTATAAACGCCAGACCTAAACGATACTCGTTATTCTTGACATTGGACATTGCTTAGGTCAATTGCACATACACTGTTTTGTACGGCTTTTATAACGGATGCTTAATGAATCACAAGTGCGAAGGGGACCTGGCACATACGCCGACCGCTAGTCGGTGGATGTGGTTCACTATTTTAATTTACACGACCAGTATAAAATCGGCCATCCAAAATCGGAGTGTGTGCAATTAGCTTTAGCCTTTGTCAAGTTTTTCAAAAATACAGTCGAATTTTGCTCAATCAGATTTTAATGCTGAGTTGAGTTAGATGATACCTCACGAATTTGGTTAGGGAATTTTCGTCTAACATTTTTTGATTTTTGTTTTCTAGAGAAAAAAAAAATCCATTCACTTCGTTAGTTACACGAGTCAAAAAGACCTTAACTCAGATTATGTTCATTTGCTACTGTGTTAAAGACTGCTTCTGGTAATCTGAGAAAGCATAATTTTTGGTCTCAGCCCCAAGACAGCTTAAGACTAACACACTAACCTGACTTAAAAATAAATTTTTGGAGTTAAAGTCATTGGATCTCGAGATCGTCCATAGTCACAAAGACGAATTTTTAACAAAAACTTAAAAATCAGTTTCAATTCTGCGGTGACTGAGCTTGAAGGCTTAGTGAAGAAGAAAACGTAACAAAAAGAAAGTTAGTAGAGCAAAAAACGAGGTAGTTTTTTATCTTTTACTAGAGCTCATCAAGCTCTATTCTTGTGTGCATCGCGTTATCAAAGCAAACAACCAACAAACCTCCTTTTTAAACCGTCAAACCTTATTCAGTGATATTGGCATTACATTCTTTTGTTAATTTTTCAAAGACGGCAACCTCGGCTTTTGTGTACAAAAAAATTTCATTCCACAGAGGACAAAGCCAAACAGAATACCTACCTTACCTATCTTGTTGTTGAAGGAATGTGAATGGAAAATGCAACAAAACATAATGAAAACCATACGAAGAACTAGGCAGGGTGCAGAAGTAAGGCCAGAGGCAAGAACAGCAGCCAATAAAAGGAGGTAGGTGGGTGGCAGGAACAGGCCGACCCCGTCCGCAGTGGCACAGTAGGGAATAAGGAACAATATGAAGAGGAGACACAATATTTTTCAAAATAAAAGCATTGAATGAAAAAAAAAAAAATAAAAAATGCAGGCGCAGATGTGGTTTTTGTCATAAAAAATAACAGAAACACAAGAAGGTAAAGAAAAAGATTGGAGCAGTGGTATAGGATAAAAAAAAAGAAGAAGAAAAAAAGCAAAATAGAACAAGAAGAAGTAGACTTAAAACAGGGAACATGACGCTCGTTTGTTTATTTGTGTACGAATCTGCTTCTGAATGATGTGTATGGTACGGTTTTAACTATTGTTTATGGAGAATATAGTGTAGAGGAAGTCATTGCCAGGCTGATGTTTTAAGATAATAAAAGGTGTGTTCATTTCCATAGAGCTCATAGAAAAAAATGTATTGCAGAAATTGTAAAGGAAATGTAATTAGTGCAGATGTGGTTTTTGTCCACACTGATTTGCAGCACTGATTTGCGTATTGTTGTTTATGCAGCAAATTAGAATGTTTAGGTTGTCATTTATTTTTGAAGATTTTGTTATATCTGTCAAATAACTTCTACGTTTTTTTACCCTCCATTTTTTTTGTAATTCATTTAGATTTAAAAACATTTAGAGAATACAGAAAGAGACTTAAAAATTAAATTAAAGGATAAAAGAGACGATGTAGCCGGAATTACGGAAGAGTTTAAAATTTTTTTTTACAAAATGGCGGCTGCCTGATTATGTTAAAATTTTGTTTAAATAAAAAATTATTAATTATATTTTTTTTTTCAAAATTTCCATTGGCTTTACTCAATAACTATTCACTAAATCAACTTAAACTAAAATGTTGACTGAAAAACAAAGTATTAACTTTCAAAAACATTATATTTCGTGGTAGTGTAAGTGGATAGTGGAAGTGGAAGTGGATATACATATAGCTGATCAATAATATTTTTTTTTAGAAAATTGAGTATACATTTTTCATTAAATTGCACATCCCGAAAAAAAGGAGGGAGATAGACCTCTCTCTCAAACGATTTTTTTTGTCTTGACCGCAATTTATTCGTCCTGAGCTTATGTTCCATCTTATGCAAAACACCCTGAATATATAAATACACTCAACCTCAAATTTCACTTTTTTTCTATTAACCAATTTGGACTTAATTTTGAAAATTAAATCGTAAGTAACACTTAAATTCATGTAATGAAAGCAGAATATTTTCGATTGCTACTGCTATTTCTACAGGCAGCCACGTTAGAACCTTATGCTTTACCGCTGGGTTTATTTGAAACTTCTTCAAGATTCTTCGAACTCCTTGAGAGATGAATGTTTTACCAGTTCTACCAGAGTATCGACAACTCCATTCCAACCATAGCGACGCAGGATAAGGGTGGCCGTGGCGCAATAGTAGAGTGTTCAGTGGACAGGCCGAACGCGAGTCAAATTACAACCACCTTATTTCAATCTACTGCACCACAAAAAAGGGAAGGCTATACTACCAGCGTAGTACAATGGTTCAGCAATTTGGTCTGTGTGCTTTAGAATAGCATTAGCCTCCCCTTTTTATTCAAAAAAATAAAACAATGAACTTTGCAAAATATCCACCTCATGCCGCTCAAAAACGGAAATTTTAAAAGACAAACAAAATTTTCTGATAAATACTTCTCTTGGGTACAATTTGATGGGGTTCCAAGTCTGTATGCGAAGTGCAAAAGTGCGAAGCTAAGTTCAGTTCAAAGAATGACTGCTCTAATCGATTGTCTCCAAATGACAAATTATTTTGGTATACCTACTTACTTAGCTGGGCATGCACCTGAGCCTAAACCAACATCCTTCGCCAACAATTTCGATTTGGGGCGAGCTCTTTCCAGCTTTGCACTCTAAGTCAGTTGAGGTCTTTGATTTTGGTTTTCCCTGATTTTAGCCAACTACTAGTTCCTAAGAAACACGAATTTCCAAATTCCAAATGACTGACATGGACTTTTGCCTGCTTCTTATTCATTGATAACAAAATATCCTCTTTTATTCCTGTTAATTGTGGTGTTCCCCAAGGATCTGTTCTTGGCCCGTTACTGTTTTCAATGTTTATCAATGATCTTCCGAATGTAATATCTCACTGCTCTTTTCATATTTACGCTGATGACGTACAAATATATCACAGTTTTACGTTCGAAACAGCTGATGACTCAATAGCCCAAATTAATGATGACCTCCTTTCCATAGTCCAATGGTCCCATCGTAACCAACTTGTCTTGAACCCTGATAAAACTAAAGTACTACCCATTTCAAAAAATACATTTCCCACTTCCAACCTCCCACCTATAGTTCTAAGTTCCCATCGTGTTGCATATGTTTCTCAAGTCAAAAATTTAGGTGTAATCTTTAATAATCGCCTGACATGGAATGATCACATTACTAGCGTTGTATCTAAGGTCTATGCGTCTATACGTAGTCTTTCTGTTTGTAAATCCTTTCTTCCTGTCAATGTCAAATTAAAACTAGCCAAATCCTTAATTATTCCAATCATGTGCTATGGATGTGAACTATTCGTTATCCCCGATTCCAGGGCTATGTATATACTAAATGTTGCCTTTAACTCTGTTGCTCGTTATGTCTTCAACCTCCGTAGATATGATCATGTATCATCAGCATCCCGACAACTGCTTGACTGCAGTTTAGAAAACTTTTTCAAATATCGTTGCTTGACCTTATTATTTAAAATTATTTACAACAAAGAACCCGTTTATCTTCACAATAAATTAACTTTTTCTCACACTAACCGGTTCATTGGTTTAAGACCGTTGACACACTCCTCTTTTAATTCACGCAGACAATTTTTTATTCAAGTAGTAAGTCTTTGGAACAATCTACCTCGGCACATAAAGTCTTCGATATTATACAGGCAGTTTACAACACAATGTCTTTCGCATTTTTCTCATTTAAATTGAAGTAATTTCTTTGTTTTTCTTTTTCCTTTTTTTCTTTTTCTTTTTTCTTTTAATGTAAATATCTATAACTTTCTTTTATAATCTTTAATATTTATTCTGTATCTTGTTAAGTTTGCATAAATGTATTTTAAACTTTTGTACTTAATTCTCCTATACTTATTAAAAGTCATTGTACTTACTAGTATAGCTTTTAAAATCAATAAATAAAATTCTAAAAAATTCTGAATATTGCATTTTGAGCATCGGAGAGACCACACCTCTTCCACTTATTTGACTCACAATAGCGATCCGCTCGTGGAGAGCACCGTGAGGTACGTGAGTTTTTTCAGATGATAGGAGAACAGAATAGCATGTCTGCATGTTAACGCAGGTTCGTGATTCGAATCCCAAAAGAGTCAAAAATGTTTTTCCTTGCGTTTCGTCTTTCGCTAGTAATTGGCAAGTCTTCCCTAAGTAAAATCATTGCCATTAGAAGCGCTTTTCCGATTAGCCCGTTCCCTTTCCTAGGCCCTGGGGCTCCTCGTTCTGTTGTGCCACCCTATTTTTTTTTTTAGAGAGGACAGAATAAAATATACAGGCACCACAAGCTTGCGTAGGCTCTAGGACCTAGCACATTTCCCTCAAGCACAGCTTCTGAAAATGGATGAGATCTTCAATTTTTGCCGATTCTGTATGCATAAGTGGAAAAGCAGGCAGTTTCATGGCAGTGTAAGTACAAAACTAGAGATGCCCGTAAAAAAATAATTGTATTTTTCTGGGATCCAAACCTCGAACCATTTAATTGTTACAAATGCGAAACACCTAAGTAGATAAAATCATAAAATTTTACACTGAAATAAAGAAGAATAAAAAATCCAAAAAAATTTGTGGTTTTTTGGTGGAACTTTTCGTGTAAAAAGAGCGATTTTTCATCTGGCTCAAAAAAATTTAACTGAATCGCACAAATAAAGATTACTTTAGCAGCTTTTTACACTAAAAATAATCATACGCTATAACTTCTATACTTTCAATAAAAATAAAAAAAAATTATCATGCGTTAACTACAAAGACTCAATTCTGCAATTCACATAATTAAATATGATCTAAAAAACTGCAAAAACGTAAATGCGGGTCATGAACGTGAACGATCTGGCAACACCGTGCCATCCCCGTAAAGGCACATTAATATCTGCATGCCATTGTTTTGCTTTGGCATTATTTCTTCTACTTTTATAGTCATAATTATGGAAGAGACGAGAGTGAGATGATTACAATAAACTAAATAAAAAACAGAATATATTATCTTTTTTTTTTTGCTCGTTTTGTACTACAGTAGCTCAGAACGCAGGCAAACACTGCGACGACGACGAGGAGGATTATCACGGAACGAGGTATAGCCATAGCCATCGTGAAAAACAACATTAAACAAGCTTTAGCCAATCAAAAAGTAAATAAAAACCAGATAAGAAAAGAGGAAAAAAAAGAAGAAGAGAAGAATCGGAAAACAAGTCATCGCACTATCGCACAAAATCAGCAAACATAAATTATTTATGGGTATAAGCGTATAGCCGCTTGCCCTTCCTCTGTGGCGTTGCAATGACTAAGAGCAACATACAGATACAACTGTATCCCCAGATTATGTTACGTTACGTATATGTGGGGCGTATTTATGTATTGTGGCCTTTGGTCACAGACTTAACAAGGGGCAATCAATCCATCCATCCATCCATTTATTATTACTTAATGTGTGCTGCCATCGGACACAAATCACATGCAGTGGCCGGATCGGCGAGGCGACGTAAAAGGAGAAGGGGGAAATTGGACAACAAACACCATATACTAAAGCAAAAAATGTAATCAGAAAAAAGTAAAACAAATAAAATGAAAATGACAGCAGGAGACCCGCTGGCAGGGAATGGAACACTAAACATGACAAGTGAAAGAGGAAAACAAATGTAAAAAAAAAAACATTTAATCGCATAATAATCAAATCGACCAGCATTTTGATTAAACAGCACGACACACAACACTTGACTATCGCTCCGATACCCTAAATGGAAGCTAAGTGTGACAACGAAGTGGAGTGGAGTCATTTTGTTACGAGGGTCGGGTAACAACGAGCAGAGTAATGGCATTGTATAGTTGGTATAGAAGAACTTGATCACGGTTGCATTTATGACTCGTCTAAACGACTGAAGAATGTGGGAAAACATGAAATACGTTGGGGGGTTCATCTTAAATTGACTTATTGGTTCGTTCCATGCGCCTCGGACAGCAAGATCACATTAATTAGAGAGGGGAGATTTTCTTTATTGTTACATCGTACCATTTGCAAAACCAGAATAAATTATGTCTTTGATATGCAAATAGTGAGAGGGGAAAATCTAATTTAAATGCAATTCACAAGGAAATAAATGAATGGCTTTGTCAAATCACTTCATTTTAATGATTGTGGTAGCGAAGAAAAAGATTGCAAAAAAGAAATCCTATCACGAATTGAAGATAAAAGTTTGACAAGCAAAACGAACTATCATCGTGGCATGCAATTTGAATGATAAATCGTGTGATGTGAGGGGATGGGTTTTGGACTATTCTTTTGCTTTTCGAAAAAAACATCCACGCTTATGGTTAAGTGTTTTATGGTGGACATTTGTCTGTAAAGTAGATAAAAAAGGAGAAAAGGAAGAAAATAAAGGAAACAAAAACAGAACAACACTGGGACGAGGATGGAGAAGAAGAAAAAGAAGTAGAAGAAAAGAACAAGAAGAAGCAAAAGAAGACACTAGACGGAGGAGGAACGGAAAGAAGAAAAATAATAGGAAGAACCAGAAAAAGACCACGAGAACTACGAGGAAGTAGAAGAAATAGAAGAAAAAGAAAAGGAAAAATATAAGAAGAGAAATAGGAAGAAGACGAAGACAAAAGAACTAGGAGAACTAAGAGGAAAAAGAAGAAAAGAAGAATGGAAAAGGAAAGCGAAGAAGAAGAGGAGAAAAAAGAAGCAGAAAAGGAGAAAAAAGAAGAAAAAGGGGAGGGAAATAATAAAACCGACGGGTTAGAGAAAGAAGAAGTTAGAGAAGAAGATGAGAAGAAGGGGTGAATAAGAAGAAGAAGAAGAAGAAGAAGAAGAAGAAGAAGAAGAAGAAGAAGAAGAAGAAGAAGAAGAAGGAGAAGAAGATAAAGAAGAAGAAGAAGAAGAAGAAGAAGAAGAAGAAGAAGAAGAAGAAGAAGAAGATAAAGAAGAAGAAGAAGAAGAAGAAGAAGAAGAAGAAGAAGAAGAAGAAGAAGAAGATAGAGAAGAAGAGGAGAAGAAGGGGAGAAGAAGGGGTGAATAAGAAGAAGAAGAAGAAGAAGAAGAAGAAGAAGAAGAAGAAGAAGAAGAAGAAGAAGAAGAAGAAGGAAAAGAAGAAAAAATAGGAAAAGGAAAAAAGAAGACGACGAAAGGTATAAAAGAATATGAAGAGGCGGAGGAAAGAACAGAAGAAGAAAATGAAAACAGAAAATGAGAAAAGTGAAGAAAGAGGGGAGAAAAAAGAAAAAACGAGGACGGCCACAAGAACAAGAAAAAGACTAAGAAGACGCACGACGACGACGTCAATGAAGGTCACAACAAGGGGCGATGATAACGAAAAAAAAAGAAGAAAAGGAAAACGAAGAACTGGGGAAAGTAGTTATAAGGAAAACGAATAGAAGAAGAATATGAATGCAAAGAAGAAGGAAATGACTATAGTAGAATAACTCCCAGAAAAAAGTGAAAAAGTAAAAGAAAATACTAAAATTTATGTGACAAAATAGAAGAAAGCTCAAAGAAATACAAAGTGTTCATTCCAGAAGAAGGAAAAATGTTTTTCAGAATAATTTCTTCACACAGCAAACACACGATCCTCTACCAACAAAATGAATATGAAGCGTCGCGGTGTATTCGAACAGCTTATCTCTACTGCGCAACAATTGTCATTGGTATTAAGAGTGACACAATTTAGAACAAATAGAGGCTCATTTGACTATAACGTATTTACTAAAAGTATATTTTTATATCCGGTATCCGTGATGGTTAGCATGTCTGCCTGTTAAGTGGCAGGTAAGTGCGAGGAATTGGCAGGTCCTCCGATAGTAAATTCATTGCCATGAAAAGCAATTTTTCGACTTGTCATTCGGAATCGGCAGAAAATTGTAGGTCCCCCGTTTCTTCACAAGGCATGGTTGTGAGAAATGTGCTAGACCCCGGAGCAGCCCGCTCTGTATCTATTTATTTATCTTATTTTTATATTTTTATATGGCAACGCTCCCCTAAAATCGTTTTCTTTGTGATCAACAGGTTATCAGTATTCTTCGTTTAAAAAGTAAAGAAAATATGTATCTTATTGCATTAAAATGAAGTTGAAAGCCCATTAAGCAGAGACTAAATGAGAGCCATGGTCTGGGACAGACAAATTTTGCATGAAAAACAGCTGAGTTATTTAGAAAAAACAACATCGTTACCGCAATCAAATTTTGGCTGCATTCATTTAATTTTATAGCAAAATTGTATATCACCTATTTTTGAACGGTTTTTATATGGAAAACCAAATTCATCATTTAACCATAAAAAATGGCAACTAAATAAACAAATAGAACAACTTCTTTGTATTCTCACACACTATTCCAATTTAATGATCTCAATTTCGAAAATTATGGAAGCTAATTGCAATTTGTTTTCAAATCAAACTTTCATTATCTGTGTTTTTTTTTTCTTTTCATTATTCACAAGACAAAGAAATAATTAAGCACACAACTCTCAAAACAATTCAAGACACAATGACCTCAACGTCTTGAGGGGAACCTCAGTCATTATTTATGCCCACTTCAACGATCACGTTTCCATCACATACTTCAAATCACATTTCTGCCCACACAACAAACTAAATCACTTCATCCGGATGAAAGCAGATTTTGTTAATCAATTTGACAAAACTGCGACTGGTATGACATAAAAAATTCTTTAACGACACACAAAAAAAAAATCCAGAGCAACAATTTGAAATATCATCAATCCAAGTTAATTAACAGACAACCATTTGAAAAATGAGATCTTGTTATAGCGTCAGTACAAATGAATAAAAAGCACAAACGAATATTGAGTGGCACGTTTATTTGTTTTTTATTTTTTTTTTATTTTTACTTTTGCATCAACCCAGACAAACTTAATTCGGCTTGAACCATCAACCATCTACTTGACAACTTTTGTTAAACAAAATGAGATTTTAATATGAAGAAATTAGAAGGGTAGAAAAGAAATAATGATTCTTTAAAGGTACAATTTTTATGAGTTCTTTGTATGCATATACCCATGTTGTACATACAATGCATATTCTATTCTATTCTGGTTTTAGTTGGAGGTAGCCTCCTTACTTCATTTCCGGACACATAATGAAATCTTAAAAGGCCAACATCCGAGCATCGAGCGAAAAACATTTTAATTTCCGTTTCGAAAAAATGGCTTTTCTATGTTGCACACAGGAATAAAATATTGAAACCAACTACCTACAATATACTTGAAGACATCGAGAAAATGAATTCTTGAACAGTTTTTAAGAGCATTTCAGGTTGTCACGTGAGAAAAGAAACGAACACAAGAAACTAACGATTTTTCGCTCGCAAATGCAAAGCACATTCGAAAAAAAATTTTTTTAGTTACTTATGATAATTAATTATCTTCACGGGATTGTAGAGCTTCATAAAGTTTGATTGATACAGGCCAATAATAGGCAATTGTTTGATTATTGAGGATGCAACGTTTTATATCAGGTAAGGGTTTTTCAGTGGACCAGCATCCAGCACCAATGCACGACAACTCAACGCGACAAGAAGTTAGCTAATTGTTATACCTACATAAAAGTAAATAAAATTGAAAATAAATAGTGTGGCGCAACAGAGAGAGGGGCTCCAGGCCCTATCGCATTTCTCACAACCATGCCTTGTGCTTGTGAGGGAATGGATGGGATCTACAGTTTTCGAGAAAGCGCTTTTCATGGCAATGAATTAACTATCGGAGTAACTACCAAACCTCGCAAAACGCGATAACCGTGGAAAAATATTTTTGCTTCTGATGGGATTCGAACCACGAACCGACAGACCTGATAACCATCACGTGGCACATGTGCCCATTGACAATACATAAAAGTGCAATTGGTATTCCAAATATTTACATCGAAAACACTTAAAACTAAAACATAATTTTCAACCAAATCAAGTTTTCGGAGGTCATCCATCATGCGATTTTGGCAAAACTTACAGTGCACTTTGCCTCACTGGTGTGCTAACCAAAGAAATTCTAAGCCTCTTTGTATAGCTTTTCAAACGAATATCATCCAATTGTCTACCAAAATCGATATCGTTGAAAGATTGCTTCATGTAACTACTTTTTTTTTTTGTAGTTCACGCTTTACCGACAAAATGAGTAGCGGACACCACAGTAAGAAACAAAATACTAGAAATAAGTTTTCATTTAAGATTCATTGCAATTCTGGTCTTACGCAAAGGTTTTATACTCTGCCGGTTATCGTTTGGTATATTATCAAAGAGCATGAAGTTTTGATCGCTTTCAAGGTTATTACAGCGTGGTCCTTTGAATTTATTTATCTTTTCGTCTCAAACGATTTCGAAAAAAAAAAAAAAAAAAAACTTGGGGACCAAAAGTCGATCAAGCTGAGTCTCATCTCCGAGTTCAGCCGAAGATGGAAAGAGTCGCAGGGCCTGTGTTCGTGGTAACCATCTTTCAATCGAAGGGGAATTTCACATTTTCGTGGTAAGTTACCACATCTGGTAGGTACACATCTGCACTCAAGCCACTAGAGCTAGAAGAAAACAGAATCCAACGACACTTTCCAAAAACTGACAATGACATGCAAGTGGATATTTCTAGAAACTGGGTTTCCAGAACTTGTATACCAGATATTACCAGAAAAAAAACAAACACTTTTACTCCAGCTAAGCAGGCCTCGGCTCTCATCGCAGATTGATACTCTCACAGCTCACAACTCACTAGATAACCACATGATGAAAATAGACATCAGCCGTCTTATTCAGAGAATGCCAAAGCGAGGAATCAGAGGAGGGATCATTATTCTGTGAGGAAAAAAGCCCTTGGAAAATACTTCTTCGACGAATTGGGCAACATCTTTAAGCTTACACTGAACATCATTCCTAAGTGTATTGAGGGCTTCAAATGGTTCAGTGAAGGAAGTTTCCCAACCCACCTCTTCATTCACCGCAATAACGGGGAGCACAATGGATCTTTGAGATCCGATTGAGGAGTTGCCGCTTACGTCATGAAAAGTAGAAGACATTTTTTTTTTGTAGATATAAATTCGGAAACAGAAAACGTGACTAGCTCTCTAGCAAATATAACACTCCTGAACGTATATCTAGTGCTCTTCACAAAGAAGCTAGTTCAAAACGTCACAGACCTCCCAAATCAGCTTATGAGAAGGACGATCACTTCCCGAGACGAGGTAAGGTACCTCGTCTCGGGGAGTGATCGTCCTTCTCAATGTGTAATGGAAACCCTGGATGATCAAATCATCACAACGATGGACCATTCTCGTTCTACGCTGAAACTGGGTAAGTACACCACAGTGGCTAATCGCCATCTCCCACCATTCAACTACAAAACCGTCATCGATAACCAGGAATAGACTACCTGAGAGGACAACAAATTCAACCGACTTCTTGTTTTGTTGTCGTATCTCCGAAGTCCACGTATCTATCCATGTCATTAAAAGCGACAAGAATTTTGTGTTGAGAGTGGGAATTGGTTTTGCAATAGACGTAGTACGGTATGATATTAAAAGCAAGACCAATCTTTTTATTAATCCGCAGCTTAGTGTTAACTGGAGTTAAGGCGGAAAATAGCCAAAGCTATGAGGAACTGAACGTTCTTTTTGGAAATTGCAATGAGTGCGGACCTTGCTGGGTTAAGTGAAAGACCATTTTGAAAAGACCAATTGAAAATTGTTGCGAGATCCTCACTTAGTCTACACACCAAATCTTCTTGTAAGCCAATCGGCCAGATATATGTATACAATGGTACATCATCCGTATAAAGATGTATAGGACCACATTCGAGCAGACACTTGGAAGGTCATTGATATAAAGATACTATTATGATAACCCAGGAAAAATAATAACAAAATTTCAATTATTCTTCTTATTGTTTCGATGTTTTTATTTTTTGAATAATAATTTAAACCATTTCATATTCTATTTTGAGTTTTAAAAAAAATCAATTAAAATTAGAAGCAAGTAGCTAAAAATAAAGTACTACAATGCAAAACAATATTGGTCCTAGAATAGAACCTTGAAGTACACCCGTTTGCAAATTCAAAGACTCAGATTGTATCAGACGAATGTAAACTCTTTGGCTACGGTAGCAAAGATAATTACTTACAAGCCGCACTGCTCTCCTATGGAAACCAAGAAGAGTAAACTAAACTAATTAAGGTGAAGGGGTATCTGTGACGCTAGAAATTTCTTTGAAAGACATGGAAGAATACTGATGGGTGGAAAGTTAAGGCCACAACCAGCATTTGGTTTCTTACCCACAGCGATAACCTTAGCTTTTTTAAAACTCTCAGGAAACGACGAAGAAAATATGCTGGGATCAACTATGTAAGTATGAAGTGTTCATTGGACACATGCGGAAGAATCCGTTTTCTTCACTGTATCTATTTTCTATTTTTTAATTTTCGTAAAAGGAAATCAGTGAGTTTGAAAAAACAGAATTTTTAATTCTAAAAGTTACAAATCTACGAGTATTCTGAACTTCGAGTCAAGAAATTCACAGTTTAAATAAGAAAATCACCATATTGAGAGTCAACTTTGAGTTAAGAAAACGGAACTTGAGTTTGCCGTAAGAGACATCACGTGTCTACTTCTACTTATTAAGTGAAAGGAGTTTAAAAAGAACTGCAGATTCAATTTAATCGGATCTTGTATTAAAAGTCTCCCGAACCAAAGCGATTTTGCACTCACGGCAGCGGCAAACAGCGACCTATAAGAATACCCACGTGACGCGACAAAAAGAAACGCAGTGTTGTTACTTCAAAAAGCTTTGGTTTCCTTCTATAACGATTTCGATCTCGGGCGAGCTCTCTCCAGTTTCGCACTCCAAGTCGGTTGAGGTCTTCATCCACTTGATTGCGCCACCTAAGACGAGGTCTTCCCCTTCCGCGATTTCCCTGCAATGCGCTTTCGAACACCCGACGAGCCGGAGCGTTTGGGTCCATCCGCTCTACATGGCCCAACCATCGTAGCCTCGCGATGCGTACTCTTCTGGCTATGCCCATGTCGCGGTACACCTCATACAGCTCGTTGTTGTATCTTCTTCTCCACACATTGTCTTCGCATACGGGACCAAAGATCATTCGGAGAATTTTTCTTTCGAAACGACCAAGAGTTTCCTCATCCGCTTTCGATAAGGTCCATGCTTCCGCGCCGTACAGCAGGACCGGGATGATTAAGGTCTTATACAAGGTCACCTTGGTTTTTCTAGAGAGGGTTTTGTTTCTCAATTGCCTTCTTAACCCAAAGAAGCAACGGTTGGCAAGAGTTATTCTCCGTTTGATCTCCGCACTGATGTTGTTGTCCGTGTCTACAGCGGATCCTAGGTAGACGAAGTCCTGTACTACCTCGAAGTTATGTCTGTCTATTGTGACGTTTTGTCTAATTCGTCGATGTTCTGTGTCCTTGTTTGATGACAGCATATACTTCGTTTTGCCCTCATTAACCATCAAACCCATTTTTGCCGCTTCTGTTTCAATACTCGCAAAAGCACCTATGACATCACGCTTTTTTCTTCCCATTACGTCAATATCGTCTGCATAGGCGAGTAATTGTACAGACTTTTGAAAGATTGTTCCTCTGGTGTTGACGTTTGAGTTTCTTACAATCTGTTCAAGTATGATGTTGAAGAAATCGCATGACAGTTTGTCGCCTTGCCTAAAGCCTTTTTCGACATCAAAGGTCTCGGTGAGTTCTTTTCCGACCTTGACGGAGCAGCGTGAATTCTCCAAAGTCATCCTGCATAGTCGTACGAGCTTTGCAGGGATGCCGAGACTAGACATGGCTCTGTACAGCTCGTCTCTGTAAATACTGTCATACGCGGCCTTGAAATCGATAAAGAGGTGGTGAATATCGATATTATGTTCTCGGGTTTTTTCCAAGATCTGCCGTAATGTGAAAATTTGGTCTATTGTGGACTTCTCTGGTCTAAAACCACATTGATAAGGACCTATCAAGTTGTTGACGTGGGGTTTCAGACGTTCACATATTACAGCAGACAAGATCTTATAAGCGAAGTTAAGGAGGCTTATCCCTCTGTAATTGGCGCAATTGTGAGGGTCTCCCTTCTTTAGGATCGGGCATACGATACTGAGGTTCCATTCATCGGGCATGCTTTCTACCGACCAAATCATGCAGATCAGCTGGTGCATGCTCCTTTCCAACTGATCTCCAGCTGCCTTGAAAAGTTCGGCATGAAGGCCATCTGCACCTGCAGTCTTATTTGATTTAAGTTTGCATATGGCAAGCTTAACCTCTTAGGTCGGGAGGACGGCATTCTTGATCATCGTCCAAGCTGAATGGGGCAATCTGCCTGACAGCGGAATTTGTGTCTTCATCGCCGTTAAGCAGTCTGCAGAAATGATCTTTCCAGATCCTCAGTAGCGACTGTGACTCTACAATTATGTTTCCCTGCTGGTCTTTACAGGCTTGAGTTCGGGGTTTGCCACCCTGGCAGGATCTTTTTACCTTTTGGTAAAACTTCCGAATCTCGTTCCTGTCATGGCACCTCTCTATTTCCTCAAACGAGCGCTTCTCATGCTGCTTCTTTTTCTTTTTGAGAAGTCGGTGTTCTTCCCTTCTTCTCTCCTTGTAAATCTCGTTATACTGATCGTAAGCAGCCCTTGTTCGTGTTTGCATAAGCATTTGTCGTGCTCTTTGTTTAGCTGCATTTGCCTGCCTGCATTCTTCATCGAACCATGGGTTTCGTTTTGGTGGCCGAGTGAAACCCAGAACCTCAGAGGCAGCGGTTCTGATGGCTTCATGGCATTGCTGCCACTGGTCTTCAATGTTTAATGCTGGCGGCATGGGATTCAAGGATAATTGAAGGGACACTCGATTGGAAAAGGCATTGGCAATCTCTTGCGATTGTAGCTTTCCGACGTCATATCTCTTCACAGCGTTAGTTCGCGCTGGTCGTGAACAAGATATCCTCATTCGTACCTTGGCTACAACAAGGTAGTGGTCCGAGTCAAAGTTGGCCCCTCGGAAAGTTCGGACATCTAGCACACTGGAAGAGTGCCTTGCGTCGATCGCAACATGGTCAATTTGGTTGACGGTTAATTGATCTGGGGATCGCCATGTACCTTTATGAATTTTGAGATGCGGGAAGCGCGTACTACTTACAACAAGATTCAGCCCCGCAGCAAAATCGATTAGCCTCAGTCCATTTTCGGAGGTTTTGTCATGGAGGCTATGCTTACCGATTGTGTTTCCAAAGATGTCCTCCTTCCCTAGCTTTGCGTTAAAATCGCCAAGAACGATTTTCACGTCGTGTCTAGGGCACTGCTCATACGTTTCTTCGAGGAGCTCGTAGAAACAGTCTTTGGAATCGTCGTCTTTCTCTTCTGTGGGGGCGTGGGCGCATATAAGATTTTTCGCTAATACAACATAGAAATTCAGGACCCTTATTAGGTATCTTCACTTGCTTTATTTATTTTAAACGGAATTTCCTAGAATATTCAATCGTAATTGATCCTTAAATCATTTTTTACGTTAAAGCTGAAAATGTAATTTATTTTAAATTAAAATTTATTTAAATAAAAAATCTCTTCCTTTCTTGTTTAATTGCCACTTAACACAGTAAACGAATACAACCACTTTTCTCCCACTCCCTTTTAACTTATATTTACTTTGACCTTTATATTTCAATGGTAACTGTGTGACATTTTTTGCCTCCCTTTTAATAAGATTTCATAAAAAAAAAATTAAAACGATTTTATATGTGCATAAAGCAAAAATAAAAACTTTTTAATGAAAAAAAAAAAAAAAAACCAAGTACAACACACTCATGCAGTGGCAAAACAAACTCGATTAATTGTGATCATGTTCACTTATCTGATTACTCAACGATGCACTGCACAGGGATACTTAAACGTGACGATTTTACTTCGTACACGAGCATAAATACAAAAAAGAATGAAACATAAAATAGAACCGGCCCACACTACTTACTGCTCGACTACTCCCTGCATGCGAGAATGTGCTCCCATGGATCTATTAATGGAAGTGCATTTATAAAGTGCGATTCAACTCTAACAACACTTTAATTTAAATAAACGATTGTATATCATTCAATCAGAGTAAATTTATTTATGAGATTCCCCATGCTAAGTGACTATAAATATGGGATGCTAGAAAGAGAGAGAGATGAGGTCACAGGGTCAGCAAATAGATTGTTATAAGTAGACATATACATCCACATTAAATGCTATAGAAACAACTGGTTGCAAAAAAAGGATGACCTCACAATCAACGCTCTGATGTTTGGTTTTGTTTTGGTTTAATTTATTTTATCTGGAGCATAGGCGATATTCTCTTTGGTTCGCCGTTGTTGTCTTTGCGTAGAGCCCAGACAGAAACTGAACTAATTAAATGGCTCATTTCATTGCGAATGAATGACACTTATAAACATATACGCACGTATCGTATACGTATTGGCAGGATAGCACAGCGGGAAGTCGAAACGAATATAAAAGTAAACAAACTAACAAAAAAACTTAAAAAAAAAAACTGCAGCATTCCAGAGCCAATGCACAAGGAGTGAGTACAACCAGAATTTCAGTAAACACATCAAAGTTTTAATTTGGTATGAAACAGAACGTATGTGAAGATTACAGTAAAAGCGAACAGTTTACGACCACAAGCTTTATTAAGGAAAAAGAAGGGCTTGTGGTTTAAAAAAAGCCAAGGATGGTATCACGTTAAAGGGCGGCCGTGGTGCAGTGGTAGAGTGTTTAGTAGATAGGCCGGACGAGTGGGTTCGAATCCCGCTCTGGGCATCTACTTTTCTTTCAGCCTCCCAGTTTCATATGGACGCCGCCCTTGAGGTTATATGTGTGAAATTACTAACAACTTATTTCCAACTACTGCAACACAAAAAAAGGGAAAGGCTGCTACTCTGGTAGTACAATGGACCGAATATTAGCTCTGAGTTCTCCAGATTAGCATAAAAACCTCCTCTTTTTTATATAAAAAAAAAATGGTATCACGTAAAAAACATCAATCGACTATCGAAGCAAAATTATTCCAGATAGGAAATTGTACATTGCAAGTTAGAATGAAATGAGATGACTTTTGTTTGATTAATTTAAAAAATATAGCAAAGGAGGCTCATAGTTATGGTATGAGTATGCGTTGGATTAGAATGCTCTCAACGCCACTGTATTTAAAACGCATGATCAACGCTGCCTCTATATGCGCAACCAAGAAATGGACGGGAGAACACAAATTGAAAAGGAACAACAGAAACGTTGAGAGTCAGTTAAGAAAAAGTCACAAGGCCGCCAACGCAACGAGAAACATCACGAAGTCACGAGTTCGAATTCTGCTAATTTAAGTATTTGAATATCTTTTGCTTTAACTAATAAAACTTATCCAAAGTGCTAGTAACATTGAATTGAAATTTTGTAAACAAAAACATAAACTTAAGATCAACCTTTATCTCACTCTCCAAATAAAATACATGTTTTTTGTAAGCAAAGGAAAAAGAAGTGGTCTAAGATGGTTACCTTGAGGAACACTTATGGAAACCTTAACATTTGTAGATAGAACTTTTATAAAGGGTTTTTCATTAGGGGCGCTACAAAAGTAGAGCAACAGGTACAGCAAACGACGCCATATTTCCTGCCGTTCTTTTGACATTTATCTTCAATAAGGTTTGCCATTTCATGATGGAAAGAAATACGAGCCAACAACGAGTCGAAATTATTAAAATTTACTACCGAAATTCGGAGTCAGTGGCCTCAACGTTAAGAGCGCTACGTCCATCATTTCTCATTTCTGGCTGAATGGCATCGTCAATAAACAAAATATGCGGTAATCACATCCACACTTACTCTATGAGTCATCATTGCATCCCGGAAAAATTACGGTTTGGTGATCAAGACCGGCACGTTACTGTGAATGGGGATCGCTACCGTTCAATGATAACCGAATATTTTTGGCCTCAATTGAATGATATGGACTTGGAGGACATGTGGTTCCAACAGGACGGTGCCACAAGCCACACAGCTAATGTCACAATCAATTTATTGGAAACCAAGTTTGGAGAACGCGTTATCTCACGAAATGGTCCAGCCGCTTGGCCGCCCCGGTCGTGCGATTTGACGCCGTTAGACTATTTCCTGTTGGGCTACGTCAAGTCTATGGTCTATGCCAATAAGCCAGCGACGATTGATAAACTTCGTACGAATATTGAACGTGAAATTGTAGCAGTATCGGCCGATTTATGCTTGAAAACCGTCGAAAATTGGGTTCAGCGTCTGAACTGCTGCAAGCGTGCCCGTAGTGGCCATGCAAAAGAAATAGAGTTTCATACATAATGGCATCCAGCGTACTTTCACAGGAATGAAGAATTTTATTGATATTCAAAACTTTTGTAACGCTCTTATTGAAAAACCCTATAGTTATACAGGATGATTTAATAAGGTACCAGGCGAAAGTAGACACCAACGTTTTAGTACTTTGAGTCAGATCAGTTATCCAGTTAACACGAATGATCAAACCAGCTCATACCTTGTAAAAGAAACTATTTTTCACCAAAAGTTAAGAAAAGTTTTGAGAAAAAGTGCTTTCACAAAGAGCTTATAGTCGCTAGAAGGAAAACCTTCGCATTGTGAACTGCTCTCCGAAACTAAGACAGCCCAAACTTAAAAACTACGAAATTTACACACTAAGTCAAAGAGAAGACCTAAAATTGTTTTGAAGGGTGACAAAGCAAAGACGAATCTAATTTTAAAATCGGCTACGAGTATAATGTAGAAAACTTGCTCTTGAAGCATTCAAGCCATTCTAGAGCGGTAGAAACGTCATACTTAACACACAGCTTGGATTTTGAACAAAACATTTCACACTTAATCTGCTCTTAATAAGACTACAAAAAAGTGTCCTGAAGCTTAGCAGCCATTAAATGAAGATTTTGACGTTGTCGAATGGCATTCGACATCATCAATGCATCAAGAATAGAACAAATATAAAAATTTTTGGACGTTGCAATCAAAAATGTTAAACCCTTTATTAAACTCCTAGGGCACCCAACGATGACAAGAGTTAACAGAGCACTTTATCCATTTAAAAAAAAAATAAAATATTTTTCAATAGAAAAGAGAGAAAGCGAATACCTAAGTACCTGAAGTAAGTTGTTTTTAGGAACGAAATTTCTAAGACAAGCATTGCCAAAGACAAGGTGCCTTCTTTAGCAACAACATAATTGGAACCTCTTCTTGACTAAATTCATGAAAATTCACGTGGTGCTTCCTTTGAACGAGTTTTTCCAGGCTAGCATTGGCGAGGAAGCTACTAACTCTATAGAACAAACCAAGTTTTTCAAGGCTGATGGGCTCTGGGACACAGTACTCTATTTCGAACGAGATTTTCAAAGCTAGCATTGACCAGGAGAATTAAACGCTGTATTTGGTCACAAAATCGTATCGGGTTTTCCAATAAGGACTTGAAAACTTCTTTTTTAAAACCCAAAACAAACTATCGGTTTGAAGTACAATCAAAACATTTATGAATAGAGCTCGACTTCGTTCATATGGGCATCGACGGAATGTTTGCAGCGGTCGACTCGTTAGATCCAATTGGACGGCGCGGCGTCGAATTGATTGATTTAGATCGTTTCCTTCGAAAGCCAGAACGCCAGCGATATTCTCGACACTTTTACCAACCCGTCGTCACACTGACACGATAATATCACACAACGAATGTGTTGTTACACTATGCCTGTCTACTACAGCAAGACTTACGACCGAAAATTGGTGTAAACGCTGTTAAAGTTGTGGTCACCGACTCGGAATTTCGGTAGACAGTTTACGTTCGTGTTAGTATACTTTGCCGCGATGAAAATGTTGAGCTTACTGAATATATTTACATTGACAGTTCGAAGACTAGTGAAAGGGTGTGTTTACATATTAAATTCAAAGTTGTCAAGTCCCCATTGGAAAACCCTTTTATAACTGGTCTTAGAAATTTTGTCAATTGAAAAACCCAATGAAATCAAAATTTACTCAAAGACTTCTTCGTTGGCCCGACTCTTGTTTTTACTTTGGGCAAGACCTTCGGACTTATAACGAGAATGTCTCCACTAAAACAAAAAACATCACAAATTTGTAAGATAGTCACTCACATAAGCTATCGTTTTGATGAAAATTTCGCAAATTTCAATAAAATGTACACTGCCCAGCCTTGAAATTGAAGTTAGAGAACCTCAACATCAATTCAAATAGGTTGACACAACAAATCTCTTCTAGGCTCGGGTCTAGTCCAGAATGGCTAGGTGAGGAAGTGCTTTTCATGGTAGTATAGCTACTAATCACCCTCGGAGGATTCGCCAATTCCTTGATGATTTTGAACATTTCTGGATAACAGGTAGACAAGCTTGACATTACCACTTTGGGACCATCACGATAGTAAATTTAAAAAGATTAAAATCAAGAAGTTTCTAACTTATAGGTGGTGTTCCACAACGTAGTGTTTTTGGGCTTTTTCTGTTTGGCCTTTATACGCGACATGAAACTCAAGAAGAGAATATTTAAGATTAGCGAATGGCAGGGCTATATTTGAAATGCCGCATTCACTTGCCTCAGCAACGAGAAATCTACATTGAGTTCGAAACAAAACTCTTTAAACGTAAAAAGAACAAAAGCCCCGATTGCGATTGTCGATTGACTAATCGATACTCGACTTTTTTTGACGAAAGTACTTTAAGAATCTAAAAGAAATAAGTTGGATTGTAAAAATAAAAAAAATTTTAAAACAAGAAGTAGCTAAATTGGTTCCTCCAGTTCCAGAGAATTAGAAGTCTATTATTCTTCCGTTTTCGAGCTATTTCAATAGTTTCAGACTCACTATCGGTATCCGAATCACTATCACTGAACCAAATTTCGATTTGACTCATATTTTGACAACTTTAATTAAAAGAAACACATTCAAAAAAATATTTTTCATTTGTTAGTAAACATCAAAGAACTGTCAAAATCTTAAAATTCACAATCTAGTTTCTGATTATTCACAATAACGTGTTTCTGTCGATTGCTTTCCACAATACCAAACATACGACTTGATCGATGCAATCGACAAATTACGAGTCGATTGGTCGTCGACAACCGCAATCGGAGCCAAAGCTCATTGTAGGTACTCAAAGAGTTCCAACTAACGCATGCAAACTTTACAATTAACAAAATTATCAAACAGAAAAAGTTATATTATTTAAGAGCGAACGACTTGTTTGATGATAAGGGGATCATACATTTACGTGAAAGACGACTTAGAAGTTTGGGGCTTAAGTCATAGGAAAGTTCCAAATGTTTTTCATTTCATCAAAGTTTTGGACAGCATGTTTACCAACATGGTTATCTTTAGAGCCCAAAAATAGGCGTATATTACATATACAGTAGATAAAAGATCAATGCCCAACCATTTTGTTTATTTTTTTCGTTAGAAAATCAAACAGAGCAGTCCCCAGAGAATTGCAAAATTGCAACCTACTCATTTTGCACCAATTTTCTATCGGGATCAATTTAACAGACTAATTGGATGATGATAATATAATAAATAATAATAAACAAGAAGATGCAAATTATTGGGATACACTCCATCGTCCAGACACACTCAAAATCTTCTCTCTGTTTATTTAAGCCTCGATTTCATGTCTGTATACAAACACACTATACTGGCCACTGGGGTACTATCTCATCCTAATAAATAAATATTAATTTTATTAATTTATTCAAAGCTGTGTCTTTCATTTCAAATCTGTTTAAGTCCGAAAACATCCAATTAATATATTTTTTCTCATTAAGTATGCCCATTAACTGCGGTTGATTTTATCGATTTTTTTCCCTCTACGAATTTAGGTTAATCCAATGATGATGAAGCGCGCAAAAAAAGAACAAGAGGGAGAGAAGATACAGAAAACCCAATAGTGTTTGTCGGTGAAATTAAAACTCCATTAACCCTAGACTCAACCACAAGGAAAACGAACACGATACATTTAAAACACCGTAATTTATGGTTTTATTCCAGGAATAGATATCCCGCGGTGCTTTATTGTGGTGCCAGGCCAGGCATACCTGCCAGTATCGAACTTCAACCATTATATTATTTTCATCCTTTATTTACGGGTTGGAAGTCTCTTTACATTTTATGCCGTGTTACAAAATGAATTAATATTTTTCTCATTTAATTCGATAAAGGATCAAAGTTCTTTGGCTCATCTCACCTTTTGCAGAGAGACCGTTTGATGAAGTTTCTATTGCTTTTCCAAACTTTGGAACGCTTGAAGTGATAGATTTTCTTCACTGAAGCAAATAAAGTGATAATTGGGGTAAGCTCGTTAATTCAAAAAGATGGGTTTTGCGTAGGCGGTTTTAGACAAAGTGAACAAAAAAAACGCCCAACAGAATTGTTGGCACTATGAGTTAATGTTGCAGAATTTGCTTTATTAAAACGAGAGGTCAACGAGAGTAGAGGAAGCAGACTTGAGCTTATGTTGACTGCTTTGAAATGAATTTCCATTCGCAATTTGATTGCCAACCCTTAAACGACATCTGCACTATTCAGAAGATGATTTGACAGCTTCTCTACAAAAATACTGTGTGTCTTTACAAAACCACATTTTTATTTAAAGAAAAGTTGTGCTTAAAATGAAAAAAATAGAAAAACGAATAAGATTGACATGTGTTGGCCTGCTGACCTAGCATTTCGCATTTCCCATCGCTCATTGATCAAAGAAAACGTAGTCAATGCTAAAAATAAATGTGCTAAACAGTTTAAGTGTCAATGTCCCGCTAAATAAATTAAATTGATGCCACGACGTACAATGTAGAATCTCAACAATGAGCTAGTTTAATCCTTTGGCCGATATCACACACAAAAAAAAACCAAATCATTTCACATAAACTTGAGTAAACAACAACAGATTTAAGAGAAACGTGTGTCTGTTAATAAAGATAATTTAACGAAAAAAACTTTCAAATATTTACTCAATTTCAAATTGAAGGCGGAAATAATTAACACATTTTGAATTGGTATTACTTGTTAGATTTCACTATGGAAACCAATACCAATAAAATCTTTCAACCTTCAGCAAGGTGCAGAAGGACGGGATGAGCAGAAGGTGGAATAAAAATTTCATTCATACGAAGGCGAGTCTTTTAAAACGTTTTGCCCATTGCCATGTCAATTTCCACCTCTGACTAAAAATAAATAACGAGAAAATAAAAAGAGGAGCTCTTTCTTCACACATGTCATCAGAACAAGTCAGAAAATGTAAAATAAATTCTTAACCGGTTGCCAGAAAGTATTTTTGCTGTTGTTGAATTTATTTTTATTTAAGTTCATGTCCGCAGAAGATTTTTTTTATTTTTTATTTTGTTTTGTATGAGCTCGTGATTCGCATGTAAATGAAGATAGAAAGTAACAAAACGTAGCCGACAATTACAAAAAGGTTACGAATTTATTCTTTTTGTTTTCAAGATTGTCTAATAGTTTTTATTTTCAGTCATAGGGTGTGATCAGTTTTATGAGCTTATTTCAACGCATTCAAATAAAGACGAATTAGAGTAGGACTTCTACAAACTTTTTTAAAGGGGACGTCAATACAGAACAAGCTCGATTTTCAATGTAAACAAAACAAGCTGTGTAAGATATTTTTTTTTTTTTTAATTATTTTAAAGCTTCAAGTTTTGGCGATCATGTCGTTTAAATGCCCGTCCTAGATTCGTTTTGTGGCACGAATGGGGTAAAACCGATCGTAAATAAAATTTTTAGGAGAAAAGATCAAAATGACCTTCAGGGTATTAAACTCCAAAGGACGACAGAGAACAGACACTTACTTATGACAATAGGGATAGATCCGGATGAGGCCATCTTGGATGATGACCACTTCATAGTGGAAGATGCTCAAGAGAAGGTAGAGACGGTGGGTGCTGTTTTCGAGCGAGTATATAAGGTGAATGAGTGCATTCGCCCGAATTACGACCTTGAGAATAGAGCCTTCGTTGGACACTTCTATCTTAGAGACGAGATCTCGCATTGGCGATCCGAGAATCCTGGTTTCACTAGGTTCAATGACGACCGACTTGCAAATGCAGTCATCGCCCAGCGAAACGGGGATAACACCCTGTTCGTTTCTAAGATGGACCTCGTGGACATCTTTCACAAAATAAAAAAAAAGAAGTCAGCAGGAGTCGACGGCATACCCAATGTTGTGCTGCGAAACCTCCCTTCGGAAGCGGTGGACATATACACCACGTTGTTCAACAATGCGCTGAATAATGCATATTATCCAGTGCGTTGGAAGAAGGCAGTGGTCCATCCTCTCCTTAAAAAAGGGAAGGATGGTTCCAATCCAGCAAATCTCCGGTCAATTAGTCTTCTACCGAGTATCAGCAAGGTATTCGAGAAAGTTCTCAATAGAGCTCTGTCCACATGGGCTGAGGACAAACATATTATTCCTGAAAATCAGTTCGGTTTTAAGGCGGGCCATGATACCACACATGCCGCGTCTAAACTAGTATCAGATATTCATGGGAACAAAGCTAAAAATCAGTGTACGGGTGCATGTCTGGTTGACTTGGAGAAGGCTTTCGATACCGTTTGGTTAGACGGTCTTTTCTATAAGTTGATCAGATATGGCATGAGTAAACCACTGCTTTATATTCTGAATGACATGCTTCATGGTAGAACGTTTGTTGTGAAAAGTTGCAACATAACTTCTACCAGAACTTTTAAAATACAGAACGGTCTACAACAGGGGGCGGTGAATTCGCCTATTTTATTTAGCATTTTCACCGGCGATCTAATTGGTTCTCTTCACCATGCTATAGCGTACGCCGACGACCTTATTGCGTACAGAACAGGTCCAAAGATCGAAGTCATAAGAATACTTTTGCAGCGTGACTTCGATAAGATCCAGCAATATTGCGATGACTGGAAGTTGAAAATCAACTTCCAGAAATCGGAAACAATTGTGTTTAGAACCTCGTT
The DNA here is from genome assembly GCA_949752695.1 of Melanostoma scalare. NCBI lineage: Eukaryota > Metazoa > Arthropoda > Insecta > Diptera > Syrphidae > Melanostoma > Melanostoma scalare. The sequence continues at coordinate 207,928,359 of OX456984.1, read as the reverse complement.
GGCTCGGGCCTCAAGGGATACGAGAAAGAACTGGCGAAAGCTGGTGATCGTTGATCTATATGGCCACCCACTGCCAAGCAAAGTAGTAGTCAAGTACCTGGGCATCTGGCTAGATCAGTATCTATATTTTAACAAACATATGGATGCGGCTCTGGCCAGGGCTAGAGGAGCTTTTGGTCTGACAAGGCGACTGTTTCACAGCAGTCAACTTGATAGCAGAGTGAAGGTGATTTGCTACATGGCCCTCATAAGGCCAATGATTGTCTATGGGTGCCCTGTATGGTTCAATGTTACAGCGTCTCAAATGGAAAAGATTCGGGTGTTTGAGAGACAGTGTCTGCGTACCTGTCTTGGATTGCACAGAACACCAGAGTCGGAGTACAGAAAATATTATCCTAATGAGGTCCTTTACAACGGGGCTCAAATAAACAGTATCGACAACTTCTTGATAAAACTGACTCGGGGTCATACTGCAAGGTCGATGTCTTCGAACAATGGCCTGATATTTGGGGCTTACTACCCCAACATACAATATATGGAGAGAACACGTTTCAGTGGATTTGTCCCACCGGAGGCTTTCCTCTATTTTGACATGATAGGTTTGATACAGGACAGATTGGCGGTTCCGTTGATCTACCACGTCTGCCGTAAGTCCGTGGAACGACGGCTCCTTTATGGCCGGGACGTCGCCGCAGTAGGCGGAGAAGCTGAAGAGCTCCTCCGGTTCAGCAGGGCTGTATCAGATCGCGATCGACGGGACGTTATTAAAACGTCAGAACAATTCTGGTGGTTGTCTGAGCAACAGACAGAAAATGATAACGATAGCGAGTCGCCAATGGCTGGCTTGCACAGGCTTAGTGTGTAAGACTTAGGGTATAGGGGGTAGACACAGTGGCAACCAAAAAAAAAAATTTTAAAATGTAACAAAAAAAAAAAAAAATTTAAAATATTAAAATACAAAAAAATGAAAATAATTAAGCGGCGTCGAAAATCAAAAAAAAAAAATTGTAAAAAATCAAAATCAAAAAAAAAAAAAAAGTGAAAAAGACTGTGCGTCCCCAAAATCCAAAAAAAAATAGAAAAAATACAAAAACCAAAAAAAATTATAAAACACAAAAAACAAAAAAAAAAAAAAAAAAAACAAATAAAAGCTACTGTGGCTGCTCTAGTTTTAAGTAGTTTTAATTAGTTTTAAGTAGTTTTAATTAGTTTAAGTAATTTTAAGAAAAACCGAAAAAAAGTGTTCAAGGAAGCTAAGTTTTTTTAGAAATTTTCTTAGCTTTAATACTAGTTATAGTTAGAAACAGATTAAATCATTAGGCCGAAAGGCATTAGAAATAAGTTATAGTATAATTTAGAGTACCCGCCTAGGGTCAGTAAGTTAATTAAGTTATCATGTAAGCTAGTTTAAACATTTTTGTTAGCACGTAAGTAGTTATAAGAAAGAACAATAAAAATGAATTTAAAACTGCAAACTGCAAACCGATCGTTTTATGTGGATGACATCAAGGTTATGGGTATCTTAAGGGTGTCTATTGTCTACGGTTTATAATAATGAACCTTCGATTCGTAAATGAAAATTACAATCAAGGAGAATCTAAAATTTTGAGGAGTTTTATGTGTGACGGCAAAGACTTGCAAAAATGAAAAAAAAAATTTAGAAGGACATTTTAATCAGATGTTAAAATGCGTCTGGGTAGCATAAGGCTGAAACCACAACTTCTTGGACACACATTTTTGTAATCAGGAGAATTTTAAATTGTAGGTCCTCTCCATTTCTCACAAGGTATGGTTGAGAGAAATGCTCCAGGACCCGTCATTCCTCGAGCTCTTTTCTGCCATTCAGGTAGGATTCAACCACGAATTAATAGTGGCTTTAAGGCCAAATGGCAAGAGGTTCCAAATGTGGTTTATTGCATTTCTCTGGGGCAGCCAATGCGCAGTAGTACGTAGTAGAGTGTTCAGTAGATAGGACGGAAGCTTGATTTGAATCGAGCTCTGAGAGTCTTATTTTCTTTCAACCTCCTAGTTTCATCTTAACGACCCCCTTTGGGGTAATATGTATTAATTTAAATATGTGTTATGTTAATTTAAAGCTACCTTAAGGGATTTCCACACAAAGGGGAAGGCTGCTACTCTGCTAGTACAATGGACCGGTAATTAGGTCTGAGTGCTCCAGATTCGCATAAGCCTCCTCCCCCTTTTTTTTTTTAAATTCATTCTCCTAATAGAAATACAGAACGGAAATATACATTTTAATATTTGTGTATTGCGAAGAAACTACTATAGCAGGATCTTGAAGACAATATCCAACGTATCAAAAAAAAAATTTAAGTCCACTAATTTTTAGCTGAAGGGAGGTGTCAACTACATCAAAATAATTCGACAATGAGCCTTCAAACATTACATCACCTGGAAATTTATTGAAAAAATGATCAATGATTAAAAAATTGGACTTAGACTTTAACCCTGTGGTACACCTGCATCATCTGCTAAATATTATGACAAACAAAAACTTCAATTGAACACAACAAAGCAGTTCCATCGAATTGGCTTTTTCATACTCTCCATCACTTAAGTTTTAGATACAAAATGACATCAACACCAAGAACATCAACATACGGCACTTTAGACTACGTAACGAAAAATGGTTGGATGGGGAGAAGTATCTGTATTTGCAGCGATAGCCAAGCTGTGCTTAAGGCCCTTCTCAACCCTCTAACTTCTATATTCAAAAGTGATCCAGAAAAGCAAAAGCTCTCTGAATGCCGTCGGAAGACTAAATTCTTTGAGTCACATTTGGGTTCCAGGCCATCACGGTATAACTGGAGCCGCCGATGAACTTGGGAGGCAAGACAGCTTTTTCAGGACTTGAACCTTCGCTTGGTCTGCCTGGGTAATCAATGAGGGCGATTGGATATGTCAAGAGCACAATCGTAGATGGCACGCCTCCAGTGGATGCAGACAGACCAAACGTATGCTCCCCACCGTTAATAAGAAGACTGCATCATTTTTGCTATCTTATAGCAGAAAAAAATGCAGAAAGCTTATTGGCGTTGCCAAGGGGCACTTCTCTTTCGCCATACTCGGCACAGACATGGTGAGAGCTGGTAACTTAGGTAAGGAGCCTAAGCTACCATGGAAGCGTCTTTCGGCTTTTCTACGAACATCTGAAAAGCTATAACAAATAGAAGGTATGCAAAAAATTTTTGATCAGCAGATGAAAGTCCAGGAAGGAATCCAACCCAAAAATGCCTCGGAACTATCTCTTGTCTAAATAAGACTTACACATTAAGATCAATACAGATTCATTCGAATACCCTGCGGTTTATGACTCACATATAGTGAAGGTCTTTAATAAAAATGTGCTTAGGCTATCCAGAGCCGTTTTCAAAAATCAGCGTAGTAAGGAAAATTTGGAAAGGTCTTCCTAATTTCTCAAGGAAATGATACACAATCTGTATACACAGATTCACTTCGAATGAATAGCAGAATAGTGATTAGTGAAAATTCAAGAAAAATTCCCCCCGATGAATAGCAGAATAGGGCTGTATATTTCAGGAAATGCGTTTTCAATTATTTATGAGTCTTCTGTCAGCCGCTGTTCGTGGCAAAAATTTATGAGTAGTTTCATCTCTGCGAGTGATTTTGCCTAAGGGAGCTTTCAAGTATTACGTAACGCAATTTGGGGGGAGGGGGTCTCGTAAAACGTTACGATGCGTTACAGGGGCGGTAGGGGGTCTTTCTTACAACACGTTACGTAACATTTTTTTAAATTAGGGACTAAAATAAAGAATAATCCTTGGTAGAAAAAGTATACCATGGATAAAAACTATAACATAACTTTTTGCGACTTTAGGGTAAAAATGGTCACTTGAGTGTTACGTAACGTTTAGAGAGGGGGAGGGAGGTTGGTACATGAAAATGTTACGGTGCGTTACAAGGGGAGGAGGGGGGTCAAAAATCTTCAAAAATTGCGATACGTAATACTTGAACGCTCCCTAAGCCGCTAGTGTTTACTCTCAGTTTGAAATGTTTACACTTAAATCTTCCTGCTCTAGATCTAGAGAGCGTTACAGCTAATTTATTCCAAGCAGAGGATTATTTAAATAGCTTAACCATATGCTGTGGACGTTACGAGCCTACCATGCGCCCGCCGTTAAACAATAAAGGCCACAATCCTTAAATAAACCGTAATTTCAAATTGGTTAGCGAAAAATTCTTATCTGCGGACCCTGTTTTCAAAGTTCCTCACTTCATCTCTGCACAATGTGTTAAGCACAACATTTTTCTTTCTTAGTAGCTCGTTCAGTTTCTGGATTCATACAAAACCAAGAGGACTTCTCTAGTGGCTCGCCTTGAACGACACAGGTATTACCTATACACCGCCATGTCTGAGCTTTATAAGTTCACCGTTCTAAATCAATCTTATCTAACCTAGTTTAGTGCGCACAAGGGAAGTGAAATTTGCATTGGGGGTATGCAAAAAAAAAAAAACAACAATTAAAAAAGATATTGTTCTGTGCAGTCAAATAAACCGTATAAAAAAGGATTTAATAGAAACCCGCATTTATGAACTGAGGACCACTTTTGAAAAAGCCATAAAGAACTAAGAACCAGTCAAAATTGTCTGCTTCACCAAGTGCAAAAGATGCGAAAGGAAGACAAAAAAAAAAGAAAGAGCTCCCATTGGAAAATTTAAAAAAGTTTCACATAGGGCATACTGTTGACGGTTTCATAACATTTAGCTCCTCAACACGTGTTTTTTAAAAACGATTCTACCTAGAGTTCGAGGGAGCTAAAATACCAAGATGACGTAGGGTTCGTTTTATATCTAAATTCAACCGCTATAGCTGTGAATAGAGGCAATCATTTCGCGCACATCTAATTTCGTGATAGAAGATGGTCGAACAATGGTACACAAACGAAAGCGACGGACAACAGAAGAATTGCGGGTCAGAAAGGTTTAAAGTGACCGCTCGGGCGGTTATTCGAATTTGTTATGCATCAGCGATTGGTTTTTTTTTTGGCAATTTGGTTATTTTCTTTCTTTTTTTCTCTTTTCTGAGACATCTTCTTGGTCCCAGTGGTTCTTATTCTTGTTTTGTTTTGTACAAATTTAATTATACAAAGAATTTGCAGATTAGAAATTAAGTTGCGGTCTGGTTATTGAGTTGGCAAAATGGCAAGCGTTTATTTTATAAATTCAACAATGTGTGTGTGTGTGTAGAAAATCGCGTTGAGGACATATAAACAAAGGTGAATGGAAGAAAAATACCAGACACGGGTCGTTGTTTCTATAATTTGTTGTTCGCGTTCGCGATCATTCATTTTTTTTTTTTGTTTTGTTTTGTTTTGTTTAGGTTACCTTTCATGGTTCTGCCATTAAGATGATGATAAATGGAGCGATTGTGAATGAGATAACTACGAAACGATACCTATAAATGTATTTTAATTTTATGGGGCGATACAGTTTTGAATGGTTAAGACAACTTAAAAATAAATTTGACTTTTAAATCAGGTTCGATTGGTGAATTGAGTTTGATATAATTTATGGCGTATAAACGTTGTTGGCCGTGAAATAGTTTGCATTTCTTAATACGAATTAAAGAGCTCTGTAAAAAAGGTGACGACAGTTGGATATGATTTAATTTAGATACTTATCATTTCGTTGTTTGAATGCCTTATAAGCAGCTTACACTCACCTGTAAAAGAAAAGGAAAGAAAACGTTATTAGTATTTTGAAGTTTGAAATACTGGACTTAAGACATAATATAATCTAAGAACTGAGAACCTGAGATATAAGACGAGGGGAAGCAGGTACAATACAACATAGGAAGCAGCATATTATGTCGAAAATGTATTCATTTACGGACTTAATTTTCATTTTTAACACTGTGAGGGTTAGATTTGTTAAAGAAATAGGCAGAATATTGTACGCACATTAGAAATTATTTAATTAAGCCAATGCAGTGGAAATTCAAGGAATTGTCGATAGAAGGCCTTTTCCCGAAACGTGTTTTGGCTAAGCTCCACAACATAAACTGTGGTGATAGTGGTAATTACTTTACTACATGTTAAGGGGGAATTCGGGTGTCGAATCGCAATAAAATAAAATCGTTTTTTTTTTCAAGAGTATCGCATTTTACGAGGAACTGGCAAGCGGAGACACTCGGCCCTATCGAGGTAACCGTCGGAGCGGAGTTTTCTCCGCACCGCATCCTTTTCGGAGATTCAATTTCGCTTCGAAGTAGTTAGTCATCGTAAGAAATTTTTCACAAATTCGACAACGCATTGCATTCCCAAAACTAAACACTTTCCGCAGCAAAAACTCATCGGAGGACGTCGCGTCGCCGTCGGAGAAATATTAGTTTTTATCTGTCAAAAATAAAGCCAACAAAAGTACTTAATCGCAAAGCATCGCATATGAGTGGCAAACGTTTTATTTTGTTGGAGAGAATGTCCGATCGGCCGATCGGAGAACTACCAAGAAGAAAATGTCTCCGAATAATAGAAAATCGGAGAGAATTTCGCTCCAACGGTTACCACCATAGGGCCGACTGTAAAACTGAAAAGCGCTTTCTCACCTAGCTCTTCGGAATTGGGAAACATGTTTCCGTCTCTTCCATTTTCTCAAAAGTTATGGTTGATAAAAAATCTAGACCCTGGCCCACTCCAAATTGTTGTGGCCGTTTATTAATTTTGTAAATAATTTTTTTGTTTATTATTTTTCACATCCATAAATTCCGATAAGTACTTAGCCTCTCCGCCCAATAGCGCCACTATCGCAAGAGAAACTTACTATAGTGTAGTACATTTTTTTAGAAGGCTACTGTCGAAATTTCAGCCAAATTGGACTCGTAGTTTTGTTTTGACCGCGTATGGAAGCAAACGTGTCAGCGGATTTTAGAAAAATGGAAAAAGAGCAATATCGGTCAGTGATTCGATTCTTGTTTTTGGAAGGGAAATCACGCAGCGAAATCAAAGAGCGGTTGGATGCTGTGTACGGTGACTCTTCTCCTTCGATGGCGACCGTCAAAAATTGGTTCAACGAGTTTCAACGTGGTCGCACGTCGGTTTTTGATGAGCAACGCCCAGGTGCACCGAAAACGGCTACCGCAGAGGACAATGTGACAAAAATCCACGATCTCGTATTGGCAGACCGCCGATTGAAGGTGCGCGAGATAGCTGAGATAGTAGGCATCTTGAAAGACCGCATGGATCATATCCTGCATGAAATTTTGCGTTTGCTCACTCCAGGCAACAAACGCAACTGTGTGACCACTTCAGAGCCGCGGCTAAATTGGTCTAGTTGGGCTATGAACTATTGCCCCATCCACCGTATTCTACAGATTTGGCCCCGTGGGACTTCTTTTTATTTCCAAACTTGAAAAAATCACTTACCATGCAATTTGAAATTTTGGTTTTTCTTTTGTAGGCTAAGTACTTATCGGACTGCCCTCGAATGTCTTTCATTGGATTCTAGGGGTCTGTAACATAAAACTACAAGTACTTGTAAAACAAGTGATAATTGTGAGAATTTCCGTAACAAAAGGCTACAAGTTTGATTGATCTTCCACAAGTGTAATGGACATAATCCTACAAGTGGCTGTTGGCTTGTAGACATCTAGTTTTGTGTTACAGGCTCCTGCAAGTAAAGATTACGATTGAAAACGAAAGTCTTACACTCCAACAAAGGATGTCTCTTTTACAAGTATTTCACCCATAAAAATAATAAATCAGGTTAGTAACCGGCAGACTATGTTCCCAAAGTGAAAAAACATATCTGCACAAATAAATAAATAAAATAAATAGGGTGGCGCAACAGAGCGAGGAGCCCCTGGGCCTAGCGCATTTCTCTGCCTTGTGAGGGAATGGAGGGGACCTACAATTTTCTGCCGGTTCCGAACGGCTAATTGAGAAAGCGCTTTTCATGGCAATGAATTTACTAACGGACGACTTGACAGTTCCTCGCGAAAGGCGATACCCGTGAAAAAACAATTTTTGCGTCTGCTGGGATTCGAACATCGAACCTCTGGGTTAGCAGGTGGACATGCTAACCATCACGCCACGGGTACCACTGCACAAATCGTCTGATAAATTATTAGACATACCTCAAGGCAGCAACTTTGGACCACTTCTTTTTTTATATTTTTCAATTATAATCTTCAATATAAAAATTCAAATAATTTGAACTTTATTAAATCAGAGTGTAAGGATGCAATATGAGGTAGATCGTTTTTATGCGTGGAGTGAAAAGTTTTCAATTGCAAATTGCGGTTGTCCGTCCAGTAAGAAAATAAGTTGACAGCAACTCAGATGAAGATGTTCCGTATAATAGCAAGAGTAAAAGAGCTTGATCGTATTAGAAGTACTAAGACCAGTGGAAGTCTTCAAGTCAAAAATGCCATCTCGGAAAGAGTAGAGCACAACCGGCTCAGTTGGTATTGTCGTGTTCAAAGAAGAGATCCAAGGAACATCGTCACAAAGTCAATATCACATAACGTTCAGACACGATCCCGATCACTCCGGGTACAGACAAATGTAACGTAATCTGACATTAGGTTAGGTTAGGTTTAAATGGCTGTCAGGAAAACAAACTGACACACTTAGACCAATATTAGGTCCATTGTGATACCATAAGTATTATGCGAGGGAATACCTCACTTAACAAAACCATTTGGAGCTTTTAATAAAGCGAAGGATATGCAGGGGATCTGTGTGTGCCAGATCGCTTGGATCATCAAGAAAATATTTTCCTAGATGCCGCTTTCTTTTAAAAGAGAGTGCAGGACATGAGCAGAGGAGGTGTGGGATTGTCTCCTCCTCCTCCTCATCTAAGCAACTTCTGCAGAAATCATTTGAGGGAACGCCAAGTCTTATGGCGTGTCTTCCTATCAGACAATGTCCGGTGATGACATTGATTACGGAGCTAACTTGCAATCTGGCAATTGATAACAAATGTCTTGTGCGTTTTGGATCTAGACCAGGCCATATCCGTTTTGTTGCCACGCACGTGGTGATATTGTACCACCTATGATTTGTTCTATCCATTGCCTCTTGCTTTAGCATAAGTTTACATGTAGCGATTGGTATACCAATATTCAACCTGCTGGTTGAGATCGGTAGAACGGTTCCTTCTCTGGCGAGTTCATCGGCTTTGCAGTTACCCACGATATCTCTGTGCCCCGGCACCCAAATAAGGTGAATATTGAACTGTTCAGCCATCTCCTTAAGAGATAAGCGACAGTTGAGGGCGGTTACTGAGTTCGTAGAAACAGCGCCGAGTGATTTGAGGGCTGCTTGACTATCTGAGAAAATCCGGATATTCGTTGAGGATATCACGTTTTCTTTTAGCCATGATAGGACCTCTTTGATCGCCAGAATTTCCGCTTGGAACACGCTACAATGATTTGGAAGGCGGAACGAGAGACTTACGTTAAGTCGGTTTGAGTACACCCCACAGCCTACCCCTTCTTCGGTTTTTGAACCATCTGTATAGAAATGAATTGAATCATCTCTCAAAAATTCTTCGTCTTCCCAGGTCGTTCTCGGTGGGATTGAGACTTGGAACTTATTATCAAAAACCAATTGGGGGATGGTGTAGTCGGAGTGACAGGGGATTGATCCGAATAAATTCAGGATTGCAGCATGACCGATGTTGTTATCGGTCCATTGGGAGATAGCTCTCATACGAGTGGCTGCACTGGCGGCCATTTGTTTGCTGAAGATATCTAGTGGTGTGAGGTTTAGGAGTGTATTTAGTGCAGCTGAGGGTGTTGATCTCAGTGCTCCACTTATACACAGACAGGCTGTTCGTTGGACCTTGCTTAAATTGTCGCAGTAGGTCCTTTTATCAAGAGCGGTCCACCATACCACTACTCCGTATGTGAGTATTGGTCTGATGACCGCGGTGTAGAGCCAGTGGATGATTTGGGGGGAGAAACCCCATTTGTTACCAATGGCTTTTTTGCAGGAAAATAAGGCCACGGTGGATTTCCTGATTCTTTCCTGTATATTGGCTTTCCAATTTAGCTTTTTGTCTAGGATTATACCTAGATATTTGGCTTCGTTTGAAAGTACAAGTGAGATTCCATTTATTGATGGAGTTGTTAGTTGAGGAATTTTATATTTCCTGGTGAAGAGAACGAGTTCAGTTTTCTGAGGGTTGACCCCTAGATCACATTTTCCCGCCCATTTTACAAGTTTATTTAGAGCGGTCTGCATCAGGTCCGTAAGGACGTGAGCATGTTTGCCGGACACCGCAATGGAGACGTCATCTGCATATGCAATCACTTTGAATCCCTCAGCTTCTAAGTCAACTAGAAGTTCATTGACGACTATATTCCATAGAAGAGGGGATAGGACTCCGCCTTGCGGTGTTCCTCTACTGACAGATCTCTTTGCAGAGAAGTTTCCTAGAGTAGAGTTGATTCTCCTGCTTTTTAGCATTAGATTTATCAACTCCACTATGGAATCATCTACTTTGAGCTTCGTCAGTGCCTTTGTAATTGCAGAGTTGCTGACGTTGTTGAAGGCGCCCTCTATGTCGAGGAAGGCGGCCAGAGTGAATTCTTTGTGATGGAGGGAATATTCTATAGTACGTACCAGGGTGTGTAGGGCCGTTTCTACAGATTTTCCCTTGCAGTAGGCGTGTTGTGCTGTAGATAACAATTTTGGATCTATAGCTGTACGCAGGTGGATATCAATCAGTCGTTCTAAAGTTTTAAGAAGGAAAGATGATAGACTTATTGGTCTAATCTGACATTAGTTCGACTGAAACATGGAATAATCTAAAAAAAAAAAACGGGAGTTTATTTTTAGGTCAACGTGGTCGCCGCGGGGTAACCCACGGGTGGGCAGATAGTGTAAGGCAGATAAATGGGAGGGCTGTGTTCTCTTCAAGACAACGATGCTCGTACCACCGAAGAAGAAGGAGAAGGCAATGATTTCTGTTTTAACTCGCTCGTGAGCATTCTTTTCTGTCCACAACTAGCAAAGATCCACGCTCTGGAACAGAATTTGATCAGATCTAGGTGAATTTCGGCGCATTTAAAGCGCCGGAAGTATAACATTTACAAGACCGTTAAACGCAAACCCATTAGCATACTACGAGTCAAAACCCAATAAATTACTGGAAATCGCAATGTGCAGACCTAGACTTAATGCACACACACCGATTTTATGCCGGTCGTCCAAATTTCAGTGAACCACATGCGGGAATTCGACCTGGCACACAATCCGACCGCTGATCGTCGCATGCTTTTTGGATGTCGAAAAAGCATTTGAAAGCGTCTGGATTGAAGCACTCATCCATAAGCTAAATCTTCTAAACTTTTTAGCTCCATTAATAAAAATAATTTTTTCTTTTCTTTCCCACAGGAACTTTTGCGTCCAAATTGGAAGCGCAAAGTCCGACAGTAAGAACATCAGAGCAGGAGTCGCTCAGGGATCAAAACTAGGATCGTTCCTCTTCAACATCATGACGTCGGACCAACCTACCCCAAGGGACTGCGAAAACCTGCTTTACGCCGATGACTCTCTGACATGTAGCACATCTTTATCACCAACCATAGCTGCCCAGAGAGTGGAAACTCACATCCACAAACTATATTATTAATATAGAAAGTGGGATATCCGGATCAACTCAGCTAAGAGTTCGTCTGCTTCAGAAGGCCCGGATGAAGTGGCCGTTGTACTGCTGGTAACTGCAGAGCCCAAACGGCTGCCCAAAGAAACACGAAGTATCAAGGCATCAATTTCAACGAGGTGCTTAGGTTCAACCCGCACTCAAAAGCCGTACTGAAGAAGGCCAACTTCGCTTTCCACCGACTGTACCCTTTGCTGAGGAGAGGGACAGGACTAAGTCAGCTAACAAAATTACAGATGTACAAGCAGTTTCTGAGACCTGTCATCAACTACGGAAGCCCAGTTTGGTTCACCATCTCGAAGACCGCTATGAAGGATCTCCTAATTTTCGAAAGGAAGATTCTGAGACTCTGCACCGGCCTCACTTTCAACCACCAGCGCCAGAGACATTACAGTAACCAGCATCTGTACGAGACATCCAAAATGACGCCCTTGGACCAATACGTCTTATCGACAGTATTGAAAACGGCAACCACCTTAATCCCCTGGTGTGAAGGATGACCACTGAGGACCGACAGCCTGAGCCAAGATACCTAAGCGTGTTGCACGCTTTGGACGAAGAAGTAATGCCAGCCAACGACGAAGCCACCAGCTTCTATGCTGACCCTGGGTCAACAAACTTCCGTGGCTAATGCCACCCCCTCCCCCAACCTCCCCATTAAAGGGACACCAGTCAGCCGACTTATAATCAAGAATTCTCTTTCTTTTCAGCTATATAATATTAAGTTATTATTTTAATTATAGACAGTGTATTTGGTTCGGCCCCCTATGTGCCAACATTCCTACATTATTATCATTTATTTTAATTATCTATAGGTTGTATTTTGCGTCCGTTCTATGAGTAGGGTCGGTGTAAATCGTTTCGGATGGATTCAGACAAAAACTTGTGTTTGGGGAAGTTTAGGTGTGTCATAAAGGATCAGATATCCATTTCTTTTTTTTTTGTTTTGTTATAAGAGATGAGTAACTCCAATGAAGTTTATAAACAAAAATTCAGTGACATTTCTAAAAGGAAGTTCCATAAGGGTATACCGAAAGTCTTGATCTAGAAGCTTAAAAGATCGGGCAAGTATGTCACTGGGAATACAAATTTTTTTAAGTTTCGTTACCTTCTCCGTGTTGAGAACAATCGTACTAATCATTGAGGAGCATTGAAGTTATTTGTGTTCTATTTAGCATTGCGTTTTGCCGGCGATGTCCTTAATTTCTCTATTCTTCCACGAATCAATTCCGTTTACGATACACAATCCTTCGTAACTCACAGCTGACAGCTTTATTAGACGAAAGACATGTTTATGCCGGAAGCCAAAGGCATGATGACATCAGGCCTTCTCAAACTGTGGAGAGTGTTTACACGAAACGCTTTCAGTTGTAATGCCTACTGCCATACTAAAAATAATTTAGAATCGCCTTGAAGATAAATTTTAGTATTTTAACTTTACTTTAAGTAAAAGAAATTTAACAAAATTTGAATAAAAAGTCACAATATTACAAAACTAGGCCGAACATTACCTACATTTTTAGAAAGACTAAATATTAAAAGCATGGTTCTCAGTTCTCCAGGGCTCAACATTCCCTCTCTATTTCTAACAAATTGGCTTTCCTTAGTTTCTTTGAATCAAACTAGAACCCGTCTTTGTTTAGTTGTATACCTACTCCAAAATAAATTGAAAATATCGACACGTAAGCTACGTAATTGCCTCTCCAGCTAAAATAGGAGCTATAAATTTAACTCATCTCATAACTTTATGGCAGTAAATTAAATTCATTCAACAAACGAACCGTATCCCTACAAAATTGATTTATAATTGCGCTTGGATTCTTCTAAATGAATATCCTGCGCTTGAAAAAATAAAAAATAAAAACAAAGACAAAAAGTCCCAACTCACGATTCCTCAATAAAATGTGTATAGAAAAAAAAAAAAACAAACAGCGGAGGATGAGAAACAAAACAAAAACAAAAAAAAAAACTATTTTAATAACCAAAAATAAATCATCTCACTCGGCATGCAACGTGCTTGCCCAACGATTAAGAGCCAACGCGACCCAGTAACTCTTAAACGAAAAACGACGACGAGAAACTAGGAAGGATTCAACATGTAGTAAAAGGATGTTGCTACTATCGGCGAGGGAGAGAGGTCAACAGACATTCAATGGCCGCCACCACCAGTAGTAGTAGTAGTTTGTTTACTTTTAATTGGATTTCTCATCACACAGTTCTTCTTTTTGTGCCCGTACTCAAACACACAGACAGATATAATAAAATGTGTAAAAAAAACAATGAAAGAACAAACGAGACTATAAAGCCTTTACAAATGTTAAGTGCGAATGCAGAATGACTAAAAGTAAAACAACCCCACAGTCAATGGAAATAAAAATAAAACAAAAGTACGTAAAAGAACGAATTCCATGATCTCAGACCAGAAAGATATAAATTTTAATGCGACCGAGGCGGCACAGATGTAACAATCCTCATATCTCATGGGTATCATTGGCGGCGTGATGCCTAATAACGCCATTTATTTGGCCGTGAAAACTGGGTGCTTTTACTTTACATACTTTCCCAACGATGAATTTGCAAAGAAAAAGGAGGAAGGATATTGAATTTTAATCTTTGTGTGGCATGGGGTATGAAGTGGTTAGTGTTATCGTTAAAACTTCATGTTATACTCAAATTGTACATAAAAAAAAACGCTAAACAGTGTAAAGGTGTAGGAGAATATTACCGAAAATACTGAAAAGGATTTGTTTTGTCGAAGTTACGAAATATTTCTTCTTGGCTTCAGAAATGCTTATGACTACAGCTACTTGTTCGAGTCGACTTGGAAGGAAAATGATGGAGATAGAACTTTACACTCCTCAAACAACTTATCGAGTCTTCGAATGTCTATAAAATTTAACGAACTTTATATCTGGCTCATGTAAAGCGCGTTGGGTGTTAGGATTAACTACAGGATCACCTACTGCAGTTCATACTTAAGGTATTCATTTTTTAAATCAATTTTCACTTGTATACAATATCCTTGGCAACTATTCATACTTACATAACTGATGTTTAAGATTTAAGTATAGCTAATAAAGGGTACGGTAAACAAAAACAACGAGTGATTTTTACGATGCCGTTAGGCCCAACGCTAACAAGCGAATGAGCTAGTACAGTCACTGAAATCGCTACCAACCCAAAGGATCCTGACACCATTATTTCTGCTTCTCGCGATAAAACTTTGATCGTCTGGAAATTGATCCGCGATCAAGACAACAACTACGGTTTCCCCAGAAGCGTTTGTATGGACACTCTCACTTCATTAGTGACGTCATTTTGTCATCCGACGGAAACTACGCTCTTTCCGGATCCTGGGACAAGACCCTCTGTTTTTGGGATTTGGGAGCTGGCAAGACTATCCGTCGTTTTGAAGGCCATACCAAAAGGATGTGCTATCGGTTGCTTTCTCCGCTGACAACCGTCAAATCGTCTCTGGCTCAAGAGACAAGACCGTCAAGCTGTGGAACACTTTGGCTGAGTGCAAATACACCATCCAAGAAGATGGACACACCGACTGGTTATCATGAGGGCGTTTCTCACCAAACCACTTGAACCCAATTATCGTGACGTGCGGTTGGGATCGTACCGTTAAGGTCTGGAACTTGGCAATCTGCAAGTCACAGTGGCTACTTGAACACTGTGACAGTTTCACCCGATGGTTCTCTCTGTACATTCGGTGGTAAGGACGCAAAGGTTTCGTTGTCGGATCATAATAACGGCAAGAACTTGTACACCTTGGAGCACAACGACATCTTCAACTTGTGCTTCTCGCCCAACCGTTGTTGGCTGTGCGTTACCTATGGCCCATCTATCAAGAACTGGGATTTGGCATGCAAAAAGACTGTTGAGGAACTCCGACCAGAAGTCGTTTCACCAACAGCCAAAGCTGATCTACGCCTATTTTTGTCGCTGGCCTGGTCTACAGATGGACAAACAGTGTTCGCTGGTTACTCAAACAACACCATTCGCGTATGGCAAGTTTCGGTCTCCGCTCACTAAGTAGTGGACTCGAAGGCGCATCGCATCGTTTTGAAGGACATGATTCCTTCAAAACGTATTTTTTTATGCATTTGATGTTTATTATATGAACAAATAAAAAACATGAAACTTAAAAAAAAAAAACATGGCAGCTTGTTAACAAGCAACGTTAACTTGAGTTAAACGTCCTATTTTACTAGCACAAGCTTTTAGGCTAAGTTGGTACACAAATCTTGATTATACATGATCCCTGAGTATAACAGCGTTTGGAAGATTTACTTTTAATTTACGGCGAAATGTGGTTTCAGTGAGGTTAGACGCACCCAGAAAGCTCATAGCCAAGCTCCCTTTTTGAAATCCGAATCGGAAGCCTTTTCAGAAACAGTGCAATTTTGTGAGCTCCAATCTCAATTCGTCTAAAACTAAACCAGGTATCCGTACTGTTTTTCATTCCAATAAAGTTTTTTCGACCCCAAAAACTGCTTACATACAAATTTTTTTTTTTTCGGGGTATTTTTTACATTACAAACGGTGGTAACGCTGCTATTTGTCGTCATATCAAACTTAAACAAACATCAAAAAATACTTGTAGTCGCTTTTTAACAGCAAACCTATAAGATCGTATTTTACATCGAATTCGGAAACACATTTAGAAGCACTGGAAGAAGTGTGGGCTCTTTACACACACGAATCAAATCCTCGGATTGAGCATCAAAAATATTTAAAACGTGCTTTAAAATCGAAAAGCTATATCGTTTTCGCAGAAGAAGAGTCAGGCAAAGGCAATAGTTATAAAATATTGGGACAGTATTATGACTGACAATAAACGTAATGTAATAAAATCTTTCTGAGTCGCTTCTTGTGGTGGCAATGCCCTGAGCACAACACTCAGTTCCGTTTGACAAAACAAATAAATAAATTAATTTGAATTGAATGGTTTCGAATGTCAATAAAATACATCAACATGTTGCTTTGCTTGAGAAAATAATGAATGATTTTATTGCACTCACTACACAATTTACATTCCAAATCTAAAAGAAAAAAGGTTTTACTAAACAAAGAATATTTTCTAGCGAGGCGTTCAACCCGTGACATACTAGAAGGTTGGTTTCTGTAAGAAATCAAACCACATCTTGCTGATTCTTTTAAGTCAAACAGCCTTGGCCAAAAGTTTTAGACACTTGAAACTTTTGTTCCTATTCTCTGAAGTTAAGTACAGAAGCTTTCGGAATTTTAAAACGGAATTTTTTATTTACTTTTATTTTAGGTTCAAAAGCACGCTGCAAATTCCAGACATTATCAAATTTTTTTTTAACCACAAATGGTGAGAAGTTGATTTAAACTGCAATATGCATCTGGTTAGACGAGTGTTTTAAAACAGCAAAGTTGAGCACGGGTCACACACGGCTGGTTGCCAGCGGCGAGTCGAGTAGCTGCTACTGCCAGCTGCTGATCAGCTTTGTGTGACCACGAAATTCAAAACACTCGCTGGCAGCTGGCGCGTAATTACCAGAATCTGGCAAAATAAAAAAATACTGATACACAATCTATTTAGTAATTGTTCATTCGAAATATCATAAATAGGTTTAAAAATTAGAAATAATGTTCAAAAACAAATTTTTGTATGGTTTTCTGCAGCTGTGTGTGACCGGGCTGCCGGCCGCTGTCTGCTTCTGCTACTGCCATCAGCCGCTGGCAAGAAGCGGCTGACAAGCAGCCGTGTGTAACCCGTGCTTTATTGAAATTAAGAATGGAAACAATAAAAAACTTGTTTTTCATGTATTAAAATTAATTGTTAATTAAAATTAATATATATTAAAATTAATAATAATAATTAAAAAAAATTAATTGTTAATTAATTGTTTCTGCACAATTTGCTTCTTTCCATTCCACCTTAATTCATCTTACCGTTTTGAATTATGGCCAGTTTTTAGATGTGCCTCATACTTTGGACTATTTGATTTTGTTTAATTTTATATTCTAATAAATCAATAAATAAATTTTTATCTTCTTATTTCTTTAAACAAAATCGTTTTTGGCACACCCTGTATATCTTGAAGGAAAAAATTAACAAAACTGCACAATAAAAACCTGGGGTGAAATTGACTAGTGTGATATGTGATAGTCACCTAAGTGATAATTCAAAGTGATCACCTCCAATTTCATTTCTCTCATAACTTGGCATCACTTCAAAATAAATAAACTGACGTTTCTCAAAAATGGTTGCTTCTTTTGCAATTTTGTTTTTAAATTATAAAAAAATTTATTTCAGTGAAGCAGAAAAAAATGACTTCCTAAATTTAAAAAAAAAAAAGAAAAAAAACATTTCTAAAAATGAAGAAATTATTTACAATAGGATTTATATGGTGATGTTTATAAGTTCATCTCAAATACTGTTTTTTAATTGACTGCATTAGCACTTCAAAAAAAAAAAATTTAAGTCACGGCCAGATTTTGCATTTGTTGTGTGTTGGAGCGTGGGATGACGGCATCGATACTAAAAGCTTAAGAAATCTCAGAAAAAGTTTCAGAGTTCTCTTGCCGTGGCATGATTTTTGACATGTCTGCTTAATACGCCGGAGTTCGAGATACGAATCATAGAAGCATCCAACGATTTCACGCATATTGCGACGATTAAGCAAGTCTTCCGAGAGTCTAACACAGCTATGAAAAGGTCTGTCTAACTTTGCCATTTAAAATCGGCAATAAATTATAGGTCCCTGAAGTGCATTAGATCCAAGCTCCCCGAGTTTTTGTGTGCACCTTCACTGGCATTTGAAGATATAAATATTTTTAATTATTAGCTCTATCCAGAACAGCATAAACTAAGATATCAAAACACAGCCAATATTTCCTACATATTCAGGAAATAAAAATATTTCTATATATTTACAAAGGATATTTTAGCAACAATGATTGACACGATAGTAATGCTTGGTTTAAACGAATGTGAGTCATTCTATCAATCATTCTAACCCTTTTTTATAAAACAAATGTATTCTAAGCTTAAGAATTATTTCCTGAAACTGAAGCTTGAGCAATGACATATTGTTCCTCTTTCATCTTCGGTGATTATTATTTATAATGTAGTACTGGACCCAAGTTTGCTTTTTTACTTCCCGCAAAATAATTCTGTTTAAATTTCAAAAGATTTACTTCCTCACTTCAAAAAAAAAAAAACCAAAAACTTCCAAAACATTAACGCCAATGACCCAAAGTTCCCGCTCTTAAATCTGCTCTTCTAATCTCTGTTGATTTATTACCTATCGTGTAGAGCACAGCCATAAAAATCGCATAAAAAATATTACAGCCCATCAGGCGACCAAAATTAAGCAATGAAACTCAATACTTTTCTGCAATCCCGGTCGACTGTTGACAAGAAAAATAAAAGGCATAAAAACGAATATAAAATCATATAACCCATTCATATCATTAAACAAGCAATCTTCTCTTGAGTTGTGCGAGGAATATAAAAATTTCATCATACTCTTTTTATTTTTTTATTATAAAATTAATTAGACTTTTATTGACAACAATACACTGACTGGAGTTACATAAACAAGAGATTGGCGAGGTAAGAAGACGAACGGAAAATCACAATCGATACGGAATTGAATTTCACATACACAATATGATATATAATTTGCTCATATTTTTTTTACGCGAAAAAAAGTTCAATAAATCGTGCGATAACCTTTACTTGACCTCCTTAAGAATTTTCTGACGCTTCCTTTTGTCGTGTTACCTATACTCGCACATTTGAAGGTATAATAATTGAGTAAAGGCAATAAAAATATTATCGATTGATAAGGGCGAAATAACATCATGTCAAGCAGAGCAGTCGTAAAAAATTCCACACACAGTCTTGGGAAAAATGTGTTTTTATAATTTTTTTTTTACACACCCATATCTGCTCGTTTTATATGAAGGGTGTTAAATTTGAAATATGTAGACATTTGTGTTATGACATTCGAAATTTTTGGCTGAATGGACTTTTTTATTTATTTTTCCATTAACTGAGTTCTTTGTCTATAGAAAGTTTTTTTATGGATGATGTGATCGTTATAAAGAACAATTATTATTGGTTATGGTTCATAATTTAGCAACCAAAAAAACTGTGTCTGATTTAGAAACAAAGACAACTAAATATTTATTGTTTTTTACTTTAAAAGTACAACTCAATATCGACTTTTTGCATCGTAACTTGAACTAAGTTGTCAATTTACAATATTTTTTTTTTTTTTTTACATTTGATTAAACTAGCAGGCTATCAAGAAGCGTTGGACCTTTGTGGCACAACCTTGAAGAGTTGTCCATTAATAAGACATTTTCTTCTGCTTCTTCCTTTTTCTGGAGAGTTACGAGCGTCGTAATCTCTGGGGTGCGACTTTATTAATAAAACAATATAATCGTCCAAAAATTTAAGCGATAGGAACACTGATTTAATTAAAGACATTATGAGTATTTTATGCAAAAGGCTGAAAGAAATTCTCGCTTTTAAACAAAACGCCCAGCTAGCAAAATTATGCGATGAACTGGAAATTTAATAGCCACTGATTGATACTTTGAGAGTATCAATGGCCAAAATTTGCAAACTGGAAGAGATGATGAGAGGGAGACGGTAGACATACAGTGTAAAAATGACATAAATAGATGTAGAAAGTAAAAGCAAAGTAAAAAAAAAATAACCAGCTGCAAGAAAATGGACATAGCTCCCCATAAGATAGTGGATTTAGCTCCCTTTTAGAAAATGTCTAATACTAATCTCCCTCTCAAACATCATCCTAAAAGCTCTATGCTCTAGCTTCTTCATATGAAAGAAGATTCGAGTTGGGCTTAGTTCTCGATAATTACTTCCCAGAACTATCAACTATAACCTATCGTACTTAGAAACGATGGTCGTGCACTATTGATTGGTGTCAACTTGGCTGCGCCCAGATGTTGCAATTTGCAACTCATTGTACACCGTAATTGTGCTTACTAACCTCGCAAGCGTCAACCGCTCTGTACTAATCTCCTCCAAATGAACGTGGTTTGCCAAACTAGTAGGTGCGAGATTTTCCCAAAGAACACTATAAATTCTATAATGCTCTGCAAGTAATGACTGACTGCCACATTCCAGAAGTCTTCCAGAGCTAACGAAAAGTGTACTGTAAACTTCAACAGTCAAAAAGCAGAAGCCTCTGAGTGAGTCACCTCGACATACTTGTCCGACATAGGTCGTTCAAGGTCGTTCAATACTGGACATGCATACATACATAGGGCGGTGCAGAGCGGTGGGCCCCGGGACTAGCACATTTCTCACAACCTTGCCACGTGAGGGAATAGAAAGGACCTACAACTTTCTGCAGGTTCCGAACGGCTAATTGAGAAAGCTTTCTTCATGGCAATGAATTTTCTATCGGAGGACTTGTCAATTCACTGATACAGGGAATTAAAATAGAGACAGCGGTGGTAGAATACTGACACCAAATTATACAGCCTTTTATGTGCAAAGGGATTCTAAAAGGACCAGCCTCCTTGATTGGGGGTTGTGCGTGGAGTTAGCTACCCAACCACGTAAAATTTGCATCGTTCCGAAACAACCAACAGCTTCCGGTAACAACAAAGATTTTAAAATTGACTTGGATTACTTTTAGTCGAAGATGTCAGATATAAGTACATACACATAACCACCATCAAAGAAGATCAATGGGTATGGGCCAGGCATAAAGGAGATGAAAAACGGCGACATCTACAATGGTGACTGCTACAGACAACAGAAACAACGTTTATTTAGGTTCAGATTCGTCCTTAGGGGACTCAGAGACTTAAAGATTAGGTTACCAGCCAAAATCCAGTGAGTGATTGTAAAATGACCACCCGCATTAGGGCCAAATTCGCCAGCATTAGCGTAGTATATGCCCTCACCCCCACAGAAGACAAATAAGTTAATTCCATAAAATGTTGCTCCAAGAAACATAAGACCAGTGTCCTAGAAATGATGTGAGCTAAGTCTGCCAAAAATGACAAAATCTCGGGAATCGAACTCAGGGTAATCGATTTAGCTGCGGAACTAGGTCTTGTTGAGATGCGGAAAACGTGTGCCACTAAACGCTTTCATCTCAAAATTCAAAAAGAACCATGGACAGATCAATCAACCGTCAACCAAATTGACCATGTTACAATTGAAGTAAGACATTCTTACAATGTGATAGAAGTCCGAGTCGAAAACTTTCACTCAGACTACTACCTTGAGTAGCCCGAAACAACGCTGTGAAACGATATGACGTCGGAAAGCTACAATCGCAAGAGATAGCCAATGCATTTTCTATCTAGCGTCCCTTCGACTATCCTTAAATCCTAGCCGTCAGCATCAAACCATCAGACTCTGAGGTTCTGGGTTTCACTCGTCCCCCAAAACGAAACCAGTGGTTCGATGAAGAATGCAGGCAGGCAAATGAAGCCAAACAAAAAGCACAAGTGCTGATGCAAAAACGAAAAAGGGCTGCTTACGATCAGTATAACGAGATTTACAAGGAGAAAAGAAAGGAAGAACACTGAATTCTCAAAAAAAAGAAGCAGCATGAGAAGCGCTCGTTTGAGGAAATTGAGAGGTACCATGACAGGAAAGGACGGAAAGATCCCTTCTCCAGACTGCTTCACGGCGATGAAGAAACTAATTCCGCTGCCAGGCAGAATGCCATATTCAACTTACACGATGATCAAGAATGCCATCCTCCCGACCAAGCAGAAGTTAAGCTTGCCATATACCCACTAAAGTCAAGTAAGACTGCAGGTGCAGATGGCCTTGATTCCGAACTTTTCAATGCCGTTGGAGATCGGTTGGAAAGGAGCGTGCACCAGATGATCTGCATTATACGGCCGGAAGAAAGCATGCCCGATGAATAGAACCTCATCTGTATCGAATTCCCAATCCTAAAAAAAGGGACACCCTCAAAATTGCGACAATTTTAGAGGAATAAGCCTCCTCAACGTCGCTTATAAGATCTTGTCACCTGAAAACGTCTGAAATCCCGCTTCAACAGTTTAATATGTCCTTATCAATGTGGTTTTAGACCTGAAAAGTCTACAACAGACCAAATTTTCAAGGTCTTTTTAACGAAGGGCGCGTACGACAGTATTTGCAGAGACGAGCTGTACAGAGTCATGTTTCGCAGTACTAGCAATCATGCTGGTCCGTTCGAGACCTTCAATGTCGAAACAGACTTTAGACAAGGCGCCAATACTTAGGTTCGAGGTGTACCTGGACCTCAACCAGCTATCTCCAGTTTTGATTTCTAAGAGGTCTTCCCCTTCCGCGATTTCTCTGCAAAGTGCTTTGGAAAGCCCGTCGAGCCGGAGCGTTAATGTCTATCCGCTGTACATGTCCCAGCTATCGTAGTCAACGCCAAACGCAGAGACATAATCTTTCAAAAGCCTGTACAATTACTCGCTTAGACAGACGATATTGACGTAACGGGAAGAAGCCAGCGTAGTGTCCTAAGGGAAGACTTCGTCTTAGGTGGCGTAATCAAGGGGAAGAAGACCTCAACCGACTTAGAGTACAAAATCAAAATAAAAATGGCACACAACTTTCAAATAAAATCAATTTTATGGGCAATTAATACAATTCATCTGTATCCTATTTCATTTTATTGATCTAAGCCTTAAAAAAACCCTCAAAAAAGAACAAAATTCTATTAAAACCAAAACCTCATTGAATCATTTATTCAGGTCTTCACTTAAAAACCTAGTTTCTTCTGAATTTTAGATCCTTCGTCGCATATCACCGGCTTCATTCCATATTTTCATCATCATGACAAAACCGCACAAAGGGCTTTTATACAACAAATGACGCAAGTACAAGAGAATTCACAATAAACCGATGTAGTCCCATTTGTTGATTCCCACACCTACATACACGTCGGTCGTCAAATACCCCGGACACCCTTAATTCCATCTCAAGGCATGACACAGAACACAATATGCTGCTATTACAAAGACCCGTCTGCTGCTGTATCCATAAAAATTTTCTATTGATTCATCAAATCAATTTCAACGCCATAAACATCAACCTTCACGCCTTCCAAATACATTGCTGTGCCTGTGCCTACACATTTCTCTACATCCTCTCTTTGTTCAAATTTATACACACGATTTTTTATTCTTTCTTTTTTATTTTCATACAAAAAATTTTTCTTTTGTTTAAAGCGAATTTTAAAGTAGCCTTCAGTGTTGGGGCGGCATGGCATCGGCATTCGGCAGCGTGTTACACTCTAGCCCCATAAAAATCCACACAAACACACGTACCTACATATTGTTTGCAAAAACTCACAGAGTGAGTATAATTTATTTATTTATCATTCCCCGTCTGACTAGGATCACTGCCGGGCTATAAAACAAAACAATGTGGAGGAGCAGCAATAAAAATAGGAAAGAAAATGGCGCACATGCTGTAGAAGGAGAAGGAAAGAGAGAGCCAGTGTCAGGCGGAGGAGGAGGGTCGAGGGTGATGGTAGAAATGAGCACAGGAAACGATTGCGTTGTTTATGCATCTTGCAGTGTGTTTGTCTATTTATAACCATTTTTCTTGTCTCGGCGATTTTGCTTTTATTTTTATTTTTTTCATTTAACATTTTATCTTTATTTATGTGTTTTGTTTCTTTTTTGTTATGAGTTTTGTTATTTTTATTACTTTTATTTTTAAAAACAAATAATCCGAGCTATTGTGACTATGTCAGAATAAATTTTAAAGCTGATGGTGACATTGTAACAACCCTTGAGGTATTTCCTTTTGTTTGAACACACTTTTTCCGCTAGTTCTTCTTTTTGCATAGAGTGTGAGTGTGTAAATGTTTATTTTTTACATTATTATTTTACGCAATGTTGAGTGGAACAATGGTGCACTTTTGAAGTGTACACAATAGAGAGTGAAGAGTGTGTGTGCCAGTTTATATTTAAAGAGGTCGAAAGGCGGAAAAACGTGGTCGCTGCGGATGGTTGGGTATTTTCCAAAGAACCCCTCCTCCTTTCAACCCAGTCTTCTTGACAACTGTGCCTCTTTTCATTTTTATTTATTTGTTGCACCCTCAATGTTGCTGGTATGGCATAGTTTGTGTACATTGTGTGGTGCACCGGGCATGAGTAATTTTCACAAGTGTCAGGAATGTGCTGCACATAATAGTTTAATTTAAATTGAGCATTTGACAGGTTTCCGCAGTGCCATGTTTGTTCACGGTGTGTATTTTGACAGAAAGCATACTCGATTGCGAGCAAAATAAACATGCAGCAGTGTCATCGCTCGTAGAATGAGGAAGACTTAGTCTATGTTCGGTTGAAGACTTTTAGGAAGAGTTGCTACTCAAAATTGTAAATGAAATTAACTTAGTAAAACTAAAACTGTGACATTAAAATAAATTTCAGAAAAAACAAAAGATTAGAATTGTATATAACAAAACACGTTTCCACGCCATAAAGTGCTTCAGATGCTTGAGATTATAACAGTTAGTTCAAGGCATCGATTCTTTGAAAACCTGTTTTCTCAAGAGGTATGCCGTTTTTTTAAGAAGTTCGGAAATTTGTACATTAGCGAGAACGTGGCCTATTAAGATTGATACCTTTGTAAAAGGTATCAATAGAAATGATAGCACTGTATACCTGTAACAGGATTTTCGGCAGAAATTGGGGACCAAATCCTAAAATTATCAAGTGGATGTACACAACCATTGTTAGACCCATTCTATCAGATTGCAATTCGGTTTGGTGTAATGCGCTGCAAAAATCTACGAAGTTAAAAACTTTAACCAACGTACACAGAATAGCTTGTATTTACGTCACTGGAGCAATGAGAACGACACCAACTGCAAGCTTGGAAGTAATTCCCAATCTCACACCCATTGGTCTCTAGGTTCAAGAATCGGCAGCAAACGGCGCACTTAGGCTAAATCAATGTAATGTCTGGAAAACCAGTCAAACAGAACATGCACAGATTTTATCAAGAAACGCAAACAACTACAAATATCTGCACGAATCAAATAACTCCATGCCTGGACTTTAATAAATCCTTCTCAACCAGCTTCCCCAATAGACTGGATTGGGAGAATAAAACACCACATACGAACGAGACGTCTATATCAATTTATACCGACGGCGACGGCTCGAAAATGGAAGTTGGAACATGTACTGTGCAGGTTTCTTTTAAGAAAGCCTCAACCTTGTCAGTTCCTTCAAACTTCCAAATTACTTTTGACTATTGATAGCCAAGCAACTGTAAATGCAATAAGCTTGTTTCTAGCTGTCGCGAAGAGCTAAAGGTTCTTGGCACCCATCATAGCGTTAGACTATGCTGGGTTCCCGGTCACAGTGGCATACCGGGAAACGAAAAAGCGCATGAACTGGCGACAAAAGGCATAAAACTTGACTCTTCTCTCATAGACTAATCAATCATGGCTCCACCCTGTGCAATTAAACAGATCATTGGCAACAAAATAACACGAAAGTCCAATGAAAGATTGGAATGCCCAGATTCCTGTGTCATCTCCAGGAAACTATGACCAACATACAATAGGAACAGATCTGCAAGGCGTCTATCCTTGAATAGGCCTTCATTACGATCGCTTATCAAGTTATCAGTATTCTAACAGGACACAACCTACTATAGGCTACCACAAGAAGAAAATGGGTTCTTGCACCGATAACTTGAACATGAGGATACTACTCACTTTCTTTTTCCTGCAGTCTTTTAAGTACTGCAGTTAAGTCACGAATAAGACTTATGTATTTTAACTTGCAATAGTACTTTAACTGTAAGTGTGTAAAGCCAAAAAGTTAGTACTGACAGTTGACTTCTTTTTTTGCAATTAAAGGACTGGTCACAGTAGATTAACTGACATTCAAAAGATAAGTTAAATAACTGCAACTGCACTAGTAATCGCACCAAAAAGACTGCAGTCTTTACAATTCTGCTACCCAGCAATCTGCTACACCAGGAAAAAAATTCATTCGTCTTCAACGAACTAGAAGATTTATCAGACACTCCAGGCAACAGCCTGTTGAACTTCCCTAAGGCCACAAAATGGTTAAAAATTGATCATTAACTTATAGGCTATTGCGTCGTTACAACATCACAATGGATCAACATTAATCTGAGTGTGGCGGAAATAAGATCAACCGTGAGCCCATTCTACATTACCTTACCTAAGACACTTACCCTGGGTTTTACTATACTCGTCATTAAGTTTTAGTTGTTTGCTTAGGAGAATCGGTTCAAACTACATCTTGACAACCCTTTGTACTTTTAAAATTGAATATTTTTACTCAGCAGTCCTTAAGTGTTTCGTTTCACAATATCTCACATTTTAATAGTTTCATTGATCCTATACTTATAAAGAATTTAAAAACACAGGTCTATACATAGCATTACTCCCAATCTTTTCCAATTTAGCAATATAGGGAAAAAAGCAAATAAAATCAGAATTTGTTCAATTTCGATCGAGATAGATAGCCAATATCCCAACCTTTCCAAATCAGTCAATAAGAGATGACAATAAGCTTCAAAAAAAGTTTCAATTTAGGATCATTCTATCAAATAGAAGACAAAGTGAGTTTATAAAGGAATGAAAAACAGAAAAAAATTGGTCCTAAGTGGTTTCCTTGGGGAGCTTCATTTGAAGTACACTTCTTACGTGGTGTAAATGTACTATGAAAACACTGAACAAAGAAAACTAAGCGAATTTAATGAATTAAGCCTTTTCAAGCCCCAATTGAAATCAAAACCTTGATGTGTTCATCACGCAAATTTCAACAAATATACAACATCTAGTGGTTTCCTTTTAAATCAAAGGTTATTTTGACACTGATCTCGAAAACTTGACAAAATATCAGTAAATACTTCCTCCGAAGCGAAATGAACAACTTTGCTCATGAATAACATTGAGAAATATTGAAAATTTATTTCCAAAGTGAGTGCTGTGTTCGTTGTTCGTTTTTTGAAAATTCAATTTTTGGCCGAAATGGAGCAGCCTGCTGTAGCTCAGTTTGTGCTAAAAGTTCGTGAAACTGGCATAGAAAACACTCATGATTTCCGTCTTCGAATAGTGCACACAGACAAAAATTTGGCTGCTATAACCGAGAATGCGATGCGAAACTCAATCCACGAACACCAACTCGTCATCCTTCTCAACACGCAAAATCCTCAGGAGAACTCTGCCCAAAAATATTGGATTATTCAATTGAAGGTTTCAGCAATGGAAGGCGCACGGCCATTTGCTTTGAAATCAGTTTTGGCCTTTAAGAAGTTTGATTTGGACAATGATTTAAGGCGAAAAAAGACCTTTTCAGACGAATTTCACTAACGGCTATGTTGACAAACGAAATATTCTTAAGAACATGCACTATGAAAAAGAATTTAGTCAATAGGAATGAATACAAGCCACCATATATTTTCTGGTTCATTGACGGTAGATATATACTGAAAGAAATTATGTAGAGAATTTTTTGCCATCGGGTAGAGTTTTCGGAGAATTTTGAGAAACAACACTTTTCTCTTATGTGGACAAAAAAAACTGGTCCCGTGATCCGTGAATGTCCACTTACGAGAAACTTCACAGTATTGTCAAAACTTTTAGGCCCAATCTAAGGACAAAAAATAGTGTTCAAATACGTTTTTGTTTTTCTTTCTTTTCTATTGCATGTGAGGTGGATAGTACTCTAAAAAAATCTTCAGAAGTCATGTACAATGTAAATAAACGCAAAAAGTAAAAAAAAAATCATTACGAACCAGCTCGAACCGACTAGAACCATACATAGATAATTACTCTTAAGCAATTAATATTTTAAAAAAGCTTTTAGATTTCATTTGATATTAACCTCATTCATATCTCAAATGGTGTTTAATTTATTTTAGCACAGAACCATGCTTCAAATCTACTTTCCGGAATAGTGTACTGGGTGTTTCCGATCGCAATGACAAAACTTTTTTAGCAAGTTTGGGAAAAACATCGCGCAGAGACGAAGATGCTTCATCTTCTGTTATTTCTTTTACGGCTGCAATTTGAAAAACTTGTTTAAATGAAAAGAGGAATAATTTTAAAATTTAATGGCATTCCTGCAATAGTTCTGTCAGTAAAACTAAAAAACATATACCACTTAATGCCGTAATACCTAGTTTTTAGTTTTGGTTAAAATAAAAAAAAAAAAAATAGAAAAAGTTTTAATGTTGCTTATCAGTAGGTGCCCGTGGTGCAGTGGTTGGCATGTAAGGCAGTTATGAGTGAAATTCTTAGGATATCACTTTTCGCGACGAATTGAGAAGTTCTTCGAGAGTATTACACACCTTACCATGAAAAGCGCTTGACAACTAAGGCCCTTTAACAGTGTCAGGTCCCAAGGTTTCTACAGCTTTGCTGCGCCACCTACTTATTTATTTTGCTTCTTATTAAAACAATAACTTGAAGCAGTTTGGCAGACGGAGCATCACTTCTCTTAAAAGATGTCAAAAAAATCATTCCTCAAAGTATTGACAATCTGAGTCTCTCCGAAACACCCTGTCGAACACAAATTAAAGGAAAATTATATACATAGTAAAAACTGTTCCGCATTAACGGAACTCATTTAAAAACATAGACAAGCCAGGACCGCCCAATTTGATTTCACAAAATCTGCACACACGTCCATCTATTTTTCGCATCTCATTTGGCAATTCAAGTTCTGAATAATTAATTGCAGTGAAATTCAATTTAATTGATTGCGTGGGTGGCAGACTGCCTGGCCGGATGGTATAGAATATTCCGTTAATTTCTTTTTTGTGTTTATAATTTCTCTTATTTGTGAGGAGTGACGCAGGCAAAAAAAGGGGGAGTGGTGGAAGCATCACAGCAGCTAGCAGCATGGTTAAATAAAACATCAAATGGTGTGTTTTTGCATGGCAAGGGGGTGACAATGTGTGTGTATATTGTGTAATCAGGGAAATGTCGCTGTCTGCGAAAGAAACGAAATTGGAACAAAGCCAGTTGAGTTGAGGAAGAACATTTATGTAGTCCTAAATTAAAAGATGCGAGGAAGTAGTAAAAATTGGATTATCTTGTGTTTTTAAATATAGTTTTTGATAGAAAGACACATTTGCTTGAAGTGTTTGAGGAAAAAGACTTTGAAGGAGACATTAAAAAATTAACAAAACGTCTGAATTGAACGTTATGAATTATATTATATTATAAAGCATTTAAGGCAAACAAACTTAAAATAGTTTGGCCATACAAGGATGATTTGCATCAGATGAATCAAAAAAGCATAAGGCTAACTTGTTATGGGCAAGAAAAACAAGCGTTCGACAGGATGAAAATATATTTTAGCAAACTTTCTTACTACAAAATATGAAAAATAAAATTTGATAAACGTTTCCATATAAATACATAAAAATAAGCAAAATAGCTCCAACAAAGCAAAAAAAAAAAAAAAATAAGTAAGGAACCTGCAAGTTTTGGCCCATCCCAAAGGTAAGATGAGAAAGTGCTTTTTGAGGCCAAGTGATTACTTTCCAAGGACATTTCAATTGCTCGAGATAAACAATTGAATGTTCATTGGATTCCAACCTAAAACTCCAAAGTAATAGGCAGATTACCATGTGTTAAACTAACGTTACGCAAAAAACACAATTAGTAAACATAAATGCCCCTTACCACTGGCAGGGGGAGACCAGAAATGAAATGGCTTTCAAAAAAATTGTTGCTGTATGAATTGAAAGAATTGAAAAGCCAGTTTTTATGAAATAATATTTGCAATTTACAACATTGGGTTAGCAACACAACTACGTATTTGTGTTTCAAATTTGAAATCAGACCACTGCAGATAAACGATAACCTTAAGCCAACAAACGTTCGGGTTGAATTCTCTAGGGTAGACCTTGTAAGTCTTAAAGGTTGTTTCTTCGATCTCCTCAAAAATTTCAGCCTGGAGAACTTTGTACTTCTATTCAAATGTTAGATTTTTTGCGTATTTCGGTTGTCTGTGAACGATATGACCTGACTCATGTAGCAATTCGTTGTTCGCAAAACAATCAATGATTATTTGTAATTATCAGTTATCACTTGCAATTTCAATTTTGTGGCAAGACTAGAAAATGGGAAGTATTTGGAAAAGCTATGGGAAAGTAAGACCTACATGGCACAACTTCCAATAACGGACAAAGGTTATTCGAATTTGTTGCTGTTCTGAACTTACTTGCACGGTATCTGTATCTAAAGATTCTTAAAATGACACAGCAATCCCAAAATAAAATTAACTCCAACCAGAAGAAACTTCTTAGATATGTCTCAGCCCTAGGAGGGGTAAACTTGAACTAGAACCATCACCTAGGTTTAACCAACTTATATGAGGTTTTATGTTTCCGTCCAAAGCGAACAAATACGGACAATTTATGACTATCTTATTTCACAATCTCAGGAGGTACACAGAGACAACATACCATACAGCCAGGTTGTGAGGCTCTGTGTTTAACTCGGTCTTCACAACCTTATCCAAGTGTGATAGCAAAGGAAAACGAGGACTGATCATGAACTCTACAGGCAGAAAAAAGAAGAGAAAAAATCATATTCTTAATAAAAAACAGAAGCGATTGAAGAAATTGAGAGATACCATAACAGGAAAGACTCGAAAGTTACGCGCGTTACAAAGACCAACAGGCAAATAAAGTAGTAGAATCGCAGTCACTATTGCCGATTAGCAAAGATCATTCCTGCAAACAATACGGCAAAGATGATACCACACCCACATATGCTCAAAACGTCATTCGAGGACAACTTCCAATCCAACTTTTTATAAAAATGGAAGCAAGACTGGCAAACCAATGTCTCTTCCATCAAGGGCACCTCATCTCGAACCCTAAACCAAAGGGATACTTTTCGATGATTGACAGCCTCGAAACATGTTATCTTCAGTATGCGCTTCCCGTACACAACTTCAGACTCAACTTCTCTATAATCATCCCCTCTAAGGAAGACTGGGAGATCACAAAACAACATCAGATATGGTGTGGTATGCTGAAGATCCCCATGGAAACACATTTTTGTTTTCGATTGGGATTCGAACCACAAACCTCTGGCAGACATGCTAATCATCAAGTCACCTTCACCACTGTGTCACACATTCTGGCATTTTCAGTCACTCTTCCAGAACGAATTTTTCAGGCTAAAGTCTCTCCCATCCTTCAATATGTGCGAGAATAGAAAGCTCATCGAACACAAAACACAAAACAATCTTCAACTTTTCAAACAGACAAGCTGCTCTGAAAGCACAGAGCTGACCAGTCATAAGATCCAAACTAGTCTAGGAGACAATAACGTTACTCTCCGATTTGGCGAGGAGAAACTCTGTTAACCTCCACTGGATTTCACTACAGAAATGCTATGATGGCAATGGTAATGCAGGCATCCTAGCTTAAAATAGACCCCCTTAACCATTCATCCGCCCTGAACCTTTCGGTGGTGTAAACAGACACCAATTAAAATATACAGCAAAGAACATCCTATTGGAAGAATCCAGTAAAAGTTGGCATAGCTCTTCTGGACATATCTGACCCTATCTTTTTATGCCAAAAACCGCTCAAAAAACATCAAAGTGTCTATTGAACATCAACAGGAGAACCTTCAAAACTTGGAGAACTATTAAATGCTCACTGTTCTCTATAAGAAACCTATACACCAAATGAGACAGACCGCAGACCCTTTCTTCAGACTATGCCTCGAAAGTTAAGAAACATCTGTACACATCACTACAAAATGTCTATTACTTCTTCGCCTTAGAATTCAAATACTTGACTATGAAATCATCTCCTTGGATAAACTCAAATTTACTACCTTCTGGTTCAATTCAGGAGCTGCCCGGAAACTTTCCATGAGTTGGCGCAATAATTTTCATATAGACACCGCAGTGACCAGAGCTGCGTAAGCTCAATCTACATCACAATCATAATCTGTCCTTCTCACCTGTTCAATACGATTTGTGAACAACAATCCATCAAATCTTCACTTTGTAGTGGATCTATGAATAGGATATCGATATACACCGTCCTTTTTATAGATTTCAAGGCAGAGTATGACAGTGCATATACAGAGACGAGTTGTCAAAAGCCCTATCTGGTTTTTGCGCCCTTCAAAACTCGACCGGTTTTGCGGAACGACTTTGGAGATGGCAAGCTGAATCCTCGAGGTCAATAAGGAACTCATTATGAGATCTTCCATGTCTGAAAGGACTTCATGATAACTTAAATTACACGTTAGTTAAAAATTTTATTTAAAGTAAGAGAATATTAATTGGCTTTCCGATTGAAAAAAAAGATCCTTACTTTCCAAAAATAAAGCGATTTATTTATAGCAGACAACAGCAACAACAACAAAAACCCAACTTGATTTAGTAGTCATTAAAAGAATAATGTTCCTTCAATACAAATATTTATACATCTTCCTTCCCAAAATATCATAAACATTCCCAAAGCAAATAAATCAATTGACGCAACAAAAACAAAAAGATAATCCTAAACACATTCCCCGGTTATTACATTTGGCTAGATTCCAACAAATGCGCAGCAGCAGCACAAAACAAGTTCAAAAACCTCTCTTCCTCCTTTCGCCAATTATTGTCGCAATAAAACAAAACAAAAATAAAACAATCAAATTGAATTCCCACATCGACTAACGTTCGCCTCCCCTTCCCTCCCCATTCTCGAACTACTGGCTGGTTGGTACATAAATTTCATTTAAACAAAACACCGCATGTCATTCAAGTTTAAAAAAAGAAGAAAAAAAAAACCAAAAATTAAATTAAATTAAAATCTGAAAAATAATAAACCTTGAACTGTTTGTTCATCTTTCACCGAAACTAAATTACAAAAAAAAAAAAATATAATGAATCAAAAACAACTGAACCCTCATTCAAATCCGAAAGAACGTTCTTCGTCAAATTCTCTAGAACGCCAGCCAAATTGTGTTCACCCCCGATGCCAACGTTGTTCGTTCGTCGTTGTTAGTGAGCAAAAAAAAAAAATAAAAATAAAAAATAAATAAAAACATGTACTCGTATGCATGTAGATTGAATGTGTATATATAAAAAGGCCTCACGGTTAAAAACGTAAATAAAAGCGAAATTGTAGTGAAATTCTGGCCAAAATTCCTGTGTAGTCTTGGGTGTCAAATAATAGCGCAACGGTATCTATAAATACTTTGAATTTTTAGAGAAAAGCTATCACAAAGCCTTCCTGCACGATATACATACATAAGTGAGTTATTTTGGGAAGGATTTTTTTTCTTAGTTAAGTTGGCAGGCGGAAAATTGGTAGCCATAACTTAGAGCCAGGAAGGGAAATGATTTGATTTGTGTCTTGCACAGGCATACCTTTAACAAAGTAGTATATTTTTGGGCGTATAGAAATATTCTAAGTTCGATGGGAATTTCGAGACTTTACTATGTATACATTTTTAAGTTTTGAGTACGCAAAAACGATTGTTGTTGCTAGAATATTGAAAGCACTCCTCCATTAAATTAAGTTTAACAGGAAAATTCATCTACAATCATCTCAAGGAAGCTGGGTCTCCAGCAAAGGAAAGCTCACATTGCAAAATGCAGGCCAGCTGTTTTGGCATTGAGTGAAACTCAGGTGGGTTTTGATTCTGATTCATCAGAGTTTAAATTGCCTGGGGTATAGCTTAGTGCGATTATTCTTTTCTTCTCATGGGCTCGAAGTTTATGTTCGAAATGATATTGCTTACCAACTTCTACCACAATACGGCCTCTGTTCAAATACGAGTTTCAATTTCGTGTGGTTAAAATTCACCATTTATTTATAAAGGGTCCGTCAAATAACATTTTTTCAAAAACAAGGCGCAAAGCATCTAGTGTAGCTTCGGCTGTGTAGCACGTAGCGCCGTCCTCCTCTTCAATTTTTGTGAACAAAAATTCGTTCAATATTGCCCGATAAGATCGTCATTGACTGTAACGGCCACTAATGGCTCATTATCGAAGAATGCCTCTGGACCAAAATCCGGGGTTTTCTGTGCCCCAAATGCTATAATTTTGCTTGTTTACATACCTGCCAAGATCAAACTGATCTTCATCTGAAAAGATGATTTTTTTGGCAAAATCGGCATCGAATTTTCAAGGTTAGGTGGAAGTGGCTGTCAGCCACTGAGTACATTGCCTGACACACTTAGGCCGCAAGGGCCCATTGTGATACCACAGAGATCAGCAAGTTAATCACCTACTGATCTCAGAAGCCCGATGTAAGATTATCAAGTTGATCACCATTTATCTTCCATTACGGGACTTGCCGGTTAATCACCCGCGAGTCAAACCACATGGAACTTTTAATGTATTTCGAAAGACTTACATTAAAAGTTCCACGGTCTATGTAAGCTAAGTCGCTAGTATCATCGAAGAAGAATTCACCGAGATGAGTTTTTCTAATATGAAGTAGTGCAGGTCATGAGCAAAGAAGGTGTTGAACGGTTTCTTCCTCTTCTTCGTCCATGCAACTTCTGCAGAAATCATTGGAAAACAAACAAAGTCTTTTGGCGTGTCTTCGTATTAGTCAGTGTCCCGTAAGAACACCTATGGTAGAACCTATAGATACAGGCGGTTCAATGCTAACAGACTCTTCGGATTTTCAAAGTAATGTCGCAATATTCTCCAGCGTTGTTCAAGCGTATACAGACACAACCATATTCGTTCAGCGGAAGGATAAAACTAATTATCTGTCAAATCAGACATGAGCTAAGTGTTACCATTCACGAAATAAGCACTAGTTGAAGCCCCAATTTAGGTAGCAATTCAATCTCTAACAAGTTTGATGCGCTATCTGACTCCATATTAAGAATTGTTTCCCTTTATCCTCACACTGAAATCGCAATTGCGGGCGAATTCAATGTACACAGTTCTGGTTGGCTTCGCCATTCTGGGCAGACTTCGCTGAGTTTAACCAATGAACTCAATTTTTTGATGAGCCCACTCGGGTTCCAAATATTGAAGGCCATGCGGCCAACACCCTTGACCTATTTCTAACTCTTCATCTCGAAAAATACAGGGTTGTAGTATCATCTCCTCTAGGCAAATCGGACCATTGTGTCATATCGGTAGATTTTTCATTTACCGTCACGGTAAAAAAAGATAAAGTCCCTAAAAGACCTGTATGGCAATATGAGAAAGCCAATTGCGACGGCCTGAACAATTTCTTCCGAAATTTCAATTGGTCATTGTGCTTTTTCGACAGAAACGCTGACGCATCAGCTGATATGATATCTAACGTAATTCTCAACGGCATGAGAAACTATGTTCCTCACAAATGAAAAAGCATCATCCCCAAAGACAATTCGTGGTTCGATTCGAGCTGTAAAGAAGCGATTAGGGATAGAGAAAGTAGTTTTCGAAAATTGAAAGATAACCCTACTGTAGAAAATCGAAATTTGTTCAAACGGGCTAGAAATACCTGTAACGCTCAAATACAAAAGGCTAAGGCAAAAAATACTGTCGTTTCCAAAGGGAAGTCAAAAAACTTTTGGTCTTTTGTTAAGAACATTAATAACTCGACCACATCATCGGTCCCAACAGCTCGTTTTCAATGACTCTCCGTATGTCAGCTCCATCGATAAAGCTAATTTGCTGGCAGCTCAATTTGCTGCCAACTCGACACTTCCTCATAGCATATTGGCTCCACCTGAGCTTGAGTCTGTTAATTCTGTGATGAAACAGATATTTTTTCGAAAATCCGCTGGTCCAGATGGTATCCCCGCCGTTATTCTGAAGAGTTGTTCTTCTACGCTGGCAAAACCACTGCGTAAACTTTTCCATCTTTCCAATTCTGCTGGGATTTTCCCGAGCAGATGGAAAACTGCTTTTATCCAGCCGGTCCCTAAAAAAGGCGAATCTTCCTCCCCGTCCAATTATCGCCCAATTGCACTAACGTCCTTTCTTTCCAAGGTCATGGAAACGTTGATAAACCGTCAACTTATGAAATATCTTAAAGAACGAAAGCTTCTCAATGACCATCAGTACGGTTTTCGTAGCAAACGGTCCACTGGTGATTTGATGGAATATCTCACCGAAAAGTGGAACCAATCTTTACATTGTTTTGGAGAAAGTAAGATTATTGCGCTTGATATTTCTAAAGCATTTGATAGAGTTTGCCATCAGGCTCTTTTATCAAAAATGCGTGCTTTTGGTGTCGATGGGTCTCTTCTTCATTGCATTAGAACCTACCTTTCCGAACGTTCGGACTGTTTTAAGCCTGATACTCTTCTAATAAATGCTGGTGTGCCCCAGGGCTCCGTTTTGTCTCCGACTCTCTTCCTCATTTTCATTAATGATCTCTTGTCTGAAACTTCTAATCCGCTTAACTGTTTTGCTGACGACTCGACCCTCAGCTTTTCATATTCGTTTCCAAATTCACGTCCCTGCTCTTCGGATGTGGAACTGGAACGGTTGCGTAGGATTAGCTCATTGCATTCTGACCTTGACAGCATTGTTACATGGGGTCATAAAAACCGAGTAGTATTCAATGCTTCGAAAACTCAATGCTGTCTCTTGTCGTTGAAGCTTAACATTCCCCCATTGCCAATATCCATGAATGGTACCTGCATCGAAGAAACCGATAAGCTGTCAGTACTTGGTATGTGTGTAAACGATGATCTTCGTTGGAATGACCACATATTTGAAGTCGCCAAAAACGCTGCTAAATGCTTAGGTTTCTTGAGACGATGCAGGAAGCTCTTCACCCCTTCTGATCTGGCTACAATTTATTAGGCCTTCATCCGCCCAAAAATGGAGTATAACTCCCATATCTGGTCAGGTGCTCCACTAACATCTTTGCGCCTACTTGATAGGGTACAAAATAGAGCGTTAAATTGATAGGTGATAGTTCAATCGTAGGATCGATTGATTCTGTTCAACATCGTCGAAATGTTACATGTCTCACTCTCCTTTATCGCTTTTTTCACAAACAGTGATCTAGTGAAGTAGCCATTTGCATTCCTTCCCTGAATTCAGCCGCAACACCCGCCTCACTAGGAATGCTCATCAGTTTTACCTTGAGCCTAACTTCGGACGTACAGTCAAGTATAGAGATTCATATTTTAGTCGCACCACCCGAAGGTGGAATGCTCTACCTGACCCTATCTTTCCCCCGTATTACGATTCAGAAAAATTCAAAAGCAACGTGCATCGGTGTCTCCTTTCGAATCCTCTTCTATTTTCTTAAATGCTCGCACTGTTGTGTTCTATAACATAGTCATAACCCCTTGATGTGCTCGTTAATAATAAAAAAAAATTTTAGTTTTTGAGTACGCAAAAATGGTTGTTGTTGCTAGAATATTGAAAGCACTGCTCCATTCAAATAAGTGTAGCAGGAAAATTCTTCTACAACCATCTCAAGGTAGCTGGGTTTCCAACAAAGCGAGCGAAATAAATTTTATATTAATTCGTGAAGCGAAAATGGATGAAACCTTTTCACAAGCCTAAGACGTTATGCATTCAATTCAATGTAATATTTTTGAAAAGGTAATGCAGCCAGAAAGTGCACAAGATAGTTTTATTGTTCATTCATAACGTTTAAGGGAAGTTATCAATTGATTTGCTGTCAGAACAACAGCTCACGAATACACACACAACTCGGTTTTATACACCTGCTAGTTGTTGTTGAGTTTCTTTACTTTCTTCTCCTTTTTGTCTGCAAAATGGAAAGGGGAGAAGATTGCTTAGTGGTGTCTGTGCATCAAAAAAGGAGAGGGAGAGGAGGAGTGTTTTTGCGTCAAAAAGAGACTTTCGTAAGATCAAGCACCAGAGTTAAGGGTTTTCGAAGTTTAAATATCGAAACATACGGTTAGAAGATAAGCTTTGAGATGACGCTCTTAAGATGATGTCAGTAAGTTTTACGACTTCACGAAGCCAGATTTATGACAGAAACCCCAACGTAACACCTGACTTCTGAGGCAAAATAAATCTTAACAAAAAAAAAAACTCACCTGATGATTACTCCACTGTTGCATTAGATGATCGTGACACAATCTACAGGCTTGAATCATTCCTCGAGGATCTTTTGGTCTCGATCTAGCCGGACGCGGATGGGTTTCGTTAAATATTGTAAAGTACGCACGATCGCGATCTTTTGACTCTTTCGGTTTCACCGTACTTAGTTCGATTAGACTGCCGCGACGTTGTTCATCACCGCAAACATAACACACTTCGGTAGTGGAGTTTTTATCGGGCATCGATAAATCCAAAATACCAACTTCAACTGGATTGGGTGTAGTATTGGCAGACGCATGTTGTGATGTTGGTGTTCGTGAAGCTGATGGTGGCTGTGCAACTGGCGAGGAATGATGTGAGTTCCGTAAATCTAGAACAGCATCATTTTCGGTGGTGTTGATCGGGGCCGCTGCAACTGGCACTGGCACTGGTGGGACTGCCGGAGGTGCTGGATGTATACTAGCCCCACTGGAGCTATAGACTTGAGACTTACTGCTACCGTATTCGTGCGGCGAAGTTTGTGGAGGAAGATGATGGTATGATTGCTGCTGCAAATGTTGCTGGTGTTGCAGATGTTGCTGATGCTGCTGTTGCTGCTGTTGTTGTTGCTGGTGTTGGTGTTGTTGCTGTTGCTGTTGGTGATGGTGGTACTGCTGTTGCAGCTGATGTTGCTGTTGGATCTGCATCTGCAGTTGATGCTGCTGCTGTTGGTGAAGTTGTTGCTGATGCTGTTGGTATTGTTGTTGCTGTTGTTGTTGTTGTGCAGCTGCTGCTGCCGCCTGATGCTGCTGTTGAGATGGGTAATTTGGCCCAGATATCGAGTTCATATACGAGATCTGGCCTAGTTTGAGCTTGTGATGGGCAAAGGAGGACGGTTTTATGTTGATTCCATCGTAGGGTGCTGATGTGGGACGAGTTATCTGTTGCTGTTGTGGTGACAGGGCGGATATAGGATGCTGCGAAGATGATAGGTGGGGATTTTCTCGAGAGTGTGGGCGACTATGAGATTTTTCGTTGTTGCGGCTTGACGGTCGTTGACTGGGAGGATAGCTCACCACCGCACTTTTTCCATAGTAGTCTGCTTTTTGTTGCTGGTGCTGTGATGGGGAGTCGTTGCGGGATGTTGGTCGATGAGGTGAGTCGTTTCTCAGCGAAGAAGCAGCCGAATGTTGCTGCGGCGCCTGTGGCTGTGGGGATGCATGCAATCCCATCGGATGCGACTGTCCATATTCGCGGGACATTGGCCTTTGAACAGAGTTAGGATACGAATACGCGGATGGAGGATAACTTGGTCCCCGCTCACCACCACCGCCTCGATCGCCAATTCCACGCTCTCCACCAGTTGTGGTCAAATGCTCAGCACTAAGCCCCAACATCTGGGCAGCATATTCTCCCTGAGTTGCTATGTCTGCGCCAATATAGTTCTTTCCATCGAGCCGCTTCATGTGGTATATCCGTTGGAGAATAGGTTTGTTTTCCCGCTCATAGGCATCCCATTGTTCAGTCAGAGAGCGGTAACACAGCATACAGGCCATCACATATTGCTGTGTCGGTTGTAGTTGGGGAACACCCACGGGAGCCTCATGGCGTTCCAGAAATGGAAAGTACGGTTCTGCTGGTCTTTCAGGATTCGGACGTACTCGAAGAGGTTCATATCCTCCACGACCAGCACACACGTAGCACAGTGGAATAACCTCTGGGGTAGTGTGGTTGTGGCTACTACTCGACTTTGCATGATGATGATGATGCTGCTGTGACTGGTGTTGTTGTTGCTGCTGCTGTTGTTGTTGCTGCTGTTGTTGTTGATGCTGTTGTTGTTGATGTTGTTGTTGCTGTTGATGTTGTTGTTGCAGATGCTGTTGCTGCTGTTGATGGTGGTGCTGTTGAAGTTGATGTTGGTAATGCTGTTGCTGTTGCAAGTGATGATGATGCTGAAGAAGCTGTTGATGCTGCTGATGCTGTTGTTGTTGCTGGCTATCTGGCGGAGACGTTCGATGTGTTGGTGGTGCCGTTCCTATGCCCGACGAAGACGAATGTGTTTGGCCTAACGTTGATGATGGCGAAGTCATTTGTAGAGCTGATGCTGGCACTGATGATTGCGATTGGGATGGCGGGGGTTCCGATTGCATCAGGGAACCCCCACGTAATTCGTTTTTTATATACGCTTTCGCTTTTTCCATAATAATCTGAAAGCAAAAAGAAAAACACAAAAATTAGAATTGATTACATTCGCCAGGCAATAAAATGTTTATAGAATTTTAAGAAAAAGAAAGGTTATACATTTCTGCTACAAGATTCTACAGTCTGCTCCTTAAAACTGTGTAGATCTTCCTTTAAAAGATCATCTCTGCGTTCAATAAAAGAAGCTGTTCAAGAAAGTGCAACGAGTATGAGTTCTCCATAGGTGCTTCCTGTGCTTAATAAATTTTTATGAACTATTGACTTGACTATAACGTCATCAATAATATGCACTTTCTCTCAACAACAATCTTAGAAAAATTTAATATTCATGTCAGTACATTACGTTGAAAGTAGGCTAAAGCGTTTCAGAGTGAGAGAACGCTCTCCATGGCAGTGTGTAATTACTGTCGGAGGACTTACCAGTACCTTGCGAAATGCTATACCCTTGGAAAACCAATTTAATATTTTTGATTGGATGCGAACTTCAACCCTCTAACGTAACAGGTAGACTATTAAGCCCAGACAACCGCACAACAAAGATGGTATTTTTGACATGATGACTTCTACGGATCTTGTAATTTCTAATAAGATTAAGCTTTGCTACTTGCGCAAAAGTGTCAATCGAATGTGAGTGCTGCACAACCGCAGTGAAGAATCTTCCCTTCAGCTAAGGGGGCAGTTTCTTTTCAGAGAAGAAAGGGGAGTTTTCTCGCTACTTCATCCATCCTACACTTACTCGATGATTGACGTCGTCACAAGTTGCTTTACTATTGGATCCCAGATATTAAATCACAATTGGGAAGAACATCTTAATTCAAATAAATGACTGGAATGGACATGTCGGAATGAGAAAACCGGCAAAACAAGTATTCAGTAATTTTTGGACTAAAAGGGTACCCACTACCTTCTGCAGGATCCTCACTTATGATGAATCCATCTGTAGCAAAGTATAGTTGATGTACATTTGTGTTTTGTACTTTATCTTTACCAGAACTCAAGGACTGTAATAAAGAGCAGAGGACTCAAGACGCTTTCTTGGTGTACAACTACTGGGATTTGGTACCTACTATAATTTGTAATACTTCAGTGACTACAGCTGGACATTTTACCATTGTTATAGCTCCTTCATACATATGTCCTCAATCATCCGCACATTGGCCCCTGTCGATAAAATGCTTTTTCGGAGTCAATCAGCACAACATGAAAATCCCATAAGGAATCACGATGTTTCTCCTTCTTTGGATTGGATCTTTTGTTGACTTGCATACGCGCGTCAAACCCACATTGGTTATCGGACATCTTTATTATTTTTCGCAGTCGACTCAGCGATTTTCAAAGTGCGGGATATAAGCATGATCCACCGGTAGTTACCGCTTCTTCGAGTAAGAAATCAAAAACGTATTGCGACAGCTAACTACAACGAATTCTTTTTGTTAAGAAGCCAAATATTTAGCAGGAGCACTTATAGACGGGGTGGTACCCGTGGCGTGATGGCAAAAATGTCTGCTGTTAACTCAGAGGTTCGTGGTTCAAATCCCCACAAAGGACAAAAAATGTTTTTTGTCGCCTTTTGCAAGGAGTTAGCAAGTCCTCCGATAGTAAATTTATTGCCATGAAAAGCGCTTTCTCGATTAGCCGTTCGGAATCGGCAGAAAATTGAAGGTCCCTCCATTCTCTTACAAAGGCAATGGTTTTGAGAAATACGCTCAGCCCCGGTGCTCCTCGCTCTGTTGCGCTACTCTATTTATTTATTTCACTCATAGTCGGGAAGACAAGGTTCAAATCCCAGAAGCACCCAATTGTTTTTCTGCAGATATAGCCTTTCGCGAGGAATTTTTTTTTGTAAGAATTTATTGATTTATTCATCATCTATTGACTTCACATCCACTCAAAACAGTAGGTTTAAAAACATCTCTGCTAAAACACAAGCTAATATTTTATTTCGATAAACGAAGTTAAATTCAGAACTAGAACGTAAAATCGGATCGGATCTACCGTAGTTTGTAAAAGATCGGGAAAAATAGGATTGGCCTCATCCTAAACTGCCTTGAGGAAGCAAATAATGAAAAAAATGAGAAATGTTTCGGACACACAAT
Source organism: Melanostoma scalare (assembly GCA_949752695.1). Lineage (NCBI taxonomy): Eukaryota > Metazoa > Arthropoda > Insecta > Diptera > Syrphidae > Melanostoma > Melanostoma scalare. Next base: position 207,885,426 of record OX456984.1, on the reverse strand, counting down.
TCGATTAAAAAGAACATAGCCTCTAGCAAATATAACTAAATAATACTTTATCCTAGTTTCGAGAGACTTTAAATCTAATAAGAGAAATCTTACACTGTTCCTAAGCAAGATTATCAATTTGTTTTTGAACGGATTCAATACGATTTATACATACCCTACACAATGGGCACCATATACAACATCCATAGTCTAGAAATGATCTTACAAGTGAAATATACAAATATTTAATCGTGTAAGGATTCAAAAATTGTTACGAGTCACTCATCATGAATTCAAGTAACTTATTAGCTTTTGAAATAATATAGCCTATGTGCAAATCAAAGTATAGGTTTGAGTCAAAAATAAAGCCTAGGTCATTTTGGCCGCTCACTGATTCAAGTGGAATGCTGGGAATGATGTATGAAATGAATGGTCTATCTCTATAGCATTAAGCCTGTTAAATGTAACGCTTTTACATTTCGCTATATTCCAAAATAAACGATTTTCAAAATACCAAACAGACACTTCATCTAAATCATACATTCACATTCAGAATTCTAAATTCTAGGTGTTAGATCGTTTATATAACTTAAAGAGAAGAGGTCCTAAATGGTTTCCTGGACGAACGTCTGAGATATTAAGAATTTCTTTTGAAACAAGTGTTCTAATTTTACATTTTGGTCATGGAATTTTCAAAATACAAAAGTAGGCTAGAGCGAAAACCTAACAATTTCTATCAGAGCATCATCTTGAACTCTATCAAATGCTTTGGGGAAATCCGTATAGATAGCCTCAACTTGGAGTCGAATTACAGCTCACGTTATCGAGTGAGTGAGTGGCTTCATTTTGGGATTTCAACATACGTGATCTAGTATCGTATAGCTTTTTTAAAATTGTACTGGCTACATCGAAAATTCACTGGTATATTATATAATAACTCACAGATGTCACTGATGTCTCTTCAGACTGATTTAATCTATTTTGTTAGCAAAATTCATTCCTTTGTAAAAAAAAAAAAAAAGATGACAAATTCTAGTGAGAGTTTCAAAAAACAAAAATATTAAAACTTTCGGTAATAATTTCAGTTTTGAAATGGGTCTGTAACTAATAGCCCTTTGTTTCGAGTCTAATAAATCGACTAATAAATCGGGTCTAATAAATCGGACTTATCACCGAATATTTCCACTCATCCAAAAAGTTACCAGTAGAAAGCAATAAGTTGAAAATTTTAGTAAAAATTTAAATTTCGCCTTCAGAAAAACCGAAAAAAATGATGATCAAAGTTTAAAGAAACTTTATTCATACGTTTAGATAATAAAGGGTGTTTTTTCTTTGCAAATTTCTTTTTGACAACACCAGATTTGACAGCTCACGCATGTTTTGTTTCCCTGTCAAACATCTTCAGTTTGGTCTATAATTTAACCAGGAATGGTCTTAAAACGAAGAACGCTTGCAAATTATTGAATTTTTTTTTATTTAAAAAAGAAAAAATAGGAAAAGAATTTATTATTTTTCTATGGAGTGTCATGATTTTAAAATCAAAATTAAAAGTTCAAGTAACCTTCACTCCTATTTTTTTTATCAATTTTTTATTTTTTTTTTCTGTTAAGGAGATTCATTTTATGATCAGTTTTATAGACCACCTAAGGCGGCTACTCGGGCTGTTGTGACATGTGGTTTCAACAAGACAGTGCCGCATGCCACACAGCACGCTTAACAATGGACCAATTGAGGGGCGAGTTTGGCGAACAGTTTACTTCACGTTTGAAGCTGGACAATTGGCTAAATGGATTGTACGATTTAACGCCCCTAGACTATGTTAAGGCTCATGTCTATAACATCAAGCCCGCTTCGATTGACGCACTGGAAGACAACATTGACAAATTTCTTCGCATTTTACCGGTCACACAAACTGACGCACGGTATAAAGAAAACCTCTGTCTTTAGAGTCTGTATTCAGCATAACGTTTGGATTAAAATCTCTCTCTTTTTTATTTTAAACAAATACTTGACATAAAGAACAAGTAAAAAACACATAAGCCACCCATTGTAATCCAGTGTGACATACAATAGTTGTTTCAATTGATGGTAAACAATCTGCCACATCAACTGACTTGACACATGATCATTCCTAATACAGAGCTCAGACAAAGCAAATAATGGCAAACGCTATTATTGAGATCAAGTGACTCTAAATTGAAGCTTATTTTTATTTATTTATTTTAGTCTCATCCCTGACATCCCCGCAAAGACTTTTGTTTGTAAAAAAACACACACACACACACACCATACTCAATTAGATACGCTCGTAAAAATCACGTCTTAATCAATGTGTGGAGATAGGTCATGAGCATGCCATTTACTGATCTAACAGAAACTAGTAAGCGCCAGGCAAAGTAATTTGCTATTGACATTAAATATGCAATTGGAACCAGTTTCAGTCGGAGAATTTTCGCAGTTGACACAAGAATTGCTTAGTTTAATGTGCATCAATTTATAACATTGTTGTCCGTTGTATTCAATCAGTTATAACCAATTTAATGATTGAAGTTGAAAAAGAACTTTTAACAAATACAATTTATAAAAAGGGAAAAATAATCAACAAAGTCAATGTGTATTTTTAAAGCAACACAACATAATCTAAGGCTAAGTTGGGCCCAGATGGTATGGATTCTTTATGACTGGGCTCTGGAGCAGCACAAAATAAATAAAAGGATTGTGATGTTAGATGAGGTCCTTAAGCTAAGTCCGGCACCGATGGTATAGATTGTTCATGACTAGACCCTGGATTCCGTAACTTTTTAGACGATTATCGTTAAATCTCCTATCGTCAATTGTATCGTCAAAATATTCAATCATGTAACTTCGCAATCGGTTTTTAGTACCCAGAATTTAAGCGATAGTCGTCTTAAATGTTACGGAATCCAGACCCACAGTTCTACCTCTAAGGTATAGGCTTCTGAGTTTCTGGTTCAAAATAAAAAAGATTTTGTGTAGGAACAGCTGATTGTTCTAGGATAGAGATAGATAGATATAAAGATAAAGATAGAGATGGATATAGAGATAGATATAGAGATAGCGATAGACATTATTTGAAAGGAGATGACGCCACAAATTTAATGTTTCTTGAGATGAAATAACCGACATTAACTACAGAAAAACTGTCAGTGCGGCATTTCTGCAGATTATCTAACTAAATATGATTTCATAATTTAAGTAAAATGAATATGACTCACATTTTCCAAAAATATACCCCAGAAAAAAAAGGAATGCTAGTCGCCTCACACTGGGGCAGCGCCACAAATATCAGTGCGCCAAGTGAACTTCACTTTGAAATTTTGGGTATGGAAAAAAATTTTACGTTATTATTTATGATAAAAAGAATGCAATTTTGTTTTGTTTCTATGTTTTGCATTTTTTTAGTCAAGCGATCAAAGTTGTTCGATAAACGATAAACGTGCAGAAAGTTGTTCATACTGTTTTTTCAATATCAAATATGTTCAAGAAAGGTAAAGGTGTGTGTGTGTACATTTTGTTTGTTTTTTCAACAATGAAAAAATGAAATGAGAAAGCAGAAGTGCAAAACTTCTGCCGGAAATATTTTTTTTTAACGATTTTGAAAGAGTGCCAATTGTTGTTTTTGGGGATATCCGTAATAAGATATGCGTGACTCTTACTTACTTACTTAGGTGGGCATTACAGTTCGGGGTGAACCTGGGCCTCAACCAACATCCTTCTATAACGATTTCGATCTCAGGCGAGCTTTCTTCAGTTGAGGAGGTTTTCTTCCACTTGATTGCGCCACATAAGTTAAGGTTTTCCCCTTTCGCGAATTCCCTGCAATGTGCTTTCGAAAACCCGACGAGCCGGAGCATTGATATCCATCCGCTCTACATGACTCAACCATCGTAGCCTCGCGATTCGTATTCTTCTTCTATGCCAATATTGCGGTACAGCTCATACAGCTCTTTGTTGTATCTTCTTCTCCACACATTGTCTTCGCATACAGGACCAAATATCATTCGGAGAATTTTTCTTTAGAAACGACCAAGGGTTTCCTCATCCGCTTTCGATAAGGTCCATGCTTCCGCGCCGTAAAGCAGAACTGGGATGATTAAGGTCTTATACAAGGTTACCTTGGTTTTTCTGGAGAGGGTTTTGTTCCTCAATTGCCTTCTTAACCCAAAGAATCAACGGTTGGCCAGAGTTATTCTCCGTTTGATCTCCGCACTGATGTTGTTGTCCTTGTCTACAGCGGATTCTAGGTAGACGAAGTCCTGTACTACCTCGAAGTTATGTCTGTCTATTGTGACGATTTTTTCAATTCGTCGATGTTCTGTGTCCATGTTTGATGACAACATATACTTCGTTTTACCCGCATTAACCATCAAACCCGTGGTGCAATGGTTAGCATGTCCACCTGCTAACCCAGAGGTTCGAGGTTCGAATCCCAGCAGAGGCAAAAAAATGTTTTTTCCCGGGTATCGCCTTTCGCGAGGAATTGGCAAGTCCTCCGTCAGTAAATTCATGCCATGAAAAGCGCTTTCTCAATTAGCCGTTCGGATCCGGCATAAAATTGTAGGTCCCCTCCATTCCCTCACAAGGCATGGTTGTGAGAAATGCGCTAGGCCCAGGGGCTCCTCGCTCTGTTGCGCCACCCTATTTATTTATTTATTTATTTATTTAACCATCAAACCCATTTTTGCCGCTTCTGTTTCAATACTTGCAAAAGCACCTATGACATCTCGCTTTTTTCTTCCCATTACGTTGTAATGACCCATTACATTTTCGCCCCTTCAACCCAAATTCAACAGCAAAATAAACCACCAACAACACCGATGCTAGTTTATATTTTGCATGTACCAACACAGGCAATGATAATGCTGACGATAACCCATAACAACAACATCACCAGCATCTTACCGGTGACTCCACGTGGAGTTCGATTTCGTTGACTAGTACAGCTCACATTCACTTACTACCAAAAGGTGTATAAGGGAACCTGTGAAATACATGAAAATCAGTTCTGGCCCCGGCAAGTGGACAAATTAGGAACTCATCATCCTAGTACTCGAGCAAGAGTACGATTCCGGTACCGGCAGCGCAGAAGCAGAGTCCAGAAACCAAGACTGAGTAAGTAAATAGTGTCCAACGCTACCTCGTTGTGAATCTAGTGTCCAACGCTACCTCGTTGTGAATTTAGTGTCCAACGCTACCTCGTTGTGAATTTAGTGTCCAACGCTACCTCGTTGTGAATTTAGTGTCCAACGCTACCTCGTTGTGAATTTAGTGTCCAACGCTACCTCGTTGTGAATTTAGTGTCCAACGCTACCTCGTTGTGAGTTTAGTGTCCAACGCTACCTCGTTGTGAATTTAGTGTCCAACGCTACCTCGTTGTGAATTTAGTGTCCAACGCTACCTCGTTGTGAGTTTAGTGTCCAACGCTACCTCGTTGTGAATTTAGTGTCCAACGCTACCTCGTTGTGAATTTAGTGTCCAACGCTACCTCGTTGTGAATTTAGTGTCCAACGCTACCTCGTTGTGAATTTAGTGTCCAACGCTACCTCGTTGTGAATTTAGTGGCTCCTGCTACCTCAGAGCAACCATTAACTCCCTCTTCCAAGTATCCTTACAGAATCTACTTTACCAAGGGAGAGATACCAAGAACCCAGCGCTACTCCAAATCCGAGCCCAAGAGCTGGAAGCACATAACCCCAGATAGGAAACCATAATCCAAGTGTCCCAAGACCAGCCCAGGACAGGAAATCTTCATCCGACTGGCATAAGGAACAATCCAAGAATCTGGTCGTGAATCCCGGACTAGACCACATCCCAGCCGATCCCCAAGTGAAACTTCACCCAAAGAGGAGTTAAATCTACCCTCATCAATGAAGACTTCGAATAAGAAACTGGAATTAGAATTATAAAACATTGTATGAAATGTATAAACCAACCTTATTATAATATCGGAAATAAACTAGCTTCAATAATCTAAAGTTTTGCTGCTTCTTTAGAATACTCTGGATCCGCTAGCTTACCTCAGCCTTTGACAAAAAGCATCCTCACAATGTCAATATCGTCTGCATAGGCGAGTAATTGTACAGACAGATTGGTGTTGACGTTTGAGTTTCTTACAATCTTTTCAAAAATGATGTTGAAGAATTCGCATGACAGTTTGTCGCTTTGCCTGTTTCGACATCAAAGATTTAGGTGAGTTCAATTTATTTTACAATTTCGTTATATTTTTGCTTTATTTAGCCAAATTGATTAACACATTGCGTCGGCGCGTCGTCGCCACGGATGTCGCACTATTACCATCCTTGATAATAAACACGAAGACGAAAACCAACGATTTTTTTTTGGTATAAACACGTAACTAATCCCCCAAATTCGTCTTTTCTTAAAACAAATCAACTCATTTTCACTCCTATACAAAACTTTAAAACAAAAAGCATCAATTAAAACTCATAAATATAATTTATCGCACAAAACCACTACCTCTGCCCCACTTTGCGATTTGCTTTCAGGAACTTACTGCGAGTATTCCATCAACTATTATTTTGCTGAATAAGCATTTTCTTCTCGTTTTTTCATTGGTAGCAAACTTACGCATGTCAAGATGTTTGGTTGTTAACTTAAAACTTTAAAGCCAAAGTACCCCCGATAATACAAAGAAGAGACCCTGTCCTTCTGTGAAACCGAAAAAATGCTAATATGCGAAATTTTCCAATACCGAAAAGAAAAAAGGGATAATTTTATGCACATAACATTCCTTCCACATCAATATTTACAAAAATAAACACTGAACAAAGCACTTTAAGGCTACCTACGCTACATATATCCTTTGTAAGGCTAAGTAAACTTTTGGATTTCATAAAAAAATATATATTAACGAATGACCATATCCAAATAATGCTTCAAATCAACCGAAATGCTTTTATGCTAACGGTGAACTCGCAGATAATTGCTATTAGTTCCATTTTCTGCTTTCACATATTGATTTTTCTTCCAGGGAATTTATTGATGAGCCTATAGAGAAGCACACACATTGGTATAAATTCCGTAATAACCATGAAACAACATATACAACATAAATTTCAATTAATTTGCAATTCACTGCCAGGAAAATAGGAAAACATTGAAAACAGCACACAATGCAATGTATTTTCTAATTTGTATTTTAAGTAATTAATAACCCTATATGCCTATGTGGCTCTTAAAGCGTGCAAAATTTTAAATGAAAACAATGACACATTATGGGTGGATCGAATTATTGCTGGTTCAGCAGCTTAAGCAAATGTGAATAAATTATTTTGGCACGAACTTAACTAAATTACTTAATGACAAAGTGGAATACAGTTGAATTGTTTTGAACTTAAATTGAATATGAATTATTGGATGATTGCTTGCGGTTGGTTACACAATAATTGCATATTTAAAAGATTGAAACTTTGTATGGCAGATTAAATGCTATATATGGTCTGGTTTTTCCATCTGACATCAAAAACAGAGTGTTTAGAACTTGAGAGGGGTCTAAACAAACGGTTAATAAGCCATAAGTCGATTTGGACACCTCACTTAGCTCTTATAAAGCCGTGGACTATAATTAACATCAGATAATTATAAGAAGGATGTTCTACTTCGTCATGTTCTTTGTTGTCATCAAACAAGGACAAAGAGCATCATTGGACAAAACGGTACAATAAAGAGACATCACTTCAAGGAAGTACAAGACTTCGCGTACCTAGGATCAGCTATAAAAATGAAAATAACATCAGTGCAGAAATCAACCGGAGAATTACTCTTGCAATCAACCCCAAAGAAGGAAATTGCGAAATAAAAGCCTCTCTAGAAAACCCTATATAGTGAAGCAACTTGTGATGACAGCGATAAAACTCCATTCGTGATAGAAAAATGCCGCCTGGGCTGGAGGGAAGACTTGCACACCACTGTTGTGCGTCTAGCAGCTAGCACTCACATACGTTTCACAATGCTGGACAATGTACAAAAAGTATGAGACTGAGATGAAAGCAACTGAGATGAAGATGTTACATATGAAGGAATAATAAAGCCTGGTCGTATATTGTAGAATTACGAAGATCCGTGGAAGCATTCACGTCAAAAACACCAACTTGGAATAAAAAAAATAATGCACTACCAGCTCAGTTGGTACTGTCATTTTCAAAAGAGAGTTCCAGACAACCCCGTCAAAAAAGACATGGAACAAAATGTGCATTTGGTTGGCCTTAAACATAAAATAAGTAAAATAAATAGGGTAGCGCAACAGAGCGAGGATCCCCGGGGCCTAGCGCATTTTTCACAACCATTGCATTTATGAGGAAATGGAGGGGACCTACAATTTTCTGCCGATATTGAACGGCTAGTCAAGAAAGTGATTTTCTTGCCAATGCATTTACTATCTGAGGACTTGCCGCAAAAAAATTTTTGTTCTGTTGACCTCATACATGCAACAATCTTAAAGCTGGAGACTTGTCGACACATTTTGAGGTCAATCAAGCGAGCCCCGCTGGCGTCCTGCTACACGGCGCGGAAGCATGGATTTCATCTTAAGCCGATGAGCAACCCTTGGTCGTTTCGAAAGAAAAAAACTAAGAAAGATCTTGAATGCGAAGACAATGTGTGGAGAAGAGGGTACAACGAAGAGCTGTATGAGCTATACCGCGATATGAGCATCTGAGCATTCCTAGAACAGTACGATGGATGGAAACCAACCGTCCGGCTCGACAAGCTTTCCAAAGCACATTGCAAGGAAATTCCAGACGGTGAAAACCTTGCTTTAGGTGGCACAATCAAGAAGAAGAAGACTTCAACCGAATAAGAGTACAAAACTGGAAATAGTTCGCCCCAAAGTCGAGATTGTTAAGGCGAAAGATGAAAGATGTTGGTTAAGTCTCAGGTCCACCCCAAATTGTAATGCTCACCTAAGCTAGTAATCAAGCAACAAGAGACGTGACTGTAACCGTTACGCAATGGTTAGCATGTCTGCCTGTTACATAGAGAGTTTATAGGTTCGAATCTCAGGCTGATAACAAAATTTCAAAGCTCTCATTGCTTCATTGGAATATAATCTAAAATTAGTTACACTTCGTGCCCGTGGCTTTAGGGTTAGGTTAGGTTAAGTTAAAGTCGCTGTCAGCTCGACTGACACACGTATGCTCATTCTAATGGAACCATTTTGAGCTTGCGATGCAGCGGGAGAGTCGCAGGGCGTCGATGTGAGTAAGATCACTAGGGTCACTAAAGAAACACGAACCTAGGTGAATTCTACGCTTTTGAGCTAAAGCGGAGCATGAACAAAGAAGGTGGGGAATAGTCTTCTCCTTAACCTCATCCATACAGTTTCTGCAAAAATCGTTTGAAACGACTCCTAGCCTTGCGGCATGTCTTCGAATAAGACAGTGTCTTGTAGTGACACCTATCGTCGCACTAATCTGTTTTCTGTTGAGAGAGATCAAGCCGTTCGACCACTTAAGATCTTGCTTGGGCCAGATTTGTTTCGTTGGGTTAAACGTTAAACTGCTTGCCCATCATAGGCACCACAACCTACTAATTCATTTGTTTTTAAACCGCCCATATAAAAATAGACGTATTCGTTTTCCAAGAATGATTGGTCCTCCCAATCTGTTATGGATGGAATTGTCACTCGGAAGTTCGTACCATATTCGAGTTAAGGTGTGGTGTAGTCTGTTTTAGCTTGGGGATTCCGACTTTTTTTTAGAATGTCAGCATGACCAATGTTGTGTTGTTGCTCCATTCTGAGAATTCTTATAATCGAACAGCCGAACTCGCAGCTATTTGTTTTCTGTAGATGTCAAGTGGGACTAGGTGAAACAGGATGTCCATTGTCCAGTGCCGCTGAAGGAGTAGTGCGTAAGGCACCGCTCATACATATGCATGGTGAACGTTGGAATTTGCTGAGACTGTCTCGATAAATTGCTTTACCTAGTGCAGTCCACCATACTGTAATAAGTGAGGGTAAGTCTGATGACCGATATGTAAGACCAATGTGTGATGCCTGGTTGAAGATCCCACTTTTTTCCTAAGGCTTTTTTACATGAAAAGATAGCGTGTAATTATGTCTGCCTGTTACGCGGTAGGTTCATTTTTTGCGAACCCCAACAGAAAACAAAAATGTTTTTGAACGGGTACCGAATTTTGGAGGAAATTGGCAAGTCCAGCGATCGTAAATTCATTGTCATTAAAAGCGCTTTCTCGATTAGCCGTTCGGAATCGAACGAATCCCTTCAGTTCTTTATCTAGCGTTTCACAAGGGAGTCGCTTTGGTCCCTTGTTTTTCATTGTTTCAACGAATGACACAAATTCTTGCATCTTATACAGCGAAATTTTTGTTTTAACTGATGATTTGAAGAATTTTATTTAGAAGCCATTAAAAATGCAACAGAGCGCGTTTTCTTATAAAAGATATCGACAGTTTTTAAATGTTTTTCTAAAAACAGCCTTAGCTTGAACGTTTCAATGATAAAACTTGTACCAAAAGTAATCAATCTCAAGTCTGTAACATTCGTAGCTTTGGTGTCAATCAACACATTAACCGCATTATAAGCAAAGCAAATTCCATGCTCAATTTTGTTAAAAGAGATAAGCAAAGGTATTAAAAAAAAACCCCACTGTTGCACAATTTTTATATAACTGCTATGGTCGTCTCCATCTCCAGTAAGCTTCTTATTTTTGGTCATCATTAGTTCATAGATTTCGAAGCGTGCCAATAAAATATACATTCAATTGTTTTACTCTTAAAGGTCTTCCTTGGGAAGATCTTTTTGACCTTCCGTCTATGAAAATCGTTTTTGACTCTTTGAAAAACTCTTTAAAAACTCTTTTAAAACACTGTAAAAACTCTTTAATAACACTTTAAAAACTCTCCTTGATGTTTCTGGGATTCGAACATTGAACTTCTCACGTAACAGGCAGTTAACTCCGAGGGCAGCAGACAGAAGAAACTTTAATACGAGTTTATTCGATGTAACCGTGCTTAAATTTAAGTAGTTTATAACACTCACACTAATTCTTACACAAATAAACAATATTACATATTCAAAACGTCCTACAAAGTTTGTCCGAAAAATCAAAGCATTTATTTGTTTGCATTTATTTAAAAAAAATCCACCTTCTTAAATAACCACAAGAATCAATTTACCAATCTAATAATAAAAAACAAGAAGCCAGTTTGTTCTTTGACTTTATTGCCAATGAAGCGGCACGGACCCTCCACAAGCGAATTAAAACGCTTTAAGCATGCACAGCAGCAACTTTAATACTTTTCAAATTTCTGAGTATCACATTGCAAAATCCTTTCCGCATTCAATACCAATGTCTGGTTATTCTTTTTTTTTGTGTAAGGTCTCATCAGAATGCCAAGCAACTTGGCAACATGATAATCTCTTTCTCCACACATCGTTTCTTTTTTGTTTTATTTTTGTACTTGAACTTCAATTTGTAACCAGAGTTGTTGTGTCATGCAAGAACGTTTACCTCACAGAACCCGAACAAGAACAAACAAAACACACAAAAAAAAAAATGCCAGAAATCGAAACTGCAAATAACTATTAATCGCCAGGTGAGAAATTTCCCCCCGAAATAAAGAATACAAAAACCAAATCCAATTAGAGCCATCAAGCTATGCCATCCGCATGAAAGAAGACAAAAAAAACATCGTACCAACCGTCAGCAAGTCGTAACTGCAAGGAAACATGACATGGTCGGTATTCGTTTAAAATTACTCCATGACGCGGCAAGTTGTGAATAGAGTTACCTCATCATCATGAAAATAATATAATAACAAAAAATAATATAACGACGACGACGATGACAAAGGCGTGACCATCCTGAATTGCACTTTAAGTATGTCATCGAATAATTAAGCCGGCTTGACTGGGCGCGGAACTTGATTAACAAGGAG